>VMRM01000002.1:2538871-3920871 GCA_010277075.1 Poeciliopsis retropinna
TTTGCCACCAAAACTAAACACAGCAAAGTCGTTGAGATATGGAGTGAAAAGCAGCGAAACAGTTCACACCCTATTCCTGGTACACTGAAAAATGAATTGCCTCCTTATAGATTTTGTTTTTGTCACATGCTTCTCTTCATCAAAAAAAATGTCAATATCAGTAAGAGATAATCTCCGAAAAAACAAAAAAACTGTTTTGAAAGGATGATTTTATTTAGTGATGGGAGACAAGCTGCCCAAACCAATCTGGATAATCAATAAATCACTAGAAAAGAACTTGTCTGACGATGCAAGGTGAGGTAGAATATCTTGAAAACAAACAACTTTGTCATATTTGTTGCCAATCGTTTGACCCACATAGAGAACGTACGCAAGAGACGGAGAAATTAGTAAAATAAAGTTTATTGTACGAAAAAAAAAAATCAATGGGTTTTCTTTCTCTGGGACCTGGAACAGCTGGGGAATCTGGAGCACTGATGATGGAGGAGATGAGAGGACAGATGATTGACAGATGATTGAGATGTTGATCTTACTTGTGAGGTGGCGATTGATCCACCGGGTAAGGCTGGTTCCTTCAGGGAGTGTTGGATCCAAGTGGAGTTGGGATTGTTACCAGAAAATCCAGTGAGGCAGAACGGTGATGATTTATTGGTGGTTGTTTTCATTGGTAGACAGACAGGTAGCAGCATAGGCTGGTGAACATGAAAGCGGTTTGTTGCCAGTCGTGAACTCCTGAACCAGAATATGGAGATTCTGTTGTTGAACGTAGGACTCAGGAGGCACAAAGCTGGGATTGTTACCAGAAAATCCAGTGAGGCAGAACAGTGATGATTTATTGGTGGTTGTTTTCATTGGTAGACAGACAGGTAGCAGCACAGGCTGGTGAACATGAAAGCGGTTTGTTGCCAGTCGTGAACTCCTGAACCAGAATATGGAGATTCTTGTTGTTGAACGGTAGGACTCAGGAGGCACAAAGCTGGGATTGTTACCAGAAAATCCAGTGAGGCAGAACAGTGATGATTTATTGGTGGTTGTTCATTGGTAGACAGACAGGTAGCAGCACAGGCTGGTGAACATGAAAGAGGTTTGTTGCCAGTCGTGAACTCCTGAACCAGAATATGGAGATTCTTGTTGTTGAACGGTAGGACTCAGGAGGCACAAAGGGTAACATCCAGAGCACCACTGGAGAACCTGCAAGGAGATCACAAAGGTGGGTTGAGTGTCACACTGAGAAAACTCAGAGACTCAGGAGGAGCAAACATTGAGGGGCACAGAGTACCATGAACGGCACCGAAGGACAAGCATCAGGCTTCTTTTGTACGGTGGCTGATGATGCAGATTAGTTGTGGTTGTGTGGACTAGTTGTGGAAGTGTGTCACTTCTAAACCTTTTGAAAAGTGAACCACAGTAAAGCAAAATTATGGAACAGAGATTACCGTATTTTCCGGACTATAAGTCGCATTTTTGGGGGAAATTTATTTGATAAAATCCAACGCCAACAACAGACATGCCATCTTGAAAGGCGGTAAAAATGGAATAGAGGCAACAGGCTGAATAACTGTACAGTATGCTAACGCTACATGACGCATAAACAATGAATTGAGAACGTGCCTGGTATGTTAGCATAACATATTAAGAGTTATTCAGATAACTATAGCATAAATAACACGCTAACAAGTTAACCAAACCATCCGTGTCGCTCCAAATCACTAAATCTTTATCTTCGGTGTCCCTTGGAAACAACTCGGCTAACTCCGGAGGTAGAAGAACACAGGCCTAGAGCGCCCTCTTGCGGTTTAGTGTGGAAATAACATGTGATATGATATAGTATTCTGGTAATAATTTCACACATAAGTCACTCCGGAGTATAAATCGCACCCCCGGCCAAACTATGAAAAAAAGCTGCGACTTATAGTCCGGAAATACGGTAGTTATTTTTTGAGATCCCCTAGACTTTTGGAACCATATTTTGTGGACTGACAAGGTGTTGCTGTGGCCTAGTCAAAATCTGGGCTAAAATCTAATGAGCAACATGATTAATGGAATTGATGGAATTAATCATGTTGTTCCAACATCCCTATCATTGCTGTGGAATGAATCCCCACAGCAATGATAGGCACTCACTCCTGTTGTCAGAACCAATGATGGCTCAGCAACTTCTTTCAAATGCTTAACTCAACCGGTTGTTAGCTAATAACTTTTCCACACAAGACTTGGTTGTGTTGGACAACTTTTCTCTCAAATTAAATGAAGAAATAAAGACAATTATTGGACCTTGGATCTTTGTCTGACATCACATTTTGTTCGATGAGCTGAATCATTTAGCTCATCAAATAGCAAAACCAGATTAAATGTATAAGGGGGTAATATACATATACATTTACAACATTGTATTTCGTGTACTTGTGTAGCTTGCGTCTGCAAAGTGTCACAAAATTTCACAATGACGTAAAATTATGATCACACTTTGCACCCACAGACTGCCCTCCACTATGCGGCAAAACACAACCAGCACCTCATGGTGGCGGATTTGATCTCCCTGGGGGCAAACGTGAACGAGACCAACAACCTGGGGAAGTCCTGCCTGCACCTGAGTGCTGAGAATGGCTACATCAGAGTGTTAGAGGTCAGATGATTTGAGTGTATTTTGTTTTTTATCATTATTTCCATGATAGTATCATAATGAGTAAAAACTGTAGCTGTGTTTCCATCACAAATGTGTGTAAGACTTTGCAGAGGTTCCGCTCAGGCACACCGATTTATGTGTCTGCTGTTGGTTGCTCACCATTGAGAGACCTATTACTGGACTGGACATCACGGGACTAATGGTCACATCGCCGTCATTGTTTTGGATATCGATTGTCAGGAAAAATAACAGTCCCGCAAAGAATCTGGAAGAGACGCTGTGTTTTATGAACTGATCAGTACATTATTGCGAGAGAACGCAAAACCTATTGTGAGGGAATCTATCCAGCTGAAAAACCACCTCATCTTACACGAAACATTTTTCAAGCAAAAAACCAGAGTTTTTCCAAAATTGCCGTGTTTCCATTGAGCAAACATACTTTCCTAATTCCAATTCGACCATTTTGCAGCCCATGGAAACACAGCTACTAATGAGCATTGTCTTCAAAGAAGAGCACCTTCCTTTTTGTCATTCCTCACCACAGAATTTCTTTCCTTCCTTTTTCCTCCCGTCCAGGTTTTAAAACAAGGAATGATGGATGGGCTGTATATTGATGTGGAGGCTACTGATAACTCTGGTAAGTTTTGGTCTGCTGCGCTATTTTCAATATGAGATAAAATAAGAAGAAAACACTATTACAACTTAAAAAGTGGCTAAAGATGACTCTGTTTAGAAAGCTACTAGAAACATTTGAATTTGGCTAATCTGGTGGGAATCCGATGCTCTGCTAAGCCTAGCAGAGCATCGTCTGCATAGCATTAGAGGTTGTGCCTGATATCACCTTTGATATTATTTATTATAAATGCAGCAAATATATCAGTAATGCCTTCACTAAGCTACTCATTGGTGAGAGAAGAGCTTGGGAACTTCACACAAAAAACTTTAGAATTGTCCAGTTGGGCCTGTGTGTGTCTTGTAAAAAAATAGATTCAGGCACCAGAATGTGATCAACGTCAGTCATTTGCTCTCAGGGATGAGTGTCCTCCAGTGTGCCGCTGTGGCTCTGAAGGCCAGCATGAGTGAGGTGGACAGCAGCGTGTCTCTGAGTCACAGCAGACTTCACACTCTGCGCCAGGAGCACATGATGGAGACACTGAAGTGTATCCTGCAGATGGACAGCTTCCTGCATGCTGCTGCCAGCTGGTCTGCTGCAGGTATGAATGAGAAGGAAACTGATTCACAGCTTCAAACACTGGATGTACAGAGACTGCTGGTTAAATCTCGAAAAGCGTCCACACTTTTGACAAGATTTAGCCACACACAAACTATATATATATATATATATATATATATATATATATATAAAGAGAGAGAGATTATTTGTGTGGAAAGGCAGCAGATGCACTCGCAACTTGACTGCAGAAAGAGCCAGGCCGGCCTTTGAAAACTCACCGGTTGCCATGGTTACCCGCATTTATCTAGCTGTTTCAGCATTAGCTACTATCAGGTTGCTTACTATCATAAATTGTTTATACTTGTCCCTATGAAACAAATAAATAAAATATAAAGTGCAATCTTTTAAAGGCACACATTCAAAAACAGATAATCTAAATCTTTGGACAGCCCTTTCTGAGGTCGGCCACCAACTTTGCTTTTTCAGTGGATAAAAGCATTTCTGTTGCATCGAATTCTCCCAGAATTCTGTGCGGTTCTGGTAAAGTTATTGGAACATTAATATTGAGTACATGTCTAACGCAATACATATTTTTTTATAATTTATTGAAATGATTCCAAAGTAGCCAGGTTTGTTTCTTGTGAGCAACTTTAAGACTTTTTTTTTTAAAAACAAATAACAGTTATTAAAGCTTTATTTCAAACAATTACTTTATCATGGGTTGGTTTGCGTCACTACAGGAACTGTACAAAAACAATAGCAGGTCTTTTTGATGTATTATACCATGCATAATATGTTATTATGTTTTTCTTCTCTTTCAGATCCAGAGTACACAGTGCAAAGCTGGCTGAACAGTCAGCATGTTTGCCCTGCAGGGCATTTTGGAACCTCGACAGTAATGTTCTGAGTTTGTTCAGGCTTGACTTTAGTCAGAGAGACTACAAATATTTAGTTTCTCACTCGAGTACAAGTTCACGTCTGTTATGTATGTGAAGCATCTGTTAGTCTGTGTGTGGTTGCAGGTATCTGGCTCATAGTCAGTCCTGTACTGAAGCCTGCACAGAAAAATCAGATGCACCTTCACTGGTTTCTGTGAAACTTCCATTGTTTGTTACAGTTTCGTAACAAGTTGTCTCTTAACAACTGCGTCCCTACAGACTCCGAAGTAAAATCCTTTGGCTTAATTTAAAGTATGGTTGTGCGATTGTGCCTTTCCAATATATTTCTTCAGAGTGATTATGAAGTGCTGTAAAAGAATATTTGAGTCTTCATTAGCACATCTCCATCAACGTCTTCTTACGCATATTTTGAGGTATTTCATTAAAAAACGTTGAAGGAAACAACAAAATTTTTAAAAACACTTCATTTTTGGAAAAAAAAAAAAAAGAGTTAAGGGGGCAGTATTATGTAAAATCAACTTTATTAGCTTTACATCATGTTGTAATGTTACTGTGTTTCCTCTATTCCTTCATGCATGTTTGAGAAATCCTCTAATCTTGGAACCATTAAGCTGTGCAAAACACCTGGGTGGACTTAGCTCCGCCTTCGAGGCGCAGCTCCTCCTCCGAGCTGCAGTTTCCTTGCTACTGAGCTTCTGCCTTACAGAGCAGCCCACCCCACTCAGCTCCTTCAGACTAGCCAGCAGCAATTAACAAAAACCTGGTGGAACCAGTGCATCTGCTGAGCTCATTATACAAGCTACTTGTCAGTGAAATGCTAATAAAAGTGCTGCTAAAGGGTTAATGGAGGTTGATGGCTTCCTGAAGGCAGAGATTCAGAAAGAGGAGGAATTTTTAAAGGGGCAAAGGCCCAATTTGAAGGCATTAACTATCAAAGTAAAATTTCCAAGTCAGCTAGCATTTTTATAACAACTGAGTATAACATAGTTACATGATTGTGCTATAAAATGGCACTAAGAGCCTGGAAAATACATTTATTTTCCTTCTTTCCTTCTTTTCCTTCTGGCTTCTTTAATCCACAAAAGGGGAGAGAAAAACTTTTGCTGAATAAGCTCTGATGTAGCAAATTTCCCATCTGTGCCTTACCAGGGCCTCAAAACTTTGAAAACGTCAACGTTTTTGACTTGCGTGATCCATTCTTGTTTGTACGCTCTACTTTCTGCAGAAATGAGGAACATGAACATCTGGCAAAATGACATTCTGCGTAGCCTTGTTGATTCCCTTCAAACCGGTACATGGAAACATGGCTAAATCCTTTAGTTTTGTTTTTGGGAACATTTTAAAAATTGGCTTAACATTTGCATGACTACTGGATGCAAGAACAGCTGTTGAACAATGAGAGTTGTTCCTCATTGGTCACACTTTAACTGCAGGCTGGTTTAAGATATGATATATATCCTGAACATCCGGTTGGTGAGTTGGATAAGCACAATCACAATACAAATGTAAACCAGGTGAAAGGTTTCAATCAGATCAAAGGCACTGGTTTGATTAACTGAATGGAGAGCCAATGAAATCCAAGAACAAAAAGCCCAAAAATGGAATTTACATGTTGGATGTTTTAAGGACTGTTGTTTAGAGCGCATTAAATAGTGAGTTGTTATGGGAAAGTGTTTCAGTTACACTTTACTGCTTTCCCAGGACTCATTAAAACAAGTTGGTGTGTGGAGTTTTTTTTGCTTGGTCATTATCTTACCTAATTTTACCTGATAAAGAGTCTTTCTTTATGAAATGTAATATTTTTGTAAGATTATGTGTCCTAGGAATGTTTTTGTATTTTTATCATTACACTTTGAATTTTAAAAATTCGAAGAGAAATGAGTTTAAAACCTAAAAAGAGAGGGGGATGTTTTCTCACCGAATATAGCAACTTTGGTTTTTAAGAGAAAGGGGAAAAAATTTTATTTGTTAATTTCCCCACAAAGAAATCTCATTTATTGTATCAGTTCTGCTAAATATGTGTCTATGTTTGCGCTATCTGTTATTGTTTGTACTGTTAAACAGATTATCATGTTTTACAAATGTAAAAAAAAACTGCATATTGCATTGGAAATATTGTATAACAGTAAGGGTTGTTATGGTTATTGATACTTTTCTTTAAATAAATGACTTTTTGAATATCTCTAATACAAAACATGTAAAGAATTTTGTATTTGTAATTGTAGTTTCTAATTAAAGCTACTTTTTTTGTTGTTTTAAATGTATTCTGGAGTTTTTGCTGTGTTTGGAGGGCGATCAACGTCCGAAGTTGGCTTTTCCATTGGCAAACAGGGAGTAACTGGTTGCTTGCTAAGGAAGGTAACGCTGAAAATAATGTCCGTTAGAGGAACTGCCAACAATGTCTGTTGTCAAATTTGAAATTCCTGTTTCTTTCCTGGAACGCTTTGATCTCAAGTCTGATGTAAAACCTGTCAAGACAGTTACTGAAGCGTTGGTTACTAACACCACAGTTTTATCTCAGGCTTTACCAGGATGACAGATAAAAGTTCAGAGCTGGCTTCTTTTCTTTCCCCCATTACATTAGTTCATTAAGTTCAAGATTTCAACCCTAAAATTAAGGTATCCATCAACATCCATTCAGCTGGTGATTCAATCTGAGAAGGTTTCTACAAGGAATAAAAATCCAGAACACTATACAAATAAAGCCATCTGTTTTAACAGCTGCTGCCTCGGTATTCATTTGTTATGCACAAAACTTGTGAATTGATTTGTAACAAACGTACTCCCAATATCAATGTAAACGTATCCCACAGTCTTCTACAAATGTATTTATTTCAAACCTGCAATTCAATAAAAAAATTTTGATTTACAGTCTGTTATGTTTTAACACTGGGGTGTAATATGATTATTGAAGTGAATTGTGAAATATATTATGAAAAAAGAGAACAGTCCTCAAAGTTGATGTGTTAGGACACAGGTGTAACTTCCTGAAGGACTGGTGTGGACATGTCCCCACCTCCTCTGGCATGAAGTGGACAGTCTTCACCAACATTTCCTGCACCTTTCTGTTTTTATGTACCTGCAGCAGCTGCACGTTGTATTCGAAGGTGATGTTTTTTAAAATTCCTTTGTAAAACGTAAATGGCCAGTCTGTTCAGTAATCTGGTGGACTGGATGTCACGTGACTTACTGTACGCCACATGCGCTGTTGCTTTGCACTGAGTCAGGAATGTCGGTGAAATGACGCAATCAAGCAAAGAATCTGAGAAGGAGACGCAAAGTTTTGATATTAATTGTCGTCACTAGGACAGCAAGACAACAAGGTCCAAGTTGATTATACATTCCATTATCCAGATATATTTGAAGAGATATCTTTGATTTGTTCCAGACCAAAATACCTGCTCCTCAAAAACTCTTGGTTGTTATAATTAGCTTGACCTTCTCTAAGGGTGAAGTAATAAAGTTCTTCATTTTGGTCATGTTTTTTTAAAAAATATTTCATTTTAGTTTTGCAAAGCCCTGATATGATGCAGATCTTGTCCAAGTCATTTCTCCTTTGGCCAAAAGGTGCTGAGTGCAGTGACCTGTCAGGGAACTGGGGTGTTGTGTTTTCTCTATGGCTCTCTCCAAACACTCCCAGCTGGTAGCCACCAGAGGGCGCCAAGGTGAACCAGTTGCAGAATTGAGGACTAATTCCCTGCAGGTGTGGCAGTACACCTGCAGCTCCCCAACCCTTATTGCATCCTGGATATGAGGAGCTGGTTAAGTGTCACTCTTTGCCATGTGGTAACGTCAAGCCCTTTTTTCCTGCATATTGTCCTGTGTGAACAATATAAAGCCTCAGTGTAACTCCTTGTGTTTCCTCTCCTTCAAGGTCTCCCTGAACACCCCCTAGGCTCTACTAGTAAAACTTTAAGTCGGACCAGAATCAGCCATAACCCTCAGTTGGTTTCTCATTAGGGGTGCACCGATTTATCAGCCAGCTGATTTATCGGTGGCCATTTCCTTAATTTTGGGAGATCTGTGATCGGCCGATTTTTACACATGAAGCCAATCTCTTTCACCAATCCTTGCTAGCTTGGCAAAGGTCTAAGAATCATCCACTGTCCTCTTTGAGAAGGGTTTGACTGACAGACCGGCCCACCAAGTTATGTCTTGATATCAGTCAAAAAACTAAAATCGGTGCACCACTAGTTCTCATGACTGGTAGTTTTCAAGTTCCACCATCATCATCATTGTTGTACTACCTGCCTGCCCTCCAATAGTCCTGCACAAGTCGCCATCAGGTTCTCTGTCTAGTTGACCTCATAACTCACCCTCCCTGATGGTCATCCTTATCACTCTGTAAGTCCATGTCCTACATTTCCTCTGGTTGCCTTCATCTGCTCCACTTACTCATGATTTCTTCCAGAAGTCCTGGTTCCAGATCAGCACCTTTGCACATTTTTTTCACTTTGTAAATAAAAACTTAAGTCTTTTCATCTCTGGGTGTTTCTCTGCATGTGGGTCAGAAGCTTCAACAAAGACATGGCATGAATGTGACTTTGGGACGTGTTCGCTGTGCCTAAGTGTATCAGAGTTTCTCTTTTTGCCTTCCTCAAAATTAGATTCATTAATTGATATTAAGATAATCGAGTTTTATTTCAGATTCTTCAACATCAATCCAGATGTGCTGTTTTTCCTCCCCCCCAACCATAATATAACATTGCATTTATCCTGGGCAACCTTAATGGAAAAGCAAACACCTCTCTGACAACTTGTTTTGTTTTTAAATCCAATAACTGAAGTGTGCACATCTTTACATTAATACTTTAAGTGCCTTTGGATGCGCACAGACTTTCTACATCCCATATCTTGATTGATGGTATTTGCCAACTTGGCCTCTAAATCTATCCAGTGTCTTTTTACATACTAGTCTGACCCCACAGGCCATACGCTACACTAGAAATGGAAGCTGAAAAAAATGATTAAAATCAATTTTTTTTTTTTAATGATTTTTTTCAAATCATAAAAACCAGGTATGTGTGGGATCCATGCATCTGCAGTTCAAATCTATTTCATTGATTTTTACACTGCAGCAGGGAGTCGCTTTGCTCAGGTTTGACCAGCATGCTCTGTGCTGCTGTAGATTCTTTAAAACTTGATGATCATTGTTAGAGGCCAAACCTCACCACCAGCTTCCCTGTGAATTACCACTTAATCTAGTAAAGTGTGATATGAACAATTTGTAAAACACTGTTTGCATAAACCACTGATGTTTTTTATGATTATGGTCGTTTAACAATAGAATTGTTTTTCTGACATTCAGTTATCACCACTCACTAACAGATCTTAACCTTAACAAGCCATCAGTTTGAGTTAAGTTGAGTTCTTAACCACCCGTAGTCTCCCTACAGAACCCCAATTAAAACTTTAATATATTATTGGGCACATTTAATACTTTTTATCATTGAATTTATTTACAATATCACAATTGTGTCTATTTTATTTTTATTTTATTACAAATTTTTATATCCCTTACATATTGTATTTACTATTATTTAAACATTTGGATGGAAAATCCTGTGAACAAGCAAGCAATTTCCATTTGGGATCAGTAAAATATATTCTATTGTATTTATGGAAAGACTGGAACAAGATAACGTCATGATAATTAATTAATCCACTTCTGACAAAATATTATCCACATCACCAGAATTGATGCTTTTGTTTCAGGAGTTTTCCTTATTATTTTCATCATAATACCATAAGTGCTTATGGCCTCTCCTCCTTTTTTTAAAGTCATTTTTAACTTACTGTGGAAGTTGTTTGTTATTATTGTGTACTTTAATGTTGCAATCACAGAGTAAAGGAAGAGATGAAAACGTCATGCCCCACTCTGTCTGATAGAACGGTAATAAGAGGGAGAATGAAACAAGGTCAGACTATGAGAAGGTGGCAGAATCTCTGAAGAGGTAAAAATGTTTCAGGCTGAATATTAAATTCTAATTATTATTATTATTATTATTATTATTGTAGTAAAAAATGTGAGGCATGTTAAACCAAAGTCAAAAGTCAAACCACAGATTTACCCTCTTTTTCTGTCCTCCCCTCCCCTCTGCACTTGTCTGCAACTGTATCCAGACCTTTATTTAAAATTTAAAGCCCTCTCGATATCCACACACACAAACACACACACGCCCACGCACACACATACACACACACACACACACCCGTACACACGCCTTGAACAGAGCTCCAGGCCATTTTCACAGTGAGCTACATCTACCTCACACTCTTCCAGTCTGGATGTGCTCCCTCTACCCCACCTCCTACCATCCTCCTCCTTTTCAGCTTCCCTCTTGCATCATATCCCTCCTCTCCCACATGCTTCTCCCTCTCCAGCTCCAATATGTTCCTGTGTTGCCTTCATCTTCTTTCTTTAACGCACATGTCTCCATATGACCACTGCCTTATTGAGCATGGAAATTCCCATATGGAAAAGCTGATGCAACAATGGCATGATGTTCATGATTTTCCACTGAAGACCTGCTGATGTTATTGGTCAGTAACTGGTGCAGATTCTTCTTCTTCTGCGGAACCTAAATTGACTTGGAACTAAAGTTCTGCAAAAGGTCGCTGCAAAGCCTTTGACCAAACAAAATGTGTGAAGAATATTGGCTGTCGAGTCCCTGACAAAAGTTAAAACAGAGGTTCAGATGTTTTTCATTTTGTCCCAGTTGTTTTTTTGCATTTCATGTAGATTTTATGCAACAGACATAACGTAGCACATGATGTAGTGTAACACATGCCATAGTATCATGTGGAAAGAAAAGATATTTGCTTTTAAAGCGTCCATATGATGTGTTTTCCAGACACATGAAGCCATTTTATGTTGCTTTCAGTTGTTATAAAAATGCTCTACATATCCAACAACCACTAAAAGAAATTTGACTTTGTATTTTAATGTCTTGAAATTGTGCCCCTGTCTCTTTAAGAAGACAGAGTGTCTTTCTGACACTCTGCTTCAGGTCGTCATCTCAACAACCTGTCTCCATTAAGCCTTTAACATTCTTACCCACATTGGACAGAGAAGCTCAGCGGATGCACAGTTCCACCAGGTGGCTGCTGATTGCTGCTGCCGCTAGTCTGTAGGAGAAGAGTTGCTACTCTGTGAGGTGGAGGCTCAGCTTGGGGACTGCAGCTCTGAGGAGGAGCTCAGTGGGAGCATGGGTTGCCATGGGAGATTAAAGGACTTCTTAACCATGCATGAAAGAATCAAAGCAACACTGGAAAAAGTCAATTTTACATAATAAAGTCCCTCTGAAATCTGAGGAAAAGATTTGGACTTTTTCTAACACGTGACTGAACTTTGACCTAAATCCTTCCACTGCAGCTCTGGCTGCATATTCATGGTGGATGTAAAATGAGAACCTCCCAGTCTCAAGTCTCCTTCTTGTTCTTCTAATAATAATAATTACGATGATGATAATGATACATTTTATTTGTATAGTGCTTTTCTAGGTACTCAAAGACTCTTTGCAGGAGTCCTGTCACATCCACTGGTCCACAGGAGGGCTGTCAGTGTGTGTCAGGCAGGTGTAGCTCCAGCTGCAGGCCATCACCATGATCAGATCGTACGCACAGGAAACCAGCTCCAGAAGGTTCTCTCACATTTCGTCACATCCTGACCTTAGCTGGTTGTTTCTTAGTAGAACTCAGTCAGAGTGTTAACCTGGTCCCTGTCCTGTTCTCCAGATCCCTCCCTCCTGATCTGATCTTGCACTTGTAGTTCAGTTTTGTTTTCATCTGACCAGATCTCCTTCTTATTAAAATGTAAAGAAATTTAAAAATAAATTAAAAAGTTCAAGGCATATAAATACTTTTAAAATGCCACCGGAGCTTTTTACTGCTGTAACCAAATTTGAACCGGTAAGGAAAATGTGATGGGGTGGGGGGTCCTACCCTAAGTGGAGGAGTTCAAGTATCTCAGGATCTTGTTCAGGAATGAGGGAAGAAGGGAGCGGGAGATCAACAGGCGGATTGGTGCAGTGTCTGCAGTGAAGCGGGCGCTGTACCGGTCTGTCATGGTGAAGAGAGCTGAGTCAAAAAGGGAAGCTCTCGATTTACCAGTCGATCTACATTCCTACCCTCATCTATGGTCATGAACTTTGGGTCATGACCGAAAGAATGAGGTCACAGCTACAAGCGGCCGAAATGGGTTTTTTCCTTAGGGTGTCTGAGCTCTCCCTCAGAGATAGGTGAGAAGCTCAGATATCCAGGAGGGACTCAGAGTAGAGCTGCTGTTCCTTCATGTCAAGAGGAGCCAATTGAGGTGATTCAGCATCTTGGTGAGATGTTCCGGGCACCAGGAGGAGACCCAGGACACGCTGGAGGGACATGTCTCTCGGCTGACCTGGGAACGTGTTGCAATTCCCCCGGAAAAGCTGAAGAAAATGGATGGATGGATGGATGGATTTTTTTTTCTTGTCAAGACCTTGAAAGTGAGTTATGAGAAATTTTGGATCTTTTCAAGTGGACCAAAACAAGCAGAGATGTGTTTTACCCTTTCCCTTTTATTAATGTTGTAGTTATCATGATGTGGTGTGGTGGAAGGCGGTGAGGTAACGCAGCAGACACAGGTAGAAGTTAATATGATGGTTTTAATGGTGAAAATATCGAAAAGATCCAAAACAGTCAGAAGCACAATCCAAACAATCCAAACACCAGGCGGCACGGCTGAGCGGCGGCAAAGGCTCAACACCAGTAGCAACTGGTGAAACGAATGGATGGAGAGAAACGGCTAGACCAACAACACTGAATACACACCTTTGACAAGAACCCAACGAGGAACAAGGAACACAGGTGGGGTTAAATACACAGAGGATACACGGAACGAGACAGTAATCAAGGGGAGACCGGACAACATGGAAACACAGAGACACAGAAAACTCACAATAAACAGAGAAAAATACAGATCATGATAGTAGTGCTTCGTTAATGTTGTGTTTCTGAATTTGTAATTGTGATATATTAATGTTGAAGTGGTTTGCACCCAGTGACGGCATAGTTACTTTGAAAAAGTAACTTTAATCAGATTACTGATTACTCCTTCAAAAAGTAACTTTGATTACTGATTACTTGATTTGGAAAGTAACTAAGTTACATTGAAAGTAACTGTTTTAGTTACTTTGGGCAGCTGCTAACAACAACAACGCTCCGCCACCTGTGAAAGTTACATTGATCTTTGCCAATACTTAAATGTAAGTTACTTTATAATGGTAACATCAACAATGTGTCTCCATGTATAAGGTTGAGGTGAAGAGGAGATTGTTAAATGTTTACAACAGTATCAAAAAAAAAAAAACAACGTTAGTAGTTTGTATGTGTTTTTGTGTGTTTCTATTGTCTGGAAAACTATAACTAGGATTTTAAAGCCCCAATGTCTCCCCCCAACCTCCAGGTTGTGCTTTACGGCCCTGTGTTTGCTGTCAGAGCGCAGCTCACAGATCTCCTCCTGCTGCTCCACTATTCAGATGGCTGCTGCACAGATTTCTGACTCTTATCTTAATATTAATAACTATAATGGTGTTTAGTTGCACAACATTCGGGAAAGGATGGACAGGGAGAGTCTGACTAAAACTACCTTAATGACAGGCAAGTTCTGGGGTTTATTATGAGTCTCTGCTTATTTCCAAGCCCAAATGAATAACTTTACGTTCAAAAACGAGCCCAAACAGGCGCAACCCGCATCTCATTAAATTTGCAAGCGACTTAAAAAAAAACAAGCCCAAAGCCACTTATAATAACTGGACTTGGCGACAGAAATTCAAAAAAGTTCCTGTTTTTCTACCAACAAACTGCGCATCTCCCTTCATTGGTAACATTTCTGTTGTTGCTGATATTGTCGCATAAGTGATTTTGATAAGTAACTGTAGTCTGACTACTGGATTTGAAATAGCAACGCGTTAGATTACTCGTTACTAAAAAAAAGTGGCACCTCAGGGCCACCGTACATTGTGTATGTGAAAGTTAACTTCCTTTCCTCCCAGTTAGCCGCTCCCCACTCTGGAAGCCTGAGGTGATTGGCCGATGTAAATTGAGAAGGTGGGGTTTAGATGAAACTCATGAAACATGAAACTCAATAAATAAGCTTTGTTTGTTGTACAGCCAAGATTGACTGACTTCTCTTTCCACACTTCTCAGCATAACAGCAACAAACCAATTCATTTATTATAGTGTAACTATTGACTGATGTTTTTCTAACAGATTATTACATGTAGTGATATTTACAAAAAAAATGTACATGTTGGATTTTTTTTATTTTTTGCATAAATAATGTGAAACAAGTTTTAGATTCGAAAGTAACACATGTCAGTAACGTTTAACGCTTTCCATCATAAAAACATCGCAGAGTCAGATGAAACAAGTAGTAAGCATTGCATTTTGTCAAATGTCATCATTAAAATGATCAACATCAAATGAGTTTTAAACAGGTGGGTTTTAAGTAACTCAGTGTTTCAGCTGTTTCGCAGTTTTCTGGAGGTTTGTTCCAGATTTGTGGCACATAGAAGCTGAAAAGAGCTCCTCCATGTTTGGTTCTGGTTCTGGTTTTGGGGATGCAGAGAAGACCGGAAGTAAGAATTTGCAGCATTATTCAGTTGCTACATGTGCAGAGCTGGAAATTTACAACTGTAATTACACGGAAAAATGGTTGAACATGGTCACTCAGAGACTGAAAACACATTTATGTCATTTCAATTCTAGTTTTTACTGTGCCACTTTTCCTTCTCAGAAAAAAAAAGAAAGCATTTTCTCGGTTTGTCTCAATTCTCTACATAAACGGCATAGTTCTGTTACAGCTTTTTGCCACCGTCTGTTAAATCTGACCGAACTGGGGTATCAGAAGGAAACCTCACCCGCGAGGCTCTTTTTAAAGCTCACAGTGACACCTGGTGGTGGCGGCGGGGATGTGTGTCCACTTTGAAGCAACATGAAATATTCTACTCTTGATAAACGTTCTCACTGCCTCATTTTGTTTTTGCTCTTTTTTTTTTTTTTTTTAACAGGGTTTCTACACTTTTATTGTCGGGAAGATCAATACTTTTCCAGACTCAAATGTCAAGATTTTTTCTACTTTTTTTTTAAAATCCATAATCTGTTTGTAAAATTAGACATGTAAGATTTTAGAGTATAAACCTTATCTAATTCTTGGATGCAAAAACAATCTAAATTATCCATTTTAAATGAACTTTGGGTTATCTCACTTAGTTAGGTGATCTAGAATCAATTTCTTTTTCAAAGTATGTTTTTCAGTCTTTACATTTTGAAAAAAAAAAAAAAAGCATGATTAAATCCAGAAATCTAAAATTGAGAAATATATTTTTTCAACTAAATTTAGATGAATTATTGTTAAAATACACCAATTTTCAACTAGTCTAACAAAAGAAAAAAAAAATCATGGCTAAATGTTTCAGCCAACAGATAATAAGAAAAATGATACCAAAAAAATTAAAGAATTGTTTTTGCTTTCAAAATTCTGATTTTGTCTTTTTGCTGACAGAATAAGAAAAAGTTTAGCAAATCAAACATTTTTCAATATTCAGGGTTTTTTTTTTTTTTTTTTATCCAAACCTAGAGAAAATGACCAACGAAGATTCCAGACTGCATAGAAACCGTTTCTATGGGTGTGTCCTGTACATTGAGAATCTCCTTGTATTTGTATCAGATTAAAAAAAAAAAAAAAGAAGAGAAGAAAAATTTAAATAAAAAATAATTTTAGTCAGCAGTGATCAATTTCTGCCTATAAGCACATCATAAACCATAAAGTCAGGCACATATCTATTGTAGCTTTATCTTTCTGCTCTGATCCACCACTAACACAGACACAGAAATAACCACAAACTCACATGTTTCATCTGTTCACTTTTATTTTCATTTATTTACACACATCATTACGATGTTCGCCAGTGGTAATGAGCTTCAACGTGAGAATCCATTTGGTATTCATTTCCATGTCATATCTTACACAAACAGAAACAAATCAATGTTGAGTTATAATGAAGCCTTATGAATCTTTGTCAGGTTTTTTTTCCCTCCCCCCCAAACAAACAGAAGCGATAGGCTTTAATGACATTCTCTGTCAGGCCGGCTCGCTCTCATTCTCACACTTCACTTTGCGTCTCTCTCCGTCTCCGGCAAGTATTGTGCGATATTGCCTCATTCACTTGAAAGGCCTACAACTGCTAGGGGAGATACCAAGAGATTTCACACACACCCGTCTTCACACACATGCACACGCACCACACACGCAAGCAACCTCTTCAAGCTGTAGTAGATAAGATAGGCAACTTCTGTTGTCTGTTGACAGCTGCAGCTTCATACGATTCCACTCGGCCCCATGGGGAAACCATCATGATGAATGAACAAAGCGGGTAAACGTCTTTTTTGTTGGGGGTTGAGGGCGGCTGGATCAACCATGCTCTCTCACCCCTCAACAGTGATTTAATATCAGATCAGAATTCTTAAGGAAAACGGTTTTATTAAGCTAAGCTGTCAATCAAAGCCTGTGTTTCATTGTGATTTTGCTCTTTGTGATATTACTCGACGTGTGCAACCCTAATCCCAAACCCCTTAACCCTACCTGATCACTGCAGCCAGCTGACATAAGCATTCTGATGGCTACAAGACAAACGTCTGATAAGCACCATGCAGCCGAAACAAAAACAGTCCAAAGGCAGAGATGAGTGACACCACATAACTGGTTTATTTGGCTGTAATCTACCTGATAAATAAGAAATTCATTGACATCCAATAATAAAAAAAAGGACCTGAATCTTGAGATACATCAAATTGAGCCGATTGACAACGAAATTCCCAGGAAGTCGACAACGATCATCGTTGACTCAGTAGGTGATTGTGTGTCCGCAAAATAAAGTCAAGGGGCAGATAGAGAGGGGTAAACAAAGGGGGGGGCTAAAAAGCGGGGTAAATGTATTACTCTCCGTCCAGAAAACCAAAAACCTGAGCGGGAATCGCACCAATCGGGACAAGATGAGAGAAAAGTCGTAGGCTGATTGGACGGAGAACTGATGCGAAGTGAAGATCTTGAAGCCATGCAGTTAACATAATATTGCCTTCAAATAACACTCGCACATGCGTTTCCAAAATCAAACATGCATCGGGTATCTCAGTGGAGAGGGAGGGGGGACAGGTGGAAGTACTCAACAGTTTAGCAATACAAATTCTCTAAATGTCTGCAGTAGTGAATATTCATAAAGCATGTTACACACTTTCGCCAGCAATCCCCTTTATTCATTTGATTGTTTTAACCAAACGATAAGTTATCAGGTAAAAATAAAATTATAAAATAAAATATATATATTTAGTATGAGTCTGCCTTGATGCTGCCAATGTGTGCCACGAAAAAAACAACAAGCAAATTTCGAATCACTACCACGAATCCAGAGAGCGATGACGATCCATCGACGCGTCATCACAAGGCTGTGAGTTCAGTTCGGATCACAGTGGTCACGGACAAGTTCGGCATCTCCTCACGAAGCCACCTCACTAAGGCTTCTCACAGTTCACTCACCCACTTCCACACTTCTCTTTTTCTCTCTCTCTTTTTCAGGACAAAGTTTCTTTCTGTTCTGTCTCTCTTTTTTGTTTTTCTGGATATGAACACTCAGGATCATGCAACTACCCTTTCAATCGTGCTGAGACAAAAACCAGTTGGTGCTCTTGGCGTGATTGTTCACTCTGTGCTGGCTGGGAGGAACGGTGGTTGAGGTGAGCGGAGGGTGAGGTTGGGGTAGTGGAGGATTTGGAGTGTTTGAGGGGGGGGTGTCTTCAGGCACTGCCATCCTGTTTGAGCCGCTGACTGCGAGCTTTGTACACCTCAATCAGTAAATCTTTGACGTACTGGATTTCTCGCTCCACCGACTCCGCCTTGTCACGTAGCTCCCGGTTCTGTCCCTCGAGTCCGTGCAGCTCCTCCTCCAGAGAGTCCAGCTCCGCCCTCTTTCGCAGCCTATACCTGTAAAAGGGACAGAGGGGTGGGCGGGGAAGGATTAGTTTGCACGTACTGATTTTTGCTGCCTTGCAAATTTAGTCATGAGTCAAGGTCCCTTCACTATCCCAAGTTTTCATATGCAGTTCTGAGTTCAGCCCAAACAGCCTGACAGAATTAGCTAGGTGGGGCAGAATTTGGCAGGCAGTGAGGGGCTTTCCGATCCCTCCTACGCTCCACAGGAACAGCTAAAATACTGTGGTCTATATAACAATCAAGCCATCCTGGAAAAGATGAAATCGTCTTTGCCTGATAGAGGGGACCATGATCACACACCAGCCCTGGCTCTGGGTGTACCCATCTCTCACCTCGACAAGTTGTAGGGAACAGACAGATGCTCACTTATGCTCCGAGTTCATCCCATCTCTTAAGCCTAGTTTATCACTTTGTCTTGATTCAACTGTTCTCCAAGGTTGGAGCATGCTTTCTAAGGAAACAATAGAGTGAAGGGTGTTGCTTACCTGTGAGCAGCGGTTTTGTTCTGGTCTCTCTTCTTTTGCTTCCTCTCTCCATTGCTGGTATCCAGGGAACCCGCTCCCATCACCAGGGCTGGCTTCATGGAACAGGGCTCGTCCTTTAACCTCTGGGTGGGGCGATGTATGGGGGCACCCAGCAGTGGCCCCTCGCCTTCCCCTCTAGACAGACATTCGTAGCTTTGGTCCGCAAGGCATTCTGGATAGAGGTAGTGGCCGTGTTGGGGCTCCACAGCCTGTGCCTGAGCTGGCTGGTCTAGGTCTCCTATAAAGCTATGGTACGGATCCGTGCTGGCCATGGACTGATGAAAGTAGCTGTCTCCGGCCACCATTGTCTCTTGGGGAAGACTTCCAGAGAGTCCGCCATCCTTGCTGCAGTGCAAGACCTCAAGCCCTGTGCTGTCGTAACTTACATTGACCTTCACGTTGTGCATCAGCTGTCCTTCTCGCTTGTGGTGGCCGTCGAACGAGCCACCCAAGCAGAAACCTCTGGCAATCTCTTCGCTGCAAAACATTCCTTCGGAAAAACAGTAACTCTCCTCCTCCTTCAACGATAAAGCACATTCTCTCACCTTCTTCATGCTTCCGATGCTGTTCTTGCTTACGGTCTTCAGTGTGGAGTAGTGGTTCACGGAAAACTCTGTGCTCCCTGAGTAACATCCCCTGGAGCCCCATGTTTCCAGACCCACTTCGTCACCGACTTTCACCGACTCGCCCAGGATCCTACGCCCATTGTTATGGTGGTAGCGGTGGTGGTAGCTGTACGGGGCGGGCCGTGCAATTTTGGTTCTGCTGATGGGACCGCCACAGAAGCTGGCCAGGTCCAGTTCCCCTGTTGCCAAGGTAACTACCACAGGGCTGGTTTCTGATTGGCTGGTCCCGTATGAGCCATAGGGTAACTGATAATAAGACTGGGAGCCCATGGCTTGGGAAACCTTGTCACATTTTGAGGATTTCTCCAACTTATTTGTGGTGGACGTAGACTCGGAGCGGAAGTAGTCCTCCAGCTGAGCCAGCTCCTCCTGCAGTAGGGAGGTCATAACCTCCAGATCCGAGGGCACCTTGACATCTTGTTCTAACGGCGAGGGTGGAAGAGATGAGCTCGGAGAAGACTCGCTCGTTGACACAAATGAAGACAAATCAACTTTCTCTGTCATCCAATCAGAGTGACCATCACCTAGAAAAAATGTGATATAAAATCATAAGAATGTGTTAATTTTCTTTTAAAGAAATCCATTTTGTTGAAATTGTTTGAATAAAATATGCACAATAAAAATGACAAAAACAGAAAAAAAAAAATATCAAAAGAAGCGAGCATCAATTTGAAAAGGCTTAAATCAAAAGCAAGCAACACATCCGATAAGATCCAAGCGAACAACTAACCGATCATCTGAAAATGATTGAACAGCATTGTCTGCATTCGATAAAAATCCACTTAGCAGTACTCACTGTACGACATTAGCCCCCGTGCTGCACTGCGGCTCCAACCTCGGGATGTGGAAAAATAAAAAACCGTCTTGGCAAAACTCACCAATTAAGCGCTGCCTCTCCGCTGGCTCCGCCCCCGACCTAAGCCGTGATTGGCTATGGTTAGCCTGTGGGAGAGGGGGAGAGCCGAGCTCGCCTGTGGAAATGGGGGGAATTTTCTTGCGAAGGATCGATGCCGCCATCGTGCCGACTGCTTCGATCGTGTTGTCCAAAAGCACAAACCATGCGCTGGCTGGAGGCGAGAGTTGTGGAATTAACTGTAGACCTGTGAAAAGAGTTTAAGAAAGCTGTTAAAACACACAATATCAATTCATAATTCATAATTACGCAAGATGGAAAAAAAGAGTCAATTTAAAAAATGGCTAAACTTTTTAAACTTGAAAAACATGGTTTTTCAAGTTGAAATAATCTCATATTAATTCTCTTAAATTGAATCTGTTGTTGACCTATAATTTTACAGTGTGAAGGGTGTATTGGATTTATGGCATTTACTACAAAATCATTACTTGAGCAAAAACTCAAACACAAAAAAATGAAATATGTATTTTTAATAAAAAATAACCTCAAACAAATAACAAAAGTAAAACCAAACTGTTTTAGTTTGGGGAGAACAGGTTTGTAGAACAAACATATATTTAAAATTTAAAGTTTACTAATAAACCAAAGTGAAACACATCCCTGGGGTTTCTTAGTATACCATTTTTTTTATAAACTGAAAAACTGTCTTTCTTTAATTAAAAAAAAAAATTCTGCTCGTCACTATAAATAGAAACATTAATTAAAGTAGCGTTTCAGGTTAATAACTACACTAACCAATCAGTAAAACAAAGAGTTGCAATGTCTCAAAGTAACTGTTAACTAACAGCTGTTGTTTCCCCTGCTAACTTTCCTCTGCTCCTCCAAAGCTGTACTCACCCCATACTTGTTCTGTTGTTTTGTGGGAGCAAAGCAAGCTTTAACGTCGCAGAAGGAGGACGCCGTTCAAAGAGCCATTATTTCGCTTTTGGAACTCAGGGACTCTTCATGGAGCGCTAGAACCACGAACAGACTTGCAGACAGAAAGTTTTTAAATCCGCTACTTCTCCAACTCCTAATGCCCAGACCTGATCACCCAGCCGGAGATCAATCCGCAGTTTCCAGACTTCTCGCGGTCGTTACGTCATGAAAGCCGGGGACTTTCCCATTATCCAGAGACCTCGGGCTGTTTGCGTCAACGGCACGAGCCCGTCCGACAGGTGCTGCTCCAATTTATGTCAATACCATGGTGTTACTTTTACTTTCTTTTCGAGAAATGCCATACTTCCCCACCAGAAAAAACATTTCGCTTTTCTAAAGGTATTTATTTTTACTTTTAGAAGGTTTAAAAGTTGTTTGAAAAGCCTAAACGGATGTGTGTAGTTCGTAAAATAAGAAAGCTAATAACCGTCTGTAAAGCCCCTCAGTTACTTATCTAATTCACATTCTCATCACGCCAGAATAAAGCTATTTAATTAGAAACTAAAATAATTTTTTAAAAAAACATACAGCGTGGATGAATAATGAACATGTCGAGCAGATGGAACACCCGGCACTAGTTTCGGGTGCGCTGCAGCGGAAGGACATCGTGTTGCAGTTCGGAGTAGTAACTTTAGTTGCAGTCCTGTTGCATCAGATCCGCAAGGGATTCGCTGAACGCTGTAACACTGTGGCCCCATCATTGGTCTATCAGGGGAACTTTTCTATTTCTATTGGTCCTGCCATCACTTATTCTGTGATTGGTAATCATTAGGCATTAACACCAACCTGGGACCGGAGACTGTGGGTCAGAAATAACGGTGCTTGTAGGAAAGGAGGAAAAACTCACCTGCACCTGGAATTATACATAATCAGCAAATGCTATTTCCTCCCCCCCTCAATTTTTTTTAGTATTTGGCGTAACACGTATGGATGTATTTTGGATTTATAGGTATTTGAACTTTTTAAGAAAAAAGCAATAACAAATCTAAACAAAAAAGTAACAATCACTTTACTAAACATTTTTAAAGGAATTCAGATCTTTTTTGTTACAGATCTTTAATCCTAGTTATTTTCTTTGCTGATTATGTATAATTCCAGGTGCAGGTGAGTTAGTTTTTTTTTGTTGTTGTTTGTTTGTTTTTTTCAAAGAAAACAGAAGTAGGCATTGATTTTAAGGTTTAAAATACCAAATTTTATGTCACTTAAAGGATTCTTTTTAAAATTATTCATTTGTTTATTTTGATATATATACATTGTCAGTCATTATTACACATATAATAATAATAGTAATAATAATAATAACAACAACAACAATAATAATAATAATAGTAATAATAATAATAATAAAGGAAATAAATAAATTAAAAGAAATGGAAGAAATTCTAAAATTTACATGAGTTAAGAAAACAACTTGGATCTGCTTTTCAGCTGTCTTAAGTTAGTGAAGTCGAAAAAAATTACATGTTTTTATTCCTTTCTTTGATCTTTAATGGAATTTAAGCACAGAGTCAAGTTTGTGCATATGCACGTTTTTTTATGGCACTCTATATATTAGATGAAAACGAGCTGATAATGAAGGGTTGTTTTGGTCAATGATGTCTTTCCCCATAAATACAGCTAAAGAGAGAGAGAGACCCATCACAAAGGCCTCCAGATAGACATCCTCTGAAAATGTCTTCAACTTTTAACAGGAAGTAACAAATGTATCTTTAAAAATATGATTGAAAAAAAATGTGATGATTGTGTGGTAAACAAGTGTACAGGGCTTCAACTGGTCTTTATTTTTTTTAAGACTTAGACAATTTTGAAATGTCACAGAAAAGGTGTTGAGCAGCAAGCAGCTATATGCTAAAAATAAAAAAAATATATTGTGGTAGACAGTAGCTCCTAATAACATCTGATGGCTTTAGTTAGTTAGATTAATCAATAATAAACCGAACAAAAAACAGTTGGACACAGTCAATAACCTAGAGAGAGTGAGACACTTCAAAATGCTTATAAAGCAAGCCAAAAAAATACAACATAAACTACCAGTGCTTAGTTTTAAAATAATTTTCAACATTACAAGCATCTAAGTAAGAATTAGACAACAATTAGACAAATGATTTCAAATCTTTCCAGACATCTAAACATCCACAAAGAACAATTTTAGCCAAACGTGACAACCATATTTAATAGGTTAGAGTCCCTGCATATTCTAGAAAATTGGCCTCAACTCCTAAAAACTGTAGGAGGATGAAGATCTAAAGATTGTTGAGTTTAATAAAAATGGACATGTCTGTGTTGATAAAATATACTGTGTGTCAAAATACCGAAATTGATCTGAAAGCTGATGACGGTGGTTTAACAGTTCTCCCCAGATTTGTGCCTCAAGACAATTCTGTTTCCAAAGTCTACAAGTAATTCCTTTATTTTCATACGTGATGTTTGACCTCTGACCTGCACTGTGGAACCTATTATTGACAGCTGTGTGCCTTTCTGGTCAACTGTGTACAACCATTTCATAAATTTGCAAAAAATCTCAATAATATGGAGTATAAAATGTGGAAGTGAAGTCAAGCGCTGTGAAAACTTTCCAAATGCAATCCATGACAATCAAGGGGTGTATTTTTTTTCTTTTTTCTTTTTTTTTTCCTACAAGTGCGCACTTCAGTAAAATGAATTACAGTCTTTCTGAGGTTTTCTTGTTTACACCAGCGTTTACATCAGCTCTGTTCCACATTCTTGAACACATCGTGGTCCAATTATTATATCTGTCAGGTATTAGAAAAATGTTAATTTGAGGGAGGAAAAATTCATATTCATATTTTCCTTCAACTTTTCTGTTCTGTTAAAAAACAGCCATTCGCTGTATGTGTCTCTCTCTTTGCCCTTTTTCCTGTCCAATGAATAGAAAAATAAGGCACTAGAAAAAATGTATAAAAATAAGAAACACACACATGTATGATTTTGCATATGTTGTCCATACCATTTTTTTTTATACTTTTACTATTATTACACTATTATTACATCTTAATAATTTTTAGATATATTGTTCAGAAAAGCCAATCTAGGGACACAAACTAGCTTACGCTATAAGCGCCATGGCAACTGCTGCTTCATTTACTTTGTCTGTGTTGATGTGTTTCTGTCCCTATCAAATAAACCTAATAAATAAATATTGCTTTTTATATTAAATGTATTCATGATATTTAAGTGAAATGTGTAAACAGTTAAAAGACTGGTCTTATAATGAAAATAAAAAAGTGAATATTTCTTGTGTTTTCTGTCTGGAACCAGGGATCATAATGGCTGACTTCAGTAAATGAGGAAAATGAGCAATAATTACTGTCAACGTTCATTCTCTTCTAAACTTCTGCCTTCCTCTCCTGACATGAATTCAGATTTCTTTCAGGTAAAAACACAACACTGGTGTAAGGCCATGATTTGAAGCCTCCAACTCCGCAGCTGAGTCACAGTCTGCTAGACTCTGTTCGTTTAGGAACCAAAGTTGCAAAACCCCTTTAAAGCCATGTCCCCCCTCCCCAAACGGGGGAACCTCAGTTACCAACCAACAACCACAGAAATGCAGGGAGAAGCTGAAAAAGTTAAAGTGTGATTCCACAGGAGCACAGTGGCAGGACAGGTGCACCTCAGTAAAACTCAGGTCCTCGATGTCTCTGTGTGTGGTTCTGACGGAGGGCTGGGTATTTATCACCTTGTTTATCATTTAGCATGAAATCTTCTAAGAATTTTGATTTATTATTGTCATGATAAAATTCAAGTATTGATGTTATACATATATGCATATATATTTAAAAAAAGCTAAGTTTGCAGTTACACGAGAGCTTCAATGAGTATCAGTAAATTTGAAAATATGATTAGATGTAATTACTGTGTGCAAGTCTAGTGATGTGAATAATTCTGTTTTAAGTACATGCTGTCTTTATAGAGCCTTTTGTTCCTGAAATGTTTTTCAAGAACAATATTTGTGTTTGTAGGTCTATGAATACTGTACCAAATATTTCCCTAAAAAATAAGAAATAAGTTTTTTTTTATCACAATCTTTATTACAACATTACCACAAATTATCACTGTAAAATTCTAAGTACATTTCGCCCATCTATATCTTGACTCAGTGTCAAGCCAAGGACTTGATTTTTCCCACTGGCCTTTACTGCTTTTACTATCAAACTTCTTCCTTGCACTCAACTTTCCACTGAAATGACAAATCTGCGAAAGGTTGTTCTAAAGGCTGTTGAGTAATGAGGTGTGCTTATTTTTTTTTTTTTTTACACACAATGGTCTAAGCATTTGTTTCTCTTATTTTGCAAATTATAATGTTGAATCTGCTGTGTGTTTTGCATACTTGAGGGCAGATATAAATCATTTTCAGAATAGCCTGATCATTTTGGTTATGTGTGATGTATAAAAATCCCAAAATTAAGAAGCACTGTTTTTTTTTTTTTTTTTTTTTGTGAAAATGTATATTGTGCAGATGAATTTGAAAACCAATAAATAACAGCTCACAACAGAGGGAACGCATAAGAGGTCTTCACATCAGATGGCCCTCATGTAATTAAAATATAAGCTTCAGTGAATCATTAAAACAACAAACCTGTTCATGAATGTTGTGGGTGTTGGTGCAGTGGGCAGTGTGTGTGTGTGTGTGTGTGTGTGTGTGTGTTGCTCTCTGTGTATCTGCAGCAGATTGAATGTGTTGGTCCTGGTGAAAAGTGATGATGACTGGCTGTATTTTAATGATCACTAACTCTCATTTTGGCTGTCTGTCTGCGTGTGTGTGTGTGTGTGTGTGTGTGTTTGTGTGTGGGTCTGACCTCCCCAGCATGACAGGCATCATGACAGGCGACGACACTGCTGAGGTCGTACAGTCAGGATGACACCTCGCCAGTCCCGCTGGCCTCATTAGCAAAACTAAGATGTCTCCCCACATAGCTCTCTGGCCTATCCTCTGCCAGCCCGACAAACCAGGAGCTGATTGAAGCAGCCAGGTCTTCCTGTTGCTATAGTAATAGGCAACAGTGGCTCATCAACCCCCCTCAGAAACATGGTTTTGGCATTCCTGGAGCTGTGGGCTTTTACGGCCTTCCCCCTCGGAGCTCCTACACACCCCCACGTTGTTTATGCACGGGCTGCTTTTTTTTGCAGACAGCAGCTGTTTTTGGGGAGCTGTGTATGAATTTGGAATCTCTATGGGTCACAAGGATCAGAAAAAGTTACAGAGTGGGAGCGCACAATTACAACCACAAACAGACGAGCACAAAGCAACACATTAGAGACCTGCTGAAGACACAACGGATTACTGGTTATTAAATGTGTTCCAATGGCAGAAAAAAAAAAAAGTGAAAAGTGTGACAAGTGTTTGGTCTCGTTGCTCCTAAATAAGATCCAGTGTGAGCGACAGAAGACACCTAATCAGTAAACAGAATGTGTCATTTATTGTGAGAATAAATGCAGCCGTTCTGTGAAGGCCTCACAGGTTTATTGGAGAACATGAGAGGGAGAAAAAACCCAGCATCATGAAGACCTCTGTTCAATCAAAACCATCTGAAAATGGACAGACAGCTGGACGCCTACCAAGACACGACTGCCCACCTAAACCAGGGGTCAGCAACCTTTACAGCCCTGAAAGCCATGTTTGTCTTCAGTCCAGCTGAACAAAACACAACAATAGATGTGGGCCTTACTGTCCTAACATTGTCTTGTAAATGGAGTCTTACAAGCAAACATGGAAGAAAAAAAAAAACTAACAATAAATTCCACCCTGAACACAACAGACCTGCACAGTGAAACATGGCAGTGGCAGCATCATTCTGTGAAGATGCTTTGTTCAAACAGGGTTGATGTGAAGATAGGTGGAAATATAATCAGGAAAATCAATGACAAAAAAATTACTAGATTGGCCTAGTAAATGTACCTTGGCTTACTGGCCTTCCCCCAGGCCTAAATCAAATTAAGAATCTGTGGCAAGGCTTGATTATTGATGTTAGCAGACTGTTTCCAACCAATCTGATGGAGCCTGAGTCATTTTGTAGAGAAGATGAAGCAAATATGTCAGTTTCTAGATGAGCATTGTGTATCTGGAACACCAAACAAGCCCCACAGATTCCTGCCTGGAATTCCAGAATTCCAGCAAAAGGTGGTTCAACAAAATCCTAGTGGGGGCTAAAAAATAAAGTCATGCCACACTTTTCAGAATTATGATGGTAAAATAATTCTGATTCTCTGAACTTCATATAGTATTATGTGTTGATCCACCACATAAAATCCCAATAAATAATTTGTTGTTGTTGTAGCATCACTTTATGAAATTGACTTTCAAGGTAATATGTTTTAGAAAGGGTCTGAATATTTAAAAATAATGGCCTAATCATTTTTCACAACATTTTTTTTTCTTCAGCCTACATCATCTTTTGGCAAAAAAGAAAAAAAAGACAAAAAAGACTTGAGTTTATTATTTTAAGAAGGTAACAATATTTTACTTTAAATCATGTCATTGCTCCAGAGGAAAACAAACGTTTTGAATGGATTGTTCATACTTAGGCTCCATATTTTATATTAGTTAAACAGCTGGGATTACAAACAACTCAACCGCTTTCATGTTTACCCCACACACTGCTTATTATCTGCATACATCCCAGTACTATTTCAGCTCTGAATGCAATAGCGGAGCCACGTATGAATTGCTTAAACTGGTGTGCAGTAAAACGATTGCTCGCTCTTTGTGCAGTATTGCCCTCCATCTGTCCGCTTGTACTGTACAAGGCATGCAGCAGCCTTCTCCAGCAGAGCATCGCAGCGATGGGAAGAGCCTCCTTCAAAGACGCGAGTGGCCATGCACTCCTCTGCTATGGCACATTGGCATCAGTTACACCATAATTTCATCACCGCCAGCTCCCTGTGAATCCTGCTTACATTAACTTTTTACAGGGATTGGCAACACAGAGGCAGAGACGCATGGCAAGCGCCAGCTCTCCAGCCCATTTACATTCAGCCTCCTCTGACTGAACCAGTTGCTCCCAATGTTTTGTGTTTTTGTGTGTGTGCGTGCGTTGTTGTTGTGTTTGTCTGAACAATTGGTGCAAATGGGGAAGAATCCCTGCAGATACAGTGGGATTACAATGGGAAGAGGATGAGGATTAAAAAAACAAGAGGACATGGGGACTTCAAAGTGAGCAGGGCTGTGTTTGAATGATGGCTGCTGTATTGTTTTGATAAGTGTTCCCTGAGGAGAACAAGCAAGGCAGCATGTCACTTGCTCCTCTCATCTGTGCGATATGGAGCCGGGCGCGTCAGCAAACCCAGCCATAATTACACAGTTCCCAGGCACACAGGAGCACACACACATACACACGCATACACACACGTGTGTGCGCACACACACTGGGGCCACTTATGCAAAGTAATTAATTAGCTTTATAACAGGAGCTAAAATGAGCATGTTAGACAGTGAGATGGGGATGATAACGCTGGTGAACACGGGAGGAGAGGACGCTTATCAAATATAGACAATTAGATCCCATGCCTCCTGATTTACACACCGGCTGTAATCACTGATTTCACCAGCTGGAAGTGATTGTTAGGAGATTAATTTCACTCCACTCCTGTCTGAATATGAATAGACATTTAATAAAAGACGTGCTCTTAGATGAAAACAAGATTAATGGATATTCCTGGATATTTTCCAGGGTCAAATTCACTGCTGTTATTTGCACATTTTTTCCACTTCTTGTAAATGGAATATTTTGGGAATTTTTTAAAATTCCCAAATATTCATTGTGTAAATTTGTTAAATTATTCCACTCAGTTGCACATCTTTTTGAATTTGAAAACGGTATTTATAATAACTGTACTGTAGTACAGTTATTAGATAAAATACTTAGATAAAATAAACAATAATCGGAAATAAAAAAACACATGTATTTTTTACTCATACTGTAAAATTGCCCTTGTTGTGCCGTCTATTCACAATTTTTTCTTTGTTATGATATTTTATTTTTGTGTTCTTTGGCTTGACAGTCTCTTTACCGCTGAATTTCTCCACTGCGGGGTAATAAAAGTTCTTTCTCTATTCAATTTGTTTTCAGATTTGTTTAGAATAATTGCATGGATATTTAGTTAAAAAAGGAGAAAAGCATTACAGAAGTGAAGATAAATGAGTGTGAATGCTATTGTTTCAAAGAGCTCATGGTTCAGGTCCTTTCTATCTGTTTGATCAGCTGAAGACAACTTGTTTTATGATTCAAACGCCACAAGATTAAGACTCATGCTTAGTTGTCTTGTTCTTTATTTTAATTCTTTTGTTCTACTTTGAATTGCTTTTCTGAGTAAATTCTGAGATTCACTAATTTGTGAGTTGGCGCTCAACCTAGCTGCGATTAACAACAAACGTCTTTGCCAGAGAAGGTTTAAGGAAAACTGACTGAATTGAAAGCGGTGTTTTTTTTATCTCCTGGCCTTGTTGTTGCCTGGACTGTGTGATCAGATGGAGGCCGGATCTGGATGCTGGCCTCAGTCAGAATGCTCTCCTCACAAAAAAATAAATCAAACTGCCCTCCACGTGTGGAAGCAGAAAATGTCCCTTTGTGTATTTCCTGTTGTGATCATTTTCTGTCAGAGTGTTTCTCTGGAAATGTGTCTGTTTGCTTCACACTAACATCTTTGTTTCTGTCGGGTTCATTTGGATCACTCACAAACCGATTATTTTTTTTTATTTGCGTTACATAATCATGTAGTGGTTGCACCGCTCATGTGTGAAAACACTCTAATGAATTTATCTTTATCTCTTACTGGCAAAAAAGAGAAAAATCAAACCTTTATTCATCTACATTTATTCAGGGGTGGGAAAAAAAATCCTATATGAACAGATGATCTGGGCAAAATTACTGACACATGCTGTCCAGTGTTACTCTGATATGAGGATGACTATGGCAGGAAGCTCATTTTTTAATTTTGGTGGACTGTCAAACAATTTGGGTCGTCATCCTGCTAAAACAGCCAAAGAAGACCCATTTTGAGAATTATGGTCAAATTTACCAGCACTATAACCAGAGAACTTTAAACCATGTGTTCCAACAAAGTTCCAGACACTTCAGGAAAAGAACCAGGCCCAGAGCATCCCAGATAACCCACCATACTTGACTTTTGAAATGAAACTCATTCTTTACTTTAACAAAGGACACGATTCCAGTTAGCATTTAGGAAACTCTATGTGTTTATATTTGTGGGGCTGGGCTGCTGTGGTGGTGCAGGGATAAAACTTATACCACGTAAGGAGGCCTTCATCCTTGACGCGGCCTGATGACCTTTGCTGCATGTCTTCCCCCTCTCTCATTATCCGCTTTCCTGTCTGACTCTCTCAAATAAAGGTCACTAAGGCCAACAAAACCTTCAAAAACATCCGCAAGGACAAGAAAAGCCTTTGGCGTCACTCTCAACCAGTTGGTGTGTACTTGGCATCTGATGACTGCTATGTTTCTGTTTCTGTTGTTATTGTTGAACCATCCTATTATTTTTCCAGGCCTGGTCTGGTCGCCCTGTGAACATGTCTCTGGGAGCGGCACTGAAACGAATAAATGGGAAGAAAAGAAAAAACGGGGCTTTCACTATACATTACATCTGCTTAAATACAAAAAATGAACCCAGACAGATAAGATGTATTTGCCTGTGCTGGTCATCCTCCACTGCTAGCGAATGGAAGTCAAAAAAAAAAAGATATATGTAGAAAAAACAGCATTGCATTTCTTCTCTGGTTCTGCTTTGTGTCTCCAGCTTTGGTTCTCTAACAAGATCACACACAGAGCAGCAGTTTACTCCCAGAGAAACCTACATTGCTAGAATACTGTTGTCTTTCTCAGGGTGTTCCACTGCGGTCTCTCATAACGATGTTGTGGTAGGTTTTTTTGGGGTGTGTGTGTGTGTGTGTGGGGGGGTGCACCGAGCCAACCCCGTGATTTCAAGTCATCGTGGTCTCATTACAGCAGGCTGTTGGTTATCCTCTGCCTTTGATCTGGGAGCTGAAGGGAGCTGTGTTTTACTGTACTTCAAACAGCTTTCTCTCTCTCTCTATCCCTCTCTCTCTCTTTCTCTCCCTCAGCACCTCCAACCAGGAGCCTCATGGCAGCAGAGGAGTCACAGCCCGGCGGTGGGGAGGTTGGGGCTCGGCTTGTTTTCCCTCCTCATTTAGGTCAGAGCCACAGATGGAGGTTGGCTGGTGGCATTTGAGTCAATCTGAGGTTAACAAGGGGGGTCAGTGAGAGGGCACTGTCAGGGCCGGATTTACAAGGATGTGGGCCCCTGGGTGGAAACCTTTTTGGTGCCGTTTCTACAAAAAAAAAAAAAGCAAATTACAGGATTTCATCACTAAAACCATAAATGATTGAGAAGGAACTAAGAATGCCAACTCAGTTTGTTGTTAATGTTAGGCTTAATGTGTCCTTTAGCCAGTAGCTCCATGTTGTTCTAAAAATAAAATACAATAAATTAATCAAATTTCAAATACTTGAGTACTGTTTTTATTCATGAAAATCCCAAAAATATTATCACAACTCACTTGACTCTCACTTTGACTCTTATATAAAGACCAATTTCTGCAAAACATGCATTCATTACAAAACATTTTAGAAAGTAAAAATGGGGCCCTGGGCTGCTGGCCCTGTAAGCCGTTTTAGCCGGGAGCCAGTCCAGCACTGGGCCCCTAATTCTGTTCTCTACATGTCTTTTCTCGAGTTAGGATACATCAGAGTGTGTACAGAACAAATAACACACAAATCTCAACCTTAAATACCTGTGAAAATCTAATCATCGCAATCTCCATTTTACTGGCCAGAGTCATTTTTTGTTTTTCTTTTGTGGAAAATGTATTGATTTTTGTGTTTTGTTTTTTGTTTTATTTTTATTTTTTTGTTATTGTTGTTGCAAAAGTAACTTTTGACAAAAACAAAAAAAGTGACTCAGGCCTCTATTTTAGGAAGATGACGTTATGTAATTATTTTTGACAACATAACGATTGAGCATTGTTCGTTGTAGTTATAATCAATTGATCATTCAACTGTTATCATTTCTATCTTTATCATTACCATGTAGATGAGGCCACATGGCCTCGTCCAGAGGAATCAGGGGTTCAGTAGGATGGTTGCATGTGAAAGGGCTGAAGTCTACAGTTTTAGTTTATTATAAATCCTGGATGGCTAAGATGTTGTTGAAAATTATGACAAATTTTAGATCTAGTAGAAAATAACTTTTTTTTTTTTTTTATTGTTTGCCCATAGCAAGGATCAGCTGCAGGCTGGTGCTGAGCAGAATTATGGGTCAAATACCAGAACTGTCCTGTTATCAACTCACATATATAGAAAAAGGATCAAAGTCAAGGTGATAGATTTTTATGGCCGCGCATTCAGTGTTGCACATTAAACTACCCGGTGGAAACAGTTTTCACATCGAACTCGTTTTCATGTGACACCGGGCTGATAAGTCTGAGAGTAAGGGTTTTATGAGTTCATGTTGATTCAAAGTTGACATCACCATGATAAGAGTCAACATAAAGTTGTCATGGGGATGTGACAGACACTTTGAGTGTGCCTTTTTTTTTTTTTCTTCGAACAACGGCAAGGAAATGATGATCCGGTATGTGCTCATTTTGGATTGCTGCACAAATTATTACATCAATCACACTTGTGCTGTTGGAACACATAAAACAAAGCTTGTTGAATGGATCGCTGATTACAGCCAAAGCCAGCGCAGCCTCCAGCGCAGCCTCCAGTTAATCTGTTCCTAACATCACCAGTCCAGCAGTTGTTTTAAAAAGCCAATGATCCAATGCAGAGGCGCTCCTAACCTGTTTGGTGCCCTGGGCGAGCCAACCTTCCTGCTCCCCCGCCTCTGATCTCATGTACAAGAGGTGAAACACAACATACATACACTTTTCTGTTGGCAGTAAAGCAGTCTGTCGTCCTAACCCAACAACCAGACTATTGTTCATCCCTGACGACCCTGATATTACAACTGGTTCCGTCCAACCTAGGACAAAGCATCCTCTGAAGTTTTTGATGAAATCTGATTGGTTACCTGTTGCCTGAAGACTCCAAATCTCTCTGCTGCATTTCAAGTTTCTGAAGAGTAAACATTAAAGCTGAAACACAGATCTATGTTGGGGGTGAGCGGGAGAGTAAAGCTCAGCGGTGAGGAAGCGGCGGTGTCCGGCTTCCTCAAAGTCCTGCGAGACTCCCGAAACACACCAAGACTGTGTACAGAAACCTCTAGAAACTCCTCGAACTAAAGAACAGAGAGACCCCGAGGCAGACGGCTCTGTTACATCCAAAACCTAAAGCCCAGCATATCCTGGCCCAAGCAAACACACACATACACACGCACACACACCCAACGGATTTTGTTATACCAATATGAAAGTCAGACTTTGGTCCGGGCTCTCTGACAAATATTCCCTCATCTCGGGTTCATGTGTGCCACCACCGTGGGCTTGTGTTTGTCCCCCGATCTCCAACATTTTTGTTCATGAGGATTCCAATAAAGGCTTGTTAAACAACAGATTTCATTCTCCGACTCGAGAGGGCCCAGCGTGGCCCAGAGGCGTAAGCTGCTCCTTTGAACATCTAAATCCCCGTGAAGCGGCTGACTTCCCTTTGTTATTCACTGGTGGACTGTTTCTCTGTCTGAGCCATCGCTCTGGAAAGGCTCCAGTGGGCTGCGTTCAGGGAGCTTTTAGCTGCAAAAGATCATCTCTCTGAGATTATCAAGGCCTGTTTAATTGCGCTCCTTCAGAACGTCTTTGTAGAGGAGTGTTTTAATGAAGAATTCATCAGAGAAGAGGAGATGGGGAAAAACGATTTAATGAGCCCGTCCCTGAGGTGGAGATGAGAGAAAAGAAAACATTTGCTCAGCCTACGTGTCTGCTGCCCTCTGCTGCTGGGAGCACACACACGTCTATTTGTAGTGTTTAACTGTGGGGATGTTTGGTGGAGTGAAAATCAAATTCAAACCTTCAAACTCAGGGGTGAAATGGTTATTCAGATAAACTATTAAACAATAACTTCAGTATACAGACTCAAAATAAGCCCCCTGTTGAAAGAACAATACAATCAGATCAGTAATTAAGTCAAAATTTAACAAAAAAATATACTAATTTTGCATTTAAGATGAAAAAAATACCTTTGTAAATATGTTCCATATATACCCAGGACTCCTGAAAAATAATCTTATGGAACACCTTTTCTATCCGATTAATCAAGATAATAAAATGAATCAACAAAACAATCTACAAATCAATCCCTCACTTTATTGTTGCTAAGTCAAGCAGAAAAAACTCAGCTCTTAACATGTTGAGGTTAGAACATTTTTTTAGCTGCAGATTCTTCCTTTGCTACAAATAAACAAGCATTCAGTAAAGAAATGCTGTTATTAAATTTTAGCCAATAAAATGGTTTTCTTCTTTAAAAAAAAGAATTGAATTATTTCTTTATTTGCAAATATTAATGTAGTCGCTGCACAGTAGAGCAGCTGGTAGCCTTGTTGTCTTGCAACAAGAATGGATAGATGGTATATATTATTGTGCAGAAAGTCTTTTGTGGTTAAATGAAAAAATATGCTCTTTTTTTCTAATTAATCAATAGTCAAAATTATTCAAATAATCTATTACTAAAATAAGCTGCAGTTGCAGCCCTAGTAGATGTAAAAAATACTCCCAAGGTATTGTGATACACATTTTTATTCATATTAGATTTGCAATGCCTTGCAAAAGCATCCATGCCCCTTGAACTTCCCCACATTTTGTCAAACATGTAAATTCAACATGAATTGCTTACATTCAATCCTGGTTATAAAATAATGCAGCAATGCTCCGTTGCTGCTACATTTTTCAGAAAACATCTGAAAAATGTTTTCAGATGATGAAAACATTTTTCTGTGGAAACACACGCTTGGTGGCCATAAAATTACCTAAGGACAATTCTTTCTCTCTAAAATTGCCCTGAGATGTGTCTGTCTTGTTGTTTGTGATGGACCAGCGACCAGCAAAACAAAAACTGGTAACTTTTTTTTTTTTTTTTTTACCTCTGGCCTTGTTCATGTTTGTCAATCACAACAGGCAGCAACGAACAAGCTGTCAGTCAAATACCTTCAGATGAGCGAAGGAGCCTCTAAGTGTGTGCTGCGTTTCATTCCTGAACTGTCCGATGGCCCATGGCCAAAATAATGTCCGGAATACAAAATCCATCCTCACCTTTTCTTTACGGTACACCCGGCTTACACTGTGACGTTTACTGGCATTGTTAGCTACAACACATTCTTCACATTTCTTCTGTAGTACACAACATGAGGAGTACAACAATACACGGCATCTCCCTTAGCTGCAAGGAAAAAAATACTGTTGTTTTGATGAGATGTTAAGATTGTACAGCAATATTAAATCTTTAGTGGTGGAAATTATTAACCAAAAATAAAATAATAACTTGATTAACACTTTAATGGTGCAGTGACAGTAGATCAACATTATTTTGTTAACGGCTGCACCTATGAAGGCACAAAATTAAGAAATGTGGGTTAAAGACAAACCTCCTTCCAAACACTGGACACACTGTTGGTCAGCCTTTATCATGACCCAGAAAAACATACAAATGTACACATTTAGTTCAAATTCAAAAATGCTTTATTCATCCCACAGGGAATTAAATGTTGTTGTGATTCATTAATTTTTAAATGAGTTATTCTAGATACTGATGGCTGTTGGCAGGAAATATTTCTTGTAGTGGTCTGTATTACATTGAATCTGAAGAAGCCTCTGGCAGACACTTTGTTTTCCCAAGACAGTCTCATGAGGAGGATGGTCATGGTTGTCCACACTCTTCTTGATTTAATGAAGACTCATTCTTTGCATAATCATCTCCAGAAGTTACAGAGCAGAACCAGAGCAGAACCAGAGCAGAACCAACTCAGGCTGCTGAGGTTTTTTTTTTTAGGTTCCTGGTTCTGATGCTGCTGCCCCAACAAATGACAGAACAACAACTTATTAAAAATATGCAGCATTTTGCTGCAAACCTTGAAGGATCTTAGCTTCCTCAAGAAATCCAGTAGGTCATAGATCCATGAAATTTTGCTTGGGAAAAATGTTTCTCTTATGTTTGGTCATAAAGGATTTTTTAAAACAAAACTGAATAAAAGTTTTAAACTCTCATCTAGTGTTGATTATTTTCTTGCTCAAAAAGTAACAAACACAATGGCAATTGAGGAATAGCACCGTAATACCCAGATATCATTTTTCTATTTGTTAATGTTCACAACATGTTTCAGTCAATATCAGATGGTAGTCTTAATGATGTCATCATCATGCTTCAAAATAGGGATAGTGTTACCTGGAGCAGCATTTTGTAAAAGTGATTTTATTGAGCTTTTACATCATGTTACAATGTTATTTCTTCATCAAAAACATACATGGAGTGTTGCTTTGATTCTTCCATGCATGTTGAGAAATCCTTTAATCTCCATGGTAACTGTGTCAGCTGTGCAAAATACCGAACGCTCCTCCTCAGAGCTGCGGTTTTCAAGCTTCCGAGCTTCTGCCTCACAGAGAAGCCCTCCTCCTACTGCTCAGCTCCTTCAGACTAGTCAGCTGCAATTAGCAAACAGCAGGTGCTGAGCTCGTTATAGGAGCTGGTAAAAATGTTAAAAGATTAATAGAGTTGTGATGTTGTGACGGAATTTCAGAAAGAGAAGGAGTTTTTAAAGAGACAGAGGCCCAATTTAAAAGTATGAAATTACATATTTGAAGTCATGTTTGATGTACGTAGAAATTGAAGGTATCATAGTTACTTAATTGTGCTATAAAATGGCACCATGTGAAAATTCACCACTGCCCTTTTTAATGATAGCAGTTTTTCTCCAGGCATGAGAAAAATCGAATATCCTTTAAAGATAAAACAAAATTTTTTGTTTCGTAAGAACAAAAACTTTCTCCTGCTCTCACAATCTCAAATGTGTGTTTCTGCTAAATTTAAGCAGCTTATCAAATGCTATCAAAGAGGAGTGGCTCCCGTCTGCTCACTCTGCCATAAAGTCCTGATTGCTACACTGGAAGGAGTTTCCTCCGCAAGAGGAAACTGGAACTCTGCCTTGGTGACCATCATGTATTTGATCAGGTTTCTGGCTAAGGCCATTCTTCCCCAGTTACTTGTTTTAGTCAGGTCTACAGAGGATCCCGGTGGTTTCAAACTTCATCCATTTCCAAGTAATGGAGACAATCATTCTATTCATGACATTCAATCTTTCCTGAGATTTGTGCTGTGGCACAGTTAAATCCTGGACTACAAGAGCTAAGTCCTTTGACTTCCTTGTTTGGTTTCTGTGTTGTCCACTGTAAGATCTTATTCATATATATGTGTTCTATTCCAAACAATGTTCCGTCCACTGACTTGATCACAGGTGGACTCCAATCACTTTGTAGAAGCAACAATGAATGAATCAATCTGTTTATTCACTTGATTTCTAATTATTAATTCACAAACACATTCTCCTGTCACACAAACTAAAGACGAGTGAAAAGTGAGCAGGAGGAAGAACAAATCTTACAAATCTTCTCAAGAATTACATTTTCATGGCAATAGTACAATATTAGCTGCAAAAAAATATGTAATTCAGTGTCGTAGTAAATGGTACAGATTCTTGTGGACTTACAAATTTAGAAAATGTTTTTTTTTTTTTTTTTTTTTTAGATATTTAGATATTTTTATATATTTGCAAAAATGTCTACAACTATGTTTTCGTTTTGTCATTGTTGTTTTTTTTTATTTTGTTTTTTTAAAAAGAAATGTAAGCTACACTGACAACAGTTTTAGAACAAATATATCTTAAAACCTTCTGGAAATATCTGACCAGGCAGGATGCAGCCACATTTGTGTTGCAACTTTAAAACAGTAACACCGGTCATGCGGTTAAACTGCAACGTTCTCCTTAGATTTTGGACATAAAAGAATTTTTACTTTAATCTTTTTAATTATAAATGAATTGTTGACTCTTCCAGAACAGCAATAGAAGTCTTACGTCATCTTCCTGGTAGCTCTCTGCTCTGCCCCTCCTCCTCCGGGTCCAAAAAAGTCCAAAAAACATATTATTTTTAGTTTAAGTATCTTAAAAGGAATGTTTGAGCAAATGTCAGGACATGAATATTTATCTTGTTTGAGGGCAGTGTGCTCTACCTCTTGGATAATAACAGTAGGAACAGACTTACTGGGGTCTGTGTGGCGAGGTGGTTTGTTTACACATTACTATATAAATCTTACTAAAGGTTCGGTGGAATCCGATCTGACAGTTTACTGCCCAGCATTACACAAACCAAGCTTAGGAAACATACAGAACTGCACAAGTTGGACTCTGATTAGTATTTCTCCTGTTTACAAACAATCCACCTGACTGTACATCCATTCATCTGTGTTGTTTTGTGATTCTGCTAAACACATTTAACATTTACGTTTAAAGACACAAGGCATGTGCGAATATGACTTGTGCGCCCTAAACTAAAGAAATCAAGTATTCAATTCTCCAGTCAGGATAAAAATGACTGCTGGCTTGTCCATCAATCAATTAAAAAAAACAGTGAGAGTTGTTCATACTGTCATTTTGTTTTTAATGTATTGAAGTTTATTGCTATAGCGAGGGTCACAGCAAAGAAAAAAAAAAACCAAGAGAAAAAAAATCAACTTTTGACTCTATGAATATCTGGAAGTCAGATATTCCAGTCAGAGTATTCTTTAAGCTCTGCGCTGGAGTTTAAAGAAGGGAAGGAGTCTGGTTTCTTTTACTCTGAGCTGATAAACTCACCCACGCTTTTCTGCATTTTTGAATAACTGCGTTTTAAAATGCAAGGAGCAAAAATGGAAAAGATTTATTAGAAGCCCAAATAAACAGAAAAAAGATGGGGGAGATAATGCCAAGCTGGCCTGGCAGTAATCAGCTCCTTATTCTCCGGTTTGTCCAGAGGGTCTGCACCGTTGGCTATTGAGGAACTATTGCTCGCTTGAGGAGTCGACTCTGTTGAAGTTTTAAACAGTTGGACCTGATTTTACCCAATCACCAATGAGATGCGTCAGCTCTCTGTGTAGCTTTCCAGAAATTGCGTGCGCAGTAAACGTAGCCCTGCTGGGTGGGGAGGGCATCTCTGCCAGTAATAAAACGTCTTAAACATTCCTTTTGCTCACACTTGAATTGCTCAATATTTGAAAGCGTCACCAACACAGGTCTAACAGCATCTTTCATCTTCTGCCATTGCCAAACGACCACCATAAACTACAATTCACTAATGCAGCATGGCAAGCTTGAAATCAGGTTGTACCATGAGCCTCTTCAGAGTGACGTAAGAGAACACCAACGGCAGAAGCGGGGAACTCTTCATTAGCCGTACCAGAAGAAGAACAAAGCAGAAAAGGAAAATATGTAATAATTTATTTTCCAATTCAGTATTGAATTCAAATGACTTGTAGCAGCAGAGATCAAAGAGAAGAGGAGACAAAAGATAAAAGCAGATAAAAGACTGTCACCGCGGTGCCTTCAGTCAAACAGGCTCTCAACGTCACTAACCTGAAATGAATTAAAGACAAAAAAACAACCTGATTTCAGGTGCTTTTTTTTCTCCAGTGGAGTTAGACTGAAATAATATCTGTGTTGTGCAAATTGTTCTCTGCTTATCTGTATTCTGCCTCCTCTCCTCTCAGGAATGAAGGGAAGATATGTGTCACGTCAGAGACAGAAGAGATTTAATATCCGGAGAGGAATTCTTCTCATGTTTAACCTTTCCTGCGTCCCGCTGGACTGCAAGCCTCGTCTGTAGTTGTCCTTGCTGTGCCTTGTTTTGTGCCGGAGTCCTTCATTTGTGCACCAAAGCTTTTCACTGACTGCTTGTCATTAGCTGGATCAGGTTGGAATGCAGAGAAGCAAACATGGAGGCCGACTTTGCTTCGTCTACCTGTAAAAAGTTGGCTTTCCAGTAACGACTTCAATGGAGTTTTACAAATATCTTTTGAATAAACTTTTCCCAATGACAAAGAATGGAAATAATGAAAGATGCATAATTAGGCCATTTTCAGCAGCTAGATTGATGTTTTATTCTTTTTATTTAAAAAAAACAAAACATTTCTTTGCTAGTGATAACACCTGCAGGTTTTCAAAATATTTTTTTTTAAAAATTCAAGGTCCTCAGAACTTTCACTCATGGAAAGAAAACAAAATAAAACAAAAGGAGGAAGGTTGAACTCCTGATATCACAGGCAAAGATTGCAAATTGAAATACAAATGGTACAGAGGATCAGACAAATTCTGGATGTTTAACAGAGTGAATCTTTTCCATTTATCCCAGATCCTTTTAAATTTATTATACTGAAATCTACCACAGAAAGTAATTGCTTTCATAATAAACACAATCTGGATGATTGGTACCAATCTTACAGGAATCAAATTTCCAATCAAACTTTAAACACCATGGATGCATCTCGCTGCCTGTGTCCACTGAACACAAGAGTTCAAATAAAAGGAAAAAGGAATTTGTATTCCTATAACACCAAATCCGGTTTTACGCAGAAGCAAACTAAGCAGCATCTTTGAGCTCCTAAGGTTCCCAGGCCCGAGGTTCCCAGGGGCCTCATGGGCCCCGTAAAAACACTGGACACAGACGCAGACAGCTTTAACACAGCTGTTTTAACTCCTTTTTTTTTTAATTATTGAGAATGAGAATGCAATTAATTTTTTTCAGCAGAGACAAATTTAATTAAATGCAATTGTGTAACATTTTAATTTTTATTTGGCAAGATTATTTTGTAAATGTTCAAGGAATAATCTTTGTAGTTTGATTGTGTGTCACCATGGCTACAATCTGGTGCAGTGAGTTTAATCTCAGTGTTTGAGTTTGTTCACAAATCTTACAAAATAACGATAAGATAATAACGAGCTATCGGTCAGTCAAACTTTCCTCTCTCACCCAGATGCCACCCAGTCATGTTCTTAACAGAAAGAGATGCCTCTAAATTATTTTCTGCTTAAGGCCCCACAAGCAGAAAAGGAACTCGGGCCAAGTCTGAATAATGTTTACTTTGAGCAGGTGATGAAGTCTCGACAAAGGCTCCTCAAGCCAAAACATATCCAACCACAGATTCCCCACTGACAGGCGAGTTGCTAAAAGTATTATTACCTGGAATCCTTAGGCCAGGCTCCCAAGGGTCAGATTAGTAAAAACTTGAAGTGGTCATCATGGTTCTTACTGTGTTTTCACCTTTCTACCCATTGTCTTTTTTTCTTTCTTGCTTAGGGAAAGATGTTGGCTTTTTACAGGAATTCTTAAGAATTTGGAAAGGTAGCCTCCTGCCTCTCCTTTTGGGAAGGGGAGGAGGCGCAAATGTCCAACGAACTTTGGGGGAGTGACCCAGAAGAAGGGGGGTAATAGCTGGAGGGAGGTTCGGTGTTATAAAACAGCACCGCCACCACAGTGAGGACAGCTCCGAGTAGGCAACATCCCCAACTATCAGGCCGCAGCAGGGACCGCCGGCTGGAAGATCCTCCTCCGTCCTCTTCAACCTCCCTGTTGCTCCTCGAGACTCCGGTCCGGTCGGGGTGGTCTCGCGCCGCAGACATGGCACCTGTCCTCCAAGTCCTGTTCGCCATGTTCGCCTCAGCTCTGCTGCTGACTCCGACGTTGGCCGACCTGAACGAAACGTGAGTAAAAAAAAAACTTTCGAACCAACTGCAGCAGGTTGTTATGGCAACAGAAGTTGGCACCGCAGGAGTGGAGACGAACTCACGCGCTGGAGTTTGCAGGATAACCAGGTGCACGTGACCAAACAGGAGGAAAACGGGAGTTTTAGCTCGTGGCAGGCAGTTTGTGGTGTTTGGTTTCTGCTGTAGAGTCCCGAGGCCTCGACGACTTTCACTCCTCCAAAATGTACTCAGTCCAGTTGTTTTTTTGTTTTTGTTTTTTGTCTTTTAAAATGTTAAATATTGCAACATTTTAAAAATTGAGAGATGGGGGTAAATGTAAGTATCTCCTTCGTCTATTCTGGGTTTAAATTGAACACTGTTGTAGTTAAACACGCAACAAACAGGGGGCCTGTGTGAACCTAGTACATTTTCTGAAGGTATGCAAATACAACCTAAAAAAATAAATCATAACTATTAATCTGAAACCAATGAAATATGTTAAATGACCTCCTAATTTGGGTTTATGTTAAACAGTAGAGTCGTAACCTTCTTCGCAATGTGATGCCATCACTAGACTTCATTGAGTGAAATATTTATTTATTTAATATGTTTGAAGCACCATTCTAAAAATCTTTGTCACAAAAATATGTTTGGCCACTTAGATAGACTTTATACAAACCACTGAGCTAAATCTTGCTGATCCAAGTTCAGACAGCTTGTAGGTTAATCAAATCTTGTGCAAGCATGAGTAATACTAATACCATTTTTCTTCAGTTCTAAACACTGTATCAAGACACCAATGTGTCACAGTCTCATTTAACAGTTAAATGCATTAAACTTTAACTTCAAAAGAAACAAGAATCAGCAGTTTGGAAAGTTGTTGGTTTGCATCCATTAAATCAAAAAAACATCAACTGGAAGTTTTTTTGAACATTTGTTCTTTATAAATAAGAACAAATGTCTCTAATGTTTATCTTTCAATCTATCGATTAATGATGTATTTAAAATGAGGTTCTTCAAGTTCATTCTGATTGTTAATGTGTTCACTGACCATGGGATTTTTCACCTTTATTGAACAGAAGGGACGGAAATGTGATTTTTGAGGAGATCGCCTGCTGATTAAGAGAAATTGTTTCATTTCAATCACCAATCGCCAACTGATTGGTGCAATCACTGACATTTTGTGCGTCTTATATGTTATGAACAAACAGACGTTTATTAAATTAATGTTTTTGCAAGATTCACCATGTCAAAGTGCATTTCTATAGATATCCCATTAGGTCAACAGAAATACAGAAAACCAAGTTCTCCTCAGGTCTTAGTTTGCACTATGTGCTGTTTACGCTTGGGATATTCAGTCTGTGCACAGCCATCTCTAAAACTGCATGTTGCACAGAAAAAAGTGTGTTGTTGAGTCAAGAGTTTCACTATGCACAGTTAAAATGAGCTGCAAGAAGACAGCTGGCCGATTATCCAGTACGGTAGTTCCCCGGTAATGAAACAAGAAATCCCAGCTTTTGTTTATCTGCTCTAGCAATCAGAGCCCAGGCATGACCAAATGATGACACACAAGAATTTCTTTAAAGTCGGCTATAATGAGTAGATGTTATCTGATGTTATCTGATGAAAACATAATGTTTGTGTTTTTTTCACAAAATCTAATAAAACATCTCACATAACTGCATGAACTCACATAATTTTATGGAACACGTGCCAGTTGCATCCGATATCATCTCTCACATTATCATTGTGGCTAAAATGTTTGTGTGTATCCAATAAGTACCAGTTGCTTGGGTAGCGTTAGCATTTTCAGCAGCACCATGAAAGTAACGCTAAAACGCAAACCGCTCTATAACAGCGGTTTGCATTCCGTGTCTCAGATTGTAAAAGTTCTTTCAGAGAACAAATCTCCCCAAACATTTTAAGAAAAAGCAAAATTTGGATGCAATAGGGTTCCAACTCAAAGATGTAACATGTAACACACAATTCCCACTGCTATGAAATGTATGTAGATTCTATGCAAATGTCATGACAATATGCATTGCTGCTTGCTTTTCTGACTCATTATGCAGTGCATAAGTTTTTTGATGAAGTTTTTTTTTTTTCACTTCAATGTGTGATCAGGGAGTTCCTGACTTGTTGGGGCACTTGGTATTTCAAGATACCAATTTGACACTGGAGGACATTCAAAGCTGAGTTGCATTGAACTTCTAGCCCAAGACGGTTGGATACCCTTCATCCCTTCATGTGTATTTGGATGAAGTACCCTTCATCCAAATACACATGACTGACATATATAAAGTGGCAGCACAACAGTTGCTTCATTTCTTTCATGTTTGGGGTGATGTAAAATATCTTTATTGATTAACAACCATGTGTCATCTCTTTGGATCAAAAAGGGTTTCTGAAAAAAGATAGATAAGGCCATTGGTGGCCTTATATATCTTTGTGGCATCTTTTAAGAATGAAAGTGGCATCTTTTAAGAATGAAAGTCCTCATTGATTAAGACTTTGTTCTTTCTTGTCTTCTTAGCTGAAGCTTAAAGACAACCTCTATCTGCTCTTTCCTACCGTATCCATAGAGTCTATAGTTTTCTGCATTACTGGGACCAAACACATTGGTTTGAACCAATCTTAACCAAACACTTGTAGAGGCGTTACAAAGGGCTTTCTCTGTTGCCGTGGCACTGCTCAGAGTAACGTAACAGTGGTGAGAGTTAAGAGGTATTTGGCAGAGCAGTTAAAATAAACTTTGTAGTGTGTTTTAAATAAAGTCTCAACAGCTGCTGGATCCAAAGAAAGGAAAGATCTTCAGTAATCCTACAGATCTGTGGATTAACACAACTTTAAAAAGATTTGGCATAAGACGATTTGGTTGACTTGAATTTAAATATGAAGGAATTAAGGTTATCTGACATTCAGCACTTTTTTTAATGAATTCACTATTTCCACTTTCATACACACAGGTTTATAAATGTACGAGCTAGTGGAAACCTTTGTGGAAGATCATGTCACTTTCAAGGCAGTCATCACTACAAAGTATTCCACAGTCAATAGTTGGTGGTGTTATGACAAAGTTAAAGCAATTGGGGAAACACAGCAACCCAGCCACAAAGTGGTAGGTAATGGAAAACCAGCGGTCAACAACTTTCTGCAGCGTCAATAGCTAAACTTTATAGGACCTTCAATAACTCAAGAAAAAGCAGCTTTTTAAATGTATTTGGGAATAGGAAAACTTGACTGCTTTACAAAGATTTGACCTTGGACACTTTTGTTATGAATTGGAGCAGAAGCCGCTAGCTATCTTTCATACAGAAACTATGAACAATAGTTATCTTTGTAATTTTACACACATTAGAAATGTGTGTAAAACTCTTTTAAAATGCTCGTAAAAGAAAACAGCGAGAACTCCTTCAGTTGACGTTTGTTCTGAAGCAGATTCCATGCATTGAAAGCTGTTCATATTAGAAAATTTTGGGAGACATTTTATACCAGTTACACTAAATAACCTATTCTTTTTCTCTTTTTTTTAACCACTCCAGTATCTATGCAGTGACTGTTAGCTCCCGTGTGACTGGAGGGAAACAGGAGACCCTGTGTGCTCACGTCCAGAACCCTGCTGAACGCCTCTCTCTCTCCGTCTCCCTGACTGTGGATTCCACCAGTAGTGTCATCCTGCAGGCGACCGTCTCTGAGGAGTTCTATCGCTGCCTCAGCTTCCAGGTCAGCCTGCCTTCCTGTCTGCTGGCCTTTTTTTTTCCTCCTGCAAAACTGAGCAGAACTCTGAATTTTTCAAAACACTTAATGCATTGATGATGTTTTTAAACACAGTGTGCTCTCCTCCCCTCATCCTCTCATTGTTTGGTCACAGAATGCCGCGGATCTTGGCATCATTACGCTCCTCATTAGGTAGCGCCATAACTCAGGCTGTCAGCAGTGGGGTTCAGTCGTGAATTCTCTGGTTCCTGTTAGCTTGCGGCTCACAGACCTTGCTTCATGTTGATGAGGAAAGCCTTGAGCCTGCTTCTAATCTGCTCTGCAACAACAACAAGTCTTCGTTTGAGTTTGTTGGGCCCCGCTTCAGGAGCGATCGGGTGTTTTCACACTCGCAGCCAAGCGCAGGCGGCTTTCCGCCAGAGGATTAGCCTTCTACCTGCATTCTTCTGAAGAACACCTCCTGTCCTGTACCCTCAGAATGCATGCATGTGGAAAAAAAAATCCCCTTGAAACACTTTCCTGGAAGAAGTTTCAGTTCCCCGTTACGCAATCGCAGCTTTACTGGCAAGCAAAGACACACAGAGAACAAGTTTTCTAATTAAATTGTTGGGAAAGATCCGTTTTTTTAGCTGATGAAGTTCCATTTACTCTGCTTTCATGCAGTTATTATTCTGTGTTATAAAAGGCACACCTATTCCCCAGCCATTCCTCATATTCTTTCCCTTCCAGATTTTATCACATCACAACCGAAACGTGGTTGTAATGTGAAACTGATTTTCTTGGGATTTTATGTGACGGACCAACACAAAGTAATGACCCAGTTGTGAAGGGGAGGGAACATGATCAAATCTGCAAAGTTTAAATAATTGTGAAACCTCCTTTACACTGACACCCTCAAATAATGTCCAGTGCAACCAACTGGTTTTAGAAGTGGACTTTACCTAATAAATTATGTCAAAGTGAAAGCTGATTTCTACAAAATGACAGTGAAATAATATTTCACGCAAAACAAGTGATTGTATAAATGTTCACCCCCTGCATGCAATCCCAGCATGCAGTCTGTTTGCCAGTCAGACTTGGTTCAGACCAGTCATTCTTTCAAGTCCAAGCACAAGTTTTCGATCGTATTAAGGTTTGGGCTTTGACTGGGCCACTCGAGAACCTCCACCTTGTCTTCAAATCTTTTCTGCGTGCCTCCTGCTGGATGCTTGGGCTTGTTGTCTTGCTGGAAAGTAAATGTTGTGGTCCAGCACCAGTTGGCAGGACCTCAGTTGAATTAGGTCAGTCACTTTAAACAGTCAATATTTATGCAATTTCTTCTTCTTTTTTTTTGTTGAAATGTTACATATTTTTATTTTATTGTAATTTTTTCTAGAAATCAGTTTTCAATGTTATTTTAAAGGGTATTTTTAAAATAGTTAAAAATTGTTTTTGTCAACACAACCATATTTTGTTGATGCTGATTTATTTGTAAAACCAATCAGAGAGTAAACCTGCCAAGTGTGTGACTGCCTCTCATAGGCAGAGAGGTAATCACACAATAAAACACATCTACACTTGCGATTGACATCGAATGTCTCAAATCTGATTGGATGCTGTATTATTTTGTGGCATTGCAGGTGCCAGCCGTACCGATCAGTACGATAGCAGTCGTCCAGGTGACCCTGGCGGGTCAGGGCGCCTCCATGAGCAAGAAGACCAAAATCGTCATCGAGCCGCCTGGCTTCATCCACATTGTGCAGACTGACAAACCCATATACAAACCTGGACAGACCGGTGGGTGTCGAATGTCGCGCCATGCTGGATGTGTGGAAGCGCTGAAGCTTTCAGCTGGATGCTGGAATTAGCAATATTCAGCTTTTGTCTCTGCACTGCTTAGAAATTCAGCTGCACCAGCATAATTTTGGACTATTTTGTTGCATCTGCATAACGCTGAGCCATCACTTAGCAAGTTTGGGAGTTGTTTCTAAATGCACAGAACCACGGTTTCCTCAACAGTTCTCATCAGAAGGGGTTTGGATGAACTATAAATTTAATCTAATCAAGGCAACAAAAAAAAGTAACTGTGCATTATCTTAATCACTTCCTCATTTCTCATTTCTTTGGCTTTATAAGGAGAAATGATCTTGTATCACAAGATTCCTTCTCATATTAAAAAAAAGTATGTTATGTGTTTATTGGGTTTTAAGAAGTTTTTTTTACTTATTATTTTAAAGGTTAAAGGAGACAAACTTCTCATTGTCTAAAACAAATTAAAATACAAAGGACTCCTTTAACTATTTTTTTGTTTTCATTTTATTAGAAGATACTCTACCTTTCCTTTGTAATTAGAGTAATATCATTAGATCATACACATCATTTATGTTTATTCCCCTCTCAAAATAAAATATGTTGTATAATCTATGTTTTATTTATACCCTCAGTTTGCTGTTTTGCTCATATTTAACATTCTGTCTTTCTCTCTTCCCTTCTTTCTTTCTTCTCTTTTTAAGTCAAATTCCGGATTGTCTCTTTGGATGCCAGTTTCATCCCTATGGCGCGAGTGGTATGTTCTACTTTTATTATTATTATTTTTGCTATGCCGCTCATCTTGTCACTGTTCTGCAGCCGCGTGAAACGTGTTGGGGTTACGATGACTGAACTCAGTAATGGGCTGTGATTTCTTGCGAGCAGTCGGCGAATGCGATCACCGGGGTCTATTTTGGTTCAGGCAGAGTGGGAGGCGGAAGCAGGGCTGTTTGTTACTTTTGGAAGATGGTGTGGGCGTGAAGCAGTGTGTGGAGTGGTGCGATAAACACGCTGTCAGAGTTCATTTGGCGCACACCGCGCGTGACCTAAACATCTGAATCAATACGGGCGCAGGCCTTTTTTTTCCCTCCCCGTTTCTAATGAGGGAGATGAGAACATGGCAGCGTGCTGTGAACATGAAATTTCTATTTCCATAAGTCCAATCAGATGGAAATGTAAGGATGTCATCCCTTCACTCTTACAGGATGCAGGTTTTATGAATTTACCTTTTTTTCATGTCTTCAAACTATCATCAGAGCAGAGAGAAAAGCGTGGGTCTGTAAATCACCAATAATCTAAAACGGGAAACATTTTTTAGATGTTCTGGATAATTTGGGCTTATAACTCAATCCAATCCATTAATAGTCCACCGATGTTTCTTTTTTCCTTTAATTTGATTAAAGGAAGAGTTTTTCTTGATGTGGTTGAAAATGGATAAACAGATATTTAAGCAGTTGGATTTTCTTTTTGTAATTCTAAGTAAAGCCATAAAATTTCTAGCACAGAAAAATAATTTGGTTTGTCACATACTTTAGCCTGGTAAAAACCAGGCCCTTGTTCTACGCTTTGCTTCGTTCAAAGAGTCTGAGCTCTCAGCTTTTGAGAAAAACAAAACTTGTAATGACTGCATTCAAAACTTCTCCTTGTGCTCTAGGTCTTGTGAATACATTAGGTATCTTTATAAACAAATATTTTGACTACAAAAGGTAAACCAAATGCGTTTTAGTTTCCTTTTGAATTATAATGTTTTAATGTTGTCTGTACCTGTTTAATTATTGTTTTGTTTGCTGTACATTGCTGTTCTTCTTGTCCAGGTCTCCCTTGGAAAAAAGGGAATTCCTGGATTCTGTTATTATCTTACTTGATTTTTTTTCAATTTAACCATTGGTTTAGATAGTTTTATTGGGGAAATAAATCAAATAACACTTTTTCCAATCCTGGTTTTGAATTTGAAGAAGAGAAATTCGATTATAAAAGCATGCATGGACTCATAACTGTACAGTATTTGCCAGAGAAAAGGAACCCCTATTAGCTGAGATTGACAGAACCTGGAGAATTGCTCTAAGTGTGTTTTGTGCACCTCTTCTTGACTTCAACTAAATATTTTTGTTCTTTCTTTCTCTTTAGTACAAAGAGGTGGTGCTCCAGGTAAGAACTCAAATATTTCCATGCTGACATGTCTGCTGAAGTCTGCAGTTTTTCCCTGAGGAGTTTTGCCTGTAGGAAAAAGGAAAGAGACAATAAAAAATGCAGAAATACAGTGAGTCTGGCTGATGTTAAGACTCATGGATCTCTTAAACCTTTTACTGGTATTTAGGGTTAGAAAGCTCAGAGTTTGTGGAACACCCCTAACACTCAAACATAACCTCAGTAAAAGGTGATGGTAGAGGTGGATATTTTTAGAAATGTAGCATAAAAACACTTGTCAGCTCAAATTCTCACCAAATAATGTTAAATTATAATGCAGCATTTAATGTACAAAACAAACAACAACAAAAAAAAAAACGTGAGGTCAAGTATTTACACTATGCGGGATTAGTATTAATGAAATTCCTGTGCGTAGGATCCCAATTCAAACTGCATCGCCCAGTGGCTGAATCAGACGATCGGCGACGGCATCCTGGACCTGTCACACGCCTCTGTCCCCGAGGCCGCTCAGGGAACTTACACCATCAGCGTTGTGACAGACAAAGAGGAGGAGATCTCCCACACATTCGACATCAAGGAGTACGGTGAGTTTTTCTGGAGATCTGGAGCAACAGATGGGCTGATGGAGCTAAACGTTTGTTGCTCTGCAGGTTGTTTCATTGGTTTCATTTTGTCGCAGTTTTGCCAAAGTTTGAGGTAAAAGTGGACCTGCCCAGTGTGATCACCATCCTGGACACAACGACCACATTCAAGATCTGTGGAAAGTGAGTGATCACTAAGTGCCAACCTGCAATATGCATATGTTGCAGGTTGCTCAAATACATTTTGTTAAATGAAACACGTGACAATACTATCCCAAAATTCCAAACTTCTTAACCTAAAGCTAATGTCGGCTTCCGGGGAGGTTGACCATTAATAAAATACAAATCTGAACTGTGATGCACACGACATCAGCATGCTATGACACTTGATGTATTTATAACTAAGGTTTTCAGTTCTAGTTCTTTTAGGATTCAGACTTAGAAAGCTAGGGTCTTTTTAACAACAATGACCTTAAAATCCAACGTGACTGCTGCACATAAAAGACAATGTATGTTACAAATTCTGGTCGTTGTGGTACTGGCCTATTAAATGCCACACTATAGAAGCTAGAGGCAGAAAAGTTTCTCATTCAACAGATGAAACGCTTGAAATCTCAATTTTCATCTTATTGAGTATTTGTGCATGTAGTGGCTGACTAAATTATGTCTTCTTCTCGTATGTTTTGTCATTTGTCTGCAGATATACTTATGGGAAACCTGTTCTTGGTAGAGTTAAGGCTGAGTTTTGTAGGAAATACTTTCTAGTTTTCTGGCGTTCAGAGGACTCAAACAAGGACATTTGCAAGAGCTTTGTTTTGACTGTGAGTATTCCAGAGGAAATGGACTGGAATCACTTCCTTTTTTTGTTTGTTAAAGTGCAGTCTGTGCACACATGTCTTAATAAGTCTTAAATTACTGTACCTAAAGTTAAGTCCTTAAAATGTTTTAAATGGTTTTAAAGAACTTGGCCTTAAATACATTAATCACTACTGCTGATTACTATCTGCTAAAATATCATTGCTACTTAGCTAGGCAGCTTTTTTTGCATTTATCTTGGGTAACTATAAATGTATCACTGGTTGCCTAGACGACGTTCGTCTTCTCGCCAACTCACATGATACTACTTCCATTCTTACATGCAATTTTCTGTTGTACTTTTGTGTCATGATAAATTTCCTTCATTTGTCGTAAAAAGTCTTAAGTTTGACTTGATAAAACTTGCAGGAATCCTGTAAAGTATGTCCGTGTTTTCTTATGTTCCAGCTGGATAAAAGTGGATGTGCCTCAGAAAGTGTGAGCTTGGCAGAGTTTGCTCTAAACAAGTTCTCATTTTCTGACCATTTTGAGCTAAATGCTGAGTTGGAGGAGGATGAAACAGGTTGGCTCCCAAAGATTTCGTTAATGTTTTGGACTAGTTTCTACCAGGATGTGACCCGTGTGTTTGCCACTGTCTAGGGGTCGTTCTTAAAGGCTCAGGGACAGTCAGCCTAAGCAGTCAGATCAGAACTATCACCTTCGAGGACGTACCTGGAGCATACAAGCCTGGCATACCATTTGAAGGAAAGGTAAAAAGCTCCATCAAAGACCTACTAGCATGTTTTTGGTGTTTTGCTAATAGAGATGCAACAAAAATTGTTCAACAACCTATGCGAAGTGGATTTATTGGCAATTTGCACATGTGGCCTATTGTTTACCATAAAAAGGTTAGCTTAATACAGCTAATCAGCTAGATTTAGGATTACTTCTGATTACTTCTTCAGTATCAAGATTAGTCAACCTCTTTGCCACAATCATATTTTATACTTAGTAGGGCAAACTTCTGATGTTATGACCAGTTTCTGTGTGTCTTCCTTCGGAACGGTGACTAATAAACATTGTGGAAATCTTTCACTTTTGCAGATCAAGCTGATCGGCCCAGACAGTCAACCTGTTGCCAATGAGCTGCTTTACCTGTTTGTTGAAGACGCCAAGAAAATGATGCTCCCGACAGACGCAAAAGGCATTGCTCAGTTTTCTCTGGACACGTCTGAGTGGAAGAACTCTGTCTCTCTCAAGGTCAGCACACTTTTTGTGGTTTGTTATTGTTTGTAGGAGTGCTTCAGATGATTTAACTGGTTTGCTCATGAACCATTGCAGTTGCCCTTGTTGTCTGTTAGCCCAGTTGCCTGATTTGTGGGTTGACCTGTAGAAGAATCGGGATCAACCTTCGCTGACTGATTTAGATGACAAGATTTCTGTCCCCATTTCTGAGTGAAAATACTTATTTTACCTCTTAGCTGGTCTTCACTTGAATGAACCAAGATGACTGGATGTTGGTGTATGTTTCAGTAATGGTCTAATTCAACCCTTGATCTTACTGAACAGGTTGTCACTATGGATACAAAGGAAAACGAACCTTATGTTCCCAACTTACGGCGACCAGACTACGGATTGGCCTACCTGTTCGTCTCACCTGCTTATTCCAAGAGCAATAGTTTCCTGATGCTCAAGCATATCAACGAGGGCTTTGCCTGCGACAGAGATGCAACTGTGACGGCTCAGTACATCATCCAGGGAACAGAACTGAAAGAGGGACAGACCGTCCTTTACTTCTTCTACCTGGTATGTGTCACATTGTGTTTCTGTTGCAGCAATGTTAAGAAAATGTTCCAAAATCTCTTTGTTCATCTTATTATTCAGTTCTTTCATTATATTTTTTTAGTTTTACCACTATACATATATATCACTATAGATACAAGAGCATTAAAAAATCTCAAGTGGCAGAATTTTGTCTTCTTACATTCTCTGCCTTTGTAGGTGCTGTCCAAAGGTGAAACTGTGCGTCATGGTTCTATCCCAGTGAACGTCACAACAGGAACTGGTACGAAATCAATCAAGTTTCTAAAGCATAAGCTCAATGACAGACAGTCTGTGGCACCAAAATATAGTGCATGCCCAACCTTCGCTGGCTGATCTAGATGACAATAGAGTCACTGTGCTAAGGGGAGCGCTAAAGGGATGAGGAAATTCTTTTTAATTGGCTTTTTTATATTAGACAACTTTTATGTAATTGATGTGATGAGGGGTGGCACCGACTGGACTCCACTTCCTCACCTCCTTTTCTGTCGCTCTCCCACACACACCACAGGTGTTCCAGTAACCTGCCACCTTACTCCTAGCTTAAGTTAACCAGAACATTTACAAGCCTTCTCTTCATACAGATGACAACAAGGGAACTGAAAAACAACAGCTCTTATTTAACAAATGAAATGATAAAAATGAGTTACAGCTTTGGACAACATGAAGAGCCCACTGCACTGAACCCCATTGAAAACCTGGTTATTCCACCAGATATTGATTGATAGTACTGTTGTTTCTGAGTGAATATTAACTTGTTTTCTTTGCATTATCTGAGGTCTGAAAGCACTGCATCTTACATTATTTTGACCATTTCTTATTTCTGCAAATAAATGCTACATTTTTGCTTGTAATTTCAGAGACATGTCTGTAGGTCATAGAATAAAAGAGCAATGATCATTTTACTCAAACCTATAAAAAGTAAAATTAGAAATTGATCATGTTAAGTGGTCTTTTTTTTTTTTTTTGAAAAGAATAGGCAAACATGGATACAGTGTTTCTCTGATTTGTTGACCAGTCGGGACATGGAATGTGGTCTGTTTTGTATTTTCATCTAGTGCTCATAACTTAGCAGGTGTTGTCTTCAGATTATTAGCAAAGAACGAAAATGTCATTTCTTATTTCTCTGAAATATATCCAGCTGTTTCATCATTCACATCTGTTTACGTGTGTCTGTTCGACGCTGCAGTCAACAAAGGGGAGCTGACCATCACACTGAGTGAGGTGATAGACCTCGCCCCTGTTGCCCAGGTGATAGTTTACTCTGTGATGGCCAATGGGGAGATGGTGGCAGACAGCCAGGACTTCCCCATTCAGCTCTGCCTCAGTAACAAGGTAGGAAACACAAAATAAAGTTTTATTTTCTTTAAGCCAACATATGGAGAAAACAGGATTCCCCTTATGCCTCTTTGTGATCGGTTGACTCCTCAGGTGTCCCTGAAGTTCTCGTCCGTTCAGCAGCTCCCAGCAGAGCAGATCACACTGTCACTGAAGGCCAACCCCAAATCCCTGTGCTCCATCAGAGCCATCGACCAGAGCGTGTTACTGCTGAAGCCAGAGCAGGAGCTCACCGTTGACTATGTATGACAACAAGCATCTCATCAAAATGATGAGGCTGACACATTGTGATCCCCTTTGGAAAACCAAACACACAAAGGTTCAGCTCGCTCTCCTTTGGGTTCATGTCCTAACAGGTGTTTAACCAGCTGCTGGTCCAGAAGCTGTCAGGGTACGACTATGGGGTGGAAGACTTCGACCCATTCCGCTGCTTCCCCCACCCGATCCCCAGGCCAGTTCCTGAGCTCCAGCCTGTTGCTGAAGCTGAAGTCACTCCGACACCAACCGTCGACGTCAACGTTCGACCAAAGCGCTCACTTTTCTTCCCTCCGCTCTATCAGAAGATAGATGTCTACAGCATTTTTAAAGTAAAGATTTATTGGAATGAGTTTCTTCTATTTTTAGGCCAGACGATGCAATAGCATCAGTTTTAACTTCTCCATCATGTCTACTTCTTAGGCATTTAAATTTCCACATCTAAATTTCTTTTCATCTTTTTTCATCTCTCTTGATCCATTTTCAGTTCTAAGCATCTTTGACCCTTTTTACTTTTTTTCATAGCTGCGTTTCCATTGACCATATCGTTGTGTAATTTGACATTTCGGAAATAACTTTGCTTCTTGGAAACGAAGCAATTTTGAAAAAAAACAAAACAAAAAAAACTGTTGATGAAAAGTTTTGGTGCTAGGATCAGATGGTGTTTTTGCCTGTATCAGAATTGGTTTATTTTGCAAAACTGCTATTCTCAAGACAGTCACATGATTAACAACAGCATGTTGCTGCTGGTGCAAGCCATGAAGAAGATGATGACAGGAAGTGGCAGGAAGATGACGGCGTGGCATGTTTTTTATCACTTACTTCGTGAACAGACTTATTCACCAGAGATTTTAATACACAATCCAATCCCTTTTTAACAACCCTCTATATGAGTAATATTGTTACTTATATGCAGTAACAATATTACAGTGTGCAATAAAATGACATTAAATTACATTATTTCTCTTTCTGTCTTTGTCTCTCCACATCTAGGACATTGGAGTCAAACTTGTGACAAACTCAGACGTGAAAAAACCTAACGAATGCATGGTGTTCAAGTTTAACGGTATGTTTTGTCGTGTTTTGTTGTTCTGCCCATTCTTGGTGATGAAAGTAGCCACTGTTACCATTTTAAAATTTTATTTAGCAATGCCAGAGGCTCTTCCAATGGTAGATGAAGTGGGCCTGCAAGCCGTTCCAGCGTCAAACATTCAAGCTGGAACACCTAAAGAGACAATTAGAAAAAACTTCCTTGAGACCTGGATCTGGGATCTGGTCTCAGTTGGGTGAGTACTGTGGCAAAACGACTGATTGTTCGCTAGTCTTGTCGTTCTAGAAGTAGGCTTGGCTGGACCTGTTGCCTTCAACATGGCAATGGCTGGAGGTGGAGGAGCTAGAGGTCCAGCGGAGCAGAAAAAGGAGACAGTCAGAAAAGAATTTCCTGAGACCTGGATCTGGGATCTTATTACTGTGGGGTAATAAGGAGAAAAGGATAACACCATGCAACCTAAAGAAAAAAAGCTTCATACCGATGTTTAACATCAATTACTCAATCGGTTTAACTTTTAAACTGTGCTTAATGTTTTTAAACTCTTCTATATTTTTTATGGCTGATTAATTGGTTCTGGTAATCATAGCAAAAAGGGATTTTAAACCAGGAAGAGTGGGTCCTTTTAAGGTGGGTGAAGAGAGGGAGAGAGGGAGAGCGAGATGGATTGACTTCATGCTTTTTTTTCAACACAGTATCACAAATTAATTTGACAACTCTGCACTAGCCCAGCACACGAACAGCTTCACACGCTTGGTGAAACATGTAAAAACAACACAACTTTACTTTATTCAGTCATTGCAATGAAGAGTATAACAGTGGACAAAAACAATAAGTTGAGTACATAAACTGCAACAAATCTTCCGTCAGATGATTCAGAAAGTGACTAAGAATTCGAAATAGAATGTAAAATTAAATAACAGAGCATGAACAAAACATAGAATTAGACTGAGTAGAGCTGCCCTTATGGATCAGGCATATTGTCACCAAGACTCAGTGTTGAATTTTTTTCAATATGAGGACTGATATAGATATTAATATCCGATCGGTGCATCTCTATCATGCTGTGTGAAGGAATTAGCTTTCTGTATTTTTGCGTGTTGTTCGATCTTTCCCCAGATTTAGATTTTTAGTTTTTAGTTCTTTTCTAGAAATGTATGAGAACTGTTATATAAATTCAAACTCTTTTTGAATTTCCCTGCCTGGCCCTGTGTCCAGAGACGACGGGTCGGTGAGCCTTCAGAAGACGGTCCCTGATACCATCACCAAATGGGCAGCCAGCGCCTTCTGTGTCTCCCCTACTGGTTTCGGCGTGTCGCCCAACACCGGGCTCACCGCCTTCCAGCCGTTCTTTGTCAGCCTCACCTTGCCCTACTCCGTCATCAGAGGGGAGGTGTTCACACTGAAAGCCACCGTCTTCAATTACCTCTCCCAGTGCATAATGGTGGTTATTCACATTCTTACAAAGACATTTTCCTCCAGAGAAAATGAGTGGCTTATTTTAGTATTTGGTTCCGTTTCACAGGTCAAAGTAACATTGGCTGAGTCTGACCAATTCACCTTCCGAGACTGTGAAGGCTGCCAGTACAGCATCTGTCTGTGTGGAGAGGAGAGCAAGACCTTCTCCTGGATTGTGACTCCAACTGCACTAGGTACACACAACTAAATTGGTCGCTATTCAACAAACTGGATGGACACTGAAATGTAGGCTTGTTACAGACAACAGTAAGGTCTTCTTTAGCACTGAGGACCAGAGCAAGGCTAACCACAGGAAACAAGGAAAGCCAGTGAATTTCTTTTGGAATAAACATATTTATTTATAGTTTTCCCTGGTTTAAGATTTGGGAGTCCTGCTGGACTGCCCCTGGATGTGACCCCTGACCTAAAACTGCGACAGTTTTAACAAATATGAGGTAATCTGTGGAAAAAACAAACTCATCTAGTTCTACAGCCATTTGCAGACATGCAGCACTCCTGGTCAGAGACAACCAATCAAAGCGAGGAAGGTCTTAGCACTGTCAATCAGGTTTGATTGTGCTGCTCACACCTTTTCTTTCACAGCTTGTAAAAGCTCAATATTAGTCGATTGCTGCAGCTGTACAACTAAACATTCCAGGAAAACTGTTTATTTGTCATCGGTGGCTATGGTAACTAGCCTGAACATTCACAGCATCCTCCTCCTGGTTCTGATTGGTTGTTTCTGACCCAGGTGTGTATTTCTGCAAAGGGTTGTCGGACCACAGGGAGACAGGAGCTGGATTTGTTTGTTTATTTCACAGATTATCTGCCTCTTTGTATTTTGTCACGACATGCTGACAGTTTTATGCAAAAAAGTATATTTTTTAAAAAGTTACGTACTGCAGTTTTAAACATATCCTGTAATATAATAGTTTAGACTCCAGTCTTATCTATTTTTTCCCCCTGAAAATAATCCCCCTTTGTCAGTCTACATCAAAGCTGACCTGACTGATTTGTAAACAAACTCCTGATGAGCTCATGAACTCATCATTAAAAATCCTAGCTTGTAATAAAATGATTAAATTTTTTTTTTTCATGAATTGAAATTGTCTTGTGTGAACGTGTCAGAATGTGGGGCGTTTGGCCCTCTGTAAACCACACCAGCCAGCTCTCATTACCTGGATTCTGACATCTCACTGTTGCCATGTGTTTGCATTTCATTAAGTGAAGTGTTGACGTGCGTCCTGCGTCCATCAGAACCTTGAGCTGCAGAGTGAAAGCTGGTTCTGAACAAGCTAATCACTCCTCACTGAGGGCGCCGGCGGCGGAAGCTGATGCCGTTGCCGTAGCGCAGAGGATTCCCGTCAGCCTCCGTCAGGAGGGATGGAGAGGGGGTTCTGATGTATGTCAAATCGCGATCTGCTAACCCCCCCCCCCATTACCCCGTTTTCCCCCAAAGCCCCCTCCCTCAGAGGAATGCTGACAATCACTTGTACTAACAAGTCAGGTAGTATCTCTGACGAAACATTCAGAAACCTCTCCCTGAGGGGCTGATCTGTACTTGTCCTCCGTGTGAAGAATTATGGGCTGTGTAGGAAGCGAGGGAGGGCATGGGAAACAGAGCTGCATGGAGACACGGAATAATAAGGCAACAAATGGGGATTAATGAGGAGGTAAACAGGAGGAGGAAAGAAAACCGAGGAAGGATGGAGGAACAGGAAGGGTAATGAGATGGGAAGCCGTCCTTCCTTTGCACACAACGTCTGACAGGTGGGAATCGATTAAACACCCCCAATGCCTGTGTGTGTGTGTATGTGTGTACACAGGCGACGTGAGCCTGAGGGTCAGCGCCGAGGCTCTGAGGACCCGCGATCTGTGCGGTAACGAGGTAACCACGGTGCCAGACGTGGGCCGAATTGACACGGTGGTCCGCACGCTGCTGGTGGAGGTCAGTGAATGTCAGAGCGCCCGTCACCGTGGCGACCGCAACACTTCTGCTTTTTAGCTCTGGAGTTGGTCAGCCTGTCCTGGGGAACAAAGAACAGTTTGGAAGATGAAAGCAGTTTTTCCAGAGCGGTGGGAGATGTTCTTCTGTTCTGATTGGTCATTTCAGATCAGAGGTTTCATAGCAACAGACAAACAGAAGCTCTGACAGGCAGCCAAAGAACAGACTGACGATTACTAATGGATGTCACAAAGTGGATCTCGATGAGAATTATAACAGTTCATATGTGCAATTATTGCTAAAAAAATTAATGTGGAGGTTTTGTCCTTATAGTGTAATAATCCATGTGTTAGAGATGAAACAAGTTGAATTCTCTGTTTACTTCTGCAATGATTTGTTTCATACAGCTGTCAACCATTTTTTCTAAGAGCATAATGAATACAGTGTTGCATATCAAATGAATTTGAATTTGAATGTACTATGTTTGATTTGTTCTTAATTTTTTATCAAAGCTATTTCCATTTAAAATAGCTGAATATTTTAATGCTCCACATTAAGGAGGCTCAGGGCTTCGCTTATTGTTTGTCCTTGCAGGAAAATTACTGGACTTTAATCAACCAATAGGAGACCTGCATCCTTCCCAGACGTCTGTCAGGGTCACAAATATATTAACTGAAATTAATGGCTGTAAAAATAAGAGCAAATGTTATTTATGAGCAGCATCTTTCTGTCTGGACTAATTGTGGATTAATTGTTGAAATAATCGGCAATTAAGTAATCGATTAGGTGGAGTTGACTGGCTTAAAGAACACACTCTGAGCAATAATTCAGCCAAAACTGCAAAAAGCTTATAGATTTTACATTTCTGATTTAAAAACCTTATTTTGTAAATTCTACCAAGACAAGGTGCAGTTTTAGCTTCATCCAGTTCAAATTCTGAAAAAAAAAAATAAAAAATAAAAAAGAAAATTTCTTACTAAGCATCTTTTGCAATCCAATAATCAATCTGTTAATCCAAAAACAGATTAATTACGGTCCTACACTGAATTGATTCGCTACAGTTTCATCCTTTGCTACAAATGATCAAATGTTCAGTAGACTTATTGTATACTGGATAGTCAAATCTTTTTTTTTTTTAAAGAATTGAATAATTTGAATATTTTGATGCTCTTCTAATATTGTATAGAAATGCTTAAATGAACCCATTCATCGTCAGAATAAATTACAGAACTAATTGTTAGTTGCAGCTCTTTTTTTTTTCTCTCCCAATATTTTATATTGTGAAAAAAATTCAGATTTTCCAGGCAGATGCAAATTCCTTGATTTTCACCCCAGCACATTCTGAACCATGTCAGGCTTAGTATTCTCCTGTGACTCTCTGTCAGGCTGAAGGAACTCCTCAGATGAAGAGCCACAACGCCATGCTGTGTCCTGCAGGTCAGTGTCTGCACTTCAAAGCTGGGTCTCTTGGTCTCCAGGTTTCTGTGCAGAAAATCTCTTCATGTCATTATGCATCAGACTTTTATCAGAAAACCAGCTCACATTTCAACAAATGGCTGTTTTTGCTACCAGATGGTCCAGTGGAGAAGAAAATCTCTCTCCAGCTTCCTGAAATATTTGTGGAGGGGTCAGTCAGAGCGTCTGTCTCTGTCCTGGGTAGGTGACTCTGCACTGAGGCTGCTAACGGTTAACTCTTCTAATAAGCAGAAGGTGTGCTTAAATGTGACTTTTTTTTTTTCCTCTCTCGCAGGTGACCTGATGGGCCGGGCCCTTCAGAATCTGGACAAGCTGCTGGCCATGCCATACGGCTGTGGGGAGCAGAACATGGTGCTGTTTGTTCCAAACATCTTCATCCTCAACTACCTGAAAAGCTCCGGTCAGCTGACCGAGACCATCGAGGAGAAGGCCAAGCGCTTCCTGGAGAGTGGTGAGGGCACTCTGCTCAATCTCTGCTCTGTCCTCTTCAACAAGAGGAGGAGGTGAAGCTGAATCAAATCAAAGATTGCGTTTATAGTGGTGGTTGTAATGTCGCAAAAGGTTGAGGAGGAACCAAGCTCAGAATGTCAGAGCCAGATAAACTCCAGAGAGTTACTCTTCCAGAACAGGAGTAGAACGCGACTTTCTGTAGATGGAGAAATCGTTTCTGAACAAGAATTTTTAATTTTTTTAAAAGTATTTCTGTTTCTGTTTGCTTCTCTGTGTTGTAGGATATCAGAGGGAGCTCAACTACAAGCATGATGACGGCTCCTACAGCGCCTTCGGGAACAGAGACCCCTCTGGAAACACCTGGTAAGAACAATAATCTGCAGCTTTTAATCAGCAGCTCCACAACAGACATTTCCATATTGATTAAACAGATTAATTCATACAGTCATAATATACATTTTCTTGAAATAAGTGTTAAAATAACAAGGCAATCATCCATAAAAATAAATCATATAGATGGGCTCCTATTTACGCTCCATACACTGAAGTTGATTGAAGTTGAGTAAACATAATTTTATTGAGTGACTCCAACACGTGTCTGATGTTTGTTTGGAGGGCAGAAACATGAAGATAGAACTGGTGTTAGACTCAGGTTGCATCATTCGAGAAGCATTTAAAACATTTATCCAAAAGGTTCGCTTTTCATATCTCTGGTTTCATGTGACAAGAGAAAATGCAATCCAGACATGGTGGGAGGAACACGCACACGCACACACAAACATAGTCGTCTTTGCCTGCTGCCAAAAGCAAGTATTCTGATGCATTAGTTTTATTAGGAAGCTTGCAGAAAAATGAAGATTTTCATTTAATGGGCTTAAAGCAGAGGTTGCCTGGGGGGATTTAACGAAAAGGGGGCTGGGCAGTTTTGGCAATCGGTGAATATGTGGGGGTGTGTTCACCCCCCTTTCCCTCATATGTTTGGGAGAAACTGGGGCTTAAGAATTTACTCACATGGGAGCTTAAAGAAGCTGTAAAACTGAAATGATTTTAAAACAAAATCAGTTTTCTGAACACAGTGATTTCAGAGTTTTAGTCCCTCTGAATTCATCATGCTGCTGTTCTTCAAAGAAGAACAGCAGCATGATGTTTGAAGAACATCATGCTGCTGGTAAACTAGTGTGTGTTGGGTTCATAGTCACCAGGTGAACCAGAACCACTCATCACATAATGTGGCTTTAACTGTGAACATGTAGGAAAGCAGTGGTCCATGTTTACAGATCAGAGTTAGTGCAGGCTGTTCACTTGTTTACAAAAGTTTAAATCTTTCCCAGGCTGAAACAATTAATCAGGAGTACTGCAATATTCATCAACTCTACACCATGCCATTTGCTGAAAGAATAACTCCTTCACAGCAGACATTCAAAACTGAATAAAGAATATAAACCTTAAGATGAAAAACCTTTTTGTCTGTAAATCTGTTCTACCCTCATGTGGCAGTTTCAGCTTCACCTCATTTACATGATCAAAAACAAAAGCAACAAAAACTTCCTATTAAGCATAGTTTACTGTCCAATATTTAATAGATCAATCCAAACAATCAACAATGTCATAAATACATTAAAAAGATGCATTGATTTAATAAGCGCTTGATTATTTGTAGCAAAGGATGAATCTCATCTAAAAAATACTTTTAATGTCAACATGTGAAAAGCTCAGACCTATCTGACTGAACATCAATAATCAGCTGATCTGTTTATTATTTGATTGATTAATAATTGGATAAAAACGGTGATGATAGGAGATTTTTCTTACAGACTTTCAACCAAGCGAAGCTAAAACTGCCACTGGAGGAGCTGAGGGAGGAACATATTTACAGACAAAAGTTTCTTTTTGATCTCAAATGAAAATTGTACATATGTTTTGTTCAGTTTTGGTTTAATTAATGCTCTAACTTTATTGCTCTTTCGGCAAAATTGGCTTTTTGTTTAATCTGTGTTCTCCAGCTAACAATCATTCAATTACTAAATTAGATGATCATTTTAAAAATAACAAACATCGATGTCAGAGTTCCTGAATTCTGACTGGACACAGAAACTGTGTATATAACTGGACCTGTATGTATAGTTTTGAACCTGCTGACATTGCAGAACATCAGTAGAGTGAGCAGCGGCGTTGGACACACACTGCAGTGTCCCCACTGCTTCAGTTAGTTTCTGAGTGCTGCAGTCTGACCTACCGCTGCGTACCGGGGGTTATTGTCGGGGCCCCTCTCTGACCGCGCGCCTGTCGTCTTCCAGGCTCACTGCGTTTGTGATGAAGTCGTTTGGCAGAGCCAAAGATTACATCTTCGTGGACCCACAGCACATCAAGGACGCCAGGACCTGGCTGTCCAGACTGCAGAAGCGCGACGGCTGTTTCATGTCTGCTGGGAAGCTCTTCCACAACAGCATGAAGGTACGACTGCTCAAGAGCTCTGGACGGGGAAGTACAGGAATTTAATGTAGCGATGTGAATCTGCATCATATGGATTATCTTTGTATTGAGGTTCTTTTTGTGCGCAGCTTATAAACTAATATGTTGCAGCAACAAACAGAAAATCTCAGCTGAAGCAGCAGCAGAGCACCAGGACCTGCCTTACTCTGACCTTTGGCCTTCAGTCATGACCTCTGCTTCTCTTTGGCTTTGTACTGGTTGCCACTATGATTTTAGTCTGGCGATAACTGGAAAGACTAAGATAAGTTGAAAAGTGCTCATGTTAAAGATACAGCCATGTTCCATTGAAACATGAGCTTTTGCTTTCACAAACTCCCCGTTTTGTCACTGAAACACAAAATCCTGCATCTTGTTTTCCAGAAAGGAAGCACTTCCCACGGTGGTTACGATAAGATGTAAAAACGTTTTCACAGATGGATGTCAGTTTGTTCTAACGGCAAATGTGGACTTCTTACTCTTTTTAGAAAATTCTAGCAAAGCTTTGGGACATGATCAGTTCTACAGCTGAGGAATAGTTTCCAGTTTTAAAGATCGAATCTGGCTGCTTGGGGAAAAAACACAGCCAATGTGTTTCATATTATAAATGTTAATTCATTAATGAGGATACAAGATAATTCTTTAAGTGCGCTGACCCTGCTGTGACAACATCTGGCCACATGGTGCTGCTGTATAATGAAGTTGTCAAACCACTAAAGGAGTTAGCAGAGCAAGAGACTTCTGACTGATCAACCCCTAATCCAGTGTTTCTCAATTCCGGTCCTCACGCCCCCCTGCCCTACAAGTTTTAGGTGTTTCCCTTATGCCACACACCTGGATTGAATATGTGGGTGATTAACAGGCTTCTGTAGCACTTGATGATCATGCAATCATTTGAATCAGCTGTTCTGGAATAGAGGTACATCTAAAACATGCAGAGCAGGGGGCATGAGGACTGGAATTGAGAAACGCTGCCCTAACCCAACATGTATAAAAACACACACCACAGATTTAGAAGATGTATTAAAAAAAAAAAAAAAAAAAAAAAGTACACCCCTCCTGCTTCCATAAAATGTAAGAGTTACCGTAGCAACCAGCTGCTTAATTACAGGTGCGGGTGAACACAATGTCAAAATGAAAATCGATCAGCTTGACCTTGGAGAAGCAATCTTCCCGGCGTGAGATTTGCTGGAGAAAGAACATTTCTTCCATCATTTGTCAAATTGTATTGTTTTCCCCACAATTCACTTCCATGGTATTTGCTCTGCTTGTTCACTGATGTAACATTCTGAAAAAGCTAAAGCACAAATACATTTATGTCCATGAATTCCAAACAGGCAGAAGACAAGAAACGGATTTGTACTTGATTTGGTAAGCTTAGGAAAAACATAAATAAGCTACAGCTATTTCTAAAAATTACATCTATTTATCTGATAAGTCTTAATATAAGATAAATAATAATAACAGACTTATCAGACATCACTGATTAGTAAATATACATGTAGATATAATGTAATACAGACTAGAGATGCTAAGATGTAAGGCTGATTTTTGATCTGTGCTTGTTCTAAAGATTATATCTTTAAAAATAATTAAAAACATTAAATATTTTTTCTAGCCTGCCATGACTGGTCATTAATTATTTACATTAGCAACAAAGTAAAACTGTGAGACAGCGCCTGTCAGTCTAAAACTGGGTTTTATTGACCATTTTTTAAGGGGAAAATCTTCTTAGAGTTTGATTTTTAAACCATTAGCATCTAATGTTACCTCTTGGCATGGCTAACATTTGGAATTTGCTAGCAATGTGTGTGTTCCTTTAAATAATGTAGCCGCATACCTTAAGGATAAAAATGAAACAGATTAACCTAATGTTTATACATTCAGCCTTCTTGTTATCTACTGAACTCATTGTTTAAAGTTAGCTTGAATGTACAACAGGACCATAGTGTACACTGTAGAAAGTAGTTTCCTTCATAAATGGCCTTTTAAATCTCATGTCTTCCTCTGAGTTATCTGTTAACTCATCGACAGTGAAACTGGTTAACTTTGAGTGTCCTTGCTTCAGTCACAACCTCCAACTGAAGAAAGTTGTTGTTGGCGCTTAGCTGTGGTGCGTATATAGGAAGATCAGACAAAATGTCAGTCGCTAGCTCATTTTTGTGCATCTGTAATAAAACACCAACTTACATGTAGAATCTGGCAGTTCTTATTTTAAAACCTGGACTGTTAGCAAGCAGACCCAGGAGTTTTATCTGTTTGGAGTTTGTATTGATTACTAACCTTAACCTAAATTTTTAAAAAGAAGCATTTCTACTGAAGGGTTTCAACGTTACTCCCTACCCAGCTAAATAATTGAAAATTTAAAAAAAATTAGTTATGGAAGAGTTATGTGATTTAAAGGACCTGAGGTAAATATCATTACATAATTCATTTTAAAAGGATCAATTTTCTCCAAAAACATCATTCAGACTGGTCCACAATGACTCATGTTGGTACATATTGACTCAAACCGATACATAAAGGCAGATTGTTTAATGAAGCCCGTTCCTCTGACCTGTTGTTGTATAATCTGGTGTTTCCACAGGGAGGAGTGAGTGACGACGTGTCGCTGACGGCTTACATCGTCGCTGCTATGCTGGAGCTGGACGGAGTCGCCTCGGTCAGTTGGACGTCATCTCTTTCCACTTTTCTTTTTCCATTGTGATCAGTGTCATTTTTATTGTTATTATCAAACCACTTTTTGCAAGATATTTAGAGAAGTTGAAGGTGTTTTCAGTGTATTTTTCTCACTAAGTTGTCACAGCAGAAAGTTAACATGCCGCTGTTAAAGGAGAAGGAGACAGGTCAACTCCAGCTCAGTCTAACTGTGTCTTCTTGTGTTTGGCTGCTTTGCGTCAGGACCCCGTGGTCCTGAAAGGCCTGAGTTGTCTGAAAGATGCTGTGGCCAGGGAGTTTAACAACCTGTACACCACGGCCCTGATGGCCTACACCTTCAGTCTGGCTGGAGATCAGGAGATGAGGAGCAAACTCATCACCATTCTGGACCAGAAGGCCAAGAAGGACGGTAGGAAGAAGAGTGTTGTCACACCTGACAGTCCAGTAGATTTGGTTTGATTGGGCCCAAACCAACCAAACACTTTGAAAAACATGTTTACCTCCTGGCCTGTGGTGGCGCTGCACCAAGAACTACTAAAGGAAACCTCTGAAAAAGACACTGAGCGCAACTTACTGTTTGAAGAAACATAAACAAAAATAGAGTGGCATCAGATTTTAGTGATTTTTCTTATGTTTTTAGCAACAGACCACGAGCCATTAGCTACTTGTGCTAAACTCTTGTAATTTTTCTGGTTCACTTCCTCCTTTTGGAGCAGTCTGTTAGCTTTCACACGGGCATTCAAACCGCATCAGAGTTCACTTCAGCCTGGGTTTGTAGGCACACCAAAGTTCACTTTTTTGAGTTGATTGAATATCAGCCCCTCAAACAAACTAGACTTTCTGATGTGGATGAACTCTGAGAGAACACGACAAATTCTGGATGACGTCCTCAAAGAGTGCAAGACGAATGAATTTAAAACAATTTGAGAGTTTTTTTCTAATGAGGAAGGCAGAATGATGAATAGAATCATGTTGAAGTCATTTTTTTCTGTGCATGATTCTCCCTCGAAGTGAGATGTCTCCACTTTACCTTGGTGGATCTTTTTGATGGAGACGTTGGTCCGTGTTTCGTTACCTGCTGATCTTGTTGTTCCTCCTGCATCCTGACTGGTAGGTGGCACTGTTCACTGGGAGCGAGAGGAATTTTCTGGGGTGGGCCTGGACGGTGTGGAAGTGGAGATGACGTCCTATGTGCTGCTGGCCCTGCTCCTCTCTCCTCCTCTGGAGGGTTTCAGTCTGGACTACACCTCTGGCATCATCCGCTGGCTCGCTCAGCTGCAGAACCTGTACGGCGGCTTCTCCTCCACACAGGTATCGTAAGCACTTCCAGTAGAACCACAGCCCTGCGGCGGCCAGAGCTAACACCTGACCGCTCCACCCAACAGGACACGGTGGTGGCCCTCCAGGCTCTGGCCAGGTACTCCGAAGCCACCTACAGCCCTCAGGGAATCACCACGGTGACGGTGACCTCCACGGGCGGCTTGAGGAAGGAGTTCACAGTGACGCAGAGCAACAGGCTGCTGTACCAGGAGGAACAGCTGAGTGAGGTTCCTGGAGAGTACACCATTAGAGCCGAGGGACTCAGCTGCGTGGTGGCTCAGGTAACGCTGAGTCACACATGGGATCAGGTCCCACACTGGGGTTAAAGGTCACAAGGTTGGTCTGTAGGGATGGATTTCTGCGGTACAGACAGGAAAGCTGCTCAGACCTGATGAGAAGATGGATGGAGATAAATACAAGACAGTGATAGGAGGAAACCTGTTAGAGGATGAAGAGCAACGACCTTTAGCATTCAGTTCCAACTACACACCCAAACAGTCAGCGCTCTGCTAAAGGCCGTTGCTATTAGCAGTGCTTTCTGTCTATTAGCTTGCTTCGTGTTGTGATCTTGTTGCCGTATTGTCAGCTCTCAACTTTAGAATTGATCCAGATGGCAGCATTCATTATTACGTCTATAAAAAGTCTGATGGTAACCACATTTAAAGTCTGTTGGTGTTTGTGGTGATGATGTGAAATTCAGTTCAGGTTCTGTATGTTAAACCACATTCTGTCACTGTCTGATGCTCCTCTACAGATCTCTGCACATTACAACATCCCTCCACCTAATGACTTCTCAGCCTTCACCATCACCAAGAGCATCGAACCCAGATGCAAACTCAGCCGGCCACAGCTCCACCTGGCTGTTCACGTCAGGTACTGCAGCTGGAGTCTCTTAAGGTCGCTGCTGGATGCTTTAATGCAGCTGGTTGAGAAACACTTGATGTCACTTCCTGTAGGTATCAGGGCAGGAGAGAGGAGACCAACATGGTCATCATCAACATCAAGCTGCTGTCTGGATACGTTCTGGATCAGAACTCCCTGCAGCTGGTAAGTTCCCCGTTTGACTTACGACTTATAAAACTGAGAAGCTGCATTCTGACGGCTGGCTCTGCTGCAGCTGAAGGACGAGCGATCGGTGAAGCGTGTGGACTCAGACGAAGGATTCCTCAACATTTACCTGGACGGGGTGGGTGTCCCTCAGGCTGTGTTCTTGGCCCCTTACGTTTCCTTCCGTGTGGCTGTGCAGGAAGTGAGTGTTTGGAATGTTTGTGATTCCAGCTGAAAAAGGACGAGCCGCAGATGTGCAATGTAACTCTGGAGGAGGATCAGCGGGTCAGGAACCTGAAACCAGCTGTGATTAAAGTCTACGACTACTACCAGCCGAGTAAGAGCTCACCTCACTGCCTTTGCTCCACCACGTTCAGCGTGTTCTGTCAGTGTTTACTCATTTATCTCTCCTGTTTCAGCTGACCAGGCTGCCACTGACTACACATCCCCCTGTGCTGAGAGTAAGTCAGAGTTCTCCAACTTGGTCCTCTAATGCTAGTTTTCTGTAGAGCCACGCCCACTGGGATCTGCAAGGTGGTGTTTAAACTGAAGAGTTGAAAGAAATGGGAGAAAGCAAAGGTGTAACTTTGTGTTGCAAGTTGGTGGGGATGAGGAGGGTGGAGGGCTGATGCATCCACAGTTACTGGAAGGCCTTCTTTTTTTTAGTGCTAAGAATAAAGACAAAACTTAGATGTGACTGCCAGACAGTTTTATTCAATAAATTAGGATATTATTGATTAATAGTACCTTTCCATACTAACTTTTTAGCAGGTATTAAACATACACGAAATATAAATATGTTAAAACATATTTTTCACTTGCTGATGTAACTTCTCAGTCATATCTTAATTTATGGAATGAGTCTGTATTTGCTGAGTATATTTGCTTTAATGTAGCAAATATTAAAGACATTTGTTCTGGTTGGAGCAGTTGGTGAGCAGAGTGACCATCGATGTTTGTGGATTCTATAAAATGTGGCTTAAAGCTGAGATGCTGATGTTTGGATGTAAAAAGATATATTCTCTCTGCATATAAATCTATAAATAGTTTGGTGTCTGTCAGTTCTGTAAAGATACAAGAGAGAACCAGGCAAATTTCTGTTTAATATTGACCAATAATTTCATTTTACTTAATTGTTGTAGGAGCCATGGTTTAAAATGTAAAAATGCTTTATGAAATATTTCATCCTATTTGATGATTGAACCAAATATCGCCACGTTCAATCATGCAATTAGTCCAGGGGAAAATGTAGAAAAGCGGGTGATTGTATTTTATCTTTCCCAGTCTGTCAGCCATGGCACATTGCCGTGGCAACCAATAACAACAGCCCCGGGAGCGCATAGCAAAGATTATGTTCAAGTGCATCAGGAATTAACACTAAAAAACACAAAAACATTTCCCACACTAAAAAGTAGGTAAAAACACCAAAGTGACGGTTGAACACTCGTGCTGGTTGATTCGCTACTTAAACATCTGCACTGCAATCAACACAACCTTATTTTGTGTTAATTGAACTGAAATACTCTGAAATGCGTAGCGAGGGTACATGTTGATAAACGTTAAGCTAGCATAGCTAACCTACTCTCCACTTTCTTATATACATTTTTAATTAAAGCTTTTTACTGAGCTGTGAAGTGTGTAACTTTAAACCTTATTATCTTTTCAGATTCTTTGCTTGATTGTGTAATTTTCCTGACCACCGATATTCCATCAAAACATCAAAAATGTTTCCCTATTTTTTGTTCTTAGGGGGATGATGACCCCAATGACCAAACATTCTCATTCTATTAACATTTTACTTTTCATTAACATAAAATGTTACGTCTGTGTCTTTATGTGTCTCTGCTCTTTTTCCTCACACCTTTTTTTACTTTACTTCATTGAACATGCCAAGTTAGAGTAAAATTACAACAATGCAATAACAATAAATGTTCAAGGAGTGGGTGGAAGCATAATCTTATTAAAAATTGGTTTTGTCAGATGTCCGCTTGTACTGAGCCAGGTTCTGGTTCTGCTGCAGGTTTCTTCCTGTTAAAGGTCAGTTTCTCTTCTCTACTGTCGCTCCATTCATGCTCAGTCAGGGATTTCTGTAACGTCCACAACATAATGAGCAACTGTCTCCTGGAGGAGTGGATGCTGAAAGACATTTCAGCTGAAAGTCATTTCAGCATCCACTCAGTGCAATCTGCTGGGTTTGATTGGATTGAAATGTCTTTCTTTTAAAACATTTTCTCTGGCTCTAGTGACCTTTATTGAACAGTAGTCAGAAAGGAAAGCAGGTTGTATGAGTGGATGGATGAAAGTATTGAACCTGTAAAAAAACTTTGCTGAACTGAGCAGATCCGCTCTAGATCTCAATTCGTCTTCCATCCCACTCTGTAAACATCGATATTCCTAAAGCAAGTATAATGACCCTTGGTGTGTGTGTGTGTGTGTGATTTCTCTGCAGGTGACAGTGACAACAAGGTGTAATTCCTCCTTCCACCAGCAGGACAGAATTAACAGCTGAAGGAACTACTGTGTGACATCTAGGATTATTGTTTTGAAACTCTTTGTTAAGTTGGAATCTGAATCTACTTTGGGTAATGTTAGATACTTTAACTCTTAGTTTATCAGGTTTTATTCTCTTTTATTGTGGGTCACATGCTGAGCATATATTTTTTTTCTTGTTGGTGGTGACCAGCAATGGTCTGAACAGTTTGTGTCTCTGCTCAACACTGGAACAGTCACACTATTACGCACTGGATACAACAGACAGCAGAGGAGTGTTTGCTGATAGTCATTTTGTTTTTTTAATTAATAGATCTGACAGAAATCCACATTATTCATACATGAAAGTGACACATGACACAGTAACAGCATGGTCAGTGTTGATTGTGTCTGAGGGGAACATGAGGACCCAGTCTTAATGGTGATGGCTGATTTATTCTGTGTAACGTACCTGCACAAGTGTTGCACCAGTAAAAAAAAAAAAAAAAAAAAAAAAAAAACAAAGATATTCATATGTGACTATTGTACAATTTCAAATGCAAGCTGCAATAAAAGTTCTGAAATGACAAAAAGTGAAAAGTCGTCTTTTCATACAATATCACTAACTTTCCACTCAGGCATTCTCTTTACAATACTTTTCTTTCATATACGTGTAGATAACAGCAATTCATGACCAACAGATGTCACTTAGAAACCTCATGGGGAGAACATGTGACTGCGTACACACTCACTGCTGGACCGCTGAAGTGTCTCCAAGGTAACGGCTAACGCTCCGTTCTAAAGGCCTCCGGTCCGGTCACAGTGGGGTGTTAAAAGGAGCTCCAGCGTTGAGGCAGCTTTCTGAAACACTATTTCAGGTTTCTGTTGGACTATTAAGGCAGAACTATAAAACACGCTGTGAACAAAAAAGGCCACACTAAAGCACAGCAGTAGCCAATTCAATCTGAACATCCACCATAAGGTTAAGTACCTGCTAGGGGTGGGCCATAGAAAGTTCTATCACAGTATTTTCTGCTGTTGTGATAACAGTGAAAGTGACAATCACAATAAATATCCCATAAAGAAGTGTGATTTGTACATAGTAGCTACATTTAATCATATTTTCAAATATATTGATATGTAATGACTCATTGAACAGAAAGTGGAGAAAGTCCTAAAATGACAAAATGGAGAGTTTGCGTTTTGTTAAAAATATTGATTGGAATCCAACAATGAATTCAAATTAAAATTCATATAATTTCTCATGATAAACACTGTGATAAAAGCCCACCCCTAGTAACCAATGAATAAATGACAGTTTTTCTGCAAACCAGGGGGCATGCTAATAGTTGAACAAAGGACAATAAATAAAAGTTTTCTCATGTATTTTCTACTAACAGAGGAGCACATGGCATTATGCAGCTATTCAACAGTCAGTCGATATGCACCAGATGATTTTATTTCAGTCTGGTTTCTGTTTCATCTAGGATCATATTGTCTATACCTGAATCCTATAGATATGGTAGTGGAGAGGTTTGTGGTGGCTCATTTATTGATTTACAGACTTCCAATAATGACAAAAGATTACTCAATACAGATCATTACATCAGAGCTACGTTTTCTACAGTCTGATACCAGTCAGAACTTTTTGCTCAATCATCCCTTTGTCTGTAATCATTCAGCTGGCCTGGTGTTGACCCATGCCAGCTAATATTTTAGTCATTTAATATTTTAGTCATTTTACAAAAATTGGCCTTATATGAAATGGAAAAGGGCAGAAAAAAGCAGCATGCTACCAGCATGGCAACTAGTTTAACCCTCCTGCAGTGTAAGAAACCGGGTCAATTGGACTCCACAAGCTTTCTATCCTGTGCGTAGTCTGGTGAAGTTGCTCTGACCCAGCGTGCGCTTTTATCAGGTTTTTTTTTTTCGGTTGATGTGTGATTTCGGGAACTGATGGTCTTTCCTTCTGTTGAAATCTGCTGCGCTCCTCCTGAGCGTCGCGCTAAAAGACCACTGGAAGATTAAATCTGAAGTGCTTCCTGTCTGGTCAATCACAAGGTGCAGGAATGCCCTTCAGAATAAAATGGTTGCCTTGGATACAGCCAAGGCAATCCTTTCAGTGATAGGCATTTGGGAGGGAGATTCCCATGAGATAATTCTTGGTAGTCAGGTTTACACACCAGCAGCCATGTTGTGAGCCTCGTGTTCCACATTGTCCAATTTAAAAGTAAAAGGATTGCTTATAGCATTTATCACATTGTGGCTTGTTTTCTCAGATTTTAAAATCCTTTCTAAAGGATCTGTAGCATTACTCCTAGGTGAAATTTTCTTGAACTGATCCAATGAGCCCACCATGTTGGGACCCTCTGAGATCATGAGAACCATTTCCAAGGTGAAGAGGAAACCATGCAAACCGGTACACCATACTGTTGGAGAGCTCAAAGAGACACTGATCTAAAAGCGTCCGGGTGATGCAGGCTCCACAGTGAGGCTGTGCAGGATGTTGAAGGCAAAGGTCTGAATTGCATCATCCAAACAGTTGAATGTGTGTGCTTGCTGCTTTAAGCTGGTCGTGGTGACGGCTGCTTCCCGGCAGAGTCGTCACATCGTCAAGTTAGCTCAAGGCTTCCTGAGCCTGCGTTGTGTCAGAATCGGAACCAGAGATCGATCTGTTCAGGGCAGCTTTGGTGAAACCGTTGGACAGTCATTTTGTTTTGGCAGTCAGCCTCAGAGTGTTGGGTGTTCTCTCATTAGAACGGCTTCTGATTAAATACACACAGAGTTCTCAATTAAACTAGCCTAAAATGAGCCACCTGACGAGAAGTGCTGCTTCAAAGCTGCCAGAGAAGAGATGGTTTCACACACACACACACACATTTGGTCATGTTTATGAAAGCTTGAGTTAGTTTTCACAGTTTAATACTCAGTTGTCACCATTTGGTTTCATTTCCACCTCACTGCTTAAGCATCTCCTGGGAGATACAAATATGTGACTGAATTATGGAGATAAGTCATACAAATGTTCCAATGCTAATCAAAATCCCTTGAATGTTTTACATTCAAAGCTCTGAGAGCTTTAAAATGTGACCCGTAGTTCTGCTGAGTCAGGTACCAAATGCCAAAATGGCGACGAGGTGAAACAACCGGCAGTGAGGCAGATTTCTGTTTAATGCTGATCATCAATCATGTTCTGAAAGCATTAAAAGTTAGCATTGCTATGTCTAAAGAGCTTCCAGCAGGTAAACTGACATCAATGACCATATGTGGCCCACAAACACAGGTCAAGAATTGAACAAACATGGCCAATCAGAAACAATCACCCTGATAGGGCAAAACAAATCACCAACAGGACCACAGCTTCACTAACGGGGATGAAACTCTGGCTGTATTAACCAGTTCCCAACGTCTGCTCACATTTCAAGGTCTGAGTTTCTGTGAAACAGTAAGAGACGAAATCAAGGCTGTGCTGAAACCTCAGACCTCCTCCTCTGTTCCAGTTTAGTTTCACCAAGATGGATTCGTTCATTCCTCCCTTCAAATGAGCGTCTCAGTATTGCCAAAGGCCCCACAGGGAAAGCAATGTGTCTCATTCTTAACAGTGTGGGCGGGGCCCACAAAATGGCCGCTCTTTTGACAAATAATCCTAAAATGGAATAAAAATGTGTTAAAATATCAACACATTTGGCGAGCTTAACAGTGAAAGGTGGCTTAGCGACAGAAAACCGTTTTTAATTCAACCACACAGGGATAAAGACTGAGCAATAAATTAGAAAGGCACCAATATGCAAATCTGGACCGATAGAAATACCCGATACTAATACTGCTGTTATCACTGATAGCTAAATATATCTAGGTAGAGATTGGAAAACATGACCACTCCGCTGACTTCACTACTGCTTCCCCACAATCCTTTGTTTACATCTTTCTGTCACATGACCATAAAATGTCTCCTGATCAACCTTCACCCCTCCCCTCCAGAAACAAACAGCAACAAGTTGGAAATAAATATTGATTGTCAATATCAGCTTGTTTATTGGACCAATACCGATGTCAAAAATTACCGATACCGATGTTGGTGCTGATATATGGTGTAACCCAATAATAAATAAATAAAATGACCAAATGTTTAGGGCCGGACAATAATGTGTTAACAGAACCTCGTCCAACCTGGGAACTCTGGAAAACAGAGATGGGCATCGGAATCAAAACGCCTGACCAGAAATCCCTCTGATTATTTTGCAGTTTCTTTCTTTATTTACAGTCTTGATGCTAACCGAGGGTAGCTGGGTTAGCATCAAGTGTTTTCAGTTTAAGCCAGCCTCTTCTGACAGCTTTGAAGCATAGAGACAGTTGAAGTTTCGTTGTGTAACGGTGTCGATCAAACCATTACATTAAACCATTGTCCTACTGAGTGGACTCTTCAGGAATACCTGTGGACAGTCCGTTCCTTTGGTAAGCCTGGTGAAGATGTGGATCTGGGATCTGAGATCATCTCTGCTGCTGCTGACCATTAAAAAGAAAAAAAAGGTTTCGGCAGCTGAAGCGTGTTAAAGTGAAGGGAATTCTTCAAATCTTCTCTCTTTACACTCAAAGTTACAACAGAACACTCAATAACATTGGCAACGTGTCATTTGGCAATTTTTTCTCTAAGTAAAAAAAACAAACAAATAATACAAAATATTCAACAGTAACTACAAGATCTCCTTTTGGCAATATAGAAAGGCTTTGAACAGTCCTGGACAGGTGAACATTTTGGTTTATATACAGAGATGTGTGTGTGTGTGTGTGTGTGTGTGTGTGTGTGTGTGTGTGTGTGTGTGGCAGCAGCTCCCTTTTTCAATCCAAACAGAATCACATTGGAAACATGACGAAGGAAACGCCTGCATGGAGAAATGATTGTGTGATTAAACGCAGAAATAAAAACAGAAACGTTAAGAAACAGGCGTGGTCTCCGAGTCGGAGCGGACGTCAGAACGGATCCTGTGGATCGCGCGTCCAATCGCTGCGCAGCGTCCCGCTCGCCCTGTGCGCTCAGTTCATGAACTGAGTGTATCCCTCCGCTCCCGTGACGATCACGTCCATCCAGATCCTCATGGCCTCCGCCGATGGCGCCACCACGTAGTAGAGGCGGTCGTGCGTCTTCACGCAGAAGGTCAGCGACGGGTTGGGGCTCTGGGGGGGGGGGGTTTGGAGGGGCGGCAGACAGACAGAACCAGACTCAGTAGAAGTTCTCCATCAAGTTTTCACCCGTCAGCCGCGACTGGCCCTGCCTCTTACATTAACGTCCCGGCTGAGGCTGAACCAATAATCAATCTTCTCAGATTCCAAATCTTTTTTTTTTTTTTAATTCAGATGCTTCGGCGAGTCCGAGCTGTAAGTGTTTGGAGAATCTTTACAGCTTGGAGTTGTTGTTTTTCCCTCTAAATAATAAATCAGAAAACTAAGGTGAAGGATGAAACTAGAAACTCTGCAGCTTGCCTCAGCCTCAAAAAGAAAGTTCTGCTCTGCTCTGTTTGTTTCCTCTCAGAGCGCTCACCCAAATGACTTCCAGAAGAAAAGCTCACTCCCAGCTAACCGGCCAAGTAAGAGAGCTGAAAGAGTTGGACAAACAGTGTTTTTCCAATGGATTTTGTTGTGGTGGTCCCTGGTGGGCAGCACTAGAGATGCACCAGGAAATTCGCCAGTAACCAGAATGGAGCAATTTTTCTTTGTTTGATTGGTGCTGACAGCTAACCAGCCATCCGAAAAGTTAAAAATCAGATTTTTGCCTCCAATCGGTGAAAGTATGAAGAAGCAACTGTCTGACTGTAGAATACAAGAGACATTTAAAACCTTTGCATTGGATGAGGGTGGACAGTCTGCACAGCAGGTGTGGTTTAAAAGACACATGTCATCTGCCTACATGCATAATGCCAGTGAATGGAAGAAGAAAACAATAACGGGCCAAAAACTAGAGGAACCCCCCCCCGTTGGCAGTAAGACAGTTCTATAAAATCTGTTCTCAGTTTCTAATCCTAATATTAAACATTTAACAATCTTTCATGTATTGGATCTCATGGAGCCTAACAAAAACCTAAAATGGGAGAACAGGCAAAAAGTCAGCCGCCTACCTGTTCTATACTTTTTACAGAAAACTCAGCATCTGTTACACTGACACCAGTCCTGTTGTGTGGAACACATGACAATCACAATCTTTAATATGTTTTCTGGAGATGTTGGCATCAGGGCTTCTGGCCCAAACCTCCTTGGGGACAAAGCGGAATTTTATTTTGGGGCCCTCTATATCTGCTAATAATGGGGATTACTGCAAATCAACAGACGATTAGATCATTTGCACAACTTCTATAAGTCATTGCCTCTCTGAATAGTGCCGTTTATGTTATATCTTATATGAATATCATCTAGTGGTAGCAAAAGCAACAAAAAGCTAGCATGCTCTGGACTTAAGATGGAGTACATGCACACATATTTCTGACATGCTTTGATTAAATTAATAAATGTAATTCCAGGACTGAAAAATTAACTTTATACCAGGTGAGTCTCTCTAACCTTACAATGTGAACCTGTACTGGGTTGATTCTGTGCCTTCATGTCATTTTAACAAAGATCCTGTGGAAGATTCATAACTTATAACATAAGTCTGAAACAGGAACAGGTCTGAAAAAACAGTTTGTGTGCTACACTGAAGAGAGATTCATTTGACGCATCAAAGAGTGATGTCATCACTGCTGATGTCATTGTTACCAGTAGAACTGAACATTCTAATGGTGCATTTACATCAAACATCAAACGTCAGGTGATTCTGGTTTATATTCAAAGTCTATGTGGAGTGTTGGATGCACTAGATGTGTCAAACACTCCTAACGGTTAACATCACGGCGTGCTAGACGCTCGAAGCGCTTCTTGCGCATTGAGGGCCACAACGGCCCTCGATGTGCCTCCACACAGACTGAATGCAAACCAGACAAGCCTGATGCTCAAAACACACCATTATATGTCCAGTGTCACATTAGGTCAGTGTTTCTCAATTCCAGTCCTTAAACCCCCTGCTCTGCATGTTTTAGATGTGTCTCTACTTCAGAACAGCTGATCCAAATCATTGCATTACCTCTGCAGTCATCAAGTACTGCAGAAGCCTGTTAATCACCAACAGATTCAACCAGGTGTGTGGCAGAAGGTGAAACACCTAAAACATGAGGGGGTCCTGAGGACCAGAATTGAGAAACAGTGCATGATGACCATTATATTAGAAGCAAAGCCCAGTCCCAATATGATGGACTCATTGCTTTGAGTCAGAGGTAACCCAAAGCAATGCAAATTAAGTTTTAATTAAGGTTAGGGTTATGAATAGACTAGTAGGGATAAAGGTTAGGCAAAATTGCAGCGACTAAAATAAAAGGAAATCAATGTAAAGTTCTAATATGGGTCAAAATAGTTTTGACAAACCTGTACAACATTCAACACATTAGAAACCAATCAGAACCAAAAGTTTACCTTTTGGTTGTTTCTGGACAGTAGCAGAGCCAGAGGACTTTTCACTTTTCATTTTCTACTGTCAGACACTTTTAACAAATATTCATCCATCCATCATCTAACACACTTATCCTTGCGTACATAGGATAAGTGTGTTGGACAATTTAGAGAGATCAATTTATCAATATTTGAGAAATTTTACTTGATCAGCTTTTCTATAGGAAAGTTTTGGTAATGTTTCTTATGCTGTTTTGAACTCCAATTTTATTTGCGTTGAGGCTTGTGTCTTTATACTTCCAAAATTTGTGAAAAGCCTTGAATTTCAGAATAATGTCCAGTTTTAGCAAAACCTGGGTTTGGATAGTGACCTAGCTTAGTGCCACCTGGGTGTGGGTCGGCGTAAAGGCCGAGCCGGGCACAGATGAGCCTTCATGCCAATGCCAACATGAAGGCCCTTCATGCAATCAGTGGAGGTTGGTCGCATGAACGTCTGTCTTTCCTCAGACCTCCATGTTTGTGTGAAGGTCTGACTTTGCGGTGGACTCCTCTCTTTGCAACCTGGGAGTGGGTCGGTGCAAAGGCTATGGATGGAGACACCTGGTTGATTGTTGGTCTCTCTTTCCTCAGACCTCTCAAGTTGATTGAAGGTCTGTCTTTCCTTGGCCTCCTCTGTTTGCAACCTGGGTGTGGGTCGGTGAAAAGGCTGAGCCAGGCTATGCATGGAGACTCCCAGTAGCTTGAAGGTCTGTCTTTGCTCTGTTTATAGGGAGCCTTCTGGTTGCAGGGGGGTCTCTGGTTGGGTGGAAACTCTAGGATGGTTATTTTCCATAGCAAGTTTCAACTTCATCTTCAGGTCTGCAACCTGACCCTGCAGAGATTTCATCGTTTCCTCCTGTGCTTTTGGAAGCTTGCTCAGAGTGACTTTTGAGCTGCTCCTTATATTTAAGTCTCACTCTGTATTCTTCAACCATTACTTCTATCAGACCTTTGTTGCGAGAGGCGTATTTTTCAGCTTCCCTCTTGAAGTACTCCAGCTGTTGAAGAATGTTCTTGTCGGCTGTAACTTTGGAAAAGCAAGAAACGTTTAACACATCTTTAATCTCTGGCTCGTTTCTTCCATGTTGACGTTTGACTTGCATGTGACGTTCTTCTAACATTTTTTACAGTTTTTGAATCTCCTCCTGCTGTGATTTGACTCGAGCCTGATATGCAATCCTTCGGTCTGTTTCCTTATGGAGATCAAAAATCTTACTCTGCAATTTTTTTTTTAAGATCGTCTACCTGCTTTTTGAGATCATTGACATGTTGGCTTGTTTCTTCCACGACTTCCACTGAGGGGGTAATCTTGAAGCCAGCAGAGGGAGTTGTTTCCTACTCGACTTCCAGTGATGTTGGACTCTCAAAGTCACCGGAAGGACCTGATTCCCCCTGGATCTCTGCTGATTCATCTTCGGCTCAATGGGGCTGTCGCTGTCATCTTCAAAAGGGAAAATGACTGCGTCGTAGTCGACTTGGATGTTGAGGTCCACCATGTCGACCCATGAAAGCTTAGCTGGAAAAGCTTCATGTTCACAAGCAATCTGTTGTTGCTTCATGTCCATCTTCTGGTAAATTCTTGCTTCTCTGAAAGGCGTGTAATATCTGGAATCGATATCCTGCTTGTTTCTAACGTTCTCTGAAGAGTGATCTGTCGCAATAGAACTGTGGAACAGGTCTGACAAAACTGTCTGTGAGCTACATTCAAGAGAGAGATTCCTTTGTGGTATCACAGAGTGATGTCATCACCTGCTGATGTCATTGATACCATTGGAACTGAACATTCTATTGTAGCCTGATGCAGCTCTTAACACATAAAATTGTATGTGTTAAGTTTCAATTCTTCATCCTTCTTGTCTCCTGCTTTTCTTTTTTCATACACTGATATTTACTCTGATTTTCTAAATAAAATATCTAAAGACAAATGCGCATTTCTCTGATGGATTCAGTGTATCTCCCTTTGTCAAAACAAAAGAGGAATTTTCCTAAACCTTTCCAAAAAAGTTACTCAATGTAACAATTACTACACACTTTTTAACATAAATAACAACATCAGTAGCCTACAAGTTACTTATTAACAAGCTTAAGGTGCTGTATTGGTATTAGCTAGTCATCTTTTAGCTAACATTACCTGCATCCAACAGCATTACTCAACTCAGTCGGTTAGTTTGGGTGAAAAACTGTGAAAAGTTCTTTGCGTTTTGTTGGCCATAATTCTAACACCTGACTAGCTCTGCATAGCATCAGCAGGTCTCCTTGGCTGCCGCACAGGTGTAAACCTAGCGCGAGGGTCGTAGCGCTCAAGTTGTGTTTTAAGGCTGCTCGGAAAAAACAGGTTACGTTTAACAACAATTAAACAGTTTTAACTGTTGAAAAAAGGCACAGATATGGGAAGTGCGGAAGCCCCTACTTTATCAAATTGATATAAGAATAACAGAGAGTTGGCCACTTTAAGGTAAAAACAAAAAACAGTTGCCAGTCCATGGGGGGCACGACTGACTCTATGGGTGGGCAATGCCCGCCCATGCCGCCAGGCCTGCACAAAGTTCTGTTCAATGTATATTCAATCAGAAACCAAAGAAAAATCCTCTAAGATATTGTAATTTCCTGTGATTCAAAATAAACATAGACTATGGAAACTGGTATTAATAAACGAATCCTGAGCAGTATTTAAAGATAAAAAAAATATAGCGCTTTGCTCTTTCTTCATGACAACCAGAGCAAATGTGTGTAACAAAGTTAACACCTGCAACTGTTCTCAGCCTCTGAAAGAAGTGTGCATCTGGGCAGAGCAGCTCACATGAAGGTCTGCTTCTTGGTGAAGTGACATTGGAAGTGACAAGGAGAATCAAAGTTCCAGGGCTGATCAGAGCCGTGCAGTAAGTCAGAGTGTGCTTTGCAGCGACAGGCCATCAAACACACACAGATGAGGTGGCAGCAGCTCAGCTTTGTGCAGAAGTAAAAAAAAATAATAAAAAAATAAAGATGAATGTCAGAAACAGAGATGACTGCATGTCGGCTCTGTGAAAAGGAACACCAAGGATGAACCCAGGTTCTCTCCCTTCATCTCTCAGTGACTGATGGTGACCAGATCCCGTCTCTTCATGCTTGAAGGTAAGTGTGTTTGCTTCCAGGAAAATGTTTTGGTCTCCTGACTATATTGTTTCCACATTGAAGGAAGAAATTACTCCTGGATGTTTGACTCCACTCTTTAATTTACAGCGTTTCCTCCCTGGGAGGAAAATCAAACCCCAACAAGAATTTATGCTGAGGATGTTTTACTGTCGGCACTAACAGCTGTCAGCTCCAGTCCTACCCCGTCTACCCTACCACTTCCTGTTTTTGTTCCTCGCGCTTTTGTGGCTACTTGCTGCCAGTACAAACTCTGCACTGGTGGTATTATGGCTCTGTAGCATCCTCCTCCTCAGCAGGAGACAGGCGCCTTCTTGACACTCTTGGGCATCCTGACTATTCTTCACTGCTTCTGAACCTCATACATTAAAGTTCTTTGTGTTGGAGATTACCTTCCAGCTGCAGGAACAGACACACACATTTCACCTTTAAACACAAAGGACAGAGGTTCTGCTTTAGGGATCAGTCTATCAGGCTGACAGAGAGCTCAGCAGGATTCTCTGGTGGTAATGATAGTGAACATAGCTGCTCAACTAATAAGTGTGTTATTACTGGGTGGCGGGGAACACTTCTGCTAATCTGCCAATTAGCAAACGGCTTCCCCTTAATATATTTTTCTGGATAAATTCTAAAGCGCCAACTTGGTTGATTTGTAAACTTTCAGTTAAATAAAGTTTGACATCTGTGTTTAAGTTTTGCTTTTCAATTATTAAGAATATTTAAATGGCTAGTATTAAGAGTTTTCCAGGCATACAGTGTCATTTTATAGCCCAATTAATTAACTATGTTACCTTTAGTTGTAAAAATGTCACACTTGATTTATACAGATAAATCAAGTGTGACTGAAAATAAATTCTTCTTAGTAATTTGACACCTTGAAATTGGGCCTCTGTCTCTTTAAGAAGCTTGTACTCTTTCTGTCAACTGTCACCATGTTGTCGCAACAATGTTCCTTCATTTTGCCGTTAACAACCATTCTTTAGCTTGGACTGAGAATGTGCAAAATGTTCTCATATGATAAGTGCTTTAGAGTTTAGCGCTTTAGTGCTAGCTTCCTCTAAATAGTCTTTTAGTGTAGCGCTTTAGTGCTAGCTTCCTCTAAACAGCCTGTTAGTGCAACACTTTAACATTAGGCTCTGCTAAATAAGTTGGAATAGCACTGTAGCGTTAGCATAACCTATGTCTATAACTAGTGCTTTATCTGCCTATGTGTCCTTCCCTCCCTGACAGGCTGTTCTTGTAATTCATAATAACTCGCCTGGCTAAATAAAGGTTAATAAACAAATTTAGGGTTAGCGCAGCTAACTTTGTAGTTAGTGGTGTCCACTGCTGCTCACAACGTTCTCGACAAAAAATGAATATACACCTAATTGCTCTGCTCAAACCATATTAACTGTCAGCATCAAAGAAAGCTGGAAAACATGTGAAGGTTTGTGTTAAAGCTGCAGTTGTTTTCCAGACACTTGATGAATTCTGCTGGGATCCACAGAGGGAGCAGGAAGGATTAGCAAGTCTCTGGCTTTAAACCGACAGGCGTCACAGTCTGTACTTCCTGAGGATTTTAGGCTTCAGGGCTCGCAGCACATTTAACGCCCCCCACCCCCTCCCATTACACTAACAGTTTGTACACAGTGGGCTCAGGGAGGGGAGGGGAGACGGCTGAACGGGACAAACATGAACACGGGACTCGAAGAAAGCAGGGAGCAGAAAGAAAGCAGGTGAAAGGACGGAATGGTACCTTAGTGGCACTGCGGAGGTGATCATAGTAGACCTCTTCTATAGCCTGGAAGTAGATCACACCCTTCAGCTTGGTCTCATGTTTGTCTGCAAAAAGAGAGAGAGAGAGAGAGAGAGAGGAGAAGAAAAAAATCAGCTCTGGTCAGAACCTGATCCGTTCTGACACCGTCTCAGCTGGAGGAGCCGACTCACACCTCACGCATGTCACCCAGAATCTTCCGAGCAGATCCGCACCGATGTGCTCATCAGCGCAGGAGCCCGACTTTGATCATGACCAATTTGAGCTTTGTGATGATGGATGGGAAAAGACAAGCACAGCAATATATTTTTTTCTCTCCTTTCTGTTTTTTAAAGCAAGTGGAGCTTTTCATTGTGTTTTCAGACTTGCCTGCATTCTTACGCTACTCTGGTACATGATTGCAGTTTGTTTCATCAGCCACTGCAGAACTGCAGTAAGGAACCGGTGGGGAACTCAATAGCCCTCTCTACCTCCAGGCGAAAAAACACTCCAGCAGCCAACTTAAAGAGCAGTAGGTAGAGGCGGGCACAGCGCCTTCATTTCGAGGAACAACAGCCTGCTTTTAACACGCAGCCATTATCTGCTAATGACCTCTTTAGCATTCAAACAGCCGCGCATTTGAATCTCATTTGACTCCGTCTAAATAAGCCAAAACGTGGCTGTGTTTGAGGCTGATTAACAGGAATTAGCGGCGCTGCTGACTCCTGCTCGTCACCTCCTGTTACTCCGTGTTCAAGGTCAGGAGACGGGGGGCCGCGGCTCTGCATCCCAATCAGCTCGCTCAAAGAGCGCGGCGCTGCGGCGGGCCGGGGCGCGTTTCAGCCCCTGCCAAAGTAATCTCAGTACGCCTCCTCGCCCTGGCTCGGTTTCAACAAGGTACCACTTTAAGCAGCTTTGAGCGGAACCTTGTGAGGACTTCAAAGGGCCCGACAGCGAGCGGGTGTCCCACAGCTCCAGGAACCGCGGCGAATTGCGCGACATGTCACCCTGCTGGAGGTGCGGAGGACGCATGTTCCGACTGTCGCTGGGCCGCGGCTTCTGCCGCCCTCCATGTTTTACTCTAGCATTTACATACGGAGGCTGATGCAACCCAAAACTAACACCCAAGTTCCTCCCCAAACAGAATCCTGCATGAGGAGCAGTTAACGCTCCGCAGACGAGATTAGCCATGGATGAAGCAACAAACATGTCTGAGTCAAGTTGACAAGTTAGTTTAGTCTCCAATAAAAAAATGGGTCCGTTTCCTTAAATTTGGGAGATCGTACAATACTTACATGAAATATTATCCACTGATTGTGTTTAGCTGCAGATGCATTTTTTACTACAAATCACACAAAGCCACTGAAGAATTCACTGTGTTGTTGAATTTTTGTTGACTCGCTCAATTGAATTGAATTTCAGTGACAATTTTAAGACACACAACGAATTGTGAAAAGTGAGAGCTCACACAATAAAATCATTTGATTTGTTTAATATTGTACAAAATGACCTCAACTGATTAAATGGACAATTTGCCATTTTTTAAAAACTGAGTTAATCAATGAATTGCATTATTAATTGAATAATCAATTAATCATAAGCATAATCAATAGCTAAAATAAACATTAGTTGCAGCTCTAAACTAAAGTGCGTCTTCATTTTGCTAAACAAAATATAACAAAGTGGAATAAGAGTACAATACCAACAAAGAGCTAAATAACAAATAACAAAATACAACTGTTTTCACCCTCAATCCCAGTCCAAAGAAACAGGAGAAACTTTAACAAACATTAAATGAATGTAGAATCTGGGTGCAGATGTAGAGCAGTGCTGTCCCATAAAGACAGCTCAGAACCTCCATTAGAATCTGTGTGGTTTACCAGGTCTGGACATGGTGACCAGGTCTGGACATGGTGACCAGGCCACATTAATGAGACTGGAGCTGAGAATTTCACATTTTACAACTCAGTCATAAATGTTTCAAATAACACAAAAGCAATCAGGAAGCTAGAGAGATTTCAGGAACTTTCATAAGCAAAAACTCTGCAGTTTGTGAAAGACTTGTGAAAGGTTAAGAAAGACTGCAGAACTAGATTTAATCAACGGGTTCTTTTCTCATATTCATGGAGGTTCAGAAAATTTCATCCAGAGTTCAACGGTAGGGCGAACAGATTCCTGCTTCCTAAACCAAACTTATTTCAGGCCATGACTAATGTGGTCTTACCAACGTAGTAGGAGAAGGTCCTCTTGAGGCGGTCGAACACAAACCAGCGCTTCTTCCAGGACTTGATTTTTCCTCCCATCTTCACCAGATAGCCCTTGCACATCTTCTCTGTGAGGATGACGTGGTAACACGTCTCCACGCTGTGGCCCGACGACTCCACATGCGAGCGCAGGTCAAACTCCTCCCTCCTGATGGGCAGGTAGCGGGTCATCGGTCGAGCCTGCACAGACGGAAAAGAAAGATTCCACTTCTGTCCTGAGGATCCTGATATGTTCAAAGGTGATGTACTCAAAACTTTGGTAACACGTTATTTGAAGAGCTGTGCAGAAGACTAACATGGCACTGTCATGAACACGACATAACACCTGTAATGAACGTGAATGAGTCTTTATGCATGTCTATGACTGCTGTTATGAAGTGTCATTCAGGAAATGACACTTTCAATGCAAAGTTGACACTTTAAAGGATTTTCAATGCAAATGTTTTATTAAACTTTTCATTAAAAGGGTCATTATTGTCCAAACAATGCAAAGTTTACACATTATTTACCGAATGACACTTCATGACAGCAGCCACAAACATTCATGAACACTCCTTTATGTTTATAACAGGCGTTATGTCATGTCAGTCTTATGCACGCTGCTTCAAACAAAGTGTTACCAAAACGTCTTATACTAGTTTCCAGTGTTAATGGTTACTTTACATCTGATACCACTAAATAAAACCCAACTACCTTCTAAAGTTATCCAACAACCTCTCGCATACTAAGTGGGACTATCACACTGACCTGAGAAAAGTTCTTGGACCTCATCTTGACCTCCTTCTCCACAAGCTGCTGTCTGTGGAAAGTTTCATCCTGGAGTCTTTTCTCCGCCTCCTCCCTCTTCCTCCTCTCCTCCTCCAACATCTGACGGCGAGCCAGGCTCTCTCGTTCCTGGGGGGGAAAAGTGCTTTCATTAGATATTTTTTTGATCTTTGGGATCAGCTTTGCAGAGCATACAAGATTCTCTCTCTTTTCTTTTTTTTTTTCGTCAGCACAGCACTCATATATTTATGGACATGCTCTCCTGCTGGGAGCTACACATAGACTGAGTGCTGACCTCTGAGCAGATCTACCACAGCAGCGCGGCTGAACCAGTCAGCGGCATCGGCTGGTTAACAGTAGTTACATGTAAGCCATGTTGGACACATGTTCTTTTGACATACCAGGGCAAACAGAGAAGTGCAAAATGGAATAAAAACAAATCTGATCTTCACAGATGTTTCAAACTAACATGTGTTCCCATCAAACCACCTGACACTGTTCCACACCTTCACTACGGGGTGAACCTCTGCAGCTCCTCCAGAGCAGCCATGGTCCAAGAACTACGTGACCCTTCAAAATAAAACGTGGAATTTGATCATCTCCTGCTGGAAATTTGTTTAGGTTTTCAAATCAAGACAATTAGATTTTTGTTTTGTACGTTTTAAGATAAAGAAAATCAAACTTCTACATAAAAGAGATAAAAAATATTTAATGTAACAAAAGGCCAGCAGTTATTTATTACCTTTACAGGTTAAAACATTGCTGAGTTCTATAGAAATTTGGTCCTCAAGACCCCTTACAGGACAACTGGTTTTATACTCATGAGATTTATAACACATGGGGTTGACACAATTTACCTAATTATTTATTTAGGGGTATTGCAAGAAAAAGAGGCACAATGTACCCCACACTTATAAGATTTCTCTATTTATTTGATAAAAAAAAAAAAAAAGAAAAACCAGGAATAATTCCTTTCACTAAGCAATTATACTCCACTTTGTGTTACTTGATATGAATGTGATAAATTTGTCTCTGATGATAATAAATTAAGGCTTTATTGTATAAAACATTTTATACAACAATAAAAATAAGCTAAAAGATGCAAATCAACAAGTTTTTTTGATTGATTGATTGATTGATTGATAATTGGATAGCAAAAGGTTTCCTAGTAGGATGTTTTTTTATTTTCAGAATTTGAAGCAGGTGACTTCTGGGTGGAACATATTTATAGATCAAGACGGTTTTTCATCTTAAATGCAAAATGTTTATTTTTTTGCACAGTGTTGGATTAAATCCTGATTAATTGTTTCAGTCCTACAATAAATGTAAAACACGCTAAGGTGTTAAATTAGTGTCAGGTGAGGTGAATTTGGATTTTTATCGTTCCACTGACCTCCTTCAGCAGAGAACAGATGTTGTGAACCAAAGACCTGAGCTGCAATCACAGTCTTTATGTTTTTATGTTTCGATATTGCTACACAGGCTGAGGCTCATCTGTCACTGAGGAGGGATCCGGGATGGATCAAGTCGGATCCTTACCCGCGATTCGATCAGCCTGGCTTTCTCCAGCTGTGCCTCCTTTAGCATCTTCTCCATCTCCTCGATCTTCAGCACGTCCACCCCGCCAACGCTGTTGGCAGACACAGCACAGAGATGACTACTTCACCTCATGTGGAAACACCTCAATCCATGCAGATCACTAGCAATCTTTAAAAACAAAGGAATTACAGCGATAAATATGATTGTTTCGTCAGCAGGGAGGTATTGATGAGCAGGCCGGTCATTAATCAGGGAGCTCCAGAGGTGCTGCTCCACCTCCACCGGCCCTCCATCCACTCCGTGTGGTTCAAAGCGGGCTGTCTGGTTGTGGTTTTGGGCTGTGTGTTTGCATATGTCTGCGAGTGTTAACGTCTCGCTGCGAGTGTTAACGTCTCGTTTTATTGGTTCAAACATTCGCAACCTGCGGTTCTGGAGCCGCACGCAGCTCTTCTGTCAGCCTGCAGGGATGTGTGTAACGTTAACCAAAAACAACAGTTAAATATTGCATAGAAACGCCTCAGGAAAGACTAGTTGTTAGCAATCGGTCTTTCATTTACACCCCCATCACCGGTCAGCACGTCTGCCAACTTCCATCCAGATCAGCCGCCACCTTCTGGGTGTTTGCCCGTTTTTGTCACCATGTGGAGTTTGATGCATTATGTGAACGGAATTTCAACCACGCAGTAACCTGAACTCGCCCACATGTATTAATCCATTATGATTATTGGCTAACTGTGACAAGCTTTCACAGTGTTTTCCAACTTGTATTGAACGACTAATCCAATTAAAAAGTACGCATTTCACTTATCCAGTCCTGGGATGATGATAACCCTTCTGGATTTTGAAGAACTAATGGAAAAATATAGAAGAAGCCAATCTCTACAAAAAAAAAAATCTTTAAAGCTGCAGTATGTAACTTTTATAAATATGTATTGTACATATTTGTTAAACTGTCACCATGTCATGGCAGGATAATATGAAAAAGTACATCTCCTCCTCCTACCTGTATTTTTATGGCCGTCTGCAGAAATACACTGCTGTCAATGAGAAACAACCATTCAGCCAGGAAGAGGATCGTAGCGCTGTCAATCAACTCGTGTACACGCTGCTTGATGTGCTAACGACAGAACAACAACTTATTGTTCCAGAAAATCTGTTTATCTGCTGTCATCGGTGGCTATGCTAACCAGCCTGAGCATTCATGGCAGGCAGCAAGGGGAAGAGTGTGAGTAGCGCATACACCAATGTGATTACGACACTCCTGCCTCTGGTTGGTTGTTTCTGACTGGTAGCAGTGTATTTCCACAGATGACTGTCGGATCACAGGAAAAGACAGAGGAGCTGTCTCTCACAGATCGTCTGCCTGATACCAAACTGTCCCAACATAGTGTCAGTTTCAACAAATATGTAACAAACATGTTTCTTGTAAAAGTTACATACTGCAGCTTAGGTGAAAGAAGGAAAGAAAGAAAAACAGACAAAAAAAAAAGACCATCAGGAAAAACAGAAAAGAAAGGAACAAAAAAAACAAAGAAAGAAAGTTTAAACCACAGCAGCAACATTACTGTGTTGATAATATACAAATATTTGTAGGTATTAAGTCAAATTTTGTTGTATCAGAAACATACAACAAATGTTTCTGTTGTTTTGTGTTGTATGTTTATTATTTATATTGAATAAAATTGAATATTTTATTCAATATTGAATAAAATATAAGTGTCATAATGCAAAATAACTGATAAAACTTATTAAAATCTATACCTGGAGATACAACAGAAATAAATCTTATGGACTCTGTCCGCAATCAACATCTGTTTGGTCATTAAAGTCAATCTGACAAAAATTAATTCATATTGATAGAGTTAAAGTTGCATCTTATTTGCTTCTGCATTATTTCATTTCTCAATAGACCTAAGAAAAAATAACACAAAAATTAGTCGGATTTATGTTTTAAATGGGTTTCCAAAAACAAACCAAATCAGGCTGTTGTAACATTACGGCTGTAACAGTCAATGCAAATCCAAGCAGCAAATGAAAAGAAGCAAAAGTAGCATTAATGCCTCTGATTCCTTTCAGTATGTAGAACAAATCAGATGAATGCTAACATATTCATCAAAACAGTTTGATTTTAAAATCAAACTTCAAATTGATTTTTTTTTTTTTTTTGTATTCAGGCATGTAAAGATCCTTCCTGCCATAAAAAGTGTGCCACAGCGTGTGTTGCTGTCGTACCCACCCGGACATGTTGTCGGGCGAGCAGGCCGAGTTGTTGCCCGTGGAAACGCTGGTGTCCATGCTGTCTGAGCTCTCAAGGCTCAGGGTGTCATAGGGCTGCTCTCCGGCCGATGGAGGCTGGTGGTGCAGGATGGAGTGGTGCACCAGGGATGGGGGGCCTGATGAGTTGTGGCTCAGAGTGGGACTGTTGGCCATGAGGGGGGAGTAAGAGGTCGGGAGGTGAGGCTGGGAGCCGTGCAGCGCCTCCCACTGGCACTGGGCCTCGGCGGCGGCTCTCTGCTTGAGCTCGGCCAGACGGCGGCGCTGTTCCTCGATCACCTGCTGACCTGACAGAAAGAGGAAGAGAGAAAATGAGGGGTGAATTCCTTTCTTTGTGTGGAACTTAGAGGGAGAACAGGACAACAAGCTGGTCTGGTCTGAATGCATCGAATGAATCTCGACCAGCAGGTCTGAGCCACGGTGGCGAAACCTGAAACCGCTGCTGCGCAAGTTACTCAGCAGTTTGTTGCTAGGTAACCAGAGAGTAAGTAAGTTGCCCACCTTGGTTAAAAAGCCTGTTAGAGGTTGATCAGCTAAAGCCTTTCCTCCACCTTGCATCTCCCAGAATGTTGTGTGGTTCTGGAAAGCAGTTCAGTGAATATTCTATATATTGAATATTCTTAAAGTTGTATTGTCTATTGATATTGATCACCTGTCTATCCCAATATATATTGTTATTGATTTAGCACACATCCAGCTATGTACTCAGTCCCAAAGCAAAAAGAACAACCGAGCTCCTCTGAAATTCTCTCTCAACATGCAGAAAGAACCATCAGAGAAAACTGATGGAAAAAGGATCCAGGTTGCAAAGAAAAGATAATACAATTTCTTTTGTTGTTATTTGGTGGGTGAAGATTGAATGAGACCATAGAGAGAGGAGGAAAAAACAAAGGTTGGGGTTTGAAATGAACAGTCAGGTTGTGTGAACGTTTCCTCTGATGAACCAGCCAACAGAGCCAAGAAGTCAGGCTGCCTGGTTTTTATCATCACAAAGCCACATGCGGAGTCTGGGCTTTGTTACGCTGAAGCCTGCAGGCTGGATGCTGATTGGCTGCCTGATTGTTATTGTAGCTTTGTCTGCTTTTCCATTCAGCCTCATTAATGAGGCAGTCTGACAGAGCCCTCGTTTACAGAAGCAGTAAGAGATTCATAGAGAAGCTGTACTCTAATGTTACTACTGTCTTTTATTCAAACTTATGTGACAAACACAAGTTAGTGCACAATTGTGAAGTGGAAGTAAAATTGTGTTTTCTTTTCTTTTTCTTTGAAATAAAATTTACAAAAGTAAGATTGTTGTCTGATTCCAGAGCCTTTCGTTAGGACAGCTCTGAATGAATGAACAGAGGACCTGCTGCGTTATTCTCATCGACTCTTTTTCTAAACTTTTCTTCATTGTTTTTCTTTTCTTTTCTTTTCTTTTTTTTTGTGGCATTAGTCGTTTAGACAATTATTCTCTGGATGTTCTTACTTTTTTATTTTGGGAAAGTTATTGTGATGTGCAACCATGACAACAATGTGTTGTTTTCACAACTGAGAGAAGCTGATTAACATCTCAAAAGTTCAAATAATGCTTGAACTTTGACCCAATTTGACATGTGAGTCTTAATACAGTCAGAGGCCTCTTTGGATTTATTGCAAGACTGACTGCTACTGCAGACTTGTCACCATCTACCACGCTTCGAAGGTGCTTGTTTGTTTTAAATTGCAACATTTTTTTATTGATCCCTTTGGGACAAGTAAAAAAATGTCAGGTCTTGCCACAGATCCCCAAGTGGGTTTTGTTCTGAACTTTGAGTAGACCATTAGAACACTAGAATATGTTTTGATCTAAACCATTCACGTATTGATGACTGAACGTTTACGGCTGGTGTTCAAACTTTTTGCCACGAGGGCCAAAATTGTCAAGTTAAAAGCTCCCGAGAGCCGCAAAAATAGTTCCTTTCTAAATTAGAATTTAAAATCAATATATAAATACGAGGACATTAAGAGCAGAGACAGCAGCCGGACAAACGAGGCTGTTGTCGATGACATCATCGACCTGCTGAGCTCTCCTCTAACAGCTTCTGTCTGGAGATCCGGGAGTCTGTGGTGCAGCAGTGCGAGGAGAGATGAGACATGAGAAGGAGCTGGACAGCAGACGGAGACAAAACCGTCTCCTGCAGCCGTGGGTGGGCTAAATGAGACACTGCGCTCTGATCCACTTAGTCACACATGCAGCTCAGAGACGGAACAATATCCGACCTCAGTCTACCTTCCATTCCCACCTTTCATCATATTACGTCTGCATGTGGCAGCAGTCTGCATGTGGCAGCAGTCTGCATGAACTGAGTTATGCATATTATGTCTGACCTGCAGATATTTCTGACAGTTGAAGGGAAATTTACAGATTAAATATTACAATCCTTCCAGCCTGTTACCTTTCTGCTGCAGAGCCAGCTGTCTCTTGGTCTCGATGTCCTGCAGAGTCGCAGCCAGGTTCCTGGGCAGGCTTCCAGTGCTGCCGGCGGCCAGCAGGGGGCTCTGCTGGGTCACAGAAAGCAGGGTAAATACATGACACCCGGGGTTGCCAGATCTGACTGACAGGTTCCATCCAAAACAACTCCAAGAAATCAAAACAAAATAAAAACAGCCCAAATTCAGAACTGACAATTTTTGGTTGTCTTTTTTTATATTATATTGACACTTGATAATGATGTTTGACAAATTCCACACAGTTCGAAATAAATTAATAAAATAAAATGGCAATATCATGCCATTTTATGAAAAGTTTTCTGCTATTCTGCTACACAATGGCAACCATTTTGAAAGGTCACAACATGCTTTCCACATGTTGTGAAAAGCAGCTCAAATTTTAACAACCCGCCCAAAGCTGTTTTTCCCGACCAAATGTTCAAAAGCAGCCCGAATGGGAGGAAACCCTCCCAACCTGGCATGGGGAGGATGACACCTGGCCTCCGGGAGGAGGATTCATCCAGCCTGCATACCTTGGAGCCGGTGTTGCGCCCCAGCGTTGCCGCGCCGTGCTGCAGGGGGGACGAGGAGCCTGACTTGGACTGGTAGAGTGGAACGCAGGGATCACTGTCCAGCTTGGAGCGAAACACCTGACAAAGGAGAACGTTTCACAAAGTGAAGAATAGTGACCATGTGACGGTAGATGGGAGTATTGTGAAATGTTCTAATGTTTTCTCATGTGTGACTCTGAAAACAATGTTGCAGTACTAGGAAAGTAGTACTGCAACTTTTTTATACTTTTTACTTTATTAGCTATTAAGAAATAGCTAACAAAGCAGATGTAGCATTCAGCTTTGGGGGCCACATATAATCATTCCAAGGGCTGCAAATTGTCCCCGTGCCACGCTTTGGACATCCTTGAGCTAAAGCTTTAAAGTTCAACCAAATTAAAGCTTCCGATAGACTTTTGTTACAAGCAAATAATTCCTGTTCCATTTGTTGTTTTTTTTGTTTGTTTGTTTGTTTTGTTGCAGAAGATGAGCTTATTTCCCACTAACTAAAACTGAAACCTGGACTACCAGCTGATATTACTGTGTTGCAGCTCAGCTCAGCTAACAGCTTCAAAAGCGTTCAAGGAAAACAGAGAGTCTATGGACATACTGCTGACTTTTACACATTTTAGCCATTTTATTGAAATATTTTATTTTTTAATATATTAAGAAAATATCACAGCAAAATATCAGGTAAGAAGCCTAATTTTAGAGATGCTTGTTTTCCTTGTTAGCACATAGTCCATATGTTGGGCTGCTTGTGAAACATTTTAATAAGGGATGCACCAATAAACCTTAGATGATAAACCGATCTTATCCAGCAACCTGTCTACCTTAAAAAATCTGTCCGATCAGCCACTGTCCCTTCTCTGAGGTGAGTCGGACAACAGACTGACCGCCTGCACTAGGAATGTACTGTGACAGTCCAAAACATAATTAAGAACTAATACTTGCCTCCCCAGTCTGCATGTGTGTCGTTAACAACCTCACTGTTTCCAAATTAGCAGCTTTCTCATTATACTCAATAAAATGAGTGTGGAAACAACTCTAATAATGTCCATTTCAACACTGAGCCAGAGAGCATGTGGTCCCGCCCTCTACAGGGTTAAAGTTACACTGATCAGAGTTGATTTTACTCTGATTAGAGTTAAACTGAGTTATACAGTAAACTTTATTAACAATTTCAATTATTAATATATTTTCACTCGATGGAGATACTTAAACACTGTTACTTTTCAGTTGTTATTCTGATCAATATCCAATAGTGTCAGGTGACAAGCTGCTGGATTGAATTGGTTTGTCTTGCAAACAATGGAAAATGTAGTAATAATCTAACATCTAACACTGGAACTGGAAGACATTTTAAATATCCAGAATAAATAAAGAAAACAGCAGAAACAAAAAAATAACAGACACTCAAGTCTTCAAAAAAAGGAAAACTTTTTGTTCTCTTTTTGAAGCTTTGGTCTTCAGTTTGAGACCAGAGCTTCAAATTGAAGACTTTTGTCATCCATCTTTTGGTAGAAAGAGAGAAAGAGAAAAGTGGTAAATCATGCAAATAGAAAATATTGAACTTGTTTTAACTTATCATACGATTAATTGATTTATTATTTACTGCAACAAGCCTATGTTAAACCAAAGGAATAGGACATATGAAACGACAACTCTTTAGAAAGTCACTTTGGTAACCAGCTCATGTCTAAACTCATCCATCTTTCTTGAACCCAGGATGGAGCATCGTCTTTCATCACAAATGTACTCAATTGGAACAATTTTTTTACCCTGTTGAATCTCAACCATTGTAAAAATATTACACTGCAGACTGAATCAGTGATTGGTTATTTTTCTGTGTAAGGTGGGCAATTTAAAAAAAAAAGAATGGAACACACACAAAACACACACTTGCTTTTTGACAGTGAGTCAGCAGGACAGTGATGTTTGGCAGCCCAGAAAACACAGCAGAAAGGTGAGGGGTGAAAGGCTACCTGCAGCACCGGTCTGCGGCCTGACAGCGACTTGGCCGGCAGAGGGGGGGCACCGAGCTGTGTGGGGCCGGTCATCAGCTCCTGGTACCACTGCTCTAAATCTAGTGTGGGGAGGTGAGGCCTACTGGGCTCACACTGGTGCTGGAGAGCAAATCAGATGAGCAGCAGACAGAGGCAGAGCACCAAGGTGGAAAACAAGAGAGGAAACAAGAAAACATTAGAAGCACTGAAAGAGAGCAGAAACGGGGATGAAATGTTTGTTTCATACACATTTTAAGTTCTACTTAATATCCTGCTGCTAGACAGACTTCATGACTAACCAATGTTTGAGTGGCTCATAAAGGTAATACAATCTGAATTTAGAGATAAATGTGGTGAGACCGCCATGGAAAAGTTGAAAAGTGTTTAACTCTTGTTGCTGTTGTCGCTATTCCCTCTCGTGTGTTGGCTTCACCTGAGTCCAGCGGGTTTTTCAGCTGCTGCATTCCCCGACTCTGGACTTCAGACATTTATTTACCATAAAATGGCGCACTTTGGAATTACAAAAATGTATTTGCTTAATAGAAACACAGTGATTTCGAGCAAACTCATGTTTTTTGATCAAAAGTTTTTGCCCAGCATCGGAAAGTCTTTTTTCTCGTCATAAATGAGTTTGTATCCAGCAGCAAAGCAACTGTTTAAAGGAACTGGCCTCCTTGCCAGCTGGCTCAATCAAAGGTCCCACAGTTTTTCATTAATTAAAAGTTGAGTTTGTCATTCAATTTAAAAGGGGGTGAATATTTGTGCAATCATATAATTTATGTTCAATATTTTTAGCTGCCCTAATTTTGCAGAAATTAGTTTTTACTTTAACATTAAAGAGTTTATAACTGTTGATCACGATTGATACGCAACAGCAATAAAAACTGTAAAACAAAAAAAAGGGGGCGAATACTTTATATAGGAACTGTATTTAGCACTTTAAACCATTTGAATATGTCTCTTAAATCTCCTCTTACATAAGTTAGTTACCTCCATACCTCCAACTAAGACACACAAGCATTTCTATCGCTTACACTCCTAAACAAATACACCTGCAGGAGAGGGAGAAGAAGAGGGGAGGATAACACACACCTCCACAGACAGAGAGAGGGAGGAGCCATGCCGAGAGGGGAAGCAGGAGAAGGCGGGGTCTCCTGCTCCGGGCTGCAGGGGCTGGCGAAGCGGGGATGTAGGGGAAGACTCCACCTTGGGCATCCCATAGATCTGATTTAACTGGCCCATTGTCACATACTCCTTCACAGGGGGAACAGCCACACACGATGGGCGGCAGGAGGAGAGGCGGGGGGAGCAGAGAGAGACAAGTCAGCCAGACCAGAACAGTGGCAGGAGGGAAACAGGAGAAGAGGAAACAATCGCTGGATTATCACTAAGAAACATCACAGTTAGTTTGGACATTTCTCTTCTGGTATCTCCAACCCCACAACAACTTGCTTCCAACAAACATGCCTTTCTCTCACTTATTCAACAACCGAAACTCACAGCAAACGTTCATGCAGCACAAAGCCAACCAGCAGAGGGAGCAACATGACATGAAGATGGAAGGATGGGAGTAGAGACAGAGAGATATGTCAAGAGTTAGGACAAGCAGGAAGTAAGAATACCTCGGCGGCAGCTAACAGGCGGCGTAGTGAGCTGGCCCGGTACAGCTTACAGGCGTCTGACAGCTTCACGTACTCCTGAGGCCCGACCGAGGCAAGGCAAGAAGCAGACAGGATGAGAGGCACTGCCTTCTACAAACACTACCACATCACTTGTGTACACACAACAATGCCATGGACGGTTGACAGCAGCTCTGGTGACAGCCAGACACACTCTGAGTCAGACGTCACATGTGGCCGACACACAGCAAAACGTAGCTGTCAAGCTTGGTACGACGGCCAACCTGTGGCTCCTCAGATCAACCGAAGGGAAAAGCACTGAACACCAGCAGATCACAATGTGGTCACACCAGGGGAGTGCACTATGAAGCAGGATCAGTGTGATAAGTTTGTTATGAAGACAGAATTTACAAGGTTCCTCGTTCCACGTTTTACCAACTCAAAGTTAAGACTTTTTAAGACCTTCTTAAGACCACTATAAATGGAATTTAAGAGCTACATCTCCACGGAAACATACAAACTTCATCCAGCCAACACGCAGTGAATTTGCACTTACCCACTGTAAATGCAGTAAAGCTAGCTGGCTAGCTAGGAAAGGCTATGTTAGCCATAAGTTACCAGTAACCCTCAATTGGGTTGGACTAACCATCCTTAGTTAACCAAGTTTGTTGACTAAATATGTTTGCAGCAAGTCAACCGTATTGACCTGCTGCAGATTTCCACAATTCAAATAACAGATGTTTTTAAGACCTTTTTAATGTCACCTTTAATAAGATTCAAGACAGAACAAAACTATAACTATAGGGAATGATTATAGTTTCCCTATGGTTGGGGTTGGGGCTGCAATACAATCAAGTAAAGCAAAAAATAAAGACAACATATTTTGTCAGCCAAAATATGTTGGCTGACAAAAGGTCGAAGCCCTCGAGGCTTCGAAGCCTCGAGGGCCCAGAGCATAATGACAGAAAACTCTAGCAACAAAAAAATATCATCTGAAAATACAACAGTCCTGTCAAGACCAACTTTAAGATTTAATATTAACATATTAAAGACCAACTGTTTTTTTCAAATGAGCTTAAGACATTTCAAGGTCTAAATTTGAGATACATTAACCCAAGAGTTTTTAAGAATGTGTGGACACCCTGGTTTAGTAAGCAGATAACTGAAGTGTTGCTCGAAATGAGCTGACCCTACTTCACAATACAGGCCGCTGCCTGGTGATGGGTGAGGGACACACCACAGCAGAGGGGGGAGCAGCAGGCATCATGCGGGGTCAGCAGGTCAGTTACCTCTGTGGGGCTGCTGGGGAACAACCGACAGAGGGGGGGAGGATGTAAGAAGGAAGGAGAGACTCCACACAGGGAGGTCTGGGAGGACCGGACATCCCCCAGCAACAACTCAGCCTCGCTGATATGGAGAGCTTCCTGTTTGGACAGGTCAGGGGAAGGTGCTTTTATTGACCACAGTCAAGGTTTGGGACTCTTCAGGTGACTGGAGCTTCAGCAACATGTTGCCATTGAACTAAGTCATGTGATACTCAATAAATCATTAGCGATTAAAGCAAGAATCAGCTGAAAAACCTATGACTTGCTCCCAGAAGTTGCATTAGATCCAAACAGTTATTGCAGACTTCATGCTAGTCTACAGTCAAGGGTCAGGAGATCTGAGTGAGATGATGGTGAAATGAGCGTGGCGTTGGAAGCTCATCTTCATTCTTTCACTCACCTCTCTCATGGCAGAGGAAGACTTGGGGAAGCTCTTTCCTCCGGTCAGGGTGTGGTATCTCTTCTCTAGAGCCAACAGTCGCTCCTTCTCCTGGAATACAGGCAGAATTTGGAAAGTACTGACATATGTTTTTCTGAGATTCTCAGACTTTAGGGGAGGAGGCGTTTTCTTCCGTTATCTTCTGTACCTTTTGGAGCATTTGCAGCGCGAGCGTCCGGTCCTTGGCCAGTCGCTCACACTCCTGGGAAGCCTGTTGGCCAAGCTGGCTGGCCTGCTTCTCCAGAGCAGAAACCTTTTCCTGCACAGGAGAAAACAACAACCCGACCCTCAGGGTGAAGGTTTTCTGACTCTGGATGCAACCACAGTCATTTGTCAGCTGAACAGTGCAGGCATAGTCCAGGGTCTCCTGTTTCACCTGCTAATAGATGATTAGCATCCAGGGCTACGGTACTCATGTTTTCATCAGCATCTTTTTTTTTTATTTGAAGAAAGGCATTAGAAATTGTTGATGTTGATGAAAAAAAAAAAGTGGTAAGAGTGGTTAGTAAAAAAAAACCTTCAGGTGGTTTTCAGCTCTTCCGGAAAAGAGTTAAAGTGCAAAAGTGGAGATAGAAACACATTTGTCAAATAAGTTCTGACCTCGCAAATTTTCCCATCCAGTGATGGGTCTGAACAGAGGCACAGAACTCTGAACTTTTCCAAGTCTAAGCTTCCAAAGTTTTAATTTTTTCTAAGATGTGTGCTCCATGCTACTTTGCAACCCCAGCATCATGTTGATTACAGCCATGCGTGGCGTCAACATCCGCTGAAATTATACTTTACTTAGCCTGATTGATTCACTCCAAACCAATAGAAAGAAATACTTCTAATTTACACTTTCTTTTTTGTTTTATTTGCAACGTTTCAAAAGTTCTGAAAAAAAAAAAAAAATCGCATGACAACAGGATGGAGCCACAGCTACTGTTGTATTGTTTCACTAGTTTGAAGGTGGTGCCTGTTAAATGTCCTGGGTGTCCTCACCTTCCTCTTGGCCATGCTGCGGTGGTACTCTGCCTTCTCCTGAAGGAGCTGCTGGCTGAGCGTCTCCCTTTCCTCCTCCAGGCTGCTCTCTCTCTCCAGCTGCTGGAATTCCAGATCCTCAAACTTCTTGGTCCCTGCTTCCAATGCCTCTCCGTCCTAATTGAGCCCATCAGAACATTGTGATTGGAACAAACATGCGACAGCATGTTGCCCACCCCTGAATATGGTATCCAGTACTCTCAGAAACCAACTCCACGTTCATGAAACCAGCAGCAGCTCTCAGCCAAACAAACTAAAACACTGGTCAAACTTTTAATAATAAAAAAATGTGTACCAAGTTAAAAGTCTGTTTCTGTGGGTCCAAAAGTGGCCGACTAATATGGGAGAGTAAATGTACAGCATAAAAAACAGAGCTTTAATTGAAATGAAGTGATTCACTGTTTGAAAGAATGTATAAAGCTCATCTTTAGCGCAAATCTATGCAAGTTGCAGTAAAATGTTTCTCTGCTGCTTTAAAGAAGCTGAATTGCGGACAGGATAAAATTTTATTGCCAAGCCTCTTGAGACTGCAGCCTAGACGGCTTAGAATGTTAATTCACAACTGACCCATTTAACAGGAGTTCAAAATCAAGAAATAATAAAAAAAAAAAACAACCCTAACACTGAACAAGGCTTTTCAAGCTCAGCTTCTGTTTATCCTGTTTGGCATTTCTACTCTCTCCATCGCTCTGTTCTCTCCCTGTGGACGCATTAAACCAAATGAAGCAGAATCGATATGAACCAGGCAATGACATGATTTCCATGAAAGCAGCTTTGAGGTGTAAAACAGTAAAAAAACAGAAGGGGTCTGACACAGAACTCATGTTACTCCATTAGGGCTGTACGAAGCCGCCTCAGCTTTAGCGATGGCGTCGACAGCAGCCGAGGTGATTGGTCCTGATACGGCTGCATTGTGAGGGGAGGTAATGTTTCCTGCAGCTGGCTGCTACACAACATGTGTGCAGAGCTTTCTCAAAGTTACTCTTAACCAGCAGGAAATCAGATGTGTGTATCTAGCTGATGAGTTCTTTGGTCTAAAGTCATTTCCCCCCAGCTTAGGTTTTACAACATTTTAGGCAGAGATGAACAGAGAGACTACAGAACACTTAAAATCCTGGTAATATTATGTTTTGTTAGTTGAACCTTTATTTCACCAACTAAAACATAAAGAAGGATTTCTTATTTATAATTTTAGCCTGAAACAGCTTGAAGGCGGTTGTAGTTGTTATCAACTGCAGATTAATATTGATAAAGAAAGTTTGGATGACATTATTATTTATGGATTTGTAAAATCCTGTTAATCTGAACGCTGCAGCTCATATTGGGCACAAACAATAAAACAAACATGATCCCACCTTGTAAAAACAGCCTGTTTGAACACAGTGCTGAGCAACTGAGGACTTCTTGGACAGATAATGTCACATCTAATGTTTTAGCTCAACTTTTTAATACAAAAAGGCTACAACCTCTGATGCCTGCCAGAAGGTGGGGGAGGGGGAAGACTCACCCTTTTGAGCTGTTCCTGCAACTGTTCCCTCAGGGACTCTGGACAGTTATGAAGCTGGTTCTTCAGCTCAGCATAGCCTTCCTGGATCCTCTGCAGGGCCCGCCGCTCGGCCTCAACATTTGCCCTCTCCTAGGAAGACATGACACACATACACACACGCACACACACCCACACACACACACAGGGAGAATGAATGTCCCTAACCTGCTGATGTGCCCTGCCAATCAGTGCATGAAGCAGAAACACAGCTATGGACCAGATGTGAATGCGAAGACTGCTCAGAGACTGAAGCAGCAGAAATGGTGAACTTGACTTTTTTTCTTTGCCAAAGCAGCCCATCAGCTGGAAATCCTAACGGCTCAGGTTCCTGCTGTGTATACCTTGTCCTTCTCCCTCTGGATGGCGCTCTCCAGCTCCTCCAGCTTGCGCTGCAGCTGACTGACGACATCCGTCTCGGCCTCTATCTGGTCGAGCTCGGCCTGCGTCTCGCCCTGCAGCAGAGCGCGCTCCATCTCCGCCTGCAAGGGTTTCAGCATACTCAGACTCACACGGCGTCACCATGAGACGGATCATTTGAGCCTCGGCTCATTTCCACCGCCTTCGACTCCGGGCTGCACCTCTTGTTCGGACTCCTGGAGTTGCTGCTCCAGCTCGGTGAGTCGGGCTTTGAGCTCATCGGTCCGGGCCAGAACGCGGGTCCTCTCATCTTCCAGGTAAGTCAGCTCTGAACGGCTCGCGCTGCCTGAGCCAGACGAGTCCTCATGCTGCACAGGAGAGAGAGGGTGAACTTAGTCCAACAGGAATAAAACCACACGTCTGCAGAAGTAGCAAAAGTTTCAGTGGAATCTGATTTGGTTTAACCTTCATAGAAGGGATGATTCACTGACTTCATTTAAGTTGTTAAAAGAAATGTATACCAGCACTTCGGACTACTAATACTGCCGAAGAATGTGGGAAAGGGACAGCTAAGAGCAGATGAAACCACAAAGTCATGGTAACATATGACTGTTATCCTGTTTTTTTCCATCAAACCACATTCAGAGCTAGCCTGGTCGTTGCTTTCCTTCACAATGCCGCTTGATTCTCATCTCATTGCAGTGCTCTTTCTAGGATTTCGCTGACTGAACTTGATTTCTCCAAAAGAATTTCAACCAGGCCAATCACGGAACAGAATGAAGAGTTGTGAACGATGGCTTCCATGTTAGCCACGCTTCCAAATATTGAATAAACATTAATAGGTATGGTTGCTTACACCACAGCTGTTCCTGTTCTCGTCACTGATGGGGCTGACCAGAAAAAGCCTTCATTAGCAGCTACTATCAAAAACTAGGAATTCATAACATATTGGCATTAACTTCTGTAGAAATGTGGACTGTGGAGGCTGAGATTAGTGTTGAGGACGTCTGTGCTTCACTGATAGCCTAACTCCTTTCAGCACATCAATAATGTTTTCCAAAGTCCCTTCTGATTGTTTTTTGAAGCATAAAATCTCTGTAGTCAATGAAATTAATCAAAATGAATGCATTAAAGTCCTGGCCCTAATTAAAGGGTAATTTCACTTTTTGTCTGACTAGTTTAAGACTGAAACAATATTGTGACTCCTTGTCTGGTCTGTTAATGTGACAATGCCATTATGGCGTCACCATGTCTCCAGCTACTGGGCTGTTCATAAATTACACTGGGTTACAAAAAAATATTTTTTGGAAGTTTTTTTAAACTGAATTAAGACTATTTTGCAACGATGAATCCAAAAATGACATCCATTTTTCTCAGTCGAGTCATTTTTATTGTAATTTGATCCAGAGAAATCCGATCTTCTGACCAAATTGATGACATTTTTGTGACGTTATCAGTTCGTTTCTGTTAATATTTTTTATCCAAAAAAAGTTTTAGGAGAAAAAAAAATGTTTTGAATAATGAACACTAATAAGGGTAAGAACATGTGAATTGAACTTTATGTCTATTGTGTAAAATTCTCCATCTCTTTCCTGTCCTGATGGAATCTCTCCTCCTCATCATCATCACTCATTGATCTCAGATTCTCAGGAAACGGATCCAGATGAGAGAACAAGTCATGCATTTTGATGCTCATGTTGCTCCATAGGTCAGAAAGTTAACCTGATGACGCAAAACCAATGTGAGTTTTGGATTCAGTACATCAGAAAGACCCTAAAACTGTTGAAAAACCCCAGACAATTTTCTGGCTGTTGACCAGTGTAATCAGACAAATATCAGAAATGCCTGTTGGAATCGTAAAGCACAGATTAAACAGTGAGTGTTGTTTAAAACAGGTTAGATTAGATTAGTGATATTAGAACACTCATACAGAAACTTTAGGTTGGTCTCTTTGCAGCATAACATACAGAGCAGCAGTGAATCCACTTTTTTAAACAAAATCAATTCTTTACTAGAAGAGGCATTGCTAGTAAAGTAATGACCTGGCTCTCAGGTGGCTTGCTAGCAGTGGAAAACCTTATGTGTTTTTAACAGGGTTCTCCCCCCCACAGAGCCAGCCAGAAGAGGCTCTGGCTGTGCTACCAGCCAGGCTGGAAACAGATGGAAAACCAGGCTGTTCGGATACCGAGGATGGATGAAGTTGGAGCAAGCTAGGCAAGAAAAGACTGAAACAAATTTCTTGAAAACGGACACTTCAAATACCACAAACCAAGAACTCTAGGAGAACTACACTGCTTGGACAGAGAGAGGAAAGCCATTTCTTTCTAAAATGTGTTTCAGGTTTGAAAAAAAGCAGTGTGAATATTTCACACACTGACACTGCAGTACTGCACCCTTTAGTTGTACTGTGCAGCACCAGCATCCATTCATTTTCTAACTGTAACATTTCATCAACCACATGAAAAGAACAACAACTGTATGTATGAAAGCAGGTGTGTGATTAACGAGCCACATGCGAGACCAAATACAGACAGAATATGTTCCTACGGCAACACAACTGAGCCTGCAGCTGGGCCAAGATCAAGTTTTCTAGAACAGGCTAATCCTAAACTTCTAATAATTTAGTGTCCACTGCTTTAGGACTTTAGTCAACAACACTTACATCAGGAGTGTGAGTCTATTCAGCTGGCAAAATGTGTCATTAATATGCAGAGTGTTAAGATATTGAAATATAATAGAAAGCAGTAGCGATACACAGTACATCCGAACTAACATCATTATCGACCAATTCAGTCATTATTTAATCAAAATGAACGCATTAAAGTCCTGGCCCTCATTCAGTCATATTAGAATCGGTCTGATAAATAAAACTGGGCCAATATTATCAACAAATATTAATTTCAACATTGCTGCAGTTTGTTTCTAGAGAGGGGATGGGAGAAGGTTGGTCATGTGACAGTGGCAGTGATGCAGCAAAGAATTCTGGGGATTTTAACTGAAGCAGTGGGGAAGTCAGCAGGGAGGTTGTTTTTTTACAAAGATATGAAAGGATATGCTTTTATGCCTGGTAAATACCAGGCATAAAAGCAGAGTTAATATGACAAAATGTATGCCTAAATTGTTTGTGATGTAATATCATACACACAGAGGTTCTGGTGGCGATTCAACAGATTGTGCAGCTCTGCAGGTGAAGAGAATTTGGAATCGGTTCCAATCTTTTCAAAGCCTGAGGTCAGAAACCAAACAGAAAATTCCTAATTAGTGCATCTGTTCATTACCTGTAACTATAATAAACTGACCACCTGAAAACAAGAGCAGGTTCTAATTGTTTAGCTGAGTTCTGTAAGCTCAGCTAAACAATTAGAACAATTAGCAGCTTTGCTGCTGTAACAGCAGCAAAGCTGGTTCCAGCAGAGCCATGCAGATGCAGCAACCATGGCAACACCTCAGCAGCATGCAGAAGGAGAGTGTGTGTTGGGAGAGGAGCATGCCCTCTGACCTGTGGCTCTCCATTGTGGACCGCTGACACTCTGCTGGGGGCAGGAGAGGTCCTCACCTCCTGATGGGTGCTCTCGGTGCTGCTGCATTCCTCCTTCAGGTTCTCCTCGTCGCTCTCCCTCTGTCTCTGCGCCAGGCGGAGGGCGGCCGGTGACATTGGGGTTCCTCCAAGAAGATTCTCCAGGGACGGCCTCCGCCCTGAGAAGTCACCCAGACTCCCAGGGAAACCCAGCTGTCCTGAGCCCAGGGGGTCCAGCCCCACGCTCTCACCTTTGTTGTACTCGGCGCAGAGGGTCAGGATGGTCTCCAGCCGCTGCCTCTCCTGTGGAGGGAGCCAAACACAGATGAATAAGGAGGAAGCCAAACCCTTGTGGTTTTAATCTTAAACAGTGTTACTAAAACTGGTCTAAATTCAAGCAAAAAGACTCAGTCACTGACAGAATCTCAAAATAAAACGCATATGGCAGGATTAAATAGTCCTGCCATGACTTGTAATTAATGCACTTAAGGTCAAATTACTTTCTTTTTATGAATTTAAAGAGGCAGTATTATGGGTTATCCTTGAACTTAGTGCCATTTTATAGCATAATTAATTATGTCTGTTATCTTCAGTTGTACTAAAGATGCCATAAAAACCAAATATGACTTAAAAAATTTGACTTTGTAAGGATTTTCTTACTCCGTTAATACTGAGCTTGAATCAGTATTTCAGACTTTTTGTGAAATATTGATTTGATTAGTTGAAATGTGAAAGCATAACTGACGCCCTGATGACTCATGAATTAACAAATTAAACATTTGTTAATTCATATCGCAAAGTGACTCAAGCCAAAGTACTGTCTGTCAAAAATCCCTTCATGAGAAGTTCTGACAGCACAAAGTGGACTAAGGCTACGTTCACACAGAGGGCAAAGATGACCCAGATTTTTCCCCCCATAATGACCCTTATTTAACTTTTTCATGGCAGGCTTTTACACCACTGAAGTGAGACGTGTCATGATTCTGCACCGGCAGGAGGAAGGCGTAAACAATGGCTGAAAATTGTATGAGATGATGAAAGAGTGTCGGTGAAGCACCTCACATCACAATCCCACCACTCTGACAACATCCAAATTCCTACAGAGATTGCAGTCAATGTTCCTCTGAAGGCCAGAGGTTATGTTTTATTTTTCTTGGCTTCCTTCATCTTCTTATGATCTTGTGACTATATTGTCGGATCCCGTTGCTGAATAACTTTAAAATCGATCCATAAACGGCTCCATTTATTATTAATTTGTAACCAGAGCGCTGCTGTGTGCCGTCAAGGTTCTTCTTCTGCGCATGCGGGTCACAAAAAGCGAAATCTCTGAGCATGAAATGAAACGGTTGCCCCTGCTGAAATAACGGAGGCCTATCTCACAGCTGATGCTTCAGGGGTCGGAGGGTTTTTCAGCTGTCACTGGTCTGTGCACCCGCACGGTGACCTCTGACCTCTACATATCCGCATCTGTCAGAGCCTGGGGCGAAGTGTTTCCTAGATGGACTTCTAGACAGCAGTGTACGCACAAGAGACCCAAGTGTTTTAGGTGCGTTTCTTTCTTAATGTTTAAATCTAAAACTGACAGAATGTGTTTCTTTCTAAAAATAAAGCAATATTAGCAATCTAACCATGGCCGTCTGCTGCTTACATAAGAGCTGGGGTGGGGGGGTGGACCTGCGTGATGAGCAGCTGCAGCCCCAGCATTTACCCCCAATCTCAGCCTGTAATCTGGGAGCAGTTAGTTTCTAACTGGACTGGGAGGGAGCAGAAGACCCCTGTGAGCAGTTCAATGTTCACAACAAAAGAGCCATAATTAAAGCCTTTACTGGCAGGTCTACAATTCCACACGTCCTCCCGCGCAACATCTGCTTTAATGTGCACGTAAATCAAGCCCTGCTCCGAGCGCCGCTCCAACGCCCAGCGTTCTGAAGCGCAGAAGATGACGGCAGCGGCGTCATTCCCTCTGCCAGACACCCTTCAGGCTCTGCTGGATGATTAGTGAGATCACAGACGCTCTGATTGCCTTGATTTCTGTTGGCTGCGACATGAATCAACTTTGGCTTTTGACGTGTGGCTTCTGCAGATTGCGGAGAGACCAATTCTCTGTCAGGAACATGTTGACAGATTTCGACAAATTAGAGGTTTCTGTCATTTTCCAGGATGCTCTGAAATCCAGAAAATGCAATCTGGGTTAGTTTGTGGGTTCGGTCAGATCGAGCTGGGGAAGAAAAAAGGTGGTCCATTTTTAACCAAACTGGATGAAAATCAGGTTCATGGACTTGAGCAAGTCTCTGATGCCATGACAACGCTGGGGACCTGTCCATGGGGTACCCCACCTCTCGCCCATTGACCCCTGTGTGACCCTCAAGGATAAGTTTAGACAATGGATAGGTGGATCGCATGTACCCATGGCTCCAATGTCAGACTCCAACAACCAAGTAACTTTGTATAAAAACTACATCCATGTGATTCAGAAATATAACAAAGTCATTTTTCAGAGAGAACGCTTAGTTCAAACAACATCAATAAAAGGTTTTGGCATGGTGAGAGAGATGCTGTCTTTCAACCTATAGGACAGCAGAAGAAGGTATATAATCACCTTATATAGATTAACTTCAGCAATACAGAGGTCTTTTCCTTTAAAGCTGGTAATTATGCCCTTCATTCTGTATGACAGCGATCAAACTCCTTATATCTCTTATTTTTATCCTCTCAGCAGTCAGACTCCCTTTGCGTTCCCTCCTCTGAGAGTTGGTGTCTCCTGTTCTCTCATTTTAAGGTTTCTTCCTGTTCCTCAAGCACCCTGGGGGCTTCCCTCTCCCCCCTTCCACTCCAATTGGTGGTGCTTTGATCAGAGTGCTCACTCCTTGCTGCTGCGCTCGCCTACGTCACAGGCGTAAACAGCAGACTCCGGAGTGCAGTATTTCCACAGTAAACTGGGGAAGTTCAACAAAGCTTTATTCACTACATAAACCTTGGAGGGGGAATTGGAAAATTCATATTCCCCCACCTCCTTCACAGTCTGCAAAATAAACCCCATTCAACATCAAACTGGGATCCTTGGAGGGCTGTGCTTGTTCTGGTCCCAGAGGAGAAGCGAGCACAAAGAGACAGCACTGTTTTATTATCTGCGGCTGCTTTTGTTCCTCTGTGTCCCTGCAGAACGCACAAGGATCAAAACGGCACAGGAATGGGACTAGCAACCCTCTCCGGTGGCCACCAACCCCCAACAGATAACAAGCTGCTGGTCTTCCATGACGCTGGCACTGATTTCTAAATGACATACAGAGTTTTTGACACCATGGAGGTCAACCAGAGTTGAACCCACCGAGTTCTGGTGTCTGGCAGAAGCCCAGCCTGGCAGGCGGTTGAAGACCAGGTTCCAGTTATTTCAAACAATTCCAGGATAAAGACGAGCAAATCGAAGATTAAAGAGAGACGAAAGGCTTGATATTCCAGTCTCTAGATACTTTTAGGGATAACACACAGGATTCTTCTAGTTTCTTAAAAACACTCATTCTGCAACGGTTACGTCAGCTGCATGGTAAACTATTTGCTTTGGACAAGAAATGTGCGTAACAATCGACAGCATCTCTGCAAAATAAAACCACAACAGCTAGCAGTGGTGGGCACAATTCCAGATTAGCTCAGCTATAACCCGATAATAGCTGAGCTAGCTTTTTAAGGTTTCCCAGAAAATTTTTAAACCACTGATCTAGTTATTAGCTAGCTATTTTGTGAACTTTCAGTGGATCGAGTTTGACGTCTGTGTTGAGGTTTTGGTTATCAAGTCTTAATCATTCTTGAAGTAATTAGATATTCCTAATCAGAAGCAGCAGTCCATTTCTTCACCTCAACAATTTTTTTTTTTTTGCTAATAACTATTTCCAACAGGAAACATACAGGAATAAAATAGAAAAGACAGAAAAGAACAAGATATAATCGTAATATCATAGAACAAGTAAATGATGTCAAAATTCAAGTGGTGTTTGAAGACTGCAATCTTTCAAGGGCAGATGTGACTTAAATTGAAGTTAGTCCTTTAGCAGTAGCTACCATTAAATAACTGGTTGTAGCATGTTGTAGCACGTTGCTAATGTTTGCTAGTGCAGCTAACGTTTAGTTAGAAGTGTCCCCCATCGCTGGTTGGTACAGCACCTTAATATCCATCCATCTGTTCCTATAATTCACTTCCTGTTGGAAGCTTGTTACAGACTGAGATGAGCACAAAAAAAGATTCTCTACAAACACTAAGACAACATCAGTGTCCAGAAGTGAGGCCTGGGTGAGTGTTTGTGGCCTTCAGGATGACTGAACTCGAAACCACTTTGGTTGTTTTGTCAAAATATTGGTTGTTCAGTTCATTCTGGAGCAGGTAAAAAATAAAAAAATTAAACATGTCCGCCGTCCCTTTGACGCATGTTAGCATCAGAAAAATAAATGCATGTCCTGGACTGGCTGCCAAACATATGTCACGTGTCTCGGTATTTCAGCTTCCCATTATGCATTTTCTTTTACATATAGATATGTAAAAAATAAAAATAAAAATCCTCAAATAGGCGGATTTTCTGCAAATGATTTGTTGTCACATTCCACAGAAAAAGCTGTGGAATGTGACATAGAGTGGATCACTGTGCGGTGATCCACTCTATGTCCTTTTCTCTGCGTTAATACAGAAGAATCAGGCTATTTTTACTCATGGCACTGATACCAGAAGAATCTCATACAGGTTATGACGTAAGATAAGATTGAAATACATTTTTTGAATGACTTGTGAACCATCACTTTATAAATAAACTGAACGAAATTAAAAACAGTGAAAAGGTTTCATGTCATTGATTTGCTATATGTATTTCCTGCTTTCTAACGTTTGAAAAAGATTTTTATTTTTCCATCTAAAGCAGAAGGAATTGTGCAACGAGCCTCCTGTGGTCAAGCGGGACTTGTTTTCAGATTGAAACAACAATACTTTTCGATCACATTTCTTTCCAAAAGTGAGACGAAACCAAAGTGCGTGTTCTCCAGTGCCAATGACTCCGGAGCTGAAGTGGTTTAATCTCCGGCCTGAAGCGGTTGGTGGGAGTGAAAGGTTCTCTTGTGAATGACTGAACGCCTCGGCATCACATGCAGAAAGCAGGTCGACCCACATCCCCAGCGCAGACAGAAACACTTCAGCGAGCTTCAGTTAAATATAGTCGGCGGCGGCATCGGTTACCTTCATGAGCGCTGCAACGCTGCTTAAAAAGACAGGCTTCTGTTTAGTCAGAGCCAGCAGACACAGCAGGGGCTGCGTCCCGGTCGGAGCTGGCCCCGTGGCCGGCACCGTCCCGCTGCCGCCTGGTGTGTAAAACCGCTCCATTGCAGCGACAGCGCTCCGTTTGTGGCTGCTGCTCTCCTGGTGAACGGCCTCAGAACCACCTGGGTCGCTCAGCTTCAGCGGCAGAGAGCTGGGGATGGATCAGCATGGAGGGACATCCTCCTGTGGGAGGCGGCCTGCTGGTTTGCTCTAAGAAAAGCAAAGGGACTAACTTTATATACCGAGCAGAACTTTATACTGTTCGTCCGGGCTCCCCCGTGCTTGAAATAGGCCGATAACTTCAAGAGACGCTGCCATGGCCGACTGCTTTCAGCTGTTCACACTAATCCATCACCATCTGCAGATATCAGCCATGAAAAAAAAAAAAAGCTTTGAAGTGTGCAACGATTGCCACGTACCGTCTCAAAGCCCAACTTTGTGCAATTATCCTTCTTTTTAGCCGTTAAATAATAGAACAAATAAGTGCGAGGCTTTTGAAGTGTTTTATGGAGCTTTAGACATCAAGTGGAGGGAGATAACAACAATTAAGCTTTACAAGTCAGAGCATTTCAGGGTGTCACTGTCAGCAGGAAGGGAAGTGAAGGCTTAGGCTCCACATCACACTAAAACACTGGAGGACACGATGGCCACTGGGAGAATTATCCACCCAGCTGTTGCTCTCTGGCTCTCCGTCAGTTGACTAATTAAGCAGAAGATGTGGTTCACCGATCGGCTTCTGTAAAACAGCAACACTGTTGTTGTGTTGCAGAGGCCAACAGGAGGAAAACAAGATGTTTCTGCTGCAGGGAGCCCCACAAGGTTACTGCAGCCATGGGAACTCAGCAGCTCATTAGAACACAAGACTGTTTTCTAAATAACACATTTTGCTGCTCATTGCTGTGCTATACAAAGGTCTGAGGCAGAGCCACTTCTGATAAGGGCTTCACTGAGAAATCAATGTTGAAGCTGGAATCCTCTGCCTCCTCCCTGCTGACCTACTGCTGTCTGCAGAATCAACCAATCAGATTGATTGGTTGATTCAGCCAGCAGGAGGGTTTTAGCACTTTCAACCATGCTACATGTCAGCAAATTTACTGTTGTACTCATAATTTTATTCATTTTTATTTCATTATTTTTTCTTCATCGCCTTTCAAAACATTCAATTAAACATAAAAAATGTATGTAATTCTGGATGAAAGTACTAAAAAAAAATTACTTGATCCATCAAGGATTTTCAAATTGAATTTGAAGAGACCTCTGACTGAAGACTGTATGACAGTGTCTTGACATGCTCACAGACGGCAGAGATGCTGTGAACTTTGTCCTGTTCTGGTCCCATAACAACTCCTCTGGGATTTGAAGTCATAGTTTATAATATTCAGATGCTCCCAGTTCTAAAAACAAAACCTTGTTGTCAGAACAGCCGAAAAAAAAAAACGAAGAAAAAAAAAAAGAACAAAAATCCTTTCAGTTTCACATCATCCAAAACTAGACGCAATGCATGTCTGAACAAGCAACAAAAAATGATTAGCAAAATTTTTAAAAAAACAAAAAAAAAGTCAGAGCCATAAAATCAGAGCTACTACAAAAACACTTCCACCATGAGGGGAACAGATCCAGAATGTTAATGCTAGCAATGCTATCTAGAAAATTATGATGGTATTTTCAAATTAAATTCAATTAAAAAATGTTGATCATTTTCTTTCTTTCTTTTTTTTTTTAAAGTAAAGAATTACATCCCAAGTATAAATGCTTTTGTTAAATATTTCAAAAAGAAATCCAAATCTGTAATAATCAACACAACCACCAAATTCTAATAGATGCTAAACTAATTATGAAATTAAACTTGATTTATAGAAACATTAAATAATGTTTTTAATAGTTTGTTTATTTGATGTTGTACGTATCTTCTAATTATTGTTTTTTTTATCAAACTGCTATTTATCCTATCATTTTATATATTTTAACACAGCACCGACAAAGACATTATAAAAAAACATGACAGTTATATAAAGGAGAATAGCAGAAATAGCAGAAAACAACCATCCTAATTTCAATGGACTGTTGTTGCGATGCGACGCCGCAACCACAAGGTGGTGGTAATGCACCAAGTTGTTTGCTGCTGTTCCATCTAGCAGCTGAGGAAGACCATACAGTAAAAACTTCCAACTCGGATCATAATGGCTCATCACAAACAGATGAACGACTGTTCTCTGTGACTCTTCTTCTGGAAAACAAGTAGAGCAGAAGAGCACAAAACATTCAAACTACACCAACAAAATCATAAACAGAACGGAGCCAAAGCAAAAAACTAGCACAGAATCTCTTCATGAAATCCTTGTCCCTGTACGAGTATTTAATGAAGCAACGTAGCGCTTATCTCACCCAATATCCATCTATTATGGAGGACAGATCCTGACATAAGTGGCAGTAAAGATAGAAATAAATAAATGGCTTGGCAAAGTAATTCATGTGCCAATATTGCATCTGGAAAATAAAAATAAGAATTTTCCCAACTTGTTGTGCCGGAAAGGAGCAATGTAACTTCTAAAGACTGTAATAAATCATTTTTCTTTATTCTCAACAATAGATCTTCAGTCAGACTTTATTACACTTCTTTAAATTCTAAAGTTATAAACAAACAAATTGTGGTGTAGTTTGACTGCATCTGCAGCTTTGAAGCCAGCAGAAGATGGAGACATTAGAAGATTTTTCCCATTCATGAATCTTAGTTTTGATGAATTCAATGAACAGTACTGGACCTGAGAATCAAGGGAAAATATGATCTAGTTCTGCTCAACATTTCTACCCATCAAGGTTAGAGTTTCATTGTTTTATTTTGCCCACATTTTATCATGTTTATAATCCTATGTGTTTAAGAACGCTATGTTCCCTAAATCATATGCACTCAGTCAAAGATACAAAATAAAAACATATGAAAAGATAAATGATGCTGAGGAAAGACAACAACCCCCTCTAGTGGAGAAATCAGAACACAATAGGCAGCTAGTTTCCACCTCGTCTGGTAAATCCTCTGAAAGCAGTAAATAAAGTTTGCAGAGAAGCTGAAAGGGGGACAGTTCTCATCCTAATTTGGCTTTTGTTGTGTGATGGGGATGAACGCACGTGGCATATTTGTTGGATTTGTCTCAACACCGGATTACTGCAGCTTTACTTTGGACCACAAAACAGATTTATTGCTGCCCCAGATAAGGAGCCACCCAGCCGGCTGTCCAGTGTGTCACAGGACGTCTCTCCTCGTTTGTTTTTCACTGGTTTATTTCAGATCAGATGATTTGTTTTGTGCTTCTTCCTGCCACCAAACAGAGACGTGCAGACCTGAGGCTGGCTGCAGAGGTGCTGCCAAGCCACAGACCAACGATATGATAGTTAAACTAAAAACCTGAAACTGAGAAAACATTTGCGTTAAAAAAACGTAATTAATGAGGAAAAACTATAACTAACTGGAATTATATTGTGCGTCAATAAAATTAAAACATATTGAAATTATAGATATAATATTCTTCGTTTTTATGTTTATAGAATATTTTTTTGAAAATCGTATCTCCTGTTAAATATTCCAAACAATGTATACATAATCACAAAATAAGATTTTTGTGATAGAAAACTATCTGAAGTAGACAAACAAAAGACTAATGACCCTGCTGCAGACAAACTGCAGGTTGTGTGCAGCTCAGCAGGTGGATATATTTAGTCCTCCTGGGAGATGCTGGTATATGTTCGCTGGGCTCCATTTAACAAGCTCGGATGTATATTTAGTTGGCTGATCCTGCAGGAGGGTCACAAAGATGCCAACCATGCAGGAAACTCATCAACATTTCTGGCATCCTGTCAAAATAAAAGCTACAAGAGAGGACAACAAACCTGAGAGCAGAGAGGCCAGCTGGGCGTCCTCTTCCATTAACCACAATGCATTGCAGAGACAGTTTTCTCTGTAGGATCCCACAGAAGACCGTCCCCCCTCCACCCGGTCACTTCACAAAGGCATCATAACTCACTCTGCAGTCAGCTTGGCTCAAAATAGTAAATGACAAAGCATTATCTCTGTCCTTTGCTATTCTGGGTCCAACTTTTCATCCTAACAGCTTCATCCCCCTTCCACAAACCCATCCATTATTGGTCTGAGGCAATAACTGAAAAGTTCCCCTTCGATGACCTCACAGGAAGGATGATGTCATCCACGGTGGACGTGAGCGATGGCTGACTTTGCCCCAGACGATGTGGGCTCAGTGAGCCTGTCAGGCTACGGCAGGCAGTTTTAACATAAAATCAGCTTCACCACACAATACATTCCAGATATCTGATATTAGTGTATGATTAGACACATTAGTTAATTGAGATGTCGCTAGTCACATTCTGACTAAATGACATCATGTCCTGTCTGTCTCTGTGTTGTCCTGCGATGGACTGGCGACCTGTCCAGGGTGACCTGACCTCTCACCCGCTGATGATAGGCACCAGAACCCCTCATTCCCCCGCAGGGGATAAGGGTGTAAAGATAATGGATGGTTTAGCGCCTAGAAATCGGGCTTCTGACTGTTTTACTCCAGCTCTTTCTGAAACACCACCTTCAAGAAGTCATCACAACATGACTCCTCTATTATCTCTATATTAAGTCACCATGACAGCTAAAATACTAACAATGATGAAAAAAAATCCACTTGCCTGTTTGTCCTTGTTTTCTGTATCATTTTAACTTTTTCAAAAAATTCAAACTTGCTGAATTTTACATATTTTTTGTTCAAACACACAGAAGACAGGTGAGGAGAGGCAGTGATGAGTTGTGCCTCATAAATGTGCTGTGGAAACACGCAGGGTGAGGCAGGAAGTACCATGCCTGGATGATAGGGGGCACTGCTGAGCTGCAGACCCACAATGGGCAACATCTGCTAGTTCTACGCATTGAAGAGGCTGAAGAGTCCACATCAGGAATAGAAGTGATTCAGGATGGCTCTCCTTGGCAATCAGCTCCATTGAAAGAGAAAAACTTCTAAAGATAAAGAAAGGACATACAGACAGACAGCGGTATCCTTGGAGATGGACAGGAATATGAACTTCATACACAAATAAAGGTAAGATCATACGCAACTTTCAATTCAGAAACAGAGATCGGCCTAGAAAAATTTTAATTTTACAAAACCAAATTTGACTTCAGTTTTAATATTTAACTTCATATCATCTTGTTGAACAGCACACAATTGATTAAAGGATAATTAAAACTTTTTAAAACAACTAATTGTTTCTATTTTGGTCAAAATTGAAACAGAAGCGTCTATTTTGGTGCAGTTTTTCTGTATTTTTAAACACAAGATCTGCATTGAATTTCTACAACAGAACAACAAAGGAGTAACAAATATATAGTTTTAAATTTCAGTTAACTTGGCTCCAGATAAATGTTACGAGTCTGACATGTTGCTGACCCTGGACGGAACAACATCCAGAACAAACCTCAGAGAGAATCTACCAGAAGCTAAAGGTAGCCTGAGGCTGGAGCAAAGGTTCAACAACACTACAGCCAGAGGTACTATGAGACACTTTAGATTAAAACATAATCATTTGTTAAAGTGGCCTAATCAAAGGTCAGACCTAAGTTAAACATAGATGCTAAATACATTGAAGATTGTGGTTGCAACATGACAAAATATGGAAAGTTCAGTGAGGCTGGATACTTTGCAGTGTGCTAAAAGCTACACTGTGGAACCAGCTGCCTCAGAACATTCCAAGCCTCCTTTCAGTGCCAACACAGATCAGAGAAAAAACATCTCTCAATGCAGCACTGGATATTAAAACATTATTTCTGCAGGGGTGAACCGATTGCAGTTTTCTGGACGAACATTGATCTATAAAATGCCTGACCTGCCAATTCTGATTTTGGCTGATGACAAATTTTTCCTCTTAAAGAGGCCAGGAGGACATAGCTCTGCCTTCGAGACGCAGCTCCTCCTCAGAGCTGCAGTTTCTAAGCTTCAGATCCTTCACCTCATAAAGGATCGCTCCCCTTAGGCTCCCCCACTCAGCTCCTTCAGACTAGCCAGCAGCAATTAGCAAATACCTGGTGGAAATGCTGAGTTCATGGTAGGAGCTGCTTGCAGTGAAATGCTGGCGAGAATGTTGTGAAATGGTTAATAGTGGAGCCATGTTGTGATGACTTCCTGAAGGCAGACTTTCAGAATAAGCAGGAGAATTTAAAAAGACAGAAGCCTAATGTCAAGGCATTAAATTATAAAATCAAATGAATGTATTTTAAGTCATATTTGATACAGATAGCATTGTTATAAGAACTGAAGGTAACATAGTTACTTGATTGTGATATAAAATGGCACTAAAATACATAACACTGCCCCTTTAATATATCGTCAAATTTACTAAGTTGGCAACACGCACTTGTAAACATGACCTGAGTCAGTCAGGCCTGTGTCAGGCAGAGCAGAAGGGACAGTGCTGATTTTCAGACCCTTGCAGACGTAGAGAAGATCGGTTTCTTATTTAAGTTATCGGCCAATTGCTGATCTCAAAAAAATGTAGGAAATCAGGGCCAATTTATTGGTTTAGCCCTTGTATTTTGAACTTTTGTGTCCAAAAATGTATTCAAATTCCACCTCAAACTAATGAGACCTGCTTAAAACTTTAGAAATATAGTTAAACTGTCATTTAAAAAAGAACGTACCAGTACTCAAATCTCTATCTTCATCAAAGGCGGATTATAAAGCGGTGTGTACCCAACACAAACGTTTATTATTACACTCACGGATAATCAAAGACATGACCTTGGACTATTTTCTCTTTAGGTTTCTACAGCCAGGAGGAAAGTCAAAGCTAAACGAGATGAGACGTTAAAAGAGTTAAACATGGTCAGAGTGCGAGAGTAATGTCCCGTCCTATCAACAGACTGCCACGTCTCCACAGGAAGCACCAGAACTCGACCCGGCTCAGACCCAGACTCCGAGCAGCTCAGCCGTCTCCGCTACCCTCCAATTACAGACAGGCAGCAACACATAGAAAACCTGTCTGAAACGGACTTCCGTGTGCGTCGCTTCAGACAAGTCCAGGACCGGCTCTCACCTCGGCCCCTCGGGCTCGCTCCGGTTCAGGAGACAAAAACACTGCGGTTGCTAAGGACTGCACGACGCTGTGTGTCAGCAGCAGCTTAGACAGACAGCAGCCAAGACAGCTCACTGACATGGTTTATGGGGCTGGGTCACTCCTCCTTTCACAAACAGAGACGAGGCGCTCATTATGGCCAAGATTAGAACATAAACAACAACCTGCAAGAAGCTCCAGATCATCTCCAGGTACTGAGAGCTTAAAGGGAAATTCTATGGCAAAACAAGTGATAAATCAGTTCCGTTCTTTTCAGGAAATATTTGCTGCCCTCAGAGTCAAAATCACTGAAACTACATCAAAGAACCATAATAATCAATGCAATTTTGGAAACGGTGTAAATACATGGATATGTAAGACTTTAATAACAACATCAAGGAACAAAATCTCACATGTTCAAAAGAGAATTAACCCAAATTTTATTGGATTAACTAAACAATGTAACGTCTTTTTAAGACACTCTTATGTCACTATGCTCATTTTACAATATACACTGATCAACAGCCACTTGTTGATGTGGAATTGAAACTCACCAGCCTCTCCATCTCCTGCTCCCTGAGCCGCTCCTCTCTCTGTCGGCGGTGGTACTCCAGCAGCTCGTCTTCGTTGTCGCTGATCTCTGTGATGCTGTTCTTCCTCTCTCGCATTCCTGGGTGGGGTCTCCCCAAGGACATCTTCCTCTGGCTCCTGGGGCTGGCTGCAGGGGATGAGCCAGGCAGGGAGCCCAGACTGAAAGCGGGTGATAAAGAGTTCCCAAAGCTTGCCTTACGTATCCCTACTCCGCTGCTACCCTCCATTAACATGGAGGTGGGGGACGGACTGCGAGCTCGGATCCCTCTGCTGCAAGACGGCTCCTCTGACGTGGATCCGGTTTTGCGCCGCAACCTGGGACTCTCTGGGACCAGCCTGCCCAGACATGAGGGGCTCTCCGGAGTCCTTGATGTGGAGATTGTTCCAGGCAGTGCCCCTGGAAGAACTGGAACCCCCCTCCGGGCCAATGAAGGACTCAGAGGCGGCAGCTCTCTCATACTGCTGCTCCCTGCGCTGCCACCGTTCAATTCCAAGTTCCTTCGGGACAACCTGGGGCTTTCAGGGGGCTGCAGCGACCGTGGATGCTGAGGGAGAGGAGATCCTTGGATGACGTGAACGATGGGATCCAGGGGTGGCTGAAAAGCTTTACTGGACTGTGAAAGCTGCCTGGAGGAGCTGGAGTTCTGGGATCCATCAGCTAAGACGGTTTGCTCTCTGAAGGGACTGGCCGGCCTTTCCTGGAGCACTGCGGCAGTCTTGGTCCTGGGACTAGATGGTGAAGACGATGGAGACGGCGATGAACAGCTTGGAAATTTGGGGGTGACTCTGGGGCTGCTTGGCACAATGTTTTTACCGCTCAGAGACTCGCTAGACGAAACAAGAAGTGTCTGTCGAGGGCTCACTGAGCCGTCCTGGTCGAGTCCCCGGCGGCTGGGCTTGGGGCTCGGAGGGGTCTCTGTCAACACTTTCCTCTGTAGCCTGGGGCTTTCCTGGACCTTCTGGCCCACCCCAGTGCTGCTAAAATTAGGCAGTATGGTCCTTGGCAGGGGAACAGGCGGAGGCTGGGTACTAAAGTTGTAGCTAGAAGAGCGTATAGGCACAGGTGGCAGAGAAGCACTCTGGTCGTGGTGTCCTCCGCCAGGCGATGGGCTGGTGAAGCTCCCACTGCTGGCAGGCGAGGGGGAGGAAAGGGGCGAGAAGGGAGGGGAGGCATTCTCATAGCTGGACCCCACAGACATAGCACCTGGGCTGGTGGGAGGGGACAACAAATACCTCCCCCCTCCATTGACCATAGGCGACAATGGGGAGTGGGGCATGGACTGCCCCCCAGGGGGTTTTTTTGCATCAGAGGAGGAGGCTTCAAGGTCATCCATGACTAGGGAATCCATGATCTCCTGGAGGTCCTTCTCAATGGAGCTGACGATGGCGCTGTGCTCAGACTGGACTCTTTCTCCAGGAGCTGAGGGAGGCTGGGAGGAACTGGCCTGGTGATTCCCATTGACCAAACTCTCAGTGTCTGATTGGGAGAGAAGACACAGGAAAGGAAGAGAAGACCGTTATTAATGTTCTGCTCATGGTGGTGTATGTGTAACAAGTGTAACAAAAAACAAAGACCTGAGCCTGTCGCAATAAGCAATTAATAGCATGATAAAATGAAATGTATAATTTTCCATTCTGATAATTAATGTATTTTTAAGGGTGATTTTGCTTACAGAGGCTTCATAATCTATTTTATTCATGATTTGTGTGTGTTTTTTATTTCCATTTTACTTATTGTTCTTGTATTTTATTTTGGATGTTTAAAATATCCTCTTCCAGTTCCATTGCTAAAGGTTCTTTACAAAATTGAAGTTTTATAAATTATGGATTATGTAATTATCACTAGATTACTTAAAACTGGTATCAAAACAACAGCATTATCATTTATTGTAATAATTATTGGGAAAATATATCATCCAGCAAAATTTGTTATTGGGACAGTTAGATCACAAAATACATTTAAACCAGAAAGTAAAAAAAAAAAATGAAATGGTGGATAAACGAAGAAGGACGCATATGGGGACATAAGCAGAAAGACAGGTCTGTGACACTGGACAGGTGTCAGAGGCAAACACAATTACTGTGACCCCGAAAGCAACACAGCAAACAGACAGGCTAATCTAATCTTAACTCTGTAATGTCAGCATGGAGGATTATTACAACAAAAACACACGGCCCCCGTGGGAGACCCAGCAGCATGGCCGGGAGCAGCAGATCAATGTGAAATGAAATCTGCTCAAATGCACTTGTTGTCATTTTAAAAGGCAACATGAGGATAACTGATCCGTCCAATCATAAGGGCAGTCACTGATTTGTCATTCTAGTGTTCACCTGGCATTCTGGAGATCAGTTTTCTGGTTTGTTTGTTTTTTTGTTGTTGTTGTTTTTTACCCATCACTAATTTATCAGACATTTTTAATCACCTGGGAGCCATTTGAGAAGTGGATAGTTTTCACAGGTTTTGGAGTTAAATTTCAAAAGTTTTGTGTTAATTATGTGACACGTAACATAAAAATGTGTAACATGATCTGAATGCATAATCTAAAAGTAAAAAGGGCTAATTACATACACTGCTGCTAAAATCATTAAACTTTTTTTTTTCCACTACAGTTGAAAATGTTAGCTATGACAATGATCGGTCACAAACCTAAACAAAAGATCTAAAATAAACTACTTCAAATTGAGGGCTAAATTTTTAGATGATTTTTTTTTTTTTTTTTGGACAAAAGTTGCACAACAGCTTCTGAATATAATGTCACAGCAATATCAGAGTGTTCAATATTCAGATGACAAAGGACAGTTAGGAGTGCAATAATTTTTGGCTAGTACTGCACATTCCAAGTGTTATGAACTTGCATTTTCCCTGCCAAAGTAATATCTAGCCAGAATCGCGGCAGCAGATGCTCAGGCTGGACACAAATGACCTTGGCCAAAATGCTAAAGGTCACAGAGATGGAGAAATAGATTAGAAAGTGAGGAAAAACAAAAATGGACATATGTTACAACTTATATTGTCAGCATTTTTAATACAGTGCAGCCCTAATTGTGACACAAACAAAATGAAAATACAGATCATGAGATCTGTATTTCAGAAGATAAATGGAGGTAATAAAAGAAATGATATCAAACAACCTCTGAATACACAGAACTATTACTTATAAAGGGCTTTCACTTTGTCAGTTTTTGCTTCGTAGAAAAAAAAAACATTTAGTGGTTTCTGTTGTTCCCCTGATACCTGATCTAGAAACATGAGCAAAGTAAAAGAGCTGAACTGCGAATTACTAAACAGTCATAGTTGGTATGTTCCTATCAGAGGCTGCCATGGTCTGCTTTCTGATGATGACGTAAAACTCCACACAACATTAATTGTTGTGCGTTTTCTATTCCAATTAATTGCGTTAGTCTGAGCTTATTGCCAAAGTTTTAGTCCAGCAAAGTCATGTTTGATTTACCCAGCCAAATAACTGAGTAAAAATAGTTTCAGGTTACACCACACATCTTACTAATCCCATCAAAATATGGAAATCATTCACATATTTCAGAATGCGACTGTAACTTTCCTGAACGTTGAGCTGCAGGTGGTTCATCCCACACCATGTGACAAAGACAAAAAAATATATTTTTTGCTGTTTTTAATTTTAAAACTGGGGTATCCTACTCTTACAAAATGGACCTTCTTGTAGAAAAAGGGACCATTTCCAGATAATTCTCTTTAATTCAACCAGATTATTCCTTTGTGATTGCTCGTCAAGCACTTTGTGGCAAGATCTAAAAAAAAACCCTCAGGAAAACAAAAATTAATAAAACATACATATATATAAAAAAAAAAACCTCAGTTTTGAATGGATTCAGTGTAAACTGAAAGGCAGAAATTTAGCTCTCAATTTCAGCTTTTGGAGAACACTGTGGCTGTCTTTAATTTTTGCGGACATAAAAGTGGTCAGATTAATTTCAGATTAAACTTCTGTAGACATAAATGTGAATGTATCTGTTTTGTGTGTGTGCGTACGTCCATGTACAGATGCAAACACAATTAAAGGACACAACAGAAAAATGCACTGAGGTCTGTTTTTGTGTCTTGATGCTGATGATGTCACAGACGTGTCCCATGAGCAAAACTGCTGTAAAATATAGAAGATTGAGAAATAATGCATTAGTTGAGCTTGCTCAGCTGAGCCCTGCTCTCTGGGTACACGGCCGGATCAGAGCACACTTAGTGCCACTTCTCTGTATTCCAGCCATCTGGCTGCCGCGGCGGTTCGCTGGATCCACCGGGGCCCGTTTAAATGTCACTGTCATGTCGTTTATTGCAGACAACAAACCGACGCGATGCTTGTGTGCAGCGCACAAGGAGGAGGAGGAGGGAGGATGGAAAGGGGGTGGGGTGACTAGAAATTAAAGCAACAAGAAAAACCCGATCAATGATGTCATGGGGTACGGATCATTGACTACTGTGCAAGGCCAAACTTCTCTTCAAAAACAAGCTATTTAACGTCAACAAAACCCACATCAGCTCCATCTGTGGGTCATGGAGGTAAAGGATGAATGCAATGAATCCAAGACGTTTCCCATAGAGGTATAAGCAGAACACTCAGGCTTGTTCACATGTAACGATGCAACTATTACATTCAGTGCTGGGACTGATATACCGTTCAGAACCAGCACAAAATATTAAACCGACGAGTTGTTAATGGAGTTCGGTCTGAGGCGGATTTCTATGACCGGTTGTCGCTCAAATCTCAGGCGTTTTGTCCACACTTACTCACATGAAGGGGTAGGATCTGCCAGCCGGGGCTCAGAGCGCTTCACCTGCTACGTGACACACCGGGTGGGCCCACATCCCGTGGACACGCCGGTACCGGAGTGGTAGTGACGGAGCCCCGCCGCGCCAGGCTCCATGCAGACCGACAGAGAGCCAGAGCTTCACCGCCGAGGTGATATTTCAAGCAGAGGTTGGGGTACCGAGCACAGCCGCCGAGTGCTGACAGGCTAACCGAAATACGACGAGTTTCCGTTTTAACCCTTCAAAATAAAGGCTGCCGTCTTAAACGTCAATACAATGTCGACGTGTTTCCCCGTGACAACACTGGCAACATAAGACGGAGCAGAAACATAAGCTCAAAGCCGAGGCCGGTCAGCTGTCGTTAACAAGCAAAAGTCGGAGTCGGACTTTTATTTTGAAAACGTGGTCGTTATACTTTCCGTGTTGTGGCTAACTCAACAGCTGCCAGTTTACAGACTCATGGCAGAGGCAGTCATGCGTGATCAATGTTACTTATTACCATTACGAAACTTTGACAGTTTTTTATGAAGCATAGCAGAAGAGCATTAAACATACTACATGTGCTTAAACTGATACTAATACTTTCTATATCCATGAGCAACAAAGGGACAAGAAATATATATATTGTAAATTTTATAGAGAAATAATGTGAAAGAACAAAAATTAGATTTTTAGAAGAAATTAGTAATTGTTAACTGAGATATCATTACGATCATTTTCCTTTTGGATCAAAAGAGTTTTATTCTATTTTGGCTTTCCAAAAAAAAAAAAAAAAAAAAAAAAAAAAAAAAAGGCCACAAAAACCTTTGTTTGCTTCCAATAAAACCCTGAAACACTTTGGGGGAAAATGATTTCTTACTATACCATCTCACTCTAAAGATTTTAGAAAAGCCGGCCTTAAAACTATATAAACTTTTCAATGAGCAAAGAAAACTCCACATGTAGAAATTATTTGTATTAACAAAATCCGTAGTGGCACCATCATAAAAAAAAAAAAAAAATTAACTGACAGATTAAACTAGAAAATTCCTGAAGAAATTTAACCAGGGCCTGCCAAAGAGTGCCCGTCGGTTTGGACCCAGCGTTTTGAAGCTAAAAATTAGCATGAATGCTAAAGAAAGCTGCAATGTAATCAACAGCATGTGGAGAGTCACAAGCATGTTGACTAACATGGATTTGTACCATTCAGTATGTTAAAAATAGTGTATAAGCTAAAATGAGCCAAAATGCTAATGTTAGCGTGAATACTGTAAGTCGCATGTGGGGCATCACTAGCATGTTGTCTGTAATTGACTTACTCCATTCAGTATACTAAACATGGCTAATAAGTAAGAGAAATAGCTAATACCTTAATTAAGGCAAAAGGCTAATGCTAATGCTTTGCCTTGCTAACCTGAGAGCAGTGAGTCCCAGCAATGTAATATGTGCCAGGAAAATAGTCCCCACAATGCATCAAATACAGGATACACACCCACACACAATAGGCTTCTAGTGGCTTTCTGAACCAGTGATGTCACTCATTCTCTGTGACATCACTGATGATTGTGATTCATCTCCCTTTATTTCCGGATTCCGCAGAGGAACTCATTTGTTCTACATTTCTGGTGGACTGAAGAAGAGAAGCACAAACACAGTTGATTTGATTTAAAAGAAAGGCTGGCAATAATTGTTATGCATCTACGCCTAACGATCTGGATAGCCTGCTGACGGAGGAAAGTTCTCCAGACACGACCAGAGAGGACTTGGAGAATGAAAACTGACAACTCCAGCAGACGGTGGAAGATCTCAGAAGAACAATCGAGTGCTCCAAACCTGGCAGGAGTTTCTGTCAAAGGGGCTTGCAAGCAAAATGTGACATGCTTGCAAGTCAGAATGGTGCACTTTATGCTCAGATCAAGTCTCTTCGTGCAGAGCAAAGAAACACTGAGCTGAAACGCGAGGACGTGAGAGCTGAGGTGCGTTCCCTGCAAGTGGCCCAACAGACTCTAAACCAAAGACTCCAGAAGCTTGACACAGCAGTTAATAAAGTGGCAATCTGACGAGGAGGAGAGTCTTTCAGAGGAAATAGAGTATCCCCTGGACCAGATTGACAGAGACCGTGAATAGATGGAGTACCTTGACCACCAAAACATGTCCTTAAGGTCTGAAAATGCCCCAGTAAGCGGGCCTTCGTCGTCTCCCAGCGCCTCCTCGTCACCTCGCTGTGGCTCTTCGTCGCCCCTTGTGGCACTTCGTCCCTGTGGCTCTTCATCAACCCCCTGAGGCTCTTCGTCCCTGTGGCTCTTTGTCGCCTCCTCCCAGCGTCTCCTCGTTGCCTCCTCCAAGTGGCTCTTCGTCGCCCCTCTGAGGCTCTTCGTCGCCTCGAAGAGCCTCTGCCGGCCCTCTGTGGCCTTCACGCTGCCCACCGACACCCAAGCTCCTCTGTCAATGCCCCCTGCACCACTCACCGATGTCACCCGCCGGACCCGCCTCCATGGGTCCACTTTCTGCGCAGTTGCCGGCTCCCGGAAGTGGACCCAGGTACATTTTCAGATGCTGACGCTTAGAGAGAATGAGTGGTCACCAGAGATACCAAAGCTTCTCTAATTCTCCCACCTTTTTCCAGTACAATACCAATATTATGTTCAGAATAATTATTTTTTAACATAATTTCCCACAAAATAAATGTACTCCAAATTGAGGTTGGAATTTTCAACATTTTTCAGTGAGATAAAAAATACTTCTTCATAAAACATTTTAGACATCCTTCCTTTTAAAATCATTAAAGTTTTAATGTTAGGTGTCAGTTGTATCCACTACATTTGTTCATATTGTAAACAGCATTAATTAGTCTATCCTACACAGGGACTGACCTTCAAACAGCATCTGAAGAGAAAGAAAGAGAAGCACACACACTGGGCCAATAGGTGGGTTTGGGGGCAAGTACCAAAGAGGAAAAAGACTGACTTGAGCTGGAAGATTATAAATAGTCTGTGAAAAAAGAGCCTGTAATCCCAGCCACAGGCCTCTTTCAGCGCACAAAGCTATCTGCTGCTCTGTAAGAGACACCGAAAGCAGGAAATATTTTTCACTGACTAAAAGCACAGCTTTAGCAACTTTTCTAGGTATGAAACCAAACAAGAGTCAAGTTGCTGATATGTCAGAAGCAGAACATGTTTGCATGAACCTGTCTCAAAGAAATGACATGTAGGCTCAGTACACCCTGGGAGAAATACTGGAACATATGGAGGATGGAAAGTAGACACCTGACTGTTCACCTGGACAACAGAACAGGCTGAGGAGGCAACACACAGAGTGAATCCAGTGTCTTGTAAAGATATGAATTCATAATTAATCACACTTTGCCAGATTACGTCCCAAACTTCAATGTATTCTGTTGGGATTGACCGACATAAAGTAGTGTATATTTGTGAACTGGAAAGTTTTTATCTGAATGTATCATTATGTTTTATAAATGCCAAAAACCTGGTCATCTAATCAGGGAACCTTCAACCTGATTAGATTCAAACAGCAAGATGTCTTCTGGTTTCGTCTGGTAACTCTTCTGTGTATGACCTTACCATTATGGGATATTGTGTATAAAATTTTGAGAGTCAAATGGACTTACTTCATTTTAAAATAAGGATTTAGGCACAACAAATTGTGGAAAAACGGAAGCTTTTTGAATACTTTCCAGATCTTATGCATGTGATGAAGACTCCACTTCTCCTTGAAACAATTTGTTCAACAGCCCTAATAAACTCAGACTCATAAATAAAGACGGCTCTCAGTGACAGACTGCTCTGGCTCTAAAAACAAGAATCCGTCTCAACATAAAGGACTGAACAGCATTTCAGATTAAACCGTCACAGCCTTTCGGACTGGTGAAAAAGGACGTTCCCATTCATAGGAACTTTTCACAAACAGTCTGTCTTGTTTAGTAAAGTTCCTCGCTGAATGAAATGACCTGGAAGTACATAAGTGTCAGCCATGACAGAAGCTCTTTGAATGCTTTAAATGCCACTGTGAGGAGGATCAGTGCTTTCTTTGTTTTTTCTTTTTGGCTCAGAAACACTGGACCATCCTCTATAAATAGAAAGGACACCATTCAGTCTCTCAGGTAGTTAGAGAACTTCAGGTCCTTGAATGAGGTTGTCTTTTGCTAAGTTCTTAAGAAGTTTTCGGCCGTCTACATTCTGCCTTTACATTTACATGTGTTTTTTTTAACACGGTAAGAAAAACCCTTTGAACTAGGAAAAGGGAGTGGAAGTACCAGTTCTGATATTAATTAGCAAAACAAGAAGCTTCTTCATATTTATATGAAGAAACTACATCCTTTTTAATTATAATTAAAAAGGATGCAGTTTACAAAAAAATATTTTTTTGGAAGTTGTCTATGTTTTTTCAACTGAATTAGAACTATCCAAAAATGAAATCCATTTTTCTCAATCAGTTCATTTCTGTTAATATTTTTAAAAAAGAAGAAAAAAACACGTCTTCTAAATATGCATTAATTAAATGTTACAAAGTTGGATTTCTGTAAATTGAATAATAAACACTGATAAGGGTAAGTGCATGTGAATTGAACATTACACCTCCATCTCTTTCCTGTCCTGATGGAACCTCTTCTCCTTCTCATCATCACTCATTGATCTCAGATTCTCAGGAAACTGATCCAGATCCAGATGAGAGATCAAGTCATGCATTTTGATGCTCATAGTTCAGAAAGTTGATCTGGCTGAGCAAAACTAAAGTGATTTTTGGAATCAGCGCATCAAAATGACCCTAAAACATTTGGAAAACCCCAGACAATTTTCTGGCTGTTAACCAGTGTAATTTATCCATTCCTCAAGTCAATTCAACTTATTCAGCCAGTCATTTACAATTTAAATGACTGATAAACTTGTTTGGCGTGTAAGAGACTCTGAGTCTGACAGTCACAAATATATCACAGTATCATCTTTATCATTTTGTCGTGTGAAATGGACGCATCGTCAAACCTGGACTGATTTCTGACAGCTAGTTGTTCTGTTGTCAGAGGCTGGTACAAATTCAACTCAATTCATTTCAGGTATACTTTATTTATCCCAAAGGGACACTAAAATGTTGTCCTAACTCATACATCAAGTATCTTCAAAGAGTCACTGGAGGGTGATATTATAGAGAGGAAAGATGACCATGAACAGGTTATCTGAAGAAGACAAACTATAATCCTGACTTGATTTGCAATCAATGGAGGGCAAATTCAATCAAATCAGAATTATAGCTTGACCAAAACTAAGACAATTAGCTGGAACAAATTAGAGTTGGTTCAAAGAAGAAAAACATGAGTGTAGCACCTAAATTGTAGAACAAGCTGTCCCTGCGTCCACTGCCTGGTTCACACAGCAAGATTTTAAAATTGTCTGACAATTTTCAAAACCAGAGGCCACACACAGGTGACGTAAAAAAAATAAATAAATAAATAAATCATAAATATGACAGATTTGGTTTTACGGTGTGTGGAATCGAGCCACGTGGCAGGAGCAACACACCAACCGATTTCACTCGCAAATATTCAAATGTCAGGTGGGAAATCTCACAAAACCTCTCAAGTTCAAACTTGAATTCAGAGAAAACAATCATGGCCGACTGGGAGGAAGGAACAGCGAAAGTTTGTGGACTTTGTTTAATAAAGGGAAAACAATACAAAGATGTTTCCAGTGTCCACTGGACTGTCCGGTCCACCATGGCAGTTGCTTGGACTTGGATGTATTTTGGACTCTGTCACCTCGTTTTCTGATTGGCTAAGTGTCACATTCAACAGCATGTGTTCTGGTTTCTCCTCTGGAAACTCCACACACACTGCGATATCAACCAGTACAATCTAACATGTTGTATATCCCCAGTTATAAATTCATTTCAGAAACTTGACTTGTGGAATATTACAGTAATGCTTAATTTGGACAGAAAGATGTCAAAACGAATAATCCTTTGGTTTAGTTGGGGTTTATTGTCTTCTTTCTTGAACTCAGACATAGATATGAGCTCATTTCTTTGCTTTCTGACATTTCAGATAATCCCTGTTTATCACAGGAGAGGTTTAAGCAGTCCTCATCTGGATGCAGCACAGGAATGCATAAATGGTATGTTTCTAAACAACGGAAGGCTTTCATTACTGGCCAGGAAGTGTGCCGCCGGCATGTGCCGCCGGCAGCGTGCCTGTGCGCGCGCTATACTTATCCCCCGGTGGCCGGCAGCGTCAGCGGTGGAACAGCGGTGACAGTTCCACCGAAGAGGCTAAAGATGAAGGTATGCTTCTAGTTGTAGAGCTGCCAAGAGGAGCTTTCAGAACACAAACACATACTCAGCCCACAGCAAGCAGCTGAAGCCTCTCTCTGCCTGGAGACACGGAGGAATGAGATGCTCATAAAACATGCATGGTGTGAACTGCAGCTCCGGGTCCCAGCTGGGCACGGCTCCCCCTCCGGGTTTCGCCGGGTACTGTGTTCCACAGGCTGAGTGCTGACAGATCGTGTCGCACGACTAGACAATGAACAGAACCTGCTGCAGTTTCCTTGGATTTGTCAAAAGAACTGTTTGAGGGTTTTGAAATAAAGTGTTAGCTGCCAGAGTCAAAGTTTAAATGCAATTTGAACCACCTCAGAACATTAAGATGGATTTACGGCTTAAACAGGATGGTAATATGATAATAATAATAACAACTTTATTTATAAACGCCGAACAGTCGTCCAGCTTTGGTAGAGGTTATAAATGCGCAAAAAACAAGAACTAATTCATAGAACACTAGAAGCTTGTTGATAAGTTTGTATTAGAGATGCACCGATTTGACGTTAATATCTGTATCAGTGCTGATATTGAAAACAATTTGTATCAGCAACAGGTAGATCTTTTTAGTCTAGTTCTACGCTTTGTGCTCTGAGTGACGCATGCTTTATTATTTATCTTACATTTTATTTGGAACTCCTAATTCCTCTTTCTGAGGCATTTGAAAGAAGATTTGCTTTTCATGTCTGACCACGATCGTCAACCTGCTGTTTTTTTCAGTTTCAGTTTCTTATTTATCTATTTTACATTGTCTCTTCCACTCCTAATTGCACTTACTGGACAAATTAAAGTTGTGTTGTTTTGTGAAGCTGTGTGAGTATTTAAGTGTGCTGTACCGCTGAGTTATCAAATAAATGTGTAATTTAATATATTTAAGTCTGCGTTTAAAAAAAAGAAACATTTTAAGTCAATACAGCTGTTTTTCTTTATTCTTTATTTACTAAACCTCAGGTGTCGGTTTTGGAAGTGAGAAAAGTGAATCAATGCATCCTTAGTTTATATGAAATCAAATATATTGGCAGAACTTTCTGAATCACAAACCTTTGAGTTGATTTTGGACTGGCTTGTACAACCAAATCCCAGCCATACAGGACCAGCTCACATCAGAGCGTGGAGGTTATTGGAGGTAGGCTGCCACTAAATGAGGCTCATATTTGCATTTTCTGAAATATCAGGCATGTCAGAGAGCAGCACAGTGTGGCTCTGGCGACAGTAAAAGTGTGAAACACGTGACACTACAGCCAGCTGTCAGTCAAACAGATGCAGGAAGAACCCACAGGGTGGGGGCCGAGTCCATGTGGGCTGCAGCTGGCAAACCTTCGACTCGCTGCAGTCAATCAAATGGTCTCCAGATGTTATCATCTGAATGGAGAAACCTCGTATAGGCAGGCTGTGAGACCTGGGAATCACCTACAGAAATCAGGCTTCTGTTCAGGGAGATCACTTTGGCTTAGCAGTAAATGCCCATCATACACAAAGAAATGAGCGGCGCGACGATAAATCAGCCCAAATTTCTTCTTTTTGGGAGGCGGGCGATTGGTCGATACTTTCGCGTAAAACCGATCTGGTAATCAGCCACTGTTCTCTTTGGCTCTGCCATGAGAGAGGACTGACTGACAGACCTGCCCACCAGGACTGCCTTTAACAATAGTCACTCCACTTTTGCCATCTTAGTTACTTTGTCACAATATTTAGCAACTTTCCTGGGCAAAAATATCGCCAATTATAGCAAAAGAAAAAAGCAAGAAAGATTAGTAACCAGCCAGAAAACTGCAACCAGTGCATCACTTGAAGAAACAGGGAAACTTTGGCTCCCAAGTTAAGAAGAAGACATCAGTAATAAAATGACAAAATGAAAACATAAAATAAAAGTAGTTGTCATGGAGAATAAGAAATTGGTTGCACTGAATTGTAGGTATTGGCACTGGTCATCGACTGAACCTGATCAGACGACCTGAATGCTTGGAATGAAAGTTCATTTTGCTTTAACATGCAAGAGCTGTGCTAAAGTATTAATAACCCTCACATTTTCCCAGATTGGATCTGGGAAAATCTGAATCTAAAGGTCAGATTTGTGGACAAGCTCTAGCTGTCATAGCCCACCTGAGCAGTGGATCTCTACAGCTCTGTTATAGCTACTAAGTGTCTTTTGGCCGATTCTTTGATTTATGCCCTCGATGCTTTTCGTTTCCGGGTGATGGACTGAACAGAAGTCTGTTTGAGACATTGTGTAATAACCTGACCTGTCTGCTGGTTCATGATGCAGTTTGTTCCCTCATGTTCTCTCAGAAACAAAACAGCTGCATTTATACTGATGGGATTAGTTAGTTAGTTAGCTGAACTAGGCTTTATTTAGGGACAAAAGGAGAAAAGCAGCAGGATACAAGCCAAATGTCAGAGATTTTTATTGAGAGAAAAAAACAAATGTAAGTGAAGTTTGAGGCTGTAACGCAACAACTTGTGAAAAATTCAAACGGATTCGAGCAGATACTTTTGCAGGGAAGCACAGGACGTGTTACCTGGACACAAAGCGTAGCTCCCAGTGCGAACACCTCCTCCATGAGGTATCATGCTCTTCATCCTGAAGGCCTCCTCAGGGTGGTTGAAGCGGAAGAAGGCTGACTGTCCAAAACACAGCATACAGCCTGCAAGGAAAAACACAAGAAAATGACATTTATAGTGTTGCAATGGGACACTGAATATTGGAAACCACACTGTAAAAACACAAAATCTTACAAAGTGTTTTTGTTTGTATAGTTTCTAGCGCAAATATCTAAGTACAGTTTAAGTAAAACAAAACTAGCTTTTAAGTAAATTCTTGTTAAGCCTGTCACGATAACACAATTTGCTGGACAAAGTTATTGTGATAAACAATAATATTGTTTTCAAGTTATATTATGGTAACGGCATAAAGCGAATTCGCCCTCTCACATATCAATGAACTTTAAATTGTCATGAACATTTGACACTGGAGCTGAAAAACATTTTAAATGTTCAAAATTAATAAACAAACAACAGAACAAAATTATTTTATTTATTTATTCCTCAATAAATCAGTTGGAGTTGTTTGAGGGATACAGCTATGAGTCTGCTTATTTTAAATATAAATTACATTTTCAGCTAAATCATAACCTAAAAGCTAAATTGAAGCTGATTATCTTAAATTAGCTTTAAAGCAGTAAACCGAGGTTAAAAGCCAACTAGCCACCTTTTCCTTTTCCTGTGACCTCGTTCAAACACATGTCATTTGTTTTACTTTGCTTTTCTAATCTATTGGAGCAGAGATTAAACAAACAAGATAAAACTTGTGGTCTCTCTGGTGGTTCAGGGAGCTTTGATTATTGTCCCTTAGCTGTTTTCTGCTTCCTGTCTTATAGTTAAGCTGCCAGTGGTGGAAGAAGAGCCATAATGTTTGAATCAAAGTTAAAGTCCTAATCAAGAGTGATACAATAGGTGTGAAAGTCCTAAATTTATAATAAAAAAAGAGAAAAAAAAACCAGCAGATATATAAACTGAAAAATAAATATGATACCACCCCAAACCTCCTGCACAGTCTTTCCTCGAAAATAAGGAAATCTGAAGCTTTTTACTTCAACAAAATCATTTTAAATGAACAGTATTTTTGGGAAGCTGGAGGTTGCATCAGAAATGTTTATTTCTAAGAATAAAAAAGCTCTTAAACTGAAGCTGCTCTTTGATGAAGTGAGATCCCACAGGTTTACACAGTGAATAATCTGATCTGCCTCACCCTGATATCCAACAGGAAACACATCCAATTATGGAGATAAGACTCTAAATACAGTTTGTTGGACATTAAAGCCTGTAATAAACAAAGCAAAGACAGACTGAGATCATCATGATGCGTTTCAAAGGTTTATTTTGTCGGTGTCTCACATCAGCTACTAAAGCAACCCCTAATGCTTAAATAACCTGGATATATGAGACCAAACAGAAAAATCCCACGTCCAGCAACTGATTGGGCTCGTTCTCACCGAGTCGCTATGGTAATATCCGTCCCATCCACTTTCTGTCTGGTTTCAAATGTCAGAGCGCGTCACGCGTCCGACTAATCCAGCTCCCTCATGTGCCATGAGGTCAGTAACAGATAAGCAAACAATTGTTTATAGCTCTCTCAATATAGCACCATTGTGTCACGCTGGGACTGCAGGGGGAAACGTCTGCAGAGACTTGGGCAGGGGGGACAGATAAGATCCCTTCCTGTCGTCAGGCCCGAGGTCGGGATGGGAACCTTCTCCATCACACAGAGAGGCTGTGATGGTTTACAGCACGGACAAACGGCCCTCTGCTGTGCGCAGACACACAGTGACAGCCTGGGAAGAGGACATCTGACATTAGGGGTGTGTGTGGGGGGGAGTGTGTGTGTGTGTGTGTGTGTGTGTGGGTGTGTGTGTGTGTGTGTGTGTGTGTGTGTGGGTGTGGGTGTGTGTGTGTGTGCGTGTGTCGGGTTATGATGGTTGATGGAAAACAGGTGTTTGTCCTGCTGCTTCAGTTTTTAGCAGGATGAGATATGAGAGGAGATAAAATAGACCTGCCTTAGTAATCAACACAGTAAATAGTCAATATTAGGGATGCACTGATCCACTTTTTTAACTTCCGATATGATACTGATATCTGAGGGTATCTGCGTTACGGAAAGCCAGAGCTGAATTTTAAAGAAAAATTACTGACTTAAAATGTTTCTTTTTTATAAAACAAAAACAGACATAAATGATCTGAATAACAAAATTATTTGCGAACTTGGCACCAGCAAAGTACACCAAAAATACACCAACAGCTTCACAAGCTTGGTCAACAAAACAAAAAAACTTTCATTTGTTTAGTGCAACTGTTTGTATATTGACAGAAACAATAAGCTTTGTTTCAGTCGAACATGTTTAAAATAAACTGCAACAAACCTGTCAAACGGTTCAGAAAGTGCAATTAGAAATTCTAAATATAATACCCATCCATCCATTCATCCATCATCCATCCATCCATCCATTCATCCATCCATTCATCCATTATCTCACACCCTTTCTGGGGTTATGAGGGGTCCTGGTGCTTATCTCCAGCATCAACAGGCAAGAGGCGGGGTCACTCTGGATAGGTCACCAGTCCATCAATCTAAATATAATGTAAAATACATAATAAAGCATGATGTCGCTCAGAGCACAAAGAATATAATTGGATTAAATAGATCTGCCATTATGGATTGGGCACATGGTTACTTGTACTCGAACTAGAATTTTTTCAATATCATGATGAATACAGATATTTATTTTGGATCGGTGCATCTCTAGTCAATATTGTATGTCGTATAATGGATATTTTTGACACGGAATTGATTCTCCGATACAGAAAAGCTGTCCGTCTAACAGTCATGATTTTTGTACTGTGGTATGAAGACAAATTACCCAGTGAGAACCCACACGTGGGAAGAACACGCAAACTCCACACAGAGAGACCCCAGGCTGGGATTCGAACCACAGACCTTCTTCCTGCAGGGAATCAATGCTGCCAACTGCGTCACAGCAGATTGAAAAATACCTCAAGTTGCTTTCTGGCTAAGGAAACCAGCAAATTTCTCCCAATCTTCCCTGCAGTCAACTCCTCTAATGCTGAGCAAACACAGGGTGACACGAGTACATCGTGATCCATGGAAAAGCTTGCAGTGATAATAAGTGGTTCCAGTGTCAGAGATTCAATTCCTGACTGGTGGTTACAGCCCTGGGTCCGATCCACACCTACATGCACTTCTTAAACCTTCTGTGTGTTTTTGCAAGTTGTCTTTTTTGTTGTTTTGTTGTTTTTTTTTGTCAGTGATTGTGTTCATTTTTTTTTTCTCGCTCCTACTGGATGTTTTTTTACAACCAACAAGCTAACAATCTGCTTCCTGTTTACGTTCACCGTAGATTCCAGAGTGCTTGTAGATCTGCGTTAAAAGACGGAGCCATAAAAAGTCTTTAAGCTCTGAGCAACAAAGTGGAAATAAATGTTATGCAAAACCAGTGTGGTTAAATCCCACATGTCTGAAGTATATGAGCGGTGTAAAAGGGAAAACTTTTTCATGTTTGCATTAGTACTGCTGTCTTTAATCACCACATATAAAATGGATAAGAGTCTGTTCCAGAAGATTTCCATCGTTTCGGTTAACATTTTCCACCGATCAGTTTTTTTCCTGATGATCTGAGGCCAAGAACAAGTAAAAACCAAGAACGTGCTGAATGGATGATTTAAAAGTGGTCGTTAACACTTTGATCCTGTGGTATTTCGAGACACGTCAGCTCCCCCCACCATGTTCTCCCCACACTCATCTAACTCCTTCGTTTAACTCCCGCTCTTCTTCAGGACTTTACCAGCAGCACTTCCCTCTCCCTCCAAATCTCTGACTCGCAGTACACATGCCAACCTCCTGACTTGACCTAACATGATCTTGCAAAGGAGATAAACTCAAATAAAAAAAAAATCACATTTAAAGAGATATAGCTTGGAGCAACACATTCCAAGTGCTTTAATCATGACAAACCATTGCTCAGTCGGAGCTGGTGGGAGTCGCTGATGACGCTGTGGCATAATTCACATAATTCACCCAACAGTTGGTTGTAGAGAACAACTAACTTCTCCAGTAACTATCTCTTCTGTGAAGTATTATAGTCTATGCTGGACTATCACTAGAATCAAAGAAAAATAGATTTCCTGAACTGATTATTAACTTGGTAAAAAATTGCAGCAAAACAATATTGTCATTATCAGGATTTCTTACACACAAAACTGGTAGCATCAAATTTAAATCACAAAATTAGTATTTTTTCTAAGAAGTAAAAAAATCAGAAATTGAATCAGATTGTTTTCTCTCTCTTACTAGAAACTCTATGAGGCATACGTCTGATTATCCTGAGGAAATTTAAAACAAAGATACACTGATGGGCTGTGAAGCCAATATGCAGCAAACTACGTTTTCCATCACGTTCTTGATGACACTGGAGAAGCTCAGAGAACGTTTTGGTTCTACTGTAGAACATTGAAGTCAGGTTCGTGTAAGAGGTAAAAAGATTCAGAAAAACAAATGTTAGTAGGAAATAATTATCATCATCACTAACCATGTATAACAAAGAAGAGCATGTTTCAGTGTGATTGAGTTGTGTATGTGACAGACAGGGCAGGTAAACCCTGCCTTTCGCCGGGAAAGTTAGCTGTTAGCAACCCCACTAGGGAGAAGGGTGTTAGAAAATGAATGGATGGATGGATGGATGGATGGATGGATGGATGGATGGATGGATGGATGGATGGATGGATGGATGGATGGATGGATGGATGGATGGATGGATGGATGGATGGATGGATGGATGGATGGATGGATGGATGGATGGATGGATGGATGGACTGTGTGTGTGAACATCTAAACCAGGGGTGTCCAAAGTCCGTCCTCAACGGACGGTGCTGCACGGTTTAGATCGTTCCCTGATTCAACACACCTGAAACAAATGACGGTTTATTATTGTGCCTCTGCAAAACTGTGACATACTGATGAGGCAGCTGGACTATTAGAATCCACTGTGTTGAAGCAGAGACGCAGGACAGCAGGCGATGAGGACTGGAGCTGGACATCCATGCACTGCTCAGGATGCAGCAGGTTGATACGGGAAGACATTTCTCCTCTTACAGGCAGTAGACACACATTCACTGACCCCTCTGGTGCCCCATGGCATCCTGACATCAGCAATGTCAGGCCGAGTGTGTGTGGTAACTGATTGTGGACACAAGGCCAAGAAGAGCTCACGATAACTCAGCAAAACAGACAGAGCACATGGTCTTTGAGAGACACTGCCAAACTACAACGTAAAAACAATCTACTATGTACCACTCGTCCTACTCTAAAACTGTTGTTTGAGCCACTAAAGAAATAAATTCGTAAAATTACCTAACATCAGCCAAATGTTCCTATACAAAGAGCAGACAGAACAGAATATTTTGCACAATAAGGAATAACTCCAAAATAAAATAAAAGAAAACCCTGTGAAGACACTACCGAAGGAAGAATCTATTACTTCAAATGTAACTAAAAAATAGATTGTAGTTTGGGAAAAGGCACTTGAAGACATGACCTCTGGTCTGATTAAACTAAAATCACCATCATTGCATTTGGAGTACAGAAGCATGAGAAGACTATCTCGGGAGTGGCACCATCATGTTGGAGGGTGATTTGCTGCAGGACGGACTGGTGCTCATCAAAAATCAAACGATAGCATAAGGACAGAACATCATGTGGAAATCTTAACGCAACATCTGTAAATATCAGCAAAGAAATTAAAGCTTAAGCTGGGTTAATGCCAGTGAGGTGCGGCAGGTGATGCAGAGCCTGGCCTGTCATCATGGAAAAATAATATATAATGATAAAATAATTTATACTACTACTTTCACCCTGTGGTTTGTACTATAAAGTACCTATTTTTCATATAGCTTAACTAATTCTGATTATTTTTCTCTTCAAAAATCGTTGAATTTTGGTATTTCCCATTCAAATGCTTGGAAGTGCAGCTGGTGAGGCAGCAGTGAGCTGGGCCTCACCTGGGATTGATCAACCTCTCACTACCTGCACTGGCTGCCACTCGATGAGAGCATGTTCCTCCCGTCTGTACGGCACCAATAAAATGGTTAAAAAAAACATTTAAAATATCAATATTGAGGATGCCCGTCAGACCTGGCAGGCCCAAACGTGTTGTGAGGTTCTGCTGGGAATGTCTGACAGAGTCTCCTGTGAGACGGAGCTTCAACTCCCATCTCTGGCAGAACTTTGAACCGGGGGAGATGGGGTACATTGAGTCTCATTGGACTATGTCCCGTGCCTCCATTGTCGAGGCTGCGTATCGGAGTTGTGGCCGCGAAGTGCCTGTCGCGGCGGCAACCCTCGAACCCGTTGGTGGCTGATTTGTAGGCCGATTACGTCATAGCATGGCGAAAAGGCCTGTCCGAATTCGAAAACTCCTTCAAATGCATCCCTCTTTTCCACAAATTTGAAGCATGGGTCTGGCGTATCCTTCACGGTCCACCATATCCCATAATTCATTGCAGGTCCCAACCAGGCTTTCAGGCAGAGCGTCAATGGCGGTGAAGAGCAACAAATTGTTTTGCTATTTTACACTTTAAATGACACACAGCGTGATTTGGTACAACGGTTTTAGGCGAAAATGTAAGTTTCTCAAATATCTGCTCATCAATACTTAACATAATTGCAAAGTTGCTCTGACATTTTAGGACACGTCTGCTCCGCTGTGTGCCCTTTTTAAACTTTGAGCCCCTGCCCCTCCAAAGGTCTCTGCAAGGTCCCTGAGTTTGAATAAACTGAACAATTCCAACTGTTCAAATTTACATAAATTCTCTATGAGGGCTCATTTTCTGAGAATACTGCACCAACATACGCATCAAGTATAAAAGCCACACCACTTGCTCGGCTCACGCACACTCAACAGCAACTTAAAGCACTACTATAGCACACCTCTAGGTACAGATGACTCTTCAAAATAAACAATAAGACTTAACATAGTGCCTAGTTATGTACAAATGGTTTAGGGGTAACAGTCAACATTTTTGAGTAGTCATCAAAAAAAAAAAAGACTCCCAAAAAAACCTTTGTGACCAGAGTTGAAGCCACTGTGACCAAGATGCTAAAGTTTGTTGGGAGAAATTGGACAAATTTCCAGCAAACCATTGCAATGATGCCAAAGCTGTTTGATCCAAGTCACACAGCTTAAAGGCAATTCAACCACATATTATGTAAAAATTTACAAATGATGTCTGCCTAAAAATAAAGCTCATTTTTGGTCATTAAGAGGAAAAAGACAAAAATCCCAGCTTAGTTAAAACAGAAATATTTGCCTGTTTTAAAGCCACACAATGAAGAAATGCATCATAGTTTTAACAAATATGAGGTTAATCTTTGTTTATTTGATTTTTGATCCTTTGTATTTCCCAAGTGTTTCAGTTATTCTGTGATTTTATTGTTAATAATAGTAGAGAGTACCTACATAATTCCATATATCTAACTTGGATTTAAGTACCATAGCCATTTCTTGAAACTTTGCAGCAATGTTGACATTTTCCAGAAAAAACAAGTTATTAATATAGAGAGATTGACCTTTAAAGACGCTTTTTAAATTGAAAACGCAGTCGAGACGCAAACCCGACATGATATTTCAATCCATCAGTCAGGTCTAAGTTGTTACTGAACTGCTGTTGAAAATATCCATCACCAACAGTCTCTGGATGCCAATTAGTGCTTGTCAGTTTAGCCATTACCACACCACACAAGGCACCCATCATGATGGATCTCCCTGCTGTGAGGAGACACACCACAGAGAGAAGGAATGGATCCCTGGTATAGCTCAAAGATAGAGATGCTCTAAAAGGGCCATGCATCACACTCAGTGGAGGGAGGGTGGAAAGTGTTGGACTCATAAATCATGCAGATTTTTATTAGGCAGAACCAGAACAGTTTAAACACAGGAACCGCTGTGCTTTATTTTACAATTAAAAAACTGAAAGGTAATCTAACACGAGCCCTGGGAGCAAAGTTGTTGAGCAAGAAGGTCAGCGTAATCAGCTGGGATTCTCTTAGCTTAAGACCATCCAACCTTCTGTCCACCAACTTATGCATGCAATGGTCATTGGCTGAGAGGTGAGGTACACCCTTAATGGACAGACCCCAGGCCAGGATTCAAACCCAAAGTCCTTTTTGTCGTAAGGCAGCAGTGCTACCAAAAGTACAGTTAACATATCATAAAATCTCCTGCATAGAAAGGATCACATTCACAGCTCATTTCAATTAGTTGTTTATGGAAAGAGCATCTGTTTCTTGTCTCAAGCACCCGCCTCCACCCTAAAAGTCTGGGTTTCCCCGCCTTATCTCCTGGACCGAACAGACGTGTTGCAGACATGCCTGTAAACACAGAGCTGGGTGGGGACGGTTAATGAGACTAGAGATGCCAAAGCTTAATCGTAAAGAGAAATTAGCCACTCCTGAAAACCACTTCAATTACTCATTTAGGCTGGAGGGATGTTAACCGAGATGTTTGCGATGTGTTTGTTTAATCTGAAACACCTGTAGGTTCCTTACCAAGACCCTGGCTATATCTCCTACAGAATGTTCCGATACATTTATGGTCTCCATTAAGCGTTAGAATGATTTATGTTCGGTTGCAACCAAAATCCAAGAAACACCATCACCATGGCAATGATCCTCTTCCTTTCAGTTCTTATCTGTGTGAACCCACTGGTTTTGCTTGGCGCTTTGGTTGTATTGCTCAGTCAAACCAAGAGTCAAACTGTCTCTCTGGAGCAAAAATGGGAAAAAGAAACGATTCAATGGAGCAGCAGTGGTCAGAGTGTCCAAAGAAAATCCTTAATTTTTCCAAGACATGTTTGAACAAGACTCTGAAGAACAAATTATTTCAGCACCATGTGGTACAGGTGACATTTGCAGTTTCTTATCTTTGAAATTCTATGAGGTTAGAGATATATTGTTTCATCTGTTCTGTTTGCTAACTGTAAATGTATGTTGAAGAAACAAAATCTAGCCTTGCTGGAAAAGGAAAAGATCAGACTGAAGGATTTCAGTCAGTACTTGCTGAGGTTAGGGACTATAGCCATATGAATAGCTGAAATTCATATGGCTGTAGAGGATGAGATATCCTCTAAAAATGCTTAGTTGCCTATTTCAAAAGTTCAAACACCAACTGTAACTTAATATAGTCAATGTGGACAGTGCAATACTGCAGAAGCTGACATATCTAGTCTTCCTCATCACCACTCTTGGGGGAACAACCAATAAATGCCAAGGAAACTAATCTTGTTCCTGGATTGGCTGCTTTGAAAACACAAGGCAGTAGCATGTTAAGTAGCATTGCACTTACAGTGCATACACGCCAGTCCTGTTTGGTCTACTTTAACTGAACTCTAATTTGTTTGCTTAGAAAGCCAAGTTGAGTTGGGGAATTATGAACGCCCAAGAAAACTCTGTTGTGACCCCCAAAAACGAATGCTGATTTGCCTAAAAACCTACGTCTCAGTTTGGTTGAAGTAAACTATAGTGTGGTTTGAATGCACATGTGAATCCAAGCAGACCGGAGACCACTCCAAAAGCAGAAAGCAAACTACAGTGAAGGGCATTCTGGGAAAATGCAACCAAAAAAAGTGTAAGTCTAACACTAGCGGGATAAATGGGTTGTGGTCTTTTGCCAAAGACAAATGAGAAATCCTACAACTGCTGAAACTAAACTGAAATGCTGTAAGAAGACCAAAAAAAAAAAAAAACTGATGGTCAAATACCAATTTTTACATCAATCAATTTTAATCTTTAAAATTACAACACAAAACTGGTCAACTCTAAAATTGGTTGTTAAGACCAGAAAGAAAACCAGAAATTGTTAAACAAAAGAATGCTTGAGCACATACTAACAATTTGCTTTACATTTATTTCAGAATTTGTCACAAATTCAGTTAATTTGTCCTAAATTAACTGAAATTTAATTTAGTTGAACTAATACACATATCCTTGTGTAATAGTTCAACTACACAAGAATAATTGTGTCGTTGAACTAATACATATTCCACTTAGAAAGGATTTATTTCATAAATACCATAGTAGATGATGGGTTTGAATCAACCTGGTTACAGTCTGAGGCCCTTATTCTGATCTTTGTGACTGTCAAGAATACACTTTATTCTTACTTCTTAAAACAACAAAATGCACCAAACTCTGTGCAATTTCAGCCTAAAATGAATGGTCTTCTCTTTTGCCAGCTGCTGTTACTGTTTTATTGGTCAGTACTAATGTATCAACACCACATGTGGCTTAACACGATGTTGGCGACAGTTATTTTTGATTCTACTTTCTTTCCCTCTTTTAGAGAACCCACTGACCCCCGGGCAAGCCTCTGAGTGTTCTTCCAAGAACCAGCGGTTCACTAAAATATGTCAGAACCGCGTCTCTTTGCAGCTGAGCTCAGCGAAACAAACTTAATACAGGTCCCAACACTTTCCACCAGCAACATGTGATATTTCAATCATAACTCCCGATTGCGAAAGAACCCCCGGTGATGTTACAGAGAGGAGAGCGTAATCAGTGAAATACATCCTCTGGATGGTGTGACATTAAAAGGTTTCACTCTCAGGAAATGACCTTGTCAAGGAGCAATTCACCGGCTTCATCACAAAGAGTGCACTTTGATAATTACTGCAGAGACAGCAACTTTCAGCTGCACTCTGAAGTGAGGAGGACACAAGATTCCCACCATCATCCTACAAGGACGCCATGATCCTATTGTAAAGTGTGCTGGCTGGGACTTCAAAGTGGATTAATGATCAGTGTGACACAGACAAAAATGCTCAGTGAGTCAATGCAGCAAGGTTAATGTCAAAAGAGGAAGAGTCCTGGGGTCTCATGCATAAAGCGAGGTTACATATGCGGCGCCGTATTTTACGCACAAGTCGGCATGTATAAGAATTTACTTTGCGTCAAAGTTTGCGCAAATATAAGCACACTTTTTCGCTGGCGTGAAAATGTGTGGCAGCCACGCAAACTTTTTCTGTGGACAATATCAAACTACAAAGCACCAAAACTCACCTAAATATAAATCTGACGACATTCAGTTATTCAGACCAAGAAGCATCAAACCCAATGTTTTTCATGATTTTAATATTTTATTGTTTAAATGTAAACGATGAAACTGAAGCATTCTACTATTTAGAATAAACGTCCGCTTTCCCCACTCAAAGGATTCTCTGACATGCTGTCTGTCTTTCAATCCCGGCTGAACGCGCACTTGTTAAAAATCTCTTTTTTTTTAAATGTATTTTTATTTTTGTGAGGTGACATTATGTATCCTCAAAGCACCATCTAAATAAAATATATAATTATTATTATTATAAATACATATAATGCTTCGAACAAGGACGTTGCCATGGTTATTGCTTAACTTGCTGGCAGACGTCTGGGTATTTATACTAATTTACATATGGGAGGTGACAGGGCGGACCAGCAGCTTTGCTCTGTTTCCCACAAATTAAGATTTATAAAGGAAAGATGCGCAGTCATGTGCGTGCACACAGCTTTATGCATCCAATTTTTTTTTTTTTTTTGTGTGTGAGCCACATTTTCTATATTTTTCCATACGCCAAGTTTTAGTGTGAAAACTGGCACTCTTTTATGCATGAGGCCCCTGGTCTTCTGTTGGAAGCACCAGCGCTATATTTGTTTGAAGTTGTATTCAATTTTACTGAATAAACTACCTTCCATCAACAAATTATTTAGATTAAACCTGTCTTCACCTGCAAAATGATGCGACAACAGGCTAAATAAGACATCTAACTAAGTTTTTTCTTGAATTACCAGGCTAGTTCCCATGAAACGAGTGAAGAAAATGGCATCTAAATGATTGAAAATGTTGTAGCAGTACATATGCTATGGTCAGAATCCACATTTGACAATTCAGGGTTTCTGAAAAAGTTAAAAGCTGAGTGGGTCTAATAGCACTTTGCAATAATCTGATGGTTGAATAACCTCCATATTTGTTGGTGAGCTCATATGTCTATTTAATCAATAATTAAGCAGAAAAAAGGCTTTTAGAATTGAAAATGTTTATTTGGTTAATGTATCGATTAAAATTTGATTAATGTAAAAGCAACAAATATATTTTTTGCTGAACGTCTTGTTAGACAACTTAGCAGCAAAAATGTATAATTAATGGGTTTACTGTGGTGGCGCAGGGGTTAAGCACAACCCACATAAGGAACACTTGATCCTCAACGTGGCTGTCGCAGCTTCGATTCCCAGCCTGGTGACCCTTGCCACTGCTCTCTCTCATCACCTACTTTCAAATAAATGCCATTAGACCCCCCCCAAAAAATTATAATCGACAAATGTTTATGTGGTCAACATATCGTTTTCAATTAAAATATAATTAAATCTGAATACGTCATTACAGACCCTTCAATTAACTCAAATAAATATTGTAATAGAGTCTCACCATAAAAATCTTCAGAATGTTACAAATCAATAAAGATTTAATCCAACTCTGGCTAAATGCCACTGCTGACCAATGTGATCCCTTTAAGCCTTTTGGGGTATTTCTGTGGGACTTTTCAGGCCAACTGGTTTCAAAGCAACATCTTGCCATTCGGGCATACTGTGGCAATAAAAGGAGCCGTGGTCACAAACCCCACTAAAAAACTGAAACCCGTAGACCAAATGCTCCATCAGCTGCCTAATAATATCTGCAACTTGGGCTTTTATTTTCCCTTTTCCCAACACTGGTATTACCACGTTAGCTTTTTCCACTGTCGGCTTAGCCTGAGGTATATCTGCCTAGAAGATTGGATCGGAGGACAGCGAGTCGGTCAGAGCCAGAGCGCTTCACGTTCTGCCAGGATCACACTGTACGTTCTGAACAACACCACACGAGTCCACGACAGTCAATAAACACCAAGACCTGCCGCTCTTTTATTAGCATAGCATTTTGTTTCAACTAGTGGTGAATGAGGCTGAAACGATGCATAGAAAGATTCTATGCTGGGAAGACCAATGGCCATCTGCATCCTGTTTCTCTGAGTTTCTAAGGAAAGCTACTGGTTTCTAGTGTCAGCAGAGACTGGCGAGTCAGGTCCCCCAGTTAATCAATGACTGCCTTCCAGGGTCCACAGGCACACCACAGGAAGATATGTTGCTGCTCTGACGGCAACATTCATACTCAGCAGAAACTTAACTTTCCCATCAGTGGGAAAAAATGGCCAGAAAAGAAAATGGCTGGTTGGAAAAAGTGATGATGTATCAGAATGTGTTTGACGCCAGCAGATACCACAAGATGCTCCTGGGCAGCAGCTACACACACACACATTCCAGCTGATTCAGTTCTGAGGTGGGGTGAGGTAATTTAAAAATGTAGAGCAACTCCGAACCTGGAGGTTTGGTTTAACAGTGCTAGGAAAAGTTATGTCAGATTCACTCAGAAAATGTGTCCAAACCTTTAACGTCTCTGTTTTAATTTTTTTTTACCACTTTCTCAAAATTTGAGGACATTTTACTTTGAGTTCTTCATCTCTCAAAGAAAGAGACCATATGTAGTGTGTTAAGGAGTCCCTCCCTGTGGCGAGTCGACTTCACACCTTTTTTTGTCACAATCAGTTCCTGCTGCTCTCAGCATCCACATCCGACAGACCAGATGTTCATCCAGCAGACTGTAAGCTGGTGCACATGAGCAGCATGTCAGGGGCCGGTTCTGGCTTGTCTGAACAGATGTTCTCTGCCTCTCTGCCCCCACACCACCACCGCCAACCATCCACTTCCCTCACCTCCTCTCTGTTAACTACAGCTGGCTGTTCAACTCGTTCCCTGAAGCAGAAGGCCACAAACAAGAGGACTGATTGAGAAGAAGTCAACCATGTGATCTGGTGGTTGTTTACAACGACCAGAAAAACGATATGGAAACAGCACTCCAAGGGTGTTTTCACACCTGGTGTTAATTAAGTTGGCTTCATTTGTGCTGCACTTAGAGGTGTTCGAATGCTGCTCTGGTGGAGAAGGAAAAGGGCTGGTTGCCCAACTAGCTCATCAAACCAGTTCGTTTCCATTAGTCTTGTGGGATGGGAAATTAAGGAATTTGTCACAAGAAATGTAGGCAATCGGTACTCTTGGGTATGAAAGCTTAACCGTTAAGGCAGACAGTGTGTGTGGAGTCTGCCTGGTTCACAGAACACACACAATATGCCTTAGTATGTGGGAGCCTTAAATATTGATCTGCCAAAATATTTGCACGGCTCTGCTTCTCCAACATTTTGAAACAGACCCTCTCTCTGTCATTGCGGTTGCTTCATTTGTTCCAACTAGGAGGGTGTAGTTTTACTAAAAGACATTTCCCACGTTCCCTTTCTCTTTATAAAGTTCGAATGGGACCAGGCAAACTTGGGAAAAGAAATACGAGCGGGCCGATTGAGAGGAAAGCCATAAACTACATCTATGATATACAAACACATGGAGGAGAGAGAGTGAGGAATTCACCCAAAGGTATATTTGTAGAGTCTAATGAGCCTCTCGTTCAGGAGCCCTGCTTTGACCTGGGGGCAGTCAGAGGATGTATGGTCACATTCTGTCTACAACATCCAGGAACACACACATTGACCCACCAAAGCGGGGGTCACCAGCTGCTATCAGCCTCCTTCATCATGGCCCCCATGGGCCCCTTACACATGTCTGACCTGTGCCTGTGGCACCCCCCAACCCCCTTGGGAGAGCACATCATTCTCACAGCACTCTGATGAGTGTTTGCTGGGGGGGCTTCTCTCTGTCTCTGACTCATCACTTCCTTTCTTTACAACACAGGGGTCAACACAACGTGCCACTGATGACACGACGGAGTGGCCACTCTCGTAGAGCAGTGGGAGCAGGTCAGATACAACTAGGTAAGAAATGTCTCATGGGATCAGGGGTTGTGGCCCCAAGGTGCCAGCAGATATAAGGGGAAGCTCCATTCTCTTCCAGTTAGCAGTTCCAGTTTGGTCGCACAGGACACCAGGAATAGCAATGAAACAGTAGACAGAGACAGTGTGATCCTGCTAGACTGGATGGGATGTCGCAGGGCGGGGGTGTATATGTTTGTAGACTATTCATAGAGTTCACATGGAGTCAGGAGGGACGTCAGAACTGTGGGACTGAGTGGTTGGAGACTGCAGGTGTTGGGTTGCACGTCCTGAGAGTCACACCAGCCACAGCAGAAACCTAACACTTTCTTCCTGTAAAGTTTAAATATTTCCAACGCCAAGGAGAATATCAAGGAATGGGCAAACAAAGATCATCTTAACGGGTTCTCCGGGGAAAACTAGGACGTTTCAATGCCAACACGGAATAATGAAAATCTTAAACACACATTGTTGGGGTTCTGCAGTGCAGTTTTTTCAATTATTTTTTAAAAATAAGTAAAAAAGAAAAACAGGTCTGTTTGTTAGGTGTGTCAGAAGGATAACTGAAGAAATTTGGCTGAATAAAAGAATCTATTCTATTCATCTTTGAATTTAAAGACAAAAATCTGATTACCCAGCTAACAAGAAATAAAATATTGCAAGAAAATCTCAAAAACACATCATTTTAAAATAATAAACATTTTCATCTTTAAAAAAGGGTAACCCTTCCCTCCCCCCGCCCCAAAAAACCCTGCATTTATAATGTATTATAAAGTCAGAGGACTCCAAAGCCCATCATCATTCACCCATTCACACACTGATGGTGTAGCCATGAGGCAGACTGAGGCAAACTAATAGAAGAAATGCTGCAAGTCAATCTGTGTCACCAGGCCCCCTGATCCCCACAGGCAAACAGGAGCTGGGATTTCAACCACCAACCAGTGGTTGCTAGATAGCTCAGGTTGCTACGTCCTCAGTCACTGTCTCCCAACATAAAAAATGAAGAATGAGAGAGAAAGAGAAAAAAACATTCTTTGTTTTTTTTTTTTCTTTTTCCCAAAAAGGGGCAAAAATCTGCACAACTTTACACATTTTGTTTTGTCTTTATATCTTAATAATATCTCATTTAAAAAGGATGTGTGTGGTGATTAAAGTTAATATATTCAATGCATATTAAATAATTTTAAACTAAATTTGGTTAAGTGGAGCACACAAAAGTAACAGGGATGTCCAAAGTGAGCCCAGAAGCCCAGAAGCCCACCGACCACAGTTCAATTGTACAGTTTGCATTTTTGTACTTGCTAGTTTTATTTCATAAAAAGGCAGAAAAAAAAGGAAAAATAACAGAAATACATTATTTTCACAAAACATATTGACTTTTTATATTTCTTTTAAAAAATGAGAATGAATGAAGGATGAAAGATGGAAAGAGAGAAAAAAAGACACTCTTTTTTAAAATAAAAGATTTTGATAGGTGACTTTTTTTAAGTTAATAAAAGAGAAAAAAGGTGTGTGGAGGGTGAGTTTTTTTGTAGGTTCATACTTTCAGCAAGTCTGTTTTTTGTTATTAAAACATGTATATCAAGGTTAGTTAAATTACATGTAGTTTTTAACTATTGCATAGAATAAATGATCTAAACCACACTTCTAACTAAAAGAACAACTAGTGTATCTCTGTAGTAGCTATTTATTAACCGCAAAGAGCAAAAAAAAAAAAAAAAAAGCCCACTAATCATCTGAAAACCAACAACTACTTAAACACACACAGTCTAAAGACTAAAACCAGACAGAAATCTGACTTACTTCAGGTCTTGTGAACAGAACTCTCGTGTCCCTCCGCTGATTTCATCGCTTCTACTCCTTTAAATAAAAACCACGTGTTTCTGTGCGACCGTGAAAAAGCGGCGTTTATTTTCTGGCTGCCTTTTGTCCTCCGCGTCGCGCTTTTTTTGTTCTGATAATCCCCCCCGTAAACTCGCAGTCTAATATATTCTGCCGATAACCTGGAGGTTCGCCGTGGCAAGCTGCCCCGCTTGACCGCCTCCTCACAGCGCCGGCCGGCGGCTCCCTCCGCGGATCCCTCCTCGCTCCGGACGGGACTTCACTGTCTTTGTAATCTGTTTGCCCCCATTGTCTCCGTGTCCCCCCTCACCCCACCCCACGCTCTGTGGCGCAGTGAAGACGCGATGTGGCGCGGCGAGGCTGAGCGAAACAGCTGGCTCACAGTCACGTCCCAACCAGAGGAGGGAAAGAGAGAGTCAGGAGGAGGAGGAGGAACTCATAAGGAGGAACTTCTTCAGATTGCTTGAATAAAGCAATAACCTCTTAAGGCAGCTCTCCTATTTTCATATCTTATCCCAATCATTAACGAGCAAAGGTTGCAGCATAAGTATGAGCGGACATTTATTATGAGCCATAAACACAGTGAAAGCAGGGGAAGCATCCTGTCCAAGATCTCCCTGGAGACACATGAGCCTCATCACTCTGTGTGTGGCAGGATCATAACCAGAGACCTACAGATTACCAATAACCCATTACTAATCGTTACGCGTACTATAAGTCATTGACAGGGCAGTGCATGTTTCAGTGACACCCACAACCACTTTTACATGTCTAAAAATGATTTTAAAGAATGTAAACAAAAATAAAAAAATGTAAAAAAAAAAATTAAAAAAAATGAGACAAGGGCTGCCAAATAATCGATTATTTTACTAATCAATCCTCCATCAATAGTGCACATTAATCTGCAGCTAAAAATAACACCAACATGTGAAAAACGCAGGTCATTCTGCTTGACAATGCAGCGTATGGCTGATCTGTTGAATTTTTTATATATATATTTTTTTGGATTAAGCCCAAAGGTTTTGACCCGAGTTTCAAACTGCGGTTATTATCCCTGACACCGACCAGGTTCCATCATCTGGCATTTAGCAAATAGAAATAATTTTATTTCTAATCTGAACTAAGCTAAAACAAGAAAACGTTGGTTTAACTTCAGAGGGTGAGAAAAAAAATTGCACATATACCTTTTTACTCAATGTATGTAAATAATCTGGTTTATTTACATACATTGAGTATGTACATAAAGCTGATGATTATTTCAATAAACCAAAACATTTTCACAACAGTGTCCCGGCATACTGAAGGTAATTGTCGGCGCTGGCAGAAAACGCAGGACCACAGTGACGCTGCAAACGCTGAACGGTTTCATAATGTTTGTGGAAAACAGAAGATAAGCGGCATGAACGACGGATGAATAGAGACTAAAAGATGTTTATGTAGGTGCTAGAAACTAGTTTATCCTACATGATGTCTTGATCTGAGCCGTTGAGGTTCAGTAAAGACAACACGCCTGTCCTACTGTACTCCTTCACTGCTTTGTATTCTGCCTTCTGTAAACCGACTTCCTCTTCACATCCCTTTGATTTTGAACAGATTCCTCTCCTCCGGCTCCTCTGACTTTACACCAAATCCAGGAGAATTACTTTCCAAAGCTTGTCGGGCATGTTTGCTTTGTGCAACAATAGCTGCTTGTTGATGCTTGAATTTGTTTAAATCGACCCGCTGACAAGTCAAAGCCTTGAAGAGGTGTAGGTCGCTTCATTAAAAGGAAAGCCAAAGGGTTTAGTCAGGAGGACTTTTGGCACATGGCAGAATCTTGTCCTGGCTTGCTGCGATGCAACCTCTCCACCCATCAATGCCCCCGCTTGTACCGAGAAAACTGAAGCACCTTGTAATGTATTGCTCAATGTAATGCATGGGAGTGGCAAGTGACCAATAAAGTCTGATCCATTTCCTGTTGTAAAATTAGATCTGCGGATCGCTCATTCATTGCCCTCCAGCAGCCTGACAGTGCACTCAGGTTTCTCCTCACACTCGGTCTTCACCCTGAAACCTCTGGGTTTAGGGTTGCCTCTGTCTGGGGCAGAGAGGGCAGTATAAATAGCACCGTGTCTCCACTCAGGTTACTTTGCCAGAATCCATGTCCAAATACCAGCAGGCAGTGGGAGACACTGACAGACAGTTACATCAGGCACAACACAAACCACTCAGTCCTGCGGATATGACATGATTTATTACGGGGCGGTATTGTGTGTTTTCCAGACACATAGTGCCATTTTATAGCACAATCAAGTAACTATGTTAACTTCAGTTGTTATACACATTCTGTAGAGATCAAATATGACTTAAAAGAAAATTGACTTTGTAATGCAACACCTTGAAATTGGATCTCTGTCTCTTTAAAAACTCCCGCTCTTTCTGAAACTCCGCCTTCAGGAAGTCATCACAACATGGCTCCTCTTTTAACCCTTTAGCAACATTCTACCAGCTTGTATAGTAAGCTCAGGTGTTTGCTAATTGCTGCTGGCTAGTCTGAAGGAGCTGAGTGGGCGAGTCCTGGGGGGAGGGCTGCTCTATGAGGAGGAAGCTCAGAAGCTTAGAAATTGGAGCTGCGTCTTGAGGACGGAGCTGGGTCCACCCAGGCATTTTACACAGCTTCATGGTTGCCATGGAGATTAAAGGCTTTCTCAAGCATGCACGAAAGAATCAAAGCAACACTGCAGGTATGGCTTTGATGAGGGAATAAGATTATAACATGACGTACAGCTGGTTAATTTGACATAACGCTGCCCCTTGAAGAAGCCTATGTTATAAAGTTAATGTTAACTTCACTTTAAATGGAGCGATTAGACAGCAGCACAGGGGGAAGTTCAGAAGCTGTGAGTAATGCTGAGTAGTATCGCCTTATCTCAGCCTCATAGTGTTCAGTCTGGGCCACGCTGGCCTCTGGAGTGAACTTCTATGAATTTCAATGACTAACAGTGGAACACTCACAGTTTCACTTCCTCAGTAAAGTCGGTCAAGCTTACAGTGCATTTCCAACATGCTGAATGCAACAATGTTCCTCACTTGAACCACTGTTGTATGGGAACCTGTATGGGAACATAAGCACCAAACTGTCTCACATGCGTTTTTTTTTTTCTCTCTCTCTCTTCTTTGTTGAGTCTTGAGGATTTGCTGTAGTGTCAGGAGCAGCTTGGATGAAAGAAATGATTTCGCAGAAGTGAAAGAGGGTCTTGTTTCATTTGTTTGCTGTGTCTTTGTCTGCCATGGAGTCACGCCGAGGTCAGGCTGTAACTGTGATAACCAGAGAACGTTTGCAAAGAACGTTCACTCGTAGAAAACAACTGAATACATCTGAATCGCATCGCCTTGAATATCTCAACATATTATTAAATTACAACCACAAATTGTTTTATGTTAATTGGACGTTATGGCACAAAGAAGAGCATCATTGTGAAGTGGAAGGACAAGGATACATTGTTTTCATTTGTTTCTGAAATCTGAAAATTGTGGCATGTATTTGTGTGTAACCCCTTAAATGTGATATCTCTTAAATCCCTTAAAATTCAAAATCCTAACCTCTGTGCGGAACCTGGTAGAAATCCAGGTGTTCAGTGAATGCCTCATAGGTTGTTTAGTGCAGAGTTATTCAAAGTGGGGACTGTGGCCCACTGGCTCTAGTCTGCTTAGCATTCACATAGACATCCAAACCGCACCACCGTTCACTTCAACCAGATCTCGATCTGGGTTGTAGGCAGACCAGAATTTGCCCTTTTAGTCCGGATCAGAGTTTGATTATGTATTCCCCAAACCAACCGGACTTTCGCTGAAGCCGGAAATACAGGCGGCTTTTCCCCATCGGTCTCTGGGATCATACGCAACCTTTTCTTCAGCAGGTGGAGAGCTGATGGATCGATCGCTAAAACGACAGCATGTGCGGTAAATGCCGATAAAACAGCTGCTTCTTGTCGAGAGTCACGGATCCATACCTTGTGACAGACGGGTGGGCTGTTGGACCTGGAGCCCATCGACGGCGCAGAGGTTCCCAGAAGGATGCAACGTGATGACGCCCGACTTGTTCTCGATGTAGCAGTGCTGTGCTGCCACACCAGGGCCCTGGATGTTGATGTCCATGGCGCCGTACCCCAGAGTGGTGCGGCCTGAAGGAAGAGACATGTATCAGGCTTCAAAAAGACGGTATCAAAAACAGAATTGACCTCTGATGATGTCAGGTGTACTGAAATATATATTTTGTAATACGCATATATAAACTTATTTTTACAATCATTTCTACACATTTGATAATGTGACAGTTTAAGCAACGGCCGAAGTGTCACCTCTCACGTTCAAAATGGGATAAACATCCGACGGTCGTTTCTTATGCAAGAAATGCAACAACATAACAGCAGATAAACCTACAGATTTGGTTTTACTAATATGAGAACAGTAAGCTACTTGCAAATTTGATATAGCATTTTTTATTGATTTGTTGAGAAGACATTTCAAGAATAAATGTCAGGCTCAAAATGGCTAATTATCAAAAAAAAAACTCAGTGTCTGATTGGATAACCTGGACTAATTGGATTGAATATGCCATACATTTAAATAGGCTCTGCATAAAACCTTCAGACGTAGGTATCAATTGGGTCATACATGGGGAGGAAATTAAGTTAAATAAAGTAAAACAAAAAAACCTTGATGGAAGTAAATGTGAAATGTGGAAGAGGGGCTACACACATTAGATTACTTGCACTCTGCTGTCTGTCAGCTGTACTTTTCTGCAGCATTTGTCTCATTTGTCTGAACGGAGTAAATCACTGTGCTGTGTGGAGGTCACTGGCTCACCCTCAGGCAGAGGCAGCAAGGTGATCGCTGTACTCAGTCGTCCACTGCCCAGGCTGACCAGGTGGGGGCGCTCCGCTTGAAACTTCAGTCCCTTTCCAGTCTCGATTAAATCCAGTGGGGTACTCTGCAGACAAGGATTGAACACAAAATGTTATATCTAACATTGTTGATGTTGATGATGTGGCTCTGACATTGCAGAATTTTACAGCTCCAGTGGATCATCGTACACCCAGACGGAGGGAATCTCTTCTTATCTCCCATCTGGAGATAAAAAGAAGGATCCTCTTTTAAGCTTCTGACTTCTCTTCTTTTACTTTTAATATTTAAGTATTTTTAAACGCCAGTACTTTTTTACTGAAGTAAAAATGTTAATGTGGTACTTGTACTTTTACTTGAGTACATTTTTTGAGTACTTTCTCCACCACTGGTTTACACACTAGGAAAAGTGCATGTCAGTGTGTGCGTGTGCGTGTGTTGTCTTCCCCCCTCCAAGCTCTCCCTAAAGCACCACCATGTGCTCAGCAAGACTGGGGTAGGAGGGTGTCACCATGGCAACAGCTCTCCCCAGTTATGAGGCACGAGGATCCTGGAGGCTGTTCAGAGAACTAACTTGTGTTGAGCGCTCTCAGCACAGCCTGAATATAAAGCCAATTCTGCTTTTCAGTGATTTGCTTTTCATTAAATTAATCCCACCGCAGCAGTTTTGTGCGATGCCTCCAAGGTTTCAAAACACTGAATAAATTAGAGTTGTTTTTTTTTTTTTTTTTTCCTGCTGACTTTATGCTTTATGTACAAATACCAGGCTGCTAAAACAGGCATTTCGATGTAATTCGGCCTTTTTATTTACCATGACTTATTTTGTCTTTGTCTTGTCTGTAGTGCATGTGTGAACTCCCACATGAATGAGCTTTCTTTAAGTTAAATTCAGTCGAAACGTTAAAAGCAAGGCGTAAGCATCATTTTATTCATACACTGAATTAAAAGAAAGATACTATTTTAAATTATTTAAAATAGCATTTTCAAATTAAATATTTTGTCTCAACAAAAAACCTTTTGGGAATTCTAGCTAAGCTGAGCTTTTCAAAACATCTGTTCCACAAATTAAGTATTTGTTTATGAGGTTTTGACGACTTCTACCTTGATTTCTGCCATTTTGCTAACTGATAAGAATACAAACAAAGTTCTTTTTTTATTTATTTCACAGCCAAAAGAGAAGTGGCATTACACACTTGGGAGTGTAAGACTCAAAAGCAAATCTCTGTGTATAACTTATTTAGGGAAGATCTTTCAACAGTATATGAGGAGGATAAATATATCGTGGCCTGCAGACCCACATTATAACAAAGTAAGCCAGTCCAAAATTTGCAGGCGCATCCCTCTAAGAGCAGCTTTGGAAGGTTAGCAAAATAATTTTGGATGCATTTTAATAGCTTTGCAGGCCTCAGTACTGTACTTTTGAGGTTGCTATGTATTTTTTATATCTTTACTGTATTGGACGCTGCATGTCAACCTCTTGTTTATTTTAACATTTATCTGGCAAATTGGTTACATGGCGTTTGCACTACTTTGATGTACCGTTCCAAACAATGCAAGGCTCAACATTTGAACAACGCCAGACACAGCTGGTCCTCAGTCAAACTTGATCGTGCAAAGTAGCTGTGATTATTAATTAAAAGTCTGCATCGATGGACATCTATCCGATACGGCTCTTTGTTTGACTGGGTTTGACCTTTATTAAATGATTATCACGATCCAAAGTATTTCTAGTTCATGACATTTCTCTGCTCTTTTTTTTGTAACTGTCATGTTTTTTTTTGTTGTTTTTTTTAATTTGATTATTTTTGGAGCTTTCGGAATATGAGCTCTGATGGGTGTGGACTCATTCAGCAGCAAAGACATTTTACATGAACACATACCGTGACTCTGTCTTTTTGTGCCACTTTTAAGCCTTTATGCTTACATACTGGGTACTTGGGATGCAATTATTGACCCGGCCCCTTGTTTGGTTGTTCCACCTCTGTGTGTGTCCAACTGGGATTATCTAGTTGTGGTGGTCTGCCGGTGAAGTGGGGTCAAGCCTAAGAGGATCAATGAGTTGCAGCCTGGCATGCTGGGAAGGCTAACAGGGAGTAAAGGGAGTAGTGAGGAGCTGCAGGGATTCATGCTGCTGCATCTGCTGTGCGCTGCTGCTCCCAAGTGGTGCACTCTGCAACTGCTTCACGCTCTAATACTTCAGAATGCCGACATGCACGCAACGCCTTTATGCAATTTAATGCACGCAACGTTGGTAGAAAATTTACTAAGGAGTTCCACATTTCTGGTTGCCAAAATTTCCTGCATTCAGCCTAATTAGAAACGTCATAAACCAACTTCCATTTATTAAACTTGAAGTCTTTTCAGTGAATCAGCAGCTTCTAGAAACCTTCAGCAGTAATAATATCAGTCAATTCTGTCTCTGTGGAGTAATTTCGGCCCTCTTTTAACTCTTATCCGACTTCCAGAACTAATTACTGTAACCCCCTACTTTTTTTTTTTTTTTTTAACTTTAATGCATTTTACTGGAATTTTATGTGATAGGCCCAAACAAACTTGCTCAGAAGCATTTTACGAATAAAAATATTGAAAAAATTTGATGTCCATTTCCTAGCCAGCCTTCTTTATTCTGATAATCCTCAATAAAATCCAGAGTCACATCACAAAGAAAGGCGTTAGAAGTCCAGTGACACAGCAAACATCTGGAACAAGGTGCTCTGGTCAGACTAGGCCAAAATGGACACTGACATTTGGTGGTGGTAGCGTCATGGTGTGGGAATGTTACTGTTCAGCAGCGACAGGGAAGCTAGTTAAAGTTGTTTGGAACCAAATGTGGAACACTTCAAAGCACATGAATTCATTTTCTAAGTTCATATTTTACTGATGTATCCAGGGATACAGCTGTGTCTGTAAAGCCATAATGCCCTAATAACACAATCACATATGAATAATTTGTTATTATTAGGGCTGCGGTTTGACGCATTAATCTGAATGAATACATTACATCCATTATGCAGGTTAAAAATCTTAACGCAGTGACTCATATTTTTTCTTTTTAACGTATAAAAGTCCCAAGCCGGAACTTTTGTTTCTGGTACGCTTGTAAACCTGACGCACAAACGACATCTGCTAACAATAGAGACTGATGAAGGCAGTGGGGATTCAGTTTCACCTCAAAAAATATGATCCGATGAGACACTGGAAAACACTGTTGTTGTGTTCAAGTTGTGCTAAAAGGAGTTAGCTTATCAGAGGAACTATTCAAGGCTAAGATAGCATCGCAATGCTAAACATGCAACAGCAGCACAATGTCAGCGTCTACAGTCCACATTTCTGAAGAAGTTCCATGATTCCTTAAGCTTTTGGAAGCTGAATGGCTATAATAGCACTTTGCACCAATATATTGGTTGAATGACCTAACTAAGAGATCAAAGATAATATCTTTGTTGTTGAGCTCACACGACTATATATCCAATAATTTAGTAGCAAAATTATTTAATTAAGGGGATTTGACTTGAAAATGAATTACAATTAAGTAATTAAAGACCCTGTGATTTTAATTGAGTCCTACCACTAATAAATACAAGAAGATCACTCCTCACTCACACACACACACACACACACACACACACACACACACTTAGACTCAAACTCCTCCCCTTAAGGCCTAATAGGATTGTCAGAGACAGCAGGTGGGAAACAAAGACTTCCAATCTCAGGGTTTGTCTCATTACTCAGGGTGCTTAATGACACACTGACATCTGCTGTCAGAGTCCGCCGCAGCTGTGCTGCCTCAGCCGACCTGGAACTTTTTCAACTCTGATTATCATCTGAAGAGAGCTGCAGCAAGAATCTGTCAAAGCGACCACATCAACGGATGCTGTCATTCAGTAAAGACTTTTGGGTTGTAACCTCCAGCTCTCATCTAGTACTACCTCAAACACACACCCACACACACACACACACACACACTCACCTGTAACACCTGGTGAGTTTTTCGCCCGAGCTCAGGCACATTCCTGTTGAAGCGATCCATGTTCACGGAGTTGTCCACGTCTCCCTGCGACACATGAAGATCCTGGAGAGCAAAAAGGACAAGGCAGAGACAGAGACAGTGAGAATCCCAAGTTACCATCAAGAAAGGCAGCAAGTATTCATGCGATAAATGTATGGGCCATTATAGATAGAAAAAAAAAAAAAGGAGGTTTATATTTTCGCCCAAAAATATCATAAATATTCTAGAAAATCATGGAAATTTCAGAGTTTCAAAAGTCAAAAGATTTCAACTTTTGGAACTCAGGAATTTCCAATTTTTCTAGACAATTTCTGAGATTAACCTGAATTTTTTTTTTCTAGCACATTTTTGACATTTCAAACCTACAAATTTTCTTGTTTTTTCTCGATAATTTCTGAGATTATTTACAACGGCCCTAACACACCATCGAGGTCTTCTCATGTAACTTCATGAGAGAATTGTTTTCAGAAGGTCTGATGACGTTAACTGGGGGTTCCCTGAACTTCCTCCATCACATCTTAACTGTGATTCATGTTGTCATCACAAAGACAAAACAACAGATGGCGGACACAGGAAGGCACACACACACACACACACACACACACGCACACACATTTACACACACCCACACGTTCAAAATCGTCACCTCCACTGAACACACATCAGATCTCATAAGGAGCATCTTACCAAACCCAACCTGGAATCCTTTTGGATATTTCCACCAAGTCAGCAGCACAAACCCAACCTCTTTTTTTTTTAAATATTATAATTATAAAATCTCACTGCACAAATCTTCAGCAACCACATTCTACGTAAGTGTGAGACGGTGTATTTGTGCAGTCGTTAGGTGAGACGTGAGACGCGCTGTGGTTTAGCACGCAGCAGACGTTAGAAAGCACATAATTATCCCAGAGATGTGTGTGTGCGGCGGGGGATGGAAATCTGTTTGCGATGAGCTTCAGCCTCGGGATGACTAAACACCGCAGCAAATATCCTCATGTTTGCTCTCCTGACAGAGCCGCCAAACGATATTCAGACGGTGGAGTCGGCCTGGAGGAAGCACCACACGGGTTCACAAAGGAGAAATGAAACAATGTTTGGAAAGTCTCGTCTGTAAACTGCGAGCGCGGCAAAAGAAAAACGAAAAATAAATAAATAAATAAAGAGCTTGTTCTCCACTAACAGTAGTTTTCATTACAGGTTAGTAATACTTACCTGTCTCCAGTTGTCCAGCATGTGCATGGCCTCCATGGCAGAGAGCTGCTGCTGCTGCTGGCCGACTGAATCCTAGCAGAGTGACCCTTCTTGCCCCAGACAGCTTACACACTGCTGTGTGTGTGTGTGTCTGTGTGTGTTTCTGTATTGGACCGTCTTTTGATTTAAAGCTTCCAGCACGGTGCCTGCAACAGACTACCGCTCAGGAGGTCAGACCTGTTGCTGCCTGCTCCACTAGACTAACACCTGCATTCCTGAATGGCAGCTCCAGAGGGAGATGTGTGTGTCGGTGTGTGCTTGTGTGTGAACTGTGATCAAAAGGGAGGACTGAGGAAGAGAGCAACTTAAAGGAATGACTGAAATATTTTCAGAAAAATTCCACAGGGAGACACCAATGAACTTACTGAACGAGCCACTATTACTGAAGCCTAACCTGGGATGTGTGAAGCGGATCAGAAAAATTGTTCATATGTTCTATGTGGTGTTATCTATCAGAGGTGGTCCTAGCCTCGGTGACCTTTCTGGCACCTCGCTCCCCCCACTAGGTTAAATATTCACATTCATATCCTCGGTTCATGTCGCCCCTCCCCCCACAAGATTCCACCCCGGGTGGTTGCCAATGTCACACAAATCAGAAACCACCACTGTTATCTACACTTGATGAGGCGGCAACGTGACTCATCCTAACAGCTGCAGCACGTGACGCTTATTTAAAAAAATATGTCTTTTACATATTTGATACACCTGTCACTATGTTGTAACTCATAACAGGAGAGAAATGATTTGAAAAGGTGCTCTGCCGCCTTTATGTGGTCCTACTGCCATCTGCAGAAACACACCACTGGGTCAAAATAACAAAAAAAAAAAAAACAATCACAGCCAGGAGGAGGGTGTTAGTGCTGCTAATCAAGCTCGATATGATTGACAGCGCCAATAAAGACCAGAAAACCTCTTAAATCTACACCATGAAAAATCAGGGTAGTTCTGAACAAATGAAGAGGTCCAACCCTGACCAATTAATGTCATAAACTGCAGTATGTAGCGTTTTAGTTTTTTGACTCTTGTGGCCTTTATTTATAAGTGCTCAGACAGGAAAGTAGGTAATGAGAGAGAAAGAAGACATGTGGTACAGGTCACCAGGATGGGATTCAAACCTGTGACGGGCATGTCCAGGACTAAGGCCTCCTGATGTGGGCTGTGCTTAACTCCTGCGCCGCCACAGCACCTTCATATGTAGCGTTTCTTAAAAAAGAAATATTTGCAATTGCTACTACAGCCATCTGCAGAAACCAGTAAACATCCAGATCACTTGGTCTTACTGACTCAACTGACTCCTTCCAATGATTCTAACTTTATCTTCAAGTAGGAGTCAAGTTCTGACTACAACCTCAGATGCTTTCAGCAGACAGTTCTCTAATCGCTCAGTCCATGTGATTCTCTATCCAACCTTCACTGGAGAACCAGACGCCAAGATCAGGAGTGACTTTGTTTAGGCCACCTCCCCTGTCCAAAGCTTTTCCTCTGTGTTTACATGGTTTCAATGTAAGGTCACATGGTCTTCCCAACAAAACATTTACTTGGAGACATTATATCCAACAATTTCTAAGCAACTCCATTTATAAATCTGTATCTATAAGAATGTTTGTTGGAATTCTAAAAAAAAAAAAAAAAAAAAAAGTCAAATGTTTGACTCCTTTGGTTTTAAATATTTTTTTTTCCAAACATGGTTGGTGTTTTATTTTGGTTTTTTTTAATATATATATTTTTACTTTCCTCCATTACATCAAACACTGTCCCTGTGTTTGATGTAATGGATTGAAAAAAAATCAATAAATTACAGATTTTTGATGACTCCTTTCTGATGCAGAATGCTTTTTGAAGCAACTCTGTTTAGCTTTTGGGGCACAAGCAACACACACTCACACACAGATCAAAACTGGAGGCATGGTAGCTTTTCGAAGTACATGTGGAAGAAAGATCTCTTACTGCCACTTTTAGACACTAATAAATAAAAAGCATATTGTCATTTACGCTTCCAATCCACTTTTATAGTTCTTTATTTGATGCGACACACCACAGATGAACTCCCACGTTGCTCTCCCTGTGGGTGTTGGATCGCTCCAGACAGAAGAAGGTTCCTGCAGCGTTTCCTTCTGAAACTCATCTTCCTTCTAATGCCACGGCAGAAAGAGCTGGCATTGGTTTATCTGAGCACAGCTGAATTTCCAGCACTATTTTGAACCTGAAGACATTTCTGCAAATTGAAATAGCTTCTTAAATTTGAACTAACGAACTCAAAGGGCTTCAGCTTCCTCCTGTTTTTTTGCTGATACTCAGCTGGGTACACAGGTAATTCACTTTCTCAAAATAGGTGGTTTAACAGCCAGGTGAAGTCTTGTCATAATGAATAGATAAAGATATTTCCTCAGACTGTTCTTACATCAGAAGACCATAGAAATGCTTAAAGACAGTGCTTTAATGCTACAAAAAGCAAAAAGGCTTCATTTCTGTACACTCAGTTTCCTTTGTGTTCTTCAGAAACATTATTTTATCTCTGTAAGTACACTTTTGTTAACTTTTAATCTTTGTGATATGAAAACAAAAACAATTCTTAAAGTTTGGATTATTCAAAAGTTTGATCCCTGAAGGCACGTTTTGTTGTATTCTAAAGAACTCCTCGCCGATATCAGGCAGGTTGGATCATGTGTCGGCTGCAGAGTCGATGCCATCTGTAGCCAGAGGTAATTCACTGCAATCAGCACTTCATGATCTAATATGAAAAAATATTCACAAAGCAAAAAAAAAAAAAAAGAATATGAATGCGACAGAAGGCTTCACAACGCTTTGCAAGTGTGTCACGAACTTCCTCGCAAACACACCTGGATACATTATGGAGCTGCAGCGGCTCAGCAAAGGGGGGTCAGATCACAGCAAATTATTCAAATCAAACATGTTACAAGTTGCTTGCTGAACCATTCAGAGATTCTTCCACACTAAACTGTGTCTGCAGCACTGACCGACATCACCTTCTGCTATCGGAGAACTAAACCTTTTTTGCTTTCCTAGCAGGCTTCTTAGAGGTCAGAGATGCTAGCGACATCGATCATTTCAATCATAGAAACCAGAAGAAATATGTAAGACACTGTGAAAGGCTCATGTCATGGTTAGCATGGACATATAAATATATGTATAAATATATATACAGCTCTTGAAAAATTAAGAGATCACTTAAAATGATCAGTTTCTCTCAGTTTACTTTTTCTAGGTTTATGTTTGAGTAAAATGATCATTGTTTTTTTTTTTTTTATTCTATGAACTACTGACATGTCTCTGAAATTACAAGCAAACATTTTGTTTTTATTTGCAGAAAATGAGAAATGGTCAAAATAATGTAAGATGCAGTGCTTCCAGACCTCAGATAATGCAAAGAAAACAAGTTAATATTCACTGAGAAGCAACAATACTATCAATCAATATCTGGTGGAATAACCAGGTTTTCAATGGGCTTCAGTGCAGTGGGCTCTTCTTGTTATCCAAAGCTGTAGATTTATATATGGTGCACTAAAAACATGTGTGATGTGGGTGTAAATTTTCATGCCAGAGATAAATAAAGTCATAAAACATTTTCTAAAATAATACTTATAAAAAATAAAATAATAATAAAATCATTATCCTGACATTTAGAAAATAGAGTTAATTTCAAAACGATCCAAAACGATAAAAGTTGAGTTTGAGTTCATCCTGAGCAGTCAGAAAAAAAATGAATATATATCTTCATACAGTGTAGTTAAGCATGTGGCTTTAAATGTAAATACTCTGCTAAGCCGTCATTCATCCTGGAGTAGTTCTGTTAAACACGAGATGCTGAGTTTTTCTACGGTGAACGTAAATAACATGAAGTAACACATGTTGTTTTCAGAAAAGAAACCACAGAAATGCGGTAAACACGAGTTCTGGGAGGACGTGCAGACAGACGGAATGCTCCGTACGGACTGCGGACATGACAGGCAGCTAATTGGAGCATCTTAAATAACCTCGTTAGATTCTGAGTAAATGTCTCTTTCAGCTGTGTTTACGCGGCTCGGCTGAGTAAACGAACTCACAGAGAGTTACAGGGAGGCAGCATCCTCACGGCACAGGCAGGGAACTTTAAACAGTCCGCAAGCTTCTACTGGTGCACTTTTATAGACACAAGTGAGCGGGGCGCTGGGACTGCAGCTGAGATTCATAGAAGTGAGGAGGAGGAGGTTCATATTTAAAGATGCAGAGAAACAACATTCGGAGAACAAACACCCGAGTTACTGGAAGAAACCGATTTCCTTTCAGCAGCTGCAGCAGCACAGATGTGGATCAAAGATTAGACTTTTCACTAATAAGGAAAATCATGCACAATGGTATAATGCTCAGAGAAATGAACAAAGTCCCTATCGGGCTAATAAATGTTAAAATTCATGCTTGTACAAGTACTAAAACATATAGCAAGGGGAACAAGTTTAGGCTTCAATATCTATATAATTATTCCAGTATAATTTCATTTGGGCAGAAAGACTGAAAGGACAGATGACTGGTCATAACGGCCCCTGATGGCTAGAGCCATCGATCTCTGATTTAGATGAGCATATGCTGGATTGTAACATTTGTGTCGTATACTTTGGTGGCGAGTTTAAAAGAAATTTTAAAAATGAAAGTGCTGCGTCAAAGTTTCAGGTCTGTCATGTCTCACGAGAACATCTTGAATCTTTCTGACGGTATAAACTTATTGTCATATTTTAAACATCTAAACATCTGTTTCTATTCCACCTGCCTGCAAATGGGGTTTAATAGTAAAGGGCTGACAGGAAACCCAACGGAACCGGCGCAAGAGAAGCTGGAGGAGATCAGACAGGAAATAACAAACCAACTGGACTTCAGGAGAATTGGCAGAGAGAGAAAAACACTCAGCAGGGAACGGACGAATCTGGACAGGTGGAGGGGAAATCCACAGGCTGCGAACTGCTGGGAAGGTGGATGAGTGGAATGAGGACCAGGCGCGATGGATCAGGAGAAGGCAAAGCAGCTGGGGAAGAACCTGAGCAGAGACGCTGCTGGAAGATCGATATAGGGGCAGTGTTGTGTAAAATCAACGGTTTTGGGCTTTACGTCATGTTATAATGTCATTCCTTCATCAAAGACATAACTGGAGTGTTGCCTTGATTTTTTTCATGGATGTTTTAGAAATCCTATAATCTCCATGGCAACCATTTAGCTGTGCAAAGCACCTGGGTGGAGCTAGTTCAGGGCTCAGCTCCTCCTCACTGCTCAGCTGGAAGGAAGGAAAATCATGCACAAAGCTGCTGGAAGTTTCTAAGCTTCCTAGTTTCCGTCTCTCAGACCGGCCCTTCCCTTTGGCTCCCACTCAACTCCTTCAGACTAGCCAGCAGCAATTAGCAAACACCTGGTGGAACTATGCTCATTATAGGAGCTACTTACCAGTGAAACGCCGGTAAACACGTTGTTCGAGGGTTAAAAGAGGAGCCATCTTGTGATGACTTCCTGAAGGTGGAGTTTCAGAAAGAGCAGGAGCTTTTAAAGAGACAAAGGTCCAATTTCAAGGTGTCATTGTAGCATTGTAGCATTTGTAGCATCAAATATGACATATCTGATGCTACAAATCAAAAGCGTCATATTTGATATGTAGCATTTCTTTAACAACTGAAGTTAACATTGTTGCTTGATTGTGTTATAAAATGGCACTAAATGTCTGGAAAACATCTAACATTAAACTTAACAAACTTGTTAATATAAACATAATTATTTTAGCAGCAGATGATTTTCTGCTTTGAGATAAGAGCAGTCAGATTATGTTTTACATGCTTATTATTTTTACCTCATTTTTTAAGGCTGTCGTACAGGGAGAATCCTGCAGTGCCCACTGGGATGATATTGCTATAATTTCACATTTTATTACTGCGTTAAAATCCACAATAAGTTGTGTTTTCTCTGGTTTCCCACATGGCGGAGAAACATCACGAGAGAAACAGCAGGAAGTTGTCTGGGAGATAACAGAAGAAGAAGACATATGTCTTCACATCTCTAAAAGTGGACTTCCTGCTCGGAGAGCCAAACCAGGAATCATTTCCTGTTAGCAGTTCACAGCGAGGTCAGAGGAACAAACTGCACAGATCTGTATCTGGACATCAATTTCCAATGTGTTTGGATTTTGGTTTGAGTTAAATTTCCTATGTGAGGTCGATAATTCGTACTTCAGAATAAAAATAAAAAAATATATATATATCTCCCTTTATATGGAATGAGACGGCCTACTGATAAGATGAGAGGCTCCAGTTTATGAGTACGAGAGCCGTCCGTTCAGTAAAGCTCACAGCTGGACATGAGGTGTGGCTTGTTGGAGCCCGGGCTCCGAGTTAGAAAATTATGATTAACCTCCTCTGGACAGAAAACATGGAAAATGTTTCTCTGCTTGTCTGTGTCTCATTTCACCAGTGGAAAGCATAGAGTGACTGTAAAGAAGAATTCACCTCCTTGGATGTTTTACCTCCTTTGTTGCTTCTACAAATCAATCCTGTTCAACAAAATGTAGCTTTTTAAAATGTTCTATTTTTATTTATTTATTTTTTACCAAAGAAAACTTTAAAGCCAAAGTGAAACTGATTCCTACAAAATAATGGTAATTAAATGAAAATAAGATAAATAAATATTCAACACAAGTTGCTCCTGATTCCAAAATGATCATACAGAGAATGTGTCTCTGTCATCAAATCATTCCTGTTAACCTATTAAAATTTAGCTCTAATTTTTGCTAATAGAAAATTCAACTTAATTCAGTTAATTATCTAGTACTAAATTACAAAAAAAGTCATCTCAGAAACCAGGGTTGTGCGATACGGGGAATTTTTGGTACTGATCCGATACCAAGTAAATACAGGAACTGTATCGCTAATACCAATTCTGATACCGATACATTTTTTTTTTAAATGTCATCATCACTGAACGATCTGGTGATTTAACTTCAGTGATTACAATAAAACTTTTTTTTTTTTTTTTTACATTCTACTATGCAAAATTATTCATTAACTAAGTTTTTACTGTAATGTGCTACCTAAATACAATTACTATTCCCCCTTCGATCCTAAACGCAAAACCATTATCATAATGAGCCACATTAATACGTATAAGCATTACAAAGGGCATGAAGTCCCGCTCTTTATATCTGCATTTCAATTCCTGCAAAGGTGCCAGAATGAAAAGAACAGTAATTTACTGAACATACGGAAGCAAAACTCCAAACAAAACTATCAGTCTCATCGTGCTGGTATCCATTCAATACCAATACGATATTGAGATCAATGCGCCCAGCCTTATCTGGAACTACACAACTCATTTCAGTGTAAATGCATGAGATGCTGTGTGTTCCCCCAACAGCCTGACAACGTGAGTAAACACACGTTCATTATTCTGGCATCAGACACCAGCAGGAGGCTGAACGTTTGGCCCAAACCGATGTTCATCCATGACTCTTCATGCACACAAACACGACTGAGTGGGTCGACACCGGAGTGTTTAGACTGCAGGATGTGATGGAGATGAGTGAATTCTTAAATGACGCTTTTCACAGATTAGTTCAAAGAGAGTGCAGAAACCCTCGCGAGCAGGCAGGTGACTTTCCTCAGATGATTAGTAGCTGCAGCACAGAGACGTTGTAAACAGAGAAAACAGCCGGACACGCAAACACAGCTGGCTATCTCCTGCAGTTTGGGATCAAAGCGCGGCACTGGCGAGAATCAGGACCTGTCATTATCTGATTACCACCTGCAGTGACAGGAGGAATTAGACCTCAGGAAAATCCCTGACTCTCATCATTCAGAGCTCAGTTATCCAGCAAAATCATATGTTTGACTGAGAGCCTGGGCAACTGGCACGGCTGATCCTGCCAGAGATGACTGCGTTTCACTGGCAGCCATGTTCTCCACTGTGAGAGTGGAAACTATTAAGAAATGTTTTTTTGGAAAAGGCTTTTATTTTCGTTACAGTTAACGATATTTTTTTTTTAAAAAAAGGACTTGTTGCCACTCTCTTTTTCAGCTCAGAGTTTCCAGTTGCTTAGTCGGAAGGAGATGAATAATCTACTGGTCCAAATACGGAGAGAGAAAAAAAAAGCAGATCGGGTTTAGTTAAACTCAGCAGCTCCGGTCAAAGAAACTAAATGATAGAGCTAACTATGAAGAGTTCTTGTTTGTTTATTTATTGAATATGTACAGAAAAAGAAAACAAACACTATGAGGAATAACGTCCTTTAACCACCTACATGATCTTACATATCATGAATAAATCCGTAATTATTAGTTCACTCATTTCATTTTAACTGCAGTGGAGAAGCAATTATTACTTCATGATGATCATAAAATCAATAACAGAAACACAAACAGATTGAGTAATCATATTCAGCAATAATCATATGTCTATATGAACAGTTTTACACTAAGTTGAAAATTAAAATTACTCCAGTTTGACTCCACTTACCGATACACCAAAGTTTTTACTAATAGTTATAAATTTTCACAATTTAAACTGCGATTCCCCCATAACTTTGAAATGTACTCCTTTTTTCTCTCTTTTTCATCCGTCCCCCCTTTCTTCTTTGCTCCCAAAGGCCTGATAATTACACACTGAATTAATGCAGAAGTAAAACATCCCATCTGTTGGTTGGTGATGGGTGTGTGCAATAGAAAGGCAGCATGTGGCAAAACGTATTGATCTGCCCAAACGATCGGTGGCAGTCTGGCTAATGCAGGGACCAAACTGAGTATGCTGCAACGTTAAATGCCTAGGAAGGCAATGCACCATCTTGTATTAAACCGTCACACACACAGCACTGTGTGGGAAAATATCTGTTATCCCAATAAATAAACCCTAAATAACTCAAGAGGAATAAACTGACTCTAACCCTTGTGCAGCGCTGCATTATGAAATGAAACGTAATCTGACACAATGACACTGCATCACCATTTGCCTTCAGTCTCATCTAGCCTCTGGTGTCCCAAAATGAATAGAAAAATGAAGAGCATCTCCACAATGAGTCAAAAAAAATGGTTGGGAAAGTCCTGAACGCAGCAGGAAGGTTCTGAAAAGAAATGTTCTCAACATCTGATGGGTGTCAAGAGACCTGGTTTTCTTACTTTACCCATGGAATGTCAGGAGAAGTGGAGGCAGTATGTGTCTGTCCTCCACCAGATGGTTTTACTCCAATTTTACCCCAGTTCAGCAGAGACGGCAGTGGGATTTCAGTAGGAAGGAATGGCCAGCAACGCATTATTCCACTGCTAAATGGATCTGCTGACTTTTGGGCCTGGTACGTCCCAAAGATGTGAGGCAAAGAAAGGCAATGAGGCTCTTTCAGCAGCAGTGATCCTCAGAAGGAGGAGAGGGAACAGAACAAACAGAACCGATGTTCTCAACATGAGGGAACAACAAGAAAGAGAATATTTAATGTCATGCTTAAGAGAATAGAGCGGTCCTTTGGGTTTAGGGGTGAGTCTCTAGTCCCAAGTGGAGGAGGTCAAGCATATTGGTGTCTTGATCACAAGTCACAGACAGGAGTGGAGCAGTTGGACCTTTGCTCTGGGTCAGACTTGGAGAGGAAGGTGCTGAACCAAAACATAAAGCTTTCACATATACAGCTCTGCCTGTTTTCAATCCTCACCTTTTGTTATGATCACAATCCACAAAAGAATGAGATCTAAGATACAAGTGGAATAAACCAGATCAACCACAAGATGTCCAGGTTCTGGTATAGAGATGGGAGGAACTCGAGTTTGAGTTTGTTGAGACGGTTCAGGAATCTAATGCAGACACTTTCTGGACAGGTACTTCCTGTTGGGATCAGGGGTACCCAGGAATAGACCATGAATTTACCTGGGAATACCTTGGATTTCTGAGGGAAACTAGATAGACAGGTATATTGTAGGTGGGTAACACCCCGATGGTTTACATAAACTGAATAAGAAGATCTCACTGTTAAACTTAAATCAGACCAAACGTCTCTTGAGCTAAAATTACAATCATTATTATTGGTGCAGTGGTAAACAAACAAGAAACTTTGCCATTCTTTAGATCAGTATCCTCAACGGAACACTGCGGTTATCTTTAACAACAGATTTGTGCGTTCATCCCCCGCCCAGCGCCACCTGCACTTGTAGAACATGTTCATACGTCCTCCGTTTTGTCTCCAAAACAAACACAACACCATGTTGCTCTCCTTCTGGCAGCCTGAAGGCACAGCTCTGACTTCCACGCCGTGAAACACACAAACACGCGCACACGCACACACTCTCTCACAACACCAGTGTGACTCACCAACTCTCCTCAGTCCTCTTCTTCAAGGTTTGATGCTGTCCTTCTCTTGTCAGCTCATTTCAGGCAAAAGCTTCAAAACCCTTCCACATCTTCAAAAGTACACTGAAGCATGAACATTGTTTGGTGGTAAACTAAGAAAAAGAAGGGAGTGACAGTGAGGGGGTGGAGGCCGGGGGAGGAAGGGAAGGGAAACGGAGGGGAGGGGATTCGGCGTGGGATATCCCTTTGAGTCATGGAAGCTGATCCAAACAGCAGACATGCTCGCAGACAGCCAAGCAGCTCTGAGTGTCTCTTTGTATTGTCCTGTCAGTCAGCATCCATACCACTGTGAGGACATTCAGCAGCCTCTGGAAAAACTTACCCAACTTCCTCGTAGCGCCGTCAGTGGAAAACACGCACAACCTCCAGAGTGAACACACATTCTCTGTTTTCACACTCACTCTGGTTCTCTTCATGTGGATGTGTTAAAGGGGCAGTATTATGTAAAATTGACTTTTGTGAACTTTGCTTTGAGAAATCTTTGAATCTCCATGGCAACCATTCAGCTGTTCAAAACGCCTGGGTGGACGTAGCTCCGCCTTAGCTCCTCCTCTGAGCTGCAGTTTTCAAGCATCCGACCTTCTGTCTACATCCCTCCTCTACATCACCACCACTCAGCTCCTTCAGACTAGCCAGCAGGATTTGGCAAACACATGGCTGCACATCAGCCAAGCTCATTACAGGAGCTACTTCTCAGTGCGACACGGGTAAAAACGTAGCTAAAGGGTCAATAGAGGAGCCATGTTGTGATGACTTCCTGAGGTCGGAGTTTCAGGAAGAGGAGGAGTTTTAAAGAGACAGAGGCCCAATTTCAAGATGTTGAATTGCAAGGTAAAATTTCTTCCAAGTCATATTTGACATATACAGCATTCTTTTAACAACTGACATAACATAGTTATTTGACTGCTCTATAAAATGGCACTATGCGCCTGAAAAACACATAATGCTGTCTCTTTAAAAATGTAAAATGATGGTAAAGATTGTATAATTCCCCCTACAATTTCAGTAGAAGGGGTGATACATTTGTGTGTGTCTGGTTTTGCTTTTCTCAGTACATACACATGCATACACTGTTATGCACCAGTGCCTTCTTTGTCTTCTTTTGTCCACGTGCTGCTCTTAGTTGGTATGTACTTTGTTCATATGAATAAGAAAGAAAAATGACGGCAAATGATCAGAGGACATTTGTGCTTTTTAAGTTGCAACACTGTATTGCTGACTGAAAAAATAAATACAATTTTTTTAATTGTCTTCCTGAGGCATCACTGTATGCAAAGGAGACTCAATTTACAATGAGCTCAAAATCCTTTGCTACCATGACAACTCCTTGGGGAAATGCAAGTGTTGTATATTAACTTGTAGTAAAAAAAAAGAAAAAAAAAAGTATCTTTTTGTTAGAATGATGCTTTTAATGACTCCTTTCAGAGAGTTGTGAGCTTCAAAGTGACCGTGATCTGAGCAGCGTTTGGACCTTTGGCCTGAAGGCCTTCTGCACATGAAAGACAAAGACAATGAAGGGAGGAAGTAGTGAGGGAGGAGAGAGAGAGGAATTAAAGGGAGTGGAATCTGCAGAGGTCAAACCAGGGGCTGCAGATGACATGAATTCAGATGAAGTGAGAGACATGTGTTTGTGTGAAGAAGAAGAAAAAGAAGAAAGAAGAAAGAAGGCAATTGCAGCATATCAGAACTAAAATGACCTCTGACCTCCTGACCTTTTCATGATATTCTGTGTGACTGGCTGTTGGAGTGCTGGTGGGTCACACTGGGCTGGAAAAGAACTGTTCACCTCCAAAGAGCCGGTCTTGTACTATCACCAGGGCGACCAGTGGAGCAGCAGCAGCAGGCAGAGTCTGTGCATCTGTTATAAAAGAGTCAGACTTCGCTTTGATACAACATCCAGCTTTATCTGGTGGCATTTGCTGCCGAACATTCAGCTGCTTTCATAAGAGCTGGTGACTGGCTCATGCAGAAAGAATGTTGACATTTTCATAATCTCTGAAAGACAGCACCAGCTACTTGATGGGTGACCTCAAGTAAACTGATACAGACATGTATGATATTGCAGTATTATGTTCTGTTACCTTATAAGTCCTGCTGCTGTGCTCCCTAGTGGAACCACCTGGTAACTGTAGGAAACCTGGTTTCATGGATAGTCACACTGGTCTGAGAAAAATACCTCGGAAATTTTTTCTGTTTTGTTTTTTTTGGCATGCTTACACTCTTAAAACTGCAGCAGGTAACTTTTTTATTTTAAAAAATAAACTGTCATAATATCCTGGCAGTACAACAGGTGAAAAATATCGAGCCTCTTTACCTCCTCGCTGTGGCTTCAATGGCTTCAAACCCTCAACCTCCAGGTCAATAAGTCTAATTTTTTATCACATGGTTTCTGTAATGACAATAAGGATTATTGATTGATTGAAACTTTGAGGGACTTTACTGAAAAGGTCTTCACTGTGCCGAAGTGACACAGAGAAATGAATGAACATGATGACAGTATTCTGGACATCCAGCAGCACCTTCTGCCTGATGATAGTCAATGTCACTAATATCATTAGCAGCTAAAGTAAGTGAAGAGAGAGCAGCCAGAGGAGGCATTAGGACCCAACAGAGGGTGAACGTGGGAGAGAAAAGGGTTGGTTAGATGTTTGGAGGCTGGGGACCGGGGATGGGGCGGTAGATAGAGCGCCTCTGTGTCGGCCTGATTATTCTCTCAGCAGAATGAGCTCCCTGTAACAAAGGATTTATTATCACAAGCTGGAGAGCGGCTGCACTTTGGAGACTGTGCACAGCCGTTTTCACTGGCATCTACCGAAAAAATGTGGAGCAGCTCAGCACTGGTTGGGTGCTTCGAACAACAGCATACTCTGTGCGCGGGTCCCTCGGTCCATAAAGCAGCCAATGTTCGGGCATGGCGGAAAAACAGGGGGCTAGAGCGGCGGTGTCAACCCAGCTACGTCAACACCAAGTCCCTGGCAAAAGGGAGGATCAGAGTAAAAGAGGAATTTAAAATGACAGATTATACAATTTGTTAGGTCAGATACACCTGGAAAGATTCTCTACTGCACACTCCGTCTTTACGGGTTCTGATTCCCACTAGCTTTGCTGCTATTGACCTTAAAATTGAGAAAACTGGAATCACAGGATTCAGGTCAGTTTGTATCCGGCAGCCTGGCGCTTATTTGTATCCACTGGTCTCCCTGGATAAGGGGCAATTGCTTCCACCAGAGGTGTGACAGCATCACACATTCATCAAGTGCTGAGCTTGCCATTAAAAAGTGTTGAATCCATCACTCTAATATAAAACAGTTTTCCAAAAAATCCACATAGTCAATCTCAAGTTTAAGGGACCTATTGCTCAAAAGAATCAATAGTTGCATTTCCATTGTACATATTATTGCACAATTTGAAATTTTGAAAAAAAAAGTTTAATGGAAACATGCCAATTTTGAAAACATTTTCCTTATTTGATAAAAAAAAGTTTTGACACTGGGATAAGGTGGTTTTTGGCTGCATCAAAATTGGCTTGTTTTGCAAAACTGCAATGGAAAAACTGTTTTTGCATCACGAATCACATGATCAACAACCGGATGTTCCCACTAGCGCAAACTACAAAGAAGACAAGAGGAACAACACGATTGCAAAATTGTGTTTTTTCGACATTAGCAGAATACTGAAAAAGCTTGCAACAGAAACTCAGCCGTTGCTGTTCTTTAGATCTTGGCGCGATGCATTGCTTTTTAAAATTGCACCATCAATTTCATGTTGTCAAACAGATTCTATTTGAGTCCATTTCTACTGCACAAGTCTGGCAGTAATCGATCTGGAAAGAGCCTGGTGAAATTGGAATTAACTTAACCAAAAATCGTGGTTATTTTTGTCAGGCTGGTGTGTTAGGGAACACTTTATCTCATCCGCCACTCTCTGACTTCATAGCAGAGCGGCTTCTCAGCCTGTTCAAGACTGTTGTGTCTGTCACTGATAAACCAAGGACAGCTTTAGTCTGAACTCCTCCGGCTGCTCCAGGTTGATCATTAGTACCAATAAAGGGTGTCTCTTTTGGGTAATCATTGTAAAAACAGCAGCTCTCCAATCCGGCGTCGCACCCACATGCTTCTCAAGTCTTCAGGCAAGACATGACTGGCTACATAAAGCTCTCTCTGATAACAGTGCGATAAAAACAACTGGAAAATGTAACCGAAGGCGACACTTTGCCAAGAAAACATCACAAGCAGCCGCATAAAGAATTCCTGTACAGAAGCCAGTACTATTTCTCAGCTCTGTGGTCGCTTCCTCACCTAAAAATAAAGAGAAACGTAACAAACAGGGGCATAAAGGGCTAAACTTTCACTCTGGTGCTGGTTCTGGTGCGCAATCTGTCGCCACGTAAACACCTGCACACACACATCAGGATGATCACACACTCTTAGTTCCTCAGAAGGCTGCAGCCAGCTTTCAAACAGCAGTGATCCTTTGGTTGTGGTGAGGTAATGGGTGTGTTTTACCTGGTGGGGTGACGGGTGTTGCAGGCCGTCCGCTCTGACGGGTTTAAGCAACCGGTCCGATGTCCCAAAACCCAACAGCTGTGACTGGGATCCAGAGAAGAAGACTCCTGATCTCTGTTAGCTCCTCTCCCTCACTATCTCTGTTATGGCTGTCATAACACACACACTGATCTGAAGCCATGTGGCTGAAACTCTTCTGACACACTCTGTCTGTCTGCTGCTCCCACCGCCTCTCCTCTCATTCACACGCTCCTGCTTTCTCTCTCTCCCTCAGCATTACCAGTCCTCCACCCATCCACACACACACACAGTTCCCTCATCGTGCCAACACTCAGGGTTCCTTCAGCAGGGAGACACAAGGCGCTCATTCTTCTGGATGAAGAAATGCCGTGTTGTTCTGCATAAATGTTAACCTGAGCCTGGACTCATAGGTAAACGTGGTGCTGAAAATGAGCGGAATACAGTCAGGGGGTAAATGTTCGCTGGAAAACAGCCACATGCGCTCACACACTGGCACCACTGTTAAGGCGGACAACCTTTTCTTTCTGATAGAGACATTCTGATCCAGGAAACCAGCATACAGCAACTCTAAATAGACAGGTGTTAGATACGGTTAGTCAGCAAAACCCAGTGCTGTTTCTGTTCATATTAATAGAATGCTAAAGAATTTTTTTTTAAAGTGGGCTCCGTTAGGAGCTTCACAAGAACCAGAGCCTGCAAAGTAATGCTGGAACTATAACTCATTAATTATGATTAATGAGCTAAACAGATTTTAAATGTGTTAAGAATGTTTAAGGCAATTAATCAGATTTTTTATATATATACAAAGGTTCTGGTGGGAACCTTTGCGTACGTCTGGTACTCCCATAAATCTGACGCACAACCAACATCCACAAACAAAAGCAATGAACGACAGAGACAATTTTTTTTACCTATATGACAGAAATATGAAGAGAAATCCTGCTGCTGAATTTGTCTTACTGAATATACTTTTAATAGTTGCGACAAAGCAGAGGGATGCTGACCGACCTCACATTAAGCGGAAAATGACGGACAGATGGAGAAAGAAAGAATGCTAAATTAATGCTAAATTAGCCAGCCTAAATGCTGGCTGAAGCTAAGTCAGTTAACATTTAGCTAGATGTACGCTGCATTCTTCAAGGTCGTCTGGTTTGTCTGTTTAACTTGTTACCAACATTTTAGATTTACTAGCCAAGCAAGAGGATAACAAGTTCCGGTTAGCCTGGTTGTGACAGTACAGCTAACTGAAACTTAGCGCCCAGTGGAACCAGTTGGCTTTCCCTGCAGTCTTCTGTCTTCATGGCGGGATCCTCTGGTCTCTGCCTCAACTCAGTCTGAGTCAGAGCAAAATGGTCTTTGTTACACCAATTAGCATTAGCACAGCATAACTACATTGTGTTTTGAACTGGCACATGTTTCCAAGTTTAAGATACATTGAGAAGATTCTGCGCATGTTGGACTCAAGATTCAAAAATACCCGTAAGATTTAGTGTAAAGGGTTGTTGAACTCTTACAGACGCCCATAAAACTGACCACAATGGTAGATTCATTCTGGACAGTCCAACAGCTATAATGGAGGGGCTCAAATGTGTTTGTTGTGGCCAAGAAAGTGAAGCAGACTCTGTAAAAAGTCAAGCCTTAAAAAAGAGAAATATTCATAGTGTTACTCCTTTTTTTATCCTGTCGTAGTTTGTGTTTGTGGGCAGCAGAGCCTCAGACTCTAACCAAACCGGTCATTTAGAGTTATACCAGAATGATGTCTAAAGCCCAGTTAGAACTGCTGTGTGTACACTTTACAGGCTCGATGTCCTGATCCAGAAAAGCTTCCTTCTGGATGTGACAAACTGCACATACCTAACATTCCTGGAAGCCTGGGTGGGATTTAACATGATTTAGGTAAAGTGCATTCATCTGTCAGCCTAAATCACACAGCTGGCCAGTCACCCACATAAACATCCCAGCCAGGCTAACATCTCCCAGCCTCACAGGAATTCTGCAGATATAAAGGCAGCTGGTGGGAAATGTTTTCAGCAGACACTGAGCTGGAGGTTATCAGTATGGGTCGATAGGGTGTAAATCAGAACCACGATGCTTGCAGAACTGCCATTGCACTTTTTGTTCATTGTAGAAACAAGCAGCGCTCTACCTCCCACCATAATCATCACATCTCCAGCCTGTCCATCAATCCTGTAGCAGACAACTGTTGATCCTAGTTAGCAACAATCTTTCTCACAGGTTGTAGTGTCTATTTGTCCTTTGAACAGACAGCCATGAAAACACAAGTTGGACAAAATAACCAAGTTGTCAGCAGACGAAGAATACCCAGCAATAACAGCTCCGAAAAATTCATATTCAGCTATATACACTTCAGCCAAAATGTAGCACAAGTGTCAGCAGTTCTGCAAGCAACTTAAGAAAATGTTAAATAAGCATATAAAAAAAGATTTTTGTGGCACTAGAGTTTTTTTTGTTTTTTTTTCAATAATCAAATGGGATATTGGCGGAGAGAGAAGGGGTGAAGACATGCAAGATCAAACACTGCAGACTGGCTTCAAGGTCTACTAGCATGTGTGGCGCCCGCTGAACCTCCACACCAGGGGTGCCTAAAGTCGGTCCTTGAGGGCCGGCATCCTGCATGTGTTAGTTCTCTCCCTAGTGGTAGTAACAACCTTTTCAGAATGTCAGTGTTCTTCATAGGCTTCCTAATGAGCCATCGTTTGATCCAGGTGCGTTAAACCAGGGAGAGAACTAAAACATGCAGGATGCCGGCCCACTGCTCTGCACAATGTGTCACCCCAAATCGATAGTTCTTTGGATTTCTCCTAACCGTTCTGCATGAAGCCTCAAAATCAGTTCTCATTGCCATGACGAAAATTGCAGTATCTTCTCAGCCTCATGTCATCTACTTCTTCTTGTCACAACCCAACTAACAAACTTCTCGCCCCGCTTTTTATACGAAACTATTGTGTGATTGGTCAGAATTCCATGGGTGTGTTGGTTTTTGCGGAAAACAGCCACAGCAACTCAACTTCCAGCGGTTGGTGCATTTGTCCAACGGCGTAAAGAAGTATGCACTGATTAGCCAAAACACTGAATTCAGTTCAGGTCCGCTGTGGTTGGGGAACGTTACACAGACGCCTTCTGTTCCTGTTGTTGGCTTCCAAAAACAGAAAATACAGTCATTATTTCCTCCTCCTCCAAATTTCCATCCATCTGTTTTCTTTCACCCTTATCTCAATGGGGTAAGGAGGGGTGCTGGTGCCTGTCTCCAACTGTCAGCAGGCGAGAGGCGGGGTACACCCTGGACAGGTGGCCAGGCCATCGCAGGTCCTCCAAACTTGTGAACTCGTAATAGTCATTCCTTTCTACCATGATCACTGCTTAGGGCTTAGTGTGTCTTGTTGACCTAGAAGGGTGTGTGTGAAAACAAACGTCCCGCAACCACCTGACATGCATGGATAGTTTGACTTCAATCCAATCATGCAATAAGGGGCTCTGATTGGTCGAGCTGGTTTTAGTCTGGCAGTAGCTAGTTTCATAAGCTTTGAGGGCCTGTAGAGGTCCACAAATCTGTTGGCGTGTGTTTCTATCTGCTTTGCACACCCAAGGGGTAGAATTATTCCCCATTCTTCATTGTAAGTTGCTTAAACTCAGTCAGATTGAACAGAAAATGCCTTTTAGCAGTAAATTTCCAGTGTCACCACAGATTCCTGACACCTAATAAACTAATATAACGGCCAACGACTTGGCCATTATAACACATGAAGATCCTTTAATGCTTCCAGCAGGAGTTATTGTCCTCCTGCTGGAAGGAAAAGCTCCACCTCAGTCTCAAGTCTTTTTCAGCTTCTAACTGGTTTCCTCCCAGTATCTTCCTGTATTTAGCTCCAATGAGTTTCCCATCAGTGGTTTCTTTTCTGTTACTAAGAAAACCCACTCCCACACCACGATGCTACCACCACTATGTTTCACCAAAGGGATGCTGTGCTTAGGATGATGTGAAATTTTTCTTTTCTCCCACACAACGTTTTTAACGTTGGGGACAAAGGTCAGTTTTTGTCTCGTCTGACCAGAGCATCCGATTTCTTTACTTCGATAGTTCCAAGACTCTGACATTATGAATCTGGACATTACTTGAAGAATCCTGAGGAGAGCTGGTATAAGAACACATTAACACTGCCATAACCACAGTTCTTAGGAAGGGTGCCATTTTCAACGATATCTTCAGACAATTGTCTTTGAGGTACATTCCACAGGAGCCATGACTGCTGTGAATGGTGTTTTACTATTTCCTCTCACCACCTGTGGGGACGGAACAATGCATCCCAATAAAGCGTAGATCCGAGGCCTGTTTCTTTGTTGTGGGAGTAGAGAGAAGGCAGCACACATGCAGGGCAGCCACCGTATACACGGACGAGCCCACAGGTAACTTACAAATCACCAGGGATCCAGGGGAAGTTTCTCCTTTAATTTAAACACACACATCCACCCACTCACACTTGGCATAAACAGACGTCTGAGACAGTAAAAGCTCTCCGTCCTTTCATCTCTAATGAAAAGCACGTTGGGTTCTGTCGCACTCATCCCCCAGTACCCACGCACCCATTCAGATCCTTTATAGAAACATACAGCACAGCGCTGCAGGGCTGAGCAGAGGGAGTCGCTCATTATGAACATCAAAGACCTCAGTGGGCGCCGACTCCAGAGGACTGGAGCTGCTCACTGGGTGAAGGAAATATCTCCCACCATCCCTCCACACTTCTGATATCGTCAACAGAAAAGGCAAGTCAAATAGCAGAGACGAGTCAGAGCCAGGATGAACTACCTTGACCAATTAGACACGGCCACGTCTTCCTTTAGGGCACATTCTGCCTTGCAAAGTTGAAAGGTCGATCCCGGGCTCAACAACCGACACCAGAAGTTTAGTTCAGACTAAAGTGTTTATGTGAGCTGCTGCTCTGGAGGTTTGAAGACTTCAAAGTGCAACATTTCTGAGGTGGTCAGTGGAACAGCACTGCCATCTAGTGGCTGTTAACTGCGATGGCGCGGTATGGCCGTTGTAAAACAAAAAGACAGAGGAGTACATTTCAGCAGAAGAATTCAGAAATTTAGAGATGTAGCAAAAAGTTTAAAAATTTTCTACAAAAACAAGAAAATTCTGAGTTTGACAATTAGAATATTTGCTTGAGAAAAAAAATAACAGAAAGTTTTAGATTAATTTCTGAGTTTTAAAAGTTAAAATTTTGTTAGACAAAAAAAATTAGATTAAGATTTTTTTTTTTCTAGCACATTTGTGGCTTTTCAATCTTTGAAGTTTTTATGTATTTTTCTAAACAAATTTTAGAAATTTTCTAGGAAATATTTCTGAGACAACTTTAGCATTTCTCAGTTTTGTTTCTAGCAATTTTGAAAGATTTTCACACATTTTTGTTTTATTTTATTTTATTTTATTTTTTCAGAAAATGTCTGAAATTTCTTGGCAGAAATGTATTCCTTCTTGTTGTACTATCTACATACATACCAGTATGCTATGGCCAGAAATGAGAGGAGGTTCTTATGGGCTTGGACACAAATTGCAAACACAAGACATTTAAAAATGATCAATATCTGGATCTCAGCTACCATCGTTCCCATGGAGACTGAGGTGAAGGATAAAACATGGCACGGCAGTGTGAGGAGAAACCCAAGAAAAAGCTCCCTGCTGTTTGAACAGCCAACGAGAGAAATTCCACATATGGACACAGAATTCGTCCAATTTCCTTCCAGCCTCCACCTCGCTCCCTGGAGGGCTTTCATTCAGGATACTGCTTGGTGCTGTGAGGAAAATCACCAAAAATCACGCAGCACAAAATGTCTGCAGCGAATCATCTTGTGTCCCACTGTGCACTTTGACCATTAAGAAACTAATATAGATGTTAAAACAGTTGATGCTTAAATGTGGCAAAAAGATCTTAAAAAGGCCATCAAGTTTAAAAAAAAGAAAGAAAGAAGATAGATGCAAAAAGAACAAAATTTAATAGATCTATATATCTGGTAATAAACTTTAAAGTGCTTTGGACTTTTATAAAAACTTTAGCTCTGATCTGCAGAGTGCTATAAATATACATGTAAGTGTTTCATGCACTTTCTGATACTACATAAATGCTGAGCAAAGGCCAATAAACGAATCCCACATGACCACCAAACAAACAGCGACAAGATGGAAATGAAATTGACCCAGTTTTATTTATGCGATCGATAACTATGGCGAATATCGGCAAGTTACGATGTTAGTGCCGATATATTGTGCATTCCTAGAGGTGGCAGCATCATAGGCATCATTTTCTTCAGAAGGCACAGAGTATAAAGTCCTACAAGAAAAGCCTGAAGCACCCGACTCAGCAGACATAAAAATCTGCATACAGTGACGGTGGAGACTGTTTTAAAAATACTATTGGACTTACTGTTGTTAATGTTTAGTGAGGGGGGAAAGCACTCAGTTGAGCCAAACTGTTGCAATGAGAGATTTTATGAAAATGGAACAGATTTTTTTTTTTTTCTAATTTTAGCTGCTATTGATTGGGATAGAATTTAAAATAATCAGTCCAACCTATAAAATGCTACATCACTCTCCTATTTTCACAAAAAAAAAAAAAAAAGAAAGAAGAAGAAAAAAAAACAAGGAAAAATACACCAAGTATCCGTGACTGGTTCTGATGAGTCTTTCTGTTTATAACGGAACTATATGACAAGATCAATATTTCTGATTGGCTGTGCTTTCTGAACACAACCACTCAGCTCAGGAAAAGTGTCGCCTTTGAGCAGCTGGTCAGAACAGCTGATCTCTGAGCAGAACTTTAGCCAGATAAAGGCCATTTATTTTGTTGGAAATAATTTTAACATCACTTTGAAACCTTTTCTAATGCATTAATATCCAAACAAAATGTTTTAAACAGAAGTTCTGACACTTTTCAGTAAATCTGGCCTTAGCAGCAGGATGGACTAGATACATGAATAAGCATGTCATCAGCATTCTATGGATCAGTTACCAGAGTGTGATTGTGTTTTCTAAGAAATGCAAAAATGACTCTGAAACCATTTTGGGCAGGAAAGGAGGAACTGTGGGAGTACTGATGCTGATCTCACTGGCATTTCCACATTCTAAATGGAGCTTTCCATTTAAAGAGACACGCAACTCTGTCTCTGTTTGAGGCAGCAGATCCTGGAGCTGAGCAATAGTTATCGCCTCGGTGTCACCGCGCCGACCGAGCAACAGCTTCTCCCTTTGAACTGCTGCTCAACCTGAGGCAGGAGACCCAACACGAGTCTGCTGCTGCTCCTTAAAGGGACGGAACGCAAAACCGCCACCTTACAGGTGGATTATGAGATATCAAACAACAGGTTTCAGGTCACAACCATTTCCTCTGGCACTGGTGGGTAGTTGGTTTTCTCTTTTCCCATTAAGAAGTCACAAATAGACATATTTAATATTTAAAACAGCCGGTAGTCGTCAGAATCAGTTGTGACTCGAACGGATTTCCTTACCTTAAATCGTACTTTCTTGACCATCATTCTTCAGCAGCAGGTGAAGCGGGTGCTAACAGATGTTAGAGAAGTTTTCCTCTCTCGAGTTCCATTGAGGAAGGACAAAACTCCATGAACCAAAGTTCCTGCCAGTCGGTCCTGATCCAGTCAAAACCTGCAGACGGAGGCTGTGATGCTGCCGGTGTGCTTTAACAGGACAGAGACAACAGTCTGCCCGCCCCCTCCTCCTGCTCCACTGAGAGTTTTATCAGCCAGCTCATTCATTCGTAAAGAGCACACCCTCTGTTTATGGTTGGCTATTAACACCAACCACCCCCCCTCTTCAATCCAGGCACGGCTGCTGGCTGCCTTGCAGCTGACCTCTGTGACCCTAAAGTGGCCCCCTGATCCCACCCCGTCCCCGTCCCGCTTCATCTACCATCATTTACCCATCTGTCGGCCTGTAGCGTCTCCACTCAGCATCTGTCTCACCTTCATCCTCATGGCTGCTGATGGGATTTTTTGAAGTTGCGTGTGGAGCAGGAAGCAAAGTGAAATCTGTTTTAAAAGGTTAAACACCAAACTTAAATCCACTTGGCTTTAGGACAGAGGCTAAAAGAAAACCTGTTGGTGACTTTAAATAAAGCAACGAAGAATTGGTGCACACTGGCACTGGTGGATTTCAGTATAAATGACGTGGCTCTCTACCCAGGGAGTCACAGCATATGGGGGTACAGCAAGAAAAAAACGGATCTGTAACTTGTTCCCAAATCACGCTTTCATTTGTTTGATTTCATCTTTCAGTCAATGACAAATGGCTGTGCTGTGAGTTATGTAAGAGCTGTGACAAAATATGGTTATATACCATTAGAGGCTAATGCTGCTATAGTTGGTATCTACATTGCGGCTTCTGACTTAGAGGTAAATGAGATGCTGTTGTGGAGGAACCAGGATCTTTACTTTGGGTAAACTGGCGAAACAAATTTCAAAGTTCAGTTTAGTAGCAGAAATTATAATCCAGAAAACGCCTGTACAACATCTGGACAGCATTCATGGTGCTTAACTGTTTTTATGATTTGTTATGAATGGATGGAAAAGTTATTTCCTCAACATTTTACACAAAAACACCCCCATTATGATAATGTTGAGATTTTTTGGAAATGTGTTCAAAATACAAAACCAAGAAATCCCATTTACACAAGTATTCACACCCTTAGCCAAATACTTAAAATATGGCTGCCTTCATACATTTTTCATAATCTCAAAAAGACGTGGCAGCTGAAATTGTTGCACAGTTCCATGTTGGTCTTTGTCATGACAACATGACAAAGACCTGCGAAGATTTTTTATGACTCACAGATGAGACGACAAACCAAAGTTGTCAATTGGGAAATTGTATAATGATGAACATAGCTGGTTTTGTCTTTAGCCTTTTTGTATTCCTTAAAGGGGCGGAATGTATTTTCCAGGCACACAGAGACTTTTTACCTTCAGTTGTCAAAATAAAGTTGTACAGATAAAAGTAAGAGACATTTGACACCATGGAATCTTCTTCAATCCCAGCATGGTTCGTACTGTTTTCCAAAATGAAAATTTTGATTTTTTTCTTTTTACCATCCTGCATGGTTTTAATATCTGGATGGTCCAAATCCATGGTTTTTCCAGAGATCTCGTTCTCTTCCGTGGATTCAGGATCCGTGGAACAACCTGGTAAGGTTTCTCCAGGGAGCTCCTGACCTCTTGACTTAAATCTTTGACCAGGTCGACTTGGCCCTGTTATTCCTTCTCTTGAAAACTGTGATGTGTTTCTGTTGGGAATCTTTTTTCTCAGCTCTCAGCGTGTCGGGCAGAAGTAGATCCTCTTTTGCTCTTTCCAATTCATTTTTCATACAACTCATCTCCTGCTGGTATTGTTCTGCTTGTTGTTTCAATGTAGTGACGTCGACTTCATACCGACAGCTGAGCTCCTGGTACAAACCTTTAACCTTCTCCAACTCAGCCTGGGCACTCCATTCTTTCTCTTGCAGGCATTCTCAGCTCTCACGTTGTCGAGAAGCGCCTTGTCCTCCTCTGATTTGAGTTTTTCCTCTCCTGTCGTATCTGCAGATGAAGCTTTTCGACTCGTTCTTGCAGCACAGAATGGTTTATTTCATGAATAATCTTCTCTTTCCTTTCTCTTGAAAGAGCAGTTTCCTCCTGCTTTATCTTCTGCTGGTATGTTTCAGCCTGCTGTTCTAAATCCTTAATTAACTGTAATCCTTCATTGTATGAACATTTGATCTGATTCAGTTCTTCTTGCAAAAGTTTTTCTCTGTCTTGCAGGAATGCGATCTTTTGTGACATTTCTTGAATCATATCGTCCTTTTCAGCTCCCAGACTCTCCAGGACCCGTTCCTCACTCAGTGTCACTTCATAAATGGTTTGTGTCTTGGCCTCCTGCCTCACCAGAGCATCGTCTGCTTCATACTGAGAGTGCAGCTCCTCGTAGGATGTCTTTAGTTCGTCCAGTTCTTCTTTGAGGGCCTTACTTTTCTCCTTCTCAGCATGTATTTCAGCAACTATTGCTTCCAGGCTATGGAAGTGGGCCACCTTTAAATCCTCAAACCGTTGTTCCAGGTCCTCCTTCTCCATGTCTTTCACGTCTTTGTGAGCCTGGGAAGCAACGGCCACAGCTTTCAGGACTTCTGGATCACTGAACCTCTCTAGTCTCTCAAATTCCATCTTTGCCTCTTTGGCCTGGTTGAAAAACCCTTCTTTGAGATCTTTCCGATTTTTTTAACTGGAATTTCGTCTCTTCCGGCTCTGCCTCTAGGTGGGCCAGTGTTTGATTGTCTTCAAACCTTCTGGCAGTTTCCATTTCCAGGAGGGAGCTCAGTCTTTGGATTGAGGGAACCTGCCTTGGGGGTTTTGCTGGTCTCCCCTTCTCGCATCGGGTCCCATCATCCCACTGTGGTATCTTGGCGTATGTTGAGACATTTTCCTTTAAATACAACCACTAAAATCGTCGACTGGTAAACTAACCGAACGGTCGATTTGAAAGAGCTTTGCGTGCGTCTGAACTGGTCAGTGATATTGCAAGCAATGAAAAATATGCAGAATTGTGTTACATACAATTCTGCAGTTGATGACATCACAGACTGCCTCGCCAGTGACGTCACAGAATCTTCCTTTGCTGGTGGTGTGACATCATTCCACCACCAAATATCCATTCTTGTTTACATTCAAAATAGTCCATGACTCACTTGTTTTATCCCATATAAAACAACTCATTTCCATTTGGGGCCAGATCAAAAATCAGAATGTTCTTTAAGGGCCTGTTGTATTGATAAAACCATTTAAATTGTTAAAATATCATTAAAGAGGTATTTCAGCTTTCAATAACTGTTACTTAAAATAACATAATATTGAACATCTTTTCAATCAGTCCATCCAGGATTGTTTCTGTGGTTCTCTGGAATCAACATAACAGATTTTGTGTTGTTAATTTAGAAATATTTGTAAGGAATTTTTACAATATTTGTGCAAATATATTATGTTAAATGTGACCTTTTATTAGTTGCTCTATCAGTCATGGACTATAACTTGCCATCAAGTTACAGCAGTCATTTGAACCCAAATGTTTATGGCCAATTTTGAGAAAAAAATGTAGATAAAATCTGAAATAAATTATTGAATTATAGTTATTTGTGAAAACTGGAGGGGCCTATTGCTATAATTTGGTGTCTAGAGGGCCACATAAAAAGCTATGGCGGGCCAGATTTGGTATGTGCCACAAATGATAATCTCATGTGAATTTTTTTTCAATATCTGTTCCTTGGGAAGTTAATTTTGCTTGTTTAGTCAAACATTTTATTTTCTTTTACATAGTGGAAAAAGAGAGTGTGAAAGAACATTTATAATAGATATAAACAACATGAAAAATGAAAAAGTAAAAGATAAAATCTATAATTTATAACTACTGATTTCTAAATCTCATCCAAAGGCAAAAAGAAATTCTACAACCGCTAAAATCTGAGGCCTCCATTTTTGTTTACATTAGTGAAGATGGAAGTTGTGCTCAGTTTCTTCTTCAGAGGTTTTCGTGTCGTTTCCTTCAGTAGTTCTTGATGCAGCGCCCCCACAGTTGAGGAGGGGAACAGGTTTTTCAAACCACTAAACACACAGAAAAAAATATTCTGAAAAATGGCCATCATGCTGAAATTCAAGTGGCTAAAAGAAAATATAAACATATTTCCCTCTAAAGTAAATAATAAAATTAGCTTGTACACTAATTTTAACATACTGAACTGTTCAAGTCCATGTTAGTCAACATGCTTTTGACTCTCAATGGGCTACTTTGCAATTTTTTAGCTAAGCTTAGCATTGATGCTAATGTTTAGCATCAGAGCGCTGGGCCCAAACCAACGGGCGTACTTTGGCAGGCCCCAGTTAAATTCCTTCAGGAATTGGACTGAAGCAGTTGAGGATCCCGCTCTGTGGATGGGAGATGCAAGTCCAAGGAGGAGCTCTGGGAAAGTGGGCGGGGCTTGGTGAGGGCAGGTGTTTAAGCACCTCTGAAGGGTTGCCACAGGAGATTCAATGATTCCTCAAACATAAATGACAGAATCAATCCAGGTATGTTTAGCTAAAGCAGTAACATTATATGTGAAATATTTGCCCATTCTTAAACTACGTCTGGACATCCATCGTCAAGTATTGTCACAGAACTCTTTCACGAGTCTTCCTGTCAATGTTAATTATTTTGTTATTTTTCAATTTTTACAATGTTATTTTTCTGTAATAACATTTATCCCTACAGCACATTGCTTCTCTAGTGGAGAACTTTTCACAACTCAACAGCATTTTATATGTAGGTCATAAATTGGTATTATTTGGCATAAATCCCAGGTTTGCTGGTAGGAAAACGCAAAAATTATGTTTGCAACTTTCTGGTAAACCACTTGATGGAATAAAGGCTCATTAAGACCAAGTCCACTGTACAGTTTTAATAATACATTTTATTCCATTAAAGTTTCTTTTTTTTTTTTTTTTCTTTCTAGTTTTACACTGGAATGTCAGGATTCCCCTTCTGCAATTTTGTTAAAAAAGAAAAGAAAAGTTGTTTCTGGTCATTGTTGACCCCACATCCACACAACCTTTGCTAAATTGAAATTGAGGGGCAGGAAAGGAGGGAGAATAACTAAAAGAAAAAAAAACCATAAAAGACAAATTTTACTTCATGTATAATGTTGACGCTCTTTGATGATGTAAGTAAAGGATGACTGGTTGGATGAGCATTACAGCTTACAGTGGGGGGTGGGGTGTAGTGAGCCCCCCTGCTGATGGGAAATGTAAGGTGGGGGGAATAACGGCTGAATCTGATTTTAAACCCTTGAAGTGTGAAATCTCAGGGTTCATCTCTGAACTCAAATGGAGCACAATTAAACATGGCGTTCCTTCTAGACGAGGCAAGGAGTGGTTTAATGGTGTTCCAAAAACAACATGGTGGGGAAGTTTAATGATTTTACTGATAGGCGTGTTGTTGAGAGTCCCTTAACAGTAGAAAAGAAGAGCAGAAACACAAAGCTTTTGTTTACGTTCTCCAGGGAAACGGAAAAATCTGAGATGTGAAAACAGAAAGTCACAAGAGCTTAAGAATCACACATGAGAAAGAGACAGCTACAGTAAGGGGGGAGAAGAAAGCAACAGTTCCATAATCACCGCAGTGTGAGAGAGAGAGAGCCCGTCTGTGGAGGACGCATGATGATCGGGGAGGGGGCGGAGCTAAGCTAGCAGTGCTAAGGTCCTGCTGTTCCTCCACCAGCACTTACTGACACAGCTGGCCTCTCCTTCATCCCCACAGTCATCCTCTACTCATCCTCTGTACAGTTCTGCACCACGGCATTAGTGGAAGGAGAAGTTGTGTGTTGGTTTTATTCCTGTTCAATTAACTCTATATATAGATGATCCTCTGTCATACAAACATAAATACACCGCTGCTGCTGCTGCTGTTGCTGCTGTTCTTCCCCACAGGAGGTGCCGTTGCCACGGCGCTGGCGGGCGTCCTGTCTGTGTACAGTCTGATAATATACAGGGGCAGCAGGCTGGAAATTGTCGATCTTTCTCTGTAGCATAGATTTGGACTTTTTTTTTGTAAATGGGTGATTTTTTTTTTCTCATTTTGCCATTTTCTTCTAATATTTTTTACTCAATTACATATTTGTCAACAACAAAGGAGGTTTCTGAAGAGAATCTGACGGAGCTGTCGCCATCTACATGAGACACTTTGGTAACCTAAGAGGAAAAAAAGAAAAAAGCAGGGGGTTATTTTTGCTTAACGTGGAAGAATTTCTGCAACATTTAAACAATATTTTCATCCATGTAATTGAAAATGACTAAAAGAAAAAATTTAACATTTCTAAAGAATTTTTTTTATTCATTTTTAAAAAAATATGAATTACACGTTACATGAATTTCTGTAACCTGTCACATGACGGTCACGTCTGTGATAACCAACATTTCACACGAAATGTCTCAACTTTGTTCTGAATGGGAGAAAATGGAAACTGAAGTCTTCAAAAAAACAAACAAAAACAAAAAAGTCTGGTTGAGACAAAAACTAAAGACTTTATCATCCCGTTTTTGGTAGAAAGTCAGAAATAAAAGAGAAAAACAATAATTAATGAAAATGGAAATTGAGCTGTTTTAATTTTTCATGCGATTTATTGATTTACTGGTTTATGTGACAAGCCTAATAAACATTGTTATTTTGAGACCATTTTTAAGTAATACGTTTATAATGGTGCAATATTGCAAGTTCAGTTTCACTCTGTGATTTTGTACAGAACGCAAACTAGAAGTGGAGTTCTATTTTAAATTAATAAAACACAACCAGAAACAAATAAAAAGGAAATAAACAACCAAAACTATGTATAAAATAGATTATTATGTCTCTTAACAGAGTTGCCAGCCAAAAAATATTATTTGTGTAAATTGGTGCAGCCCTAGTTATTTGAAGTCACTCCACACAAAAAGTCTGACAGGTTCAAGGATGACTCGAAGTGAAACGTTACAGATATCTAATCATTTCACAGGTGTGAGGGCTTGGTGGTCGTGTCTCAGCAGTGAGCCGTTTCCCAAACCAACACGGCTCCAAACGACCACATAACCACACTGCTGAGCTGTGCAGAGCCAACACAGACCTCTTCATCCAGCAGCTTCAAACTCCCTCTTTCAATCTATATCTCCACTGTTACTGCACTCATTTCATCTAATACTATTAAACCGGAGCTTCTTAATAAAAGACTGCATCTTCACCTGAATGTCACAGTAGTTGCGCTTGGACACGAAGGACACATTGATGGGAAAGAAATCATTGGGCTGCCCGGCGATGCTGAATTCCAGGCTACCGGTTTTGTTGTTGGCATCGATGACTGGTAGGCACCACTCCAGGACGTTTCGCCGGCTGTCGTGTTTGTATTCTCCGTCCAGATCTCCGATCACTGGAGCGCCCACCCCGGACCTGGAGGACGACGAGACAGACAGACAGACGACCGCAAACCGTCACAGTGGGTTCAAACACACAGAGACGTCTCATTGGCTCACAGACGGCAACCTGAGGTCACTTCCAGCTATTGGTATTTACATTTATATTGTCGTAGATTCTAATTTTCGTTTTTTGAAGAGATATCCATCTTATTTCTAGAGCTGAAGTGACTGGATTAATCGTGATTAATCGATTATCCAAATAATCATCTACTATGCAGTTAATGATTAATTAATAACTGATGTAGACAGTTTTAGCTTCATCTGGTTCATAATGTGTTAAATAAATCTACTATTAAGCAATTAGAGGCCAGTTATTACTCTGTTAATTGAAAAAAATAATCTCCAGATCAGTCCTTCACTGTGCTGATGTTACGTTGATCAAAAAGAGTCGAGTTTTTCCCCATGTTGATGCTACAAGGAGTTTTTTAGCTGTGGATTCATCCTTTGCTATAAATTGTCAAGGTTTCACTAAAGAAATGCAGTTACTGCATTTTAGGCAATAAAATGTTTATTTTCTTCTTTAGCTGAATATTTTGCATAGTTGAATGGGTAAAATAAGATTAAATAGTTGAATCAAAAATCTCAAGTGTCATTTTTTTAATCCGATTAATAATGAGAATAATCAACTACTAAAATCTAAAATAATCACTATCTGCAATAATCACCTACTTACTTTCCATCAAAACTTTCTATGGCTAAATCTATAAATCTGTCAGAATTAAATGTTAAAGTAGAAATAACTTGCACGTTCTTAATTCCTGGACAGTCTGAACTTCCTCTACAGCAGGTTGTCATTTTGGCCATAACTACATCAAGAATGTATTCATAGAACAATTAAAAAGCTCTTCAAATATTAATAATGTTTTTTTGTTTTGTATTTAGTGTTTGGATTAATTGAATTTATCGCATTTATTTTTATAGTTTTGTCATTTTAACCTTGTTTGTATAACCTCTGTTTTTAGCAGGACAGACTGAGCATCGTTCAGAGACAACAGATGTGTTTTGGTTAATTCTGACACACTTACACAAATGTCAATTAGCATTTTCTGTACTAAAATTAAATAGCTATCTTTTCACCTTCATATTATCAGATATACAGATAAAACTGCTGTGGTTTGATTGATAAAATAACATACAAGTACACAGCTGTGATATTAAAGGTTCTATGTTTAGAATATTAAATTTGACTGGCGTGATCCGGAGCGTAACCATGGAGAGTTGAGGTGCTTACGGAACAGGGATGCTGATGACGATGTCGTTCAGTTCCAGGTTCTCCTCCTGCAGCTCGTACTCGATGTTGACGTCGCAGCCGGAGCCGCTCTCTGAAGGCCAGCAGTTTACTGGGAGACAGAGCAGCTGGATGAGAGAGCGGCACATCTACTCTACTCTGACTACTGAGGACCAACAGTTCCAGCACAACTGATGCTGATCGCACCTTACAGTCAGTCTCACGATAAAATAAGTTTGGATAATCAACAGGAAGGAACTCACTGGTTAGAGGTATGAGGGACTCGTCTGTGGTCTGGAGTCTCCATTTCAGAACGCCAACGTCGTTATTGAGAGGGAAGGACTTCTCTGGGTTCTTTAGGCCAATCACTGATTCAGCTGTGAATAACTTCTTGTCCACGTTAGGATGTGTCTGCAAACCAACAGCATTTAACCTGGAGTTAGTTTACCAATCAGAATTCGAACAGGATGTGGATCATTTACTCTACAGTTTATGTTTTAGCTTTACTGCTGAACTGTAACTAGGAGGGAACATCAGCAATAGCAGCATATGGCAGGTCACAGCCCCTGTAGCACATTTTCTTATGTAAAAGAAAGTCTTAATGAACAGCAGAATGGATCATTTAGGCCAAAGAATATTTCCAAAAAGAGTTTTATCTATTCGAAATGCTTTGTGCAATTTAATGTATAAGTACCCCCGATTTAGTATTTGAGTTTTAAAGTTCAATACACTTCCATAAACAAGAATGCATAAGCAGGTGAAACCATTAGTTTATATCCACCATACAAAAATACTTTTATCACAGTCTGAAGTTAAATCAGACCAAACATCTCCTCTTCCAGATTGGTTGGAATAACCAAAATTCCTTCTATTGGCTAAATGTCACAAAATTTAGAGAAATAATATATCTCAGAATAATTTTTTAATATCTTCGAAGTAAGAGGTTTATATTCATTTCCTCAGTATTTGGTAATATTTCCTTTGACTTGTATGACTTGGGTCAAACATCTTTGCTGCACTCAGAAAATTGCAGATATTCCACACATTTGAAAAAATTATTTTCATATTTTTCAGACAAAAGTTCTTCTACTGCAACTATAAACATCAAAATCTCTCATTTGGAAAATCCATGTGTTCTGATCTGTCACAGTGTAGCATCACATTATATCCATTGTTAAGTACAATAATGAAAATGGGAAGAAGAGAAAACACAAATACCTGAAGTCTGCTGAAAGTATTGTTTATTAGAATTAATAGGTGTGGACTTTATATGGGCACTAACATCAGTATTCATATTAGTCATTTTTTTAGCATGTTGGTGTCAGTCCGATAAATAAAACTTGGCCGATATTTGTTCCCCACAGATCATGTGGTATTTGTTTGGTGAAGTGACAGTGTGGGTGATGCAGCAAAGGATTGTAGGGAGTTTAATTGAAGCAGACGTTGTGAGACATATAGACAATATTGGTAAATATTGGCCCGAACAGCAAGATCAATATTAGCTCAAGTTTTCATATCAGCACCCCAAACGATCGGTAATAATAATAGAGTTGGACTACAACAGCAGACCCACCTGAAGCTGCAGCCCCTTGTTGTCGTTGTTGTTGATGGCGAGGCGGATGCGGCCGTTTTTCTCGTCCGTGACCCGGAGCGTCACCATGCCCAGCACCTCCATGTTCTGCAGGCCGCCATCACGGCCGCAGCTCAGCGAGATCTTCTCTTCTACGCGCAGATGTACGCTGAGGAGCGAACACACACAGCAACAGCTTTAAACACCAATTTACCGATTTTGTTACGCTAAAACAAAGAAAAACAATCTAGAAAAACTGGAAAATGAATCTGTTCTGAACCAGAGGTGTGTACCTCTCCACATTGACTGGTGGTGGCAGAACCTTGGACACATCTGAGCCTCTCTTTCCTGACGAGGAAATGATGGTTTCACCCTCAGACTTGAGCTGGTCAACAAAGTTATCCACTTCTTTCCCTTTAGCGCCTAGCTTCAGAGCCTTGCTTGGGCCGCTTGATCTGGAGGAACGAACAAACAACTGATCAGCTGACCAATGAGAAGAGCTGCACGCTCAGCTGGGGACCGTTTTGCGTTTCACGGTGCCGTACCGGACTGGGGCTGGTGTGATCTTGGGTTTCTCAGGTTCCACTATGGTGTCTGTGATGAGGGAGCCTGAGGACATGCTGCTCACGTTACCGAACCCGCCGAACGCCGGAACCTTCTTCCCAGAGCGCTCGGCGTCTCTCCTGGCCTGCTGCAGCTCCTTCGCTTTCCTCCTCATCTCCGCTTTAGCCTCGCGTTCCTGAGTCTGCAAACATTACCGACCGTTGACGCAGTCCTTTTCTCCTTTTTTCTCCATTTTCATGCACGTCCGGCGTCTTACCTCTCTGACTGCTCGGAACACCTTCTCCTCGTGGGAGTCCATCTCTGTGAAGGTACGGATCTGAGCCAGGTTGACATTTTCTCTGTAGCCGAGTGCCACGATCTCGTCGAAGGCAAAGATGAGGTCGAAGCAGTGCTCCGAGATTTCACTCTCCTCTAGCACACGACAATACTCTGGGATCTGGAGCGGAGCAGAAACTGATTCAGACAGGAAACTCAACCAACACAAAGTTTTATGAAAAACAACTTTAGTTTTTGGAAAAACATTTTGTCTTTTACTGTAAATGTGGCGCTGGAGCAGGATGGCCACTGACTAAACAAATAGGTTCAGTTCTCCTGTGGATCAATATGGTTTTGACGTCTGTCTCATTAACCAGAACAAAAACTTACAACTCCTGATAGGAACACCACAAAAGATTGCGTAACTTGCATAAAAGGTCACGCAGACATTTTTTTATTGTCTGATGTTAAACCAGACTAAACTTCTCTTGCTTTAGAATCACCAAAAATTATTTCTATTTGCTAAATGCCACAATAATGACAGAAAGAATAAATCAGTTCTATAAATATATCCCTTTTCCTCTTTAAAAGTCTTGCAATTGTCAACTGACACCCATGAGTGTGTGTATATGTGTGTGTGTATGTATGTGCGTGTGAGCTTTGCTTCATCAGTACGGTTAATTTCCCTTCTTCAAGGTTTAGTCGGCTCTGTTCTGCTTTTTCAGAACCATCAGCGGATTAAATTACAAATTTAAAGTTTAAAAACTTTTGCTCTTCCAAAACCATCAACTGCCACATTATTATTAAAAGCATCTCCAATTCCATTTTTTGTGGCATACATTAAATGTTCCAAGTGTCCTCCTGGCTTTTCTTACCACGCGTGAGAACAGTCTGAGTGTCTCCAGATCCTCCAGAATGTTGCTGTTCTTAGTGGTGATGAGGACCATGTAGAGCTTCTCCAGCGGCTGGTACACGTAGCGCACGCTGTCTGTTTCCACGAAGGTGTGCTGCTTGCCCGTGTTCATCAGCTTGGGGAACGCGGCCAAAAGGCCCTCAATCCGCGTCCGGGTCATTTCCACAAACTGCCGCGACACGATGGCCTTTCCGGCCTTGGTGCACACCGCCGCTGCCAACAGCACCTGCAGGGGTGGGCGGGGTTTGGGTCAACCAATGAAACACCTGCAGACATTCCCTTTCTGCATGCATCTCTCATTTAAAGATCAAAATCCTAACTACAATGGAGAATTTATTTCTTAAATAATCATTTCAGAAATAAATACTCTGTCAGAGTAACATTGATCAGTCAGTTATTCTGACTGATCAATCAGATGCGGGACTGGTCAAGATATTTTATGGAATAAGGAATAATTTTTAAATTATTCAGCAATATGAATAATTTATAAAACAGCAGCTTGAACAGCAGCTTGAAGTGTGATAAATGTTAGCTCATGATTTTGGCTCCATACATTCAGGATCTTTGTGTCATATTTAGAGACACTGGTTTACTGCAGCATCATAATCTTGTAGAAGATAAAGAGGATCAAATGTAGTAAAGTGGGTCCATCCCATCCATCACTCTTACTTGTATTGGAGCTTTTTGCATGTTTAGCAAATAGCTCCACAAACTCTATTCATTGGTTTCTTTGTGGAATTTCCTTAAGATTTTTTGTTAAGATATAAAAGAAAGCCGATTCCACTTCCTCCTTCTCCCCCATGTGTCCTTCCTGGGGACCGTCATGTGTATTCATTTACAAACTCCTGAATAAATGTCTAGTTCAATCCACTGTGGGTGCTGATCTCATATTTTTGTTTAATTGGCTTCCTAAAAAGTTGAGAACAAAATATTGCCATTCAGGGTGTGTCATATAGCCACTCCAGATCATGGCCTTGTCATATCCACGTTGACAACCACAGATTTCAAATTATTTTCTACAGTTTATTTGTTAAGAAATTTTATATATCCCCAATAAATAATATCTACAGGAAGTCAGAGTCATTTTGTTTTCATCAAACATTATAATTGTTCATAATTCATAAAAGTCAACGGTTTCAGATGCGGATCAGATCTAAAACAAACAGCGTCATTCAGAGTTCTCAGAAAATAAACTTGATTTTATTAGGCGTACGATTTTAAACTATTACGAAAATGAATCTCTCTAGCTCCTGACAGTACCTAACGAGTATAAAAAGTAAACTGACATGTTAAGATCTAAAAAATATATTAAACTACAATCACCATTAGTTTTGATGCAGGTTACACTGCAGTCTGCCAACTGAATGAACTTTCAGGCCAAAACAGGTGTAGGTTTAAACATACAGGTCGCTGATGACACAAAATAAAGAAAACTGGGTAAAATGATGGGTTTTCCAGAATCTGTATCATCATTTTAAATTAGGTCAAAATTTCCCATTTTCCTTAAATAATGCAGCCCTAGATAAGAACACAGACCCAAAAGGCTGAATTTATTGGGACGTAATGGCAACAAGTCGGTCTACCTCCACATGGAAAAATTATATAGATATGATTTTGTTGTAACCCATTTCATAAGCCTCCTATTTTAGAAAAATACTGATTAAAAAGCAAGTTAGGAATCCCAGTACATCCTCAGAATTGGGTAAAGGTGAACCTTTACTTTCACATTGATGTAAAGTGTCATCACCGGGAATATTTAATGTTTAATTACTTTAATTATTTGGATAATTTTAACAAGAAAGAAATAATAAGGAATTCATTTTCTGCCCACTCTGTGTCTCCAGTCCAGCGTGAAGTGGACGTTGCTTTAGAATGATTAGGCATTGTGACCATATGTACACAGAGAGCAACATAAGTGAGACGGTGTTTTGTTCGTACAGAATGCGTTACAACATGCCTCTATGAAATATAAAGCCACCTCCATAAAAACTAAGCTTTACATAAACCCTACAAACACCATTGAAATGAATTAACATTATCACAACCTAAAGAAAGAGGCTGCTTTTGTTCCACGTTGACGTTGAAGGTAAAATGACTACGTGTTGAGCTTCTAGACAAGCTAAGACTGGTTAGCATAGCACTGCTGTCATCGCTTGGGAACTACATTAAAGAGCATATGCACAGGTTTATACTTTGTATGAGAAGAGTTGGTTGTGAAGGCTGACGAGGGGACAGTCTGAACGCTTACCTCGGGTCCAGCTAGTGACAGAAGATAACTAGCGCTAGCATGTGAGGCTAGTTAACGTCAGCAGTGTCTGCAGACTACATAACTCTGATTCATGTCGCATTGACTTAGTAAAAAAAAAAGAAACATTCATTGGCTGTGCACCGATATTCACAACATTAGCACCGGCATTCAGCTGAAGCAGCCGCTGAATTTCTCTTGTTTCCGTTTAAGAGAATACAGGCTACAAAAGTCCTAGCGTTAGCCGCTGTTATGATAACTGCAAGGCCCGATAACAACTACAACGATTTACAATGACTTTCAGCTTTTACTCACCATGTTTGGTCTCTCTTTATGTGTGAACGCTCTTCAGTCCGTGGTGTATGTGGTTTGGGGGAGATTTATCGTCACTCTGGAATGCCAGGGTGCGAATACAGCGGACTTCGAGTAAGGTGAAGCGTTAGCTAGTTAGCGTCAATATGGCAGCGGCAGCGGAGAGCCACGTATCCACCGGAAGAGACTCGCTGGATCAGCCCACCGTGGAAACCGGTGACGTGGGCTCCAACATGTTGGCCTTGGTGGAGGAGTGAAGTGTAGGATATGAGTATTTGTTTGTTTCTGCAGAAAGTATCCAAAACTAGACTGTTTCATCAACTCCAGCGGCAAAAAAAATACTGTATCATTATGGCACTGAAACGAAAACCACGACATTATAATGGGTCAACCTGCATGAATAAAACTTAAATAAATAGAATTAAACATATTCCAAATTGTGAAAAAATATATTTGACCAAAAATGTTAATGTTAGACATATTTTATCGTCGCATTTGTACTCCTATCTATTGCAGGCTGCGTTATTCAGTTTTGTATGAGCTAAATATCCGCAATAATTTGTTAAAAAGTTCATTTTTCTCATAGAGCCCTCTTCAACCAGTAACTTCACAAAGGGGACAGTAGGGGGTGCTATAGCTCCCCTCTGGGTTAGACATTGCACTCCCAAGAAAATAAAAATGTAAAAAATGCTTTTTCTATGGTTGTTTTTTTTTTTATTTAAAATATTTTTTATAAAATTTGATTTGATTTTATTTAGCCTACATAAAAAATACAATCCCTATTAAACTGTCAATTTTGTATATGGTTATAAACTAACTAACTAACAAAAAAAAAGGACAGTGGAAAATGCAACATGCTGCTAAAGAAATAAGAGCCTGGATGAACCAATAACGACATACAGGAATTCTTATTTAGTATGCTGCATTACAAATATTTATTTTTAGACCGTTTTTTTTTAATTATTCATTTTAATATCATTGTGTGTGGGGCCACACCCATACAGCAATTATTTACTCAACAATAGATCCATTCATTAAACTTAGACAAATAGAACCGATGACGTTCTGAGAAGGTTCTCGTGTCTGTTGCTGAGAATAGAGAGAAATCAATTTTTAGACCAACTAAATAGAAAACACTCGACCCAAAATGTCTTACTTCAGAGACTCGCTTTATCCAACTATAATTTATTTTCTGCCTTGTTTCAACAAAATATTTGCCGAGCAGATAAAAAGAAAAATAATTCGCAGAAAATTTATTTTTGCGTTTTTATTTTATTTATTTTTTTTTTAAGTGCTTTTGACTTGAAGAGTTTTTGCCCGCGGTGTAAAAAACTTTGGACACCTCCGTCCTAGAGGGCGCTGGTCAGAAGGAGGAAATGACCTCTCCGTTGATGACATCACAAGCATCCACACTCATTCACGCCAGGAGCAGAATGAGAGCGGAACTCTGAGAAGTCTCGAGGATTTATTTGTTTTTTACGTGCAGAGTGTCGAACAAAGAAACCCGCCGAGCCTCACAAAACAACCTGAGGTCAACAGACAACAGACATGTCGGAAAAAGCGAGCTCAAAGGTAGGTTTTTAATCTATCACCCTCATTTCTGCTCTTAGGACGTTCGTAGAGCTTAGGTCAACTTCCGCCGACGTCATATAGCTATGGCGCGCTGATTGGCTCGTGATCGTGTTTGCTCGTGAAGAGAAGCTCGGATTGGACGGAAAAGCGGAGGGGAAAAGCCAGTCAATGTTTACCCAGAGTCCGGAGTGTCTCTTCTGATTGCGAAACACTATGTTGAACAGAAGCATGCATATGAATTATAATGAATTATAGCGTTGTAACGGAGAGGGACATAGTAAATTCATACTTCTTCCTGCTCCTTTTCGAGCTGACCTGTAATTTTTTAAAAAACTTTTTCTTTTGATTGTTTTTAGTTATTTTCTCTTTTTTGTTCGAAATAAAAATAAACTTTCATTCATTCATTCATTCATTCGTAGCTTCCAGGAGATCCTAGTTGGACATTTATTCACTATAAATGATTACAGTCCTTGATGGATCATCTTTCGAGATGATTTTCAATGAAGGTGTTACAATTTCACAAACGGAATAAATCATAGGGTTATGTAGGACAGGTCTTAGTCTTTTGCCTCGGACCCAATCAGATGTGGTCACAATGGAAAAAAAAAACAGTAGAGCTCAAATGTGGCAATTTTGGAACAGTCTCTCTTGGTTAACACCCTCTTACTCCATGATGATGTCGTGCCAGCTTCACTGTGTCCAAGAACACTGATGCTTTATAGTTTAAATTTTTATTTTAAAAAAATACAATTTTTAAAATAAGGTTGAGACTTTCAAAACTTGGTGAGGTTGAGACACACCAGAATGTCAACGGATTTAGTAAAATACAGAGAACCACAAGGGTTGATAAAAAACAAAAGCCACAATGCAGCAACAAAAACCACAAAATTGACAGCTATGCTAACGTGGAAGTTATGCTCAAATGGTAGTTGTGGCTTTTGCCTTCTGTTGATGATACTATAAAAACAAATAAATGTTTCTACAGGGAATTAGCCTAATAATACTTTGAATGCCTAATGGTTATTTTGTATATTTTTTTTGATTAGACTGTATTTTTGTTACTGTACAAAGACTCTACAACAACATTTAATTTCCTTTTGGCATCAAGAAAGTATTTTTGAATTTGAATTTACTCAAACGTCGTTAGTATTTGTGTCTCTTTCAGCTGTTTCCTAGTTTTTGGTGACCAACGTTAGATAATTTCTTCTTTTTCAACCAATTGCCTCCCCAGTTCAAATCTCACATAAAGTCCTGAGAGTCACAAAGTTTTCAGGAGCTGGTTATTTTGCTGCTTCTAAAAATTTCTTTTTGCCTTGTGTATGTATCCACTGTTGAGCAGTAAGGATGTCCTCTCTTTATATTGCCTCTCCATTTTTGAATGGAGCTTCCATTCATAAAAACAGCGAGCCAGGTCTTCCACATGTCGCCCTCACCATGGCCACACCCTGCAGCCAGCAGCCCCTCCGTCTCAGATGCCCATCCCTGCCTTTTCTAACGGCACACTTATCTGTCAGAAGCAGAGATCTGTAGGTGTGGGTGTCCAGAAGGAGGAGAGTGGTAGGAGGGGAGGATCAGTGAGTCACACCACTGTTTCTTGAGAATATATGACCTCAGTCAGCACAGAGCCATTTACCAAGACGCAGCAGGCAAGCCCAGACACAATAAGCTCCACAGTTCAGCGGCGCAGAGCGAAGAACCAGAGTGATGGAGGAAGGACCTATAAGTACATCAGGGTGAGGGACAGCAGGGTGAGGGAAGGTGCTGTGCTTGGAGCGGTGAGAGATTCTTTGACTGAGATTGTTTGAATTGTGTTTTTGTTTTGTTTGTACCCTGTCAGGACGGGAACGACAAAGTCAGCCGGGTCATCAGGATTGGAACTCGCAAGAGCCAGGTACTCTCAGTTATTCCTGCTCTTGTTACATTTTCTCCTCTTTCTTTGCCTCTCAATCTGAACCTGGGTCGAGATACTACAGAGGTCCAGAATGTCAGTTGAGTATGAGTTATCTGATGCGGCCGTGCGTCTACAGAGGCAGCTGAGCAGGATGTCTGCAGCAGAGATAACACAGTGGCTTTGTCTTGACGAGAACTCCTCATCCTGCTCTCCGTACCCATTTCAGAAATTGTTGCTGTCTAGATTTGGTAGGACTATTAAAAAATAAAATAAAAACTAAAGTGACTCTTTTTGTCGTCTTCTGTTGTAGCTGGCTCGCATCCAGACTGACAGTGTGGCCGACAAGCTGAAGGAGCTCTACCCGGACGTCCACCTGGAAATAGGTGAGCTGGAGCTGTGGATCCTTCTGCCAGGAGACACAACTAGTTAGTAAAGTCAGACCAGGTCTGAACAAAGTCTGTGGTTTACCTCCAGTCATTGTTGGCATGAATGGATGGTTGCACAAGTTTCATTTATTGTGACTCTTTTAATCTCATCTGTAAATTGTATGCCTGCATCCACATTACTAATTAGTTAATTAATGGCAAGCAGAGGAAATGACTTTGACTAAAAATGAAAAAGAAAACAGCTTATATTTTTAATATATAACTTTATATATATTTGGATTGTCACATAAATGATGTCAAACTTAAGCCTTTTTTATTTTGTCTTTTACATTTCTTTTGTTGTTGTTTTTTTGTCAATTAAGTGATTTCTATTATTTAAATAGAAACAAAGGTATCTGACTCATTTGTGTTGATGGTGAAAACAGTTAAAATGGTGTCTGGAGAAAAAGGAGCGTTTGTTGAAATGCCGCATTTTGGCAACAAAATTAATGAAGAAAAAGACATATGAGCCCATCAACAATTATATTTGGTCACACTTTATTTGACGGGGTGTGCATTACACTGACATGACACTGTGATAAATGTGACATAACACCTGCTATGAAGAGAAGAATCTTTATGAATGTTTACGACTGTTGTCATGAAGGGTCGTTTGATAAATAATGACGCTTTTAATGTAAAGTTATTACTATTGTGTCATTATTTGGCAAATGATACATTAAATGTAAAGCAAAGTTGCATTAAAACTTGTATTAAAAGTCCATTAAAATGGTCAACTTTGCACTAAAAGCGTCATTATCTACCGAATGACACTTCATGACATCAGTCATAAACATTCATGGAAACTCCTTCGTCTTCATGACAGGGTGTTGTGTCACGTTTGTCTCATGTCGTGTGTGTGCACCCTCAGTCAAATAAAGTGTTACAGAACATTTATTGCTTTTTAAAATCTGTGTAAGTAGTTAATCAGAATTAACGTAGATATGTTAGTAATATACCACAGAACCAAAGAACCAAAAGCTAAATCATTTTCTAATTCCCATGACAACGCGGAGGCTCTAAACTGTGATGATTGCTCAGTTTGCTTGGAAAAGTGAGTCTCACAGAACTGTGGAATAATAATTTCTTCAGAATTTCCTGTTTTGGAACTAGACTTCCTGGCCATTTGCTGATATCTGCTTTATCTGTCACGGAGAATCGCTGTATCCTACTGCTACTACTACACAAATCATAACATATTTTCTTTCTACATTCTGTGGTACATTTAGAAACAACCACAGCTCATAGTATGATAGAAATAGAAATAAAGTGATTTGCAGGGAGCAAAGTGATCTTATCTTCACTGCTCTGGTATCTGGAGCAGAGAGCATTGTGTGATGGTTGCAGATGTGGAGCTCTCACTGTTTAGATCTGTATGAAGACATCTCTTCGCTGTTCTTTGCATTGACCCCACCTATCATTAATCTTTGTCTTCTAGTTGCCATGTCAACAACAGGAGATATAATCCTTGACAGAGCTTTATCAAAGGTAAGATCATTGTTTACGGTCTCGTATGTACTCTGTGCTGCTCAAAGTAAGTGATTTTACTGTGCAGTTTAGAAAAGTAAGGAACCTGCAGATCTGGATAATAAATATTGTTTTTATTTTAAAAATGTTTCCTTCAGATTGGTGAGAAGAGTTTATTCACCAAAGAGTTGGAGAACGCCTTGGAGAGGAATGAGTAAGTGTGACACTGACTGCAGACTCCTGTGTACTGAGTCAGGGTCCAGCTGGATGTTCAGCTTAAGGTTCTACGTTGGAATAAAGGAAGAATAGCAACTAAGTTGATTGAGGATTTACTTATTTCATAACAGAAAATATGTGTTGCTGTTGGGCCTCTCTGCACATTTGATGTGCAAAAAGTATTCACACTCTTTGATGTTTTTAGCCTATTTTCATTTTACAGCCATAACCTTCATCTGCTTCATGGGGAGTTTTTGTGACAGAAAATGGCAGCAGCTAACGAATACTTTGGTAATAAATTGTTCTTACAGTTAATTGATTAATGGGATAAAACAAATTGGCGCATTCTGCAGATTTTTTTATTTAACCGCTTTTTGCTTATTTTCTACAATATTTAGAAACACATAAAAATGCAAAGAAAGTTCCTTTTTTTTGAACAAGAAATATTTTATTACCTAAAATGAAATAGCAGCATTACTTTGATGTACACTTGATAATCTGTAGCAAAGGCTCTTAATAGGAGCTTTTATTACAGAATTTGAACCAATTGAAGCTAAAAGTGCAACTTGAAGAGTTCTGGGTGGAAATAGATATATTTATTGTGCAGTTTTGACTTAGTGAAATCTCTGACTGTGTTGTTCTTCCAACATATGTCGTGTTCTGAAGTCTGTACCCTCTAGTAAATGATGAGTCGATTACTAAATTCATTGACGATTATTTCAGTAATTGATCATTGTGGTTAATCGTTTCATTTCTTTGACCGGCCAACACAAAGTAGCATGAAGTTGTAAACAGGTTTGATGGTTTTCAGTTTCCGTTTTTTTTTTTTTTTTTTTTCACAATTAAAATCTGAAAGCTGCTTCTTCTACAGAATACAGATTGAGGAATGTTTAATACAGATTAATTTCCTATTTTTTAAATTGTAAAAATGAAAAACCAGGTTTAAGTTTACTCCCCTGCAAATTCTGTCCACTTTTGTGTTTTACCACATCAAAATCCAATGAAATATATTGATGAGGCAAAATGTGAGCGGGCATGAATACTTTTGCAGAGCATGTTTTAGAGGAAGTTCCCCAGAGGGAAACACTTTGTAAAGCGCAGCCTAAGATGTAGCAGCTGCTTCCAGGCTGAGGCTGAATGAATGCATTATTCGAGTGAAACATGGCCGCCGCTGGTGTAAGTGATGTCCTTCCTGTGTGACCCGCAGGGTGGACCTGGTCGTTCACTCGCTGAAAGATCTTCCCACCAGCCTGCCTGCAGGGTTCACCATCGGAGCTGTGCTGAAGTAGGTCCACAGTCTGCAGTCTCTGGAGCGTTTCAGATCACATCTTGTTCTGTTTGCAGCTCAGACCTCACCAAGGAAGTACTGCTTCTGTTAGTCAGCCAACAGGAAGTCAACGGCTCTAGAAGAACAGTGCTATGGCTTTAACAAGCATAGTTAAAGGAAGTTTGCCCACAAGCAGGGTTGTTGCTGACCATTTTGGTGACCAAAGCACAAATGCTTAGTGATCCTCCCCCACAGCAGAGAGGAAATGAGCAACAAATCTGAGTATCGCTCTCAATATGGAGGAGGAAAATAAAGGCTCATGGTGTCAACACATTATGAGTGATAATAGCTGGCTTTCCATTACAAATATGTGCAAACCCTTGTTGATATTCTGCTAATGTTAAAGACACAATTTTATAATTGCTATGTTTTTATTAATTAACCTGCATCCATTAGAATTTTTCACACATTTTATTTCAAGATGTTATGATTGACTGTAGTGATTTTAAATGTTTCAAAAACCTGGTAAACATTAAAACATTAATTTTATAAAGAACCAAACGCCACGCTTAAACACTTTTAGATAATTCCAGTTTCTTCCACAGACTTTAGTGTTTCTTTAGTGTTTCTTCCCAGGCTTTGTGTTCACAATAACTCTATTATCACTCAGTGTCTTCATGTCAGTGGGCAGATGGAGGGGACCGAGGGTCAAGCAGCATGTACCACTTGTGTCCTTTGTTTCAGGAGGGAGAACCCCCATGATGCAGTGGTGCTCCATCCAGGCAACACAGGAAAAACTCTGGACACTCTTCCAGAGAAAAGGTGGGGCTTGTTTAGGAAACTTGGAGTGTTGGTTATGGCTAAATGAACAAATGATGTTTCATAGTAATTATCTGTGTGTGTGTGTGTGTGTGTGTGTGTGCATGTGCAGTGTTATTGGCACGAGTTCATTACGCCGCACTGCCCAGCTGAAGAAGAGGTTTCCCCATCTGGAGTTCAAGGACATCGTATCCTTTCTGACAGTTTTCCTCTTTGTTGGGCCTCATCAGCAGGACATGGACATTCTGTGTCATTTTTTTTCCATCCATGTTATAGGTCAACACAAAGTGGTGGAAATCTGTGAAGTGCATGAAAAAAGACAAACTGCGATTCCATCGACCTCATAAATTACTCAATTTGAGATTTCAGAATTAAGTTTGCTTAATGGAAACGCAACAGTTTAAAAAAAAAAAAAAAAAACCTGCGACATAAAACTGCAATATTTCACATCACACAAGTCACATGATCAACAACCAAATGTTGCCACTGGCCCAAACCATGAAGACGACGACAGGAAGTGTTTGGAGGATGATGGCGTCTCATGTTTTTTAAGGACTCATCGCGTGAACAGACTTATTCATGGAATATTGACACAGTTTTGTACACATTTATAATGGAAACGCAGCCACAGGCTACAAAAATGAAGTTTGCAGGCATTTATATCCAATTCAGTTCAAGTCAAAATGAGCTCATAGTTCTGCCCTGCTTTGTGTTTGTCTGTTACCTCAAATACATTTTAAAATACTTTGAACTCTTTGGCTTTTAAAGTGAAAAGTTGAATAATATTTCCAGGGAGTGTAGAAGACAACATGTTTTGTAGTTTCCACTGAGGTGATGTGTTTCTTAACGGCTGCCCTCAGCGTGGGAACCTGAACACGCGTCTGAAGAAGCTGGATGAGAAGGACGACTTCGCCGCCATTATCCTGGCTGCTGCCGGCCTGAAGAGGATGGGCTGGGAGAACCGAATCAGCATGGTACCTTCTGATGATGATGTCAGAGCCTCTCGTAGATGTTTCTGATTGGTTCACATCTGACAAACTCTCTGATCCTTCTTCTAGATTCTGGAGCCTGAAGACTGTATGTATGCTGTTGGACAGGTAGAGGAATAAATTGTGTACAGTGTGTGTGATGGAAAGGTAACTCTGTGCTCATTCATGTTGTATTGAACCCCTGTGTGTTTGTGTTCAGGGGGCTTTGGCAGTGGAGGTCCGGGCCAGAGACGCAGACATCCTGGAGATGGTGTCTATTCTCCATGACCCCGACACTGTGCTGCGCTGCATCGCTGAGAGAGCTTTCATGAAACAACTGGTACAACAAAAACATGTGCTGTTTGAACAAATTTGTTAGCATTTAAATTAAGGAGTTGATTTTTATTCAGAATAACTTTTACTCATAGGAGGGCGGCTGTAGCGTTCCTGTGGCTGTGCACACCAAGGTGAAGGACTCCCAGGTAAGGATGCTGGGAAGAGGAGGACTCTGCTCTGATGGTTACTAACTGCTGCTTTGACTGTGTAAAGTAGGGCTCCTGTGCACATAGGCCCCTTTGTGCCTATGTGCACAAAGGGGCACATAGGCCCCTGTGGTTTGTCACTCAGTCCTCACCAGAGGACTGAGTGACAAACCACTCAGTCCTCTGGTAGCAGTCTCTCCCAGTTCAAGTTAAAATGTCATAAGCAACTTGTAAACGCTTCAAGGAAAGAAAACCGTTTATTCCAACGGCACCAGAAATTAAAATTAGTTAACTGTCGAAAGTCGGTTGGTGCTCCTGTTAGCTAACTGTATAAAGTTAGCTAATATAAACAAGGGAGGTTTGGTTTCTCTTGCTCAGCCTACTGCTGCCCCCCTGACCTGAGCTCAGATAAGATCATTGATGGATGGATGAACATGAAATCTTATTTCAGTAATAATTAAAAAATGTAAAAATTATTAAGGATTTTGTGAACTCTTACTCATTCTTACTGGTTTAACAAACACAGACCTGCTTCCCTCTGATTGACTCAAACCGGTCATTTGCAGTCTTGACTTCAACAAATGTGTTTACACACTGATTTCCAAACCAAAAGGTCAAACTGTATTAATCTAAAATGAGACACAGGATTTTCTATTTTCCAGTCAACTCTACTTTATGCTGTTTGACACACATTTGTGCATCGGTTCGACAAACGTCTTTAAAAATATTTTTAAAGACAGAAGAAAAACTGTAAACCTGTCCGTCGTTTTTCAGCTCTACCTGACCGGCGCCGTTTACAGTCTAGATGGATCACAGAGCATCAAAGAAACCATGCAGACCAGCATCGCTCCCGGCGACGAGGTGAGTGTGGCAGCGTTCCCTGGCCGCTGCTCTTCTTTACAACTGTGAATTCTCAGGTTCAATTTTCCCACTGATGTTCACTCTCAGCAGAGCCTGGAGAGGGTGGACGAGCAGGTCCAGAGAGTGGGAGTCACAGCCATCAAAGTCCCAGCTGAGGCCCAGGATGCGGCTGAGCGGCTGGGACTCAAACTGGCTGATTTACTACTAAGCAAAGGAGCCAAGGAGATCCTGACGGTGGCCCGGCAGCTCAACGATGCCAGATAATCCCCCACGCCTCCAATGGAAGGGACTATGTCTGTTCAGTGTAACGCAACCTTGTTTCAAGTAAAACCTCAACCTCTGTCTTGTGTGGTGCTAATTTAAAGCCCACTTGATTAAGAAACGGTGTTGTGTAAGCACTACTTGAACCAAAGTTGCGCTCAGAACATCAGTTTGTCAGAAGTCCCTTCTGTTCGTGGGCCTTTGTTTGGGTGCTAGCCTGTACTTACCTCAGTGAACCTTAACCTTAACCACACACACATCAGCCCACTGGGATGATCAGGGAGGAACACAAAACGGCCTTCACCATCTGAAATGAGTCCAGGACGTGTCACCATCGTCCAGGGGAAACAGAAAGGAAGAGCTTATCCGCACTGCATGCATGTTCTTAATGCGCTTCAAGAGATGAAATGTATTTGTCACAGTAAGCTGGAAGGAAATGTTGAGTCCAATGCTGCCTGTAACAGAGCTGGGATCTGCACAGCTCTGCACTGAACCGGACATTTCAACGGTCGAAGCTGTAGCTTCAGAACCGTTCCCGCAGTTCAGTTTTCTGTTCTTTACAAACAGAGATGTTTTTAAGTTTTACTTACAATGTGAAAATGTTTGCATAAATATAAAACGGCTGGCAAGAACACGTGATTAGCACTGTGCTCGCACAAACATTTGAATGTGTGTGTGTCTGTGAAATTACTTTATTTCAGCTTCACTGAGGTTCCTCCGATACGTGAGGCTCAGGCTGCTCCGAGGGTCTGGTGGGATCACACCGATGGTATTTTCATATAAATTTGAGACTAGAATTATTTCCTTATCTAATTGCTTTTTACAAAAACAAATAGAGCAGCAATCATTCAGCGTGTTGCTGAAAACTAAGCTATAACCTGTAAATTAATTATATAACATGTATTTATTTATATATTTTTCATGCATAGACTTGGTCAGAAAATGAAACAAACACTTGCTAAATTCTGAAGAAATATTTGAGGGAAGAATATATATTTTTTTGTGTTCTACAGAGTAACACTGTCTACCTATCTGTTCCTGTACCTGGCCACTAGTTGTCTCCAGGCAACAGGACTAGTCCTCTGCTAGTTTTTAGATTATTACTTCCTGTACCTTTTATCCATCCATCCATTTTCTGTTCACCCTTGTCCCTAATGGGGTCGGGAGGTGCTGGTGCCTATCTCCAGCTGCGTTCCGGGCGAGAGGCGGGGGACACACTGGACAGGTCGCCAGTCTGTTGCAGGGCAACACAGAAACAAACAGGACAACAACCATGCACACACACACTCACACCTAGGGAGAATTTGGAAAGACCAATTAACCTGACAATCATGTTTTGGACTGTGGGAGGTAGCTGGAGAACCCACACATGCACAGGGAGAACATGCAAACTCCGTGCAGAAAGACCCCAGGCCGGGAATCAAACCCAGGACCTTCAACTGCTCCACTGTGCACAGCCAGCTGACTATATATATATTTATATATATATTTTTTTTTTTTCACTTTATCAATCCTCATATATGATCTAAAGATACATGTAGACATTTGCAGATCAATGAGAGAACAGTAGGCCTGTTTTTCTCACTGATTTATCCATAAATGTGAGTCTCTGTACCAGAAACGTGTGGTGTGTGTGGTGGTGCTCGGGCGCCAGGGTTTGAAAGCATGACACATTCTGAGAACAGATAATGTTCAATATGGAAGATGGTGGCACTAAGTTAAACTATGTTAAATTGTAACGGAAACAGCATCATATAATAGCTAAGCCTTCTGGATTCTGTAAACTCTGCTGTAATGATGTTTTCCTTCATGCTATGCTCCATATTTCTAAGCCATTGCTCAAAATGTAGTTGCTTCTCTTTGATCCAGGTGCCATCTGTGTCAGCTGTAGGATTTATGCTGAAGTCGACTGCATATCTGCCTCCTAAAAAGTACTCTTCAGCTCTGATCCTTTGATACTTCTCAGTGAGGGTTAATGATTTTATCAGTACAGTTAGTTTGATGTTAACCTGTAGGTGACTGTGGATCAGTGGATACAGTCGTCGTCTTGCAATTTTAAGATTATATGCTGGGATGTTATCACTTTGCATTTGCATCTTATTTCCTTATGAAAAATAATGAGCTCCCATGTTATAGATGGGAGACAGATTATTTCAGGCAGCTGAAATATTTGCTTTCCCCCTTCATAACTTTGGCAAATAAAGAGCAAATGTTTTCAAATTCTCAAAGATTATGTGTGATACTCTGATTGACCCACCAAATCAGACTATCAGCTGGAAATGTCGTTTATCCAGTAATCTGTTATGCTTTACATTAGGACAGGATTTTACAGAAAACCTGAACTTCAGAAAGTCTTAATGCTGTATGCCCTGCTGACAGCTTCCATTCTTTTATATCAGCAATGACAAATTATAAACACAGACAATGAGTTGAAAACCCGGGTTTGGTGACTGACTTTTATTTGTCAGGCTGAAGTGACAAAAGTTGGAAAAATGCCGATTTTTCTTGGCGGTTAAAAAAACACAAAAAGAAGAACTCATTTATTTATTTATTTTACAATTCTGCTGGGGTTTTTTTGTTTTTTTTTAACAGCAGCTACCGATAAAATTGAAAGTTACAACATTGAGATAATAACTACATGAGCCGTTTTACGGAGGATCGATCAGAAGCGCGCGCAGTGAAAATGGTCGGATTCTCCTCTCCAGCTGCAGCGCGAGACGCGACACAATCTATCCAGACCGGCGTTTCACAGAGCAGCAGCTCGAGACACCCCTGACCACGGCTTCGTCGTTACTCTCTCCCTCTTCCTTTCTCCAGAGCGAGAAGCCGCTTGCTGGTCTGCTCGGTTAAGGTAATTCCCCTTCGAAAACGTAACATACACGTTCCTGGTTGAGCAGCGCCAGTCACGAGCCGCGCAATGGTGACGCTCCTCCACAGTTCTCTGATGTTTAGCATGTCCGCGGTCCACAGTTACTCTATAATAAGGTTTTGGCCTTCGAATGTGGTCAGCTGTCAATCAAATGGCTTCGGCTTTATGCGGAGAGCACTACCTCTGAGAAAATCTGAGAACAGAGCAATGGGAAATGAATGTGGCCGTGTCGGACTGGGACCGAACAGGTTCTGACACTCATGGAAAAGCGCCACTATTGAACTGCAAGCTCGTGAAGAGTAATGGGGTCAACACAGGGGACCGAAGAACAACAGCAAAAAAAAAGACAGCTTGAACCCAACACACGGAACACGACAGCAAAAGTAGCATCGACAAAAGTTACTTTTTTTTTAACTTTCTTGTACATCGCCACTAGCTTGCATGTACATGCCTAAATTTCACTAGCACAAATTTCGCCCGTCACTTCACTGGAAGGCAAGCACTTGCTGCCACATCAAACAGACAAGTTCCATAAATGAATGAATAGGGAGTGACATGCCTCCTGTAGCTCATCCCATTAGGCCCCGCCCACACGGGAATCTTTGTTTTTGAAAGCAGGAACGTTTTAGCCATGTGTGCCTCACATTCACACGGAAAATAGATTTTAGGGGACCCTCACTCTTTGTGTGTGTGTTTTTAAATGTGTTTGAGAATGAAAGTTTCACCTTTTCTTGGACAGTGAAAAAAATCTTTTTTTTAAATTAATTTATTTCTTTTAATGGTAATGTGTTAGCCTAACCTCTAACCTGATCTACAACTCCAAACTCACCATACATATGTTCTATACTTCATCTTTGGTGCCACCCATCGATCCAGAGGGAAAATAGCATTTTAGGGTGCTCTCTGCACTTCCATGTGATGAAATGAAAATAGAAAATCTAGAAAATATTTTCTAGAAATAATTCCATGTGGAGTAAAACAAGTAGCTAAGCTGATTCAAGTTGTACAAGGAAATCATTCTTACATGAAGGAAAGAGCACAGACAAGGTACGTTACTTTGTTTTCTTGAAACAAATCAGTTTTCATTTTAATGAACCCCTCACCCAGTCATACTGCAGTTTTCCATACTGCGTCTTCCCACATTTACTTGAGGTGATGAAGTTTTGTTGAGAAGCCAAAGGGACCACTTGGCTGAAGGAACATTGGGCTGGCTCTGTGCTGATTTTCAATTGGACCTCCTGCACTACCCTTAGGGTTGGTTCAGCTTCACCCCGTCGCAGCATTGCTTTCGAATGTTGGGATGCACGAGTAGGCTCCTGTTGTTGCTCCTCAGCAAACTGCACTTCTTTGGGTTGGCACAGGAAAAATCCTGTTTCAGTGCTGCAAACAGCCTTTCGTTGGGTTGGCACGGGGAGACTCCTGGGGATACTCTGCAGTAAACCATCCTTTCGTAAACTGACCTTGAGAGGCTCCTGTGGATGCTCTGCAGCAAACAGCACTTTGGGAAGTTTGAATGGGAAGGCTCCTGTGTAGGCTGTCCAGAAAAGTGACTTTGGGTGGGTTGATTCTTTGCTGCCTTTTAATTTACTCTTCTTTGCCACCCTTAGATTCTTAACCACTTTTAGCTCCCTAAGGCTGGTGGAAGCTGGGCCGCTTTGTAGAACGGACATGGTTATTATAGGTCGGGATGCACAGGGAGGCTTCTGTGGATACTTTGCAGCAAATTGCCCTTCAGTGAGTTGTAACAAAGAGGCTCCTGTGTATGGGGAACCTCTTGTGTATAGTGGAGCTCCTGGGTATGGGAGAGCTGCTGGGTATGGGGGGGCTCCTGTGGATGGGGCAGCTTCTGGGTATGGGGGAACTCCTGTGTATGGAGGACCTCCTGCGTATGGGGGATCTCCTGGGTATGGGGGGGCTCCTTTGGATTGGGCAGCTCCTGGCTGTGGGAGGACTTCTGAGACTCCTGTGTATGGGAGAGTTCCTGTGTATAGGGGAGCTCCTGTGTATGGGGGAGTGCCTGTGTATGGGGGGGCTCCTTTGGATTGGGCAGCTCTTGGGTGTGGGAGGACTCCTGAGACTCCTGTGTATGGAGGAGCTCCTGAGTATGGGGGGGCTCCTTTGGATTGGGCAGCTCTTAGGTGTGGGAGGACTCCTGAGACTCCTGTGTATGGAGGAGCTCCTGAGTATGGGGGGGCTCCTTTGGATTGGGCAGCTCTTGGGTGTGGGAGGACTCCTGAGACTCCTGTGTATGGAGGAGCTCCTAAGTATGGGGGAGCTCTTGTGAATTGGGATGCTCCTGGGTGTGGGAGGACTCCTGTGTATGGAGCAGCTCCTGTATGTGAGGAATCTTCTGTGTATGGGGGAGCTCCTGCATATGGGGGGGCTCCTGTGGATTTGGCAGCTTCTGGGTATGGTGGAGCTCCTGTATAAGGGAATGGCCCTGTGTAAGGGGCAGCTCCTGTGTATGGTGCAGCTCCTGCATATGGGGGAGCTCCTGTATATGAGGGGGCTCCTGTGGATTGGGCAGCTCCCATGTGTGGGGGAGCTCCTGTATAAGGGAATGGCCCTGTGTGAGGAGCAGCTCGTGCATATGGTGTAACTCCTGTATGTGAGGGAACTCCTGTATATGAGGGGAGCCCTGTGGATGGCACAGCTCCTGTGTGTGGGGGAGCTCCTGTGTATGGTGGAGCTCCTGCATATGGTGTAGCTCCTGTGTATGGGGTAACTCCTGTATATGGGGGAACTCCGGGGTGCCCTGTGGATGGCACAGCTCCTGTGTATGGGGTAACTCCTGTATATGGGGGAACTCCGGGGGGCCCTGTGGATGGGGCAGCTCCCGTGTGTGGGGGAGCTCCTGCATATGGTGGAGCTCCTGCATATGGTGTAGCTCCTGCATGTGGTGTACCTTCTGTGTATGGGGTAACCCCTGCATATGAGGGGGGCTCTGTGGATGGGGCAGCTCCTGTGTATGGGGTAACTCCTGTATATGGGGGAACTCCGGGGGGCCCTGTGGATGGGGCAGCTCCAGTGTGTGGGGGAGCTCCTGTGTATGGTGCAGCTCCTGCATATGGTATAGGTCCTGTGTAAGGTGGAGCTCCTGCATATGGTGTAGTTCCTGTATATGGATGAACTCCGGGGGGCCCTGTGGATGTTGCAGCTCCTGTGTGTGGTGGAGCTCCTGTGTATGGTGGAGCTCCTGCATATGGTGTTGTTCCTGTGTATGGGGGAACTCCTATATATGGGGGAACTCCGGGGGGCCCTATGAATGGGGCAGCTCCCGTGTGTGGGGGAGCTCCTGTGTATGGTGCAGCTCCTGCATATGGTATAGGTCCTGTGTAAGGTGGAGCTCCTGCATATGGTGTAGTTCCTGTATATGGATGAACTCCGGGGGGCCCTGTGGATGTTGCAGCTTCTGTGTGTGGTGGAGCTCCTGTGTATGGTGGAGCTCCTGCATATGGTGTTGTTCCTGTGTATGGGGGAACTCCTATATATGGGGGGACTCCGGGGGGCCCTGTGAATGGGGCAGCTCCCGTGTGTGGGTGAGCTCCTGTGTATGGTGGAGCTCCTATGTATGTTGGAGCTCCTGTATGCGAGGAATCATCTGTAGATGGGGAGTCTCCTGTGAATGGGGAAGCGCCTGCATATGGGGAGGCTCCTGGGTATGGTGTAGCTCCTGCGTATGGTGTAGCACCTGTATATGGGGGAACTCCTGCGTATGGAGAAGCTCCTGCATATGTAGTGGCTTCTGCATATTGGGAGGCTCCTGTGGATTCTCCATATAAATGTGGCATGGGGGTGGCAGGTTGGGATGCATGGGTAAAAGCCTGTGGATGCTCTGCAGCAAGCTGCTCTGTGGTAGGTTGTTGTTGGGTTGGCTCTGTTGTCTTTGTCAACTTGAGCACCTCTGCCAAACTTAGTCGAGGCTTTAGAATAATGGGTTTGACTGTGAAAGTTTCTGGTAGACAGGGAGGTTCTGGATGATCTGCAGCAAACTTCCCTTCAGTAGGTTGTTGGTAGGTTGACTCTGTGCTCTTTTTAAATTGGATCTTCTGTTTCACCCTTTGGGATTCTTCAGTTTTGTCCTGTTGGAGCTCAGTGGTGATTACTGAAGGCTGAGATGCACCAGCAGACTCCTGTTGATGCTCTGCTGCAAACTGCCCTTTCGTGGGTTGTTGGTAGGTTGACTCTGTGCTTTTTTTCAATTGGCTCTCTGGTTTCAATTTTTGGTGCATGGGAGTGGTTACTGAGGTTTGGGATGCACGGGCAGATTGCTGTGGATGCTCTGGAGCAAACTGCTCTTTGGCAGGTTGTCGGTAGGTTGGCTCTGTGCTCTTTTTCAATTGGATCTTCTGTTTCACCTTTTGGGGTTCTTCAGCTTTACCCTGTTGGAGCTCAGGGATGGGTACTGAAGGCTGAGATACACTAGGAGACTCCTGTGGATGTACTGCTGTAAACTGCTTTTCGATGGGTTGTTGGCGAGTTGGCTCTGTGCTCTTTTTCAATTCAATCTCCTGCTTCTCTTGTTGGGATTCTTCAGCTTGTCCCTGTTGGAGGATGGGGATATTTGCTAAGAGTTTAGATGCAATGGAAGACTCCTCTGGATACTCTCCAGAAAACCGCCTTTCTGCCCGTGAAGAACGGAAACCCTTGAGAGCAATCATTTTGTACAGGTTCTTCCTCCAATCAGGAAGGAGCTTATTGTCACCGACGGAGCCGAGGGATACAGAAGGAGAAAGCCTGTTATCAGCAGTGCCTGGAGGACTTTCAGGTAGGACTTTGAGCTCCTTTTGGGATGTGGTGGACAATGGAACAGTAGATTGATGTTTGCCTGTGATATTCCTGGTCATTCTATTTAATCCTGTAGAGAAATGAGCAAGTGGCAACTGCAGTGCCCTTATAAGACTAATCTTTCCCTTTTCAGTGGTAGACTTTCTCTTTTTAAAACTAATCTTTCTTCCTCTACCAACAAGGCTTGCCCTTCCAGAAGTAGACGTTTTCTTTTCAGAAATAACCTTTCGCCTTCCAGAACTAAAGCTGACTTTTTTAGACTTTCTCCTTTCAGAACTAAAGGTTCTTCTTCCGGAACTAAACTTAGCTCTTTTCCTTTGAGGAGAGAATGTTTCTCTATGTTTTCTAAAGAGTGACATAGCCTTTTTACTAAGCGCCATCTCGTATTGGTACATGTCATATTTATCAGTGGACAGCAGAAGATCTTGAGGCTCTTGGAAGGTAACCTTCCGTATGAATTTGTCATCCTCTGGAGTTGCAGGAGGAGTCTCCGGTAAAGGAGTTTCGGTGGCACTGATCCGTGTTTCATCATCTAAAACTACATAAAAAAAAAGGAGATGGATTGTTACTTCAAACTGTCCAGGTCTCATGAATATTATCACTCATTTACAAGTATATAAATACTAATGGCACACATTTGCAAAAATATAAATTGAAATTAATCGTCTCTGCCAAATAAATTCATAAATCTCAAACAAATCAGAGTTTGCAAATGCACTCATGGACAGACACCATAGCTTCTGAAGACATGTCCTGTGATTTGATGAAACTAAAGCTCAAATGTTTATTGCTATGGTCAAAGTTACATTTGAAGAAAAAGTGAGGAAATTGCAGTGCCTAAGAAGACCATCCCAACTGTGAGTTATGGAAGAGCTGTGCACCAGTTCCTCCTGCTACTTCATAAATAGATGACGTTATGATAAAATGATGTGGAAATACCTAATGAACATCTAAAGACGTCAGATGGGAATTTAAAGCTTAGGCACATATGGGCCTTCCAAATGGACAATAACCATTAACATATGGCCTAACTTGTTACGAAGTGATTTAGGGGAAATAGTTGATGTTTTGGAGAAGCCACCAGGCATTGTTAATTAGCTTCAGGTATAAATGTATCAGTGTCTGGTACACCATGACATGCTTTGTGTAATGGTGTGGGAACAATAATCTTATTTTAAATGTGAACAAAGCAAAGGAGGTGATTGTTGATTTCAGCAGGAACAGGATTAGCCATGGGAGAAGATGTAGGGGTGGTCGAGGAATATAAATACCTCGGTGTTCACGTTGACAACAGACTGGACTAGAGACGCAACAGTGAAGCGTCTATAAGAAGGGACAGAGCAGATTGTACTTCTTGAAGAAGCTAAGATCCTTCAAGGTTTGCAGTAAGGTGCTGCAGATCTTCTATAAATCTGTTGCTGACAGATGCCCCCCTAATCTGTTGGGGGGGCAACATCAGAACCAGGCACCTAAGAAGGCTCAATAACCTGATAAAGAAGGCTGGTTCTGCTCTGGTTCTGTGGAACCTCTGGAGATGACGATTCAAAGAAGCATTCTTCATAGGATCAAGAAAATCATAGACAAAATCATAGACCGTCTCATGACGGTCTCATGAAGGGGACAGTCATGAGAGAGTTTTCCCAGGCATCTTGGGAAGGTCTCATCTGCCTTCCCAAAATCCATGTCTTGGGAAGGCATCTTCAGTCAGAGGCTTCTTCACATTCAGTGTAGTGCAGACCACTACAGGAAATATTTCCTGTCAGCAGCCATCACCATCTTCAATGGATCTTTGAAGAATCTAAACTATTGAGTTACAACAACATTTAATTTCCCTTTGGGATTAATAACGTATTTTTGAATTTGAATGACAAGGCATTGTATTTTAAGTATTCCTTACTTCCCAATATGTCATTAGAAGGGAACACTTTCCAGCTCATTACAAGTTAGTCAGCTGTTGTTTTGAATGCTGTGCTTTTGATGTCAACTTTATGCTATGATGGCCTCATGAAGGGGTCTCATATGTCACCTTGCTCTGAGATGTCAGCATCCACATCGTCAACAGAAGACTGCTGCTCCTCTGTAAAAATACAAAAACAGTGTAAATGTTTGTATTGTATGGAATTATAAATGTTTATACACATGACCGTTATTTCTTTGTACCTCCAGGTATGGTGTCGATTTGTTGGCTTGCTAAATCGAACATGGAGTCAGATTGAAGTAGATGTTGGACACCTTCACCAAACCCAAGTTGAATGTCTTCACCAAACCCAAGTTGAACGTCTTCACCAAACCCAAGTTGAACGTCTGCAGCAAACCCAGGTTGAACATCTTCAACAAGCCCAGGTTGAACGTCTTCAACAGGCCCAAGTTGAACGCCTTCACCAAGCCCTGTACTGTCCTGCAGATCTTCCTGTGACGTAGGAGGTACGCCCTCTTCAATTCCTGCTTTGGAATGCCTATCACACACAAACACCTAGACTGTATAGTAGTTAACATTTGGGCATATAAGTGGATGTAAAGTCATATTTGTGTTTGATTGCTTACCTGTCTCTTCTTCTCCGACCTGACTTCTGAGACACCAGACTTCTTCTGGAAGTTTTCAGACTCCTCCTGGGCTCCATATCAGGCAACTGCGCGTACTGGTCCTCCTTTCTCTTCTGACTTACTTTTGGTTTAACTGCAGCCTTTTTTCCAGCGGGTGCTCTTCCTCCCACTCTGCTTAATATCCGCATAGTTGGCAACTTGGCTTGTAGTGGCTTCTTTTTTTCAATCTGAGCAGAAATATCGACCTTATCAACATCGAAATAAGAGTAGAAGATCTTGTCAGCAGTTATCTCCTCTTCCTGGCTCAGTTCAAAGTCTTGGAACAGGTTGCCAGAAAACAATTCCTCCCAGAAGTCTTTCCCGGTGGGACGTTTTCGTTTCTTCCTCCAGCTTCTGATTATAGAGTTGGGGATGTAGCAGTCTGGAGCCGTGGGCCATTCACAGTAACTCTCCAGGCTCTCTTCAGCAGTGTCCATCATGACGCAGTATTTGGCTGTCTCACAAAGTTCAAACTTTTTCGTATTGCTGAAACCATAGAACACATCAGCACATTAAAGTTACGGTAGAGTGCAAGGCAGATATCTGAAAAAAAAATGTAACAATGTAACAGTAGTATCAATTTTAGAAGGAAAAAAAGCCCGTGCTGTTTACATTTTGTTGACTATTCTCACTCTTGGGATTACAGCAACGAAAACATTTTTTTTTTCTTGGGCTCCCTCCACAGATTCTCTATGGGGTTTCAAAATTATTTTCATTTTGGGCCATATCAAGGTCACAAATGTTCTTAAGGGTTGGTTGTGGCAGAATGTATTCATAAAACTCTTAAAATATTAAAAGGTTAGTATTATGTTTTTTCTAGGCACATTTTATAACACAATAAAGTAACTATTACCTTCAGTTATTATACAAAATACAATATAATTCAAATATGACTTACAAGAATATTTACTTTGTATTTTAATTCCTTGAAATTGGGCCTCTGTCTCTTTAAAAACGCCTGCCCTTTCTGAAACTCCGCCCACAGGAAGTCATCACAACATAGTAGAGGTAAAAGGTTCCTCTGTTAACCCTTTCACCAATGTTTCACTGTGAAGTAGCTCGTATGGTGAACTCAGCGGCAATTAGCAGGGGTTTGCTAATTGCTGCTGGCTAGTCTAAAGGAGCTGAGTTGGGGAGTTTCAGGCAATGGTTGTTAAGTGAGGTGTTCAGTCCACACAGGCGTTTGGCACAGCTGAATGGTTGCCATGAGAGATTAAGGGATTTTTCAAACATGCATAAAAGAATCAAGGCAACACTCCAGGTGTGTTTTCTATGAAGAGATAACATAACTTTATATAATACCGACCCTGTAATAAATAATTGTTTCTGCTTTAGATGAGTACATCTTTTCACACTGATGTAATTTAGCAGCATATACATAAAAAACTCATTTGATTTAATTATTTATGACAGCAGCTTTTAGCACTTTACATTGCCTTGTTGCTGAAAAAGTGCTATATAAATAAAATTACCTTTACCTTTTATATTGGGAGTTCTAGAGGGCCACGTAAATACTAATGGGCCAGGGGGGCCAATCTGACACATGAGCTCTTTCATATTTAAGTCTGAACTCAGGCTGCCCCACTTCAAACACTGACATCACTTCCAGAAAGAAAACGATTTTCGAAAAATCTTAATATTACGCCATCTTAACTAAATCTGCTGAAAGTTTCAGTAATTTTAGGCTAAACTGTGCCTTAGTGTTTATTTTTCCATAGACATAAGTGAAACACGGAAGCCCTTAACTGCCAGAGATTGGAAATAGCATCAGAGCAGTATTTTGTATCATAATAAAAAACTAAAACTTGTTTATGTTGGCAACGCCTCACAGTATGTTGTGCTGTCATCTGGAGGGAGCTCCTTTTATGCCTTTTTAACAAGTCAATAATCTGAGGAAAAATATATATGTGACTCGTCCTGTTATAATGAGAAACTGTCACGTTTTAAAGAGATACTGCTCCTGTATTCATTTTCTATTTCTGGCAGTTAAAAGCTTCCATATAAATCTGTTTTTCTGACACAGAAATATTCTGGTTTCAAATCTTTCTCACTCAAAGCTTCACTTAAAAGTTTCAAAAGTTACTCTAACTGTCCATGTCAGCAGATAGTTTGCCTAGCATGGGATGAATAACAACTGTAAGAGCTGAGAGGAAGTGCAGCTTTCCCTAATTTTCACAAAGACATTTTTAATTTAAACATATATTACCTAATAGTTAAACAGTCTGTGGGGAAATTCAGTTTATCTGTTCAATTAACTTTCCATTGGCTTAATTTATGATAAAACCAGCTGTTAGTGTTCATTTTTTCTTTTCTTTTTTTTAAAACCAAAGTAGCAATATCTTTTAAAACTACAACTTCAAATATCTTTGTAATTCTTTTGCGTTGTTTACTCGTTACAATGACATTCTTTTCTGTCTTTTAACTAACTCTAGACATTTAATTTGAGTGTTTGAATAATTAAAACAGTTCTTCCTGCAGATGTTTCGACCTACCTGCTCCCTCTCAGCCAGGCAGACGTCCTCCTGTCTGTTGCCCTTCCACCTTCACTTTAAATAAAAACATCAGTGATCAGTTCAGTGACAGTTGAAGGCATTTTTTTTTTATTATTTTATTGGCTTGGATTCCTACTTGCTTTTGAGACTGTAGCCTGTCTGATGTGGAAAGTAAAGCCACCCATTCAGTAAAGTGCATCTTCATTTTTCCTTGAGCTTTTTAACATTTTGTCACATTACCACCACAGATGTGTTTAATGGCTTGAAATCAGGAAGTGAGTCTGTGTTTTTCAGTATCCAAAGAATGATTGTTCTCTTTTATTTAAAAGTTGGATGTGAATACATTTATAATTGTAACAGAAGCAAGAGCAGAAATATCCAGACTAGACAGAAAGGCAAAGCTGTCCTGCTGTTAAATTACTTAGATGAAAACTACAAATGAACAATAGCCTTCTCTTTTAAAAGTTATTGCAGAGAAAAGAATGTTGCTTGTTTTCATAGCATGTGAATCAAAAGTACAATTTAAAAACCAAATGGAGATCGTCAGAAAAACAAAAACAAAAGAACACATACGCTGGCCCTACTTCCTTCCCCCAGACATTTCTGCATATGAAAATATGGAAGCTTTTTTAAAAAGTAGCCATTTCTCTTTGATAGCTGCGTGTTTGCAAAAGTGGACAAAAAAAAGTCAGAAACTGCACATGCACACGCGCTTCATTTTAAATTACATACTGGTGGAACTTTAACTTATATGCTGTACACATTTGATATGTTCAGACAATAAATAAGAAATGCAGGAAAAATATGGCTTCTTCCTCCAAGTCTCTTCACATGGCTCTGCTCTTCTTTCTCTTCTCCTCCAGGGATAAATGAATGTTCCTCTTTCCATCCAACAAACATGTCTCCATTATTTAGTCAGGGAAAACAGCTAAAATAAAAAAAAAACCCGGGGCACAAACCTAACTAGCTCTTAGTCTTACGCCACTCTGATAATCTATTCACATTCCTACAAAATCACAGTTATATGGCATCTTTCTGCAACGGGCAGGCAAACTATAACTCATGTATTTTCATTAACCATATAATTGGGCAATTTGACATTTCTAAAATAAATCAGCTCAATGGAAACATGCCTATTTTTTCAAAAATAATTATTGAAAAAAAAAAAAAAGTTTTGCACTATGATGAGGTGGATTTTTTTGGCCATATCCAAATTGGTTTATTGCAACGGCAACATTGTTTTCGCATCGCATGAGTCACACGAACCACAACAGTGATGTTGCTGCTGGCGCAAATCGCGAAGAAGACGACAGGAAGTCGCGGGAGGATCATGGCGCCGGATGTTTTTTAAAGACATTGCGTGAACACACTACGTGTGATTTTAATAATGTTTCTTATTTCATGGAAACATTGTGATTGCGAAATTGTATTTTTTCAACATCAGCTTAGAAAAATGTCAGGAATCCCTTTTTGTGGAGATAAAAACACCAGCAGTGACGAGCGTCGCTCAAACTAACACTTAATATCCGTTTCTAACTGCCTGACCAGGTTCCACATAAACAAAAAAAAAAAAAACAGCAAAGCGGTCCATGGATCCAGTTTGTGAAAGACCATAATAACAACGACATTACAAAATCTCATGGTACATTATGCTGACTCTCTGTCTGCACCTATGAGGGTTCTCTAACTTTGACAGAATGTGGTCAACATGATGGGGGACCAGGCTTAAGTTTCTAATTTATGCTCATTTATGTTTTGGACATTTAACTGCTTTTCTTTTCTTATGTGGCAACATTGAGCATCTCTGAAGTTACTGAATTTCAGATTCTGACTGAAGATCAAAAGTAAGACTTCTTCCCCCTTCATGGTATTTTCTGATGAAAACCATGTTTTTGGCAGAGTGTGGAGTCTTTTAGTTAACTTAGATACTACCAAGACTTAGAGTTTACTTTAAATGTCTAAATTGAAATATTCCTCTTTTGACTGGAGTCAATGATTAAAAAAAAAACTGATCAAGTGAAAGTTGGCGTTTTAGCTCCCTGTGTTGTAAAAGGTTAAAGAACAGTAAAAATGATTTAGGAATTAAATGAATTATAAACTCATACAGATTACAAGACTGGATTAATTTAGGAAAATCAGTTTAGTATGCTAATTACATTTGGAATTTATTGAAATGTGTTATTTAAACCAGTAGAAAGTGCTTTTATTTTAAAACAGAAAACGGACCTGAGATGTTTTTATGTAATTTATCTCTGTAGTTTATTTTCTATTGTTGCTTTGCTGATCGGCTTTGCAGGGCTCAACTTTCACTCTTTGCTTTTACTTTTGAAACATTCAGAAAAGAAGACCAGCACCATGTTGAACCTCCTTCCTGTCGGCTCCTCTGAATGACGTCCTCCTACATTCTGTCAGGATCTGAGGAGAACCCAGAAACGGCTCCAGACTCAGAGTCTACTCTAACCAAACTCTAGCATTGTGACCAAACAATCCATTCTAGTTTCAGCCTGAACTTTTTAGATATATATAAAAAAATTAAATAATGATCTGTTGTGAACTAATAGCACAATGTGGCTATGCAAACGACCTCATTGTGTCTCCAGCTTTTGCAGCCGAGAAATGAAGAACATATGGAGACGAGGGAGGAACTCTCAACGGCCCAACGGTACAGTCAGTTGATGCAAAGCTGCAAATACCTGTTAAATGCAACACCTGAGACACTCCTTAAATTCTTGCATGCAGCTAAAAAGGTTTTTTTTTCCTTTGTACACATTATTTTTTATTTAAAAAGAGGCTTAAAATAAATAGATAAAACTGGAAGACCTTTCTCAGTACATGATTACAGCTACTCCAACCCTTTGGACAATAATCGCTGCTGGGCCAGAATCCAGATGCTACTGGATGATTGTCACTAAGTGCAACATGTGCTGTCGAAGCTGTGTGTGTGTGTGTGTGTGTGTGTGTTATGTATTAAATACACTGAACGGGTGGGAGAAGGCCACGCTGCCTCCTGGGAACCCAACATGAAGATGCTCTCATTGTCCGTCAGCACTGCTGAAGGACAAAAAACTATCAGTAGCAACAGTTTGGGAGAGAACTGCTGTTTACACCATCAGGAGGGTTACAGTCTCTGTTTTTTGGCATACATAAAAAAAAAAAAAAAAAAAAAATTCTCTAATCAGATGTTTGCAGAATTGAAATACAAAATAACAAAATGAAGCATAAAAATCAACATGGGTGATACATTTTTTAGGACTGTTGCGACATGTCCACTTTGTTTGATTTAGTTTCATTAAGAGAAGAAAGTGAATTTCGCAACAGGAGAAACTTTCTCAATTTGCAGAGATGTGACCTGAAACCACGAGCAACCAGACCCACCGCGATCGGCCTCAGCTGCCGAGACTGGAAATAAAATAAAAAACTGCATTTCAACACACACACAGGGAGACAATGGTCCTTTTGTTGATACGTATGTCCAGTGGCGTCCATTCTCGTGGGGTGGCCAGACCCCAGGCCAGTGAAAATGTTGGTGTGGCATGACTAACAGAGAGCAAGGAAAAAATCAAAAGCCCCCAACTGCATACTAGGAAGCTGAAGTTCAAGCTTTAACTTTAGTTCTAAGCTAGCATATTAGCCTGCTAACATGCTTTAGCATAAATCAACATGGGAAGTATTACATGAAAGAGTTTGCGATGTTGATCTGACCAAATTCCAGAGGCGGTGCTGACATGAGATTCCACACGGAGCAGCAGAAACCCACTGACACCGTCAGACCGTCTGAGCCTGTCAGCATCCTGAGTCGACCCATAATGCCAGCAGAGTGTCAACATTTGCTAATCCACTGCTGGGACTGCAGCTTCTGAACAGGCTGAGAAGACAAGAGCTGTAGTTATTTTGCTGGGTTGGTTGGTTGTTGGTGTCGGGGAGGGGGGGTTGGAGGTGGAGGTGGATGGGACTCGGGGAGCGCACTGTGACCGACTCAGAGCAGGCAGGCGTCATTCTTGCAGAAGAGTCTCCTTCCAGTCGAAGGAGTGGTTTGGTCCGTGAGTCAGAGGCAGGATAGGAGGATCCACTAACTGCCACATTCCCGTCTCTCCCTGTTCCTCACAGGCACAGAAGCCCAGGTAGGGGATCTGAGGACCAAACAGCACATCCAGGTTTCTAGTGTTATTCCCACCACAGATTTTATAACTGTAACTAAGCAGAGACCCACAGATCAGACTGTGGTCATCCTCCACTGTCAGGTTCCAATAAGTCTCTATTTGTCTTTGAAAACTTTCTTATATCAAGATATAGGAGCAACATTTAAAATATTTCTCCCAGCATGTCGGTTGGTCACTATCTATATTAGGAGATGAGGCAGTGGCCGTAAACCAGGATTTCATCATTTTAAAACAAACAAAATGATTATGGAGTTAAAATTATCTATGGCCATGCTGCAGCAGAGAGGAGCCATGACAGGAGAAAAGTGTGCCGTGGAAACCAAAACAACGTGGAGCAGACGGACCTTTCGTACGACTTGGATGAAGTCCTTGGCGTTCTGGGGGCTGCGGCCCTGCAGCTGCCGTGTGCAGGCCTCCAGGGAAGACGCGTGGGCTACGATCAGCACGTTGTTTCCTACGCAGAGCGGAAAGCCAGACACCAATGCGTCAGCGCAGCACCGACATATGAGCACCGACAACGACGGCAGCCGAGGAGCTCGGCCTACCTGTGTTTTGCAGGATGTCTTTGGTGACTTGGTAGCTGCGGCTCATGTAGTTCTCGTAGGACTCAGACACAGTCAGCTTGCTGGCCGGGATCAGAGGCCTGCGGAGAGACAGACAGAATGACGTCAGGCGACTTTCAGGAAAGAGATCAGCCCGGCGGACATTTTGCGTCTGCTTCGACAACCAACAATTTATGGCGACTTTCTAAATGTTGCTCATCGCCTGGGGTGACAAAACAATGGAGGGTTTCAGCAGCAGGGGGTTGATTTGAACTGGTGTGTTACAAGAGTCAACTGGTGCAAATGGGAATCAGAACCAGAACAAACACACAGAGTGGAACACAATGCTTTAAAATAATAACTAAATTAAATTATGTCAGATAAATGAGCAGCAATTTATTTTCATAATTTATAAAAATACCAAGAAAAAAAAAAACAAACAAAAAAACCAAAGACCAAAGAGTCTCCAACACAAAACAGAACAAAATGCCAAAGTTTTCATACACAGGAACACAATGGTGTGTTTAGCAGAAGGAAATGGGAGTTTGTGTGTTTAAAATGAAATGTGGGTTTGAGTTGGTCAAGGAGAACTGGAAATTTCTACCCCTAGCGCTCGACTGGCATGTTTTATTGTAGTTACCCAGAATGCCCTGCGCTGTAGTTCACTTTCTGCTTTCGGAGAAGTCTCCGGTCTGCTTGGAGTTCACATATGCATTCAAACTGCACCAGAGTTCACTTCAACAGAACTGATACCTCGGTTTGTAGCCCAGCCAAGGTTCACTCTTTTGTTCTGCTTCAGAATTTGATTCCACATTCACACTTCCCCAAACCAACCGGACCACCCCCCAAAAAATCTACCAGAGTTTGATTAAAGCCGACTAAACTGGCCTGGGGTTAGCTAGATTCTGTTGAGCACAAACCGACTCCTAAAGTCTGCGACAAAACCTCGAGTGTTGGACCAGGAGTCTGAGTCGAGTCTGAAATCCTATTTTTGAAATGCAACATTGACTTGACTGGAGTGTCTCAGTGTCAGAGCAGGACTGGACCCGTCTGCCTGTTCACCTCCAGGAAACTTTAACTCCTCCGTTTGGAACAGGGTGGTTTTAGGCTTTAAATGTGACGTGTCGTCATGGAAACAGACATCTCCCTCACCTATAAGCCGTGTCTACGCTGAAGTTGGCAGTAGCCAGGTCAGTGGGGGGGATCCACGCTGGCATGGCGTTCCCTGACACCCACTTTGTCCACTCGAAAAGACCCGGCTCCACGCGCACCTTCAGCTTCCCGTCCTGCTGCAGGCCTGCTCACACAAACACCCGACGGTCAGGGAGGACGGGAGGGCCGTCGGAACCGACTCCCGAGCAAAACCGGCTCACCTTTCAAGATGTTCTGCGCCGTCTGAACACATCGCAGCGACGGCGAGCAGTACAAAAAGTCTATCATCGTGTTGCTCTCCAACAGGGCCTCGCCTGAGAAGGCAGCACACGGTTACCTTGGATATGTTTCAAAAAGCCACGCTGCTGACCACTCTTTCACTGACGTACCCACTAATCGGGCCTGAGTGGACCCAAACACAGTGATGGGAGCGTCCATGTCGTAGTCTCTCTGTCCTCCCCACAGAGGCAGGCTGGGAGGCATGTTGAGGTTGGAGCGTACGTATCTCCCTGCAGAGCAACAGCATGCATTTAGTCTTTACTTCTGGTGTAAAGTCAGACCTGGCAGAGTTTAAAGTTTCACCTTTGCTGTCCGAGCAGAGAGCGAGCCAGTGTTTCCCAAACACCACGTCCATCCTCTCACCGTGCCGGCACACGAACACCGTCCGTTTGGGCTGCCGGGTGTGGCTGCCACTGAACCGCAGGACCTGCTGCAGTGAGACAGGCCCAGAAATGATGGAGTAAGGCAGCGGCACGGTAGCGGAAACGCTTTGAACTGAGAGTTACACAAAACACACAAAACACAAACTGGATTTGACCTCACAAGCAGGTGTGAGCCTCCCGTCGGAGAATTAATGCCGGGCGGTTTTCTTTCAATGCAATGAGAAGCTTCTCATTTAATGAACCACAGAAAAAAAACACCAAATCTTTCCAAGTATTTTTGTTCTCATTTCTAGTGCAGATATGGTAGTACACTAACAATAAGACCAAACTATCTTTTCATGAAGATATAGAAGTTTGTTTTGAGTCAATAATTCCTTAATATTGGTTCAAAAAAAAATAACAACTACTAGTTGCATTGGCAGATTATTTCACTTATGAGAAAGGATATCTTGCTAGAAGTGAAATAATCTCTCAGTGGGACCAGCAGCTTTTTAAAGTCAGCATCACAACCATCAGTACCTGCATAGGGTGGCAGATCACACTGAGAGCAGGCGTGTCTCCAGGACCGGTGCTGTCGGGACGTCGGCTGTCCAGCAGGCCGTCAAACATTCCTTTGTCCTTACCAGCTTTATCGCCGGGTCCACAGCCGAAGAAGGAATGGGAGCTGAGGAGAGAAGGAGGACGGACGGCTGACTGACGACTGCTGAAAAATCAGTTGCATCATTTTTGAACTGAAGAAATAATATCACAGTGAGAGCCTTTGTCAACCAAGGAGGGGTTGACAAGTCACAGTGGTGACTGTCCTGGCGTCGCATATTTTATAAGAATATATATAATTCATACTTTGTTCCTCTGCTGTGACAATACATTACAATTCTGCAACTACAGTTTTGACCCAAATATCCAAAATGTCTTACGGAGCCACATATGATTATGAGATTATCTTCTAAATAACTCAAAAAATATTTGATAGTTTTGCCTTGCATATAGATTTATTATGTCATCAAAAGGCACCTAAAGTGTTGCAGTCAATCCAGATCCAACCGGACCAGCAGGCGACATCTGCACATGTGCAGTCAACAATAATCACCCCGCTGTTGCCAACTTAGCAGTTTTGTTTCAATATTTAGCTACTTTTTAGACAGAAAATAAAGTCATTATCGGCCAAAAACAGGAACAGCAGGTCAGGTGAGATCAGTATTGGGCCTGAAGACTGCAGGGGGTTCACCCCTCGTTTTCGATGTGATGGAGAAGCAAAACACAAAACTAACTAAAAATGTTTATTCTACAAGTCAGAATCAAAACCTCTTTATCTGGCAGGCAGGCAGACATCGGGCCGAGTCAGGATCTTGAAGTTTTACGTTTTGTCCAGTTGCATTCAGCCAATCACAATTCAATTCAATTCAAAAGTACTTTATTGATCCCAAAGGGAAATGAAATGTTGTAACTCATTCATTTATGTTCTTCAAAGAGTTATTGAAGACTGTGATTTAATTTCATTTCAATTCTGCTCCTACACTGAACCTGAATTTTTCAAGGTGCAGTGTGGATTTTGTTACTTTGGAATTTTCAGGGGGGGAAAAAAAAAATCAGCCAAAAGTTGTTTTAAAAAAAAAAAAAAAAGGTTACTCAGTGTTCCTCCAGAGAACTGCAGCCGGTGTTCCCTCATGCTTTTTCATTTGTTTGACTTATTTACGTCGTCCCGGTCCTCACCCATGAAACACCCAGGTGTCAGACTCGTCGGCCAAGCTCACGTAGTTCTCCGGCAGAAGTCCAGACAGGCCGGTGGCCAGCGAGGTTCCGTGGACCCAGCCCTCGCTGGTGCTGGTCTGGTCCATGGAAGACGTGAAGATGAAATCCCCAGGAGCCAGCTCCAGTTCGTCGTCGTTCTGGGGCGCGTAGGGGTACATGACCCTCAGCGTCTGCAGGCACATCCAGAGGCATGACGGTCACAACGAACGCTGTGAGGTGATCAGGGTTCGAACGTCATGTGTGACATGGAATTAGGGCTGGGCGATAAATCCATTTGAAGATTTCATTTGTGGAAATATATGGATTTGTTTTCCACCAATGAACTCCTTTAGTTTTCATAGTTCAGAGTGATGTCTGCACACCACAGGCCTTCGATCCTGTTTTACAACTAAAGTCAAAGGTCAAATAATACAGCAGAATATTGGGGCCAGGCTGAGATTGTTTTATTTTTAAACAGGAGAATAAAGTCACAGCATTACAAGAATACTGTGGCGCAACAATAAAGTTGAAATAATACAAGAATAAAGTTTTACTGTAACCAGAATCAAGTCCAAATATTAGGAGAATAAAGTCATAATTTTATGAGAACTCCAACACAAAAATAACAAAAAATAAAATACTTTGTTGTACATTTTACAGATAATACTTAGTGGAAACACTTCATCGTTGAAAGCATCAGCATCAAATTATTGCCTGAAGCAGGACTTTGAAACAGATATCCAAACAATGTTGAGGAAAGAACTCCATGAACTGAGCTGTTCCTGTCAGATCCTGATCTTTTTTTTCTCGTAACAATTTTTTTTTTTTCAATTTTCATTTTTATTAATCTAAATTTGTTAACATTAAGACTATATCCTCGTAATTAAGCAACAATTCTTAAGTGTGGCCCTGATACACCTCACAGAGTGGATGATTGAAATAAAAAGCCATTTATAAAAATGTTTTTTTGTCTTTTTTTTTTTTTTTTGTTAGAAAATAAACTGAGAAGAAAACAATAAATTCAAAACAGGATTTGGTTTAAAAAAGTCTTAGATTTTATTTGTAAGCTGTATCGCCCAGTCCTATATGGGAAGCATTTTTTAAATATTTTTTTTATTTTTATTTTTTTCAGAGTGTGAGCTACCTCGTGGTTAGCAAAACGAATGTCCCGGGAGAACAGGACAGCCAGCCAATCACAGCCCAGCTTCACCTCGATGCCCTTGGCCAGCTTCTCCAGTGAGGAGAGGTGATCACTGGGGAAGTTGTAGGCCAGCGTCAGGTGGAGCTGCTTCCTGTGAGGCTCCACTTTGACCTCTGGAGGAGACAGAGGGTTGGTGATTCTACTGTCAGCATTCATTACAAGTTACCCACCATCAAGCCGCGTGTTACCCACCAGGGGCCTCACTAGGTTTTGAGGACGAGGGGGCTCCGTCCCCAGGAGACGGGAGGGAAAGCATGACATTTCTCAAACAGCAACAGAAACAGAGAAGTTCTGGCCATATTTTACCCAGATCTCCAAGACTATTGTGAGATGAAAGTACAGGGTAACTGACAGCTAAAAATGATACTTTATGTGGTTAAAATAAAATGTATTTTTAGCACACTGCACTGAACGCCAGCCCCCCTAAAACAGGCGTAGTGGCATCACTGCGTCCCACAGTCCCTCTGGAGAACGCTACCTGTCTTCTTGACGGCCTCTGTGGCGAAGTCGGCTGCGAACTGCCTGAGGACGTCGGCCACCTGCTCCTCCACAAACAGCCCGATGAAGTTGGACGACGTGTAGAGCTCCAGAGGCAGCGGGCGGGGGAAGCGGCCCCTCCACTGCTGCACGGTGGTCTGCAGGGCCTCACACAGGGCTTCCACTTTGGGGTCGGCACACTGGGAGGAAGAGAGGAGTCAGAACGCTGGTCCTGTGGCGGGACGGGCCGAACGCGGCTGAGACGGGGTCCAACAAGTTTCAGCTCACCATGAAGAACTGACAGAGAGTGATGTGTGGAAAGATATTGTGGGCCTTGTTTTTGCCGCAGGTGACCCGACTCTGCTGCCAGAAGTGCGAGAGCTGGTTCTGGAGCGGCCCGCTGGGTCGCAGGTAGAGAACGAACTCCCTGGGCAGGGGGTCGTCCAGGAACGGGTCGTCCACATGGGAGAACAACCTGGAGGGGACAGATTTCTGCTCTAATGTCTGTGGTCAACTAGTGCATGAATGTGAAAAAACACGGAAGATGATTTGTAGTTCTCAACAGTTTTTTCAGTTTTTTGATGAGATGACAATAAACATTATAATAAACATTACTGCCTTACAGAATTCTTCAGTTTTGCCCTTTGAGAAATCATCTGTGACTCATCACGCTTTTTAAACAGAACCTGCCTGACAACTGTTCATAGTTTCATTATGTCAAGATCAAGAGAAACTGAAGCTGAATTGTATCAAATTGTAAACGGGTTACAAAGCCCTTCTGAAAGCTTTGGGTCTCTACTTTCACTCTTCTGCAAGCCTGACATGTTTTGTTAACATCATAGAGTTTAAATCACAACTGACAGCCATTTATGCAGCATCTCTTCTCTCATAAATAATTCACCTGTAGAAATAATGCAGCTTTGTAGATGAGCTCGTCATTAATAACTGAGAGGTGTATCTATTTGTCCCTCTCAGCTTGTTCAGTTTAAGCTGAAGGTAAATGTCGGAATGTATCAATATCTTCATTTTTTAATTTTTTTTATTTCAACATTCATTACTGAAATATTCAGATGTAATGCAGCACAAATCAACACCAGAGGGCGCCACAACACACAGCTTTCTCACACCTTGACTTGTGATGAGTTTGTGTTTTGTGCTGTGTCCACATTTAGAGGTTTAGCTAAGGATGGATAAATGTAAACACGTGTTTAAACTCACCAGTCACATGCTGCCTGTACACTCCGACCTCCAGTTGACACCAGAGACTTCAGGCTGGAAGAGAACACAGCAGAGACCACGGATAAACAGTGTGACCACGACAGGTTTCAGAGGCAGGCGCTGGGGAAGCAGAGAGGCAGATCAGCTGCCAAACGTCTCAGTGCTGCTGAGCTTCTGAGGAGCTTCTGGGAACAGATGGAGAATTAAAAAGAGAAGAGCCGAGGACTGGCGTCTGGGAGGAAAGTGTGACCTTGGAAACGGATCCAAGAAAGAGAAACAAGCTGGGAAGAGTTCAAAGCCGCTCACCGAGCGGGATGCTGTGTGAGTTGGGTTCAAACGGAGTGAGGGGAAAAAGCCAGGCTGGTGAATTATTCAGCCTTTCCTGGTTGAGGTGAAGCAAACGGAAATTCAGCTACTGACTCAGAATATTCAACAATGGCTGCTGTAACGTCTCGTTTCAAACATCTGCATTCACATTTTAAGCTCACTTCGGAACCACGACTTTCAGTTTTTTGGGACTGTATGTGGTGCTCAGGGGTCTGCTGCCTTCACAGACCAAAGTCCAGCTGAACAAAACCCATTTAGAGCCAATAATGTTACCTGATTAGAGGTGCACAGATTTATTGCTGCCAATTTTCTTAATATTGGGAGATTGGAGATTGACAGATACTTACATGTGAAGCCAATCTTGTCTTCCTCAGCAAGGGTCTAAAAATCAACCACAGTCCTCTTGTGCTCTCCTGTGAGAGAAGTTTGACTGACTGACCAGGTCATGTCTGCACATGACTGACAACACCAGCTATTTAGTGACATTTCAGACAAAAAAAATATTGATATCGGCCAAAATTGGAATTGGAAGGTCAGGCTGTTTAAAGGTCAGTAATCGGTGGTTGGCCAGAAAACTGCAATAGATGCAGCTGCAATATGTATTTTATTGCTACTATATTACTAATGTAATCTGGCTCTAAAAATGTTACGTATAGGTGAGGAAACTATTTCAGGTGTTCATAAATTTGACATCTCTCATAAGATCAAGGCTGAAATTCTAATTTGTTGCAGTAGTGGTAATACTAAATTTTATTAAATCTTAAATTCTTCTCAAACTAAAGTTAACAGCAGGTCGTTTTAAAAGTATCATCATCATACATGTTAACTCTAGAAGATTCCTTTCTGTTTGTTTCAAAATATTTTCCCCAGCTAGACATGGAAAATAATACTAAAATCCAACTCTGTCTTCGTCTCACGGTAAAACTTGGATGTTTTCCTCGTCTTGAAGCAAGAAGCGCAGCTGACTGACAGCTGAGAGCAGCAGGCGGGGCAGCGAAGGGCAGAGCTGCTCTCCGTGTTGTTGTGCCTGAGGAAATGTCCCACTGTCTCCGTCAGACTATTTAACACACAGTAAATGTGAAGAACGGCGCGATGGACACTTTTAGTGGTTTTAAAATCATTTCTGCTCCTGCTGTGTTTGATCGCTGCAGCTTCTGACTCCACACCGTTACTGAACGTGTTTTATTTTATTCTTTATTGCTGTGAACACAAAAATGCACATTTAGGCTCAACATCGCTCCCGGGCTGCACCTAATGAATTCAGCAATCAATTATTTTGTCGCTTATTTTGTCGTAGTTAATTTAATTTAAAAAATTCCACATTCTGCTGATTTTTCCTTTATCTACTTAAGCCTATATTGTACAATTTAAAAAATACATGAAAGCCGCCATCTTGGTAGGCAACCACAGTGCAAAATAAAGATGCACTGTGGATGTTCTCTCGACAGCATCGACCCGCATGAGACAGAGAATGTGGCTTGTTTATTGTTGTCATAGCAACTCCATTGCCACCATCATGACAGTTGGTTATGGAGACCTACCAAGATGGCTGTCAGCTGCAAAGTTCCCAGAAGTGTGACTACACATAAGAACTATGCATTAATAACTGCAGAGCGAAAGGTGCTTCATAGATTTGCTTTTTACAGAATCTAAACCAGGTGGAGCTAAAACCGCCACGCGAGGAGTTTGGGGTAGAACACACAAAAAAAGATTTTTTGTCTGTAAAAGCCATTTTCAAGCCTGTATATACTTCAGTTACTCAATGACTAAATTAGTTCACAAGTATTTCAATAATCGATTCATCACGATTAATCTGAATAATTGTGTCAGCCCTACTTCCTGTGCATTAGCGTGTCACACAAACATGAGGTCCACTGAATCAGTGGTTTCATCAGTTTTCCTTCCACTCAGTGGTACCTCTCTGAATGTCTTTGATTTATTTTCCAGCTAAACCTGCCCACATCAAGATAAAACTATTAAGAAAGGAGATCACTGTTTCCACTGCCCCCCCTGTGTGTTCTGAAAGGCCGGCATGCATCGCTGAGTAAGAGAGCGTTTCTGTCACGGGAGGAATTGAGAAAGCCAGAGTGTGGGCAGAAGAATCTGGATCACGAGTCAGAGGAAGTGTCGGTTCCTCGTAACGACCCCGAGAGCAGCAGGGGGCGACGTTTAGCGCCGACTTATAGCGAGGATGAACAAACACAAAGAACACGCTCAGTTTCTGCTGTCGGCGTCACTATTTCATGTTTCACGTCCCTCCCCCTCCCCACCGCCGTGGAACTGGTGATGCATCACCAGACGTATGAAAAACAGGCGTGAATGAAGTGGAGCTGACTGAGGAGTGATTTACTCATCCGCCTCAGATCTGGCTGATGAGGATGAGGAGGAGCAGCAGAACTGATTCATCAGCATCTCATTAAGCCGAGCCGGGGGGACGAGGCCCGGCGGTGTCGACCTCAGGGGGGCAGCGGCGTGGGGAGCGAGAGCGAGGTGTGTGCTGCTGATCAATGGCGCTGCTGGTTAAAGGTCTTTGAGGACAGATGGAAACATTCTCTGACGAAAACCCAAAGACTGTTAAACTCCTTCGGTCTTTACACGAATATAATAAGTTGTAAAATCAGATCTTCAGTAAATTTTCTCTTAAAATGTACTGAAATTTGAAGTTCAGCAAACTTAAAATGACTGATTTTAGACATGTTTTTGTGTTGTAAACATGTCTGAATAATGTCTAAATATAGGTTTGAACTGATTGATCATGATGACTTGATTACTAAAAGAACTGTAGACTCATTTATTCATCAATTAATCGTTAACTGGAGTATAGAGACTCAAAAAGAAAAGCCAGTTATTGAAAAAAACAATCTACAGATTCAGAGCAGTAATTAAGCCAAAACAACAAAACAAAGAAACGTTTTGAATTTAAGGTGAATCTGTTCTACCTCGATTTCATCAACTTCACCCAGCTCAAATTCTGGAAAGAAAATCTATTAGGAAACCTTTTGAAAACCAGCCATCCTGCGCTGCTGTTCACACAGAGGCCACTGTTAATTCAGTATTTAGAGGCGAGGCCAATACAGACTTAACCACTTTGTTTGCTTCCTCCGCTGCTGTTGCTAAAACTACAGATCTAAAACAGAGCAAAAAAATCAACTTTATCGTTGACATCTTGTGTTCACTGATTAGTCCGGTTAGAAATCATATCGAAGAAATCAAGTTCAGTGGGAGAAATCCGAGACAGGAAACTGAATGGAAATGAGAATGGAGCAGACTTGAGTAGGAAAGCAGGCGACCACAGTGGGTTGTTTCTATCCTGGCGCTGCAGCCATCAAAAGAAAATAAATATTTATAATGTAATCTCTGCATGTAAAAGACGTGAGTTAGAACGCTCCCTCCTCTTCCCCCTTACCAGGCTAACTTTTGACAATGTCTTCATACCGACCAGCCATTTATCACATTTACAATTACATTTTAACAAAAAAAAAAAGATCAAAATGTACAGAAGTGGTTTGGGTGTGTGATACAGATATCCCATCACTCTGATTGTCCTAAAGGTCAGAAGACAAAGAAGTTCATTTCTTTATAACACCGCTCCTACAGTAGACGTTTTAAATAACTCTACCTCACACACCAGAAAAAGGAAACAGAAGTCGTTTGTTGCAGCTTCACATGCGTGACCTCAGCACACCGCCGTTCTGACCACAACCTGCGAGCTCACAGCGGCGGCGGCAGCGGCTGATGTCCCAGAGGGGAAAGGTCGCTTCGGGCGTCTTTAACCACTTTGACAAGACAGTCGATCACTTCGTTGGCACAGGAACAGAAAGATCTACGCCTCACTACCTGTCACCTCAGTCAATAAAGGCATAATATTTGACCAAAGGCTCTGAAAAGGAGAAGCGGATCCAGAGACGCCATCGTCATTTAGTCAGTCAACGTGTGAGGCCGACAATTGCCCTGAAACCTGTTTTTATGTGCATCATGACGTAAAGCTAAGCTGCACACACACCGCACCATGCAGAAGAACACTAGTTAGATATAAATATAGATTTAGCTGCTTTGTGTTGTAAAGCACTTTGAACTGCGTTGTTGATGAAATGTGCCGTACAAATAAACTTGACTAGTTGAAACTTGATTGACATTCATTGTATGAGATGAACACAGAAATATCTGGACACTTGATAAGTCATTTTCTTGTGTCCACTCACAGCTGCGAGCTCTTCACTTCTTTTAAACAGGCCATTGCTAACCTGCATCAGATCTTCCTTGAACTATTTACTCTGCTAAACATACACAGAACAACTTACTCAAATTTAAATTCAATTTATTTTTATAGCGCCAAGTCACAAGATCAGTGAATGAAGGCACTTTGCAAAAAAATAAAATTTAAAGTCCGTTTTAAATGGTAGTTTGAGTCGTTTTTTTAAATGTGGGGGTTCTGTTGAGATATTATGAGTGGTTAATATATTACTTGTGGTTGATTACGTTAACCACTGAGATTTGACATGTTCGTTTAAAAATCTGTTAGTAGTTCATCCAAAAAAACACAAACTCTCTTTTAGTGAATATTAGGGAGGTCTGTCATGATAACAAATGTTCCTGTTATCACAGTAATTATTGTAATAATCATAAAATTGTTGTTTTGATGCCAATTTCAAGTGATATATCGATAGTGGCACGATAATGCAAGTCTGGCCCAATAAACTTTCATTTTGTGAAGAACACTCAACGCTGGAAAATATTTTTAAGCTCCAACATAAAACACAACAGTCAAAAAACTATAAATAAAACTGAAATAAAAATTACTTACAGCCAAAACTATAAATAAAGTGGATTATGAAGTTTGGAAGTCATTTTATTTTGTCATATGATTAATTGATTATTGCGACAGAATTAATATTAGCCTGTTATCCTCTGTATGGAGCAGTCCTTATATGGAACATGCATTGCATTTCACAAATTTGAAGATTTTTATTTGTAAACCGTTTGGGAAGCAATGCATCCGTTTCCTTCCATTTTACAATTCTTTACTACTTTGTGTTGGACTATACCACAGAGAGTGCTGAGATCTGTAAAGCATTTTAAATGTTCTATCTTTTATGATCGTTTAAATAAAACAATCAGTTACTAAATGAATCAACTCAAATCATTTACATGCGTACCAGAACATTCAGTGACATTTAAAGGTTAGTCAGGTGACTCAGTTCAGCTCTTATATTTGCTTTTTCTACAGGGCGGTGGTGCAGGGGTTAAGCACAACCCACATAGGCCTCAACGTGGCTGTCGCAGGTTCGATTCCTGGCCTTTGCCGCATGCCTTCCCCCTTCTCTTATTCCCACTTTCCTGCCAATTCACTATCAAATAAAAGGCCACTAGAGCCAATAAAACCTTTAAAAATCCTAAACTGATTCTGCAGGATGATGAGGCTGATGAGGCAAAGAATAAAAACACGCAAACAGAACTCTGTATGAACAAAATGAAAGAAGAAAAAACCAAAAACAGTAATCATCACTGCAGGTAAACAAAACCATAAGGAGATGAGGCGTCCCGTGAAAACCCCCTCCCACCTGCAGGTCAAACACATTCTGCTGAAGTTTCCTCATACTTGTTATTTCTGTGATACGACCGTCTATGACTCTAAGCCTCATAGTGCTTCTTGAAATACATAAATACTTTGATGCAAAAAAAAAAAAAAAAAAAAATTCACCACATTTATTTCTAGAAGGGGGGACTGTGTTTGTGTTTCCAGGAAAAGAAAATGCGTACAACCGTCCAGCGAGTTATAAACGCTCCTTTGCGAGAGATTGGCCTCAGGTTCGAATATGTCGGGAACATGTAAATAACTCCAGGACTTCTGGATGAGTCAGAGCGCGACGAGGGGAGCTGGAGAGCGGAAAACATTCGGTTCTACGTCGGGACGCCGGCTATATGGAGAAAGTCTGGCAGCTGTAGGAGCGTCAGTGAGACAGACACGAGAAAGTGGCTGGAATCGCATGAAAACAAGAATCATCCAGAAAGTAAACGCTGCCTGGAACCTGAGCCTCTTTCATAGAATGGCTTTTTATCTAACAGAGTTACATCTATTCATCAGCAAACCAGTAAAAACATGGATATATGGAACTTGCAAGTGCAACACATTAAAAATAGAAACAGAAATAAACAGAGATATAGAATCTTTAACACTGCTTCCCTTTCAAAACAAAGTATTTTCAGATGGTTCTACGAACACAAGAAATGAACCCAAAATACTTGAGAAGCGGGTGACTGCACCTGGCTCCACTTCCAGTTTACTCCAGTGTCGGTGTCATGTTGGGTTAGCAGGTTGGCTAAAGTATTTTCACACTAATATGATGCAAAGCACTTAGTGTTCCGACCCCCAGAGGGACGGATCAGTGCAAGCTCCTGTAACGAGGCCGGTACCACCAGACCTGAGGCTCAGCTACGCTTGTTTGTTAAAAAGACAAAGACAAAAAAAAAAGAAGAAAAGAAGAAACAAGGCAAAAAGAAATGAAAACTAAATTAGATCCTTCACCCAGGAATTTATGAGAAGTTTAAAAAAGCTCAGTAAACTTTGACATCCACACTTGTGAACTGTTAAAGAAACAGTCGCCTTAAAAATAGTAATGGAACTGAAGTTATAAAGAGCTTCTCTACTCTTACTGACCCCTTAAAGCTCTTCAGTCAGGAGCCACATCCAAATACTCACTCTGATATGGAGATCAGTAGAAATCATAGGCTGCTTTCCATAGGGGCACATATGGCAGGAGGAAGATTAAATCAAACCGACAGCTTTCCAATTGCAAGATGAATACTCAACCCACTGAGCCACAGCCACAGTTAGTGACCGAACAACTTGTTCTGTCAAATAACTGTATATAGACCTCTGGTAACTGGGTGAATATAGAAGAGGATCATCAGGATTAACCTTCCCTCCATCCAGGACGTCTATAGGCCTGGGTCAGGAAAGGAGGAGCTAACATCTCTGCAGATCCCACACATCCTGGACACTAGCTGTTAGCACTTTTCCCTTCAGAAATGTGCTACAGGGTGCTGCTTGCATAAACCGGTCACCACAGAAACAGTTCCTCCCCCCAGGATGTCTCTCAGATGTTTGCACCTTTATATCTTAAATGTCTTTAATCAGCGCAAAACAGAAACTGAAGTCAAATTAAAATTGAGTATTTTTTTAAACATGTAAAGAAAAACATATATCTAAAAATATATCTTTTCACCATATCGTCCATTTCTACTGAAACAAATGTTCAAATATATACATAGAGCAGACATAAGAAGATGCATGAAAATGCCTTTAAAGATAGATCCAGTCTGATAAAAGAGTCTCATTACGAAATCATGAGGTCGGCCAAAGCTTTGAGCTCAAAATGAACACGAACTAGTTGGTGCTGGTGTTGCCAGGTTACCTCAGCCAAGGGGTGAACATCTGATACAAGTGAGCCGAGCTCGGTCCTAGTTCAAGACTTAAGGAGCAGGTCATGTCCTCCGGCTCATTGGGGTTGAGGAGATTTTTGGACTGAGCCAGCTTCGGTGCATTCCACAAATATTTAATCCATTTGAGGTCTGTGGAAGTTTGCAGGCTGAGTCTATGCATATGTGCGTGTGTGTGTGTGTGTGTGTGTGTGTGTGTGGAGAGAGAAGTGGGGTAAGGAGGGTGTACTGGACAGAGAGTGATTCATGCCAGACTAGTATGCAGCGTTTCACAGCAGAAGACTGAAATGAGATGATGACAGATTTTCCCGTCAGCTGTCTGTGTTTCTCATACATCGACCGTTATCACAGTGTAAAACCATGAACACGTTCAAAGTGCACTATGACTACTTAAGGGTTTTAAAGTCAAAGTCAGTGGAGTACCTTCCAAAAGATAATCTTTTATTTATGTATTTTACTAATTGTAGTTCAATTAGTAAAATAGACTAATTTTACTACTGTGAAAAATGTTCACATGAACCCAAATACGCCGGCGAGCGTAAACATGCCAAACCCATAGGGGGCAGTGTAGCGCAAATCTTCAAAACAACCACAAATTAAACATGGTGCCGGGAGGTTCAGTTGTGTGGACAGACATATAGGTTGAACTACTTTTAAATACCGCATTATAATATAGAACTATTGAAATCGTGTCAAAGGAAGTATGTGCAGGAGCCTAAATCTGCATTTCCCATGCACGCACACACACACCAACGCAAAATTTTCTCAAATTCCCACTTTGGTCAGAGTTTGTAAAAGTAATCATTTTTATTAACTCAATATTAAACTGCAGTTTGTGTGGTTGAAAGACCAAAAATCATAAAAATGTATTCTCAGGTATCTGGCAACGTGTGGACTAGACCTAAAAAGATCAGAAATAGATTCCTCTGACTAGGGCAAACGAAAACATAATCTAAGAATGATTTCATGCAAAAAATGCAATGATCATGTTTTGTATAGCCAATAGACCTATTATGACTTGTTTAAGGAAACAAAATAGGTCGCCTTTAAAGGTGGTGTGCTTTCTTTATACCATGACTTTCCTCAGTTTCAGAGAAACACAAAAGAATGAGTCTTGCTTGAAGTGTGTATTCTCTGAGACAACCTCCACTTCCCTTTTCTTGAGCAGGGTTTCCACAGCTGCGGTTTACAGTTTCACAAGGCGAGCCCTAAGATGAGTCACGCATGTCAATTATGAGTTTAGTGAAGGCTCAAGGAGGTTCCCGTGTAAACACACTGTGCAGTTTTCCAGGGACCAAGCAGACCTCGCTCAGTCTGAAGCAAAGACAAAATCAAACCTGAAGAGAAGGTAGTCGTTAGGAAGCCAGACCTGATGTTTGCTCAAATCAACGAGGAAGTGCCTCGACGTAGCCATGACAGTGCAACTCGGCGCTCTCGGCCTCTGACACTTTTCATCTCAGCTCTGCAGAAGTTTGAGGCCTGAGGATCTCCAGCCACACCAAGGTGGGAAGATGAAGGCACAAAATCAGAGACAGGCGTTTCTGTCGCAGCTGCAAAGCGAGACACGAGCATAAAGGAACCTGAGGTCGATGTTTTAGACGCCAACTTCCACCTGCTGACGCATAATGTTACATGAAGAAATCCATGGGAATTATTAAAGGAGTGTTTATGCCCAGCTTCTGAACTCCAGCTATGCACGTCACAGTAGATGAGTCCCCAGAAAATATATATGTTTTTATTTTCTAATAAAATTTATTGGGGACACATGATATACCAGCACTGACGTCGACATCGGCCGATGTTACTCATTTTTAGCATATGAGTATTGGCAAATAAAACTAGGGTGTCATTAAAAACCAATATTTGTTTCCATCTTGTTGCTGTTTGTGGGTCAGGGAGGATGCCGGTCATGTGCTTTTTGTTTGGTCATGTAACTGTAGTGGTGATGCAGCAAAGGATTGTGGGGAGTTTCACTGAAGCAGTGGTAAAGTCAGCAGAGTAGTTGGTTTTTACTGATATGATAGTCAAATATCGATAATAAGTAAATAATGAACATAAATTGATTAGCATAACAGCCATATTAATATTGTATATTGACCCAAATTTTCATATCAGTGCATTTACATGTTATTAAAGGGGGATAATATGCCAAATTAACTTTTTTGAGTTTTGCATCATGTCATAATAATCTGCTGAGATCCTAAATGCGATTGTAAACGGCATAATGGAGAACCATTGGGAGATTGGGAAAGGGTAGGAACCTATAAAAGAGACAAAGGAATGAGTCACAACCATGATGCAAAGTAAAACATTGTTTTGTTAATTTTGAAATGTAAACCATTTTCATAACTTAAGGTAACATATTTACTTGCTTGTGTTATAAAATGGTTCCTTTATAATACACAATCCCACCACTTTAACTATTTCTAAAATTCTGAGGTGACTCCAACTGTTGCCCCAAACAAAAACCGCGCTGCAATATTTCTGTTTTGCTTCATAAATATTGAAATTCTCAGAATTTTTCAAACATGAAGTCTGACTGAAAGCGTTCCACCTTCCATGTATTTTTCCGATGTGCTCTGAATCTCCAACACGTGTTGCTTCAACTCTAATATTAAAACTGAGGATATTCCTGCTTTAGAGATTCATGGAGAAATGTGTTGTTGACCCGAACTGGCTGATTTTTAGCTGGGTTTGAAACCACGACAGGCCTGAACTTTAACAGAGTGAAAATGCTCCCGAGTGTTATCAGCTAACACTTAATTAATCAATTATTGAAATGATTGCCAACTGGGTTAGTGATTGATTAATCTGTAATTTTAGTATACAAAGGCTAAAAATGTAATTTACTGAAAGAACAGCTCCCTCAGAGCAGATATTAACGCAAAGCTGAATAAAGACGGTTTGAATTTTGTCAAAAAAATAAAGAAAATAAAATAAAATCTCCCTTGAAGAACCTTTTGCTACCCAATTATTAATCAGTTAATCCAAAAAATAATCATCAGCTCAGTCTTACTGATGCTATGTCAACCAAAAAGGTTGAAGATTTTCACACGTTGATGTTAGAAGTATTTTTTTTAGCTGCAGATGCCTTCTTTAGTACAAATAATTCACTTTAAGAAATAAACTGAATTATTTGTTTTTTGCTTCTTTATTTGTAGTTGGGGTTTTTTGTGCCTCTTTTACTCTTAATATTGCATAAAATAAATTGAAGTGGTTAAATAAAGAATGAGCAGAACGTGCCATTTTTTCTAACGATTAATCGTCAGATAATCAAGCTGCAGCTTCATGTGTTACACGGCGAGTCCTTGCCCAGTGAAGTCGTCCCTCTCCAGTCGTCGCCCCTCCCTGCGTTCCCATGGCACCCTGATCTGTCCACAGCTGTTTCACTGCCTCGCCGTCCGTCTCTCCACGTTCGGCGCTCACAGAACCGCGTGGGCTGACTAAACCGAAGGAATAAAAAGCACTATGTGAGATGGTAAGATGTCCCTTGATCAAAATGTTCCTCCTCAGCAATGAGTAAACTGGAAAATGAAAAGTTTTTAAGCAGAACTGCTCTGCTCTTTTTTTTTTTAATTAAAAGGAAAAAGTGCATGTAAAGTTTTCGCAGGCCCAACACGTTCTCTGTTCAAACTGCGGCGTCTGCTTCAGCTCGATCGGGCTTTTAATATTGTTGCCTTTTTTCTCTTTTTATCTCAAAATGAATTTACTGTGAGAAAGCCGCACGCTGATTGTCGCCCACAGATGTGAAAGCAAGTTTTCCAACCATAGAGAGATCCTCTGTTAAGTGTTAGCAGAGCCTGACAGAGACAGGAAGAGAAAGAGACGCGGCAGCGCGCCCACGCAGCCCAGCTCAGGGCCTGTGCATCATACGATGCTGCATGTTCAAATTCAGCACTAAGCATGTTGCAGCACAGCCTAGAGCACATTAAGCTACAAGCACATAATTATATGGCATTAAAAAATTTGTAACACAGAAATCAAAGGAAGTGGGAACCAAAATGAATGTCTTCAGTGAGTTTCGTCCAAAACGAACACAAGAAAACGACCTTTCACTGGGCTTTATCAGTGTGAAATATTTATCCATAGATCAAACGTTTGACATGAAACAAAACCATGCAGAAAGCATCTTTGTTTGAAGGCTGTACAGTCATTAAATATTACAAGGCCTCCAACATTTGTAGATCCACTGAACAATAACTCCCATTTTATATTATATTATATTATGTTTGATACACTTTTGCACAAACCTTTTTGTGTTTCCTCTTCAGTTTATTTTTCTTTGATGCTGTGATGGTAGCAGTGGTGGGACATTTTTTTTAAATTTAGCTAAAAATTTCTACTATTATTTCATCATTTAATCTCAGTTAATCACATTTAAATCAAAAACCTTATATTGACCAAAGAAGCAACATTTTCAATTCAAAAAGGCTTTTTGCACCTAAATTGTTGAATAAGCACACATAGGAGCTCAACAACAAAGATATTTATTGCTTTTTAAATCTGTTATTTGGGTCATACAAAGTGCTATTACATCCTTTTCAGCGTCAGATTTCTGCGTGTACCGAAAACACAATACAATGGTTCCAGGTTGGGGACTTTGTATGCAAAAAAGGAACATTTAACAGGTTCAAATCTATGTAATTAGTTTAATCTAATTAATAAATGTAATCTAATTAACATTTTAAAGTCTCAAAAAATCTACTTGAAAATCTACCGTTTTAAACTCCACAGCGATGCTATTGCGACTCTATTGCTGTTTATATGTGTCGACTTTATTGCGATGCTCTTGTAGATTTGTGTGTCCATTCGCTTGTGTTACCAGTTAGTGTCGCGACGCAGAAAGTCAAAAAATCTCAAAGATTCAGCAGCTGAAGAAACACAGCTTCGCGTTATCTTCGAGGCATGAGCGATTCAATTCATTTTGGAAAAAAATGAAGTGAGCGGAAATAATAATAAAATGTTAGTGTAATAGTTTTTTATTGATTTGAAATCACTTTTTCTCCCTAACCACCCGGCATCCTGTTAGCATGTCAATGCTAGGTCTACTGGTGGGCAGAACAAACCACCATCATTCTGTAACTTCAGTTGTATTCACTTTGTAGCTCACTTTCCTCCTTGAAGAAATACATTTAGCTCGATTTGATTTGAAGTGACTGAGAAGAAAAATAAAGTTCTTCTTTCATTAGCTAAAAAGTGAAGCTAACAATGCTATTGACGTCGTGTATAGTGTTAACATGTCTGAGCTCCTATAGTAAGTCTAGATAGTTACAAATCAGTTAAAAATCCACTCTAAATATTTAGGTTTCGTTTATTTTTCTTTTGTTAGATGTATTTATTTCTTACATTATTTTGTTTAAATCTGAGATCAAAATGTCAGATTTTTTTTTTTGACGATCCTACATCTACTAGAAGGCTGAAAGCTGCTGGAACTACTTCTAATTCTAATTCTACTTCTAACGCCTTTAATAAAGGCGGCGGCGGAGACGTTTCAGGTGAGTCACGTGTACATGTATGGTTTTAACAGATCTGCCGCAGAAGGAGGTTGATTCCCCAGTAGACAGCAGTAATCATCTGAGCATGCTCAGAGGGGACAAACAGCTGCCATTTAAAGGTATCGCTCCAGTTCACTGGCTGCCGTCAGCTCTACTGAAGAAAACCTGTTTACATTAGGGCTTACCTTATTATTAGTACTCAATTATAAAAGAGAATTGTGAATTTTTATTTATTTTTTTGCTACTTCATGTGCAGAAAGAATAACAAATAAATCAGATTTAAAGGCACTCTGAGCATCTTCTTAGTTGAAAATTGTACTTGAATAAATAACTATTATATCTATAATTAATTGTTAAAGCTATTGAATATTCAGTATAAAACCACAATGCAGAGGGGATTTGTTGTGACTATGGAGTAAAATGAGTCACATTTAGTGAGAAAATGATCTCACCACTGACAGGATCAGAAAACCTGGGCCCACTTTACAACATTTACATTAATCTCTTTAGTCATTTATTTTCCACATCAGCAAGCTGAAAACTCAAAGCATACTGCTAATTGTTGCCAGTTTATAAATCAGATGAGCCAATATGCTTCTGGAAAAAATGTGCTGCTTCCGAAACTAATCAGATATGCTAATAGTTTTAAATTCTCCTTAACAGGAAACATTACAACTTTCCTCGATGCATATTCAAACATTTGTCGGAGCAAATCAACTTGATGAAACAACTAATGAATATTCTTCTAAAGACATACATTCATTCATGCAGTGGAACTTTCCTCGTTCATTGTTCCGATGAAAGAGCAGAGCAGACAAAACGTTACATGCACAGATATCAACATGTACAGCAGAAAGTTATCAACTGAATGAAGCAGACTAATGGGTCGCTGCAACGCTCGTCTGCATGGTTTCAGCAGCAGCTGCTTGAACGGTCTCAAATTAGAGTGTAATTAGAATCTAATTCTATGTTTCAAACCTTGATTTGTCAGATAAATCTACCAGAGTAAATACGATGTGTGTTTTTGTAGAAAAGGTTGGACGGTTTTCAGCTTGATCGACCCTGATCCACTGGTTCCTGACCAGTGGATCACCTGGTCAGGAACTCAAAAATCCAATCCTTTCCCAAACTGTGAACACACCATGCTTTAGCGCTACAGCTATGGGTCACCATTGGGGAAATCTTTCCACTATTTTGTCATCATGTGTTGCCATTTTGTGCTTTCATAATTCAATTTTTGCTTGTTTGTGTCTTCCAGCAGTCATTTGAGTGTACGCTTTCTTTTTATTTATCATTAAAGATTTTGCTCTTCCTGCATATTTCTACGTTTGAGTCCTCCATTCAAACATGACATTCATTTAAGCTGAATATTATTTTTCTGTATCTGAATTTTAAAACACTTCATTTCCATTGATTGATCTGACTAACATTTCCTTACAGTAAACTTCGGATGCACTGATAAAAGTACATTTGGCTGATATTGATATCACATAGTAATATTGCTAACCTTGATAGCCGCTAATATACAACTGAAAAAAGATTACGATGAGAACCCCAAACAATTCTGTCTTTGTTGTAAATTTGTCAAACGGCGCCTGCTTTCACACATACAAACACACACAGTGTGACGTCACCTCTGGTCCTAATTAATAACTCTTTAGCACAAGCTAGAAACAATAGTTTTGAACTCTGTGGAGATCTAAACAAACATCGGCAAAGAATCCCAATTTAAAATGAAGCACACCTTCCTGTGAAAACAGAACCTGACAAATTTTGAAAAATTCCAGCCAAGTGGGTGGAGCCAAGAGACACAGATCCATGTCCAACGGTAAGAGGGGCTGTGGTTAGGACAAACTGAGACTGCTGTTAATTTATAAACTTTCTTGTCATATTTAGCAACTTTTTATCAAAAGAAAAAAAAAAAAAAAAAAAAAAAAAAACAGCTGACAACTCTACTGACTTTCTCTCTGCATTGTTAGAGACTTTTCTGGTGACACCTCTCAGCTGCAGCCCTGCTCTGTCCTGAGCGAGCAGTGAGAGCAGCCATTAGTCTCTCAGGCTTCTCAAGCACTGCAGTCAGTCTGAAAGTCGTCCGTCACCAACAGTCAGAGCAGAGGAGATCCACTCCATGTCCACGTTGCAAATAAATCACACATTTGTAAAGCTGAGGAACGGTATCGATCAATGGTCTCCACGACAACGCTCTCTATTCCAGCTCATGTCTCACCACCAGGTGGGCTGGGTGATGTGTCTGAGTGAGATGGTTTTATACCCCAGTGAGGTAAAGATGTACCGTTTCAAAGAAATATGAGAATTCAGCTGCCGAGGTAACCTAAGGAGGCCACAAATTAGACAGCTTAAAATACAAAACTAATGTTAAATGTCAAAATTCACACCAAGACATAAAGATAGAACCCTAAAAAGCATATTTAGGGTCATTTGAGGGCTAGTAAGATTTATTTTTAACCAAAAAATATGTAAAATATGCATCAGCATGCCAACAAAACTGTACAGGAGATCAGGATTTAGCCACCATTCACAAATCAGTGCATCTGCAAATACAAAAGCATTCACATGTGAAATCCACATAGTTATCAGGCTTTTCAACACATCTGTAAACCTTAATTTTCTTTCAGAGTAAAATAAAAGTTTGCCTCATCATGAACACCTATGAATCTCCAGCTCTGAGTCTAAGTTGAGTCCACAGAGGAAGAAAACCAGCTCATAGTTGATGATAAAGCTACTGGCAGTTGTCTGCTCCGTGTGGGACGTCTGAGCCCCTCCCTTTATTGTCTGACAACTGCAGTTTGTTCATCTGCTTCCAGCACATGTAGAAACGACCCCTGACCTCCGACCCCAGCAGCTGCCCTGCCTCATGACCTGCGCAGAGCTCCGCTCTTGGGGACGTCAGATCGGACACGCCGTTATCTGGGAAACAATACGCAGCGCTGGTGCCCAGCTGCTAATCAGCTGTCCAGAATTTACACACAGCAGCCCACCCGCGTTAAATGCAACACACACACACACGCACACCCACACACACATCGTGAGCCTCATTCAGCTGAGCAGTTCTGTCACTGTGGGAAATCCCATTTATCTGTGTCCCCTCGCTGCATGCATCCTCACACTTCCTGTTTACAAATCTCTCTCACACACACATGCACACGCACACTTGCAAAGAGATCCATACACATGACAACCCACGCACACAGAGCAGAGACCTGCGCGGAGAGGAAAGCGGAAAGCGGGCGTATGCTCATGTGAACAGGCACAGATTCCTAAGCGGGTCACAACAGTCTCCACAGAGGAGGGCAGATAATGAACCCAAGGAATAATAATAGTTGAAAGACTTTTGGAAGAGAACATGGCTTAGCATGAGACTTCACTTCTTTGTACTGTAATTCAGATACAAGAGGCTGTGGAATGATGTTTGGCTTTCAGAATGTTTTCCAGACGATGCTTTGTTTAGAGAACTCTGAATTGAAAATCTCTCATAATTGAAGAACTTTAAAGCTTTCTACTTTAAAAACTCTAAAGCTTTTAAAGTTTCTACTTTCTGTTCTGGTATAGAACAGGATATTCTGGACAGCGTTGCTGTTTGTTCTCAAGGAACGACGAGGAACATGATGCTGCGACATCGAGATTAAGCCCAAAGCAATATTCCTGACTGTTGATCGGTAAAGACGTCCTTCAGAATCACTCTTAACACGCCACACAGGGCAGGAATATGTCTGGAGGTAATCTTACCAGAGTTAGAAAAGTTTTGATTTGTCATTATAGTTTAGTTGCATTTCATTGCACTATTTGGTTCTCTAGTTCAGTTAGTTGTAGTTAGTTTTTAATGTGTTTTCTAGGTTTTATTGGATGTTGTTAGTTAAATATTGTTTACTTTTTATTTGTTATAATAGGTTTTTCATACTTTGGTTAATTTTTAGGTGCAGAATTCAGAGAGGTCAAGTATTGCATTGTGATTATGCATATTCTGATTGGGCAAAGAATAGTAAACATAAGCAATCATTTTCAAAAAATTCGTTCAATTAAAGAACCAACCGACTGCTGTTTTCTCCCAACTTGTGCAGTTGCCATTTTGCGGACTAGCGTAAGTGCCGCCAGGAGGAAGATGGAGTTCTGTAATTTGCCGGGGAATTTGTTTTTTTCCCCCATTAACTGCCGTTTTTATTTATTTCAGTTAACAAAAATGTTTTCTCAAGTTCAGTTTTTGTTATTTCCTTGGTTTTAGTGAACCATAATAACCTTAAATCTTCGGAGGCATCTTGATGAGATTCCTCAAGGTTGTCAGAAGGGGAACGTTGGGATAAAAATCAGTCTAAAACGTTGCTGTGTGGACTTCGGCAGGGAGTTAGTGGTGTGTGTGTTCACTGTGCCCTCGTAGGGGGTAGGGGATCTGCACTCACTCTCAGGCAGTATCGTCAGTTCGTTTGGTGAAGTGTGTGTTTGTCCTCTGAGTCTTTGTTGCTATAACGAGCCAGCATTGTGCTGTGTGTGGCGGATGGGGACGCTAACTTCCGCACTCACAATAATAGAACCGATCTTCTTTTTCCTGTGTTACAGTACATTGTCCCAGGGAGTCTCCGGAAAGACGAAACCCTTATATACACTGGGACCTGAAGTTCAGATCTAGTCTTTGAGTAGATGTTGCAACTTTTGTACTTTATTAAAATAGCACTAAGGGGAGAAGGCACTGGGTTGGTGGTATTTTTGGGGAGATGTTTGAATATATAGGCTATTACTTAACAGTCTTGATTGGTCTGACAGCAGAGCTTTAGCAGGCGTCAGTAGTTTAAGACAATATAATTTACTCATCCAACACATGCCTACTGCATTTAGTTCCAGATGAACTCAAGTCAGAGACCAGAATGGATAAGCATTCGAGTTTTTGAGTTAAATTCATGACATGGACCTACATAGTGACTTTGAGCTCTGTAAAAACTTGGTTTCACTAGTCTTAGTTTCGATTAACTGACCACTACTTAAAAGAAAAACTGACTGCCTCCAATCTTCTTGAGAAATCTTCCCATAGTGTTTATGAGTGATTTTATACAATATTTTTGATTCTTTGATGTCAGACACTAATCTTGAACAAGAAGGCCATGAGAAGTTGTCTCTGAACTGTTCTTGAACTAATCTGAAACTATTTATTCCAGAATATCTTATCCATTCATATCCAGGCTGCTAAGTGTTGAATTTTTTGAATCTATGGTGAAGTGAAAACCCATCTTCTCTCCTTGGCTTATGATGGAAGCCGAATATGAGACTCCGTTAGATCTAACAGTTCTCGGTGGCATCTTATTAACTTTATTTGTTTGTTGTCTCTCCTGTTTTAAGGTGCATTCACACCAGTCTTGTTCAGTTCGCTGTAATCAAACCGTAGTTCGTTTGTCCAGAACTGCAGTCCGGTTCGTTTGGGGGAGGTGTGAATGCTCAATCCAGCTCTGATGCAGCAGCACCACAGGCGAGCAGGTCAACAGGTTTTTCCATTGGTTTTGGATTGTTTGACACAGTGAAGTGTGAGTGCAAACTTATTTTTGTGTGAATAAATAGTAAAGCACTTTGGTCAACTTCAGCTGCTTCTATTGTCCTGTTGAAATAAATCAACACTGACACATCACTTCACTAGACTATTCATAGTTGAGTAAATGTGCTTAGGGAATAACAATAGTTCTAACACAAGGTGAACAGCAACCGTGAAGCAACTGCAAATAACTTACGTAAAATCCAACACATCAGAGGCATCTGATGTGAAGGTTCAGAACCTGTGATTTGGGCCAGATGTGATCAGCTAGTGAACGAGGACAGCTGCACACGGCTTTACTTTGACTGTTTAGCTCATTCCTCTAATGACCTATTACAACGTTGCTTTGTTGTTGAGTTAACATGAAATGAAACCAAAACCACAAGTTCTGAAGCCACAAGAGTTTCCAATCTGTTCACAATTACCTAAAAACAAGAAATATTTAACGGCAAGGGATGAATTTCTGTTCTTCATTAAAAAATAATTATTTGTTCCCAGAAAAACTAAAAGTGGTTTTTAGTTTCGTGATGTCATGAATTTTGTGATTACCTTTTGTCTGAGTTCTGTTTTTTTGGTTCTTGTATTTTCAGCTATTTCTGTATTTTTCTTTAGCTAGCTGTTTGTGCAGTACATATTCGAATTAGTATCATATATGGAAGTGGCACAATGCTGTGGGCTGAAAAGATCGGATTTGGGCCGTTCAGAATCCAATGAAAAAGTTGCATTTGCAGATCCTGCTATGTGAACAAAGTCTTGTTCATATCAGGAGAAGAGGTGACGGCACAACTTGTGTGAAGGAGCAGTCGGTGTGCAACAACTTTTACTATTTTAAAACAAAGGCAAAACAATTTACAGTTCATTTCGTAAATGATATATAGCACATATTAACTATTCCTCAGTAGACTGAACCAATCAACTTTCCCGTTAGCAGCTAAACATCTTGGTCTGTTCCAGAAAATTGACTTTGCTTTTAAAAACATGTTTACATTTCTGCACTTCCTCAAACTTTACTGATACTAAAACTAACTAGTTTTGTGTCTTCCTCAGCAATGGCGTTTACATGAAAGAATAAATATCTGACCTTTGGGTTTTGACCAGTTCTGCAGTTAGCTGCATTCTGAGCTTAAACCTAGCTTTTAAGAGACAATTTAAATCAAATTTCTGTAGAATGTTGAAGTGGACATTCTGCCTCTCTGCAGAGGCACATAAGAGAATGAAAATTTAAACAAGGTTAAACCTCCCTTCTGGCCTAAATTTCTATGTACTAAAACTAGCGAATAACTATGGCTATATGACATGTCGGCACCAACAACATATCGGCTGGTACTAGTAATTTTATAAAACATATTCTATAAGTCTAACAAATCAAACTAGGCTGATATTATCAACTGATATTTATTTCCATCTTGTTGCTGTTTGTTTGTTGTTGTTTGTTTGGTTATATGACAGTAACAGAGATGCAGCAAAGGATTGTGGGGAGTTTAACTGAAACTGGGAAGCAGTAGTGAAGTCAGTGTTGTGGCTATTTTTTTTTTCAAGGTGTTGAGAGATGAAATATGTTCATTAGATAAAATATTGGTATATATTGGTGATCAGCCATAGCGGCTGCTTATCGGATATTGATATCTGCTCAAAATTTCATATCACAGCATCCCGATAAGATCATCATATCCATATGTGCTCCTTCAATTGCATGATGCTCTGCATTGCCTGATGACTTTACATGGTGAACAGAAATAAAAATGCACTTTTTATCTCACATCAACGTCTTGATTGCATCAGCTCATGGAGTGAGCAGTGTGCACAATCCACATCAACTACCTGTGCCCGTTAACACCAATAAGGTAATGCGCACATTCGACCAAATGTCTCATCGAATCAGTTTTCACCAGCGCTCAGTTCAAATGCAGTCATCTGGCAGGATTACTGGAGCGCTGTGGGAGGGGAGAGGAGAGGAGAGGAAGCGGGTCTGGGACGGAGCAGCCGCTTCCTGCCGTGTCTCACTGAAGCCAATGTGAGGGGCAGACGGTGGGAGGTGGAGGACGGCGGCCGCTGGAGCCGCTCCAGTCACTGTTTTGGCAAAGTTAGCACTGGGACAGATGGCCCGGCCGTCGCTGAACACACACCCCGTACACACAGACAGACACGGAGAAGCCCCTGACTGAGGACGACACACGAGCACATGCACAGAGGGTACAAAGAGGGGTAGGGGGAAGGGGACGTGCCAGCGGATTAATGCACCGCCACCTACAGACAGAAAATGTGTGAATAAATGCGCACACAGACACACACTTAGTCAGCACCAAATTAGGGATGAGATTAAATGCCACATCAAATCTACTTTACTTCCCCAGGCCCCGGTCCTGTGGGCCCCTCCTTTACAAAATGCAAAACATGAACAGCAACTGGGCTCACAGATTAGTTTAGTTCACCTGGTATTTGTGTGCCAATACCAGGCGAAAGGGCTGTTATAAAACATCACTTTAATCACCAAGTAATCATCACCCTTATGACTAATCAAGTAATCACATAAAACTTGTCCTGTTATATATATATGTGTGTGTGTGAAAGAAAAAAATAGTAATGAAAAGCTAATTCTCGTACAGCAATAAAACATTTCCGTTCCTCTTTTTTTAATAAGAAAAGATTTTATTGCTCAAACTGCAATATGATTCAAACATCACTTTTCGTCTGAAGTCTAAAAAATATATTTTATAAAATATATCGCTAATCTTTTTTACATTTGTTTTCATGCTGTTACTCTTCTTGATCAGCAAATACATAGAATTTTATCCTAAATGTATTTCCTTGCACATGTTTAACATGTTAGACTCTGTGCTAACCTGGGCAGATAAACGTCGAGGAGCATGGAGGACGTGCTGTAGTGAAACTACTGCTAGATGTTTCTTTCCAAGTTTGAGAACCCATGGTGGTGGAGCTTACAAACCTGTCAGATGAAAATGACACCTACTACAGGGAGCAGGGAGCAGAAAGAATGTTGCTTAGTTGATACAAAAGCGTGGCAGGAATATGATATGACTGCGTCAGTCAGAGTGGGTGTTAGGAGAACTTTCCAAAAGTCTCTAATTTTCCTTTTCTTAAAACTTTTCGGTGAGTCAAATCTACCTTTAGAGGTTGAAGTACAGTTATAATGCAGGAGGAGTCTTCTCTCTGCCCGAGCAGGCAGCTGCATTGGTTTATAAATTTTTAAAATGTGCTGGGATCGCACTGAGAGCCCGTATCCAGGCGGAGGCAGCAAGGCGTGGTCTGAAATATGATGTTGTGAAGGTTCATATTGATTTTGATACAAAAGCTGGATGGCTCCAACTCTCATCCTGTGAAAATGAATAATTTAATTTCCAGCTTCACCACTACCCGTTTTTCCAAATATATCCTTCAAACTACACGGACGTGATAGCGACACAGTACAGTTTGTTTTGCTTTACACGCTCTCTGACAAAACACGGATGTGAACGTGAATGTTATCCGTGGAGTGTACAAATAAGTTAAACCTATACACCAAAAGTATCCAGACTGAACAGCCTGACACTTCTTCAGATAGTTTTCCTGCTTGGGAATGGTTCTTCTCTCCGTGTATCGATGTGTGATGTTTAAGAGAGGAATACCACAACTCCAACATGCAAACACTTATCCAGCATTCACTGATGAAGGAAAAAAAAAAAAAAGTACATTGTTTAGAGCTGTACAAAATATCATACGACTCTCCTCTTCACTGTTTTCATTATGAGGAAAACATCAACCTCAAAGGTCTGCTTGAATGAAATTTTTGGTAGGATATTTTGGATGTTTGATTTCATTAATGCTCTGCTATGTGAATATTTTTTGTCCTGCTTTGTGGACTGTAGCCGTGACGACCAGAGATGCTGTAGCTCACCGACAGACATTAGAAGAGAAAGATACAGTCAAGAAAAGCAGGTTATCTATATCAGCTTTGCAATTTCTACCACAATTACATATGTGTTGGTTTTGTTTTTACACAACACCAACATCAATTCCTCCTTGTGTACTGTACCGTTTATTAGAATTACAGCTTCATTCATTCATACAAAGGAGCCCTGAGAACATGGAAAGAGTTTTAGCTAAAATAAAAAGATAATTTCTAAGTGCAACCAGAGAATATATCTGTGTAACCTTGATTAGTCAGGGTCACAATGACTCATTCACACACATGAGGTTTAATATGACACATTGTGAGATTCTGCTGTTGTCTAAGAGCTCTGAACAGCCAGTGGTTTAGTTGTAGATACAGCAATGGGGATTGTGCTATTTGTCACCAGTCAGCTGGAGGGAAACCCAGGGACGAGTGTGAAGCTTTCTGTCCGACTGTTCTGGGGAGAACCTCAGGGTAGTCCACCCACTGATGTACTTATTCACCTATTCAATATGTCTCATTCAGAGGGGGAATCCCAGCAGGCCTGGACCTGATGAATCAAACTGAAGGTCATGCAAATGCTGAGACTGGAATTCATTTAGGTAACTGTGGAAGTAAGTGCATCGATACTGGCATTAATACCAGGACTAACTGAAATCTTCTTCGAAAACCAAAAAATGGTAAAAAAAAAAAAAAAAAAATTGTTTATTCAGGATATTCCAAAAGAGTAAAAAGCCCTAATTACCTACATGAAACAAAAATGATGATTCATTTCTGCTCAAGTGTTTGTGTCTCATAATTTGAATGAATCAGATCTCCCATCACAAGATGTGATGTGATGAGGAGAAGCAGACAAACAAAAAACACGAGATATGGAAATCAATGTCTCTCTATACTCATATTTACATATTTGCCAACACAACCTTCTCTACAACTCAGAAATGTACCCATGCAAAGGACAATAACTAAAATCTGCCAATATTTAAGTTGAAACCCCCTTTAAAACATGTACAACTGGCATTTTTAATAGTTCACACCTGTTAATATCCGCCAATACACACAATCAGGGGCGCCAAATAGGAGGGAAAGTTATGACAATTCCAAGGTCTCTGACCAACAGGGGGCCCTCCACCATTTCATGTTATTGTTTTTGTTCATAGAAATTTTTGTCAATTACAAAATAAACAATTATATAGTGTTTTCTAAAATTGTTTTTAGCAGTAAAAATTAAATGTCACCCTTCCCACACCAAAAAGCACACATCCCACGCCTCTGTAGGAAGTTTTTATTTTTGATCTGAATATCACTATCTAAATGTTGGGTTTTCGGTATCGGCACGCAAATGAAGAGAAATAAAGGTTTGAAAACATCCATTTTTGTCGGATCAATTTTCAAAGAATATTTTACCTTTTTGAATATTACTGCAAGCAAACGCTTTTTTATTTTAAAATGGTTGAAAAAACACACAATAAATGTATCCCCCTGCGTTTCCAATGTCTCTACCCTCTTTTGAACAGGGTTTTTTTTAGTGTTTTGGCAAAAACACTACAAGGAAATCTTCAAAAGATAAAAGGCGCAACCGTGATATCTCCACACCAAAGCAATGCAAAAATGGTTATTCATGATGACAAACAGGAGTGCCATGACGTGAAGGTGACACATGAATGAGTTTCCTTTTTCTGTTAACAGAAAATTTATACCTGGTTAAAGTTTGCTAAACGGCTTTACCTCTGAGTTACAGCTGCTGTAAGTGAACTGATGAAATAGCAGAAACTAGATCAATGTCAGCAGCTGCTCCTGATTTCTGGGAACTCATCACTGTTTGCTTTCCCTCAGAGTGAGAAAAAAAAAAGCTGTGAGATTCGCCACAAACACCATGAAACATTAAGCTGAACAAAACTTCTAATCTGCTGAGTGTTCCTGTATGAAAATGAATGCCAGAAATCATTGTGACTAAAGTGTTACTACTGTTTTGCAAAATATGCAAATTCTGATACAAATTTAAAAAAAGAAGAAGGAAAAAAAAAAAACACCTAATCCAGCAAAAAAACTTTTTATTGAAAAACTTGATTTTTTTAAAACAAAAAAACTGGCATATTTCCATTTTTTGTAAATCCAGTTTACGCAATTATATGGTCGCATTAACTAGACTTTAATTCTTTGAGAATAAAACACAGAGGTGAACTTCAGACCATATATTCTCATCACACAGTGTTTCACAGCCAACAATGAGCTTTTAAATCAGCTGCAGTGAGGAATTTTTGCTTTGTTGCAGACTGGAAGCCAATGTGAGTGTCCTTGTTGAATGAAACATCTTTTCTAAATTGGTCAAAGAAGTTAAAACGTTCAGCAAGTTTGCATGTAGATTCTTTCTTTCTGCTCCACAACCGTTAGCATGAGATGCAAACTGGCCTCCTCAGTGAGCAGTGGGACTACCTTTCATTTCCTCCAGCCTCAGTGAGACATTTGAGTAGAGACAATGGGCTTATAATCTGATAGTGCTGTCTGTTTCCGGACAGAGCTTCAAATGGACTACAATACCATCCCCATGCTGAAGTGCACCAATAAATGATGGCAACGATCGTCCTCTCCTATTTCAGGAAGGAGGCTAATGACATTTATCTAACCTTGTACGATGCAGCCATATGATGACAAGACATCGAATGCATGAATGAAAATAAATTAGATTCTTAAAATCTTGTAAAAGCGTTCCCATTAAGCTGAAACCATCTTCTGAATGCTGCTAACGTAACAAAAGGCTCACAATCATCTGCACTTCAAAGGCACCCAGCTACAAAAAAAAAAAAAAAAAAAAAAGAGGAAATGATTCAATAATTCATGAGATAGCAACTCCAAACTGCTTCAGTTCCCATGCTATATGCGGCTCATAGAGATGAAATGGAGTTAGCCTTCTGAACATTTTCCTCCTTCAAATCAGAAAATATATGCAGCCTAAGAGCTGAGCTGTACAGAAAATGTGTTTAGTGTGCTCCCAGCTGTGTCACAGGAGACAAAGTTTGCAGTTAAATGTCGGAGTTTATGACCTTTCACTGTGTTCATATCCAGATCAGGAGATTAGTCTTTCCGCGTGTCAGTTTGGACAGCAGCTGGTATAAAAATAAATTCAACGTAATCTACAAAGGAAGTGACAGTCTGTTCATCAGAACATTAGCATGCATTAGATGCATGTTGATTTAACAAAGAAAAGGTTTCTTTTTTCTATTTTCAAGAAGTTGTCCTAAAAGGTCCAGTTTGGTCCTTTCTTAGCGACAGCACTGTTCCTGTTTTAATGTTCGAATACAAAACGTTAATGGACGTGGGTCATCAAAAGCATTTAAACACAGTGGACGACCACCACCACTGTTCAGTGTTCTCATATTGACTTATTCGTGGAACGTAAATCCAGATAATTTGCATAATTCGTTCGTTTCTGGATTTTCTTTGTAGCGTCGGCTCATTAGCGCACGAGCTGAAAGAAATGGGGTTTTTTCTTCTTGTATTTCATTGTAAATGTGAAAAAATTATAAAATATAAAAGACACAAATAATGTTTGAGTCACTTTTTTTTTTCTTCAGAAAATAGTGTAACAAAAACTATTACATACCTGTGAACAGTAATTAAACATGAGGGAAGATGGAGAAACAAATTAATATTTCCCAATAAACACATGGGACACAGTCTTATCCCGTCCAATGACACCTGCGTTAATCTCATGTGTATTATTCTTTTGTCCGTCATGAATAAACCAGAGGGTGCATTGATAATATAAACACGTTAAAGTCAATGTGAGTCCAATAGATAATTATCTACTGAACAACAAATCGTTTGAAATTATGACAGTTATTGTTAGTTATGACAATTATAGTATTATCTAGGAAAATAGGTCATTTTATAGTAAGTAGAATTTCCGTTAATATCATAAATAAATGTTACATATTTATAGAGCTACATTTTAAGAATGAAGCATTTCTTATCATGCGAAGTATTATAAGAAATGTAAGGAGTTGTGAAATGTGCAAGAATTTGCTTGAAAGTAAATACAAACGTTGTTTGTACATATTTAGTCTGCTTTAATCCACCTGTCGTGTGTTTCTATAGAAAGTCCGGTTGGTTTGGGGAGGTGTGAATGTGTCACTGAACTCTGATGCAGAATAGAAAAAAAACCAAACTCTGGCCCGTCAATAAACCTCGGTCTCGGTTGGGCTGAAGTGAACTCTGGTGTGGTTTGAATGCATATGTGAATGCCAAGCACACCAGAGACAACTTCAAAAGCAGGAAACGGACTATAGCACACGGCATTCTGGGAAAATACAACCAAAAGAAACATGCAAGTCTGGCTGTAGCGAGAGAAATGGCTTATTCTCAGACGTGGAATGAAAAGGAGGTCAGATGAAAATATAGCTGGCTTTTTGTTTAAATTTCCTGATGAAGGAAGTTGCACTCTGTGTCTTTTTTGTTTCCTTCAGTGGTTCCTGGTGCAGCGCCACCACAGGTGAGGAGGGGAACAGGTTTTTCAAAGAGTTTGGTTCATTTGACACAGTGCACTGTGAAAGCGAATCCCACCAGCTGTAAATGTAACAAATGTTGCAATTTTGGTTCCCAATCAAACCAAGTCTACTGGACTATCATGTGTGAAAACACCCTATATTGTATTAACAAATGCTTTAAAATAACTGGTTCTACAGTCAGTACCTTGGTTTCAGCTGCACTCAAAACACACAATTCATCTTCTTGAATTTCTTCCCATCTGCACCAATGTATTGCTATTTTAAAAAAATATATGCTGCTGCTGGTTTGCAACCCCCCAAAAAAGGCAGAGACTTATAAAATACAACACTGTCTTAAGAACATTTTACATGCAACATACATGTGTTAATCATCCAACAAAAATAATTTCACATCATGTCAACGTTTTGTCTCATCGCAGCACTACCACAAGAGGATTCACGCACACAGTCCATCCTGAACAAATCCTTTGTCCTCTCATCCAGTCAGACATTTACACAGCTCTCAAAACAACAAGCATGACTCTGCTTCATGTATAATTGATCATTACATTAAGAGTTGGCCGACATGCACATGGCTGACATTTACCACGTAAACGAGAAGCACCTTGTGACTTCCTGGAAGCTTTTGCTCTCTGGGAAAAAAAAAAAAAAAATCAATTCTGTTTTCAGGCAATTTATCTTCACGAGTCTGTGCAGTCGACTCACGACCGCTTCCTGGACCAGGATGATGCACTTCTTCTCCAGTTTCCATCTACGTGCTGTTTAGTCGTAACAATTCATTTTTAGAAATGCAGTAGGAAATTGGCTGCGTACCGGAATTAGCTTTCCAGTTAATCCAGCCTGATGATCAGCTGGCTGGACGCTGAAAAAATCGGATCCTTTTTCTGATCAGTGAACGCATCAGGAATAATAATAGCCATCGGGCTTTGCCAGCAACTACAATTTTGAATGTAGAAACTGAATGAGGAACACACAAATTTAGTGTTTTTTTGTTTTTAAAAAAAAAAAAAAAAAGGAATGAATTTCAGCAAAGTTTCACTGTTTTGTTGTTTTTTTTTAAGTTGGGACTTTAACATGTTCATTTTTACTAAGCAATTACACAGAAAAAAATTTTGCACAATCATTTGTTCTTTTTATATATAGTTTCTGTAACTGCGGATTTCTGGCACACCTGTAAATCTGACGCATAACTGATATCTGCAATCAACAGTGATGGATGACAAAGCAGCTCGTCTTTTTCCAACTTGGCGCAAATTTTAGCTTAAAAAAACAATCTGAAGGTGGCTGGTAAAGACTATACTTTTCTTCAAGTTGTACTAAACTTGAAGCCTATCAGCAAAATACCATCTCAGTGCTAAACATGTTGTAGAAGCACAGATGTCTCCATCGCTATTGTTAATGTCTTTTTAAAAGACGTTCTATGAATGACCAGGAGTTCCTGGAACGCTGGTGAACTGAATGGGTAGGATAGCACTTTGTGTCAGTCTGATGGTGTGAGGTGCTAGCACTCATATTAAGTTTTAGCCTCTATCTATTATGAGAAGTTAGGGCTTTGAAAATGGTGCCAACCTTTTGGAAAATCTCACATTCAAGGTAAGAATCTACGGAGACAAACGGAGACTGTTGTTCTAGTCATGCTAAGTGTACGACTGCTAATATAAGGTGCTAATTGCCACAGTCATTCAGTCTTTGTTTTGTTTTACAGCAACTGCTCTCTCGCTCAGACACGCCACCTCTGTTCCTGGTGTGAACAATTGGGGACTGCTAACAGCGGGAGAGCCAGGATTTTATTTTTCCGTTTATTTCATTGGTGTCTGTAAGTCAGTGCTTTATAAAAACTGCAAACAAAATTTCAACGGGTGCAGCTCTTCTAATTTGTATTAATTTCTATGATAAAAAGAAACGATGGTAAGCAGAAGTAAGGTTAAGTTTGCAACCTCAACCAGTTCAAAATGTTCTTGCTATCCAGACCAAAAACAATCTCCTGGTAACAGGGAGATGTTTGAGAATTGTATAGGAACAAAAGAAAGAGCTGAAAATGCTCAGGATAGTTAGTGGGTCAGGGTGCTCAGGTCGTAAAGGAAGGCCAGCCGTTGTGTCAAAGCCTGTAGAGATGATATAAAAGAGGTTGTGGCTTCCCTCAGGGAGTCTGCACAGGACCACTGCAGACCTGCCTGGGGGCCTGCCAACCTCTTCTGTGTCCATTCAGCAAACCACACACAATGCGGCGCATATGTCTGACTGGGAGAGGTCAGAAGATTCCCAATGATGGCCGAATGAATGGAAAAAAGGAAAGTCTGTTGATATTGAGGACAAGTACAAGCTTTCATTAATGATTTTCAACAGCTGTGACCTGATGGGAACACGGGGCGTTTACTTATTTACTTTCTCAGATAATCTTATAAAAGATTTTTTACAATGTATTCAAGTTAACCTTTGATTATAAATCAGCAATCAAGTGGGCCCTGAAGAGGATAGTGAGGGAGAGCTGGAGGGTTTATATGAGTGTCCAGGATCAGGAACAGATGTCGGATCATCAGCAGTTTATGTTGCACAGTCTGAAGTATCACATTAGAAAAAGTTGATGGAAATGACAAAATTTGGAGTAACTCCCTCAGTTATATATATATATATATATATATATATATATATATATATATATATATATATTATATATATATATAACTGAGGGAGTTACTCCAAATTTTGTATATATATTATATACGTATATATATATATATATATATATATAAGATATATATATATATATATATATATATATATATATATTTCTTTTTATCTTTGTTGCAGCATTTCAAAGGTTTGCTTACAATTGGTGTGACAACTGGAAACAACACCGTTGTTACAGATTCTGCTGCCATCAGGTAAGACAGCAAGATCAAAATCAAAATCAGAAGGCGACTTCACAGCTTTAAGATGTGAAAATACTGAACTGCTGTTGAGAATATGAATTTTACATTATTGCACTAATTGTGTTTTTATCTCTTTATGATTTTTTTTTTACACTATTATGCAGCCCAGAAAAACTTTACCCTGTTTTGTTGCATTTTATTCGGCATAAAGCAATTCCTCTCATTGAAGCGTACCGTATTCTTCAGCTCAGCTTTTTTTTTTTTCACATTTGCTCCTCTAACCACATAATCTCACCTCCTCATCTCAGGCTGCAGCAGTCCTTCCTCAAGCACAACTTCAAGAATAAAGGAGTTAATCATGCACGCTCTTCAGAATTACGTTTTCGCTCTGCCCGGGATATCCGAGCTCATTTTAGATGTTCAATTTTTGCGGACATTTCACGTTTCACACTTGCCACAAATGAGCTATTTGTGCCGACTTTAACAGTTAAAATGCGTGGGCTGCGTTGCCTCATGTTGAGGTGACAAACTAGAATGTACAACTGAAAACAGAACTGCTGCTGTTTGGGACAGTCACAGCCACGGGCCTGATGCCAAACTATCTTCTTTTCCTCGGGTTCTACCTCATTGCATGACACCCATAATACAGAAGAAGTAAGAACTGAACCAAAAATGGATTGATTTTGCAAATTATTCCTCCCCTAATGTGCATAGCTGTCAGTGTTAGGCGCAAATGCATTTAATGGCCCGTCCACAAGGAGCTCTAACCTAATTAAAGGAATTTGCGATTAACTGTGCTGTTTTTACATGACAAACACGAACCGAGCTCAGCGTCGTTAAACTGTTGTCAGCTGAGAAAGAGAAACAGGATTTTCCCTCCAAGGCGAGAGCGCGGTGACTGCTGTGTGTCCTGCTCTCGGTTCAGCCTGTTAAAGTGTGCGGCAACTTTTTCAAATGTCACATTTAGTGTTATAATCGTTACAAGAGGAACAGAATCTCTCTTCCTTTTCAGCATCCGAGCAAACATCCAGAAGGTTTTTGGACCAGAACTGATATTTCACACTAGCTTAAACTGAATTAATCTTCACAAAATTTCCAGTTTCGTATGAAGAAAATGAACCTCACAACATGATGGGACCACCGCAGAGCTTCGACGTGGGTATGGAGGTTTTTTTCAGTCGTGTGCGGACGTACCATTTGGAATTATGACCCAAACATCCAGTTTGTTCCTATCCAACAAAGTTCTGGGACGTTTAAGGATGTTGGATGTTGCTCTCCACCCATTTCCTGTCTGGTTACTCTCAATTAGGGTCACTAATACCACAAAAAGTAAAAAAAATAAAAATAAAAAAAAATAGTAAAAATTTAATCAAAAGGTGCTTTACTAAAGCATTAATTTAAGGGTGTTCCTATGTTTAAAACAAAGTGACTTTTGTATGCCATAGATGTGGTGAATTTTCTAAAATCGCAGTGAAAGAAAAAAATACTGAAAGGTTTAATCAAATTTTCATTTCTATGAGAAACCTGACATTTTAACAGGAATGTGTTGCCATATATTCGCCTCCCGCCTACAACTGAGAGCTCAAAGCGCTCCGACACCTCCAGCTCTCCTCTTAGACCGTTCCACAGGTAAGCATAGCTGAAGCAATAACTCTGGTAATTTCACATTTATATACTGATTTTCTTTTTTTTCTTAGCTGATTTTCTTGTTAAACAGAATCAGAATTGTACTAAAATAAAATGTGAGAATTTAAGCAAAACTATGAACGTCAGTAAACTCCACTAAGCTTGGAGCTAATTCTTGGTAATAATAATAAGGATCTTGCCCAACTCTGAAAGCACTCAGAAACAGACATCACCAACTGAGTTCACAGAGGTATTTTTGACACGTGCTGCCCCAGTGTAAGTAAATCCTGACATTAAGTTTTAGTGTAGGTAAAGTGCTACTCATTTCCTCGGCATCATAGATCATCTAACTGACACAGTCTCTAACTTCGGCTCCAGATTTAAGTCGTTCACCCACGAGGGGCCGGTACCACAGTCAGGGTTGACTGAAATAACTAGCGAACAAACTTTTCTCTGATTAAAACTGGATGAACGTATAACTCGGCATGCCATGAGAGAAAACTTAACAGCTTCTTAAACTTTTAGAGCCACGTGGCTCCCAGAGAAAATACACAGCCATGAATTTAGTCAGGTTTTTATTGCAATTAATAAGTATCAAAACATGCTATCTTTAAAGTTCTGTTGTAGAAAGTATTATTAATAGAGAAATAAAATATAATGAGGAGTATATTTGGACAAAAAAAGTCATTTCTAAGTAGTTTCTAATTGGTGCAATGCGAATCCAACATGGCGAGAAATATATTTAGCTTTACTTCTAAAATTAATATATTTATACTTAATGTCTGTATGCTAAGTGTGTAGTCAAATTCCTTGTTTGTTCTCACAATGTTAGCCAATAAAGCCGATTCTGAAATGATTGATTGTGAAAATGTGTACAAATGAAAGAATATCTGATTGCTTCTTATGTCAATGAGCTAGCAGCATTTTCTTTGTATTGCTACACTTTACTTGTAATCATACTGTCAGGGCATTAAACAGATATGTTACACAAACTATAGGCAGGACTTTTAAAGAGTTTAAAAATGTCCTGTTGCCAAATACAGCATGGCAACAGGACATATGCATACTGTGTTTTTGAAAACTTATAAAATACCTTGCATTGTTCTAATTTATTATATTTTCATAAAGACAGCCAATATGTAAGAAAAACCATTCTGTCCCAGCCTAAATATAATTATAATTAAGCACCCATAATTATTATAACAGTTTTTTTTTTATAAGGATGCAGACATTTCTGTAAATGATGTGTTTGTATGGAACCGTTTACAGAAGAAAGCACAAAACTATCATTTATTTGTAACTTTCCTCAATAAAAAGAACCTGAACATCCTCCCAAACTGGAAGCTCCACATTCAGGCAGGGGTCATGACCTCAGGCCTCCTGTCTGACCAACATGACAGCTGCTCTTTGACATGACAGTAACTAACACAAGGCTCCCGAAGTCCCACATTGGTTTCGAATGAAGCATTTGAAATTACAGTTTAACACTTATTTTCCAGCCCAGATACAAAAGTCATTCTTGCTTCTCAAAGAGCAATGAGAAAATGAAAATATGAAGCTAACATTTTCATCTCTTAATAACTAACTCAGCTGTTCTTGACAATTCTGACCGCCTAACTTATTCCGACACTTTTTTTTCCCGGTCTTTTTCATTTTTATACACATTTTTCGTGAGTATAATTATTTACTTCCCTCCTCTGCTCCACTCTAGTGTCGTGTCGGGGACTGTTTATGAGCAGCTAACCGGAGAGATGCTGCGCCTGACCGGTCCGCTACTCCTCCCAGCGATAGAGCTCTCCCAGCGGCCGTGTCCCCAGCTGCACCACCCACCCACCTCCAGCACACACACACACACACACACAGACACAGAGCCATACGTTGTTCGGGTCCTGCTACTTACGCCCTGTGTCTGGAGAAGCCCATGGACAGCAGCACGTCCAGGTTGGAGCTGGATTTCATCGAGCCCGGTCGGCTTTGGCGAAGCCTCCGGGGGAGAATTTTGCTGTACAGGTCCTCCTTGGCCGCCATAGTCCAGTCCTCCGCCGGCGTCAGGCGGTCCTACCCCGAGTCCGTTATAGCTCACGGTCAGACCCGCGGTTAGTCCATGAGCCCGGGCAGCTGGTCCGCACGAGCCGGAGAGCTGAGGCAGCGGGAAGCACTGAGGGGAGCGGAGCTGAGAAGCGGAGCTGTGCGGCGGCTTCTCCGCCCACTGGAGGAAACTGCGAATGAGATCCGATAACCGAGCCTATAGAATCCAGCGGAGTGGACACACAAAAACTACAGTAACAACAGAACCGAGAGAAACATCGCAACTACATCCAGCCACCTTTAGAAAATGACACAAGAAAACACGGCATGATATTTAAATGCATTTTTAATTTCAGTATAAAATTGAGGTAACTTCTAAAAATTATATCTCACATTGTAGAAAATAATTACATAATTTTACATAGTTGCTGCTGACAATAATTTCACCAAGTCCACCTCTCATATGTAGAAAATAATTACATAACTTTAGATTGATGCTACTGGCAATTTCACCAACTCCACCTGATTTTGTCCCCCATCTTTTATTCTAGATGCAGAGACACTGGGAGCCTCACTAACTATTAGTTTAATTCGTTTTGTGCAGCTCCTTTAGCTTAGTACGTCCATTGTTACAATAAGGCCAACCAGAGTGTGCTGGGGCTAACAACGGGACTGCTGCTCTGCTAAATGATGTGCTGTGGAACATTCCTTGTACTGGTCAGCGGTGAGTTGGGTCAGGTTGGTGAAGGCCTCCAACGGAGCTGGCAGATGGGATGTACGGTGAGATGACACAGAAGACGCAGCCTGCCTCCTGGAAAGCCTGTCTCATCTCCACCTAGTGGGCAAAAAGAGAGACTGCATCAGACTCAGCATAGAACCCAGGGACCATGGCCTATTGTTGTTTTATGGATACAAAACATTGAGGAGTCATAATTGTTAGTGTCTCTCTTCCAGACTACGACAGGGTCTTTAAACGTTGCATTCACTGTTGGGTTTGATTAATCACATTTGAACATCACAATGGGATGAAAGGTTGACATAGATATTTAAATCTTTCTCTCTGTCTGATATCAAGTCAGACTAGACCTGTTCCTGTTTAAGGTCATTTAAAAAAACAAGAAAGAGAATTTAATAAAAACTTTCCATATGTTCCCAAGTATTTTGGCGGAATTTAATAGTAATTAAATTCTCTGAATTAGGTCAAATGTTTTTGGTTTGTTTTTGCTGGTATTTCAGCCCATTCCTCCTGGCAGAACTGCTGTAACCGAGTCGGGTATGTCGGCTGAATTGCTTGCACATGGCTTTCAACCGTCGACTTCCTATGATTAGGGGCATCGTGCGTTTGTTTCAACTTCCTTGCTAATTTATTGAGGTTTTGCGTTCATATTAGCACATGAAGTTCTTTTCTTATGACTTCCTCCTGCAATAAAACACACAAAATGACACTGCCACCGTCATTTCAGGCTTGTAAGCTTCACCATTTCTCCTTCAAATGTGATGATGGCCATTAAGGCCACTTCAGTTTGGCACGTCTCCATAGGTTACGGTTTCTGTCCCTGAGTGCTTTTGCAAACAGCAATCTGTTTTTTTTTTTAATATGCCACTTTAGAAGCAATGGCTTCTTCCTGTCTGAGCGGCCCTTCAGCCCATGTTGGTGCAGGACACTTTTCACTGTGGATAATCAGACTGTTTCCAGCATCAGCAGCATCTTCACAAGATCTTTTGCTTTTGTTCTGGTCTTTTCATGCTCCTTAGTCGCTCGCCTCTGGGACACGTCTCCCTCCAGTTCCTGGTCAGCATGGTGGCTGGACATTCCCATGTTTCTAATTGCGTGTAATTCTTTGACCAGATGACCTCAGAACCTTCAGGCATTTTGAAACTGGAGGAGCCAGATGTCTAGAAGACTGTGCTTCTCTTGCTGATGTCTCACCTGTCCTTCCTTCATGACATCATCACTTGAGTTTTTACCAAATTGACGAAAACGGTGATTATTAACTAGCAGTACTAAAGGCTCACCCACAGTAAAGACGGCATTTAAAATTACTTAACAATAATTAGCTTTATGCAAACAACATAATTTTACTTTTCTAGCTTCTGTAAGCAGTTAGCTAGGCTACAGTGCTAACACTAGTGCAGCAAATAATTTGGGCTTCAGCTGTTTTTTAAAAAAAAAAATTTATTCCTCTCATCCTGTTTAAAAAAGCTAATGCCAGAAGCAAATTTAAACAGGTTATTATTTCCTGCTACCTGTGCTGGGCTCTGATTAGATTGCGCTCTCCTTCAGTAAAGCCACACATTTCAGAGTTTTATTTGCAAACCATCTTAAGAGCCATGCACACGTTTCTTGCCATATCACAATCTTGCACTACTTTGCATGGCTAGCACAGATAATCACAACAAAAACCTATTTAATATTATTATGACATGACAAAGTCAGTCAGATTGGCTCAATCATCCTCATCCGTTTCATTGTGGAGAAATGGACTTCCCTCCTTTAGTCGAGGGTTCTCTCCACGTAGGATATGTGGGCATAGACAACGGATGGAAGGATTTGGTGCTTGTGTGAATTTCTTTTTTCTTTTTTGCCTTCGTCAACCTGAGCCATTTTCTGTTCAACGATTAAAAACTGAGCTTCAGTCCTCAGAGTGAGGGAGAACAGCCTTACCAGCCTGGCCTGGTCCAGACACAGGCCCACCACGGCCCCCCCACTGCCAGGGAGCTTCACTGCTGAGCCAAACTGTCAGATCAGACAGAGTCTTCATTAATTAAATATACGGTGGGTGCTCTTGAGGGAGCTCAGTTCTGCACCTCCTAACACCCACCTGCCTGGCCAGCTGAACCATCCTGAGGTTCCCAGAACCCAGGCAGTCATCAGTGTAGATAGACCTGTAAACCACGTAGATATTAGATCAGGCAGATGTAGAATTTATCTAAGCTTTTATTTAGAAAAGGTAACAAATATTCACTTTGATATGATGTAGAACATCATCTAGCATAATGATGTAACATTAGTCCTAGGGCCAGGCTAATAAAAAAATACATTAAATTACAAAGATAAAGTCATAATATTGAGAGAAAAAAGACGTATGACAGCAAGTAATAATAATAGGAGAATAATGTCATAATATTACAGGAATAAAGTAATAATACAAGAAAAAAAGTAGTAACACGATGATAAAGTTATAATACTAGTAGAATGAAGTAACAATTTTATGATCATTCCTACACAAAAAATAAAATAATGAGGAATATTGAGCATGTAGTGAAGTTATACTTCACTATCAGTTTTACAAATATTGATTTCCACTTTCCATTTTCAGGAGAGGGATTAATCTGATCTCCATGGTTACGTTTAAAGTTTGTTGATTCAAAACCCTGTTTGCTTCTGTTCTCTGGTGAACCTCTGAGGTCCTCACACACCAGCTGCAGTTACACACACATTACATCACACACAGATGGATTCTTTCCACTAGCTCTAAATAGAAATGGCAGCATTTGATTTTATTTGGGAGTACTAAGCTGGGTGAATACAAAAGCGCATATTTTCATATGTTTATTGTGGCAAAAATGTGAATTGTTTTTCTTCCATTTTATGAGCTACTTTGAGTTGGTCAAGCACATAAAATCCCAATAGAATTAGTTTCTTTTTTTTTTGTCTTTTGCATATTTGTGTAGTAACAACAGACTAAGAGTCTTCCGCGAACGAGATAAAAAAAAACTCTCTGCACACTGGGACAGAAAACCTGGGGTTACCTGCGCAGCTCAAAGTTCTGGTCCATCAGTTGGGCCAAACGAGTCCAGTCTCTCTCTTTAATCGCTGACCTGAGGGGAGAAAAAAAGCAAACAAAAACAGTGCTCAGGTCTGAAGTTGGATCTGTGAATGAGCTCAGACCCGATTTATCCACGCTGAAGCTAAAAGTCAGAAAACAAGGGAGATTTGTTTATTGCTTCTCTCTGAGCCCACTGCTGACATACTGTCACCAATAGAATCCAGTAACACATTTCCCTCCACTCCGTTTGTCACGCATCTAATCGGTCTGTCTATGGAGGGAAATATTGCTAATAATATATGTAATAAATGAAATAAGAAGTCTAAGAGAATGAAAATAGACAGTGTTTATATGCTCAGGTCAAACATACATCATGTGCATAAACATGATCACATGTATAGTTATTATCCCAATGAGGATGCTTTTTTTCCACTTTTAAATATTCAGACCCACCTTAATTAAAAAAAAAAAAAAAAACTATAATATACGGTCAAGAATTACCAAAAATACTCCCAAGTTACTTCACATACTCAGTCCCACTTTACTAGAAACACCCTGTCCCCAAAAAACTAAAATATGCTGAGTTATCATAAATATTTTGTCCCAAATTACCTTAAATGAGATGCTCAAATGATCTGAAACATGGTATTATAACTTCTTATTTCATTTATTACATATATTATTAAAACTTAGTCCCACTTTACTTAAAACAAATAATTTCTGTCATTACTGACAATAAACACTCTGCCCCATTTTACCTCAAATATTCAGTCCCACGTTACTTGAAGCACGGCGTCTAAAACAACCTTCAACATTCCGTCCCAAATAACCAAAAAGAAGCTGTGCAAAGTTACCTGAAAACACCCCGGACCAAATGACTAAAAATATGTTGTTTGAAAATAGGTTAGCGGTCCTCAGAAATTATCCAAAGAAATCTACTGAATTCAAAAATCTAAACAGAATTTCTAAACAAAATCCATTTTTTTGAGCCATTGTTACAAAGTAAATATTTGTAACAATATGTTGCTGACCATTTACCAAAGTGTCATGTCAACTCATTGATATCAAGTGACTCCAAGAAAGTATATTGGAAACTTAGCCTAAATTACGTGTTGTTCCAGTTCAGCTGAATTCATGATGTGTGATTGATATGATGTAAACAAAACACTGCAAATCAGCAGCTTATTATTTATTTGCAGGACAAGAAATAAGACTCTTTAGTGGCAAACACTTCTTCCAATGCTTAGGATTTTTTTGGTGAGTACCTACCTCGCCTGGTCTGTGAGCTCAGCGAAGGTCTTCATGGCCTCGACAACCACTGGTTCCCCTGCAGGTAAACAACTATTATGAAAGCAGTTTAACAAAAGCAGCAAAGAGGTTTTCAGTTTAAAGGTCCTCAAAGTAGTATTGTCAAGGAAAGATAAAAAAAAAAAAAAAAAAAATCATTCAGTTTGGCAACTTGCTTTCTGTAGGAAATACAAGCATGCCAAACTTTACTGGTCTTTTATAAATCAGTATTCAATAAGAGGCAAGAGTCGTTCCCCTACACCCCCAAACAACCACACATAGGCTGTTGGACTGAGAGACGCACCGCTGAGCCAACGCTGCCGGATGTTGCTATGGATACGTCCAGAGTCGCTGGGGTCACTCAGGTAGGCCAGCCAGAATGGTGGAAGGCCACTCATGTCCATAGAAGCGTAGTTCCCTGAGAGAGGACAAACCCCACAGGAAGAATTATCCACTGCTGTGTCTTGTTTCTTCAAGATCCACCTGACAACGAACCAAACATCAACGGCAACAGCATCTCTTACAACATGACATAAGGATACGGTCCATAATGCAGTAGTTAAAAGCAAAGTATATTCAAAGTTATATTCTGTTTTAAAAAAGTTTTATGAAACTACCACATTTCATCATCTGTTTACTTATTGACATCAGTACCGTAGCCTTGCTCATCCATGAGCTTCTTGCTGAAATCCATGTAGACCAAACCTTCATACACCTGCAAGGACAGAGGGACCATGTTTCCTGTCAGTGTTGTTCCAAACAGGTTCTCAGACCTTTTCAGAACCAGTCCCACTTCAATCTATACTAACTACCATACTGGAAACAGCAGTACCTTTCAATTCATTAAGAAACAAAAGCATTTTAAATAAGTGGTACTACTGCTTCATATTTCTGATGGAAAGAAATATCTTAGCTGCACTCAGCACAACTCCTAAGTTCAAAATTGGAAAAATAAGCAGGAAAACAAGAAAAAAATTTGAAATCCAGGTAGACAAAATTGGAGGTTCTCACCCATCTGATCTTAAAACACATTTGGAATATATATTTAAAAAACACTTTGGCATAAAGATGTTTCTTTAGTGTTTGAATGTATCTAAAATCCAGAAAAACACATTGTTATTAGCTCGTTTTGCTAACTGTTAGCCTGGCCACATAATTATCGAATCCTATTGCTTTTTCCAAGCTGCAGTTGGAATATGAAAATCTTGGAAGCAATGTTATTCCCAGATTTGAGATCCATCTTCAGGAGTAAATGAAATGGAGAATCTGAAGCCAGCAGAAACCTGCTCCCTGTTTACTGTTGACCACTTCACTTCCTGGACGCTGTCAGATCACTGAGTATCTACTGTTTGAAGTTAAGTTTTAGATTGTCATATATTTTGTACACATGTATGATTTTCCATTTTAGCTTCATCTGTGGGCTTAATAAATAATGACAAGGTGATATTGGTGTGGTGGGTTTTTTCACCTGAGTTAAAACACGTTTAGCAACATTTGATTAGATTATCAATACCAGAGTTGACAGAGGGTTTACTTTCGTTTTACAGCTACTGTCGAAAAATCCCTAATCCTTTTCTTGTAAATAGCCAATTTCCAAAATTTCATCGAAGTACTAGTGAAGTCAGACACTGTGTGTGTGGTAGACAAGCTGACCGGGGCTTCACTGACCTGCACCACTCTGTCCTGAAGGCCAGCCGTGATGAACAGCTCATCGGTCTCCACACTCAGGATGAAGTTGGCTCGGATCGGTTTGGGAAGATCCTTCAAAACAACAAAAAAAAAAGAAATTAAGAGTAAAACTCAGCAGTCTGCTCTAATCCGACTGATAAGCAGAATAAGAGCGGTCGTGGTTTTATGCTTTCTTACATCGTCAGTGATGTTGTAGAACTTCATGAGACACTTCAGAGTAGCTGAAACGATGGCACTATGATGGCACAATGATAGTGGAAAGTATTTATTCTGTTCACAATGGAAAATGATTAGACAGGAATATGTGGGAAACAAACTATATACCTGCTTCCAGCTAGGCCCTTAACAGAAAGAGAAATAATTTCATCAGAACAGGTGAACGTGTTGCTACGTAACCGGTGCTAATCATGCAGTGAAGCAGCAGTTATTACCACTTGCCGAGGAATGTTGGTGTCATACTTCAGGGTGAAGTTCTGCTTCGTTAAAGCAATGCTGCAGCAAAAAGAGAGTGAAATAGGAACTGAGTGAAGCAATGCTAAAAAAAAGAAGCTCAATGAATAAGAGGAAAATGTTGTCACAGTAATTTTGAGTATTTTCTTCCTGGAGGTCAGAGTAGCAATCATATTTTATGTAGTTTCCAGAACTCCATACAACAAATGTGACGTTTCTGTGCTTTGGTTGGATTACATTATTTTATGAATTTGACAAGCTGTTTCGTGGCTTTATAGCAGAGGCTGGATAGCAACAACAGTCTGGGACAGGTTAGCACAGCAAAGCATAGCGGTTAGCTTAGCTTTGCCTGCTATCGTAAGAAAAAGCATGATGGACGCAGAGCTGTGTTTTCTTGTTAAATGTAGTGCTGATCATTTTATTTAATTACACTTCATGTAAATTAAGAAAACAAGAAAATTATGAAATGGTTATGTGAGAAAAAATTACTAACAATAAAAATTGACAAAAAAAAAAAGTTCTGAGCTGTTGATTTTAATTATTTGTGACTTAGTCGGTGAAAACAGAAATAGTTTAATCCAAAGAAAACTGTGATTCTTATTTCAAGTACTTTTAAAAAATGGACTTTTTACTACTTGAAATTCAAAAACAAAAAAATTCAAAAATACTTTACTGATTCCAAAGGGAAGAGCCAATAATGGTGAATGTAGTGAAAATAAGTACACAGACATATAAAACAAACAGAATTTGAAGCAATCTCGGCTGGACAAACTTTACATCGCCACCAGAAGAAAGGAGCTAAAAGCCTCACCCTCGTTTGGAGCAGAACTGGTAGAACTTCTTACACGTAGCCTGCAGCAGCCGCAGACCTCCCAGGTACCTGCAAAATTCACAACGGAAGCAGAACGGTTTGTATGAATGCAATCATCGCCGTCCTGCAGCTTGGCCCGTATCTAGGGTCCCTCACCCCTCCCTCCTGCTGATGCAGAACAGATCCTGCAGACTGCCAAACTCTGTGGGATCATTCAGTGGGTGAGGGACTAAAGCCTGGAAACCACACAGAGTTAGCATTTCAGTTCAACGTGCCGCCGGAGATGGTGGTCTACAGGAAACCGCATGTTACCAGAGTTTGACTCTCCACCAGAGTAACCTCAGCCCAAAAGTTAGAAATGGTCATGGCGATGGTTTTCCCATTGAAACCATCGGAGGGATTCCCCATTAATCCAACCCTGTGATCCAAGATGAAGAAATCTGTATTAAGAACTTCATCTTGATGAGTTTTAACATTCTAAGAAGAAAAGAGTGAGGTTTCACACCTGGCTGTCTTACCTGGCATATGAGCGGCATGTGATTGGCTGAGCGGGGTTGTCCTGTTTCTTGGTGGAGTAGTGAGTCAGCCACTTTGTGTAGTCTGACAAGCCCTATCAAAATAAAGAAGCTTATCAGATACTTTGGGAACTTCATCATAGCTGAATTCTTAATGTTGAAGAATTACTTAGACATTAGCACAGAAAGAAAAATTGATTGCTATTATTTAGGTAACATTTATAAAAATAGTTTAACATATTTGTCAAAACTGTCACTATGTCATGACAGATTAATATAAAAAGGAAAAAACAAAAATCAAGCTCCTCTGCCTCCTCTCCTTTCTGCAATCTGCAGAAAGTCAGAAAAAGACAATCAGAGCCAGGAGGAGGGTTTTACCGCCGTCAATCTTTCTCATGTATGTGCTTCTCACACCCTCTTCTTTGCTTGTTGCTACGCTACAGCTAGTTCACCAGTCTGTGGCGAATACTCAAATGCTCAGGATGTCTTAGGATAAACAGTCTTCCGGGAACGTGTGCAACGTGTACACAAGAGTGATTGACAGCACTAAGACCTTCCTCCGGGCTCTGATTTGTTGTTTCTGACTGGAAGTGGCGTATTTTTGCAAGTGACAGAAGCAAAGAAGCTCAATTTTTCATTTTTATTTTTTACAGATTGTCTTTGTCCTATTAAAAGGATACTTCAGTCAAAACAAATGTATAGACATACAAAATGTGTATATTTGTACATAGAAAAAAGCTACAGACTATTTACAATATTTTTTCCTTAAGTTTTTGAGTTTAAGTTTGTTGGGAGAAGTCATGGTTATAAAGTCTAACATCTGCTCAGAGGGAGGATCTGTGATTTTGCTTCTTTGTGCACTTTGGATGCAGGAGTCTGAACTCTCCAGTTCGTGGGGTGAGGTGGGGAGACACAACATTAAACCCGTTTCAGATCCCAGGAACAGATACAAACCACTTGTCCAATGAGCTGGAAGCCAGTAGGAAGCTTCATTCCAAACACGTCCAGCTGCTTCTCATTGATGAGCCACTCCTGGGAACAAAGGTGGGACAAGACAGCATGTCAACACTTCTTCCTAACTTCATGACAAACAGCTGAAGTCATTTCTGGAGTTTGTCTTCAGAAAACAGCGTGGCTCAGGTTGACGCGACACTTCTCTAGAGGTTGCTTCCCACAGCAGTCAGCGTGTGATCAGTGATATGAGAAGATGTGGTAACACACACACACACACACACACGCACGCGCGCACGCGCACACACACACAGAGGACATGACTTCCCTTTCTGCTGCTGTGTGTGCAGACAGTTTTTTGGTCTGTTTGAACACAAAAGCAGCTCCAGCAGTTCTTGATAAGGTTCGAGTTCTAGGAACTCAGAGTTGACCTGGTTAACACAGGAAGAGTCCTGCAGCACTTGGTTTAAACCTGTTTTATTGCTAATGCAGAAATTTTATTTCCTGTTTGTGATATTTGTTTTTTTCATGTCGACTTAAATATAGGGACATTTTATATAACCAAAAACATATCCCTATAGAGTTAATTTTTTTTCTAGAGTTTGTCTAGAAACAAGTTATAGAAGATAAAATGTAGTCCTGTTGGACAAAACAATTGTTTGCTCAATATGTTAACAGCAGGATGTCAGCAACTGTGGTACTCATGTTTTGTTAAACCACATATTTCTTAGCATGTGTTTCCTTTCACATTGAATAGATGGACTTAGATGCTGGTGTTTTGGTCTAAGTGGTGCAGCAGGAAGTGAATGTAACGTTTTATGCTGAGAAAATAAGAAGTAATAATAAAACTACAAACCAACCAAATGAACATCACCTACGAACCCAGAATAGGCCAAAGGTCCTCTCCGTGGCTCGAGTCTGCAGGCTGAGAAAGTCGGACATGTAGGACAACGTGTCTCTGCGGACGCAGTAGAACACCACGCTGGCCAGCCGGGATGCTGTCCGCCCTTCCTCGGGTTTTTCCAAGAAGTGAGTTATCCTGGCTCAGAAGCCGAATGGGTTAAACACGAGAAGAAGCTGGAAGCTCAGGTCCATAGAACCATCCTCACCTGTGGGTCTCGGGACAGACCTCCACAATCCCCCTGGAGCTGCTCCGTTCTCCTTCCTCCAGCTCATAGTAGATGATCAGCTCTCCAGGCTGAAACACACAAAAGAGAATTAATAAAAACCAACCATCAAATGGAAAATAAACAACCCTTTGACTGCAGACCCACATCACTACCCTCAACCACAGCTGGTTTGAGGTGCTTGTGCTGAGATGCTGGGTTTGGTTTTTCACTATGGTCAAACATCCCCACACTAGTCTTTTGTGTCCAACTGATGTGGTTGCAAAAGCTGCTACTTTTTACACAACGTAGATGGCAGTTGTATTCGATGTGGAAAATTCCAAGTTACCAGTCGGAAAAAATGTACTGCAACGCCTTCTGAAGTCGGATTTTCCACTGGGAGAGCAGGAGCGACTCCGACATCCCCAGTTATGACCGACTTTGTGTTTCAATATGGCCGCCAGCTCCCCGCATCAACAGTAGTAAGATGTAATGAAAAACATTTTACCAGACACACGCGTAGGAGTGGGTCTAAAATCATTTCCCTGGAGTTTCTTCAATTATAAACTGAACAAACTAAAAGTGGTGCTTGCTTATTATGAAAAGTAAAGCTTAGAACTAGAACATTTCTGAAGAAATTTAAACGGGGCCTGGCGAAGTGTGCCCTAACCCTAACCTGTCGGTTGGAATCCAGCATTCTGATGCTACAAATTAGCATCAATGCTAAAGTAAGCTGCAATGTACTCAATAGCATGAGGAAAGTCACAAGCATGTTGACTGCCAAGGACTTATGCCATTCAATATGTTGAAATTAGTGTACAAGTTAAAATGAGCCAAATTGCTAACATTAGCCAAAATGCTGTCAGTAGCATGTGCGGCGTCACTCCATTCAGTGAACTAAGTGTGGCTAATAAAAAAGAAAAATAGCTAAAAGCTTTTTTGAGGCTGCTCATTTGAGGCAGAGCATAATCATTCTTATATCCAGTCACTTCATAGAAGCTCACCTTGGACCTGAAGAAACGGATAACTTGAGCGATGTCAAAGTTCTGATCAGCACACAGCATGTCTCCAGCAATCTGCTCAAACACAGAGAAAGAAAAGGTTGAATGCACATCGCCGTGCCACCCGAATGACCGACATTCTGTCCACCTCATACCACGACAACGTCATCGTCCAGCTTGCGACTCCGTATGACGAGCTCCAGGTCAGCCACGGCCCCAAGCTGGTCCTTCAGGGTCGTGCTGCCATCGTTCACTATGTTCTCCACCGGGAAGTCGTTAGCCGTGGCCCAGCGCTCGTAGTGCTTGTACCTGATCAAAGGAGAGGTAAAGGATTGGCAACAGCAAGCTCAGGCAGTAAGTCCAGACCAACAGCAGCTTGGTTCTGCTACTCACTTGTCTGCGTTGGTGACCAGGTAGACTTCAGTGAAGAGCTGCCGCCTGGAGAGAAGCAACAGAAGGTTCTGAACTCTCAACTGGGACATTCCACATCTGATAGTGTTAGAACAATTCGTGTTTGGTGCCAGTCAAACTCACACGTTGACAGTTTCCCACCAGAAGTCAAGAATCTTCTTCCCCCCAGTTCCAGGAAGCAAAGCCTTGGGTACACCGGCCAGATGGCTGTACAAACCTGTGTCGTCATTCTGGGCAAAGAAACAAAGATCCTCCAAAGCTTTACTCTCATTCTCGCCTTCTTTCCAGCTCATTCATGGTCCAGGTTTTGCTTCGCTGTGGTTTTGTTTTTGAATAAATCCATTCAGGCATGAAATACTCTTTATTGTTCTGGTTCCCATGACTTTGGTTCAATCAGAAAATAGGAATGAAGGAAATAATAATAATAATAATAAAAGAAAAATCCACCAATATTTCGATTCCAAAATAGCTGTAGGCTTCAAAACTAAGCCAGGGGTGTCCAATATGCACCCATTAGTGATTTTGTGTAAATACACTGAGTTTAGATTATTGTAATTCTTTGTATTTAGGGTTGGACCAGAACAGTACCTGGAGCGACTGGAGCACATGCTGCAGACCGTCTGCTGACCAAAACAAACACACTTAACTCTATTACCCCTGTTTAGAGCACCTTCCCTGGCTCCCTGTTGTGTTTTGGTAAAATGTAATGTTAAAGACTAGAGAGGACAGGTTCTCTGTGGAACCAGTCTCCCTCTGTCTGTTAGACTTTCTCAAGTCAGTAGATCAGTTTAAATCCAGACTATAAACATTGTTTTCTTCCTGGCCTTCAACACCAATTAAAGAGAAAAGGAAAAGGGGAGAAGAAAATTGCTGCAGTTGAAATTAGTTATATTAATAGTTGTTGGTATTTTCTGCCAATTTCATTGTCTTATTTTTTCCCCAAAAATTTATTTTATCTTCATTTTATTATTTATCTACTCATGACGTGCAAAGGAGGACTAATAAAGGGAATAACTAGCACTTTTTACTGCCTACTGTGATTTTCTCTATGAGCCACAGAGGAGCTTAGTTTAAATTCACTCAAGTTCTGTCACTCAGAAGAGCTGCTCTTTCTCCGCACCAAATCCCGTAACTCAGCTGCCCCATTTTATGTTTACACTGTTTACTTCGGTAAAGCGACACTTCTGTGACATTGTTCCTGTTATTCATTTCAATGGGAGGTTGGGCTCATAAATTCGGCACAATGAAAACGCAACAAACACCGTTCCCTGAACGGAAGTACGACTTTTAAAGACCTGATCCCGTTACATTACATTGTTACGGAAATCTGCGAAACGGCGCAGTGCAAAGAGGGACGCTGGACATGGCTTCACTTCCCAGAACTTACACGACTCCCAGAACACTGAGAGCCGAACGTCCCGCTGTGAGGGTGCGAACATGTATGTGTCAAAAAGAACGAATCAACAGACACCGATAGGAGCCAGGACGCTAGGAGATGTTTAAAAGCCACTTTCTGTAACGCGGTTCTTCGCAGAGTGGTCGCACTTTCATGAAGGACGTGAACTTTGCCCTGCTTGTTCTGCAACGAACCACAGAGGTAGTTTACCTGAATCTGTGTCTGTAGGACGGTGCCGTGGCCGGCGACCAGCAGGATGCAGATCATGGCTGCAGGTCGGCTCGTTCAGGTGAGGCTTTAGAAACTCTGATTCCACCGAGGATCGTCAAGACTCTGACCTTACAAACAGGGTACACTTCCAGGTGGACCCTTCAAATTAAAATACCACCGTTTACAATTCAAGCTAACACATTCATAGATAAATAAAAATAAAAATAAAAAAACAAACAAAAAACAGAATGTTACTATTTACATTTTTATTATAAAGACATACAGTTGTCATCCAATGCAGGACTTCCCAAACCCATTCCATTCTCTGGTTACATTGTTGCAATGTAACTACAGTCCACAACAAGCAGAGGAACGAAAGCAAGCCCAGACTTTAATCTGGATGATAAACTTGGTATCGACTGGTTAAAGTGACAATGATAAAAGACATCAACACAAGAATGTAATGTCTGGAGACATTAAATTGAGTGATGTTTATACTAAGTACAACAGAGTTTAAGCATAAGAAGAGCTTCCTGTACTGGAGCTGAATGATTGACCATAACATGCTCATGGTAAAAGGCATCAAGAAGAGTTTTCCTGAATCTGATTTAAAAAAAAAAAAAGAAAAGAAAAAAAAACATGCTGCAGGCCCATTAAGTTAAAAAATAATGTTATAATTCCTAGGTAAATTACATAATTGTTAAGAGCTTAAAAAAACAACAATCTGGAAAATTTCACAAAGGGTGGATGTGAATATTCAAAACAATATTCTAATAATGAACCCATATTGTGCATGCTCAATGACAAGATACATATTTTATAAGCATTTCAAGTACTCTTTTGGCCCGTGTGTATTCATACTTCACTGGCGACCGGCTTCACTGAGGGTCTGAGCTCGATGACCCAACAATGCCATGCTGTCGCAAAAGGTTCCTCAGAATCTGGTTCTTGGATTCCCAGTTCTCCACCTATGACAACACACAAATAAATGATCTAATTTCTTAAGATTAGAAACACAGTGACTATATGCTAGAATTTAAGGTTACAGAATGGATAAGTTACATCTTAGGATGACCTCTTGACCCGGTGCAGGTGGTGGGAGTCAGAAGGAATACGTGTTTACATCCATCTTGTTAGTTGATTTTTTTTTTTATGCACAAATATTACATGTATTTTTTTCTGTTTTTTTTTTAAATACACTATGTTATTTTTCAATAATTCCATAGTATTTTTCTACACTATAAATTCCACCCTTATACCTTTGATTTTTTTTTTTTTTTTTAATAAATCTACTTGTTTCAGCTTACCTGTCACTTTGTTGCATGAATTTTCCTACAGAGGAACAGTAAAAGTTATTTTTATTCTATTCGGACTGCATGTACTTGTGATTGGCCACAAGAGGTCGCCAGAATTCAAACCAAAACAGGATCAAAAACTGATCTCATTTTTTCAAGAATGTTTGGCGTATTAGATGCATTGTAGATAAAAGACCAAGGGAGGAGTAAACTTCTGAAAAAACAAAAAAAACCTCAGAAATTCTGAGTTTCTTTTCTCAGAAATCTACTCCACATTGTGCTATCTGCAATGGCCTTAACACACCGTCATAGTTTGGAGACTTCCATAATTGCACACAAAATTCCTAAGAACCACTTTTCCATCTTGCTGAAGACTAGATGTCTGCCCACCACATATTAAACTACTGGATTTAAATTGCCTTACAATCTGGACACAACAAACCTTTCTATATATTCACATTTTTTTCCTCCTAATCATGCTGCTGAATCGTGTCCAAACGGCATGATTAGAAGACACCCGTTAATGTTAGACACATCGCACGCCGACGTACTTCCTGTCTTAGTAGTTGGTTGTCGACCCGCAGTCGTTCCAGAACGCTGATATCTTCTCCCAGCTTCATGTTGCTTTGTCTCAGCTCTTTGATGTAGTCGCAGGCTTTTGAGAGGATCCCCCCTTTACTCTGGAAAAATGCCCGGAAATGATGTAAAAGGTCGAGGCAGACCAAAGGTAGTTGGTCAATTTTTCCGGGGGTCAAAGGTTACCTGGCCTGTCTTAGTGTAGTCGATGTTACACTCTGGGATGGTCTTTGAAAGCTGAACAATCCAGTTGTTGATCTTGTCCCTGCGCCTCCGCTCGACTGTTGGAATATTGTTTTTAAAAATGGAGATTTCTTAGGAAGCTGTTGTTAAAAAAACCCTGCGGAAAATAGAGCTGATAATATCAAACTGTTTGAAAAACCCTGTGTTACAATGGGTGCTTCAGCGTTTAACATGAGTATTTAACTGCTTGTCACAACAGAAAACTCTGTTCCTGTCTCATCTTAAAGTGAATTTGGAATCAGCTGAAGTTAGCACCTGCAGGACAGAAGTTTGCAAAAACTGGAGTTAAAGAAATAATAGCCTCTAAAGCGCTGCATCCCTGACCAACAACTAGACAAAAACCCAACAAAATCAGAGTGCGTTAAGCACTCATGCCAACCTTCGTTGTGCTGCGCTCGCCGCTTTTCATCCCTGGAGCCCCGAGGAGCTTCCTGCTTTCTACAAACACAATAAATAGATTTAGTTGCTTTATTCTGGGGGGTGGAGAAGACATTTCTGAACTGAGGCTTATTGATTTGAACCAAACAGCATTCTGATGAGTCTGGATGTACTCACGCTACGTATGGCTGAGTACGCGGTGCTATCGTCCTCTGACTGGATCCGGTTAAAACTTCCTGGGGTGACATCATCACATAAAGCTGACCTTTGAAATAAAACCTTACAGTCAACTGCAGAAAGCGACATCTCTTACGCTACTGCTAACTTTTTGTCCTCCTCTTTCCACAGCTTTGGACTCAGTGTTTAAGGAGGCAGTGTCACATGTTTTCCAGTCACATAGTGCCATTTTACAGCACCATCAATATTCAGTTATATTCAGTTCTTATAAAAATCAAACATGACTTAAAAGAAGATAACATTGTAATTTAACACCTTAAAGATTGGGCTAAATTAAAACTCGTCTTCATGAAACTCCGCCTTCAGGAAGTCGTCTCAACATGGCTCCTCTACTAACCTCTATACAACATTTTTCCCAGCGTTGCGCTGAGAAGTAGCTCCTATAATGAGCTCAGGTGCTTGCTAATTGCTGCTGGCTAGTCTGAAGGAGCTGAGCGAGGGAGTTATAGGAGAGAGCTGCTCCTCCTCACAGCTCTGAGGAAGAGTTGCGTCTTGAAGGCGGAGCTAGGTCCGCCCAGGCGTTTAGCACGGCTGAATGGTTGCCACAGGAGATTAAAGGATTTCTCAAACATGCATGAAAGAATCAAAGCAACACTTCAGGTATGTTTTTGATGAGGGAATAACATTATAACATAATGTAAAGCTCTATAATGTTGATTTTATATAACAGTGCCACTTTAATTGTGCATAGCTCACCTGATGGGGTGGTCTGGCCCAGCAGAGTGTCAGCAGCTTGAACTGTCGTTACCATGGTGCCAGCAGTGGCTTCTGCAATGGAGGCCGGGTAATAGGCGTACTGGGCCTCAGCGCTGCCGTCCCCTTCCAGCCCTTCTGGCTGAGAGATGACCGCCTAAAACCACACATTAAAGACCAACGGTCACTGAATGGACGATGCGCATTTTAATACCAGTGAAGATGCAAAGACTTTCCGGCTGAATTTGTTTAGTTTTTACGACTAGTGTGTATTTTAGGGTGTTAATCTATTGCCCAATAAGCAGGAAACTGAATGCGCTGCTGATATTGCTCTACAGCCAGAGGGCGCTATTCCCACCTGTGTGACAGTCTGTGTGGTTGCTGGAAAACCAGCGACTAGACTGACAGCCGCAGCTCCGTCTGTCTGGGCCTCCAGCTGGCCATCTGACACCTGGATCACTCTGTAGGTCACCTGCAACCCAACGGGGAGCCGTCAGAGCCCACGCTCTCTTTACCACCGCCTCACATTATGAATGTCCAGCTACACACATCAGCCACACTAATCCGACATGTCAGGCAAGGTCATGAAATGGCCTCCAAAATGAGTGAGTAAGTATTATGTGTTACTTTCCAACGAGTATTTCCGACTCCATCGTACCTGCCCACCAGCTCCTTCTGTCTTGAAGACTTGATACTTGATCTGTGGGTCTGTGAAGGTGGCGGCAGACTGAATGGCAGCGATGGCGGCCGGATCTTCTGCTGTAGCTACAGAGCCTAAACAACCCACCAAGTAAAGGGTTAAGAAGATGGAGGGAGAAAAAAAAAAAGCGTGATGAGAAAATGTGTTTTCACTCAGTTGCGTATTAATTCTGCACAGTAATAGCTGCCCATATTGTCCTAAGGATACTTTCTGGAGGTGGACGAACCGAGAGCACTGCGGTTGGTGATTAATAAAGCCAATCCAGAAAAATCCTTTCCAAATAATTGTGCATAATTGTGTATATACCCGAAAAATGTGTTCTCTCTCTATTCTCTCGCAGGGCTGCAAGAACAAAATCATTGTGTTTTTTTAAAGCCCTTGTTTGGGAGATCTTGTAGTTTGTTGTTGACACATTTTCTTTTCTTGTGTTCGTGAAACATTAAGTGGAGGTGCTGCAGTGGCAGAGACGTATGACGACTTCCTGAGGGTTCTGCACCTTCGTTCTTGTGAGGTATGTTACTGAGCACAAGTAAGAAGCAACATTCTCATTTCACAGTAAGAATGTTACTTGTGCTCAGTAAGAATGTTGTACTTGGAGCAAAGGAACCCTTTTCTGACACATCTGTGTTCACCTTTTCTTCTCCGGACGTTTCTTTTTACAGATATCACACACACAGAAATCTGCCTGCTGCTATTCTTGAGCAAGCTCTGCACTGGTGGCAACTCATGTCTGAATCGAACAGTTAGGTTTTCAGTAGGATTTTAGAGAACTTCACGTGTCACTCTAAAAACTGAAGCAGTATAATTTGCTAATCTTAAGGAGCTGAGTGGGGGAGTCAGCAACAACAAAAAAGACATGTCTGTACTGAAGACATGTTTTTTCTTCATTACTGGGAATTGTTTTAAAGATTACAAACCACTTATAATGAATATGGATTTATTTAATAGGAAATAAAATGCTATTCCACATTTGCCACTGCCAGTTGATTTGCTTGTGACTAGTCTAGAGGGAAATGTTCAGATCACAACTGAAATGTGGCACAAAGCAGTAAACAATGTGCGTTGACTAATCAAAACACAAGTACATGTCTAATGTATCCCCTCACATTAAAGGCAACTGATCTAACAACCACTAACATTAATATATTAATGTTATTACTTGTATAAAAAGTGAAGGTGGCTCAGAAAGCTTGAATTTACCTTCCTCGTTAACAGTGACACTCCCCTCTGGCTCCGGGCTTTTCTGTTGGCTGCAGGCCCCAAAAACACAAGAACCAAGGTTATTATGTGGCTAAATAAACCAAGACTATATTTAAAATGTTTGTTCGTTTTTTTGTGATCGTTCTCTGGTATAAAACAGCACGAACAGACTACCATCCCACTCACCTCTTCATGTCAGCCGAGGGCTTAGGACGGGCAGACCGACAGCCAGGCTGCGGAGATCAAATGACGGTTAACAAAACCATAGAGGAACTTCCTTTAAAACCTGGAACACTGATGACCCGGATAATGGCTCATCTCCGGGAGACTGAACCTGAAACGACTGTTAACGTTAGCTATGGCTGGAAACGGTAGGCGAGCCACAGCGACCGTTTCCATGGGAGATGACGGAAACACACCGACCGAGGTTTCCAAAATAAAACAAGGATTTACATATTATATATACTATTATAAATGCGGATGCGTCAGGGATGTGACGAATGTAAGACATTCAAATAAATGGGTTTTAGTTTGTGCTACGTATCAGAATAAGCGAGCTGACGTCACAAAGTTTTGTTCTATGTGACCAACCTAAAGTTTTAATTTGAAAGTTTCACAGGAAGTAAAGGGTTTCACCGAGGCGAACCGAGACACAGCTAACGCTTAATTACTCGGCCCAGAGTTTGTTTTTTTTTGTTGTTTTTTTTCATAAATAACCTTAGCTTCTCTTTGCTTTGCTGGGCAGCATTGCTAGCCACAGTAAAAAAAAAACAAAAAAAAACATTTGGTTTAAATTATGAAGACGTTGCTAAATGTGGCATTTTTAAGACACACTGCACAAGATGTACTTACGCTGCCGTAGACCCTCCTCCCAAATTTGTCATCACAGTTCGTCGTTGGAGGTGCGCATGCGCGGCAAGAAAGTCCCAGATTAATTTAACAAATACGAGTTGACATATTGTCATCTAGTAACATCTAACTCATCGGAAGGAGGTACAGCAATGGAGAAGAATCCCGTCAGTAAATGGGGATCTAAATGGGGCCTTCTGATACATTTTGGGTGAAAAATTTCCCGAATTTTATATTCGGTGATAAAAAACCGGATATAGGAATTGATTGTTGCTTATCAAAATAAAGCTCAATGATCGTTTCTTGATTGGTGTTTTGAGACATGAAATAGTCATAAATTATTTTTACATCATTTTGAAGTTGCTTAGCCGCTAATTTAACATGATAAAAGCTATTATACATTATGAAGAGCTATATTTGTTACAGTAAAATAGAGAAGTGTGAAGGCATTCGGCGGAAGTTCAACGTAACAACAGCGAACATGACAGAAGCCATGTCAAATAAAATCATCATAGCCGACAGAGGTCACTGTTGAGCTCAGATACAAAGAAACATTTTTTTGTAACTTTTCGCCAAAATTTCCATTTACATTACTGAATAAGCCTACAACACAAGAAAATGCTAGTAAAAATGATCAATAAAAATGCTTACAACAATTGTTCCTACATTCTAGCCACTCTTAGAAATTGACATTGAACCGTCCACGGACCAGCTGGTTTCACTTCTACAGCAAGTATTTGAGGGAGTTAGAATAAATAACTTAACCAAGTGCCTTTATTGAAAGAAACATTTATGATTTTGTTACAGATTCGAAACATTTCGGCTGGTATAAAGCAGCTCAAAACGCTGGACAGCGCCCGTGGTTTGATCCCGGTCAGGGACAACATTTTCTGCATGGAAGAGTTGAACGAAGTAACCACTGAGCTAAACCAGCGCGGTGAATGCAGCAGGAAATTTAGTTTATGAATGAAAGCGTTGTAATATTTGTTGCTACATGTGAGCGACAACTGGTCACATGATTCCTGGAGGAATGTTTTTTGAACAATATGTATTTCTAAGAGCAGACTTACTGCACCATATTTTAAAATTATTTTTGAAGTACTGCCATTCTTTCCAGAGATTCTGTTTTAACATATCTTGTTGTTATGTAAATACATTGTTTATGCAGCTTATGTTCTGCATAAAAGCTTCATTTTAAAGAGTAATTTGAACATAAAACAGTTGGGGTTTTGGCCTTTGTGGGGAGTTATTCTCTGTCTGTCTGCTGCCTTCTCATAATCTACCACCAGGTGGAGCCAGGAGATTGCTTACCTGGAAGGCGGGACAGGTGTTGGGATTCCATGCACCTGCAAGGAATCTGCCTCATCAACTTGGAATATAAGAAGGAGTTGCCAGAACTTCAGCGCCTGAGGGTTTGCCTGCTATGCTACTTTGTGCCTCTCTGAGCACAGAGTACCATAGCAGTACCAAACAACCTGTGGTTTCCCAGACCGTTTCAAGTTGCATTTACCTGTTGATCTCATCGCAGTTTTCCCCTCGTGGCGCCTTGGATTTTACTCATTGTGCTGCCTCAGTCCTTCATCTTCACGCTTGCAACTTCCTCAAGAAGACTCTCTGGTCTCTCCAACTGCTGGTGCTGCTGAACCGCTCCTCCTTCCATTAACTGTGCTGTTACCTGTCAGCCCCCCTACGCAAACCTCGACCATCCGATCCCAGTGATTACGATGCTCCATCAATCATCTGAACCTGGACCACTTCGTGCTCTACCCACAAAAGTACCAAACCCCAGGTACTGCAGTGAGATAATTTCATCATTAGACATAATGAAACATAATTTCATCATTCCTCCTTGTACTGTTCAAGCCGACAACTGTTTTTACCTTCCTCCAGTGTTTCAATGAACCTGGTCCACCAGCCTCAGGACAAGAAACACACATTTTTCAGATCATCTGTTCAAAATAAACTTAATTTTTAATTTTTTTCACCCCTCACCCCCATTCTCCTGAATGTGTTCTGTATGTGGGTCGCACACTTGGCTCCCAACATGACAAAAACAGTTGCATATAACCAGCAACATCAAAATGTCATTATGTAGAGTGCAGGTCTGGACATCATCTCTAGCCTATACATTATCTCCCTGTCTTGTCTTCTGCCAAGTGACATCATTGTATAATTTGTTCTTAACTTTCAGTTTTGAAGTTATGAAAACATTCCTTTATAGTTTTAGTTCTGTAGGATTACATTTATTTAGGTTTCAGCAGGAAAAGAGTTGCCAACAAACATTGTCAAAATTAACATGGATGTCAGCAAATTCACCTGGACAGTTTTAAAATGAATTAATAATGCATTTATTAATTTACTGGTTTGGTTGTTTCATTGCAACCAAACCAAATTATTTGCCCAAAGACAAAGGATTAAATGTTTCAGTCTATTGAACTAGAGGGACACAAACAGGTATTCTGTCAAGTTATGTTTTGTGCTTTTATTGATTCAAGACGTTTTTCCTGGGAAAGTTGAGACACAAATGTTAATACAGGAAGGTCAACGCATGTGTTAGAAAAGAAAATGAAAAACCTTACTCATCCTTTTTCACATTGTCTTACGACCACACAGTTCTACATTTTATTGGGATTTTATGGACAAACAAACTGGTTCATTTTGAACTGGAGGGAAAAAAATGTATAGAGCAAGTGTGGTGTGCAGATAAATCCTGCTGACTCTTTCCATAAAGCTATTTCGACTTTGTACTCTGCTATTTCAAGCACAGTCAGGTTGGAATGCATTTCAATTCTGGCCACATATTTTCTGCTGAAATTAGGTCTGGACTTTGACTAGGGCATTATAGCTTATGAATAGTCTCAATTAAACCGTTCCACTGTAGCTCTGGTTGAGGGTTGTCATCATATGGCAAGATGAACTACACTAGTCTCTAGGTTTCGCAGGTTCTAATGTGTTTTCTCCTTAAATTCCTCTGTCTTTAGATCCATCAACTCTGATCTGTTTCAGAAAGAGCAGGAGCTTTTAAAGAGACAGAGTTCCAATTTCAAGGTGTTAAATTAGGACGCGAAATTTCTTTTAAGTCATAATTGATTAATTTATTTTATAACTGAAGGTTAAATAGTTACTTGATTGTGCTATAAAATCTCACTATATGCCTGGAAAATACATAATACTGCCTCTTTAAGGGATTTGCCTGGCTCTAGTGACCTTTAATGACCACGAGTGGAGAGAGAGAGAGAAAGAGAGAGAAAAGGCATTCAGCAAAGGTCAACAGCTCAGGACTCCAAGCTGTGACAGCTGCATAGAGGACTGTGGCCTCTGGGTCTCCTGCACCACAGCCACGCCCAGAAGAAGTTAAATCTTCACCCAGTATGATACCATATGAAGATGAGGAATAAAAAGAACACAACCAAATCGAAAGCAGGGGAAGAAAAGTACATCAAATCTGCCACAGTCTGTCCTTCATGTCAACTGCCTGTCTGTCTCAAGGACTCCCCACAGAGAGAGAACAATCAGCGGCCACAGGGAGGTTGGAGTCTGGTAAAGCTGCAGGCCTGGGGTTCCAGAACAGGGAATCAGTTTGCCTTTGGGAGAGACAGAAAGTAAAGAAGACCCAGGTTATGTACATCTGATCAGTTCTACAGAAGTTACCAATTACAGATGACTGCACTGTAAAACCACGTGGACAAATGAGAAACCATCACTGTTCACTGAGACTTAAAAGTATGCATCAGTATTAATACTGCAGAGGCACTGGCATGTGTCTTGCTTATTGGTAGGTGTCAAAGTTGTGCTTTATATTTTAAAAATAGTTCAGATTTTAACCTTGCTCTCTTTCTGTAAGTTATAAATAGCAAGTAAGCTAACATAAAAGCAGCTACGATGTGTAATCACTCAATGTTAGATGAGGTTCACTAACTGTCTAGGCAACAAGTTAGCAATTTCCATTTTTCCCTTTGCACAGTGAAAAATGCAAAGTGTATTTCACTGTATGTTAGTACATGGAGTCCATGGGCTCCCATGAGGGATTTACATCAGCAGCGACGGGTGGGGAGAAGAGCACGCCATGACTGTGGAGCATGAGACAGAGCAGGTGGGAGATGGGTCAGAGGTCGCGGAGCCTGTCCAACTCCTGACCATCTCAGCAGAGAACATGGCGTGTGGAGAAGGTCAGAGGTTGCTGCTTTTGAACATGTAAGTTAGCTCTGTTTCATTTATTCCCTTTGCACACCATAAGTTATATTTACATTTTATTTTATGTAGCACAACTGAATTTACAGCAGACACAACAAGTGTTGGAGCAACATTTGGAACGGGATCCAGGCCTGATTCTTGAGGTACTCAGACATTGTGCTGCTTCTCCATCATCACCTCCTGTACCCAGCCAACCATCCTGGTGCATCTACCAGAGATGCAGAGAGATGCCTTACATCAGGGGTGTCAAACTCAATTTCACCAAGGGTCACTTCAGCATATTGGCCACCCTCAACGAGCCACATTGACGGTATAAATCAGGAGTGCCCAAGTGCAGGCCTCCAGACTGCAACTTTTAGATGCATCCCTGCTAAAACACATCCCAGACTAAAGGTTGACTTCCCTCATTAGCAGCAACTCAGTTCTGTAGAGGCCTAGTGATGAGTCAATGATCCAGGAACACATCTAAAGTTGCAGAGTGGTAGGTCTGGAAAACTAGTCTTGGGCACCCCGAGCATAAATGTATGAAAATACAATGTTAAAAATAAATTAAACAACACCTCATATTGTCAAATAACTCATTTTATGTTTTCAAGTTTTAAATATTACATTTGAGTTTACATGGATGTAAAGTTACTGCTCAGTTTAAAAATTACAATACTTAAATCAGTGTTTAAAGGTAAGCAAGCAAATAATAAAAACAAGTTTTGATATTAACTCTCAACTTCATTCACAAAACTTTTTTGTTATTACACAACCAACATGTATTTTCACATAAGAACAAAACAATTAGGTGATGTTGCCTGTCCTCTTCACCCTGACACCAACTCACACACATCCTCATTCATCGGTCCTGTTCTGTAAATAAACACAAAACACAAGCAAAATCAATAAACTACATGCATATTCTAGAATACTTAGTCTTGGTTTTACATTCTATTTTAATTCAGTTAGTTCGTGCTTACCGATGTTTTATGGCCGGGTGTCTGGCACCGTTTTCCCTTGGTCAGTTCGTCCATGTCTGGTTTTAGGTCTTCTGCTGTGGCAATCCGCAAAACGGCGTGCAGGTTTTCGTCAGTAATGCGCGATCTGTGTTTGGTCTTGTTTAAATTCATTATTGAAAACATCTGTTCGCACAGATAGGTGCTTCCAAACATGGACAAAACACGAGCTGCATGGAGTCAAAGCTGTGGCATCAAATCAGGGGGCAGTAGATGGTGAAAGTCCTCGATTGAAACATCACGGATCTTCGCTCTCAGGCCGCTGTGGCTTTGAAGCTCAATAGCTCCATCTGAAGGCGGTGGGGCGCACTGCAGACATAGCCGGTGAAAGGATTGGTAAAGACGTCAAAATCAGAGTGCTGCGATTTAAAGTAAGAAAAGCGCCGATCAAACTCGTTTATTAACAGTTAGTTTGGTAGTTAACCAAATGAAAAAGCACCGGGAGCCGAGATGATCTGACAAGCACGAAAGTGAACGAGATTGTTTTGTACCACCTGGCGCTTCCATAGGTCGAGTTTACGCTGGAAAGCCGTGATCATGTCGGACATCTGGGTGATGATTTGTTTACGTCCTTGTAGTTTCTGATTTAGCTGAGCAAGATGCTCGGTGACGTCACATAACTTTGCAAAGTCACACAGCCATTTCGGGTCGGACAGTTCAGACGAGGGTTTCCTTTGTTGTTCTTGAAGGCTAAATTGTTTGGTTCCAAAATGCCGACGTATATTGTTTTCTTTCACGACGGACACGGTCCCTGAACACAAAAGACATTCTGGTTTTTCACCTTGAAGGACAAACAGGTATTCGTTTTCCCATCGTTCATGAAACAGTCTTCCTTGTAAATCGATTTTTCTTTTCTTAGACATTTTGATGTTAGCTTGTCGATGTCTCAGTTTTATTCGCTGGGAAAATTAATAATGAACTTGAGGTGACTCTGCTGCACTCTAGTGGAGAGAAGCTGTAATGTTGGCTGGTAACAATCGGAATGCATTATGGGAGGTGTAGTTTGTATTCAATTCGTGCTCAAAACCAATTTTAAGTCAATCATTGGCCTATAAAACGGTGGTGGTGGGGGGAGGGCCACATAAAATGACGTGGCGGGCCACATGTGGCCCGCGGGCCTTGAGTTTGACACATGTGCCTTACATGGTCATGAATGACAGAGCAAAGACACGCCTCCTGCCTCTTATTGGCTGCTTCGGTTCGGGAGCGGTGCATTTTTCTAAATGCTATCAGGAAGACCACGGGGACTTGTTCTTTTTTTCAAATATTATTTCTCTCATCTTCTATTTTCAGGACATGGTGAGGTTTTTCACATAAATGAAAATAGCCTAATATATATTTTAAAAAGTTACATACTTTAATGCAAATCATCCTCACCAAGATGAAGTAACAAAACAAGTAATTTTATCTTGATGCATAACACTGGTCAACAGCCAGATAACTGTCTGCGGTTTTTTGATGCGCTGAATCCAAAAATCACTTTAGTTTTGCTCAATCAGGTCAACTTTCTGCACTATGGAGCAACATGAGCATCAAAATGCATGACTTGATCTCTTGTCTGGATCGTTTCCTGAGAATCTGAGATCAATGAGTGATGATGATGAGGAGGAGAGATTCCATCAGGACAGGAAAGAGATGGAGAATTTTACACAATGAAGACGTAACAATCAATTAACATGTACCAGTGATAATTATTCAATTTACAGAAATCCAAGTTTGTAACATTTAATTAATACGCTCTGTTAAAAAACTTTTTTTTTCTTTCTCCTTAAACCTTTTTTTGGATGAGAAATATGAACAGAAATGAACTGATAATGTCACAAAAATGTCATCAATTTAGTCAGAAGATAAAATTTCTCTAAATCAAATTAGAATAAAAACCTGACCTGATTGAGAAAAATGGATGTTATTTTTTGATTCAACGGTGCAAAATAGTCCCAATTCACTTGGAAAAACTTAGACAGCTTCCAAAGATATTTCTTTGTAATATTTGCTTAAATAGCTCAACATCATTTTGTGCAGAACTGTGAGATGGAATTAATGTCAAATACTAACGTTTCTTTTCCGTTCCATTGGGGTCTATCAGCACTGTTATATTTTCCGTTCTCTTCTTTCTTTTCAGTACGCAGGTGTAGTTGATGGCACTGGTTGGCCTGTTGGTGTACTCTTTGCATGAATCATCAGATGACCTTCGCAGGTGAGTCCCATTTGAGTAGAACTGACAGCTGAAGGGCGGAGAATCTTCGCAGTTAGCATAATAACACTGCAACCTTCAAAAGAATAATGATAAAAATAAATAAATAAATACAAATCACTTGAGAACATTTATAATTCAATGTCATTATTAAGTGTCAAGAGCGTATTCAAACCTGATGGTGTCGTTGCTCTTGGAGCAGACAGAGAATTGGCCAAAATCTCCTTGCTTTTGGGAAGAGACTGAAACTAGAGTCAGATGACTAGTTGTCATAATGTCAGAAATATCAACCAACTTTCAGCCAACAGCTCAATAGAGCTAGATTCACAACATATGCTCAGTCCTAATTGCTTTGTCAAAAGCATTTCTAGACCACAAGTTATAGGGAAAGTTGCTTTTTCTTGAAATTGGGTTCAGATAAGAGACCATGGCCAGTCAAAATCCTATCAGTAGTGGTTAAAAGGTCAATATTACGTGCGTTTTGCATGGCTGAATGATTGCCATGGGAGATTACAGGACTTCTGAAACGTGCATAAAACAATCAAGGCAACACTCCACGTATGTTTTTGATGAGGGGATAACAGTATGGCATGATGCCGTACTATTTTTACACAATACTGCCCCTTTCACTCTCTTTGCTTTAATAAAACAGTGATTAATATGAAAGCTTGTCGAGACAGTTTTTAAAAGACATCGTTCTTCAAAAGAAAATAATGGAGCCGATGAATACCTTTTAAAAAAGAAAAGGATTATAACAGGAATCCATGAACTGAAGCTAATATTGGGGAAATATGAGCTCTGTTTTTAGGTTTTATCAGAACTCCTGCTGCAGGAGCTTTTAGCTTCATTTTCCTGACAATAAAGAAGTCCAGCAGTCCAGACGTGACGTATCAAATGCATGAACTAGTTTTTCAGCATCCCTCCCAAACAGGATATTTTCTAATTTTGGCAGTATTCAGTTTATTTGTCTCTCGTTCAGAAGCAATTTCTTTTTGTGTAAATTAAAAGAAAGTGAAAACTTGTATTGTGAAAACATGCCTGCAAATCTGCTTAACTGATTGAGTTAATCTGTTGTTACTGTTGGATATCATCAGCATATCAATGGGAGTTGAATAATTCTACCAATAGGAAACATTTATAGCCAAGAGAAATGTTCCAATCACAGAGCCCTGTGGTACTCCACATGTAACCCTGGATTGTGAAGATTTATCGTTGACATGAACAGAGTGGAATCTGTCGGACTGGACTTAAACGGGCCTGGCGCTGTTCCCTTGATACCTTCAACACATTCAAACCTTTCTCAGAGGATATTATGGTCAGCTGTGCAAAAAGCAGCACTTAGATCGAGCAAGACGAGAACAAACACAAGTCCATTATCTGAGGCCAAGAGAATATCATCAGTGACTTTCATCGGTGCTGTTGATGAGCTTCAAATCAATCACTCAAGTTTGTTTGTGGAGCATATTTCAGCAACAAGGGAGGTCAAAGTGCTTTACATCATGAAAAATAGATCACTAGGACCTGCTTGTCCTGATGACATCAATAAGTATGCTCACATGCTTATGTAGTGACTAGTTTTTAAAAAAAAAGAAATTCTAGAAAGGAAAGCATGATTAGATATAAATATGTAATTTAGAGAGAGCCAAAATAAATCATTTTGGTTATCACAAACCTTAGTATTTGTTCTGTTGGACCAACAGAGAGAAAAATCCAACCAGTCCAGAGTACGATGATGTAAATATTATTTGGTGTGTGTGTGCGTGTGTTTTTATTGTAACAGAAACAAAATCAGGTTTTTTTTTGTAGTCTATAAATGCTTTAAATTTAAAAGGTGTGGACCCCTGGGAGCTGAGCAAAGACAAACTGAATGGAAGTCTGTAGATGACCTGAAAAAAACACAAAACGATTCTCCACATCTGAAAGATGTGAAGAAGTTTTTCAAGAAGAGAATGAACAAAATGCCAAAGACGCTGGCAGATCTTTACTAAAGCAGTCTGAACTGACATTTTATCGCAAAATGTTTCAAAAAATTGTTACTGCAAGGATGTACATACTTAAAGAACAGGATTAGAGCTTTTGTCGTATTTGGTACATTTATCTTTTTTCTTACTTTAAGCTGCACATGGATATTTCTCTTATTTCGAGAGAATTAGTTTTATTTTTTATTTATCCGGTCCCTTATTACTTATTGAAAAAGACAAAATCATGGATGTTTCCCACAAATGTATGCACAACATATCTCGTATGCCGTATGCCACGTTTTATATAATCACATCAGGTAAAATGCATTGTAACCAAGCAGAAACGTATGAAGAAAAGTAAACATGAACACAGGGAACAGATCAGTGTTTCTCATTTCTGGTCCTCAGGAACAGCTGTATCATGTTTTCGCCGTTTCTCTTCTGCCGCACGTCGGACTGGAACAAGTGGGTAATTAACAGCCTGGTGCAGCACTTGACGGCTACCGAGGAGGTCATGCGACCATTTGGATCAGGTGTTCTCCAACAGAGAGCACGTCTAAAACACACAAAGTAATGGTCCCTGCAGACCGGAATTTGAGAAACACTGGAATAGAGCCACGGGCTAACAGTGATATAATCAAATCTGGGGATAAACCGATTAGAGCTGGTTGCGGTGAATGATGAGTTGGGTATAGACAACAGCAGCAGCCATGGAAATTCTGTTAGAATTGTCATGATTCCCAAAAGCAGAACCTGAGGCTCCTGTGATTTTTAGCCTCGCAGACAAACATTTTGGTATAAAAAAACAAAAAAACAAACATAAATACAAAATTCAAGCACATAACTGATAGTTCCTGTTTGTTTTAGCATGACCAAAGCAGACTTACTGATGAGGAGGAAAAGCAGAAACAGAGAGTTGACCATTCGCCTGATCTGTAACATTTGACAGAAAGACAACAAACCCAGTGATGTCACAGACAGAAACATCCAAATAGGTGGCATATTGACATATCTAAGACTTTTAGCAAGACTTTTAGCTTTTCACCCAAATATACAAATATTTGGGTGTCATTCACAGTTTAACCTGGTGAAGCACAGAAAATGCTCAGATTCACACCAAGAACAGTTTTAGAAGCCCCTGAAAACCTATGAAAGCGCTGGATAAGAGAAAACATGCACCGTTCCTGCATCCCAACTGTGGAATCTGTAAAAACAATTAGTTTTGTACAACACTTCTCACTGTGGAGCAACAGGTGTCACGGAGCGCCTGTGGTATTGATCGAGTGCAAAGAGAAATGTAGCCGATTTTCAGTCTTACCATGGTTCCTTTTCTTCTTTTTTTGTCCTGAGGGTCACAGCTATGGAGGAAATACAAGAATCAGTGTAAAGGGTGGGGCTGGACATGATGAGATAAACAGCTGGATTGGAGCCAGATGGGAGGTCTGTGGAATAAAAATGACTCAGTGCTGCACTGCATATAACATACTGTCTGCATCCGAGTGCATTTGGTGATTTCGAATGTAAGACGTACAGGAGTTTTGGTTTTGTATTGACAGTATTTTCAATTTGCAACACAAACCATTGAAATTTTAGCTGCTGTGAAAGAAAAAAACCCAATTCTAATAGCAATAATGTAGAACAATATTGTTAATTTACCCTTCTTCAAAATCTGTAACTGACTATTTTTTTGGTTTTCCTATATTAACATAGTAATCATCTTTGAGTAGTCACAATCAATCAAATGATAGTGATTAAACAATTATTGAAATTATTTAGTACTTGATTGTTAATTGGAGTATGCAAAAACCACTCGCTGAAAAAAAGCAACACATTCAGAGGAATAATTAAGCCAAAATTGTTTAAAAAATGTTGCATTTGCGTGCTGACGGGAAGAGGGAACCTGTTGGAGTCTGCAAAAGGCTTGAGACCAAGGAAGAGGCCGACCTTCCAGCAGGACGATGAGTGTGAACAGAAAGACAGAGGTACAACCGGATGTTTTTAGACCAACGCACGTTCATGAGACATGTGTTCGAACGGTAAAGTCTAGACTAAATTATAGAACCTGAGACAAGACTTACAAAAACAATCATCCTCATTTCCAAAGATGAAAAATAATACGTTCAAAATCTGATCCCAGCTCCCTCTGCAGATGACTCCCTCACACGGCTCTCTGGTAATCAGTGCACATCCTGTTTGTGAGGAAGGGAAGCGAAGACCCCCATGGGGGGCATAACCTCCACAGCCTAAAGGTGAGGCTGAAACCAATTAGCATGAGGCAATGTGTTGAATTCCCCGCACAGCTTTGAGCTTCACCTGCTCCTCTGGTCTGATCATGGTGAGTGTGGGGACGATGAGAGTGATGGCAGTTTTATCTGTGCCACAAGAGTAAACTGCAATGTAGCACTTTAGACAGAAATCTACAATTACAGTCAAGGGAAATTAGTAATTAGCAATAATCCGGCATCAAACGGTCGCAGATTCTTTCCTTTTTTTCCCCCTCCCCTCTTGAACAGTTTTGAACATCTCAGTTAGCATCCAGATGCTCCAAGCTATGATGCTAGCAGGCTTGTGTCTGATTGGAAAACTGAAAAGTTTTTTTTTTTTTGTACTAATCAATGTATCGATGTGACCAAACTTCCACCTCAAAATGTAAAGCAACTGCTCCAAGGAAACAGCTTTGAATTGTTGGTTTCAGAACCTTAGGGAGACCTTATATTCCACAGCCTCTCATAATGCAGCAATATGTTGCTTTACACTTCATTTAAGTTATCAGTGGTTCCCTCATTAATGAGAACATGTTATAAACTCTAATGCAGCATTGAGTCCAGAGAGACCAGACCAGCTCTGTGGCTCATCCTGACTCTCCACATTCTCTCTCTCTCTGACAGATGTTCTTGCTAATGTTATTGATCCTTTGACAGTAAATCTAATTAGCTGAGTTGATAATTTATTTATATTTAGTATGCCTGAGATTTATGTTATTTCTACATAAAATTTAGATTATTTTCAATTGAAAGAAAGCATGTGGAACCTTAGAAAAAAAAAAAAAAAAGATTTTTTGCATGTTTATGTTAGTTTTTCATGTCACATGATTTCCACCCTAAATAGGCCTGGAGAATAAACCAGTAACAGTGTATATGTTGATAAACACGCGATTGATATCATAATACATCAGATAAAATGTTCAATAACTTCACTGAACTTGAAAAAAAACAAACACTTTGACATTCTGGGAAATGTAGACAGAGGAAAAGCTTTAACCACCCAACCTCTAAGGGACGGTTAAACAAGGTTGGTGATGTCACGGTGGGACAGCGAGGAGGCGGGGCTTAGGAGTGAGAGAGAGACCCACATCCCTCTCTCTCTCTCTCTCTCTCTCAGACCATCAGACCGTCAGTTCCCGAAACCACATACACATACACGAAGAAAAAAACACACCATAAAAGCACACACAGGGTCAGTGCAAATAATACAAATAATTCAACAGTTTAAGTGAAATAGTCACCCTCATTTTTTGCTGATTTAACAACTGCAGTATGGAGAATAAAACTTCAGGTTTTATTGAAATCGTGTCAAATCATACTCACACATTGACAACTTCTTCTTTTTCTTTTTGTTATGTTTCATGGTGTTTGGCAGACCAGCTGTGACATTATTGCCATCTACTGAACTGGAGTGTGGAGAAGAGATAAACGGAATAATCATGGGAAATCAACTTGACAATTCAACTAAATTCTCTCTATTAAGTTTGTATTTAAAAAAAAACAAAAAAAACTCAATTTGATCTTTTACTTTACTAACATCACTACTAAAAATGTCATCAATTGTAAGTTGAATGTTAATTTTAGTCATTGCTTTTTTGGAAATGCCTTCTTTCTAATTCATAAGCAGAACATTCCATAAAAACACACAGAGCCATTTCAGGGAGATTACGTTCATCACAATTACTTGAGGAGATTTAACGCACTGACTTAATCTCTGACACTCATCTTGCATAGGAAATCCATGGAGCTCAACGCTCCATAGATTTCTTATGGAGCGTCGCTTTGAGTTGCCAAGCGACAGTCTCAAAATCTTTAGGTATAAAAGAGTAGAAAATGAGTGAATATACCAGTAAGTCAGTGTTTTATGTCTTTTCTTTTCCCATGTTTTTGTGGTCCATTAGAGTTACTGTGTTCATACTCACACAAGGGGGAAAAGTCTCTGTTGTGAAGAGGTCAGGGTCTCTTTGCATGACAAAGTCAAACATTTTAGAGTACAGTTGTGTAAAATCACCCATGACTCTGATGACCACGGAGCAGCATTGACAATATTCTGATTATTTGTTCCAGTGTTGAACTTTGACCTCTTAGTGGTGGCTAATAACAGAAAAGAAGCATAATATTCATCAGATCAAACTTTTAGAAAACTTTGGTCTCCAATCTGAATTTCAGTTCGAGGGACTTTTTCATTTTACAGTTAATAGATCCACATTCATTCAAGTGCAGAGGTAAAGGCAATCGAAGGGTGTAGGTGGAGCCTGAGTGGGTGAAACACGGTGAGGGAGAGTGGGAGAGGGAGAGTGGGGGGCCTCTGTCATCTGCAGACTGAACCTGAGGACATTCACAGACAGTCATGGATCTTCCATGGACCCAGACATGGAAATGGACTCTGTGTGTCCTCTTGTCTGTGGGCCGAGGGTCAGCTACACCGTGAGTCTTCCTGCATTTTTAAACAATAATGCGTTGATATTATTGAACCATTTTCAGATCCCATCAAAGTCTGATTACTTGATGCAGCGGCTGTGTGTGTGAATCTGTCTGTAGACATTACATGGTGGCCATTCCTGCAGTTCTCGAGTCTGGAGCAGAGACTAAATTCTGTGCCAGTCTCCTGCAGCCCTCTGAGCCTCTGCTCATGTCGGTCACTCTGGTGTCGCGGCACAGCAACGTAACTCTGCTGGAGAAAACATCCAGCACCGAATTTAACGAGTGCTTCCAGTTTCAGGTCAGCTCCCAGCAACGCTTTTTATTCTCGCGCTTGTATTTCAACGTGTCTTGAATACAAGACACGTTGCATCTTGAATCCTCACAGCAAACTATCAGGAAAAATATATTTCTTAATTTTTTTTACAAGATTGTTTGTTTTAACAAAAAAAAAAAAAGAAAAATCACCTTGGTGCTTAACACAACAATCCAGTCTTTTGTACTTTTTGTCTACACCCTGTGAGAATAGACATAAAAAATCCATAAAGCATTATTGAAATGGATACAATATTGCTATTTAATTCATCCAGCGCGTAATGGGTTTACATACATATCAATGCAGATTTCTTTAACAAATGTTGTTGGTATTTTTTTTTTTTTTTTTTACAAAGAAAAGAATGATGGTGTTAATAGATATCCTATATGCAATTGAAACCATATATTTATATACACCTTTTTCTCACAGTCTGAAGTTAAATCAGCCCAAAATCCTGTTGCTGCAGGCTGGTTAGAATCACAAGATTATTTACATCTGCCTAATTCCAGAGATTATTGTTTTAGTGATTTTTTTTTTCTTTCTGTAACGTCCATCAAATTGAGAAGTTTACATATTTTGGTCAGTATCAGACTGAAATGTTTTTTTTTAAACTGTATAAGTTGGATCAAACCTTTTGGGTTTTCTTCCACAAGCTTCTCAAACTAGTTTTCTGGAGTTCTGGTCCATTTCCTCCTGGTGTTTAGCTAACCGAAATAACTTTGATAACTCTAAGTCACCTAAACAAAAAAAAAAAGAGTTTTATCTGAGCTAACTTCATACAGAAAGAAAACCGTGTTTTTTTTTGTTTTCTTAATCTGTCTGTAAATGTCTGGTTTTAATTATACTGAATATTCTTCTGCTACAGGTTCCCTTAGTGCAAAATGTAGATATAAAAATGTTTGAGGTGCAAGTGCGAGGTGACACGTTTTTCTCAAAACAAGCCGGGGAAGTCATGATCAAAGCCTATAAACCAAGAATCTTCATCCAGACAGACAAACCAATCTACCTCCCCGGACAAACAGGTAACTAAAAACTACTGGTTGTTGCTCTAAAGTCAGGTTTCTTCTGCAGTAACATTATGGAGAGTTCAGTGTTCAAAACCATGCACAACAAATTCCAGCACGTCATTTATTCAACAAAGACCAAGCCAAAACAGAAAAGCTAGTGAAAAAAATTTGTTCCACCCCCAAATTCCAAAGTACAAAACAAAATATCAGAAGCCATAAAATGTAATGAGTTCTTTCTTTTCAATCCCAGCGCACTCAGATGAAGTCAAATGTCATCTGCATATGGTTAGATTCATATAATCTTTGGATTTCAGCCCTGAACGTGTTGTTCGACATGCATCTCTGAATCTCTCAATACTGTTGTTCTGATGGAAACCCAGGAGATGTGAGGCAGTTATCATGTTTTCTGATTGGAAGAAAAAAGTTGGTTTGAATCAACATCTTCCGAGAGCATTTAGGATTGTATCAGCTGAAACACTCATCGGTTTTCCTTCAGTGCATTTCAGAGTTGTCTCACTGGACTCCAAGCTGAGATCTGCCATAATGCTGGTGAGTTCTCCTTTAGATGGTGAATGTATTCTGTGCTCCACTCCACTAACATCTTACACACACCAGCTGGTGACCTTTAACCAGCATTGGACCATGGTCAGCAGGCCTCTTTTCCATCCTTCCTTCCTGTTGCGATTGTGTCATTCCACTTTCTATTTTTAACAAAATTCCTAGTGAAAGCCTGACTACTGTAGAAATAACTGATGGAGAACTTTTCAGATGTAAATCAGTGTTAAGGACTGAGTCCTGGAAACCAAAAAATGTGTAAGAATCTAAAAACTACTTTATACAATTTGATTCGTTGCAGATTGAAACTGGATATTTTTAGATGTTCTTCATGTTACATTATTGGTGTTCCCCCAGACAAGGGCATATATTCTTATATGTTCTATAAGTAATGTCAAATAAAAAACCAACTAAAGGAACCACAGTGATACCTGATTAGATCACACAGACAGACATTTCTTCCATGGCAAGAAGATGCCAGACTCCATGGCATCTTCTTGCCATGGAGTCTGGTTGGTTTGTCACACTGTACTTTGATTTCTAATTGGAAATTGGAAGTTTAACTGACTATTTAAACATTTGCTTAAGTGAGAAGATGGCTTTTTTGATGTAAAAGAAAACAAAAAGAAAAACACAGTTCTTCTGTAGTCAAATCATCACTTTTCTTTCTTTCACAGTACGACGTCATTCAACTGGAGGTAAGAAAACATGAGCAAACCTATTTGCATGGCTTGTTACTTTTAGCATTATGAGTTGACCTTCACACAAAATGCAAATTAAGAAGTGCAAATATTTGGGGAAATCTAAAAATGAGTCATATATTTATATCTTATAGTTAGTAAACGACGTTTGATTTTGAAAGCTGCCTTTGTGCTAAAGTCTAAGACTAAAGATGAGTGCATATTCAAATCTTATCCTGGTCATCCACTGCATGGCAAAAACAATTTCTTTTTTAGCTACTCTTCTTCTTTTTGCTGCATGTTTCTGATTTGCTTTACTGAACAGGATTCTAGGAAAAACAGGATTGGACAGTGGCTGAATGAAACATCCAATAGCAGAATATTGCAGCTGTCCTACTCCCTGAACTCTGAGGCCCATGAAGGATACTACAAGATCACCGTGCAAACGGGTGAAGACAAGAAATCTCACAGCTTCAAGGTGGAGAAATACGGTAAGTTAGCCCTGCTTTTATAGGTCGGTCGTTCGTTATTTCTACAATTCTGTATAGAAAATTGAGCAAAGTAGAAATGCGTTATTTTTATTGTTTCTAGTTTTACCCAAATTTGATGTAACGATACATGTGAAGGAGGAAGTGAATGTCTGGAAAGGAGAGTTTGACGCTCAAGTTTGTGCGCAGTGAGTAAAAGTTTTTTTTTTTTTAATACTTTTATTGCAAAGTTGCTCTAGAAGTTGCTTTAAACTTTGCGTTGTTTTGTAAATAATGGTACGTTAATGCAATATTGGCACTTCTACTAGACTTTTAGAGCAAGTTTGCATTAAAAGTGTCATCATTTGCCAAACGACACTTCATAGTCATAGACAGTCATAAAAGCTCCTTCATGTTCATGACGGGTGTTATGTCATATTTATGACTGTCAGTCAGATAAAGTGTTACCAAGTTTTTTTCTTTACAAACAGCAGATTTCAGTCTTTAATTAGCTTTTTCTACATTGAATGAAGGTACACATACAGACAGCCTGTCCCAGGAAGTATTACACTGATGGTGTGCCGACCTCAGGATAAGCAATTTTCTGGAAGTACAAGTTCCCTCTGCGAAACAAAGACAAAGCAGGTATGGAGGCAAATACAATTATCATGTGATGACACGATCACAAAAAACCCCCCCAAAAAATCAGACTCTTCCTACTTATACAGTCGCAGCACAACATTGTAGGGACATGTGTATATTGTTCACTTAAGCTGCTTTGATACCAGTTGGATGAAAGAATGCTGTGTAGACATGTAGGTGAAAATGACCATTAACTGATTATTTGTCCATCAAACCCAGACGAAAGAACAACATGAGCCCAAATCTCCGATCAGAGATATTTGTTTGCTTTCTTTTACTACATATTCACTTACCTTCTGTTCTCTTTCCAGACAGACAGGACAGGCTGCGGTACATTTAACTTTAATATAACCGTCTTCAACCACAATCAACACTTACTGAAGAATGTTCTGGATCTCAATGCTGCAGTGGAAGAGGAGGGGACAGGTCATTTTAATATTTCTTTGCTAAGAGATATATATTTTTTCCATGGTTAAATTTTAAACTACTTTCTATCATGAACTCATTAAATGGAGTCAGTGAACGGGGGAGACTTTTTCTCCCCAGGTATTTCTCGTACTCAGGGGAAGAGGATAAATCTTGTGAAGTTTTATGGAAAGCTGTCTTTTCTGGATGCTCCGAAGTTGTATAAGAAATGGTCGAAGGTGGAAGGAAAAGTAAGTGGAACAACTTGCTGTTTAGTTTTTCAGCGTCTGCCAAAGCGATTTACACAATGAGTATTATCAAATATGCTACATTTCTGTTCTTCTCTATACCAACAGGTCAGAGCAGTTGATTATGATGACAGACCCTTTCCTCACATGAAACTGCTTCTGTATAAGGAGGGTAGACAAAGTCGATGGTTGCTGCAGAACCTCACCACTGACAGTAACGGTGTCGCTGCATTCTCAATAAGCACTGATACATTTAAAGGGGAAATCAAACTTTCGGTAAGTAAAACATTGACGGGGAGACATTTGTCTGACTCTTGGTGGCTGTGAGATGAAGGATGCCCTGTTCTAGCCTCTTGTTGACTCTTAATAGTTGACATCATAGATCCCTGTTATTTTAACAGGCCTGTGTGTCTTTTTGAACTCTAGTTCAAAACTGGCAGAAGAAACAATACTGAGTAATATTAAGTACCACATCCTTATCATCTCTATCCTAATAGCTAATTTGATCAGCTGATGTCAGCAACAAGATAATTCAATGTTCTTTACCACAGAGTCCAACCCAGAGTCTGGTTGCTTTAATAAAGAATTTTGTTCCACTTGACCACATAGTCAAGTGGAACACATGGACCATGGTCCTTCCACTTTTGCAAGAATGAGGGGGTACAGACAATGGGGCGGATAAACTTTGGTACTCTCTTTGTCAAGCACTTTGTGATTTTAATCTCTTAAAGAATCTCGATGAATAAAACGCACTAAATTGTAAACAAACACCTAAGATGGCGAAGCCTTGGGCGGTAAGCCAAATCTCCCTCACATCTGCCAGTGGTCACTTCTTTAGCACTGATGCGTTGAGTTTGTGCCGATTATATTCATGTTGCATGATGTTCATCTTTAAACGTTTAGTTAGGTTATGGAGTGGAGTCATCCGAGGGTGAAATTCCTTCCCTTGTGAAAGAAGTACTGACTTTGTCCAAGTTGCGACCTCCTTCGAGCAGCTCTCTGGAACTAAAGAAGACTGCGTCTCTCCCATGTGACCAAGAGAGCTAAGTCACTGTGAAGTACACCATAGTAAAGGAAATCCAGGGAACAGTGGATGTGATCTACCTGGTAAGTACCCTGCAGGCCATCGGTATGTTTTATGAAAGTCTCATGGAATAAAATCACTTGCACTGCATGTATTTCAATGAAACATTACTAAATCGTCATGTGAAATCAATTTTTTTTTTTACTATTTTACCACTATTTTGCTTCCATGAACAAGCAACAGGACTTGTCTGTTGGTTATGCAAAACATGTTCATTACATTTTATAGTCAAAATCATTCTGATATTGCGATTCCACCCGAGCAGTTCAGCATTAAGGAATGCGCTGTTATAGAGCTATGTGATAATTATGCAAATGAGCTGCTGCTGCTGGCCACACCCTCCTAACTCAGTGTTTACATTATGAGCACCTCATGACACATGAAGATGGCTACAGTGGTACAACCGTACATCTCTGAGCCAGAAGCAGAGGAAGCAGAGCCTCCTGGACGACCATCAAGCCACAAACCTCCATTCTAAACTGATCTGCACAAACGACAACCTTCTTTGGCAACATCTCAGGGACAATGCAAGCAGAAATAAGATGAAGCCACACAGCTCTGGGAGGAACTGCATGGACACATGGGCGCATTTTCTGTATTGCAGCCGACAGCAAAATATTTTCCTTTTCCAGCAGCCATTGCAGTGTTATGACATGGGTGGAGCTCCACTTGGCTTGCCAAGTGAGAGACTGAGCTTGGCTTGGGGTTGTTGGGTAAAACAAATTGTAACATAACTACACTGCTCAAAAAAATAAAGGGAACACTCAAATAACACATCCTAGATGGACAGTTTGATTTCACAGAAGTTTGATTTACTTGGAGTTATATTGTGTTAAGTGTTCCCTTTATTTTTTTTTTAGCAGTATATTTAGAGGTTTTTGAAGCAAGCTGTTTTGCAGAAACCAGCAGAATGTTTACTTATCACCAAGAAAATAGCATATATTTTTTGTGGACAGTTTCTAGAAGCATCAGATACCAATATGAAAGAAACATGCAAAAAAAAATCAAATAAAATTTGAATAATGGACTTTTAGCAACTTGTTACACCCAGTGCCAATTCAATTTAGGCTGAACTTGGCGTAGGAACAGTGGGTGTTTCAGTTGTGCCAACTCAAACTTGTAATAGTAGATCATGTCTCGCCAAAGCAAGTCGCTAAATGATTTTAAACACACTAAACATTTTTGCACCAGATCAGAAAAACAAAACAAAAGAAACAAACAAACAAAAAAAAAAACTGTATAGCATCTTAGTGCTGTTTCCTCTCCAACTGGGCAGGTCCTGTCCAGAGGAGCCATCATCATGCAAGGGAAAAAACAAATCGTTTTGCAAGATAAGTCAGGTTTGTAATGACGTGTTCAGATATTTTAATTGTTACTGTACCCTTAAGGTCGCTTTGAAGATTAAATTTTTAGTGTTTTAATTTTGTCATAGTGACGTATGGCTGGCCAAAGGTTCTGATAACTGGTTTGACTTTTCAGTGAATGATGGTGAAGTGTCCTTCAGCCTGACGGTGTCTGCAAACATGGCTCCAGAAGTCCAGGTTGTGGCGTACGCTGCTCTGCCCAGTGAGGCTATGATTGCTCACAGTTCTGTCTTCCCAACCGAGAAATGCTTCAGCAACAAGGTCAGTTCAAGAAAGCAACTTGGTGGAACCAGTCTTCGATAGGTTTGTTCCAGAGAGCAATCTTTTGCAGTTCCATACTTTGGGGCAACAACATCAGATGCCGCAACTTCAGACAAAAAAAAAAAAAAAGAGGAAAGTTAATAAAGGCACTAAGTTCTGTTTGAGGTAGACTGAAGCCAATGAGTGCAGTTGTCCTCCAACATGTTCCTGAAAGATGGGGACAAACTGGTTATTTAAAAAAAAAAGTAGATTCCAATAAAAACTTTTACAACCCGTAGTAAATAACTTTTGAATACCAATACGTTTCGAAGTATGATGAGCGTTCTCTGTTTGCACCAGGTCTCTCTGGAGTTTTCTCCATCTCCAGCCGTTCCAGCAGAAGAAATCAAGCTGCAGCTGACGGCTCAGCCTGACTCTGTGTGTGGCGTCAGCGCCGTCGATCAGAGCGTCCTCATCAAGGAGGCCGGACACTCTCTGGATGCAGACAAGGTAATGTGTCAACAACCGACTCCAACCACACACATCTCTAGCTTTTAATTCACCCTGAAAAGATCAAACCTCAGGTACCGGTAGCTTTAACTCTTGCCTTTACTTTTAGAGCGCCTCAGTGAATAAAGTTACTATTCCATGTTCAGCGCTGAATTTTTGGGTTTCATTTTACGTTTCTATTTTGATCTTTTTCATCCTTAATGTTTGCTTTCTTAGATGTTAGTTCCTGTATTCATTATTACGCAATACATCTTGCCATATTCATATCATTACTATTCCTTTAAGTTTCTTGCCATACCAGTTCATTCCTCTATATGTAGTTTATTTAAATAGTTTTATTAGTATTAGCTTTCTCTCTTTGATTAGTTGTCAATTTCTTCTTCTTCTTCATTGTGTTTATTGGTGCTTGGCAAACAACAGACTGGTGTGTTACCGCCACCCACTGGCCTGGGGTGTGGACGAGAACGTCTTTCAAGGATTATCTTCTGTTACACAAATGTGTTAATTTACTAAATGTTAGTCGATACTTTTAATTCTAATTTTGCATTTTTAAGAAAATCAACCAAATGTAGTTCAACTTTAATTCCGTTAAGTTTTGAATGAATTGTTTTCTTTCTTCCTCATACTGTTGACAGTGTGATGCGACATGCTCTGTTGTGTCATCATCTCCTCAGTACTCAAACTACCATCGCAATGTTCCCCATCTCTCCTTCATGTTCTGCTTTATTAGATTTTTATTTCTGATTCATGGAAGCTAACTAATTCCACTAATGTGTTTCCAGTGGCTTCCTTGCAGCCTTATCTGTCACTTTGTTTCCGTTAACTCCATAGTGAAATTACCTACAAAAAAAAAAATAACCAAATGTATTTTCTCTATAGCTTCCTTCCTGTGTTATTCATATTTCCCCAGTCTACCGGTTTGCCGTCTTCTTCTTCTTCTTCTTTTTTTTTATGGCGGTTGGAAAGAAACATATTGTTGTGCATTACCGCCATCTACTGGAGTGGAGTGTGGACCTGGATGCTAAACGTAAACTACCCCTCCCCATAACAAACTAATAATAACAACAACAATAATAATAAATAATTTTTAAAAAAATGTTTGCCTTCTCTCTCAGCTGCATCCTGTTTGTAATCCACCACCACCTGCTTCTTATCAGTAATCAACTCAGCACTATCAAAGCTTCTGGATTCTTCCTGTTCTTTGCTTGTAAATTTCCTGATCTCTACTGGAACTTTTGTAAATCTTTCAAGAATTTCTATTAAAATAATTTTTGTTTGTCACTAGAAGACGTCTGCGATTGCGTCATTAACAAAAACATCATAACATAAAGACGCATAGTTGTATTTGTCAGCAGGTTTTCAACCATGTTTTATTTTTTCAGATATTTAACTTGCTTCCAGTCAAGAGCGTACTGACTGTACCATCTTACTTGGAAGACTCAACACGCTGTCTGAGAAAGAGAAGCCCTAAAGAAAACGCCTACATAGTTTTTCTGGTATTTTTTTAAATTATTATTTTATTTTATGTACTGAACATTAGTAAAATGACACCAAAATGCCTATATGTTTGCTCCACTTCAGATTTCTTCAGTTTTTTGCTTAAAAAAAAAAAAAAATCATTTTTACTAAATGTAGTCTTCAAATTAAATTATATTTAGAAAATAAGTTGTCTACCAAGTCTGGGCTTACTAGTAAATCTCAAAATAACTTTTTTTTTTTTTTTTTTAGCTTGCAGTAAAACAAAATCTATTATGTATGCAGTGCCTAAATTGCCAGTTTATTCCCTGAACAATAAAAACTTGGTCATAAGAATTTGCCTTATGTTTTGTAAGTTTTATCAAGTCAATAGTTTTTACAACAAAAACCATTTTAGGCTCAACCTCTCAGGTTTGTGGTATAAAGAGCTTTTTAGAGAAAAATCTGTTTATTTTCTTTTAAATAATTAATAACCTGTTGAGGTAAGTTGAACTGACATGAGTGAAAATCATCATTTAAACTGCATTTTGAATTTACTCAGGTTATTGCCACACATGAAACACGTTTTGGTGATGTCAAACATTTATGTTTGACAAAAAGAAAAAACAAAACTGAACAAATCTGTCAGGGGGTCAAATTTTCATAGCATTATGTAATTATCTGCCTTTTAAATGGAAAGATTTCAGGCTACATAACACATTTTATTTTTGTCTGCGTTATACAGAACACAGGACTGAAAATGGCAACAAACTTGATTATCCAACGTCCTTCATGCCTCTTATTCGGGACAGACATATTCGAGCAAGATGGTTGTTTTTCTTCTTTTTGTCATGTAACACCTGAATATTTAATTAAATTAAGCTTCTTTCCCATTATAATGTTTTCGGTATTTTTTTTTTGTTTGTTTTGTTTTTTTAAAGAGGGGTATACATCATGGTCACTGAAGTCGATAGAGATAGTACCAAAAATGAGTACCTCTTCAGTAGGTGGTTTTGCCGTCCCTCCTCCAGTACAGACCGCTCGCACATTCTTCCCTGAGACGTGGATTTGGGATCTGGTGGAAGTTGGGTGAGTTTCTGTTTTGAATACAATGAAATGATTTCCTAACTGAAACAAAGCATCTAAGACCAGGAGTAACACATCTGGAGAATAAACCCAGATGTCACACCACCTTACAATAAACCCAGATGTCACACCACCTTACAACAGTCTTATTTTCATCCATCCATCCATTTTCTGTTCACAATGGGGTCGGGAGGTGCTGGTGCCTATCTTCAGCTCCGTTCCGGGCGAGAGGCAGGGTCACCCTGGACAGGTCGCCAGTCTGTTGCAGGGCAACACAGAAACAAACAGGACAAACAACCATGCACACACACACCTAGGGAGAATTTGGAAAGACCAGTTAACCTGACAGTCATGTTTTTGGACTGTGGGAGGAAGCTGGAGAACCCACAAACACAGGGAGAACGTGCAGAAAGACCCCGGGCCGGGAATCAAACACAGGACCTTCTTGCTGCAAGGCAACAGTGCTACCAACTGCACCACTGTGCAGCCCCAGTCTCATTTCATTTTGTAAAATTTCAAGGTGTCCACCATGCCAGAAGGGTTTCTGGGAGATCCTCTGTGGTTCTGGATGAGATACCCAGGAGGCATCCTGATGTGATGTCTCAGGCCCCCTGTAGATGGAGCCATTTTGCTGTCTGAACGCATACATGGGGAGAACATACGGCTGCAAGGTTTGTTGTAGGCCAGGCAGGAGTGTCAAACTCCAGTCCTCAAGGGCCACTGTCCTGCAGTTATTAGTTGTGCCACAGGTATAAAATGCTGGAATGAAATGTGTAGATAATTTCTCCAGAGTCTTGCTAATGACCTAATTATTCTCTTCAGATGTGGTGCAGCAGAGGCACATCTAAAAGTTGCAGGACAGTGGCCACTGAGGACTGGAGTTTGACACCCCTGTTCTAGACATGCATGGGCAGATAACACACACACATAGTATGTCTTTCTGTCTTCACAGAGCACTGCATTTCCTGGATTTCATCCATTTCTGTAGTCCAACATTGACTATACCTTAAACATAACTATTTTAGTACCTGTATGTACTGTTGTTGTTGAATTATCTCCAGATAGATTCTTAATACATGAGGTTGAAGAAGAGTCAATGAGTTGAGTTAATTCATTTCATTTATTGATACCAAAATACAGCACTGGTCCATTGTCATGCTACCATAACAATGGTACCCTTATGGGTAAGCACAACCCACATATGGAGGCCTAAGTCCTCAACATGGCTGTCGCAGGTTCGATTCCTGGCCTTGTGACCCTTGCCGCATGCCTTCCCTCTTCTCTCATTACTCACTTTCCTGTCAATTCACTATCAAATAAAAGTGAATTGGCCACTAGAGCCAATCCAACCTCTAAAAAAAGGTTACACAGTCAAAAAATGCTACTGCAGTAACATAACCTCGCTACTTTGATACTATTTGCAATCTTGATTTAAACTCTATTTGAGCGATTCTTTTTGTGTAGCAAAACTATCCTGGCACACAGTTACTCTACGTTTACTCATTTTTATGTTACAGTACAGTATGCTTCATCCCACTGGAACAGATCTGGATCTTCAGATGACAAATATCTAAAGTGTCCAGAGTCAGGTCGAATAAGAACCTTTTAATGTGTTGACCAATGGCGATCATCAATACAAAGCGTTTGTTGGCCGATAATGTGGACATGACAACACTGTGAAATCTCCAAGTATTGAGTTTGGTGTTTGTGTATGTGTTGATCCAGGCCTTCTGGAACCAAGGACATGTCCCTGTCTGTCCCAGACACCATCACCACCTGGGAGACGGAGACTTTCTGTTTGTCCCCTCAGGGTTTTGGTTTGGCTCCTCGTCAGAAGCTCACTGTCTTCCAGCCTTTCTTCCTGGAGCTCACCCTGCCCTACTCCATCATCCGGGGGGAGAACTTTGAGCTGAAGGCGACCGTCTTCAACTACCTGACCAAATGCATCATGGTAAGGGCCAACTTTAAATCAACTAAGTGTTTATATCTCCAATTAACATAGCGGCGAACAGTACAGGAGCACATTGACTGAAATACTCTACTTTTGTACACTTCTTGAATATCTTTGCTTTACTTGAGTATTTATTTTTTGAGGAACTTATGACTTTCAACTCTACTACATCTCTAGAAAGCTTGTCACTCGTTCCTTTTGGCTCAGCGTGGCTGGTTTTCTGTACTGAAATGCTCTTGGCCACATGTTGCTTCTCACGGGAGCGGGAACCAATCACAGTCACCGCTTGCATCTGGGATTTGGAATGATGTCGTCCTTACTAAGTGTAGCCCACTGTCAACAACCTAATCTGTATTTCTCCAACAGATGAAAGTGACTCCAGCCCCCTCCTCAGATTACACCCTCACCCCCCTCTCTGGCAATCAGTACACTTCCTGTCTGTGTGCCAACGAGCGGAAGACCCTCAGCTGGACCATGAATCCCACAGTCTTAGGTGAGGATGAGACTGCTGCTGTCACTGCTGGGGATGTTAAAGGTTGAGAGGCTGAAGAAGGAACAGAACAGAATCTCCTGCTGAACTGGTGAAGTGTGTGTTGGCGTTTTTCAGGCGTTGTGAATGTGACTGTGTCTGCCGAAGCTGTTCCGTCTCACGCTTCCTGTGAGAACGAGATCGTGGAGGTTCCAGAAAGAGGACGCGTCGACACAGTGACACGCTCTCTCAGAGTAGAGGTTGGTTTTCTGAATGTGAAACAAACAAAAAAAAGCTTTAAAGAAGCATTATATATATTTTTTTTTTACATTATTTGAATCAGTTCAACACCTTTTTATCAAAGCAACTGACATCAAATATTTTGTCTGGTTTCGTCTCTTCCACAAGCAAGCACTTCAAAATTATTCTTGTGTGATTCACTTCATAAAGTCAAAGTAAAGGAATAAGCAAGAAAATGCATTTTATTTACAACATTAACAATTGTGTGTTCCTGTTGAACCCCCATCCAATGACCTCATAATATCTATAAATTTCATTTTTATTGTTTGTACTCAGGAGAAACATTGACAGAGGAAACAGAGGTTCATCTGCCTGAAAATGTGATTGATGGCTCAGCCCGTGTCACAGTGTCAGTCCTGGGTAAACACTTGCTACACATTCTACTGATAGGTCAATGATCAAACATGTTCTGTCCCCAACAGGACTCCACCTCTCAGCTCCTTCAGACTAGCCAGCAGCAACTGGCAAACACCTGGTGGAACTGCATCTGCTGAGCTCATTATAACAACTTCTCAGTGCAACACTGTTAAAAATGTTGTCAAAGGGTTAATAGAGGAGCCATGTTGTGATGACTTCTTGAAGGCAGAGTTTCAGAAAGAGCAGGAGTTTTTTTTTAAAGAGACAGACATCCAAGCCATTAAATTACAATGTCAATTTCTTTTGTCATATTTGATATATACAGGATTTTTATAACAACTGAAGGTAATATAATTACTCAATTGTGTTAAGTGCCTGGAAAATACGTAATACTGCCACTTTAAGATTGTTTTGCAAGGTTTCTTTCGCTGTTTCGTGTAGTTTCTGTGTTCTTTGGCTGCTCACAGTCTAAAAACTATGCAGGCATTTTTAGCTCAATGGAAACGAAGCTACTGCTGCAAACTGGCTTTTAACGTTAGCCTGCTCGCCCACAGTGTTAGCAGAGTGTTAATTGTTCTTAGTAGTCAACTGGTATGTGTTTTACATAGAGTGTTAATTATTCTTTATGTAAAACCTGTGGAAGTTTTTGACTGATAATGGTACATTTGGTACATTTGGTGTAATCTAATCTTGTGTTTTTATGCAGGAGACATCCTCGGGCGCGCTCTTCAGAACCTCGAGGGCCTGCTGAAGATGCCGTATGGATGTGGGGAGCAGAACATGGCTCTTCTGGCCCCCAACATCTACATCCTCCATTATCTTAAAAACACTCAGCAGCTGAACCCAGTCATCAAAGAGAAGGCCTTCAACTTCCTATCCAGTGGTAGGTTATTCAGTCTTAATGACTGTTACCTTTCTGTATGTCTGTGGCTGTCCAGAATATGGTGCAGTTCAAACAAACACAAATAATTACCTTTGCTGTTCTTTTTTTCTAAGGTTACCAGAGACAGCTGAACTACAAGGACAATGAGGGGGCATACAGCACATTCGGCAGTGGACCAGGAAATACCTGGTGAGGATATTCCTATACATTTTTTTGTGTTTGTGTGGATTAACAGACTAGCTGGGGAAATCACTAGAATATTTACACCTGTAAAAGTTCTCATTTTCTTTGATAGAAATTTTGATAAAAAAATTCCACCTCAAAAGATACATATGACCGAACTGGCATTCATATATTATGAAAAAAAAAATTAAAAATTCACAGACAACTTTCATTGCTGTCACTAGCCCACATTTTCACGAATCACACAAGCCAATCATTGGGCCAAAGAAAAAAAAATAGCTGCAGTTGTTTCTCATGTATTCAGTTATGTGCTAAATATATTGGTGTTCCTCAGGCTGACATCTTTTGTACTGAGATCGTTTTTCAAAGCCCAGTCTTTCATCTACATCGATCCAGTAAAGATCGAGAAGTCCAGGACTTGGTTGAATAATCAACAAAAGCAAAACGGATGTTTCAAAAAATCAGGGAAACTCTTCAACAACAGAATGAAAGTAAGTTCACTCAGTAGCCACTGTGGAGTTTGTATTGTATATAATTAGAACTGTTTCCTTCATCTCATGCTTTGCAGACACACTATCTGTACTGAAGATTTACTCACCTCAGCATTTCGAATGTTTGAACTGACGGAACCTGATCTACTTATTAGTTCATAAGTTATCAGACCAGTTAGATGCACCGTAGGCAGTCAGACAACTGTATGTTCTAAAAATGCCTGATAAATAATTTTTCAGTAAATGTTTTTATTTTTATCAAGAAGCAAATTCTACTTCAGTGACGTTGAGACAAAGCTAGAGTTATTGTCAGCTAACTTATAAAATGTTCAGCTAACATACTGAACATATTCAAGATTAAATATAGAATTTAATATTCAAATATTGAACAATAAATATTCAATATTTGTGTTAAAAAAAGGTTTATCATAATAATGGTAATGGTCAATGTTCTGTTAGTTTTTACTTAAAAACTTTACCAATAAATGACCTTCTTTAAACAAGTAATTAATGTGAATGACCATGACTTATCGCTTTTCGTTTTTCTCTCTTTTTCTACCAAAAACTGACAGAGGTCTTCAGTCTTTGGTCTCAACTAGCCTTTCTGAGTGTTGGTTTTATTTGTTGTTTCTGTATTTTGCATGTTTAACATATCCTCCAGTTTGAGTGTTAAATGTAATTTGTGCAGTCATTTGTGGGACAATTTATCATACATCAAAAATTTGTTGTCATGACGGGTCTACATGCAACGTTTTTTAAAAAAGAACTTGGTTAAACTTATTTTTTAAGCACAGATGAAACGGGTGGTAAATTGATCTCCACAGGGTGGCGTGTCGGATGAAGTGACTCTCAGTGCCTACATCACCGCTGCCTTTTTGGAGATGAATATCTCTTCGAATGTAAGTAAATTTTAAAAAAAACACACGATGAAATTGAACTTTCAAAACTACTTTGGCAAAATTCTTCCTTTTCCGTAGATGTTTTGATTGCTCTGTGTTGTGAGCAAAGACTCAAACATGTTTCCATTTAAAGTCCCCAAAACCACAAAATATCTCAGCAGTTTGACCCTGTAGTGTCCACACAGCCGACAACCAGACGCTGTGCTTTTGGAAAGACTTTGTCAGTTTCTCAGCATTGTTGCTTTAGTCAAATGTACGAAATTCAAATTCATCACCTAAAGCACAGCCTCCGCAGTACCAATGGTGGTGATTATTGAAGCACATCTGTGTACAACAGTGACAGTATCATTGTGGCATAAAGTATCTGTCAGAGTGACGGCGACTTCATTCTGTCAAAGGATCGTGTGGTGGGACAGAGCCTGTTGTGCCTCAAAGAGTCCATCAATGATTTCAGCAACACCTACACTACAGCTCTGCTGGCGTACGTCTTCACTCTGGCTGGAGACATGGAGACCAGAGCTCACCTCCTGCAGCACCTCGACTCAGTGGCCATCAAAGACGGTGAGTCGCGCTCCTGGTGGAAATCATCAGAGTTCAAAATGACAAATTCATTAATGCTTCTTGTTTGTGAATGTTTTTTTTTTAGGCAGCTCCATCCACTGGTCCCAGACAGCAGCAGAAACATCAGCCTCTCTGTCTGTGGAGATCAGCTCCTATGTGCTGCTGGCCAAACTCTCTGCTTCCACCACTGCTGAAGACCTGGCATACGCCTCAGGCATCGTCAGATGGCTGTCGACCCAACAGAACCAATATGGCGGTTTCTCGTCCACTCAGGTACCAAAGCACCGAAAAATGTGTCTCCCAGTAACATTTTTAGCTGTCAACAAAATATTCTTGTAATACAAAAACACTGTGTCCTGCTGGAGGACTGCCCTGGTGCCCCGACCACTGGGCTCAGAATGTTTAGTGGGGAAAACCCTCCTATGTAAAGACAAACAAATAATAGAGACAGGAAGTGATGGGTCCAACACCAACTCTTCCCAGAGCGCAGCACCTAATAAAGCCAAAAGGAGAAGATGTTTTATGATATGATTGGACCAGATCCATGTCAAGCATGTTCTTCAAGAGCTAGTGGACCTTTCTGCAGATTTTTTCTTTGCAGAATATTTGATGTAGACAGGACCAAAAGAAAAGGGACTGGTGTGATTGGGCCAGCTCAGAGTCCATGGGCTGCTGATACTGGTTTCATGGGGAGGTCAAGTGTTGAGACTACAGATCCCTACAGGATATCAGCCCACAGGGAAAATGCCCGAAATGCCAGACTCCTATAGAATTATTGCTGATGAAGGTTTGGCTCAGTTTTCTGTAATCTGTTGAGCAGGTCGGCATCTTTTAGATTTGTTGAACTCAAATAAGAGAAAACACTAATTTTGTGCTTTGATGATCTTAAAACGGTTTGGTCTTTGAATCATTCGATGAGTCATTTCAGTTGCCTATTTCAGTTATCATGTAAACTGACTATATTAGATTTTTGACACTCTTACGTTGAACCTTTGTAGGACACGGTGGTGGCTCTTCAGGCTCTGTCCCTCTACTCCAGTGTGGTGTTCAGTGGTGAAGGTTCCAGCACGGTGACAGTTCAGTCTCCCAGTGGTCCGCTGACCTTTGATATGACCCCAGACAACAAGCTGCTCTACCAGGAGAAGACGCTGCAGGGCGTGGCAGGAAAGTACAGCCTGGAGGTGAAGGGGACTGGATGCGCCTCAGTTCAGGTGGGTGTTGTTCACTTCCTGCTCAGATTCATCAGGCCCTGCAAAGTGGTGTTACGAATGAGTCGTTCAGACAGCTTTAGAGAACACGTTTGTGTTAGACGTTTCAATAATTTCATTTGTAAAAACACAAACACACTTTTGACTCATCATCAGCTGCTTACAGGACGACTGGTGCTTCTGCTCAAATAAATAAACAAGGCCATATTTACGTTTCTCAGATTTCTCATCAGTTCAACATCCCAACCTTTACTGACGCCACCACACTGAGAGTGAAGGTTGAACCAAAGGCCGACTGCAGTGGCACATCTCACAAACCCAGACTGGACATCCAGCTGCAGTCCCTGTGAGTCTCATGTGTCAAACTCAAGGGGCCAAATCCAGCCCTTCATACCTTTTTACATGGCCCTCTGGATTCTAGACTAAACACTAAGTGTGCGTAAATATTATGTTGTCAATAACATTAACGCTGATGCAGTTTTATGTATTTACTGCCAAATTATATCAATCAGTCCCTCCAGTTGCTTGAGAATTGTCGTGGAAATTCATGCAAAAATCAACAAATTCTCTAACTTTTTTTTTTGCACTAATTGGGAGTTTATTGCAGATTTTTCTCAAAGAATTTTCTAAAACTTTCTTAATTATACTAAACAGCTGCCTCAGCTTTAATTGATATCAGATTATAGTCCATAAGCTATACAGTGAGTGAGTTCTTATTTACTGCCATAAATAAGAACAAATATCGCAGGTATTTCCAAATTAGCACCACAAAATCCTGGAAGGACTGAAAAGATATTCAATAATATTACTTAATTTTAAGAATTCATTGATATTTTAACAGTTTGTGAAAAGGTTTTATCAATACATTCTGGCACAACTAGCCCTTTAAGAGCATGCATAATCTTGGTTGGGCCCAAAACGAAAACAAGTTTGACACCCTTGCTGTAAGTCATCAAAAAGCCTCTAAAACGGTTTTACAGTGAAGGTTGTTTGTTTGCTGCATCAGCTACAGTGGAGAGCAGAACACCACAAACATGGTGATTGTGGACATCAAAGTTCTGACTGGATTTGCTCCAGACTCAGAGTCGCTGAAGAAGGTAATGTTTACTATCAGACTGTCAAAGTTTGTCTCGGGCGTTGCCATGGTAACGGTAATAAGCAGCTACCTGGATGGTGTCTTCATTGCAGCTCAGAGCTGCCCGGCTGGTGGACCGTGTGGAACAGAAGGACGATCATGTTGTGATGTATCTTCGGGAGGTAAGAGGAGTTCCCAGCAGTAACAGAGGGTGACGGTCCAGGTCCAAACCAGGGTCTCATCAGTTCTTCTTCCATCAGCTACAGACTGGGGTAGCCGTCAACCACAACTTAGTGCTCGAACAGGAGCTCCCAGTGCAGAACCTGAAGCCAGCTGTGATCAAGATCTATGACTACTACCAGCCAAGTAAAGCCTGATTCCTTTACGCAGCTTAGTCTGATGTGATTTTCCTTTAATTTATTGTTTTTCCTTTCTGACAGGTGACCAAGCTGAGACCGAGTACAACTACCCTTGTGCTGCAGGTAACACTGTCTCACTCTCATAGAAAAATGGCTGCATGCATATTGCTTCATCTACGAGATTCAGTGGTAAAGACTCTCTCACAAGCTGCATTTCCATCAACGGTATCATTGAGCAGGCTGTCATTTTGAAAGAAAAAGTTGCTTAATGGAAACACAGCAATTTCAAAAACACTATGTTTTTGATAAAAGCTTTTAACTCCAGCATGAGGTGGGCTTTTGGCTGTATTGAAGCTGGTTCATTTCACAAAACTGCAACGTAAACATTTTTTCCCCATCATGTGATAAACAGGTGGGTGTAGCCACTGGTGGAAACCATGAAGAAGGGAACAGGAAGTATTTATAGGATGATGGCGCAGAATGCTTTTTGGCGACTTATCGCATGAACAAACTTATTGACATGCGATTTAAATTTAGTTTCTTATTTAATGGACACATCATAATTACATTGTTTTTTTGACAGATTTGTTTGTGCACATTTGTAATGGCTGCAGCTACAGATGAATAGGTTTACCCAGGCAACACATTTGACTCCACCACTGACCTCAGACAATTAGCTTCTGTGATTCCATCCAATTTGTTTTTCTTGTTTGTTTTTTTTAAATCAGTTGGTAGTTGACAATACCCAAGTTACTGAGATATAAAAGAGCACATAATAATCAATTTCAGACATTTTACTGTGTTAGTTGTGTTTAATCCTTTAGCTTATTATTGGTATGTTGACTTCTGTGTTTGGAATCAAGATTAAAACTGCATAGACAACAGAAACGGACAGAGAGGCGTTTTGGAACATCAGTGCACAGTGACCTTCTGAGACAAATGCATTGATGGCAAAGTCTGCATCTTAAATGTAATCCCGTTAGGTGGAGGTTTATAGATGATAATGTCTTTCTAAGGAGAGGCTCCAAAAAAACTTTTAAAGTGCTGTAAAAGGAAATTATTTTTGTTTTTACACATCAAGCATTCCTTGGCTCTATTTACCGTTTAGTATTTTAATAATATTTTACAATGTTTGCAACCTAATAGCTTTGTTAGAAAGTTATTCTGAGCATAAAGCTTAAAGTAAATCAAGGATTTGAGGACAAACCACAATTCTCTCAATAAGTGCACATTTTGTTCCAAGTGGAATTTTAAAATAACTCTTTAATTTTGTGAAGTAGAGAATATGTTTTCCAACTCCCTTTGCCAAAATAAAAACATTTCTAAAAGCCATTTTGTTTCATACCAAATGTAAACAGTGGAGATTTTAACAAACTGATTTTCTTCTATTTGCAGCATGAAGAGGGAGGATCACGTGGAGACACTGATGTCAGTCCAATGATTTTACACTTATACAATTTAATCCATGCAAATATAAATATTGTGTTTAGTCAGTTTAGTATTCTGACAAGTTGTCAAAGAAAATGGACAGATTTGGCCCTTTGGGATCCTCTGTCTTTTAATTCAATTAACCGAAATCTTCAATATTCAAACACATAATTATATTCACACATTGCTATTCATACCAGGCAGTCAAGAGTGACCACGGTGAAAAACAGGCACATCAAACTAAAAAAATCTATATGTTATTGGAGAACTTCCAAATGTTGCATTCCTCAAAACGAGGCTTGGATTCTGAAGATAACTGAGTTTTGAAGTTTGTGAATGGACTCAGAGTCATCCATGTCTATATCTTAATGCACACAAAACCCTTGCTCAGTGTCATCAGATGGGGTTTCATCAAGGTTTCTTCCAATGAGTTCTACTGGTAAAAAAACTTTGGGCAGGTTGTTAAAACATTTGGTGGGTTTTAGAAAGTGTTCATTGGAAAATTCAATCCAAATAGTTGCCACTGAGCAGCGGAGAAGCACAAAATGTTTGTACATTTTAATAAAGTGCCGTGTCCTTGGTCTCGTGAATTTATTTTTTAAACATGTAGAATCTGTCTGATGTGATATCGTCATTGATTAGCAGTCGGCAGTTAATCGAGCGTCACTATGCAATAGTATTGTAAAAGAGAAATGCCAGTGCAGCTTTGTGATTTAAAATGACTTTTCAATAAAAGAAATTCTCATTGTGTCATCTCACTGTTTCACACAGGGACATGTGGGCTGGATTTATTTTATCTGTTAATAATAAATAGAATTTACAAACTGTATTTTGTGTTTCCTTCTGTTGTCTTTGACTAGTTTTTACAGAAATTAAGGTTCTGAACCTTAAAGTGCAATAAAGATGGCTAAAAATAGGAACTAAGGAGGAGGCAAATACTTTTTCACAACAGCAACAAAGAGTTTAAAGCCCTTGCATAATAAAAACAACACACTACTCAGTTATTAATCCACTATAAGGTCTTTAGAGCTGGGTTATGTGCTCTATCTTCCTGGTTTGAATGAAAACGCCAGCAGCAGCGTTAACTGTAGCTGGAGAATTTTCTATTATCTACTTCTATTTTTTTTAAACAGATCTATGAGAGCAGTGTCCCAGTAAGAAATGCAACTAGAAAATTTCTGAAGAAATTTAAATAGGGCGTGCCAAAGTGTGCCTGTTGGTTGGAACCCGGCGTTCTGATGCTACAAATTAGCATCAATGCTAAAGTAAGCTGCAATGTACGCAATAGCATGTGGATAGTCACAGGCATGTAGAGTAACAAGGACTTATGCCATTCAGTATGTTGAAATTAGTGTACAAGTTAAAATGAGCCAAATTGCTAACATTAGCAATTTGGCAACAACTAGCATGTTGTCTTACATTAACTGACTCCATTCAGTATACTAAGCGTGGTTAATAAGAAAAATACCTAAATGCTGTTTTTAGGAAAAAGGCTAATGCTAATGGGTGGCAGTGAAACGCTAATGTTCGTGCTAATGTTAATTAGTGCAATAAACTGAGAGAAAAAGATAGTAAAGGCTAATATTAAAGTTAGTAAATATTATAAGTAATATTTAGGCCTTTATTTTGAAATTTCCAGTAAGCTTTATTTTAAATGGCTACACTAATCCTATGAGTAACAGTGGTTGATTTAAATCAGTTATATAATGCCCAAAACATTCTACCATGTCTGTAGTTTTAACATTCTGCTCAGCCTCCTGCAGTAACTCAGAGTTTCACCATCATTAACTGCCAACTCAGCCCTCCTCTCCACTAACTCAGTGTTCCACCACTAACGTAGTTCTAACCTTCAGCCATCATTGTAGTTCTAAAGGGCAGCTCTGCCCTCAGCCAACTGCCATGTGTGTGAGAGACAGAAAGGTGGAGAAAGAATTCTATCTTTGTGAGACATACAGTCAGTTTTTCTGACAAAAGCAGTCAGAACAACTCCTTCCTGTTCAGGAACCATGAGACGTATTCAAAAACCGTCTGAAGCGTGAGAGAGGGCTATTTCTCATCTTTGACAGAAGTAGATTCATATCTGTACCTCACTCACAGTAGTAGCAGCGATGAGAGAGAGATGGTGTCATCATGACCGACTTTCACACCAATAGAGCCATATTTGTGGGCGTGAGGGTGAGTTAAAAGCTGTTTTGGGATCAGAAATCCACTCTGTTTCTCACTCTGGCGAAGGAAAATTGTGCAAGGCAGTGAGTGCACTAACCTGGGATATTTTTATTTTATGGTAAAGGCTAATAGTAGTGCACTGACTAAGACAGTGCACTAACTTGAGAGGAATATTGAGGCTTTTATTTTGAAATTTTCAGCAAGCTTCATTTTCAAGGGCCACAAGAATCCCATGTGTAATAGTGGTTGGGTTAAACCAGTGATATAATGCCCAAAACAGCAATTACCTGTTGTGAAAAATATGAAGGTTTTTATTATGTAGAGTATGTGATGCTCTCATTTCAACAGTCCACTGTGTTTGTCAGTTAAGAGATATCAGGTTTCATGAGTCATATGGTTCTTGCTTCCTTTGCTCGTCTGCATCTTGTCTGTATTAAATTTTCTTCAAGGTGCTATTTCTATATTTTTAAATACCGGCTCAACCTCCTGTAGTAACTTAGTGTTCCACCATCACTGTAGTTTTTAACTGCCTGCTCAGCCCTCCGAACGCACCATTATGAGGTCAGAATGTTCAGTTCCAATGGTATCAATGACATCAGCAGTGATGACATCACTCTATGATACCACAAAGGAATCTCTCTCTTGAATGTAGCTCACAGACAGTTTTGTCAGACCTGTTCCACAGTTCTATCGCGACAGATCACTCTTCAGAGAACGTTGGAAACAAGCAGGATATCGATTCCAGATATTACACGCCTTTCAGAGAAGCAAGAATTTACCAGAAGATGGACATGAAGCAACAACAGATTGCTTGTGAACATGAAGCTTTTCCAGCTAAGCTTTCATGGGTCGACATGGTGGACCTCAACATCCAAGTCGACTACGACGCAGTCATTTTCCCTTTTGAAGATGACAGCGACAGCCCCATTGAGCCAGAAGATGAATCAGCAGAGATCCAGGGGGAATCAGGTCCTTCCAGTGACTGTGAAAGTCCAACATCACTGGAAGTCGAGTAGGAAACAACTCCCTCTGCTGGCTTCAAGATTACCCCCTCAGTGGAAGTCGTGGAAGAAACAAGCCAACATGTCAATGATCTCAAAAAGCAGGTAGACGATCTTTAAAAAGAATTGCAGAGTAAAATTTTTGATCTCCATAAGGAAACAGACCGAAGGATTGCATATCAGGCTCGAGTCAAATCACAGCAGGAGGAGATTCAAAAACGGCAAAAAATGTTAGAAGAACGTCACATGCAAGTCAAACGTCAACATGGAAGAAACGAGCCAGAGATTAAAGATGTGTTAAAGATTTCTTGCTCTTCCAAAGTTACAGCCGACAAGAACATTCTTCAACAGCTGGAGTACTTCAAGAGGGAAGCTGAAAAATACACCTCCTCAACAAAGGTCTGATAAAAGTAATGATTGAAGAATACAGAGTGAGACTTAAATATGAGGAGCAGCTCGAAAGTCACTCTGAGCAAGCTTCCAAAAGCACAGGAGGAAACGATGAAATCTCTGCAGGGTCAGGTTGCAGACCTGAAGATGAAGTTGGAACTTTCCCTGGAAAATAACCATCCTAGAGTCTCCACCCAACCAGAGACCCCCCTGCAAACAGAGCAGTCCAAGCTAAGGCAGACCTTGAATCAATGGAGGGTCTCCATGCATAGCCTGGCTTGGCCTTTGCGCTGACCCACACCCAGGTTGTAAACAGAAGAATCCATACAAACAAAGGAGACCAAGGAAAGACAGACCTCCAATCAATCAGGGAGGTCTGAGGAAAGAGAGACCTACAATCAACCAGGTGTCTCCATCCATAGCCTTTGCACTGACCCACTCCCAGGTTGCAAACAGAGGAGTCCACCGCAAAGTCAAATCTCCACACAAACATGGAGGTCTGAGGAAAGACAGACGTCCATGCAACCAGTGGAGGTTGTGTCATGAAGTGGATTTCTGTTCTCTCTAGGTACTGTCATGCAGCGTATTTTTATTTCCCGTTAGGTCGTTTTCAGCCCACAACTTGGGCATTATTGCTCACAGGTGTTTTTAGTTTTCTTGATTGATTTTCCTGCACATTTAGGTTCGACTGTTTTTTCCAGTCTTTGTTGAATCCTTGAGGTGACTAGCTGCTGTCTAATACATTGCTTGAACGAGTGGTCTTTGTATGGTACCAAGCTTGACAATTAAAATCATTGTACTGCTTCAGTCTGCCTGTTTTGGTCTTACCTCTCCTTAAAGATGACAGCTCACAACAGAAGGATTGTGAGCTGTCCTCACAATCCTTCTGAGGATTGTGAGGACAGCTCACAATCCTCTGTCCCCTCACGGAGGGGACAGAGGTAGAGAACCAGCGGGGAGGTAACGGACTTGTATAAGGGCCCTCCACGGTCCGCCTCCGCTGACGGCCCCCAGGGTCCTCCATGGATTACCTCCACTGCCGCCGCAAGAGTCCTCAACACGCCCCCTCCAGCGTCCAAGCCCCAAAAGTTTCCAGAGCCTCCAGAGCACCTAGCATCTGAGCCCCCAGAGCTCTCAGAGTACAAGATTAAAATTGTTGTACTGCTTCAGTCTGGTCGTTTTGGCCTTACCTCTCCTTAAAGAAGACAGCTCACAACAGAAGGATTCAACCACAATAGAAGCAGAGGGGACAGAGGTGGAGAACCAGCGGGGAGGTAATGGATTTGTATGAGGGCCCTCCACGGACCGCCTCCACTGACGGCCCCCAGGGTCCTCCATGGATTACCTCCACTGCGGCCGGCAGTGGTAACCTCCAGCGTCCCAGTGTCCGGACGTTGGGGTTCGGACACCTTCAGCGTCCGAGCCCCAAGAGTTTCCAGAACCCCCAGCATCCGAGCCCCCAGAGTTTCCAGAGCCTCCAGCATCCGAGCCCACAGGGCTTCCAGAGCACCCAGCATCCGAGCCACCAGGGCTTCCAGAACCTCCAGCGTCCGAGCCCCCAGAGCTCCCAGAGCCTCCAGCGTCCGAGCCCCCATAGCTTCCAGAACCTCCAGGGTCCAAGCCCCCAGAGCTTCCAGAACCTCCAGCATCCAAGCCACCAGGGCTTCCAGAGCCTCCAGCGTCCGCGTCCCCAGAGTTTCCAGAGCCTCCAGCGTCCGAGCCCCCAGAGCTTCCAGAGCCCCCAGCATCCGAGCCCCCAGAGCTTCCAGAGCCCCCAGCATCCGAGCCCCCAGAGCTTCCAGAGCCTCCAGCGTCCAAGCCACCAGAGCTTCCAGAACCTCCAGCATCCGAGCCCCCAGAGCTTGTAGAACCTCCAGCGTCCAAGCCACCAGGGCTTCCAGAACCTCCAGTGTCCAAGCCACCAGCGCTTCCAGAACCTCCAGCGTCCAAGCCACCAGGGCTCCCAGAGCCTCCAGCGTCCAAGCCCCCATGGCTTCCAGAACCTCCAGGGTCCAAGCAAAAAGAGCTTGCAGAATCTTGAGCGTCCAAGCCACCAGGGCTTCCGGAACCTCCAGTGTCCAAGCCACCAGGGCTCCCAGAGCCTCCAGCGTCCGAGCCCCCATAGCTCCCAGAACCTCCAGCGTCCGAGCCCCCAGACCTTCCAGACCTTCCACCGTCCGAGGCCCCAGAGCTTCCAGGATCTCCAGCGCACCTGCCTGCACGGTCTCCAGCGCATCCGCCTGCAGTATCCTTCCTGGGGGGTGCGTTTCGAGAGGCCCGTCTTTAACCTCGCTTGAAGGCAGCCCGTGTTGGTGAGATACGGGCTCCCAGCCGGATTCAACTAAGACTTTTTCGGCTGTTTGGGCTGCTCCGTCAGGGCCGGTGGGCAGTTGCCCAGCCGTTCCTTTTTGGGGCCCGCTGCCTGCCGAGGTCTCGCCTTGACTTTCCCCCTATACATTATTACCCTCCCGATAGGACAATTTACCCATGGGGGGGTGCCCTGATCATGTGATGTCATGTGATCCTGCATGACTGTTGCCCTCCTTCTGGCCTCTCTTGTTTTGGGTATGTTTCGGCGACTGGTATCCGCTGTAGAAGGGGAGGTAGTGTCATGAGGTGGATTTCTGTTATCTCTAGGTACTGTCATGCAGCGTATTTTTGTTTCCCCGTTAGGTTGTTTTCAGCCCACTACTTGGGCATTATTGCTCACAGCTGTTTTTAGTTTTCTTGATTGATTTTCCTGCACATTTAGGTTCGCCTGTTTTTCCCAGTCTGTTGAATCCTTGAGGTGACTAGCTGCTGTCTAGTACGTTGCTTGAACGAGTTGTCTTTGTATGGTACCAAGCTTGACAATTAAAATCATTGTACTGCTTCAGTCTGCCTGTTTTGGACTTACCTCTCCTTGAAGATGACCGCTCACAACACCTTCGTGTTGGCATTGGCATGTAGGCCAAGCTGTGCCCGCATCCTCGCATTCTAACCAGATGGTATGCATTGCGGAGGTCCAGTTTGGTGAATATCGTGGCTCCCTGAACGAGCTCGAACGCCGAAGCAAGTAATGGTAGTGGATATTTATTCTTTATCGTAATCTGGTTCAGTGCTCTGTAGTCTATGCATGGTCGGAGTGTACCATCTCTTACCCACGAAGAAGAACCCCGCTCCTACAGGTGAGGTTGAGGATCATATAATTCCAGCTGCCAGAGATTCGCTGATGTACCTCTCCATGCTCTCTCTCTCTGGCTTAAAAATACTGTACAATCGGCTGGTAGGTAATGGGGCTCCTGGGAGTAAATCTATTGCACAATCGTACGGACGATGAGGTGGTAGAGAGAGGGCTCTGGACTTACTGAACACCTGGTGAAGGTCGTGGTACTCTGACGGAACGCTGGTCATGTTGGCTGGAGCGGGTTCCTCGGTAGAGTGGGGAACTACTGGAGGTAGGGCAGAGTGAAGACAGGTTGATAAACAATAGGAGCTCCAGGACTCTATCCGGCCATTCCTCCAATTGAGCTGAGGATTATGGCGGATCAACCAGGGATAGCCCAGGACCACTGGAGACTGAGGAATAGGAAACACAAAAAAGGTTATTGTCTCTGTCATTTCCAGAAACTAACAGTTCAATTGGAGTGGTCCGATGTGTGATGGCAGGTAGTGCCCTCCCATCCAGGGCGACGACCGAGACTGGAGCTGGAAGGGGAACGGTGGGTATCTGTAGCTGCTCGACCAGATTGTCAACTAGATTCTGCTCACACCCTGAATCCACAAAAACAAAAGTCTGGAATGACCGGTTGCCTGTGATCAAAGAACAGGGTAGCGTGAAACGGGGAATAATCTTAGAGCCACCCACCACAATCCCCGTAGCTAATGGCGGGCTCTGGCTTTTAGCAGACATTACATTACTAATGTAATGCCCGATTTGGCCACAGTATAGGCAGGCTCCAGTCCTCATGCGGCGCTGACATTCCTCAGGCGTAAGGCGGGCTCTCCCCATCTGCATTGGCTCCTCTGTGGTCTGACTTGTGGGGACGGGATTGGTGTCTGTTCTATTTAGGCCGAAACTTAGTTCCTTCTTAGCTCGGGCTCTATCTCTGATTCTGTTATCGATCCTAATTGCTAAGGCAATGAGTTCCTCCAATGACCCAGGCTCATCCCGGTAAGCTAGCTCATCCTTTAATTCTTCATTTAGAGCCTGAAGAAACGCCCCCTTTAGTGCTCCAGCGTTCCAACTGGAAGCTGTGGCCAGGGTCCTAAAGTCTATAGCAAAGTCAGCTACCGCTTGCTGACCCTGCTTTAGGTTCCACAACCTGCGGGTAATGTCTGCCTGTGATTCGGAGTACCCAAATGTCTGTCTTAGCTCTGTCTCAAACGAGTCATATGTTCTCTGAAACATACTGTGCTGTACTGACATCACTCTTTGATGCATCAAATGAATCTCTCTTCAGTGTAGCACACAAACTGTTTTTTCAGACCTGTTCCTGTTTCAGACTTATGTTATAAGTTATGAATCTTCCACAGGATCTTTGTTAAAATGACATGAAGGCACAGAATCAACCCAGTACAGGTTCACATTGTAAGGTTAGAGAGACTCACCTGGTATAAAGTTAATTTTTCAGTCCTGGAATTACATTTATTAATTTAATCAAAGCATGTCAGAAATATGTGTGCATGTACTCCATCTTAAGTCCAGAGCATGCTAGCTTTTTGTTGCTTTTGCTACCACTAGATGATATTCATATAAGATATAACATAAACAGCACTATTCAGAGAGGCAATGAGTTTATAGCAGCTGTTCCACCATGTTCCACCATGTTCCACCATCAAAACATGGTGGAACATGGTCTATGCGACTCTGTCGCAGTTTCAATAAATATGAAAAACATGTTTTTGCGAAAGTTACATATTGCAGCTTTAAATCTATCTTGAAGGCTACTGTTGTTGCCCAGGAAATTGATGAACCAACTTTATAAAATGCTTCTGGTGCAGATTTTACTGAATTAAAGGGCAATGAGTAAATGTTCAGTGACTGTTTGAAGAGGCGTTTCTGCCTATTGATTGATCACCACTAACTAAACAAAGGTTCAGTCGATAAATGCATGTTGAAACAAGGGTCAAACAAACTTGTCCCAATCTTCTGACCTGAGGTTCTCTCATTGTACACACACCCAGGGGCGCTGGCAGGAATCTTGGGACTCAGGACTAAAAATTAAATTGCCCCCCCCCCTTTCACACCTGCTGCTACAGTTTCTGAAGTTTATCTGAAAGCACCACAATTCTAAAGGCTTGCAACTGCCTCGCTTTGATACTAGCACAATATTCACTGCTAGTGAATTTTACATAAAACAATCCACATAAAATACAGCAAATAGGTTGCTTGAATTCTTTTTAATAGTCAATGTTGTTTATTGAAATGTCTCTCCCCACCAGCAACAGTCACAGGCAACATGCAAAATATACACAAAGCAATCCAGACTTCCAAAAAAAAAAAAAAAAAAAAGCTATGTTATTGCATTTTGTTCAAGCTGAAGAATATAACTTGAATTTAAAAACAAAAGGGTTTTATCATATTTGTTAAAGCTGACACCATGTCATGGCAGTTTGCCACAAAACAGATAATCTGTGGAAAGATCAATCTCCTCCCTAAGCTGCTACTGCTGGCTAAAGAAGTGCACCGTTCTGTCCAAACGCAACCAATCAGAACCAGGAGGAGGGTCTTAGCGCTGTCAATCAACTTTATTCACTTACTTATAGAGGAGCTAATGGAAGATTTTATGAGGATTGTTTGAATTTCTATGAGTGATAAATACATAGTTTTTGCTATGTAATTGTAAAGAGAGGAGAGAGACAAGAAAACTCCCTGGAATGATGCTAACTAGATTTTCACTGAGTGTGTAAAAGGTGTTGCTCACCGTTTACACTGATTATTCTGGTATCGGAGTTAGAGCTGCTGCTGACTGACTCATCTGTTGTTAAGTGTGGTAAGAGGTACAGGGACATGTTAAAAATACGAATATGATGTTAAATTCTGTCCTTCATTCATTAAATGCTACTGAAATGAAGGCAGGCAGTAATCTGTAGCTAAGCTAAATATATAAATGGTTGATAATCTCACAGTCTACTCACCTCAAGAGAGGTGTGTAGACTGTGTAAATTGGCACCTGTCCTTTTTTTTTCTCACTCTCTCTTTGAAAACCTGATTTTATTATTTTTTAGGCAGCACAGTATCCGCCACAGTGGCTCTTGTCTTGTACTGACTGCTGCTGAACCCCGTCAAGCGTGCTAATCAGGAACGAACCAGGGTTCAGTGAAAATATAGATGTGATTTTTGGTCTGGGAGGGGGTAACATTTAATTTTTTACTGATAAAACTACTTTAAAATTAACTTTGTAATTGACAAGACTCCCAATTTTTTTCTGTTTCTATAAGAAAAATACAACTATTTTTTTGTGGGAGGGGCCCCCTGTCGGTCAAGGGCCCTTGGAATTATCCTAACGTTCCCACCTTGTACGGCATCCCTGCACACACCTTTGCACTTTCTTATGTTGAAGTTTTTGTCGCTGGAAAGGAGCGCACAAGAGCAAAGGTATTTTAGAGATTTATAAAAAGATATTTCCAGTCATGTTCAAAAACATTTAAAAAGAAAAGCATCCATATGAGGTTAAAAGTGCCTTTTGAAAATATCCACCATGAAGAAGGTGTCAAACATTCTTTCCATTAAGCCTCATTTCTATATTAAAGGTGTTTTTATTGATCTGGTGTGATTTTCTAATCTTAAACTTGGTGTTTTCATTAGTAATTAAAAACTAAATGCTTGAAAGCTTCTGTTATGTAGCCAATATATGTTACACTAGTTGAATATAATTAACTGAATTGAATATGATTGTATAACACAACACTGCCACAACCCTGGAAAGTTCTTGATCAAAATCTCTATCGTCTAAAAAATATGCCTCAACATTTTTATCAGTCCTGTGCCCCTGATTCTGACATGCAGTTTAACTGATTATTGCTTATTCATTTTTCTCAGTAATGCCATGCTTTCCTAAAATACACAACATTTTGTTTTTTTGTTTTTTTTTTACCCTGGAGGGTATTAGTACATCTGATTTGTTTATTGATGAAAAACTATCGACACGGTTTCCCGTAAAGGAGTGGGTTTCCTGTTTGCATAAGAAACTCAAACAACCCACACTGCTTAAGGGGCACCATTTCACAACTTTGCTCACTGTAAGGCCATCGCTTTCACTGAGAGATGGTCAAAAAAAAAACTTTAGTGCAATAAACTGAGAGAAAAAGATAGTAAAGGCTAATATTAAAGTTAGTAAATATTATTAGTAATATTTAGGCCTTTATTTTGAAATTTCCAGTAAGCTTCATTTTAAATGGCTACGCTAATCCTATGAGTAACAGTGGTTGATTTAAATCAGTTATATAATGCCCAAAACATTCTACCATGTCTGTAGTTTTAACATTCTGCTCAGCCTCCTTCTGCAGTAACTCAGAGTTTCACCATCATTAACTGCCAACTCAGCCCTCCTCTCCAGTAACTCAGTGTTCCACCACTAACGTAGTTCTAACCTTCAGCCATCTAAAGGCTGAAGGTTAGCCTTCTAAAGGGCAGCTCTGCCCTCAGCCAACTGCCATGTGTGTGAGAGACAGAAAGGTGGAGAAAGAATTCTATCTTTGTGAGACATACAGTCAGTTTTTCTGACAAAAGCAGTCAGAACAACTCCTTCCTGTTCAGGAACCATGAGACGTATTCAAAAACCGTCTGAAGCGTGAGAGAGGGCTATTTCTCATCTTTGACAGAAGTAGATTCATATCTGTACCTCACTCACAGTAGTAGCAGCGATGAGAGAGAGATGGTGTCATCATGACCGACTTTCACACCAATAGAGCCATATTTGTGGGCGTGAGGGTGAGTTAAAAGCTGTTTTGGGATCAGAAATCCACTCTGTTTCTCACTGGTGAAGGAAAATTGTGCAAGGCAGTGAGTGCACTAACCTGGGATATTTTTATTTTATGATAAAGGCTAATAGTAGTGCACTGACTAAGACAGTGCACTAACTTGAGAGGAATATTGAGGCTTTTATTTTGAAATTTTCAGCAAGCTTCATTTTCAAGGGCCACAATAATCCCATGTGTAATAGTGGTTGGGTTAAACCAGTGATATAATGCCCAAAACAGCAATTACCTGTTGTGAAAAATATTGTCGTGCTTTTAGGTTTCCATTGTGACGGAGGCGTGTGAGTAATTGAAGATACACGACAAGAACGAAGGGTCTCTTGCAGGAACTTTACTCCTTCCAGCACAGATGAATTACAACGAAAACTGAGTTTTTCTCACAGAATAACTGTGTGGCTTCTGGCCTCTAGCTCTGGCACAGACAGCATTTAGCGATGTCCGGGCAGTGAGCCGTGAGTGCCATAACCAACAACAGAAACATAACGGATCAGCTGTTAGATACTGGTTGCTAAGGCAACCACCAGCTGTCAAGAGCAGAATAAACAGAACTTAAAACAATGAATCTTGCGATGCTAGCCTTTCCCCGGAGCTGTGTTGCATCTACTGATCTAGGCCTGGGAAACCAAAACAAAAAACACAAAACCAAGCTTAAGCTCAAATAAAGTTTTAACCTTCCTTACACTATCCCCCCTTTAGGAATACTGAGTCCCTTCAGTACAGTTTATACAGCCAAAATTTAGAAAGAAGTAGTAGTTATAAGAACTTAACTACTGAAACATGTGTGCCATAAGGGCAAAAAAACAGAAACTAAGTTATTTAAATTCTCTAATTGTAACATTCAACTAACTCTGAATTAACTAGTGCCTAAATCTCTGCGGTCTATTGACTAAACGACCACTAGATGTTTTAACAGTCTTTTCAGACGAGTGTGAATTCCCCTGTCGTCCATCTGGCTGGCATCCTGGGTCCTTGGGCTGGAGGTTTTCATCCTGATCATCTGACAGCGGTAGCAGAGGAACCAGGGGAACATCCTCTTCTTTTGGTTGGAATTCTTGGTCTTGGCAATTTTTCAGCAGTCTGTTTCTTTGGCGTAAAACCCAGACTGGTATCACATCACTGTCATATGGCTTGAGCCGATCGTGGTGTATCACTGTGCTGCGCTTGGGGCCCTGTATTTCATACAGCACAGGACCACGACAAGCTGTAATAATTAATGGACCTTTCCATTGTTTCTGAAGTTTAGGGCTTAACCCTTTCTTCTTTGCATCATCTTTGACAAACACCAGGTCTCCTACACTGTAGAAGTGTTCTTTGGCCCGGAGGTCATGCACCTTTTTCTGCCGCTCTTGTGCAGTACGAAGATGGACTCTTGCCAGGTCTTGTGCTTCTTTCAAGCTTTCTTCCAGGTTGTAGAGGAAATCTCCAGCTTCTAGTGCATCAACCTTGAGTTTTGCAGTGCCAGACTGGATGTCTTGTGGTTGGTGGACTTCCCTGCCAAGCATAAGCCTATTGGGTGTGAACCCTGTCACTGTGTGTCGTGAGCTGCGATAAGCTGCTGTGAGTAGTGGCAGTTGTTTGTCCCAGTTCTTTTGTTCCTGATTCACATAACATCGAAGCATCTGTAATAAGGTCCTGTTGAACCGTTCTACTTGTCCATTGGAGGAGAGGCAGTAAGGGGTAGTTCTGGTCTTAGTGATCTGCAGGAGCTTGCAGACATTCTGAAACAGACTCCTATCAAAATTACGACCTTGATCTGTGTGTAGCTCGAGTGGAGCTCCAAACCTGGCAATGAAGTCGTAGACTAGCTTCCTTGCAGTTGTTTCAGCACTTTCATCAGGAACAGGAAAAGCTTCAACCCATCTTGTGAACTGGTCAATAATAACAAGAATGTATTTGTTCCCAGTGCTGGACATGGGGAATGGCCCGAGGATATCAAGATGTTGACGGTCCAGAGGTGCTCCAACTTGGTAGCTTTGCAGTTTTGCTCGCTTTGCCGGACCTGTGACCTTGCATGCACTACAATGTGGGCATCTCTTGACGAACAGGTGAACATCTCCACCCATGCCAAACCAATGGTAGCTCTGACGCACACGCTCTAGGGTTTTGGCTTCTCCTAGATGGCCAGAGTATGGAGGGTTATGGCATGATTCCAGGATTTCCTTCTGCATGAACGAGGGAACTAATAACAGCAAGTTTGGACGCTGATATCCAATTCTCTCCCAGGAGTAATAGAGCATTCCTTGCCTCAGTGTGACTTGAGGCCAACAGAGCCAGAGCTTTCTCACTGCAGGGCTCTCCAGCGCCACTTCATCTTTGGTAGGAAGTGTCCCAGTTTCTTTCCATTTGTGAAGAACAGCGAGAACAGGATCTGCTTTCTGGAGTGTTGACAGTTGCTCAGGACTAAGGGATTCAAGCCAATTGATTTCCGGCCTTCCTAGTAGGGACACAGATGGCTGATCCCCTAATGTGTGCGATCCATTAATGGTGCTGCTTCTGGGCTGGATGCACCTTACGGCTAAAGGCACAACATCATCCACATCATCTTCAAACTTGGCCCACTGGATGTGAATTTTTTGGCAGTACCTGCACCCTTTACATGGCAGATCTGACAGGTTAATCCCTGCCTGATAACAGTCACAATTCTCCACCTTTTCTCCTGGCATCCTTGACATGGCATCTGCATTACCATGTTGTTTGCCAGCTCGATGTTCAATCTGAAAGTCGTACTGGCTTAATTCTTCAAGCCAGCGGGCTAGTTGTCCTTCAGGACATTTGAACCTAAAAAGCCAGGTGAGACTGCCATGGTCGGTCCTAAGTAGAAACTTTCTACCTAGTAGATAATGCCGAAATTGCCGTGTGAAACGAACAACAGCAAGTAATTCACGACGAGTGACACAATACCTCTGCTGAGCCGGTGAAAGGCGGCTACTAGCATAGCTCAGAACTCGTTCCTCTCCCCATTGTACTTGCGACAAAACTGCACCAACACTGTTGTTTGAGGCATCCGTATCCAGAATGAACTTCCCTTCAGCTTGGGGATACCCCAACACTGGTGCAGTGGTCAGTCTCTCTTTGAGCCTCATAACTGCAGACTGCTGCTCATCAGTCATAGAAACACTGTCCCTTTTTTGAGCAGAGTATGGAGGAGGCTTGCCAGCTCTGCAAAATTGGGTACAAACTTCCGGTAATGTTCAATCTGAAAGTGGTACTGGCTTAATTCTTCAAGCCAGCGGGCTAGTTGTCCTTCAGGACATTTGAACCTAAAAAGCCAGGTGAGACTGCCATGGTCGGTCCTAAGTAGAAACTTTCTACCTAGTAGATAATGCCGAAATTGTCCAAGAAAGGTTTGTAGCTTAACTAACTTTGTAATTGACAAGACTCCCAATTTTTTTCTGTTTCTATAAGAAAAATACAACTATTTTTTTGTGGGAGGGGCCCCCTGTCGGTCAAGGGCCCTTGGAATTATCCTAACGTTCCCACCTTGTACGGCATCCCTGCACACACCTTTGCACTTTCTTATGTTGAAATTTTTGTCGCTGGAAAGGAGCGCACAAGAACAAAGGTATTTTAGAGATTTATAAAAGATATTTCCAGTCATGTTCAAAAACATTAAAAAAAAAGCATCCATATGAGGTTGAAAGTGCCTTTTGAAAATATCCACCATGAGGAAGGTGTCAAACATTCTTTCCATTAAGCCTCATTTCTATATTAAAGGTGTTTTTATTGATCTGGTGTGATTTTCTAATCTTAAACTTGGTGTTTTCATTAGTAATTAAAAACTAAATGCTTGAAAGCTTCTGTTATGTAGCCAATATATGTTACACTAGTTGAATATAATTAACTGAAATGAATATGATTGTATAACACAACACTGCCACAACCCTGGAAAGTTCTTGATCAAAATCTCTATCGTCTAAAAAATATGCCTCAACATTTTTATCAGTCCTGTGCCCCTGATTCTAACATGCAGTTTAACTGATTATTGCTTATTCATTTTTCTCAGTAATGCCATGCTTTCCTAAAATACACAACATTTTGTTTTTTTGTTTTCTTTTTTACCCTGGAGGGTATTAGTACATCTGATTTGTTTATTGATGAAAAACTATCGACACGGTTTCCCGTAAAGGAGTGGGTTTCCTGTTTGCATAAGAAACTCAAACAACCCACACTGCTTAACCCTCCTGTTATGTTGCGGGTCAAATTGACCAGTTTCAAAATAATTTTTTTTTTTAAATAGTTGGAAGTATTTTTTTTTGCATGAAACTTTTTCTATTTGTCTATTTGCAGAAATGCACTCTGCAAATAAATTGAAAATTAAACCATTTTATACATTTGTAACCCCCCCTGCGTCTACTTTTTACATAAATACTGTTCCGGTCAATTTGACCCGGCAGTCAAGTTGAAGTGCAAAAAAAAGATTAAAAAATATCCAATTCTGTATGTTTCCTTGCGGCTATGGACCATATTTCACCACACAAACACCACACACATACATGCACAAATGGACACACACAAACCCACTTTCTCACTATTCTCTTTACTTCACTAGGAAGCTGCGAGAAAGCAGGTGTTCATACAACTTTTGACGGGAACCTTTCCTGTTCCTGTGGGCAAACTCCACCCACACTGAGTGGACACTCAGCAGAAGTGGAGGAGAAACATAAATACTCTCTGCATGACTCATTTGTCTTGAGTTTAATCAGCGGGTCAATCTGACCCTGAACAGTATGTGTGTCTCAAGTTCAATTATAAAGATCACCCATCAAAAAAGATTATTGTTTTTTGTGTCTAGGTTTTTTTCAGTAAATTCCATTTTTTATGTCCAAATGAGTAAATGAGTAAATTGTCGTCATTGATACTTAATTTCTCAGAAAAAAAAAAAATTTTACAAATATTGATTGTACAAATATTGAAATGGTTAGTATTGGAGTTAATAATAAGATATAAAAATGTTTTGGCGGAATTTCTGACACTATTGCGTGTTTAAACACTACCCAGTTCAAACTGACCCACGAACATTATTGCTGTACCTGAGAAACGAACACCACAGGAGGGTTTAAGGGGCACCATTTCACAACTTTGCTCACTGTAAGGCCATCGCTTTCACTGAGAGATGGTCGAAAAAAAACTTTATTGAACAGAAACAATCCAATATCTACAAATACATCATAAAATTAAAAACACATTTGAACATGCGGAAAATAGATTTTGACCGCATGTCTGTTTGAAAACCTTTACTGTGATCTTAGTGGCAACAAAAAGAAATTTAAACGGGGCTTCCCAAAGTGTGCCATTCGGTTTGAACCCATCCTTCTGATGCTACAAATTAGCTAAAGCAAGCTACAAGTGCACTGCTAATGTTTGTGCTAATGTTGATGCACTGCCTTTCGATTTGTACTAGGAAAACTCAGATGTTTACTTTGTGACACTTTGGCTGCATTCACACTGCAGCCTGAAGTGACCCATTTCCATTTTTTTTGTCAAGTCAGATTCTTTTGCTGTGACTCGTCACACTTTCAAAAACAATACGACCTGTATGTGTTCTGCAGTGTGAACAAAAGACCTGCCCAGTAAAGGCCACTACTACCAGCCATAGTAGTATGGCTGGTATTACCCTTACGTGTAAAACATGTAATACCCTTGCTACTACATATAAGGGTAAGTAAATACCCTGACGTGCAGTGGCTCTATGTCCCTCCTGTACTGATAACCCTCAACTTAAAAGCTCCACCATATGAGTTTGAAGAAATTTCTCCATTGTGCCTGCTCCTAGCATGTGCTTGTTCTAAATGAAAATTAGGACTTTCTTCTTTGATTTCCAATTTTTACTTCCAATAATTCACTTCCTGCTAAAGAGCCCCATGACAGTTGAAGAAAAATCCTCAGAAAAGCCACAACAGGTTATAAGCCGCATGGTTCAAAGTGAAGGAAAAAAATAGTGGCTATTAATCCGAAAAATATGGTTTAGTGTAACATCTACAACCGTGGATGATGAGTTACAGCAGCATTTAATAGTCCTGTGGGGTTAATGAAGTGGTTTTGATTAGAACTGACTTGACACAGTGCAGTTGAAGAGGTTCGTGAAAGTAGATCACAATATGTCACCCAACATGTCAGATTCACTCCTTAATGCCTACAGAACCGTCTAATCGATTAAAATTGGTTAAAAAAGAGAACATTTCAAAAAGGTTTGATCAAATCGCCAGTATCTTGTTTTTTGTCTCATGAAAGTTCTGCACAGTCTGGTCTGAAGTGACCTTTGTAATGTTTGAGCATGGTAAACACTGTTCAACAAATGTTGACTATGTAATGTGTTCATAATGTTTTTTGTTTTGTGAAGCACTTTGAACTGCAATGTTGCGGAAATGTGCAACACAAATAAACTTGGTTGATTGAGCAGATAATGATTGATCCTCTCTTTTCTACTTGAAATTAACTACAGGTTTTAAAACTCCGAATCCCTGATTTGACTCATGAAACTCCTGCAAAGTTGTGTTGAGTGGTTTCGATGTTTTTACAGAAATTATATTGAAATTCTGTTATTGCATCTTGGCTCTGATGATCAAAGCAAGCGTGTTTGTTGTTTAGGAGTTCTGTGATGTAAGAGTGAAGATGGGTGGAGTCTCTGTTATCTGCAGCTATTTAATAGGTAGTGATTGAGAGAATCGTCACAGTCAGTCATGGGTCTTTCAGGGAGCCAGATGTGGACTTGGACGCTGTGGGTCTTCTTCTGCGGGACATGGATCGCTTCAATGTCGGCCGAGCCGTAAGTTTATATGAACTGTTTGGCCAAATACTCATAATTGACTGGGTCTGAATACAAATTGCAGTTATTCAGAGCAGTGAGATCACAGCTGTCTGTGTGGGTCTGTCTGCAGACACTACATGGTGACCATGCCTGCCATTCTTGAAGCCGGAGCTCAGACCAAATTGTGTGCGAGTCTCATGGAGCCCAATGAGTCTCTGACCATGACTGTTACTCTGACATCACTGGAACAGAATATAATCCTTCTTGAGAAGACCTCTGGGGAGGAGTTTCTTGAATGCATCAAGTTCCAGGTCAACCTTCAAGAAACACTGTCTTGCTGTCTCTGTACACACATAAAAACAAGCCATTGATTGTTGTAAATAGAGGTTTTTAAAAAGGAAGATCTTGCTGTCACAGGTCCCTTCAGTGGAAAACGAACGGGTATCAAAATTCGAGGTTGAGGTACAAGGAGACACGTTTTACTCAAAAGAAGAGAGGAAAGTCCTGATCAAAGCCTACCAACCACTGACCTTCATCCAAACAGACAAACCCATCTACCTCCCTGGACAAACAGGTAACTGGAACATCTGGTTAATAGAAAACTGCTTCAATCAATGTTCTCTTTGAAAACCCACTGATGTTTGCATATAATACGGCTCAGTAGAAATGCTTCATCAAACAAACTCCCATAATTTCTCAAAACTTCTCCCAGTTCATTTCAGAGTGGTCTCAATGGATGCAAAGTTCAGACTCGCCAATCAGATGGTAAGTGTGATAAATTTAGTTCTTTATAAAAAATAAAAAATAAATAAATAAAATTAGGGTCCAAACAAATCAAAAGGTTAATTTGATTATTGTTTTTGTGTCACGTACCGCCTCTGTGAAGAGGGAAACTTTGATCTTCAAAAATGTAGGATGAAGAGTTCAGAGAAAACATTTCAAACTAGACGGTTAAATGTAAACTAATAGTCATTTATCTGAAACATGTGGCAGTGAGTTCTGGTTCTGGAAGATATCAGCACTGTGCTCTGTTAGCTAACACTGGAAACACAAAGCTTTGAAAATGGACTTTTAACCTTGGAGCTTTTCCACATTTTCTTACGTTAATTTCACACACTTTGTGGTATTTGTTAGTGTACGGAGTAGACCAACACTAGCTAGTGTTGTTTTGTGAAGAGAAAAATTATGGAAATTCCATTAATCAAGGAATGAGAATCTGTTTCAATAATAAGAGAAAGAGTAATCTTTAAGTTTCTTTATTCGAAGGCAAAAGCGTTCAAAGACCCGTCTCACTGAACGCAGTCAGGAAAAGAGCCTTGAACGACATCACATGGTTATATAGACACAGAAAGGAAAAGACCCACCCAAAGTCTGATCTTATCTCTATTGCCAGATGGACCACAAACACAGTCCTGACCCCCACCTCATGAACTTTCCCTGACCTCTTGGAGGGGATGATTTTATAGCAGGGAAGAGAGCCGATAAGGATTTCAGGAGGAACTTCTAATTCTACTTTGAGTTACTGGGGTCAGGATCAAACGAGGATACAAACCACCATCCCACACATGTCAGCCCTTTAAGACAATTGCCAGGTTAAACATTTTACCCAAAATGTCTTCAGGTCTCTTACTCTGTCACGGCTGCGAAAACATCTAAACATTATCTGGAAACTTTTTTTTAATCTTGCAGAAATACAAAAACACAGCAGATATAGTCAGTGAATAAATGGTAAAAATATATATATATATATCAGCAGTTTCATCAAAGATGAAATGAGGCTAAAAACAAAATTTTGTGACAGTTTTCAACTCCTCTGATGTTTGTGGAGTAATTGCAGCATATTTACGTAATTTTTCCATCAAGAAGAATGGTTCCACATTCTTTGAACTCAGTCAGATGTAAAAAAAAATCATTTGCTATTTTTGCCATAGTTTTGCAATTGGATTTGGGACTTTGAGCCTCTGTAGTTCATGAACGGGTTTTGATTTAACCCCTTTCATTTAGCAGGTTCAAAACTGTAGATGAACTACTGCCCTGATATTCTGCAGTCTAACAGGTTTTCTTCTAGGATGCCTTCATATTTATCTCCTTCAGCTGTGAACAGCTTTACTGGCCCCGATGTACAGAAACAGCCACACAGCATGATGCTGACTGGGAATGTTGTGTTCAGTCTTGAATTGTTAATTTTACTTCTATTCACTGCTTTGCTCCCAGAAGGATCTTCATGCAATAATAAAACTATTCATCTTTTGAGTTTATTACTATAAAAAAAACGATCAAATGAATAACCATGGCACAATGGGTGAAATTTGTCACGTTAATCAGGTTTTTGTTGAACTCAGTCTCCTTCTCCCCTTCTTTGTCCAACAGTACAACATCATTGAACTCGAGGTAAGAAGACAATATATTTATTTGTTTTATGTACATAAACAGTTCAACCTGTAGGTCTAGAGTTTGTTTTTGTTTTTTTTTTTGCCACAGTTGCATTTTAATTTCATTTGTAGCAGCTATCCATGGGTGCACTTAGCAGGAAACAACTGTTTCATCTCAGTGCAGAAAAACTCGAGTCAACATGAGTCCAATTTGAAGTTTTTACTGTTGAGATGTGCAAATGACTCATATGGTACAAATCTCTCATTGTGATGTTCTTGACTAAATAGGATCCAAAAAATAACAGGATTGGACAGTGGCTCAATGAATCATCCAGCAGCAAAATACTGCAGCTCTCCTACAATTTAAACTCTGAAGCCCGTGAAGGAACCTACAGAGTCTCTGTGACAGTTGAAGGAAATAAGATCCATCACTTCTTCAAAGTGGAAAAGTATGGTATGTGAGGAATATTTAGTTTTCTTGATTGTTTGAGACAAGACAAGGGTCTTTTCTCTTTAAACCTTCTTGTTAACACATCCCGTCTTGGTGTTTAGTTTTGCCGAAATTTTCGGTAACCATCGATGCAAAAGACGAAGTCAGTATTGGGCAGGAAGAATTTGAAACTAAAGTCTGTTCAAAGTAAGTACAATTTATTTTCCAGCAAATAAATACCAGAATAAATCAGTCTTAAGAGGTTCCTCACAGTAGGTGACTCTGATCTGCTCTAATTTACCCAGGTATACATACGGACAGCCTGTGCCAGGAAGTGTTACGGTGAAGGTCTGCCGACCTTTGGATATTTATTCTTTTTCCATGTCAGTTTCAGAACACCTTCAGTTAACGGGTCCCTGTGAAACGATGACGAAAGAGGTAGAGTTACACACACTGAACGTATGCCAGAACAAATCAGCACTTTGATTCATTCAAACAATCAGCATTAACAGGAGTCAGTCTTTTTCTATTATTAATTTAGAGCCCGTTTATATTTTTACTGGGCAAAATGTGAAACTTAATCAACATTTAAAATATAGATCGGCACATTTTTCTGCCTCGACCCAGCCAGAATTGAATTCCAAGTTTGAGCAGTCTAAAGTTCAATCGACATCCAAATTTAGCAAAAAAAAAAAAAAAGAGAGAAAGAAAAAAAAACCCACCTTTAACACTGAGAAGAATTGATAATAGTTTTCTCAGATTGGAGTTGTCAGATGCAGATGTGTTTTTGTTCAGAGAAAGCCATGTTAAGTTGAGATGCTAGCTTGCTCTAATGTTTCTGTCATGTAGTGATGGAGTGGAACAGGATGTGCATTTCAGTGTGTTATTTTAAGAAGCTTGCTTTAAAGAAATGTGAAAGTCTCAAATAATGGACGGTTTCAACTTTTTATCTGTTCGATCGGTCACCATTAATTTTTTTGTCATTTGACTTTTCAGATGGACAAAACAGGCTGCGCTGTGTTTGAATTTAAAATGTCAGATTTCACCAAAATTGACAAAAAGATAGCATATGATAGACTAGAAGTAAGTGCCGCTATGGAAGAGGAGGGAACAGGTACGTCTTGTTTAAAGCCTACGTTCTCACAATGACCGTAATGATAAGATGTCATAATATGGAATCTTCTTTTTACATTCAGGTATTTCTCACTCACAAATGAAGAGAATAACAATTTCATATGTAATTGGAAAGCTGACTTTTGTTGATCCTCCCAAGATTTATGACCAAGGCTCAAATTTGGAAGGAAAGGTAAGAACGATAAAGAGTTATCAAAAACTATTTGTCCCCTTTCACATTTTTGACTTTTTTGTTACACTTAATTTTTGCATTAGATAATCAAACAAATGTTAATATCAGACCAGGATAACCTGAATAAAGACAGAATATAGTTTTAAAATTACAGTTTCTTTTGTGTTATGGGAAAACAACCTGGTTCTGTGCAAAAAAAAAAACAAAAAACAAAAAACTGATCACCCCGCTTCTTAAGCCATTGATTATCTGTAAACAAACAGTTTTTGAACAGTATGTTACATTTTTCCAGTCCCACAAAGGAATAATTACTGCTACACTTGTAAAACTCGAAAAACATTTAAAAACACATTGTCTGACAAGATGAAGTGAACTAAAATATCTTAAAAAGCAATCAATCATGTCTTGGTGTAACGTAGTTCAAAAGCAGACAAATAAAATCAATGACATGTTTCACTTTTGAAAAAGCTGCACAGCAAGTTTTAAAAGGTCGGTACAGTGTAAAATTGAGGTTTTTTTTTTGTTTTTTACATCAACTCTTTCAGCAATTAGCAAAAGTTTGGTGGAACTGCACATCTGCTGAGCTCATTATACAAGATACTTCTCTGTGCTACGCTGGTGCAAACGTTAAAAGTTCACTAGAGGAGCCATGTTGTGATGACTTCCTAGAGGTAGAGTTTCAAAAAGAGCAGATATTTCAAAGAGACAAAGCCCCAATTTCAAAGAATTTAATCAGGATGTAAAATTTGTTGTATTTGATATTCAGCATTTTTATGACAACTGACTGTAACAGTCACTTATCTATGTTATGAAGTGGCGCTAGGTGACTGGAAAACTCATAATATGCTCCCTTTAAAGCTTTGGTACTCAAATAAATCACAGCTAAAATCATTGGAGGAAAAATGGAACGGTGCTGAACCTTCCTAGGATTGGCTGGTGAACCAAAATCACTTCAAATGTGCATCAAGAACTTGTCCAGGAGTTCACAAAAGAACTTGAATAATATCTAATGCACTGCAGACCTTACTGCTTGAGCTATAATCATATTTCATGATTCAACAGTATGACAGACTTGGAAGAAATGAGGCCCACAAGAGAGAGAAAAAGCACTGTTGACCAAAGAAAAGCACAGAGACAAGCTCATATTTGGCAAATAAAAAAAACTTTATTGACTTACCATAGTTAATTGAACCATAAATTCTGCCTCGGAACATTTTGGAGGCAATCCGACCCTTTGTGACCTGCAGACAAAAGTGCGCTTAAAGCTTCCAATGTGAAATTATTTATTTATTTTTTTTGCCTATTATTCACTTTTCCAAATATGTGAAATCCGAACGTGAACTGCAAAAACCTTGAAAACGTCCGTCGTGTGCAGTAGAGGGCGGAATAACGTCACACGTAGCAAGCATGCTTCGTTGTTTCAGGAAGTAAACCGGTGGTACCAGACGGTACCAGTGGAACTTATCTAAAGTCACTAATCAAGTACAAAACTGTCGTCAAGAAGAATTTTAAAGTTGTTGTCCAACCATTCTGTGTCCACTGATAATCTTTTATATTAAAATTCATTGGATGATCTAATATATATATTTCAATGTGACAAAAAAGCAAAACCAGAAGAAGCTTTTAAAAGAGGGCAAATAGTTTTTTCACAACACTATGTTTTTGTACTATTTATTTCTTTTTTTCAAATCATGTTGGTCAATTTTTAACGAAAATTGTATTTTCTATAGATCAAGGCTGTTCACTACAATGACAGACCTATCCCTGACATGCCGGTGTACCTGTTTGAGGGTCATGCTTGGTCTCCAAACTTACTGCAGAACCTCACAACTGACACCGATGGCTTTGCTACATTCTCTATCAGCACAGAAACATTTAGTGGAGATGTCTCACTCACTGTGAGTAAATGAAGGCTCTAAAACAGTGGTTTAGAACACAACTCCCGCTACCAAAAACAAACCCTTTAGCTACTTCTTATGACCACCATCAGGTCTTCCTAAAGCTTGCTTTCTGTACAAACAGATAAGTTCCTCGCCAACATGGAAGTACCCTGAATATAGATCGGCTCACATTCAGGGAGAACTTCACAGAATTCAGCAGTCCCAACCTCCTTCTGATGAAGCCATAGCCGCCAGCTCCTTGAAGATCAAGAACAGCGACACAACACTTCCATGTGACAAAGAGGTGGAGATCTCCATTGATTACACTTTTGTGCGTGAACAACAGGGATCCGTGGATATTAGGTATCTGGTGAGTAATTTCTCTGGTGAACACTATTATTGATTATCTCATGAGTATTGACATGGACTCCACTGACAGTTCCATGACAACGCTGTCTTTGTGGAGGTTGGTTTTTGCACTGCTTGCAAAAACCAACCTGAAGGCAGGATTTTAAACTGTTTGTGGTCCTAAGAACCACAAACCCTGATGATCCTCTCCACAGACCCAATTGCTCATTGTAGTTTGGACTTCTCATGCTTTGCAAACAAGCCCGACGACAATGGTGGATGTGGACAGGACAGGCTCAATAATGACAGTGCAGAAGATGACCAGCAGCTCCTGTGCAAGGTTGTACCTCTAGAGCCGCTGCAGGAAGAAGACTCTGCTGAGTCTTCTTCTAAACAGTGTCTATTAGTAGGAACCCTCTCAGGGTGGTTCCTGGGAACCAGAAGTGATCCACAGTAGAAACAGTGTTGCTGAGGATGCTGAAGGAAGAGACGATGGGAGATGTTCTCCGGAGGTCCACTGTCATCTCCACAGTTTTGAGCAAGTGTCAACCTACTGTCATATTCTGTGTTGCCTGTATTGCTTTAGTGCAATACAATGTTTGTGATCAGAAGGCCTTCAGTTGCAGGGTCAAATCCCATTTCCTGAACCAAGAGTGAGATGTTTGGGTTTTCTTACTGGACCCACCATCCCTGCAATCTTATGAAAGTGGAAAACAATAGATGGGTGGATAGTTCATACCTAAACTAAAGACTTTCTGAATCAGTGTCAGCATTCGGTCTTTATTAAGAGTCAACATCTCACAACTTGACCTCGTATACCTCGCAAAAGTCTTTAAAATTGTGAGGTGATCTCGGGTCTTGAGCCTCTTTCAGTTCAACCCACAGATGTAGTTCTGGGAAAACTCAAGCTACATCTGAAGAAAAGTAACATCAGGGCATGATGTTCCCACCACCATGTTTTATTGAGTGCATGGTGTGTTTTGTGTTATGGTTTAAACCAGATGATCAACCACAAAAATTTCTGTAAGATGTTAGTCAGTTCTTAATGTTTTCTTTGGAGAAAAAGGCCTACGTCTTGTAAACCGTGCAGAAGTATGGAGAGTACAGAAGACGGTTGCCATAAGGAGGATATAACCAATACTGTCTATGTCAAACTCTTGGAGGGATCCTGAACATATGCCATCTAAAGTTTCTAGCTATAAAAAGCTAAAGCTGTGTGATCCTCCTTTGGGTCAAAAATAACCGTTTCTGTTTTGCTTTCATTCAACTGTCAGTGTGCCTCAGCACAGCTGTGGCTACTGTCCAGTAGATTGCCAACATCAATGCCACCCTGGACCAACCTGGTTATTTCTTTGTCGGCAGTCAACAGCATTAATTTCTCTAAAAATCCTCAGGTCCTATATAGAGGAGCTATTGGCGATGGAGGACAAACACAAGTTCAAGTGGAAAATAGACCAGGTGCGTGAAGACTGACGCGTCACTGAATCAAATCATTTCCTGTCAGATTTGAATTTATATGGTAGTGAACTTAATGGATCTATGGAAGAATGACTGGATTGTTATTTTTATGGTAACTATGTGTTTAAAACTGTTTTTCCCCCCCCCCAGTGACTGAGGGTGAGGTGTCCTTTAAGCTGACCGTGTCTCCTGACATGGCACCGTTGATCCAGGTTGTGGCTTACGCTGTCCTCCCCAGCAAGAATGTGATCGCTCACAAAAACGAGTTCTCTACAGAAAAATGCTTCAGTACTAAGGTCAGTAGGAACGAGAACACGTCGCACCAAACATAAATCACACTTGTATTGATTCATAGCATATTAAAGCAGCATATTTTTTTTTAGAAATACGATGCTTCTAAAAACATGCTAAGCATGTTACACATCAATAGTTTTAGTTTATACTACATTTATTTAACACCTCAAAGGTTGCTCTATAAAAATAGATTCAGCTATTTATTGGGTACATATTGCTATGTGTACATCACGTGTGCTTGTCAGGTCTCCGTGGATTTCTCTCCGTCTCCAGCTGTTCCAGGAGAGGTGACCAAGCTGCAGCTGACGTCTCAACCCAACTCCCTGTGCGGGATCAGCGCCGTTGACCAGAGTGTTCTCATCAAGGAGCCTGGAAATACTCTGAATGAAGACAAAGTAATAGCTTACCACATTTAGCATTCTTTACAGACACATCTTCAATGTTTTGAAATAAAAGGGACGTTCATACAAACAATATTGGCAAAAAAAAACCCAAAGGGGGGAAAAAAAGATTTCCATCTCTAAACCTTTTTTTTTCCTTTCCAGATATTTTCCTTGCTGCCTCTCAGGACAATATCACATATACCATACCAGATTGAAGATCCTGTCGAATGTTTACACGTGAGGCCAAGGAGATATGTTATGCCTTATCCACGTGAAGAAGAAGACGCCTATTCAGTTTTCAAGGTACCAAAAACAAACATATTAAATATAAACGTGCAGCCTTCTTTTAAAATGCCGTTTTATGCACTTTTTTACTGTTTTGTCTAAAACTGCACAGAAAGTAGGACTGAAAACGGCAACCAATTTGGTAATAAGAATACCGACGTGCCTCAAATTGAAAGGAAGAGAATATCATCAAGGTGTGTCGTCATGGTAACCATCGGCTTGTCAAGTGGTACAACAGAAGAAATAGCCTTAAAAAGAAAGTGTGTCAATTTTTATTCACATCTGCTTTACTTTTTTCTGCTTTTTTGAAGGATTATCAGGAGGGTATGGTATTCAGCTAACCAGAACGTCTCTCGGTGCTTCACCGGGTGTAGGATATGCATCAGCCCCTAATTTGGGTCCTGAACCAATAGAAACCGTTCGTACCTTCTTCCCTGAGACCTGGATATGGGATCTTGTGGAAACTGGGTAAGACTTGCTTGTTCAAGGCCCACAGGGTAAATATATTCCAATGGTAGCACTTTAAGGAGTCAGCACTGTCCTGCAAATTTCCAACCCTGTCAACATGTTAAGAAACATGGCAGTGAAGGCAGCCGCCCTAACCTGCCATTACTTTGTGAACATCTCCAGTGTTTCTGGCAGTCATGTTGAAAACATGCATAGTTTAGTCAATTTCTGTGTAGCTTTGTCTGTAAAGTGTGCACTGAAATGTAGATTTATCAGTGATTTGTGTTATTTTACAAAAAACAGCTCTACCAATACAGTTTGTATCTGAAATTTAACCATGAAACGTCCCATGTTTTATGATGACACAGATACTTAAAACAAGTGAAGAACATAAAAAAGCAGGTTTTAAACTGATAAACGAATATGAGAAGTGAAAAAAAAAATTATTTTTTCAATATGTAATAGTCATAATCCTTGTCCATGCCCGTTCCCTTGTCTTGTGGAGGCCTATTGGTTCAGCGCCACCTTTAGGTTAGTTCTTAAAATTTGTAGGTCAAGGTTATTAACCTCTAGGTGAGCAGCGATGTGGGCAGGCCGGTTAGGACAACTAACTTGTCCCAGATTTATTGCGATAATCGATAATATTGTTGTTTTGAGAACATTTTCAGGTATTATAATGGCAATGGCATAATCATGCAAGAACACATTCTTAAAGATCACTAAACTTTAAATTCTAACAAACATTTACCACTGGAGCTGGAAGACATTTTAAATAAATGAACATAATATGTGGTTAAAATAAACTTTAGAAGCTATTTCAAGGAATATCCAAAACATATTAAATTTAATATGTGTATTGTGTGTTATCCCTCATCCTAATGAAGTCTGATCCACAGTTTAACAGTTTGTTTGTGTATGTGTTGATCCAGGCCTTCTGGAACCAAGGACATGTCCCTGTCTGTCCCAGACACCATCACCACCTGGGAGACGGAGACTTTCTGTTTGTCCCCTCAGGGTTTTGGTTTGGCTCCTCGTCAGAAGCTCACTGTCTTCCAACCTTTCTTCCTGGAGCTCACCATGCCCTACTCCATCATCCGGGGGGAGAACTTTGAGCTGAAGGCGACCGTCTTCAACTACCTGACCAAATGCATCATGGTAAGGGTTGATTTACATGCTGACACTGCAATGCTTGGCAGTATTTAAAATTTTCAATGGCGGTGAAAACAAGCGACGTGTCCTGGTTTTGGTCTTACTTTGTTTTTAACTAGCACTGAATCGGAAGATGTAAGATTTTTTTTGCAGTGTCAAAAGAAACGTCACCTTTTGCAAAAGTGTTTTAGGGTGGCATTGTTCACTGCAAAAACAAAATGCAGTTGCTTCTGCAGCTGCAATGTAGCTCATATATGAGGTGTTGTTCAACATGTCCAAGATGTGTTGCACATGTACGGAGCACACGCAGAACACGATAGATGAATCCACACAGAGACCAGAGCGTTAAACTTGTTTTCTTCAACAGGTCAAAGTGACTCCAGCCCCCTCCTCAGATTACACCCTCACCCCCCTCTCTGGGGATCAGTACACTTCCTGTCTGTGTGCCAACGAGCGGAAGACCCTCAGCTGGACCATGAATCCCACAGTCTTAGGTGAGGATGAAACTTTTATTATTTTATTCAAACTTTAAATATTAGCTCTTACATAAGGTCAATAGACTTGGATCTCCTTTCCCCTTCAGAACTATTTATTCTTTACAAACCCAGTGAGATCCGTCTGCAAACAGAATGACAACAGATGGTGTTGGTTGATGTTTTTTTAGGGGTTGTCAATGTGACTGTGACCGCTGAGGCCGTTCCATCTCAAGCTTCCTGTGACAACGAGATTGTGAGCATTCCAGACAGAGGTCGCATCGACACAGTGACCCGTCCTCTGATTGTAAAGGTTGGTCTAATCAATGCATATCTTTTAAAAATGTTAAAGGGTAACTGTTACGCTTCCTTTTAGACAAGTTAGGTTAGGATAAATGTATGGGCGATATAAAACATGTCTATTAATTCTTTTAAATCATTCTGAGATAAAGAGATTTCACTGGCCCTGTTCTGCCTGTTTTCAGTTCCTTCGAGAGTGAGCTATTTTAAGATTTATTTGCATAAAAAAATAAACCTTGAAATGGCTACCTTATTTACATAAAAGGTTTTGTCATTTTTATGTAAATAAGCTGCTGGATGTTTACACTCGCACTTCATACACAATAAAATGGCAGAAAACAGATGCATAATTACACAACCGCACATCTTTGGTCCTGAGTCAAACCCTGGAGCAGCAGAAGTGGAGCTTCCTGCACAATTATCAAGGATCCAGCAGCATCTGAATTGTTTCAGTCAACAGTAAAACACATGTCTTAAACAGCGGTAAAAACCAGCTGACCAGCTCCACTTGAGTTGCTAGGTAACAGGGCAGTGCCTGCCAATTGAGTTAATATTCTGGAGATTTTTGAAACATCTCCTTTTCTAGACAACAAAAAACAGCAACTCATGGCCAGAAAATGACTTTGTGTTTTTTTTGTGTGTTTGGACTGTTTCTGGAAGGAGTAGAGTCTTAAATGGAAGTACAAAAAAAAAAAATGTCCAAAAAACACATTTTGGACAACAGTTTCCCTTTAAGACCTAAAATAATAAAATCTAACATTCTTTGATTGTCAATTTTTATTTCTCATCTCTGTCAGGCTGAAGGAGTTGAAGTGGTAAAGACACACAACTGGCTGCTCTGCCCCAAAGGTCAGTGTGATGTTCACCAAGCACAGATTGTCACAAATGTTCATAAAGAAGAGATGAACGACAGGCATTATCAGAGAAAACGTGTATTCACATCACATTGTTGTATATCTGCTGTTTGTTTTCATGGCACAGACCAAAACTCCAAAACTATTAATACCTTGATTTGTTTGATTTGTTTTTCTTTTTTTTAAAAACCTTGCCATAAGCTCCACAGCTCTGAAGCTCAGACCGATAAAGATTCCCTCATCTGGGCACTCTGGATGCTCAAAACTAAGAGTGAAACTGGCAGCATGACCTAGTTTCACAGCTGACCTGTTGACCTCATGATTTTTTGATCACTCTCAGCATTGACATGTCATACTAAGATAGTGTGTGGATCTATAAATATTGTCGCCAGCATAAAGTGAGACGGTGGCGTTTCGTCAAAAGTAAAGTTCTCCGCGCTGACACAGCGGAACAATTCAACACTCTTGATCCAAATGCACATGATGCAGAAACCCATCAAAACTAAACCACATTCTTTTCATTTCTTCACCTCTAGATCTACCTAACATAGATCTTTCAATATTCCAGTTTCAGTTGTTTTTTTATGACCAGAAGGGAAACAACAGTTACATGATTAGAGTGTTTCAGTGATTCTGTCGTGATTCTCTCATGATTCATGATTCTTTGACTGTGTGCATGGTTTCTTTGTTTTAAAACTGGCCTTCTGTTGAGGTTTGTCTCTCCTATCTGATGAGTGTTTTTGTGCAAACGCAGGAGAAGTTCTGACTGAGAAAACAGAGATACAGCTGCCTCAAAACGTGATTGATGGATCAGACCGTGCTACGGTTTCAGTCCTGGGTAAACTGCTTTAGTCAACCAAACACAGCTACTCCAATTATCTGCTAATTCTACAGTCATATTGTTGCACTGCCATGAGCTTCTTTACACGTTTTTAAACCTGCTGAATATTTAAAATACAGACACGTGCAGTGAAATTTGTTTCTATGTTTTTATCACAGGTGACATTCTTGGCCGCGCCCTGCAGAACCTGGACGGTCTGCTGCAGATGCCGTACGGATGTGGGGAGCAGAACATGGCTCTGCTGGCTCCCAACATCTACATCCTTGAATATCTAGAAAAATCCCTTCAGCTGACGCCAGCCATTAGAGAAAAGGCGTCCAAGTTCTTAAGCAGCGGTAAGTCTCATTCAGTTGTATAGTGCAACTGAAGAAACCAAACACTGCAGACAGACAGAATATGCTTCCGCGTGTATCAGTATCTTTGTTTTTCCCCAGACGCATAAAACGTTTCTTAGTGAACTCTGGAGGCTGACTTTCACACCTTGTGTAAACTTGTTTGTGTTGATCTACAGGCTACCAGAGACAGCTGAACTACAAAGACGAACACGGTGCATACAGCACATTTGGAAGAGGACCAGGAAACACCTGGTGAGAACATCACTGACCAGTCTGAGCACGCTCTGTTACTCTGATCAAATCGTGACATTTACACAGAACTGGGTTGAGGAAAGAGGAATAAAATTCCTTGTTTTATTTTTTAACAAAATGAGGAATTTGTCAAAAAATAAATATCTGTTTTCTTGCTTACATTCTCACTCATAATGTAAAAACTCACACAAAAAAGGAACTGTTTTCTGTATAGCATTTTTTTCTAATCATTGCATCGGTTTTACTTATTAAATGCGACACTTCTTTGTCTTTTTTTTTCTCAGGCTGACAGCTTTTGTTCTGAGATCTTTCTCCAAAGCGAAATCTTTTGTCTACATCGACCCAGAAAAACTTGAAGAATCAAAGCTTTGGCTGGAACAAAGGCAAAATGTCAGCGGCTGCTTTCAGCCTTCAGGAAGGCTCTTCAACAACAGAATCAAGGTATGAAGGTGTCTCCCCGAAAGGTCAAAGGTCATCTGGCTGCAGACACTTCCAACAGAGTTACAGTGCAAGGCGGTAACAGCTCTCATGTAAATTAGAAATGTTTTGTTTTGTGTTCTTGGCCCATTTCACATGGGACAAGAACAGAAATGGAGTTTTTTTTTTTTTTTTTTTACAATAACCCAAAATGTGATATTTATACTTTCAACTGAGAAAAGCAGTTGAAAGTATAAAGCTTAACCTGACAGCGTTAAGCCCTCTAGATAGAAATACAACAGTTATTAGTATCATCCAATTATTTTAGATTTCACAGCAACTTCAATATTTCTAATTTAACAATGTAGAAAATAGGGCTAAACAATATATATTGTGAACATGTGATCACTCACAAATTGTTCAAAATGCTAAAAGTCAAGAGTGATGGTACGCAGATGAGAGGAAGATGTATTGCAATATTTATGAATATTATTACCATCAGTTGATTTTTTTTAATATTGTGGAGCCCTATTAAAGGACAACGCTGTAATTTTTCTTTAAGGAATCATTTGAAGCTCTATGTGGTTTTTCACAAGTTTGTATAATTTACAGCATTTTGTGTGGACCCCTAAAATGTTTATGTTCAGATTTCACCTTTTACCTTAGGGTTAGGTTTAAACCATGCTGTTTTATTTGGCCTAAACAAAGACAAAACTTAACATTTAATGTAGTCTCAGTGAGGTCTCTTTTCTGTTGTTCGTTTTTAACTTTCACTTTTTCTAAAAACAAAAACGGCATCATGGATTTTTCACTAATGGAACAATGAAACATTTGGATGATGTTCTAATTAACTGAGAATCACCTGAATGTTCGTAGGAAAAATGACCAAAGATTATTTATTTGTGGCTTACAGCACACAAAACGTCTCTGATGTCTCGAAACATTTTGAAAAATGCTTCATTTCTTTTGCATATAATAACATTTTGCCGGGATTGTTACAACTGCTTTTCCTGAAACCAAAATATATTTTTTATGCGAGGTGTTGGCTAAGCATGCAAAGGATCTGTAATAAACCACTGGGCCTAACCGTGAATCGCGATCGTCCTCTCATAACCAAATCTCTGTGATGTTTCGTCTCCACAGGGTGGAGTGTCTGATCAAGTGACCCTAAGCGCTTACATAACCGCTGCATTTCTGGAGATGAAAATATCCTCAGATGTGAGTAAATCTGAACAATTCTTCACATATTTTTATCTGGCAACTTGTAATTGTATGGATATCAAATCCTGGCCTCTCATTAAATAAACATATGTTATAATTAAGACTATAAGGAGACTCCTCTTTGTTTGCTGATTGGTTCATTATGTATTGTATGAGCAACTTGAGAAAAATGTGAAAATAAAGGTTGAAACTGCCCCTAGAGAAATTCAATCAAATTCAAAATACAGTAGACTTGAAATAATCAACACTGTTGTATTTTGTTTTGTCAAAGGATCGTGTGGTGGGACAGAGCCTGTTGTGCCTCAAAGAGTCCGTCAATGATTTCAGCAACACCTACACTACAGCTCTGCTGGCGTACGTCTTCACTCTGGCTGGAGACACGGAGACCAGAGCTCACCTCCTGCAGCACCTCGACTCAGTGGCCATCAAAGACGGTGAGTCGAGGCTTTGCTGGAAACGACTGACCAGATCAGATCAGATCAGATCAGATCAGATCAGATCAGATCAGATCAGATCAGATCAGATCAGTCTTTAATCATGTTGCTTCTGGATGCTTGTTTTTAGGTGGTTTCATCCACTGGTCCCAGACAGCAGCAGAAACATCAGCCTCTCTGTCTGTGGAGATCAGCTCCTATGTGCTGCTGGCCAAACTCTCTGCTTCCACCACTGCTGAAGACCTGGGTTACGCCTCAGGGATTGTTCGGTGGTTGACGACTCAGCAGAACTATTACGGAGGATTCTCCTCCACTCAGGTACTGGTTTCATGTTCATACGACAAACCCGTCTTACCTCATACCCAAAGGTTAACATGTTCAAAAGACAATGAGAGTTTTAATCTGCAGGGTTTCGGTCTAACTATAAAAGCTCGTCTCATACAAGGTCAATGCAAACCGCAGATATGATTCAACATAGTTGCTCTTTCAGAGGTTTGAGTGGAGCGCGCAGTGATATGAGGTCATATTATCTTTGAGAACAAACAATAACGTGTGTTGTGAGCATTTACGTCTTTCACACGTTCGCTCAATACATGTTCTGGTTCCCGCTCTGCACTTGCACCCTGATAAGGTAAACAAACTACACATCCAGTCAATCACCGACGGCTCTTTTTCATCCAATTCCTTGGAAATACTTTGCTTGGCTAAATAACAATCACAACCAGAGTATTAAAATTCTACACCAATCATCTGAACCAAACAAAAAAAAAACAACTTATGACTAGAAATACTTGAATTTTGTACGATATAAAATTAGTTAAGCATACAAATCCTTATTGGCCCTTTTTTTGGTGTTTTTTCTTTTATTTTACTTTGTAACTAGAGCTATCTCAATGCTGTACCTTTTACATTTTCTGTCCACTTGCAATAGTTTTGTAACACAGAAACACAGAAGGCTGCTGGTGGACGGTTCTAGTGCTCCTACTGCTGGGTTCTGCTGGTTTTCTGGGGTGAAATATGAAGTTGTCTAATGGAGTTTAGGCCCTTCAAAAATTGTTCCCTTTTGGAAAAACTTCTTTTCCTTGTTTACATTTTAGGCTTACAAACGCTACTTGACAACATCAATACTCATATAGTTCTGGGGAAACCACCTTGTTCTGTCTTTGTCTTGCATTTTGTGCGTTGTAGGACACGGTGGTGGCTCTTCAGGCTCTGTCCCTCTACTCCAGTCTGGTGTTCAGTGGTGAAGGTTTCAGCAAGGTGACAGTTCAGTCTCCCAGTGGTCCGCTGACCTTTGATGTGACCCCGGACAACAAGCTGCACTACCAGGAGAAGACGCTGCAAAGCGTGGCAGGACAGTACAGCCTGGAGGTGAAGGGGACTGGATGCGCCTCAGTTCAGGTCGGTGGCAGCCTCCCATCATGGAGAAAAGTGACTTTTGTTCATTTCAATAATTCTGAAACTACATCTATAAAATGTATATTTGTATTGTTTAAATATAAACAAATACAACAATTAACAAGTACACATAATTTGTAGGTTTTATTTTTGACTGTGCAAAGTTAGCCAAACGTAAAATGTTCACTTTCTAAGGATTAATAAACTCTCCTCTCTTGCGCTCCTCAGATCTCTCAGCACTACAACATCCCTCCTCCTCCTGATACCACCACTATGAGCTTGGAGGTTTTACTGAAGTACGACTCCTCTCACAGACCACCCAAAGCCAGCCTGATGCTCACCTCGCAGTAAGTCAGAAACATCATGTTAACGGATGGATACAAAAAACCTCCAAGGGCCTGAACGTCCCCTTGGGTTCAGTTAAATCCATCATCAAGGAGGAGACTAGTGAGGGAGGACACAAGGTCACCGTGACTACGCTGAAGGAGGTACAAGCGTCAGCAGCTGAGCAGCTGTCCAGGTTCTTCACCACTCAAAGCTTTGTAGAAGAACGGCAGTGAGAAAGAAATCTCAGATCAAGGCTCGACTAGAGTTTACCGAAACCATCAGGGCGACTCTATGGTGAAGATTTGGTCTGATGAGACCAACATGGAGCTTTTTTTTTTTTTTTTCATCAGATAAGATTCTGGGTCTGCAACCTTGAATATAACAATATGTTGCAACCACTTTTTTGGTTTCGATATCTTTATCTTAGTCATTATTTTGTAGAAATGAGTTTTTACTTTGATATTGGAGTTGTTTTTTTATTTTTATTTTTTGTCGAAGCCAAAATTTGGTTGATCATGATTTGATTTGTGAATATAATAGAAAAGATGAAACATCCAAGAGGATCAGTGTGTACTTTAGTCACTGAGCATTCTACTCTCTGCTTGTCAAATAGCTTTTTATTTTTACCTCAATAAGATTTTGGGGTTCATGGCTCTGTTTAGCTGCTTCTGCATCTGGTGAATTTGTAACACAGCTTAAGAAAAACATCCCCAAACCACAATACTTCCACCATCGTGCTCGGCTGTGGGGGTGAACGTCTTGCTTCTTGCTCTTCCCTTGGAGATGTGAGCTGATCCCTTTCTTGTGATCATCTTGTATTCAAACTTTTTGCACCTGAGGTTTTTGTCAACTTCTCACCAAGCTGCCTGCTGCCTGGCCTGCCTTCTACAAATACAACATATGTTCTTTGTACGCACAGCAAGTTGAGGTTGGGAGTTTCTGTATCTGACCTCTTATCGCTGAGCGACACAATTCTGTTTGGCCTCTTATTTCAACCAATGTTATCCCAATGGACTTTTTACTTTTGCTGAAACGTTTTGTGTTATTTCTGGACTTTTTTGCGGACATTTAGTCTCTTAGCATAAAATGAGTCCCTGCAAACAAATAGAGATTATATTTCTCCACTTCAACTACTCCACAGTCTGTTGCTGTGTTCCAGGTACATTGGCAAAGAGGCGAGTACCAACATGGCGATCCTGGATATCACCTTGCTCTCAGGATTCATCCCCGAGCCGCAGTCTTTGAAGGACGTGAGTAAAGCAGCAACTTCAACCTGAACCCAGGTGTTAGCAGAACTCTGGACCCGATCGCACAGTGGCAGTGATAATAAGGCTGCTGAATGTCTTCTGCTCACAGCTTGAAAAAGCTCTGCTGGTGGATCGGGTTGAATACAAGAATGACCATGTCGTGGTGTACTTAGAGGGGGTGAGACCAACCAGCAGCTCAGAGCAACACATTGTGACAGACGACTTTGTCACTCTGTTAAATCTCTGTTTTTGTCTTCTGTTCAGATTCCGAAGGGGACGCCGATCAACCACAGCCTGGAGCTCCTGCAGAAGATTCCTGTTCAGAACCTCAAACCAGCAGTGATCGCCCTCTATGACTACTACCAGCCCAGTAAATACTCTTACAAAACAACACAAAACACAATTTGAGTCACTTTTTAAATCAATGAAATAACACTTTTCCTTTCACTATCTTCCTCTTCTAGCTGACCGGACTGAGAAGGAATACAAAGAGGCTAATCAAGGTACAAAAAATATCTGACATAATTAACATCAACCACATTAATAGCCCAAATCTTTTCCTTTTATTGTTATCGAAATGCACAAAACGTCTTAGGGTTAGACTCAGACTAAAACATTTATTTGTGGCGTCCAGTGGTGTGCACCACTAAATAATTTAAATGAACTGTGTTAACCCTAAAGCATTAGTGTTAATAAATATTAATTCCATTAACGCTAGTCAGCTGCTACCGCAACATGGTTATTGGCAGACCCTGATGCTACAACATAGCATATCGCCTTCAGAAGGTGATTCTTTGGTTCAGACGTTTCAATAATAGTTTCAGTTTTATAGTTGATCTTTCATAATATTCTTGAATTGAAATTGCTTTGATTTTTAAAGGTTGTGTATATTTTCCTTTGGTTTTGTCCTCTCTAGAAACCTTCAAGGTCACCTAGTACAATAAGTCGTTTTTGTAGAAAAGCAGCAAATCAGCGTTAGGTTTTTGCTAAACTCTGCAGTACTGGATTTTTTTTAAAAACACATGCTTGGTTATTTTATGGAACTCCATTTGTTATTAATAGTGATATATTTTCTTTTCTTTTTCTTCTGCAGCTTGAAGACTGACCTGAGCCATCAGTGATTCAGAATTTTCTTCAGTTTCTTTTTACCAGCCAACATGAATTGTCTCTTATTTCAAGAGTATGTTTGATGTTCATATGCAACTAAAGAATAATGGATAACATAATAAAATAAACAGATCCTTAAAAAGGTTTCACAGTGCTATTATTAAGCCATTTGACCAGATGAGATAAAGTTGTGCATGTGTACACGCGCACGGCTTAAGCAACTTGATTATTGGGGCCTGCCCATAGCAATGCATAAGGAGAGCATAAGGAGAGCAGTGAGTCACTGCCTCCATGCATTGCATGGCAGGCACCTATTGTTCTTCACCTAATAGAATATCTCTTTATTATATATTCGTCTTCCGTGCGGCTCGTACTGCTGCGTGCCCACCCACAAAAGTGGTATCAAAACGTGCGGCTCGATCCCGGCATTGGAGCTATTACTTTTGGAGCTCGATCCCGGCATTGGAGCTATTTGGAGCGTTACGATGGTGACGTAAAAAGCGAAAAACGATCAAAAATTTTTGTCAGTTTGAAACTGCCGAAACTAGAGTGTAACTGACGTCTCGTTAGAGTGTGGGAAGCAGAGCGATTTTGACCAAAAAAATTTTTTGAAATCGCCGTCACGCCCACAAATATCGCCCTATCGGTATCAAACTCGGTCATGACATCGATACGAGTGCCTGCTCCAGTAAAATGTTTTCGAAATTTTCCTAGGGCTTACGGTTTTCTGTCAAGGTGCTTCAGAGCGAAGTCATGCGACAGGATTTCCACACGCTCAGCCACATTGACTTCCATGTATTTCTCAAAAATGTCAAACCTCAGCGCACACCATTTTTATCTCGTCGCTGTTATTACTGTGAGTGATGTACAGATATGAATCGCGGTACTATCGGAGACGAAAGATAGCCCTCTCATACGCTTCAAACGTTTTACCGATACGTGTCACGGTTCCCGAACGGGAAGGAGTTGTTCGGACTGCTTTTTTCATTCAAGCTGACTTGGGTGTCTCACAAAGATAGAATTCTTTCTCCACCTTTCTGTCTCACACACATGGCAACTGCTGTGTGTGAGAGGTAAAATGGCAGAGGATCCATTCCCATAGCAACGGAACACAGTAGGGCCGAGCAGCTGATTAGGACTACAAATACTCCATATTTGTAGTTTTAAATAAAAATCAGTTAAAACAGAGGGCAGAACTGATATGTAGAACTAATTGCAGTTTTGACCAACAGATAACTGATTTATCCAAAACACTGTTACTCATAGGATTATTGTAGCCCTTTAAAATAAAGCCTACTGAAAATTTCAAAATAAAAGCCTGAATATTCCTCTCAGGCCTTTCACAAAAACTAACTGCTTCAAACAGTTAGAATTATGGCTCTCCTTGTGTGTCTCACTCACATGACAGTTGAGCTGCTCTTTAGAACTACAATGACTGAATTAAAGAACTACAACATGGTGAAACTGTCACTTTCTACTGAGGAGGACTAAGCTGTCCTTTACAACTACTTGTGTTTTGGGAGTTTTATAACTGATTTTAACCAACCGTTGTTACACATGGGATTACTGAAGCAATTTCAAATGAATCTTCCTGAAATTTTCAAAATAAAAGCCTTTACATTTTTACATCAGATAATTGTTATTTTTGCAATTACAAAACTGATTTAACCCAATCATTGTTACACATGGGATTAGTTGGGCCCTTTGAAATGATGATTACTGAAAATTTCAAAATAAAAGACTTGACAATTTTTGAATCAGGTAATTGCTCTCTTGGGCATTATGTGACATCTTTAACAAACCCACTATTACACTTTGGATTAGTTTGGCCCTTTGAAATGAAACTCACTGAAAATTTCTAAATAAAAGTCTTGACATTTTTTCCATAAGGTGATTGCTGCTTTGGCCTTTCTGTGAATGGTTTCATGAAACCACTGTTACACATTTGATATGTGTGGCCATTTTAAATGAAGCCTATTGAAAATTTCAAAATAAAAGCCTCCAAATTGCCCAGAGGTTAGTGCACTGCCGTAGGCAGTGCAATAAGATTATCCTACATTTTCTTTGTGTCTCAGGCTAGGGCTCTGACTTGCGCAGCAAGGCAGAGCATTAGCATTAGCATTTTACCTTAAATAAGGTATTAGCTATGTCTCAAACATATTAGCCATGTTTTGTATACTGAATGGAGTGAGTCAATTACAGACAACATGCTAGTGATGCCCCACATGCTACTGACAGTATTCAAGCTAACATTAGCATTTTGGCTAATTTTAGCGTATACACTTATTTTAACAGACTGAGAGGTGCAAGTCCATGTTAGTAAACATTCCTGTGATTTTTTTAGCAAAGCTTAGCATTGATGCTAATGTTTAGCATCAGCACGCTGGGTCCAATCCGACGGGCACACTTTGGCAGGCCCCAATTAAATTTCTTCAGGAATTTTCTAGTTATTAATACAACCTTTTTTATCCTGCGTTTGCGCCATGTCAGCTGTTTGAGATTACCCCCTGTGCTTACATCACCACACTTTCTGATTGGCTACCTTTGATTGGCCATTCAACAAGCTGTGTTCTCTCTCCCAGTGAGGGCAACCCCCATGGGCTGCGATAAAAGGGCCAAGACAATGTTGAACATGCCTGATTTTAGATAGGAGCGGTCCAAGGTTCCAGCAACACACCACGCAGACAGGATCATCGTACGATTATCACAAGTGACAATCTTAGTACTCGGAACGTTCTAAGATTGTCATTAGGGGAAAATCAGGGCAAAAATTTTAAAATTGTGTCACGTGACCTCGTCCCCACCCGTCTCCCCCGGGCAGCAGTAAAACTGCCAAGCCTTAACAGGTCCGCAGTGATGAAAAGGTTGGGGGCCACTGCTTTACCAAACACTGGGGACCACTGGTCTACCAAACACTGGGGACCACTGCTGTAACAAACACTAGGGACCACTGGTCTACCAAACACTGGGGATCACTGGTCTAACAAACACTGGGGACCACTGCTGTAACAAACACTGGGGACCACTGGTCTACCAAACACTGGGGATCACTGGTCTAACAAACACTGGAGACCCTGCTCTACCAAACACTAGGGACCACTGCTGTACCAAACACTGGGGACCACTGCTCTACCAAACACTGGGGACCACTGCTGTACCAAACACTGGGGACCACTGGTCTACCAAACACCGGGGACCACTGCTCTACCAAACACTGGGGACCACTGCTGTAACAAACACTGGGGACCACTAGTATACCAAACACTGGGGATCACTGGTCTAACAAACACTGGGGACCACTTCTGTAACAAACACTGGGGACCACTGGTCTACCAAACACTGGGGATCACTGGTCTACCAAACACTGGAGACCACTGCTCTACTAAACACTGGGGACCACTGCTGTACCAAACACTGGGGACCACTGCTCTACCAAACACCTGGGACCACTGCTCTACCAAACACTGGGGACCACTGCTCTACCAAACACTGGGGACCACTGCTCTACCAAACACCGGGGACCACTGCTCTACCAAACACTGGGGACCACTGCTCTACCAAACACTGGGAACCACTGCTCTACCAAACAGCGGGGACCACTGGTCTACCAAACACTGGGGACCACTGCTCTACCAAACACTGGGGACCACTGCTCTACCAAACACTGGGGACCACTGCTCTACCATACACTGGGAACCACTGCTCTACCAAACACCGGGGACCACTGGTCTACCAAACACTGGGGACCACTGGTCTACCAAATACCGGGGACCACTGGTCTACCAAACACCGGGGACCACTGCTCTAACAAACACTGGAGACCACTGGTCTACCACACTCCTGTTAATAAACGCCTTGCCTTGTGACCAACTAATACAAAAACAGTGATCATTCATGCTATTACACGAGGCACACTATCCTCTATTAAAATTTTAAGTCATATTCAATATTTTAAATAATATTAAATATGTTTTCTTCAATAGCTTCCAAATCATGTGCCCCATTAACTCAAAATCAGTGTGAAATTGTTCTACTGTATAGATGAAGCATACTCATCTTTATTACATTTGACCCCTTTTTTATTTTCTAACTAATTTTATATTTTAAAAATATTTTTGAAAAATGTTCATAAAATGTATTACCTCAGATGATCATCACATTTGTTACCTGTATTGTTCAATTACATAAAATTCTAGGATAGGATCTATTTCATTACATGTTCACTTCTTACCTGAAATATGTTAAATACAGCAAATATTTACTTAAATTGTGATCTATTTCATAACATTTGCCTTTATTGTTTACTCTGAACTATTTAATTACATATTAAATGTTTAAAGATGGGCTCTTTCATCTGGTTTGATTGTTAAATGTTTACTGCAACATGTCTGATTACATAATTGTTTACTTTAATCACATAAAATGTTTATATGTTTATCATCTGAAACATTTTAAATATAAAATTTTTACTTAAAATGTGATTCATTTCATCAGCTGTTGACATGCAACTTGAAGTGCTTGAATCAAACGTTTCTTGAATGTTTACCACATTAAATTATAAAATGAGAGAAAACAGACACTTCTACACATTTCAACACAAACGGTTCATGGTCGTCTTCAGAGTGTGCAGCCTTGCTGAGAGCTCCTCTGCTGGTGTTTCCTCCTCAGCCTCTCCAACTTGCTCCTCTTCTATCGCCTCCGCTTCTGTGTTTTCATTATTTACCTCTTCTGGGCTAAATAATGAAAATCTTTTAAAAATTGTGTAACTAAAACCGTTATCTTAAGTTGTAAACTTTATTTTTAATGTACAAATATAAATGTATGGCTTTTTCTTCATGTGAATCTAAGTTTTATTGCCAATTAAACCTAAATATTCATCAGTAAAGTATAATCCGTCACTGGTGGCTGGATGCCAAAAACGGTCATTTTGCTTGGATGGTTGTGCAACGCTTCATCGTGTCCACTAGATGGCTTCACTTTCTCTGCACATTGCATGGAGAATGTCGATTACACACTCCAGCCGCTAAGGGGCAACGTAGGTCGTTACACGGTTTTCCTCTCCGCAGAACAAGACGAGCGTGCTGCGGCTTTTTTGGTTCAGTCTGTAGGCTGTCTGAAGACTGAGAGCTCAACCAGGAGGAGGAGTAACGTGGTCTTCTACTCCGCGGGACCAGACATCAGCTGCAATGTTGCTATTGAGCTGAAACAACACTATTTGTTGACTGTAATACATGACAGGTAACTTTTGTTCATATTTTTGTTATAAACATGGTCTTGTTTTAGCAGTGTATGTTAGCCTAGCTGAAACTACAGTTGCTCCTCCTCTTGTTAACGTTCGTGGTTAGCTACACGTCACCTGTGGCTAATATACATCCTCAAAAAAAAAAAAATGCAGCACGTCGACGCTGTTATTATCTTATAAAGAACAGACATAGAGGATAATTGTTTAGGGCTTAAGACTAACATATGTGTTCTTTTCGTATGAAGATATTTTGTATTTTTCTCGTAACCCGAGTTGTTGAGCTAGCTAGCCTGCCGTTGCCTTGACAGACACACAGCCAGAAGGTGCAGGCTGCTGTCACTTTGCAGCCTTATTTCCCTCTTGAGGTAACGTATTTTTGACGCCAGAAAAAGTCCGCTGCAGATAAAAGTATTGAGTGACTTCCTGAATGAAAGCCAAGCTAACGGCACCACAGTGACACTGAAGACGTTTCACCACAAAACTCGTAAAAATTACTTTTACCGATTCATTTTCGTGCTGTTTTTTTTTTTTTTGATAAACTGGCATCAGTTACATATGAGTACAAACTTTGGTCAGATACGTTTTAGTATAGATCTCAGTGTTGCATAACAGTATGATCACCTTATCATATTGAAACCACACTTACTTCTAGTGAATTTTCCTGTTGGTTTAATTGTTGACTTCATTACTATTTACGAATCGATATTTTATTGAAAATTGGAGAAAATTAATTTGCATCCAGTAAATAGAAGCTTTGTATTATTCCCTATTCTCTTTATTTGATTGTATTCACCACTTTGGCCATTTGACAGATTAGAGCTTCTTATCCCACCGAAATAATTTCTTCTGCTGTGTATAAAATATATTGGAGACATATTGCCACATTTTCATGCAGTAGTTTATAAAACATGTTTTACACTCTGGTTGTCAAAATAAGTGCAAAATACCGTGTCATTTCAAAATGTCTTGTGTGTTGTACCAAAAATAAAAAAAAGTCACTAAGGTGTGAAGTGGAAAAAAAAAACCCTGATAACATGCTTGAGTTGCTTTGTATATGCGGAAATGTTTTTATTTTTTTCTCTATTATTGTCACAATTTTCACAAGAATCTCCTTTTTCCGACAGCGCGCAGCAGACATGGAGCTTCACAAATCCGTGACCTTGTGGATATTTTGTTTGTGCCTAACTGGAGAGAGCGCATCTGAAAAACAAATTTTCTCTTCACCAGAGAGTCAAAATGGTGAAAACGGCCTGTCAGGTGAGTGTGTGTTCATCACGTTTTAATCTTTTGTAAGCTGACACTCGCACACCATGAAGTGCTACAGCATTATAGTTTGTGCTACATCTTTGTGATTGTGCCGGCACTAAATGTGGCTGTGCTGAGAATAGTACAGCTGGCATTTGCCATTAAGCCCTGTCCTCCAGCGTGGAGCAAGGCACCAAGTCAAACCCAACAGAATTAAGCTCACGTAGACGAGATAAAACAGCAGCAAAGCCATGCAAGCTGATAGCGTAGCACAGGTTCTTTTTTTTTTTATTTGAAAATTATGAACTCTGTAATCCAGGTTTGTCTTTTATCTCTGAACGTGAAGAAACTTTGTTTAAGCAACAGAAACTCTTGATCTGTCAGCTGTAAAATATGAACTTTGTGTTGATTTGGGCTTTTAATGTGCTTCTATTGCCCTTTGGGATTTTATACTACATGTTTGCACACGTCGCTAACTCGTTTGGTTGTGGTCTTTGTCACTGTTGCTGATCAGACGGTTAGAGTGAGAAATGCGCTGACATTTTGTTCACATCACTAGCACACCAGCTGAAGTGTATCTAAAGACATGTTACTGATCGTCTCACCAGGCTTATTGTGAGAAAATTTGTTTTCAAACTGAAAAGAAAAGGTTCAAGTGTATCCTGAATTCCGGTTGTTGACGGTAACTGTTGCCGTTATTAGGTGGCTGTTTGCCACCTAATAACGGCTGTTATTAGGCGAACAGTGTGCTGCTCGCAATGCCTGCACACAGAATAGTTTATGCAACTCGAGCTCTTACAAAAAAAAAAGCTGGCCAACCGGTATGTAAATACCTTATCTAGTGTCTCTGGATGTTTGCAAGCCAAATGAGAAGAAAGACCTAGTTACATGTGTGAGACTTTTGCAGGTGGTGGCCTTTATTTTTTCTTTTTTCTTTCTTCTTTTTTTTCCCCCTGACTTTTAGTCTCTGTTAGAGAGAATGTCTTTTCCTCTGCGGTATGTGGCTTTGCAGGTTTACTGAGGCTGAAAAGCTTGCATGCTGTGGCTCAAAAATTAACTTTTCGCTACACGGAAGTTAACTTCTTTGTTCTGGTTTAGTGGTTTCACTTAAAGCACAATTTAACGACAAGAAAATGTAGTTGGTCCTGTTTCCTGGTGTGTTCTCAGTGGAATAGTCAATGACACATTTTAGACTATTTGCTCTCTGTTCAGCTTTTGTCGAAACATGTTGATTTCAAAGACATAAAACTTTGTTCTGCACACTTTGATCAGTGTTTATTCAAATCAGAAGCTTTTTATGCAGAATTATGAGAAACAAAAACTTAGAAACAACCAGGATTAGGGACTTCATAGAGCTCTTGTCTCAGGCAAATACAAACCTAAAGGGAAGTTAGATTTATTTTGAGCAAGGTGACGACATAATTTTGCAAGATTCTTTCAAAAGATTTTAAAAGTAATGGTTCTCAGGAAAACTGAAACCATAGCATTGACGACCATAAATTGTACAAAAGTAGAATTATGTAATATCATAAAACTGCAGTATTGCAATGAAGAAATCTCCTTTAAGATGTTTTTGCGGAAGTATGTGGTCACTGCTGAAGCTGAATCGGTGCTGTGTGTGTATCTAAACCATCATTTCTCACTGACAAGGCCGCTCTCCTCATTGACCCTAACCTTCACCTCTTGTTCAAGGGTGTTTGGGAAATGCTACTAACATGCTTATTAAAAGTCCAAATAAATATGAACTAAAATAAAAATTTCCAAATCAAAGATGCAAGCAGCCATTTGCCATTATAAACCTGTATTATTATGTAAACTATACTTTGTGTTATGAAAACGTTTTTGCTTGTGTTCAGATTTTTAAGGTTTTCAGAATTTTCATCCCACTTAAACGTTTTAATAAACTAATTTTAATGTACAGTGGTTTATTATGTTTACTGTTTATTTACTTAGGAAAAAACATCCATCCATTTTTCAAGAGTCACCTGTTGACAAAAGGAAACCTTTAGAAGTGACAAGACTAACCTGACTGGAAAAGCATTTTCCCCTTGTTGTACCAATAATTACTTTTGTTAATGTCTGTTTCTCTAAGCATTCCCAGGCCTGATTCCTACTTTTAGAATCAATACATCTCTGAGATAGAATGTGCCTGTCAACATACAGTTGGATAAAAATATCTCAAAAGCAGAACATCCTCTCCTGATGAAAACAAATTCAGCAACAGGTGAAAAACTATTATTGATATAGTGACAATTTTTTTGTCTAAAATTACCTGACAAAGCCATTTCTAAAGCTCAGAGCTCCAATTAAAAACAGCGAGAAAAAAGTGAAGAAAATATGCAATAGTGGTGAACTTTGTTCTGTTCTATGGAAGGAAAATGTTTGTGTGTTTTTGCTGCTGAATTCTGTTATATAAGCAGAGCTGTTGTCAGTCAGTTTCTATAGTAACAGGTTTCAGAGTCAAAGGAAAAATATGAATGGCTTTGAGTTACTCTTCAACAGTTTTTCTGCATTATTTATCCCCTTGCTGCACTAAATTAATAATACCTACATGTCCAGGTTTCATTTTGTTAATAAAATTGTTCTGCCGCAGCAGCGTGGTTGTGGATGCCGTGTAAAAGATTAGTCTCCTTATTAGTTTCCTTATATAAACAATAACTTGCAACATGTCCACAGGGTCAGGTTAGTTTGGATCACTATTTTTTTCCTTTAGTAAATAAAATCACTATTTGGAAACAGCATTTTTGTGTTTACTTAAGTTTTCTTTCACTAATGTTAAAAATAATTTTACGTGAAGCATTTAAGTAATCAAAAAAAGTAAGAACAAAAGAAATCTTGAAGTGCACTGCACTATAATGCCATTATGAGATTGCAAAAATGTTCTCCATAATTCAACACTTTGTAATGTGCATTGCCATAATAACGACTCCCGAGAGTCTTTGTGAAAGAGCCAAAATGTATTTTTTTTTCTCTTCTTTCCCTCTCAGATCGATGGTTCAAGATTTCTAATAACACAGGAAGAACTACAAACACAAGATTTGTAGTAATTAAAAAATTAGTAATTTTTTTAGTAATTAAAAACCTCTGCCCACAGAAACCTTTCACTCGATGCCTTTAACCTCTATTTTTATGGATGGACCCGATTATTGAAGTCCCAAACTTTTAAACGATGGCTATTTTAGGTCCGACAGTGATTCGTTTGCAGTTATTTTTGGCCGATGCATTCAGACAATACTTGGGTTCTTTGTAGCGCAGAGACTTTGACTGAAATGCCTTGTATAAACAATACTTTCTCTTCAGCCAAGGAATTTAGTCCTTAGTTATTTTAGCAGAATAGAGCCTCTTTGGGAAAGTTTCTGGCATTTTTCCAAAGTTAAAAAAAAATTAAAACTGGTGGAATTATGTATTGTTTTAAAACAAAGAGATGGGATACACTACGAATGGTGTACAAAACATTTTTTATATTCGGTTTGTCTGGATACGAACCTATAATTTAGAATGTAATTAAAAATTAATTTATTTCAGTACTTCTATTCAGTGCCAAAAAGTAAGTTAAAAAAAAAGTGCATAATGATTCATCACGCATATTGTTTGTTAATTTTGAGCTAATGGAAAGTTAAGTGTAAGGAAAAAGTGTGTGAAAAAAAAACTGCACAAGTAAATGAAGCCATTTGAGGGTTTATAAAAAAAAAAAAACCTGTTTAAGAGCCTTAAATGTTTTTTTTTTTTTTTTTACCACTATGGATGATGGTTGTTTCTGCAGAGCCTCTGCAGAAACAGTAAGTGTGTATAAGGCATGCAGTATTACTATCACATTCCTTGCATTAAGATACTCCTGAACCAGATACTCGACACACACCTTATCTGGGTGGCTCCTCAGGGGTCAGATGAAAGTATAGGTCTCAGAGCCTGGAGGAAGAGTGCAACCCAATGTCCAATGAGTCCAATGGTGAATCTTCTTTTTCCTTCAGATTTTTGTCGTATCGATGAACCACTATGCAAAGACGACAACGCCGTTCTCACCTTTGAGGCCATCTGTAGTATCCATAAGCAGATGGATGATGATGCAAACGGCAACGTAGACGTAGTAGAGACTGATGGCGTAAGTACTCAATACTGCAAAATATTACCACTCTTTTTTTGGTCTAGCTTCTAGTGCAAATATCTTAGTACGCTTCTACTAAGTTAAATCTAACTTAGAAGTAACTTTTCAGCAAGATTGTTTTCATTTGCATCAAGGGGGAGGATGTCTTATTTCACTTATAATAAGTGAAATATGATTGAGCTTTCCCCAAAGCTCAAGCTCACTTATTATAAGTGAAATAATCTGCAAATGGAACCAGTGCTTTTTAAAAAAAAAAATCAATATTAAGGAAGCTGGATTTTAAGAACAGATTGAAGATCTTGATCCTATTGCTCGAAGTGAATTTATTTTCTGTTGCACAATGATCTTACAATCACCACACAGTCATGAAATCTTTCTTCATCGTTTTATCAAGAAGGAACAGCATCAGGCCCTATTACTGTCTTTCACCTCTGTTAACTTCACTGCAGTGGGAGTGCCATGAGGGGCTCATTTTAAAAAGCGTGTCGGTGGTTCAGTGGGTGGTTTGGCCTACAGTCTAGTGAACATTCATTAGTGAGGCTGTGGAGCCAGTCAGGTGGTAACTACCATGCTAGTGGGTTTTAAAGTGGTTGTGTTTATAAGTTGGTGAAATAAAATGATAAGTTTTAGATCCAACTTTCTTTCCAAAGAACTATTTTTGGAGTAAAATTGAAGCTGCAGTAAAATGAACCTGAACATCACATGACAGGATCAGAGTAAATCAAAGGAATGCTTCGAATTTAGTTGTTATAAAGCAAAAACGTATTAGCAGTAAATCAATAACATACACTTTCTAGTCTTCTTATTTAGTGCATTTTGCTAGTATTGAGTTTCTAACCGCACCAGAATGTGTTGGAAACATTCCTGAAATATTTTGGTCCACATTGTCATGATGGCACCATGCAGTTGCTGCAGATTTTTTTCCAGTGTCGTCATGATGGCAGCTTCCTGCTTCTCTGCATCCCCAAGAGGCTCCATTACATTGGTATCTGGTGGCTGCAGAGACACAGGAGTACAGTCATCTTCAACAGTTAGTTTGAGATGATTGAGCTGTGTGACATTATGCATTCTAGTAAAATGTGTGACAGAAAACTGAAACACATTTCTAAGAGAACGGATGGACAGGAGAATGCTCCAAACCATTACTCTAAGATTTCCGTTGTATTGCATTGAAGTGGTGCTTCAGAAAAAAACTGACTTACTTCTCTTCCATGAGGTGATACCTAAAACTCACAATAATTGTGTTCATGGAGTTTGTAATGCTAAATGGGAAATTATGGTTGGCAGTGCAAACTGTATGGCTGTCCTGCACACAATATGCAGACAAGAATTAAAATGGAAACTTATCGGATCAGTGCAGGATGCCGGGAGACTGCAAGAAGAATGCTGTTGTTGGGTACAGATGAAGATTAGGCTCAAGCTTCTTATTGTAGGCATGTATGATTGTTTTAGTCGTTGGGAAAAAGATCAGGCGACGATAATAGAGAAGCAACACAGGATTGTGGGGGTGCTTTGCTCACATTTTTATATCGGTGCGACCCTGACTAATTTTTTTATTTCACTCAGTTTTAAGAGTGCATTTATGTTGTAAAATATCTCTTTTTGTAATGGCTCCAAAAATTCTTATCATCCTGCAGTTCCTCCGAGAAGATCTTAACTACCATGACCCCAAAGCCAAGCATAACAGTTTCCATGGCGATGACCAGTTCATCAGTGTGGAGGACTTGTGGAACGCCTGGAAGGGTTCTGCAGGTACTGCTTTAAGGCTGTGCTTCAAATTTTTTATTGATTTTTTTTTTTCTGTTTTTGTTTTTGTTGCTGTTGTCCTTTGGAGTTGCACTAAACTAAGAACCAAAACCTTTCTTTAAGTGTTATGTTCTTTTTCTCCTAGAATGCTCACCATTCACTTAATTTGTATGTTTCCCTTGGAATAATCCTCAGCACCATCTGTCCTTAGATGAAACTTGTGTTTTATGATTCAGGATGGGGTCAGTGTACAGAAGAGAGACCGGGGAAAAAAAAAAATCTGTTTTATTTCTTATTGTCTCTGTGTGACCTTTAATACAGTTTTTTTTATCGGTACTTGTGTTTCCATTGACCATAAAATTTCACAAATTGGAATTATGACAATAAATTCACCTGGTGGAAATCTGCTAATTTTCAGAACGCTAGTATTGGGTACAATATTTTAGCTTTATCAAAATTGGTGTGTTTTTTGCAAAACTGCCAAGGAAAGACTTTTTTCACATCACTACCATGACCCCATGGTAATCCAGTTTGTATCCAGAGCTCCACAACTTCACACAGTTTATCAAAAGTTGGGTTTGTCATTTGAAAGTTTTGGATCAATAGTTCATCTGTAAAATCCCTGACTCCAGTTTGACAAAAACGCCACTCCCAACTATAAGGTACTTGTCACTACGTTTCACTAAGACACCCATATCTCCTCTGATGGCGGATTGATGAGTGCTAGCGCCGTGGCTGGAATATGAATATACCTCATGTAATGCTTTACATCCGTCACTGCCATGATTTTTAATGAACAAATTTATTAACATGTAATTTTAATTGCATGTCTTATTCAATAGAAATACAGCAATTGCAAAATTGTGTTTCTTCAAACATTGGCAGAATATCGACAAAGGTTTGGATACGTTTGTTGTAGAAACACTGCTAAAGAACTGACGTTTAGGAATGTTCCTTAACAACCTAACAGATTCACAGCTAAGCTCACACACCCTGGTGAAGCATCTCACTCTCCTAATGAAGCAGCAGAGTAGTTGATTAGATTCATGTGGGGCTAAGGAACGGTGGTCTTATCAGCTGCAGATAGTGGCAGAGTGGACATCATTGACTCTGTCAGCACAAAATCCACTTCCACTCTCTCCTTTTTGAGATTATCAGTTTGGCTTGTCTGTCTGGTACAGAGAGCTCTGCTGTATCTTGTACTCATGTAGCTCAGAACCCCCTTTTCTTTGCTTGTAGTGCTCACTTACCCTGCATTGCAGTTTCTAGATAATGCTCTGGAGCTTTTGGGCTGGTTTTTTTTTTTTTTTTTTTCCTTTAAATGTAATGTGTCAGCCTAGACAGCAGGTGTTTTTGGTTCTGTGCAGAAGTTGCAAGGAAAATTTGATCTTTTTTGATTATCCTGGACAGGCCATCATAGTATATTCCTCTTACTATCCATTATCATCCATGACATATGATGTTTTTTCATGTTATCATAGTACTGCGTCATAAAAAAAAAAAAAAAAAATCCCCAAGACTTCCATCTCAGACATCAATAAATATTTTCTTAGCTGAAGATTCTCTGTATGTCTTTTCAATTCTTGGTTGCAGGAACGTCTTTTGTCTTCAGACTTGTAATTTTATAAAATACAGGACCAGTTGAACAACTTCGTCTGACTCATTTGTTTTTTCTTTTCAGTGTATAATTGGACAGTAGATGAAGTGGTGGAATGGCTCATCTCCTATGTAGAATTACCTCAGTATGTGGATGCATTTCGCAAGCTGGCTTTCAATGGAAGTGTTATGCCAAGGTAAGACTAGAGGAGGCAAGCTGAGTCACAAAGATTAGATTTCAGACTCGACACAGATTTGTGTCCTAAAGACTTGGACAAACTTGACTTGGTCTCAGAAGTTCAACACTTTTATTTATTGACAGCTTGCCTTGGTCATTGTGTTTTTACTTATACCTGAAATTTCAATATCTTTACTTTGTAGACAACAACAAAGGTCTTATAATGTGGATTTAGAAAACTGTTTCAGTTACTGAAAATTCTCAAGCTTCCAAACAATATTAAGTGCAACATATAGTTGAGTGGACATGATAAAAATTTTTTTTCTTTTTTGTCCCTGTAATGGCTGTTTGGTTGAGTCATTCAGAAATGAAACATTACCAAGTTTTAGAATATTTCTACTGATATTCTTTGATAATAAATGCCTATTTATATTTCCAATTGGGTAAATATAACATTTCATCAGTTTTCAAAATATTAGAAAGGAGCCTTTAGACGTTTTAGTGTACAGGTTTGGAATCTTAATTTGGAGCGATACAAATTATCGCTCCAAATTATAATGGAGCAGTGAAGCAGTCATAACAACTGCTTCATAACACAGCAGTTGTTATGAATTTGATCCAAAAATGTTTATTTCAAATGTTAGCGAGTGGAGACTAGACTTGTAAAAAATGACTTGTAAACCACTGATTACTTAACAATCATTGCTTTAAAAAAAGATGAGCTTTGAAGTAGTGTAGAATCACTTGACACAGCTGACAACGGATAATGCCTTTTGCTTCCTTCTTCCTATTTCCTGTACAGTGAAGATGTGTCTGCTCTCTCTCAGGCTGGCTGTGAAGAATACCACTCTGACAGTCTCCATTCTGAAGATTCTGGACCGCAGCCATGTGCAGAAACTACAGCTCAAAGCTTTGGACACAGTGCTTTTTGGACCACCCCTCAGTATGTAGTTGTTTCCTTGTCATTTGTTGTAATCTGTACTTTTAACTACCGTACTTTTCGGACTATATGCCGCTACTTTTTTCCACGCTTTGAACCATGCAGCCTGTAGCCTGGTGCGGCTTTCCTGCGGATTTTCCTTCAACCGTCAGTGGGCTCTTTAGCAGAAAGTGAATCTTTGAAAGTCAAAATTGGAAATCAAAGAAGAAAGAGCTGATTTTTATTTAAAACAAGCACATGCTAGCAGCAGGCACGACGGAGAAATTTCTTCAGACTCATACCCCCTCATCATGGAAACAACACGAAGATAAAGATGCCACTTTTAAGTTGAGGGCTATCAATCTGGCAGTACAGGAAGGAAATGGAGCTGCTGCACATAAGCTTGTTGTGACTGAGTCCATGGTTCGGCGTTGGAGACAGAGGGCTGCGTCCTTAATAAATCCAGCAGATTTATTAAGTATGAAAACCAAGAGCGGCGGAGGTACCAGCGGCTTATAGCCCTGTGCGCCGTTTCCAGTTTTCTTTTTTTTTTTAAATTGTAGGTACGGCTGATAGTGAGGTGTGCTCTATAGTCCGTAAAATACATTAGTCAAAGACCATTTTTCAAATACTGGGGGAGCAGGGGGGGGGGGGGTTGTGAGCACTCTATTGGGACAATCTACAAATATCATGTGACCAGCTCAATGCGGCTTTATAAACTTTAAACTTTTATTAAGAACTTTCCAGCATTACAAACATGATTGCAATTTCTTTTCCTGCTTTAAACAGCTTCTTATCTTCAAGATATGTTTGATTTTATTTGCTTCAACCATGTATTCATAAGCCATCCTTATCATTTATCCTCTTGCACCACCCATCTTTTGACATGTGATACCCTTTGTATGAGTTTCAGGGTGTGATGAACCACACTGTCTGTGCTCCAGATGACTCTCATTGACAAACACAATTCTCATCCCCTTTCTCTTCCTCTCTGGTGCCACTCTACTTCTGCATTCACAAACTAAAAGCGTTCAGGTTGCCATTCTTTTTGAACAGGGCGTGCTTTGAGCTATTATAGCTTAAAGCTATTATACGTATTATAATATAATAAAAGACTGCAAACAAATCCTTGGTAAATTTCCAGTGCAAGTTGGAAAATGATATTTAACATCAGAAAAAAAAATCTATTGTTATAATGTTAAATGATTAAGCTATCATTTTAAAAAAAAAGCAAAATATCACTTAGGACAGTATTTTTGGATTATATAATGACTGTCGGAGCTCATCTAATCCTTAATGAACTTTAAGAAGATTTAATGAGCCTTCCAAGAAAGCAGGCATCAGCTCTGGACAAAGCTTGAACAGGAACTCTGTGTGTAATGGTCTGTTTCTGGCATGTGTTATTGTGGTTGTGTTCCCACCCCCCTAACACCTTAAGGAAGACATTAGCAAGGACTGTCTGTCTTTGACAGCCTGTCAAAGCAAGTAGCTTCCACAAATAGTCCAGCTGACAGGCTAGCTGTAGCGAACAGCAGCATTATAAGACATATTTAACAAAAGGTTATGGCTAAAGGGCTGGATTGTTATGTAACTGTTAGGTAATGATTAACCCAAACAAATCTGGGGCTGGTTGTTTTCACTCGTGTTGCCAGTTAAGGATGATTTGTGCATTAACGGCTTTTTAGATAGGTCTTAAATGTGTTGTTGATTGCATGTAATGGCAGATTACTCGGATTAGACAGAGTAGTATGAACATCTGTCAAGGACATGTACCAGCTGAGAAACTGATCTAAGTCAGCCACAAAGCTCCACCTCTACAGAGTATCATCATTCAGTACCTACTCTTTTCTTCTCTGATGTGAGTAGGTTTGTAATTCATGATGGGTACAGAAAGGGGGCTGGGAAGCATGGTTGTTGAAAGTTGCCAGTTTATTAAAGTACCCAGCCCCCGTTACAGTTCATAAACGGACAATTTCTGTGGTGACTTTACCAGTGACATGAAGGAAGTCAAAGGAAGTGTTTCCTGACAAGCAGTAGTGGTTGTCTTAGGTTACATTCACACGGCAGGTCTTGATGCTCAATTGTAATTTCTTTTCTTTTTTGCTGAAATCCTGTGTTTTTTATATTTTGTTTTGTGATCATTCAGAGTACTAATTAAATGCAATCAGACTTCTGTCTACGAATACGTGTTTAGTTCTGGTTCTGGGGATATAGAGCAGACCAGATCCAGAAGACCTGACTGGGCTGGAGAGTTGATACATCAACAGCAGATCTCTAATGTAATTTGGTGCTAAGCTCTTCAGTGATTTATAAACAGACACATTTTAAAGTTCTCTGAGCTCCAGGGAGCCAGTGTAAATACTTTAGAACTTAGGTGATGTACAACATCTTCCTGGTTTTAGTCTGAATGAGAGCAACAGCGTTCTGGACCAGATGGAGCTGCCTTATTGAGAATTGATTTAGGCAGACCTGTGAAAACACCGCTGCAGTAATCAGCGTGATTAAAGATAATGGATGAGTTTCTCTCGATCTTGCTGGAACATCAGTCCTGGGAAAGCTCTTTAGGTGATAGAAGGCTGACATTACACTTATTTTTAAAAGATAGTGATTTAACCTGTCTTTGAAGGTTCAGATCTGACTCCATCACTACACCCAGATTTCTGGCCTGTTCACTAGTTTCCAGCTGTAACAACTGAAGCTGCATGCTTATTCTCCGTGGAAGGGAAGTACAAGTAGTGATCATATCTGACTATGATTGCAGTTAAATATTATCTCCTTCATTTGGCTCAGACAGAGGAAATAAACAGTGACAGCTGGAGCTAATTACTGTGACGAAACATGCTGGAGATTCACTTGAAGAGGGCAGTTATTGATTCAACATAGTCTGGTGGCATCTGCAGATGCATTGTATTGGCAGTAGACTCATAACAGGTCAAATCTAGGTTTCGTACCATGTATTGCAAATTAATGCTGCAATGGTGTTCACAATATGTATATCGTGAAGAACTGTTTGGGCTGCAGTCAGTGTTGGCTAATGATTTAAGTAGTAGTAAGTGTCCAGGCTTTTTGTTCTTGTAATGATATTGTGGTGCTGTGATGATGCTGGATAAAAGGCTTAGGAGATGTTCACTTAGAGAAAAAAGCCACTGTTAAATAAGTGTTTTCTTATGGCATGACATTTGTGCTCACAACACAAATTGTTGTGAGATCATAATCTATTTGTTCGCTTCGTGCTGACGCCATCTGTGGTAGCCTTGTTGTTAACTAATTCCTTGGGTTGGGGTTGTGACTTTCCTTAATCTCAGATTGTAATTGATTCATAAACCTATACCTAAAAGTGTTCCCAATGCAGGGAGTGTTTTCTCTGGGTGAGAGAAAGGCCATCTTAGTCACATGGGCTTGGTTGAACTTCCACATTCTCTAAAGATGATGATCCTGGCTGCATTCTTTTTGTGTTGCCTATACCTGGTAAGGTCAGCCATGTGCAATATCATCCTGTTTTCTCTACCTGTTTGTTCGCAAAGAAATCAATCCACTTTTTGTGGCTTTAAGATGATGTAGTAACACAAGCTCCAATGGCATACAAAAGGGGAAAGTCAGTACCCAGTTTAAGGCTATTGGGTATGAGGAATTTTATATAATTTTAAATTCATGAGCTTCTACCCTGGCCGTTGTCTTCCTACGCAGTTCTGCTCAATTCTCATTTCCCTTCACTGCTCCATTAACCCATCGACTTGGATTCCTCTGGTAGAGTTTCAACCAGGCCAATCAACGAACAGAAGAAGCTGTGAATGATGAGGACGATTTTTTGCACTGTTTTATAATTGTAGTCTGCTTACAGTTGGGCAAAGGCAGTGGAGGAAGTAAACATTCAGTCAGTGTTTGCCACTCTTCCAAATATTGAAACGACATCAAACGTTCGGCTCAGCACTTCTCTCTTCGCATTGGAGGACGGTTGTTGACAGTGCAGACAATTTTCAGGAAGACTCATACCGTGGACGAGCATAATGTTTGGCATCACAGCCAAACCTTAGCAATTGGTTCAAGTTTCAAACTTCAACAGAGTCCAGGCCTCCAGGAAGCAATTCTTTCTGCAGACCTGAGACTCAAGACCCTTTTATGAAGTTTTTTACCAGGCTCATAAGCTTCAGCGCTCAGTTACAGTGCACATTATTTGTTGTCTAGTCTCTTGAATTACAAGCAGGCATAAAAACATTGAGTCTCAGGTTTAAAGGTTTTGTTGCTTCATGTGGGACTTTAATGGACATTAATAGGCTAACCTAAACACTTTTAAGGAAGGGTCTTCTTTTTAAATCACATGCAGCACAGATGTGTACGTTCTCTCAAAACTATATGTTTCCTTGAGAGACCAAACAAAATATGTTTCTCATGATCTATTTTTATTCTGGGATTTACTGTGGACTTTCCTAGTCTTTTGTCTTGCTCCAGGAAGTAAAAATCATAATTTTGATGTACTTGCATGCCCTTAGTCAGGCTTTACCAGGAGGGAAAAAAAAGCTTGCCTCAACTTGTAACATTCAATAGACATTTTTTTTGTGGATGGCTTTGTGACTGTTACATGGGTGGGGATCTAACCAGGCCACTTGTGTGTCTGGTAGAAGATTGATATGAACTTAACATTAACTTTTTAACCTGGCATTAGTTCTGATGGCTGTGGCTCTTTATATTAGCAAGGTTATTGCACATTCATTGATTAAATAAATGGTAGCTTTGACCCATTGCTCATTAAATATACCCACAAAAGTTTTCTGCTGAATGCAAGCGTTGGTTCCCGGACTTAAATAGCTTGTGTTATCCGCAGTTGACACTGCTGGGTTTTTTTTCTTTGTTTTTAATTTAGCCCCCGTCACCGCAACCTAAATATGTGACACTGACCCCATTTGTGTCAATCCACAACACTTATTGCACTTTGACTTTGAAATGTTGTTTACACCACATCCTTGTGAAGCTTGCACGTTTAAACGCCTTAACTTATGATGCAGATTTTGTTTGCACCTCAGCAGCTGCATCTAAATTAAAATATGACTGAAAATGTTGATTTTATTCAAAGTTGAAAATGTTTTATACAATATGTAAACACAAAGTGATTAATTCGTCTTTGTTTTGATGATTACAGTTTGCAACTAATAAACAAATCAAAATGTGTTAATATTTTTCAGAAAATTTTGGTGTCACATTAAATCATTTTCATAAAAAAATGTGGGCCTACTGCAGTCCATGTATGATTTTTCTTCCATTTAACTTTCTATTTATATAGCAATGACCTATTATAACTTCCCCTCTTGATAGTGTTATGTCAGCAGCCGTGACAAAGCAGCATGCATAAAACAAATTGAAAATCACAATTTTTAATTGGTTTTATGTAATTACATTTTCTGACCAAATACATTTAGTTTCATAGTCATAATTAACAAAATAACTGAAATCAGCATTTTAAATCTATCAAATCTTTTTTGCAATGAAGACTTTTGGTGTTTTTACTTCCTGTCCTGATAAGATAATTTGATAACATACAAATACATTGAAGCGACCATTTCTTTTGAAAACGGCAGTGTTATTAAGTCTGTCGTATTAAGCAATTAACGGCATAATAAAGTCGAGTTTGATGACTTCCATTCTGATGACTAATATTTTTTAAGGGCAAAATTGTTTACAGAGACTTCATAATCCATGTTATTGCAGTTTTGGTTGTGTTTAGTTTTTATTTCTGTTTCTTATTGTTTTTGGTTGTCGTGTTTCATTTTGGAGTTTTAAATATCTTCCAGTTAAAATGTTCTTTACAAAATTTAAGTTTATAGGTCTTTGAAAGACTGAATCATTTCCAATATATTACTTGAAAATTGTTCCAAAGCAATAATGTTATCACTCCTCAGAATAATTACTGGGACAATTTATTGTCCAGCAAAAATAGTTATAGTGACAGGCCTACTCTAAAATGAACCTTGTTTTGTTCTCTTTCCCTCAGTGAATCGACACAACCACCTGAAAGATTTCATGCTGGTGGTGTCGATAGTGATCGGAATGGGCGGCTGCTGGTTTGCCTACATCCAGAATCGTTACTCAAAGGACCACATGAAGAAAATGATGAAGGACTTGGAGGGTCTCCAGCGGGCTGAGCAGAGTTTGCATGATCTACAGCAGAAGTAAGGGCTCTTCCCACCATCCTCACTGCAAGCTGTTCAATGATGCAAGGACTTTGCCCTTTATGGCTAGAGGTTTATATTGTTTTAGATTAGACGCCAGTATTAATTATATATCTGTTATTCATGTTGACAACAGATAAGCAATTAAGCACACAAGATATTAGGAAATAATGAAACGTAACCTGCTCTTTAAATAGGTAAATGAAATGGTGCAGTTGCAGAAATGAACAACTGCACCATGTGGATTATAAATCCTTGGAAAAACGCTTTGAGGTGAAATGGTAACTCTTGAGGTTGTGATTATAAATAATAATCATAAACTGCTGGTCAAAATCCTTCTGGTTTCTGGTAAGAAAAAGCAGGTAAAGAAAACGTCTACCCTCTTCTTGGAGTAACATCTGCTGCTGTTAATCAGTCTGCGGGACCAAAGCTTTAAAGTTGCAGTGCATAACTTCTATAAAAATGCAATTGTTCCACCATGTTGTGAGAGTATGAGACAGATAATCTGTCGTCTCTGAACTACTGCTGCCTTCTGAATAAATGCACTGCTCCTGGCCAGAAACAGTTAATCAAAGCCAGGACGAATGCTTAAGTGCTGTCAATCAACCTAGTGAACATGGTGCTAAATGTGCTAATGACGGACAAACAACTCTGGCACAGGCGTGATTGACAGCATTAAGACCCGCCTCTTTGCTCTGATTGGCTGTTAAAAGTTAGCACTGGGAAGAAACAGAGGAGCGCGACTTATTTTTTTATTTCACATATGATCTGTTTCACACTATACTGTCACAACATAGTGATTATAAATGTTACATACTGCACCTTTAAAGCAGGACCAGGGCTATTGTATACCAGAAAATCAGAAATCTAAACAGATCTTTGCTTCTTCGTCACAAGGTCTCTTAAATACAAGACTGCAGTTATTTATAGCACATTCAGATAATAGGATATTTTATAAACACAGTGTGAAAATCTATACAACAACGCTGGCCTTGTCCAAGTTTTTCTTTCGCGGTAACATAGTTGCCTTGTTTCCATCTCAAATTCAGCTTTTCTTGGGTCGCTTGCTCTAAACCTCTGTTCATGTGATCTGAAGAAGGCACGAGATTGGCACATGACTCTGATTCTTTTATGTTGTGTTTTAGTTCATTCCAGGATAAAGTTACTAATTTGAGCAAAATAGCACTTGCCTAATTGGCAAGAGCAACTTGAAGTTTGAAGATCTAGTAAAGATGTTGTAAAACATATCCATCTTTTTGGATCTGGTAATTCTCTGAATTGCCTGGAGGAATTCTGAGAATGTGCTTCAGAGCTTGTACTTGATCTTCCTATACCTTAAAAGGTACTTGGTCATTTCCTACATAGGTCAGGTTTTTTTTTCCTGTTTTCTTAGATTTTCCATCTCTAATTTTAGATACCTAATTAGACATGGCTGTCAGTGCAGTAGTAGTTGAAGGTTTATGAAAAGAACAAAGTCTTAGATTAATACTGTGCTTTGTTCCTCTTAATACAAATGCTTTGAAACTTTAAAAGAAGAGACCAAAAGGTTTGTCCAAATATTTGGCTTTCAGAAAGAGTGGTGTGTAAAAGAAACTTTAAAGAAAGTCAGATGAAGTTTCATCTGCGGTTTACTGTATAGAAAGTAAAAGACGGCAAACATGTGACAGAGCACTGTCCGGTCAGATGAGACATAAACCAAACATTTGGGCCTATAAAAGTAGTGCTACGTGTTGCAGAACACACTGTACAGGAAGCATGGTGGGGGCAGCATCATGTGGTCATCAGAATGTTTTTTTTTTTAAAGCATTGAAATGAAAGGTTGTAGTTGAGTACAATTAGGAATTTGTGTCAAGATTTGAATATTGTTCAGATGCATTTTCATCTAGTCTGAGCTGGATTCATTATTCAGCACAAAGATGTGCAAATCTGATAGAAACACACCTACAATACTTGCAGCTGTAACTGCAGCAGAACATGCTGCTTTAGAATAAGAAATAAGACACTGAGTACATACAATCCACTTTTTTCCCCTAAATTTTTGGCATTTATTTATGTTTAATTTATTTTGCCCATTATAATTGCTTGTTTTTTTTAGATTACTGCTGCCCTTTGATATCATAAAATACACAGATTATTAAAAATAAAATATATTATTATTATTTCTTAGAGTAGTGGATGACAAATGCTGTTTTGTTTTTTTTTTTTTTGTTTTTTTTTTAAAGAAATGCAGTACTCTACAATCTTCCATGCATACTTTGTATTGGTCTACTACACCAAACATTTGCAAACTTAATGCACATGACTTGATATTTTGTTGCAATAACACAAATGTGCAATAATTTATGCATAAGAAGTTTATGCATTGTGGCGTTTAAGTGATAGAATTATTGTGGACAAAATAAATAATTAAAATACATTAGATTTTATTAGCTGATTTCACTAAAAACCTTAATTTAACTCTGCATAGACAAGACATAGTTTTTTAAGCTTTTCAGTCAGGAAAATGAACACATTTTGGTAAATTAGCCTGGCATCAATCTGCCAAGAGAGCCACATGCTTCTGTTAGGAGGGCAGGTCAGCTGGGTCACACTGTGCTCCTCTAATAGACCGGCCATTAGTTTTGAGCACTGCTAATGCTGTTTTCTCCTTTCAGTTCAACACTTCTTCCTCAGACAGATTGTAAATTATGCTGGCATGCTAACTAGCCAAATGATCAAAAGCTAATATTTTAGCTACTGATCAAAACAAAGAGCAATTTATGACTTGCCATCCAAATTGGCTAATTTTCCTACTTTTTTAAAAATCATTTTGTAATCATATTGCTTCACAGCAGCAGAAGTATTTGCATTTGGTTGATATCAGTCAAGGTTTGTCTGTGGCAAAGTTGTAACAGGATTTGAATCTTGCGTGTGTGCGTGCGTATGCAAACCTTCTAATTGCTCAAAGCTTGAAATGTGTCTTCATTATGTTGCAGTTTTGTTCAAAACAATTCAAGTAACTCCATGTGTTGCAACTTTTACAGTTGGGCTGAAACAACTAATTGGCTTATTCGTAATTAATCGATTATTGAAATCGATTAATTACGATTAATCAACTACTTTGGTAATCAATTAGTATTTAAGCCAAAACTGTACAAACAATACATTTTGCATTTAAGATAAAAACGACTGTCTAACAATATGTTTTAGCCAAAACTCCTAAAGTGGCATAGTTTCCTCAAATTTGCTGTAATACAGACTGCAATAGGAGCTATTTCCTGCCACAGCCTTCTCCGTCTACAATAACTCTTTGAAGAATTTTGAATTGAATGAGTTGTAACATTTAATTTCCTTTTCAACAAAGTACTTTTGAATTTGAATTGTTTTAACTTCACCTGCTTCAGATTCACTAAAGGAAAGCTATGTTTTTGCATTTTGGCAATAACATTTTTATTTTCTTATTTAAAAAAGGAATTGGACCATTTATTTGCATCTTGTATTTTACGAAATAGGTTTAAGTAATTAAATATAAAATAGAATTTGGCATTTGTTCTTTTCGATTAATCGTGAGAATAACTGATTCATCGATTACTAAATTAATCATTGGTTGCAGCCCTACTTTACAGCAGAGTATTTTGGCCAAGAGCAAGTCATATTTCGCTCCTCATAATTTGCAGACTTCTGAGAAGCATCTCTTGCTGTGAGTGTTTTTCTGTCCGAGAAGAATGGAGGTATGTCCTCTGTGTGTAGTTGATCCCGGCTGCCAGCTGCTCTCTTTCCATACTTTGCAGCAGATCCTCTGGCCATATCAAGTAGCCAGGCTCAGACATGACTTCCCTGTCAGGAAACTGGCGGCATCGACAAGGGCAGGATTTCCTGTGTGCCTTAAAGTTCCTCTTCTCTGGTGTGAGATGGCGATAAGCGTAGCCACCGTAGTGCTAATTCACCCACATTTGGATACGAGTCAGAATTTGGTTGTGGTGTTTCAGACTCGCATCCTGAATGGAAACGAGAACTGCATTAGCTGTGAGGAATGTTCATAAGCCAGTTGGCAGGCACACTTATGTAAGATGTAAATATTTTCATATATGCTATCATTTCCTGGTAAGATGAAAAAACTTAAATCCAGCTTTGCCCCGTTAGCTCAGCTCTAACTAGGTACAGTAAGGACCGGTGTACAGTAGCAGTAGATTTTCTCTGGATGTTACAGGTTGGTTGAATAATTGCTAAAGTGTGGTTAAGGTCAGGGTTGAGTTTATTAGCTGGACTGCCAACCAGCTGCCTTTTCCACAGCTGGTGGTCTGGATCAGCTTTCATTTGTCTGCTGTTCTCTGCTGACGCTGTTGTTCCGTTTTCATGTGATTGGGTGAGACTGCTGCTCTCTAGTGACCAAAAGAAGAAATTGCACCACTCTTACAAAGATGATTCAAATAATCATTTTTTAAAGACATTACCTTCCGTGATTAATATAACTAGCAAATTTCTAAAATGATGGCATAGGTCACTTTTTGCCAAAAGCGATTTTTATTTATATTTTTTTTTGCCTGATCATCTTCTGATAATAAAAAGGTGATGCTTTTAATTATTTATTTATTCTTTTTTTTTTTTTTTTTTTTTTTTTTACAAAATTATTTTTGGCATAAAATGGTTATCATTTTCAACTTATTTAAATATTTTTGAAAGAATTAATTTTTTTTTTTTTAAGTACTTAATTAGAGAATATAACAGACATAAAACCTATCTCATGAATCAAAGAGCACAGGTGTATTTGGAATCACACTGTGCTATTCTGAGGCCACTTACTGACAGCCGTTGCCATTTCTGGCTCTCCTCTCTCTGATGTCACTTTATTGTGAGCAGCTTAGCAGCTGAGCGCGCTGCTCTGCTTTTCCATGTCAGCCATTGTTTCCGGTGATGCAGAAACCGGATTCACTGCTCACATTCCACACCAAGGTGGCACTCTCATGCAGATGACTTGGCTTTTAAGATGAGTTAAATGGAAGTTAACTTTTTTTTCCTGTTTGCCTCTGATCTTGCGTTAAGGCTACAGATTGCCCAGGAGGAGCATCGGACGGTTGAAGTGGAGAAGGTGAACCTGGAGCAGAAGCTGAGAGACGAGATAAATGCTGCAAAGCAAGAAGCTCAGCGACTGAGAGAGCTGCGAGAAGGCTCCGAGAACGAGCTGAGTCGGCAGAAGTATGCAGAAGAAGAGCTGGAACAGGTACAGTCTCTCTCATCCATGATGCTCAGGTTAGGTTGAGTTTTACCATTTTACAGGTCTAATGCAAGGGACTAACAAACAATTTTTTTTACTCACTTGTATTCAGGACAGGTAGTAGTTTCCAGGTCCTGCAGTGTTACATGATTTATATTCCCTTTTCATTCTTCAGCTTAATTTTTTAAATGCATAGCAGTGATTAAATAATTGCTATTTTTACTCCATAACAGTGAAAGTGATACATACAGAGGCTCATATTTTATCATAGTGGCCTTTCTACATTGATGCCAGATGCAACTCTGATTTAATAAAGTCATTCAGGTAATTAGAAAATCATCTCCAGATGTCCTTTTTGTAGAGCAAAGTTCCCTGGCACACGCTGGCAACCAACTTCTACATGCTGTGTTGTGGCAGGACATGTGGAAAATAATAATAATACCAATGTACATCTTTTTGTGGCATTAATTTGTAAGAGTATGGTTCTAATTTATATTAAAAAAGCAGTAAATTACAATTTTTATGGCCATTTCTGAATGTATCAGTCATGTTCAGGAAGTTAGGGTTTTCTAAACTAAACAGATTATTTATGTTTACATTTTTTAAGTCACAGTGATGATTGACCATTGAATCATTTTTGTCTTCCAAGACAAAACAGTTCAAGAAGAGGCAAAAGCGCCTTTGTATAAAACCTAAATGTTACAGGAAAATATCCAACACTACAATCAGTTGTAGTGTTGTAGTAGTTCATCAGTTCATCAGTTGATCATAAATTTATGAAATGTTACAGAAATCCAGTCTTTCACTGAGCCATTCCAAAGTTTGAAAAAAACTGCTGGTCTGATCATCAGGAACATGAAGCATCGAGTTAAGAATAAAACTGCAAATTTGATTTGAAATAATGAATGAAATGCATTGGTATTTTGTTTTGGAAATGAAACCGCAAATTTGAAATATAATAATGTTCTAAATTGTGAGAATCTTTAGTTCCTTAAACAGAGGAGCAGAAGGACAATTAGAATCTAATGTAAAAATTAAACCCAGCAGTTCTGTACTGTTGTACATTCTAGCATCAATGCAGTTCAAAGTGTTTTACTCTATGAAAACATAATATAGTTACCAATAATGAAACAAGCAACAAATATTATCAAGTAAATATATATCAAATATAATAACCAGTGCTCCAGTTATAACATCACCTACACTAATTGGAATAATTGGTATTGACAAAAGTGTTCCGGCTGTTCTGCCGTTTTTTGGACGTTTGTTTCGGATTAGCATAAAAACTAAATGCTGCTTCTCCATGTTTGGTTCTGGTTCTGAAAGTGTGTGATGACATTATGATCGGTGCAGTTCTGCAGAGCGTTGCACACGACAGTGCAGTTTATTGTCCTTCAGTGTGATGAAACAGGACCTCATTCAGCACTTCTGTTATTTTAATTCTCCTCTTTGGCCAAGTGTGCAGTTCAAGCTCCAAGACGTTACACAACATTAAAAGAGACTTTGTGAGAGAACCCAGGATTCAGGTTTTTGTGTCTTTTACTAATCCGCTGTTGTACCGGTAATATTGGCTTTTTGGAAACTGACAGACGTTTTCATTTCCACGCACTGTTTCTCCATTTGTCAAATTGTTTGTGCAAGGTCACCAAACCCATGAATAAATGCAGACCTGCCTACTGATATATTCCCCACAAACCAGACTGGGAGAGGCTAACGTTTGTTTTAATGAGTCACACATCAAACTCGTCACCCAACTATTCTTGGCACATTAATTTTAATGTAATAAAATCTTATATTTATTAAAAACCTCTGTTTAATTTCACAGAAATGAGAAAATTATACAACAGTAAACATTAGTTGTTTCCAGATTGTTGTTGTGAATGTATTTTTGTGCTACATTTATGTCTTAACCTTGTGTGCAACTTATTGTAGGTGCGCATGGCTCTAAAGAAAGCTGAGAAGGAACTGGAGTCTCGGAGCGGCTGGTCTCCTCCAGAACCTCTTCAGAAGTGGCTGCAGCTCACCCATGAGGTCGAGGTGCAGTACTACAACATCAAGAAGCAAAATGCCGAACGGCAGCTCCTGGTGGCCAAAGAAGGGGTGAGCACAACAACAGCATCAGTAGAATTTGTTGAGTTTGGTTTTTTAAATGATGATACATGGCAGACCAGATTAATTCTGCAGATTAGTGCCTCTAAAAAGAAAAAAAAAAATTCAAGATTTATTGTCAGATTCTTTTTAAACTTTTTTTCCTCAAAATTCTGATTTTTGATTGTTAGGTGTCAATTATGTTACGTTAGCAAAATAATTACAAACATTTCTTTATTATAGAATTTGTAAATCTGCACATTATACACACGTAAGGCCATCCAAAATTTATTTGATAGATTTGAGTTTGAAGACTGGATTTGCTAAACCATTCAAACAAATCTGATTCAGAGGAAAAAAGCCAAAATTCTTTTATTTTTTTCATTGGCCCTAATCCTCTTCCATACAAATCAAACCCATTATCCTAATGGGACCAGCACCAGCAAAAATTGTTTTCTGGTTCTGTTTCCTCAGTACAAATATAAGATAGAAATTTCATCTTAACATACATGGAAACTAAGCACAAAGTTTTGCTTTTTACTTCACAGGCAGAAAAGATCAAGAAAAAGAGGAACACTCTCTTTGGGACGTTCCATGTGGCTCACAGCTCCTCACTGGATGATGTGGACCACAAAATCTTGGCTGCAAAGTGAGTTGGAGTGAACAACAGTACAGAAAAATGATAGAAAATACCTTGGCGGTTGTTGTGCATCCTTATATATGTATTTTTTAATATTATTTTGCCAGACAAGCGCTTGGTGAGGTGACCGCCGCTCTGAAGGAAAGGCTGCACCGCTGGGAGAAGATTGAGATGCTCACAGGTTTTACTATCGTCAACAACCCGGGCCTTCCCTCGCTGGTCTCCACCCTCAACCTCGACGCCAGCTTCATGGGCGGCAGAGCCACACCGCAGCACTTCGTCATGTCTGACGACATGGACGACTTGGACGAAGGCATGATGTCTGGAATCCTGCAATGTAAGGGTTCATTCCAATCTGTTCCCCAAAGTTCGGGGATTAGCAAACGACTCCCTAAACAGCCAAAGACCGTGGTGGGGAATTGAAAAAAGAAAAGAAAATCAACCCACATGACAATTGGAGAAATTGCCTCTTTGCCTCCATCTCGCACTGGCGACGGAGGTGGTGTAGTAATTGTTTGTGAATAATTGTTTTCAAGACCATTGGATTTGTTCATGTACTTTAACTGTCTTGTTTTTAAAACAGTTGCAGTTTACATGATTTTTGTACTTTTCAGAATTTTTTGGCTAATATGGTATCTATAGTGGTGTATTAGGGTCAGCGTAGATCGAGCAAAGAAAAGTACATTTCTGCCAAAATAACAAAAACATCTGAAATTTTTAGAATAATGTCAGAAAAGTTCCACACAAAAAAATCAGTTTTAAAAGTTGTAGTTTTGCTAGAAAAAAACTTGAAAATTTTTAGATTAATCTCAGGAATTTTCTAGAAATAATTAGGAAATCTCTGAGTTTCAAAAGTCAAAAATTTGACTCTTCAAGCTAAAACTTTTCCTTCTTTTTTCTAGAAAATTTCTGAGCTTGATCTAAAACGTCCTGAGTTTTACTGGTGGAAATGTACTCTATTTCTATCTGCAGTGGCCCTAACACGCTGCTGTAGATTTCCGATCACATGTTTTAGTAAACCTTTCTCCGGCCGGTACTGATTTTCAGCAATTCCGATTTCACTTTAGAAATTGTAAAATAGGAAGAGTGGCCATAAAATGTTTTTGTTTTTTTTTCTTTAATGGTTTTTCTCTTAATTATTACCATTACTATTGACATTAGAAGCAGAGACAATGTCTCTGAGGGATGTTATCACAACCTGGAAGCTCTCAGGTACATAGACAGGGATTTACACTGTCCGAAAAAAAACCCCCATCTGATTGTTTTTCTCGTTTCCTGGCCACTCAGAGGTCAGGGCCACTTTCAAATGGGGTATCTCTGTCTTTGTTATATTAAATTTTCTTAATGTTCTAAGTGTTTACTTAAACTCTAGGCTAATATCAACACCGAGGCCTTCTGTGACTTTTTTGTTTTTATTGAAAACTGAACTGTTCAGAAAAATATACTTCTTCATAAGAACAAGTTTTTGTGTTGATATTTTAATGTATCCTGCAGCAATGTTCAGTCTGCCTTTGTGGCAGATCCCAGTGTAGTCAGCACTCACATCCTGCTGTCCATCACATTTCCATCTATTCCTCTAACATGGATTTTCTGTGTGATATTAGATTCTTACATTTCAGCCTCCCAAACTACAGCAGTGTTTTGTCACATTAGTAAAACGTTTCTAGTTACTACTTAGACAAAACATTAAGCATTACATCATGTGTTTTAACACATGCAAGTGTCTTTTTATCAATATTAATTACACTTCCTTTCTCACTCCACCTCTCACCCCCCTTTTTTTATTTTTATACACACCATCTTTGTTTCTGTTTTGCTCCCAACACTTTCCCATTGGCCTCACTTTAGACAACACACTGCAGCCGAGGCGGCGAGTCGGAGACCTGTGGCCCAGTGCTTCAGATTGCCATTCCATAAGGAAGTATTCTGGTTGGCAGTTATTTGTTCCCAAACTCAGTCTTCAAACTGCCTTTTCCTTCGACCCGCCTGTAATTCCTTTTACCTGTATGTTCTGGGCCACAGCTGAACGAACATCCAATGCTGTTCATCAGAGAACTCTACTAATATTTCCTTAGTACCTGCTCTCCACATGAACTCCCATCTCCATGTGTGGCTTTTACCCGACGCACTCCTGTAGTTTCATCTCAATAACATTAAAAAAAGTTTCAGTTTTACCTATTTAATATTTTGTTCTTGTTTGGAAATGCAACGATAAAAACATCCTGTAATTTTCCTCTGATGCATTAATAAGGCATTTATAAAGTTGATGCAAAGTTTGAATTGGTCTCCTTTAGGGATGAAGCCATTTATGGGACTAATTGTGATGAATTCAAATAAAAAATAGTTTATCGATTAAAAACCTGTTTAATTATTGATGTTGTTGTGAACTAATTTAGTAAATTTTACCACTCAGTTGGTAATAAAATTTACTAATAAAATTACTAAATTTACTAATTTTGTGAGTAAATTTAAGATTAAGTGATTTTATTTTTTTAGTATTAATATTCAAAAAGGTTATTTACTGAAAAAAAACTGCATTTTTATTTACACTCTGAGCAGTTATTAAGCCAAAACTGTGTAAACAATATATTCAGTTTGCATTTCAAATGAACAAAAAAAACCTTTGTCTCGACATGTTTGAACAAAAACTCAAGTTGTTTAGTTTTAGCTTAACCTGGTTAAAATTTTGTCATGAGGCACTTTTTTCTACCCAATTATTAATTGGTTAATAAAAAAATAGGTCTTTTTTGCGTTTTACATTTTTTTGTTCTTTAAACTAAGAACTCTTACTGTTTTCTGTAAATGCATCAAACACGATCATGCTTTTTTTTTTTGTCATTTTAATAAAAAATCTGATAAATGTAAAGGATTTATTCCCTCCTCCTCTCTTTACTTTCATCCACTCATCTGTCCATTCATTAGCTTCCCTCCACAAATATCTTCCAGCCCTAAAAAACCTTTGAATGAAACAAAGACATAATAAATGTTTAGAATTTATTTATTAGTCTTTTTTTTGTATTACAAACTTGTTACTGCCAACAAAGGCCCTGCAGAACCATCTTCTCTCTATTTTCTGTTTTATTTAATGAATCTGGAGGTTGGACCAAAAAAAAAAAGATTTATATCGACCAACAACTACCTTATTGGTGCATCTCCGAGTAACATCCCAACAATCTTTTCCTCTGTTAATTTTTTTTCCTTTTCTTCCCTTGTTTATCAAAATCTCTCCTGTCAGTGTTTGCTACTAATGCTGTGGCTTTTCCCTGCAGCTCCCAGTATGATGTCCCTGCGCCAACGCCACATTGACCCCCAGCTGGCTTTGGGTTCCCAGAGGTTGGTAGAGAGCTCCCTGCTTGCGGGGCAGCAGGGGGAGGGCAACCCTTACCCGTCCAAGCCTAGGCCTGCCTTCAGACAGTCTCGAAGCCATTCGTTCGGGCAACTCGAATGTCTTCCTCTACAAACTCTCTCCTCAGCTGTGTCTCACCCGTCAGTCATCTGCTCTTTCAACCCAATCCCTCAGTCTGTGCCGTCCTTGTCCTCTTCCTCCTCCTGCTTGCCCAGCACCGTTGCTGGCGGTGTTGCCCTTCATTCCTCCCATGTACATCATGCTGCTTTCCAGCCCATGGACCCAATTCCTGATTATATCTCCAAAGTTCACTCCACATGCAGCGACAGTCTCGGGTACCCGTCTCACTCTACACTAGGCATGTGTGTGGTTCTTTTTATTTCTATATGTTTCTAACCACCTTTGGTCATGTTTTTTTTTTTTTTTTTTTTTTTTTACATTTCTTGCAAAACTGACGTTTTCAGAGTGTTGGGTTTTGTCACTCTCAGTAGTTGAAGTCATTGTGTTTATCATCACTGCACTTCGTAAAACAGTTACTCTCCTTTTTCAACCTTTTTGCAGAGCTCCTGACATTTATTGCCTTCCACTATTAACAAGCGTGAAGTTCCACTACCCAGGCTTCGCTCAGCATGCTGCTTTGCAGACATAGCGCAGATGAACCCAAGCATGGAATTGGGGCTGGGCGAAAGATTGATTTTTATTGATTATTCTATTAAAATTGGCTTTTTAAGGTTTTATTTTTGGAAAATCTTTTTTTTTCCTACAACGGGCTTGTTGTGTTTCCAAAGTTCAGAGTGATGTCAACACAGCCAAGTCCACATTTTATTTGACAAATGTGCTTCTATTAATTTGGACTTTAGGACCTATTAGGACCAGGCTACTTTTTCCTCCTTAATTACAAGAATAAAGTCATATTATTATGAAAATAATACAGTCGTAATCTGTTGAAGATGAAGCAGTAATTTTATGAGAACCCAATATTACAAAAAAACAAACATTTGAATGATAATTTGGTATTAGCTTTACAGATAAGGAAATACTTCATCTTTTAACACATTGGTATCAGATTATTGTCAAGCAGGACTTTGAAACCATCATGCAAGCGACTGAGTCTATTTCAAATAAAGATCGACACAAACTGATCAGATCTTGCTTACAGGATGAATTTTTCTCATTAAATTGACTTTTTTGTTAGTTTTAAGCATTCTTGTATAATTGGACCTTTATTCTGCTAATATTGTGATTATTCTTGTAAATACATCAAAATTCTAAAAGCCTGTGCCTAATACACTGTTGTAGGGATGATTGACATAAAAGTCACCTTTTGAAAATATTTAGTCATTTGGAATTTTCTCCTTAGAAAATACAATCTGATAATAAAAAATAAATATATGGACGTACCGATTGCAGTTTTCTGGCCAATCGGTGGTGGTTGAAATGGTGCTAAAAATAGCCTGAGGCCTCTCTCATAGTAGAGCAACAGAGGATAGTGGCTGATTTTTAGACCTGCTTTATGATCAGCTTAACATTTAAGTATCTACCAATCACCGATCTAAAATTAAGAAAATCAAGGCCAATTTATCGGTGCATCTCTAAAAAAAGATTTTATTTTTAAGCTATTTCGCCCAGCCCTACTTGGAATACATGCATACATTACGAAGTCTATGCATATTTCGAACTTCCCCCGCCCCCATCTAATTTTTGTATTTTACGTTTGGTCCCCCTGCAGGGACTTGAACCGCTCCGACTCTGACTCCTCGTTGTCCCTCTCACAAGTCGGCGATCGGCTCTCGGCCTACGGCTCCAAAAGCCATCTGATCAAGCCCACCTCTCTGATGTACGGCCTGTCTAGCCGGGCGGACGACACCGTCTCCCTGCACTCTAACGGAGGGAACCGGATTTACGACGGCGGCGCCGCGGAGAACGTCTCCGGAAGCCCCATCCTCATGAAGGAAATCCACCACATGGAGAAGTCGCCCAGCCTGGGAGAGATCAACAACTTCTCCGAGTCTTCCCGGTCTTTCAGCCCCAACTCGACCGAGCCGGATACGCCGTCTCCGACGGGCGGCCAGGCGGGAGCGGCGGCAGCGGGGGGGAAGGGCAGCAGTCGCATCCCACAGCTGTCCTCCAAGAAGAGTCCTCTGGAGGAGGACAGCTGCTCTACGGGAGAAGATACAGATTCCGCCGTCATCCGCAAGAAACACCCCTTCAAAATCTTCAAGAAGCAGAAAAAATGAGCAACATGAACCAAAAAGGCTGACAAAGCTGCTTGACTGTATTCCTCTATTTGTCTTTTTTTCTTCTCCTTCTTTTTGTAATGTCTTGGGTTTAATTACGCTCAAAAAGATGGCACGATGCATTTTACCTGTAGGTTCCAACGCCTGCGTTGGACTGTGGGAGCAACCCACCGTCTGGCCTCCTCTGCTCGATGGTCCGGCGGTTGAAGCGGAGCGCGGCGAGGCAGGTCTGTACAGTGGAATGTAAAGTATTATTTATTCCTGCAGGAAGATGTGCTGGTCTGAAAGGGAAGCGTTTCTCCCTCTGGATTTTTTTTTAATTAATTTTTTTTCCTCGTTCTACAATCTTGACATATTTTGCATGTGTTCACTTTTGTTTGACTGATATGCTCTTAGTGTTTGCTCGGTTCGTGTTGTTATCCAGGGTAGAAAACACTCAATGTTACTTTGATTACTACCTAGCTGTCTAACCTACGAATTCAAATGAATGCACACTGTTTCTTGTGTTTTGTTCCTGTTTTTTTTGTTGTTTTTGTTTTAAACTGGCAAGTACAGATTTTTCTGTCATTTGTTGTCTAGAAGGATGAATATATACATTTCGGGGAACTTAATACACAATAGCAGAAGTGGTAGTTAGAGGTTTGGCTACACCAAAATGTTACTAGTTAGACACAGTGTAACAGCAAAGACTTGTGGATGGAATTCACATCTGCTAATGTTACAAAACGACAATCACATTTTAAGGTAAGGGCATTTCTTTTTTAATGTTAAATACTTGTTCACTCTGTACAAAATTGGAAAGGTGCTGGATGTCTGTTCTTTTTCTTGCTTTAAAGTCCAGCTTTATTAAACAAAAACCACAGATTAAAAAAAAAAAAAAAAAAAGGTATTCAATGAATTGAAACCTACATATTCGTCTCATTTAAATTAAATTAACATTGAAAAGTAAATCCAAAACACTTCTTTTGAACTAAAAAGAACTAACAGGGATCATTCTGAACAATTAATTTCAGCATCATTGTTTCCAGCTAATGAAAATCCTAAATTCTGCATTTGAGATTATAATGTTTACATTACATTTGATAAATGTTATCGGTTTCAAAACAGAAATGTTACATCATGGCCAACACGATTAAGAGGATGTAAGATACTTTTTTTTTTTTTTTCTCCACCATTCTGTTATTGATGCCACCCAAATGTAGGATGGAGCCACAAAAGTTAATTGCTGGCTGCTCTCAGTGCTTTATCAAAGCCTGGCAGTGGAAGGTTGAGTGAAAGGAAAAATGTGGCACTGAGTGATGCATAAACAATTTATTTGCTTCAAGCTAAAACCCTTCTTGCATCTGGTTCAGGAATTGCGTAACACAAGAAATGCACCAGCTGCAACCTGGGTCCTGGTTGTGTATGTAAGTAATCTTAGCTTCACAATCTAGTAACTAGTAATTATCTCTAATAACTACTAGTTACTAGGAGTTATCCCTTACTAGTGAGGCTTTTTTCTGAAATTATTTTCTTTCCATTTGTTACAGTCAGGACTTTGAAGCATTCATTAAGATAAATCAATCACATCCATTTTAGGGCGTTTAAAAACTTTAATGCAATTCATCTTTTTACATACAAGAGAACCTTTGTGTTCGTGTGTTTCTGGTACATCCGCAAATCTGACGCACAGCCGACATCTGCAGTCAGTAATGGACGACGAAGCCACTCCTCTTGGATCGCTCTGGGCTAACATTTGCTTAAAAAAAAAGATCTGAAGGAACGAGAAGAGACCGTTGTTGTGTTAGAAGGAGTTACCTTAATTGTAAAGCTGCTCAAGCCAAAAATAGCATCTCAGTGCTAAACATGTAGCAGCAGTGCAGACTAATACCACAGTTCACATTTGTAAAGAAGTTCCACAAGTGAAACACTGGAAAGCAGAAAAGCACTTTGCACCAGTTCACATTAAAAACAATTGTTATTGAGCTGTCTATTTATTTATTCAATAATTACAAGAATTACAGACTAACTGAAATTAACTACTGAAAATTTGAATGGAATCCCACCACTAGTTGACATGCTTGGATATCACACTCTGACCAGCCAGCTTTTGTAAGTATCGGTACTTTGATACCAACATCTCCTGTACAACTGACCTTCCTGTGAGGTTTTTGGCCATAGCATTGGTTGTGCTATAAAAAAACACTGGCAGTCAAATTTGTTGAGAAGATGGATTTAGGGTTTTCATCAGCTATGATTCATAATCATTAAATACTCCCCAAAAAACAATTGAAGATACAGCAACGTGTGGATGAATTTTCTGAACCGATTGGCCTCTGCTTTGTAACAGACGGATGAAGGTGATTCGATCAGATCTCACATTTTTGATCAGTCCTATTAGAAAGGCAAAACTTTAAACTGCTTCTGCTCGTTTCTGTCTTACTGGTCCCCCTTTTTTTCCACTTTAGTTCAATGTAACAAAAAAGTTAGTAGTAATAGTTGTTGGTAAGGGCTACCGTTACAAGGATATGTATTTGCTTAGCTGAAGAAAAAAAAAAATGTTACCATTTAAGGTGACTTTTTATTTAAAAAAAAAACTACAAGGTGTGGAGGCAAAACAACCAATCGTGTAAAAGTGCCAAATCTCTGATTTCGTCAGAGGCCTTCGTATTTGTGTTGTGTTCGATCCCTTCGGCCCCTTTTACCCAGAATCCAGAGCTCCACGATGTGCGCCGTGCCGCACGTCCAGAGCTTAGATGCTGAATGTCCCAGGGTATCGTTACTGTAACAGTACCGCAGGTACAACATGTTTACATTTGTTACAGATGAATTCAATTCTCACATTATTTACATCACAGAATGTTGTGCCAGTTTTTAATGCAAGTCGCTTGGTTTTAAGCACAGAGCTATGCATCAGTAGTTGTAGTTGATTTGTGACTTAGTGAGGGCGCCGGTCATTTTTAGGGCGCTCCTCTTAAATGATCAACCAAAAAGTGCTGCAGAACTTTTTGGGGAGAGTTGGTCTCTCCCCGCCTCGGCCTCATAATGTAACCGGTGGTTTGGATGCAGAAGACATGTTTCAATTACTTATTTAAGAGACCAGATTAAAAACATTCTTACTGGTACTTCCTTAGTGTCTTTTCTACCTTTCTCCCTTTTTGTTCTGTTTAGATTTATTTAGTTTACTTTTTTTTTTCTCTGCACGACGGCTGTAAATTGAAAATGCCATCTTGAGTGCGCGCAGGTGTGTGTCCGGGTGTCTGTCTCCTCCCAGTATATTGCACTGTAATGTTGATGCATGTCAACTACCATAATAAAACCTATATTGGGTTAAAAGAATGGATCAGCTTCAACTCTAACCTTGCTACCCGACTTTTCTTCTCATTTTTGAGCTTATATTTATGAATACATGCAGTATATTTGTACAGAGAAAAATGATAATTTTGCATCTGTGGTGGTCTAGACTTTGATGGCACTCTTGCATGATAGCAATAAACTATTTTGAATGAAAACAAAGTGGGTTTTACTCGTTTGTAATCTGAACTCAGATTTTTTTTTTCCCATTTTTCTTCAGGAGTAAACAACTTATAAGAATCGTTGTAAACAGCCTCATGTGTCGCTGTGTTGAAGGCGGAATGTCTTAAAGAGATAGAGGCCACTTTCTCTGTGGTGAAGTCAACTTTCCTTTAGGTTCTGTTTGATATTTACAAGTTGTAGGTGTATATATCAGACATACATTCAGTATTTTTTTAGACCTTATGCCTAAAAAATACTTTCAGGCCTTTAATTAGGAATTACTATTTAATTAGGAATTACTCAAAACTTGAGTGAATTGCATTTCAAACATACGGTGACTTACAAAAAATCTTTTATACCGCTTGAGAATTTTTGTCATGTTTACAGACAAATTCAAATTAAAAAAAAAATTAATTTATTTTTGGGATTTTCACACAATGCACAACACCAAACGGAAAGGGATTGTAATAATAAACGCAACCAACAAATGACAAGAAAAAGCAGATACCATAGTGAAGTATGTTGACAACCAAAATAGAAATTAGCAAATAAACCAAATAAAAAAAACAAGTGTACAAAAAAAGACAATCTAAGTAACTAGTATTAATCTCTTCCATGGATAGGTTGCCATGTTAAACAGGATGTGTGTACAGCTTCCCCTCAGAAGTGGAATTCCTGAGCTTCATGCAGAACTACTATCTGTTCTGTTTGATTTTCTCACCAGAGCTGTGTTTCTGTGCAGCTCCTCCACTGTTACCTCAAGTCCCGTCCACCATTTCTCTGGTCAGTGCTCCGCTTCAGTGACCTGTGAGTTGAGGCGGACATTCGTATTTTGGTCGGTTTGTGGCGTAGAGGTTGGAACAACTGGATTCATTTGATCAGATATTAAATCAAGAAACTAATCCAAGTCTTTCCAGGAGGTATGAATGAAACATCTGTCTGGACCCGGATCATGAGGAAGGACAAATAGCACAGTTATCAGGTCTTTACTTCAAAAATATTTCAAATGTAATTTGCTTCCAGATCACAAACACTCATTGCTTTGTGTTGGTCTGCCATGTAAAAGGCTTGTAGCTGTAAACTAAATGTGGAAACATGTAAGGGATGTGAATACTTTTGTAGGCTCTGTGGGGAAGCTTTAGTTGTATCTTGTTCAGATACAACTCCTCCCCACTCACGCACACGGTTCAGGTAGTAATTGGGTGGAACTGTGTGCTGTTAAATATTTACCTGTGTTTCAGAGCAGCCAATGTGGAACAGGATTAGATCCGGCTCTGTAGTTTCTCTGCAGCAGAAGGTTACTGCCTGCGCTGGGAAACATGGCCGTCCATTCACCGTACAAATGCATCTGCCAGTTTTTCCTCGGCCTGCAGGTAGGAGCACGTTTATCTCAAGCATCTCTGTCTTCTCCCCTTTCATCAGGTGTGTTACTGTGTGTGTGTGCCGTTCTTCAGGTTGTTTGCGGTCTGGACCAGGTGAAGCTCCTGAATCCTCCAAAGGAAGCTCTCCCTGACCATCTCCTGAGAGTTTTCTACTCTTGTGATGGCGCAGCTATCATACAGCTGGACTGTGTTGTGTCATTTGAAACTGGCTCAGTCTCCACAGTCCGTATCAAACGGTGGGGTTGTGTCCCAGGTGACCCTGCAATAAGGACCGTGAAGCTGAATCTGCCAGACTGGTTGGTTTACCAAGCAGACGGAATCGTTCCGGAGTCCCACAGGGTGCTGAGTTGTTTTCTCCGAGCCTCTGTCAGATACAGTGGTTCTGATGATACTAAGCGGTCCAAGGGTTCTCAGGATGTGGTGTTCTTGCTGCCCAAGCCCTTCTTCAGTCGCCCTATCAAGCAGCATCGTCTCTGCACTGCGTGGAGTAAACGGATGTTACATTTAACTCAACGGTTTTTACAGAAAAAGTGTCCTTTAGAGCAAGGTAAGGTTGGACCAGTGAAACTACATTAGATGTTAGCTTTTTTTATTCAAAGGGAGAGTACTATGTGGCATTTTATACCACTATCATAGTCATATATAACAAACATGACTATGTTTGCAATAAGCAGCAAAAGAAATTGACTTCACAAAGCAACACCTTTGAAATTGGGCCTCTGTCTCTTTAAGAAACTCCTGCTCTTTCTGACAGGAAGTCATCACAACATGGCTCCTCATGTTGTTTACAACTACTGTTAGAAGTAATTTGCATGATGAGCCCAGCAAGACGTGCAGCGCCACCAGGTGTTTGCTAATTGCTACTGCCGCTAGTCTAGAGGAGCTGAGTGGGGAAGGGGTGCTCCGTGAGGTGGGAGGTTGGTGTCACCTTCTCAGACGTGCATGAAAGAATCAAAGCAGTTCTCCATCCATGCTTCTGATGAGGGGATAACGTAACATAAAGCTTAATTAATAATAGTGAAATTAATACTGGTCGCATTGTGGAAGTTAATGAAACATTAACCTGTTTTAAATGACAGCTGTTGCATATAAAGACAAATTTTCGTCCAACTAGAACTCCTTGTTACCCATAGAAACCATCCATCTTCTGTCTGCAATCTATGCTTCAACTGGAGAAAGTTTTGGAATAACAAAGACCCTGGACCCGTACAGGAACCAGCTGCTGGAGCACTTCCGCGTTAAAGCCGTCCCTTTTCCTTGGTATGAAAGTAAAGTTGCCTCCCAATTAATTATTTGGTGGATGGAAATGTTACTATGGTTACCTTTGCACTGATCACTGTATTGTTTTTTATTCCTAGGTGTGAACTTTCTCTGTGGGTATTTGTTACCGGGTATTGCAAGCACAAGTTGTGCGGATTGTTTCATCACATTGATTCCCATAACAATTATGCCACACCAGCACTTTTCCTAACAAAATCAGGTATCAGTAACTTTTCTACATTCTCATATATTCTCAAAAAGCTACAATTTGATGTTGAAAGAGAGGCATCTTTACTGATACCACACCCTTCCTCATGGACATGTTTGGAGTCACCATTTACAGCTTTTCAGGAGAATTTGTGCCCAAAAGCTTAAAACAGTTTTAATGCTAAAATATCTACATGTCTCCAAATAAAGGACATTCCCTTGATGGAGATATCTGCAAAAATTCAGTTCTTATGCCAAATCATTTATTTTATTGACTAGAAAGAATACGCCATGCTCACTTGCGGCATGTTGAACTCTGAAATCTAATCTTACTATCATACGTCTTATATTTTGATTAAATCTGAAGTGTTTATTGCTACTTCCCAGGAATTTTTGATTCTGATTGGTTTTTGGTTAACAGGAACATGGCCCTCCAGAAATCGTGAACACAAAATAATTTTTCCACCTTGTGTCATAGTTTTCTTTTTAAGTCTTGCCACTTTCCTCAAAGTATATGTGTCTTTGCAATGCTGACATTGCTAGATGGAATCATAAAGGGCCACCTGTGATTTTAACTTTGAACCTTATCCTCTGAAATATTTTTTTTTGTACTGTAAATATTTACTTTTCTAAATTATTTCTCACTTTGGGAGTTTTGAATTATTCACTTTAATCAGTATTTTAAACAAATAATGATTCTGGTTCTAGTTTGGGACCATTTACACCCAACAAGCGTTCATGTACTGATAAAACCTCCCAACAATTTAGCCACTCGTATTTATCATCTGTAAACATTTTTCTTTTTTTCTTAGTTTTTAGTCCAGCTCTTTAGATTGAAAACTTGAAATGTGTTTGGAATATTTTCCTCGAAATTCAGCACATAAAGATCCACTATCTTTTATTACTAGTCTCTGTTAAAGGAAGCTCCATGTAGGTGAATAAATTACAGTTTTAATTGAAGTAATTTGAAGCGACATTCCAAACTGGGTCTCATTCTGACAGGCCGGCTGCACGTCCAGATAAGTGGAGCGTCTGATGAATCCTCTGCGTTTCTCTCCTCGTTCACCGTGCCTTTAAACAAGTGGTGCCAACTCACTTTGACCTTGCAGGGCAGAACGGTGAGTGATCTCCTGTTGATGCAGCACATTCTTCAATATTTGCATAAGGATAACAATGGCACTAAGGCTGCCATTGTCTTTATAGGTCACAGTCTCCTTGGCATTTACGGACAACGAGGAAAGAACGGTTAAATCTTCAGAGTACTTGTAGGTCTACTTTATAATTTAACAACATGTGATTTTGCTCATCTTTACCTATATATATATATTTTTTTAAATACACAGGTTGAGTCATTCTGCCATGTTGGATGACACAGAGGGGTATTTTGTGATTGGTGGAGGGAAATTCGTCCGAGGCCTGGAGGGTTATTTTGGACCAGTGGTGTTCTACCGCAACAGAGTTCCTCACAGCCTGGTAGATACGCTCTTACAAATTCATCTCATAAACGTGTTTTTTACATGTTTGTTAAAAGTGTCACCATGTTGTGATGGTACAATATGAGACAGGTGATCTGTGGAAAAAATCGAGCTCTTCCTCCTTGGTCATAAACAACCAATCAGAGTCAAGAGGAGGAGGGCCTTAGTGCTGTCAATCATGCTCATGACTGACAGCGCTACACAGCATTACATAATTACACTTGCTGACATGATTAAGTGATACAAGTTAACTTTTCAGTTGTATTGTCATGCAGTAGCTTTAACTTAACAGTGACTATTTTAAATCTAAGCTCTTCTCCCTCGTTTTTCTACATCCACAGTCTGAAGTAGCTGCTCCAGATGTTATAAGAAACATAAACCTGACTGGATGGCTGCACAGCTGCCAAGAATTTCTTTTTGACATCACCGTCAAAATCAGTGGTTTCACCCTCCAAGACAAACACCAGAGAAAAACTGGTAATGTGTCTTTTTGTCCACCAGATGGAGGTAAAATCTCAGCGGAAGAAAACCTGTGAAGTCACCAAAACATTGACTGTTTTTGACCCTTTTAGGGACTTGTTTGGCTTTTTTCCATGACCGGATGGGAAGGGATCCTTCAAACCCGCGGTGTGAGCTTTGGGAAGAGGCGGCAGCTCACAGAAAACTGGCCACAAAACTAACCAAGTTACTGGTTTTTAAACATGGTAATAAATAAACTACATAATACAAATCTGTCTGACTAGACAGCTTGAGAGCTGTGATGATCTCTTGATTCACTGATTGATAGTGATGGGCTGTCAAACACCTGCAGGAGGAACAGCAGTCAGCCCATCTGCTGTGGGAAGAGCTCTGTACTCCTTCTCTGTTCAGAAGATGAGTCAAATGGGCAGCAGTGCAGCGGTCAGCAAAGTCTTACCTCTGCTGCTCCAAGCTGGCTGCCTTGCTGATGACCAGGCTCTGCACATGTCATCTGTGCTCTACAGCTCTGGTCTGGGAGTCCACAAAAACCCCACTAAGGTGTTTTATTAATTTTTTTCTCTTTTCTTGCAGAGTTTGTTTCCCTTCACGTGGGATTAACATGTTCAGTTTATTCCCATGTTTCTATGTTGTCACAGGCCTGGCTGCTTGCCCTGCTGGCTGCACAAAGGGACCATCGGCTGGCGCTTCTCCATCTCGGTCATGTCCATCAGTGGGGGATACATGGTCTGCCCAAAGACCCAGATCTGGCTTATGCCTATTATGCAAATATTGCAAAACAGACGACTTTAGACCGTCATAATCCCACACCACAGCAGGTAATGGATGTGTTGGATGTTGGAAAGGAGAAACTGTTCATCTCTGTTCTTCCAGACTGTGCAGTGGTGTCCAAAGTCGGCCCTCGAGGGCCAGCATCCTGCATGTTTTAGTCGTCTTAACGCAGCTGGATCAAATGATGACTCATTAGGAGGCATGTGAAGAACATCTATGTGCTGAAAAGGTTGTTACTACCACCAGGGAGAGAACTAAAACATGCAGGATGCCGGCCCTCGAGGACCCACTTTGGGCACTACTGATATAGTACAAAGGTTTTTAGATTAAATTATATTGTAAAGTATTTTCGGTATGTCTCTCAGATTTGGTGGTTCTTGCAGGAAATACGACGAGGCTTGGCACAGACAAGCCTCGTCGTATTTCACCCTTCAACTAATTAAATTTCAAGAAATTATCAAAAGCTGGTAACCTAGTCACCCAGTCCTCGGCAGGCCTTCACCTTAATAAAATAATGAGCTACGTCATTTTTTGCCAAACATGGTTTTTTAAAAAATCTCACCTTTTGTTAAAAGATGACCCATAGGCCTTTATTTTAAGAAGGTGACTAAAATACCTCCGCTACACATGCATACATGCAGAAGTTTGCAGCTATCTGACAGATTCCTGCATTCTGTCCCCTGACTGACATCTCATCTGTCAGGGGAAAACATCAGATAAGATACTGTATTTCATATTTGTTGGGCGACCCGCCCCTTTCTAATACCACTCTGGGCAACTGCCCATGTAAAAAACCACCAATGAAATGAAGAATTAGTTTTTTCTTGTTCCTTGCTGAATTGCTTGAGCTCTGACTGGACAGGCCTAAGCCCCTCCTCCTGGCTCTCATTGGTTGTTTTTGACCAGTGGCGTATTCCTGCAGACCAGCATAAGGACCACCAGGGGGCGCTCGATATTTTTCTCTGTTTTTTTTTCCCCCCCACCTTCACATTATCTGTCTTATTATATTGTCACGCCATAGTGGCATTGAATTTTATTCAGGGGGTGTCAGGGTAAAGGGAATTGAATGTCACACTTTTTAGCTTTGTACTTGTAAAGTATTTTTAAGAGAGCAGATCATTTTTTCTAGAATGAAGTTTGCCGTTCTATTGTGTCTGAAAACATGGAGAAGTCCAAGTGGCGTCAACACTTTTCCAGGGTTCTGCGTCTCATTTCTCTGACATGTGAGCTGAGGCAGAATGTGCTTCTAAAAATTTCCTTTCTGAGGGATCAGCATCCAGTTTAAAGTCATCAATATGATTTCTGCACTCAGTGCTCTGTAATATAGGAGAGATTACTGTTTGATAAAGAGGGTGTTTGGAACAGTTCTTCATGTTTTATTCATAACCCCAGCACAGCGTTTTGTGGAAGAAACTGTTGAAAAGAAAATCAAAGTGTTTCACCTTAACATGTCTTCTGCTTTTCATTTCCTTTTGAGACGTTTGTGGAGGCTGTATATCTGAACGACGACGAGGCTTTGAACCGTCAGACCAATGAGGACCATCACATCTTTCAGTGGCTGAAGCTTCAGGCCCGCAGAGGGGCAGCTGACGCCGAGGTACGCCGCTTTATCTGGCCCTGTTCTTTTAGGCATCGGAGGGAGTTCATTTGGATTTTTGTGAGGATTTAGGCGATCTGTGAGGCTTTGATCTTGAGATCAGGGGTGGACTGTGCCCACCACCATCTGTTGCACCAGATTCCCCACTTTCTTCTTGCTGCTGCTGAATCTTTTATTCATCTAGCTGCATGTGTGAGATTTCTGTCATGCTTCAGAAATAACCAAAAGTTACATCAGGGCTGTTGTAGGTAGAAAGAAATGTGGAGTTGGTCGGAGTTGAACATTTAAAAAGTAAGCGTTGTCCTGCAGCAAGCTCTTGCCCGGATGCTCTTCTGGGGTCAGCAAGGATTGTCTCCAAACATTCAAGAGGCTGTGAAGCATTACAGAAGAGGAGCTGTTCAGCTGGAGGACCCAGTGTCTATGTATGACTATGCAATAGTACTACTGCTGGTAAGACTTAAATCCATATACACTAAAAATGCTGGCTTGTTTTGTTTTAAAAAATAGTGATCTTCTTATAGCAGGTTGTTTTTCTTTGTAGGGTCAAGGAGTTGAGAAGGATGTTCCAAAAGGTGTCACATTCCTCAAGAAAGCAATGGAGCAGGTTTCATATAATTATGTTTTAATTACCCATTTTTAATGGCAATGTAGTGATTAGCGTGTTAACTTCGTAGCTCGAAATCTATTCAGTGTTTACACTCACCATGTTTTATTATACAATGCTTCCGTCAGGGTTTTGTTCCTGCAGTCAACGCCCTGGCCTGGTACTATGAGCAGTTTGAGAAGGATTACCAGCAGGCCGTGGCTCTGTGGGAAAAGGCCGATCTCCTTGGTTCTCCAGACGCCCCGTTGAACCTCGGCATCTTGTACTCACAGGGCCTGTATCCAGGAAAACCTGCAGACCAGGTTCGCAAACATGCAAAGGCATACTGTCCTTGTACTCTAGTGTAAAAGCTTCAGATCGTTCAGTGGGGAATAATTTGTGTGTCCATCAGCATGTGGCCTACAAGTACTACCTGAAGTCTGCAGAACGGGGACACTTGCGCGCAGCGGTTTTCCTAGCCGACGTCTGGGCCACAGGGATTTCTGGATACGTCGAGAGACGTCCAACAGATGCCGTTTCGTTAGCTACTTCCACTTTTTTTAATCACACTTTCATGCACACATTTGCTGAAACCTTCACATACACTCACCGTAAACATAAAAACTAATATATTTGGACATTTAAGCATCATAAAAATTCTCAAAACTTCCAGGGGAGTGAGAGATTCTTGTACAACCAAAAGCAACCAATCAGATACATGAGGAGGGTCTTAGCGCTGTCAATCATCCCTGTGTAAGTGCTGCTCAGAGTTGTAATGACGGAAAACAACTTACCGCTCCAGAAAAATTGTTTATCCGCTACCACATATGCTAACTAGCTTTAGCAGTCATGACAGGCATAAGAGGAAGTCACAAGTGGCTTCCCGTTATGCTAACTGCAGCATAAAATGGAGCAAGGCAAAGGGTGTGGGAAGCACATACATGAGGAGGATTGACAGCACCACGACCCTCTTCCTGGCTGAGTTTGTAACCGGGAGCAGTGTATTACTGCGGGTGGCAGTAGAGCCACAGGGAGGAAGCTCAGTTTTTGTTCAAACAAATATGTAAAAAACATGTTATTTACTGCAGCTTTAATATTTATTTTAATACATAAACTACTGGTTTATGTTATTCTTAGCAAATGAACAGTTGAAATGCATTATTAAAAACATGACATTGACCTGCAATCTATCTGAACGATTGGATTGGATTTTGTTTTTTCTCAGACAACATTGCTTTACGAATAAACTCAATTAAATTGAATCATTGAAAGCCCAAAATTGAAAGCAGACCCATGCCAGTGGTAACAGTATGTAAACCTCTGACCTCACCGTTTGTCTGACTTGTTCACTGTGTTCTCCGTCAACCTTCAGCTGGGTGAAGTGGACAGCTGAGCAGAACGGCTACTTGGGCAGCGTCCTACGCAAAGCGCTGGACTCCTACCTGAAGAGCGACACGTACGTTCTCCTCTTGTCAAACTCGATACGACAGCAAACGCGTATTTAAACCAAAGTGACATTTTGTTTACCAAACAGGTTCATATCTTTGGTGTTTTATATGATGGCAGCTGAATCGGGGTATTCTCCTGCACAGTTCAACGTGGCCTACCTTTGTGATCAAAATCCCGTGAGTTGTGTCTCTTATATGTATAACGTTGATTTTAAAATCGAGTCACGATCGAATGTGTTTTCTGTTCTAGGCTGGTTTCCTGGATCCTGCTTACGCTACACGCTGCATGTGGCGATATTACAACCTCACAATCCAGAGTCAGAAACCAGACTCTTACGGTTCGTCACCACCTTTATGTTCAATCGTTTCTAGGCCATTTCCTGTAACTGACCTGCATTCTGGTTCCTCCTCCAGCCTTTATAAGGATGGGTGACCTGTTGTATGAAGGGTCAGACAGCAGGGAGAAAGACTTCTCCTCTGCTGCACACATGTATTCACTGGCGGCCTTAAGGAACAACCCACAGGTTTTGTTTTTGATAGTTTTTTTTCTTTCTTTTTGTTATAATTAAAGTTGTGAATATTTCTGTTTAAGTTGTACTTTTACTCTCTTTTAAGGGTTGGTACAACCTTGGCTTGCTTGCTGAGGACTGTTACAGACTGCCGCTTCCTGTACTGATTGAGCTGGGCCTGTCTGAGCTGTACCTGGCAGACAAGAATTTGCTTCTCAGGACATTGTACAAAAGGTTAGCAAAGGCTAATAAACATCTATTTGTCACGTTAAAGTTATTTTAAAAGTGCTTTTTTTCCCCTCCTTTCAGATGCAGAGACTCGGACGACGCAGATTCCTACTTACCCTGCAGCCTCGCTCTGCTCAAAGTGTTTCTGCGATCATTTGGAAAGCGCCACGTTGCTGCAGTCGTTAAGGTTGGTTCAATCTGCTGACGTCACGAAACTCGATCCGTTTACAGCAAGCTACCGTGTTGCGTTTTAAAATGAAACTGTCATCATCAAATATCAAACGTAAAAGTACATTTGAAGAATCTGTTTTGGTTAATTGTAACTGTACTGTAGCATTGATTATGTAGATGCTATTTATTTTTCCAGGTCTCCATTGCTGTTGCCGTGGTTGCAACTCCAACGTTGTTTGTGATCGTCCTCGGTGTGTCGAGGAGACGGACAGACGACCCAGAGTCTTGACCCAAATCTGACAGAATGCACAAAAAGCAAATGAATTATTTAGTGTTTAAATGCAGATTATCCCAACATCATTATTAATTTGATGTGTTTTAGATTATTTTATTTTATTGAATTAAGTCATGAAAAAAAAAAAAAAAAACCTGTAAAGAAACTGAAAGGGTCTCCATTGTGTTTTGTCTTCAGTCTTTTTGACTTTTCAGAGTCTCGTATAAGATTGCAATAATATTTCAGTGTTTTTTAAATAAACAATTTTTGTTGTTTGGAAATTGGATTTTGCTTTGTTTTCCTATACTGTAACTTAATTTCTTCAACAAACTCTTCAGGTTGTTTTTTTTCTTGACATCCAGACATGCAGATTTATTTTGCATGTAAACCGTGTTCCAAATTATTATGCAAATTGGATTGAAGTGTCATAAAGATACATTTTTTTGTGTGCTATTAAATTTAAAGATGGTATTGTGTGTCAGGGCTCTTTGAATCACTATCATTAGTTTCAGAGAGCTGGTTGATCAGTTTGTCTGGTGAGCTCAATTAAAGGAAATCTACTTAAGAAGGATGTTCCACATTATTAAGCAGGCCACAGGTTTCAAGCAATATGGGAAAGGTAAAGGATTTCTGCTGACGGACATCATCAGATAGTGTAGGGCCATATGACAAGGTATGAAAACATTAGATATTTAACAAAAACTGAAGCGTAATCGTACTGTGAAGAAATTTGTGGCTGATTCAGAACAAAGATGGTTTATAGAGCTAAAGGCATAATGAGGAAGGTTTCTGTTAGACAAATTCATGGGATTAAAAGAGCAGCTGTTAAAATACCCTTACAAAGCAGCAAACAGTTATTTGAAGTTGCTGGAGCCTCTGGAACCTCAACGTGGAGGAGGATCCTCCAGAGGCTTGTGGTGAACCTACTATTGGGCCCCTACCCAGCTCACAAGCAGAAACGGTCCCAGTGGGCCCAGCCGTACATGAAGATTCATTTTCAAACAGACTTGTTCACTGATGACTGCTGTGCAACCCTGGATGGTCCAGATGGACGCAGTAGTGGATTGGTGGTGGACGGCCACCACGTCCCGACACGGCTGTGACGTCAGCAAGGAGGTGGTGGAGTCATGCTTTGGGCCCAAATCATGTGGAAAGAGAGAGCTGGTCGGGCCCTTCAGAGTCCCTGAAGGTGTGACACTTGATCACTCTCTTTCATGGTTCAAAAAGAAGAGCTGTACCTTCAGTAGCAAAATCATCTTCATGCATGATAATGCACCATCTCATGCTGCAAGGAATACCACTGTGTCACTGTGGGCATAAAAGGGGAGAAACAATAATCTGCAGACAGATCCAGCTGCCTGTTATTTCAGACACTGCAAGCATTTAGATGTGGTAAGGGAATTTTCATGAGTGCAGACAGAGCATCTGCACGGCATGACATGCAAATAAAAAGCATTTTGTAGCACTTCTGTACATTCAGCTCCTTATGGAGAACTCATACATGTAGGCCTTATAAATATTTCCTTTTATTTTAAATGTTTCTAAAACAAACTAAAATGGCTTTCTGGCTTCATAGCTAATTTCTAAATGTACTGTTGACACGATGGATTCCAACGTTTGTGGAACATTGGAGAGATTGTAATGCCAACAAACATTAAAAACTGTAATGTTGCTCTGTAGCAGCAAGACAGTATACCTCAACTGATACGCTGCAGTGGCTGCTCATCAGCCGCATGCAAGGATGTTTCCATGGCGTCGTTTACTAATTGCAGGAAACCGGTTTTATTTCTTGGCTCGATAATGAAGCGGTGCCAAGCAGATAATCTCTCTTCGGTGTTGAGATGTGAATTTAAATAAGAGCATAAACATGTTGGATTATTGATTTTCCTCTCTAGCTCTGGTGCTGATGGGGTTGAAGGATAGCACTTAGTAAACAGTCACAATGACGAATTAAAGTCGCAGAATGAAGCTTTGCCCATATTGAACATCAGCTGCTGTAAAAAGACACGACTGCATGAGGGCACATTTTTCAAACCAAGGACAGGTAATTAGTTTTCAGCTTTGTTTCAGTATTTAGAGAGTGTGTCGGGCTAAATACTAGCAAAGTGAAGAACGGCGACCCCAAACATGCAGCCAGTGGTCTGGCCCGGTCCTCAAAGTCCAGACCTAATCGCTGATCTGTGGAAAGCTTAGAGTTTTGTAAAATATTGAAGCACTCAAACAGAAAACGGCAAAAAAAAAAAGAAAGAAAGGAATACAATAAGGTCTGACTTTATAAGACTTTCTACACAGAAAATGAATCAGCTGCCTTGTGATCCGGTACACAAGATATGCATCAAAGTGTCAGAATGAGCAGATTTAATTCCTGCATCCTGGTGAGGCAAGGCCACCATGCCCTCTGCTGTCTGCGCTCTCTGCTGACTCCCACCCCTCCCTGTGACGGCCGTTATTTATGGCAGGAGCTGCAACACTAACAAGTGACAAGAGCTAAAATATCCACAACACAGTTTCAGAAGCCAAGTTTCCTGAGCGGCGAGGGGCAACAGCAAGGTTAACGCTTGGGAACGGACATTAGTGTTTCCACGTCTTCTGAGATAAACGTGTTCTGATTAATGGGCTTCAGGTTTGAGGGTTCGCAAAACCTGCACACACTTAAACAATCAGAGTGAAATTCTGTTAACAGTTCTTATATTTAGCCAAGAGAGAGAATATTAAATCAACCAGTATGTAAGAGACGTGACTTCTTCCACCTTCCACAAGTGTCTCAGCTGAGTCCCTGAATAATCCTCTGTCAGTGGAGGTGGACGGTCACGTCAGCGCTCCACTGTTTCCATTTTCAGATGATGAACTGAACGGTGCGTCAGAAAATGTTCAGATTTGGGGGAGAATGTTTTAAGACTTCAGCCCTGCTTTAAGCCGCTCTAGGAATTGGTTTTGTTCTTTGGGTTCTGAGCAACGACGCTCGTGTTACACGAGCTGCCGTTTCCACTCACCATATTAACGCAGTTTGACGTCACCAAAATGTATTTACTTAATGGAAACAGCAATTCTAAAAAAATATATATATATTTTTTTTTGGACAAAAATGGAAACTTTTTGTTTCACTTCACACCAGTTGTGGGATCAACAGCTGGATGTTGTCACTGGTGCAAACCATGAAGAAGACAGGAAGTGGCAGGAGGAGGATTTATTGTTTTAACTAACTCATTCCACTGTCATTTTAATCCCGCCTCTTAATGAGTGGAAATTAAGAGGCGGTTGTGTTTTTCAACATTAATGGAAAAACAGTGTTATCTAGAGACCTTTATCAACAATCCGCCTCAAAGGTGTTTGAATGACAGTCGAAGGTAAACTGTTGCCTTCAATTTACCTTCAGGTGTAAATTGAAGGCAACAATGGACTTAATTTTAGGGTGTCAGAGTGGAGGGGGGTAAGGAACTTGGGGATTGTAACGAAGACTCCTTTCTACTTGGCATTTTCATTCCCTCTTTATGTCGGCCAGTCAAATAAATTCCCATTAAAAGCTGCAGTTTTAATTTGATCAAATGTGAAAAAAGACAAGCAACTAATCTATTAATTGACAACAACTTGATGCCAAAGAAACATTTCCATGCAGAACGGTCTTCCAGGGGACACGCGCCTGCAGCCACGATGTCTTCAGGGCATGAAGAACAAGCCCAGACTTTTGCGGCGACTCACACTGTGACGGATCATTTCAACATGTCTCACTGAGAGCATTTTACTGGTTGAATGTAGCTCCTCTTTACGCCGATTCTCATCCCAGTCGATTAAAGAATCCATGCAGAAAATTGTACAGGTGTTGTAATTAGAAGCTGTCGTCCTCTGCCATCTTGAAACGAATGGATCTACAGTTTAAATGACATATTAGAGTCACTGAGAGCACAGCGGTGAAAATGGAGGAGCCATTACCCAGCAGACGTGAGCGAGGCTGCGCCACGTGTTTGACTGGAGCTTAATTAGGTCAAAAGTACTCAGGCGATATTGTTTTTCATCATAAGAGTAATTAATGTGAAGAAAACACAAGACAGGGTCCTTTTTAGAGTATGAGCTGTTTATTTCATTTGATATTCCTCTGTTTAATTTTAGGGCTTTTGAGCTCAGAGTCTTATTTTAGCTCTTTCAAGCACAACAAGAATGCAACGTTTTGTCATTTTTAAAGGAAAATGTCTCTGCTAAGCAAACTGTCCCTCTTGCTTTCCACTGTTGCCGAGTGGTTTGTGGAAACCTTTGCAAATGTTTGCAATGTGGGAGAAATGAGCTCATTTTCCTGCTGCGTTCATTCCTAACTGCTCTGGTTTAGAGCGTCGTGAAACTGTCCAAACTGGGGGGGTGGGGTGCCGGTTACAAACTCAGCCAGGAAGAGGGTCTTGGTGCTGTCAATCCCCCTCATGTATGTGCTTCCCACACCTTTTGCCTTGCTCCATGTTATGCTGCAGTTAGCATAACGGGAATCGCAATTTGCTGTTTGTTGCTCTTGTGCAACCGCATAAAACTGCCATGTCACCCTTCATTCATTTGTTTATGGGTAGATCTGCGAAGTGACAATCTCTGATTGAACAATCAGTGTGAACGATAAGCGAGTCATTTCTTCGTCCCGAGACTCGGTCCAGCTCCTTGCAATGAGCCAAAACACAACTCTGCCTTATCAGCAGCTGTGGCAGGCGGCCAGGCCTCTCACAGATAGATTTTGCTTTATTATTATTATTTTATTACCAAGAATAAATGGATATTGAATCTGTACGTAACGCTCGCAGCAACGACAGCAATAAGTTGAGTGTGGAAAAATAGGCTTTGAAAGCCAAGTTGATGCTTTAAGCTTTAATGTTTTACATTTAGATTATATAAATATATATACATATATATATTTTTTTAAAAAGCTGGGAGAAGCAGGATATAAAGGGATTGACAGAGGACGGGTCAAATTGATCTTCTTCTGCAGTTTTTGTCGTTTCATTTAGATGCAGTGTCTTGCAGAAATGTTTCTTCGTATCTCCTGAATTTTTTTACACACATCTTCTCGTTACAAGCATTTTATCGAGATCTTAAGCCACAGCAAGTTGGCGCGTGATTGTCGAGCAGACGGCACACGATGCGTGGTTTTTAAATTGGTTTGCAAGGGAACATCTGCGAAGTGTCGCGTGCGTTTGTAACAAGGCCCCTCACATAAAAACCTGCAGCTCATGTAGCTGTAAATAAGGTGGAGCAGAAAACAAGCAATGATTTTATCCACATTGCTAATTTGTGACGTTAAAGAAGAACTTGGGTTTTCAAACATTTGATTTGACTAAAACTGACTGAAAATTGATTTTTTTTTTTTTTTTGTATCTTTTATTTTTTGCATTTCATGATCTTGATTGAAAAGCTTACTAGAAGACAAAACACCCCTTGAAATGACGTTTTACAAATCTTACCAATATGACAACATGATATTGTTCTAAAAATACCTTCATGCTGACTCATAAGAACCTGTCCTACTGTCCTGTTCCACTAGATGGCAGTATTGCGTTGTTTGGGATGAATTGTTTACCTTCTTTAATCAAGGTGGATCCTTCTCCAATTTACTTTTATGATTTATTGAATATAATTTAGCAATTACAATCCTTTATTTTTTTGAAAACCACTTTTATTAATATGCTTTTCAGTTATGTTTGTTTTTAGATAAAGATATAAAACACAAGTGCAAAGACACTAAGTATCCTTTATTTACTGTCAAATCCATTTCTTACTTTTCATTCTGTATGTTATTCTGCATGTGGGTCAAGAGGTCAGACTCTGACCCAATACAGTTTCGGTTGGAGGTGTTGGGCGGCCACACCTGTTGGTGATCAGCTGATTACTTGCTGGAAACATAAGGAGCTGATAATCTATCAGATGTTGCTGTCGCTATACATCAACCCATGAAGCAAAGCAGGTCGTCACGCTTTTACTTTGAAAACCGACAGGCAAAATGAGGCTGTGTCCAATCTATTGGGATACGACCAAAATTGCAAAATATTAGATATTAAAATATATATATATATATATATATATATATATATATATATATATATATATATACCTCCAACGAATAAGGCAAGTCCTGAGAAGCCAGCTCAATGGCAAGAACAAGATCCAGGCAATAAACAACTACGCCTTGCCAGTAATCAGATACCCTGCATGAATAATTAGCTGGCCAAAGGAGGAGATACAGGCCACAGATGTTAAGACACGAAAATTACTAACAATGCATGGAGGGTTCCACCCCAAATCCAGCACCTGAGACTGGAGGAAGCCGTAAGGAAGGAGGCAGAGGACTAGTGAGTGTGAGAACCACTGTCCAGGACGAAACATCCAAGATCCATAGAATCATCAGGGACAAAGCCTCAACAGACAATCTGCTCAGTGAATGTCTCAGACAATGGGGAACAGAAGTTGAGGTGCTGGAGGTACCATCATGGGAGGACAAACCCCTACACGGGATGTACCACCGGCAAATAACTGAAGTGGCTGATATCAGAAAGTCCTACCAATGGCTGGAAAATGCTGGACTCAAGGACAGCACAGAGGACCTCATCCTGGCCGCCTAGGAACAGGCCATAAACACCAGAGCAATAGAGGCCCAGATCTACCACACCAGACAAGACCCAAGGTGTAGGTTGTGCAAGGAGGCCCCTGAGACAGTCCAGCACATAACAACAGGGTGCAAGATACTGGCAGGGAAAGAGTACATGGAACGACATAACCAAGTGGCAGGCATAGTGTACAGAAACATCTGTGCAGAATATGGACTAGAAGCCCCGAGATCAAAGTGGGGAACACCCCCAAAGGTGGTGGAGAATGGCCGAGCTAAGATCCTGTGGGACTTCCAGATCCAGACAGACAAAATGGTAAGGTCGAACCAACCGGACATAGTCGTAGTGGATAATCAACAGAGGAAAGCCGTCGTGGTGGATGTAGCAATACCAAGTGACTGCAACATCAGGAAAAAGGAGCATGAGAAACTGGAGAAATACCAGGGCCTCAGGGAGGAACTGGAGAGGGCCTGGAAGGTGAAGACCACAGTGGTGCCTGTGGTCATCGGGGCCCTCGGGGCAGTCACCCCCAAACAGGAGCAGTGGCTACAACAGATCCCAGGAACAACATCAGACATCTCAGTCCAGAAATGTGCAGTTCTAGGCACAGCAAAGATACTGCGCAGAACCCTCAAGCTCCCAGACCTCTGGTAGAGGACCCGAGCTCAGAGGATAAGAACCACCCGCGGTGGGTGAGAAGGGAATTTTATATATATATATATATATATATATATATATATATATATATATATATATATAATATATTGCATTGAAGTGCAATATTTCTTGCCACTCATCTCAGAGAGTGAAATTGTCATTTCATAGAGAATAACTACAGAGTAAAAATATTTCATTATTTTATTTTGAAATATAAAATCAGCGTAACCCATGAGTATGACCTGAGTTTACTCTGGCACATAGTAAACTTCTCGGCAGGAAACAGAAATCACATCAAACTGCTTTGCGTACACTGATAAGTTTAGTACTAGCAACACACTAACGTGTATCATGACTGCTCCGCTGGGCACAAACACAGCTGGCACCCAACTGAACCTCCTGGAATCCGTTTGGGTTTGTGGGAAATTAAGGAATTTGTCACAAGAGATGTACGATCGGTATGCTCCATTATAAAGGCTCAACTGTCCACGGACAGTTTGTGGACGCGTTCTGTGCTGCTCACACAATTACCCACAGTACGCCGAGGATAAGGGAGACCTGGGCCGCCTCGGTTTTCTACCTCCCAAGATTCACCTCCGTACTTCTACTAATTATCTCTCTCTTCTCCAGACACCACAGAACCGTGAGACCAGAACTCACCGTCACTGTACATATTTAGTATTTATTGTCAACAGATCCATTAGTTACTTTTCGTTCTGCGTCCTGCATGTAATTCTGCATGTGGGTCAAGATGATACCTGGCAACATGGCTGTTCAGGGTTGTGCCAAAAGTCCAGTAGTATATATCATTCCAGTCTTGTTTCTAGGGCAGGTGACTAAAGTATGATTTCAATGTACAAGCACAATATATGTCCAAGTTATTATTGTTTTTATTTTTATGTGTAAATGATTTTAAAGCAACAATATCGGCAATGTAGCAAAAAAACTCTTTTTTTTTTAGAACATTTTGTTATTCTTTGTTTTTCCAGACCAACACACTTGCAGTGTCTTCCTTTTTTAATGAAAGCGGGGAGCACCAAGTCATCTAAGATTCATTAGCCCAAACAAGGCTGATCTAGTCAACTGAAAAAAGCCCACAACACAGCAGGCCACAGCTCCATTACAGCACAAATGACATCAGAAAACTATCTCATGAAGGAAAAAAAAAAAAAAAACATTTAGGGAGTTCATTTAGGATGCCTGGTTGCACTTGCGTTTCCTTTTTTTGATAACCTTAATGTCTGCCAACCGGGAGACGTGAAACTACGAAGGGGGTTATTTTAACAGAGCCAGTTTGTATTGGAAAACTGTGACATTTCTGCATTTGGTTGTCTCTGATTTGCCAACGCGTAAGGTCATGAAGTATTTCAGACGGCCATAAAAACCACCACCCTGTTTGGAGCAGTCTCAGCGGACTGCATCACAGTCACACCCTCTGACTCCTTACACATAGCGAGGCCCATTAAGTCCAGCGACCCGGTTTTATGTTTTCCGCTAGCTGTCCTCATTTTATGACAAAAAGTGCTCTGATGGCGTTATGTATTTTGGAGGGAAAAAAGGAGGACGTGTTTTGTATCTGGATGCTGTTAGCGAAGAGGGACGCGAGAGCAACAAACAGAAATGAAACAAAGCAAATCTGGTTACATTAGCTCCCAAACTCCACAGGAAAACGTGAGCTGAAGCGAGAGGGACAAGTAAATACATCTTTGCTCTGAAATCAAATCAACCAGATTAAAATCGGAGGAACTTCTGTGTGATTAAATCTCCACGGTGCCATTCTTCTTTGAACAAACCTTGTAAAGGGAGACACACAAAGTCCCTCTTTTGATTCTCGGACAAAAACAAAGAAAACCGTCACTTATTAGTGAGCAATCAACTTTAATACATTTAAGAAGATTATAAAAGAGAAGAGTCTGGTTTATAGCATAAGCTTTCTGTATTTTGTTTGTGTAAACAAGAAATCATGCCAATGGAAATTACTGAGTTTGTTTTGATTTATTATGCAATTTATTGATTTATTGATTAATCTGACAAGTCTGTTGATGGTATTTTAAATGGATGTGCTTTTCTGTCTAGAAAAGTCATACAATGGTCACTATTTAACTATTTAACTACCGTTAAAAGAGTATCGTTAGTGTCAAACACACTGTCAATGTTTCTAGCACAAAAAGAACAAATATTAGAAATATGATTGTAATATTTCACGAGGGAAGTTTATGCTTTTAAACTTATGTGATCAGGCGCCAATGTTACAATTTGAAACAAGTCCATAGTACAGTTATTGCCCAGTTAGGCATTTTTTCACTAGTTTCATATTTTATAAGTGGTTTTATGGAGCCAATTTAAACTGCATCCTAATAAATGCAGTCCCTCATTTTTTTTGTTTGACCCATTTCAGGAAGTGAAACGCGAGTTACCGCTCTCACTCTCTTCTTAAAGCAGCATGTCTAGTTAATGCACTGTGTAGTAATTTGCAGTATAACTTTTAACAAAACTGTGCTGTTTGTGTTTCCATCGAGTTCCAACGATTTCAAACAATCTATCCAACAACAATTGCATCTCTTTACCTTGAAGTCCCACGGTGAAATTATTTCTATACAAAATATGGTAGAAATTCTTAGCGCAAATGCACATTTCTATAAAATACCAACATAGTGGATTATAAAGCCAAAGTCATAGTTTCCAATAAGAGGTCATTCTCAGACAACAAGAAGAAAATAGAAACAAACACCAACACCTGCGACCGTGACTTCACTCTACCTGCCTTCAGGGTGGAAGTGAACTCTGCAAAGTGAAGGTCTACTGCACTTTGTCATCCCATGCAGTGACCCCTGTAATCTCTGCTGTTGTTTACCGGACCTTTGTTTAATGCTCTAACTCTGATCATGGAGCTGCAATAGTTCAAGAACGAAATATGTTGATGCATTCCAGGGCCAATAAAAAGATTAATTAAATACCACCTGCTGTCCCCTGTGAGGAACGAACGCCATGGTTTTTAGTTTATTCTTTCCCGATTAAGACAAACACATCACTGATTCAGCATCAATAAGAAGGCACATATTTAACCATAATATGTCTAATGTTGATATTGATATTACCAAATGCAGCATTTGGTACGGTTGATCAAAATATACTGATTGAAAATTGGTTGCATTTTCTGGTATTTTGCAGGAGTGACTCAGGTCTGGTTTTAACTGTTTTACTTGTTGAGTAAACAAAGACCACATGTGGGGTCTTTGTTCAATGTCCCATTCTCAATCCACTCTCAGTTTCCTCAAATTGAGCACAGAAAAATTGGAACTCACTGTTGTGGCCCCAAAAATGCAAAGCTAAGCAGCACTCAACAAAACTCAATGAGGTTAAAAACGGCAGAGGGTGAGAGAAACCCGCAGCCTTCATGGACTGAGAACTCATTCCCGCTTCCATATTTTTCATCTGATTTACTTACAACCATCGACCCCGACAAGATCAAATATCTTGTGAAAAAAGCAAAACCCAAAAAGAATAGAGAATATGTGCTTTCAGTTGGTTACATTAAATGCTCTAATGTGTTTAATGATCTCTGTAAAAAGTCAGTAGTGCAGCTGCAGCTCATGGACCAACACCAGGAACATGAACCTCAAACCTATTCTCAGAATCTCACCATCATTCCTCTCCGTTTGCAAAGGGATAGATTTTAAAAAATACTGGAAATGGTCTTTATGTCTTTTGGAAAGTAAAACATCTGAGAACTGTTCGTCACAAGGCTTCAATATACTCTTTAACGGAGGAAGGTCAAAGTATCCAACTTTTAGTAAAGTTGTGGGGAGAGGCGTGGCGGTGGGACTCGGCTTCTGCTTCGGTGGCGACTCCTGCTGCTGTTTTTCAAAGTGACATCTCTGGGAGGGACCTTTCGCCATATGCATCACGGTCTCATCAAGTGTTGCAGTCTGCTCAGATTAATGGGGCTGAGAGCTGATTATGCAGAGCTGTACATCATGTCTGTCTGCTGCCTGCTGCTCCCTCTGCCTGTCAATGATCCACGCTGCTGTGCTCTCTCCTCCAACAGAATAAAGACGGAGGCACCGCTGCTTTATTCACACTGTTTACTTCAGTAGCTGAATAGTTTTCTTCTTTCATTTACCTTTTGCCGAAGCAGAGGTTAAGTCAAGCTTATATGTTTAGTAGAACAAAAAAAATAAAAATAGATGGGCTCCTTTTGGAATCCAATGTAAGTAAATAACATTAAATTTGCTCCGAGAATTTAACAAGTTCATTTTGATTAAATAATTAATAGCAATTGATGTCAGCTTTTAATTATTTTCATATGGAAAAAAAAACAAAAAAACTGAGCAGAACTTTTGCAATTGTGTGTTTCTCTTACACCCAAAAATCTGACACATAACCAACATCTGCAAACAACAGAGATAAACAAACAAAACAACAACAACAAAACAAAAAAACACTGAGACAGTTAATGAAGCTACTTCTCTTGGGCCACGAGGGGTTAACTTTTGCTGCAGAGACCGGTCTGATGGAATAGTGGAAAATACTATTGTTGTGTTGAAGTTAGCTAAGCCTAAACTAGCATCTCAATGCTGACCATGTAGCATCATTAATGTCAGCGTCCACAGCATGAAGTATCCAACTTCCTGATTGGATTGGAAAGATGAATGGATTATGGATATAATGTGACTTTGCACCAATTTGATGGTTTAATAACAAATTTAAAAGCATATCTTTGTTGTTGAGCTCATGCTGTTTGTCTATTTATTCAATAATTTAGCAGCAAAAAGGGGTTTTGATTTGAGAATGAAGGTTGTTTTGTTAATCTATGGTTCTGATTGAAATGTGATTAATTGTGATTAATCGCAGACTCTGCAATTACCTCAGTCATTTTTTAATGGAGTCCCGTTATCACATAAAATAAAACAAACATAATGAAAAACTAAACATTTATGAAATTAAAAAAAAAGAAAATATTTTTAATGGCACTGCCTTATTTGTCATATTTTTCTTTGATTTCATGCTACCATTATCTCAAGAATTTAATACTATGTAATAAAAACATTTAACAACTAATATTTAAACTCCAGAGGCATTAACTGTGGAGAAATTAGTATCAGGTTCAGCAACTGTGAGGGACGGATTCATCTTCCCCAAAACATTATTTAACATTTTCCTTTGCTCCTGAGCAGCTAATAGATTCTATCTGTCACCATGGTTATATTCAGCCTAGGAATGACCAAAGAAAGCATCACATGTCTGAACATGACATGTCTGGATGTAAAGAAAAAGAAAAAAAAAAAAAAAACTCAATCTGGTTAGAAAGTGCTTCAGGAGACTGATGGAGGTGTTTGGAGCAGGACATGTAGAGATAAGCTCCCTGTGAACATCATGGTAAATTTCTGCTACTTCTGTAAGCACAGGCTGCACTTCAACCAAAAGGTGCAGGGATGCTGCATTAGTTTTGACATAATGGGTCTGGTTAACAACCAGATGCCTGATGACATGCTGCTCTGCTTGTGGTTCAGAGCTGCAACAACTTTAGCTAAATATAACCTTTAGATGTGCCAGAATCCTGATTCTTTCTTTCATTTAATCTCTTCTTCATAGATGCAACAAAGCGGAACAATTTGCTTTCACCATATGGGGTTGACCGTGCAAGTGTTTGCATTTCAAACAAAATCTGTATTTTCCCCCAGTGTTTTTGATTTTATCATGTTTCTTGCTCAGAGCTTTCCAAGGTACAATACTCTACTGAACAGTTATCAGTATTAACCAATAAACTGACACCTATTACTTGGTCTGCAGAGCCTTGGTTGATGTTTGTTGTCTCATTATGGAAGATTAACTCTGGCTAAGTGTAGGTAGATATGTATGCGATATGTTGCTATGTCGACATATTGGCATGAAAATGAAATGTTAAACTGCTGGCACCAAGTACTTAGAGCTAAAACTCTAAATGTGAATTTTGACTGTGACAATTATTTAATATCTAAAACATGGACAAGTAACCAGGGATGCACTGATTTGAAAATTTGAGCCTACATTAATATCCGATCTTACATATTTCAGATTATAAAATCCCCTTTCGACATCTTGGAAGAAAAAATAAACAACGGCCACACTGCTGACTTCACAGTTGCTTCCCTGCTTTTGTTAAACTTTTACTGCATCATTATCGGTGTCACATGACCGAAGGAATACCACATGACCAACCAACCCTTCCAGAAACAAATGGCAACAAGATGGAAGCAAATATCAGTATACATTAGCTATAACAAACACTGACATATTTAACTGGGATTTCTTATGTTAGGGTAATATAAAGAAGAGTATTGTTGCAAAAAATATATAAGAAATTTACATATTAGACCATTTTAAACTTCTTTTTTCTTTTTCACACAAAGCTGTCTGAAAAGTGTGGTGTGTTTATGTAGTCCACTCCTTTTACTCTTTTACTTAAAAAAAAAAATCCAGTAGAACCAGTTACTTTCACAAGATGCCTAATAAGCTGCAGGGCTCAGATGAGAGAATCTGTTGCCAGGGCAACTGTTACTCGTGCACTCCATGTGACTACTATGGAATTGTTGGAAGGAAGGCAAAGCAAATTTATTTGTAGAACCATTCATACAGAGTAATTTACTGCGCTTTACAGAAAGAACAAAGGGGAAAAAAAACCATCATCTGATGCATCAAAAAGAGAAAATTCACGTCACATAAAAAGCATAACTATAGACATAATCACATCAAAGAAACTTCAAGAGACATAGAAATGTCACAATTTGAGCAAGTAAAAAGCTAAAACTTGACAGGAATAATAAAGTGATCTTTGACCTTTGAGTAAACTGCTGTAAAGCGTAAAGAATCTCGCAGCACACAACACAGCTCACACAACAAATATGTAAGAATGATACAAATTTGACCCTGCAGCAAACGGCACTGATGCAGACGAACACTGTTTGCATGTTTTTAAGATGAGATCTTCCTAAGTAGAAAATGTTCAGTACAATATAATGTTTTCTTTCCTTTTTTTCCCCCTGAGCACGTTTTCTTTTTTTTTTTTTGACTTTGATTTTTATATTATTGAAGTCGGGCCACAAACATTAAAAACATCCAGAAACCTTTTACTTAACAATCTTGGGCAGTCATTAAATTTGGCTAAAGACAGCAGGGGTTTTAGAGGAAAGCTCTTGTCTTTGTGGCTGATATTATATTAAAAAAAACATTTTGTAAACCAACAAAATAGAAAACATTCAACCAGAAAAGTTGCTCACCTGCCTCATGTTAAATTATGGAAAACAGGGAATGTTTTCAGGATCTAAAAAAAAATATATATATATATATATATATATATATATATATATATATATATATATATATATATATATATATTTTTTTTTTTTTTTGGAAATATGTATAAAAAATTATAAGACAATTATTTTGCATTTTTAATTAGAAAAATATGTGCTTTCAACTTGGTGATTCTGGACCATGTTTCAAAAAGTTTTGACACTTACATCAAGACAAGGGACATTTTCCCTTCAATCTAACAGAGCTTGAGCTTTCTGAAAAGAAGTATTATCAGTTATTAAATATGCAAAGCTTAAAAAGACCTCCATCGTCATTCTTCATTGTGTAAAGATGCCATGTAGTTTTGACTGAGTTGCAGGAATTTGTATGACCTCTATAACATACAGAAATAACTTCTAGTTTGGCCAGTAGGGGGAGCCCTGCACACTCGATTTCTACCCCAGTCCCAGCCCAGCACCACTTCATGCATCGTTTTACCCAGATACCCAGATATCCCTTTTACAGCCTTTGTTTTACCCTCCACCTTAAAAGGTCACCCTGTGTATTTTCACTGCTTTTGTTTGTGACTTGTGGTTGTTTGTCAGAACACAAACAACAAGGATTAGTTGCTTCTTTCAGGAGTCAGAGAAGACGCCACATACATCTATGTATGTTTTCTTGCTGAACAAGGCCGTCTCACACCAGTTGTCAGTCGAGTCCCCCGCCCCGTCTCCCACTTCACCGTCACTCACATCGTCCTCGTCTCCTGGTTTTCACTCAGTCACGTCTCCCTCCCTCGTGGCTCACTTCCTGCGCCACCCCTGCCTCACACCCCGGCTTTGCTCGTGCAGCTTCCTCCCCGGGGTGAAGAGCTGAGTCCTATAATTACCCAAGTGTCTGTGAAATGAATCATTGGGTGGCTGATTGAACTGCATGATGGAAAGCATTCATTGTGAGCAGTTCAACAGCGAGTTCTTCGCCCTCTGCCGATGACCTTTTTTTTTTTTTTTCTTTTTGTCTTTTTCTTGCCGCGTCACCGCTAGGAGAGACTGGGTGTGGTCTGCGACCTCTGACTCCCACGGTGTAGAAATACTTTCTGTTCTCATGAATAAAAGCCAAACGACATTTAGATTGCTACTTCATACCACTGTGAGATTGTGAATAAAATGTGAATTTAGCTAAGTAGGTGGATGACCCACATAATGAGCTGAATGTGCTTTTTAACGCGGGTTTCATTTGGAACTGGGAAGCCTGCTCCAGGTCTTACGGATTTGTTCAGACGCTACGTTATAACCCAGAGTTGCTGTATGTTCTGAGAACAGCGTGGTGAGAATTTCAGAATTTTTACATTTGCACGTTTTTATTCGGGGAATTCCAGGAAGCTGGAGAAAACCGACAACATGTAGAATTTTACAGATAGCAAAATTCCTTATTTAGGAGCGCGTGTGAGAAATAAAATGTGTGTGATGTTTTGTTTTCTCTTTGGTGATTTTGTTTGTCTTAATTTTCAGTTTTTATGCAAATGTATTGTTTCACATTAAAACTCTGATTAGATGCACAGTTTGGCCTTCCCTCCACTTCACGCTACTCTTTTCTCACTCAGGCGTCTTCCTTGCTCTTTGTGTGATTTATTTGTTAATCAAATAAATTACACAATTTATTTGTGTAATTTGTGTAATAAAATCTCGTTTTTATTTTTTTTCCCTCTGACTGAGGCGAAGGGTTTTTTAACACCTTGTAGTCCAGTGAGTTTGGTTACATTTGTTCCATGTTCAGCTGCTACGGTTTGTTTTCTCACTGCACTGCGAGACGAACCAAATTCCCCTCTTTCGCCTGTGGTGGCGCCACAACAACAACAACCACCGAAGGCAACGAGGGGAAAACCTCCGAAGAGACACCGAGCAGCACAGTGTCCTGCTTTGCAAAATGTAAACAGGAATGGAGTGGTGTCAGACGTTAGCAGCTGGAGGATTTCTCCCGCTAGCACGAGAGTTGCAGTTTTGTTTTGTTGTATTTACCCATAATGCCCTGTGCTATAGTTCATTTCCTGTTTTTGGAGCGTTCGCCAGTCCACTTGGCATTCACATATGTATTCGAACAGCACCAGAGTTCACTTTAACCTAGGTTTAACCAGGCTAGAACAGAATAGAAACAGCCTTTATTGTCCCACAATGGGGAATTTAGCAGTGCAAACTGGAAAATATAAACTGGCCCTTATGAAACATCAATTTTGATCACCTTCACTTGTGCAGTACATTTCTGCCTAGAATGTCTGAAATTTTAAGAATAATGTCTGGCATTTTCTAGAAGAAAAACGTTTGAGTTCCAAATGTTGAACATTTTTGACTTTTGAAACTCAGAAATGTTTTGAGATTATTGAGATTAATCTCAAAATTTCAGAGTTTTTTTTTCTAACAAATGTTTGACTTTTCAAACTCAAATTTCCAAGTTTTTCTAAAACATTTGAGATATTTTTGGTGGAAATTTACTCCTTTTATTTTATTTATCTCCATTGGCACTGTCGCAGAACGCACAGATCACAGCAACTACACACATTAGCCTGATACCACCATCACATTTACCTGCTCGTGTTTCAATGGCATCGAAATTTATCCCTCCGGTGTTTTTAATGCCCTTCCATCAGGCAAAGCTTGAATGACTCAAGCTTTCATTCAACAGGAGTTTACTGCTGAATTGTCAAGAAACACACAAGGAGAGCAGAAAAAGTCCCGTCACTTAATTCAATGCTGCTTTCGCCAAATGCTCCAATTCAACATTATTCACTTTACTTCGCATTATTTTGTTCAGGTTAGTTTTTTTATTTGGCCACTTGGGGTTCTCGACTTTGAGCTTCAACACTTTTTTTTGTTGAAAAACCAAAACAAAACTGATATCTGAGCAAAAACTCAGATATAAAACAATATAAAAAGTGATGCTTCACGTGAGACCGAGACACACGATTGAAAGATGTCAGCGTGACACTGTTAGTTTCTAATGTTCATGAGAGCATGTTCTTTCATATTCTTAATTATTACCGGCGTTCACAGGTGCAAGTTTTGTCTGTGAGATGTTCCTCCTTCAAACAAGGAAATGATATGAACAATAACGGAAAAGACCGCTGAGACACAAGAGTGTTCACTTATGCCAGGTGATTTTGTTATCAGCAAATGTTTCCTCGATGTGATAATTTGCTCAAACTCTGCAGGGGCCGCTCGCTCTGCTCTTCCCGAGATGAACGGAGCTGATCAGTCTGAAGTTCCACGGTGATTTCTCCAGAGAGACGAGTGACATGGCTGTTTACACCACTGGCTGCTTAAGTTTCTGGGAACCTTGTCACCTTCAGATGTAATAACGCCTCCATCTTTCCAGTCACCCGAGACGCCCGCAAGGTAAAGTACAGATGGGAAATCTTTCAAAGTGACCCTTAAGTTGGAGCCTGATAGTTTCTCTTAATTCCTTTGCTTCAAGTCTGTCTGTCTGTCTGTCTGTCTGTCTCTACACATCGCTCTCCTTGACATAATATACAATCCATTTAACCTCTGCAAGCACTTTGAAATGGACTGTGGGTAACTTCAGAAAAACTGCAACCAAAAAGGTATTATCTTAAAAATGTAACTGAATTTTTGGTACGTGTTTTGGGGAAGGTCTGCTATTTCTGCTAGTGCACATTATTGTCCTCTTTTGAGCCACAAACACAAGTTGAAGTTACAAAATCAATTATAACTTGAACTTGTAAAGGCTTTTCTTAGACAAACGGATCACTTTTGATGACACTACAAGTCACATTCACCTCTTGGCAACACAAATATTCACACATCCATATGCTCATGCACAGACTGTCATTTCGGTGTCGGTGTGTTGCCTAGTGACGTGTCAGTGAGAGAGCAAAAACATTTCCTAACGGTAGGACCTTGGACCAGGACTAGATGGAGGTACTCTTCCAAATCTGAAAGAAGATCTATGACGCAAACTTTTTGGACTTCTGTTTGGGTCTTTACTGCTTCCATTAGCTTTACATGCACTAAAAAGAAAAAAAAAAAAAAAAAAATCAACAACCGATCGTTTTTAGGCAAGAACTAAATGTCTTTTGGTATCTGGAAAATGAGCAGCTTCAACAACCTATAAGTCACAATCTGTGGCGCCTAACAACTCAAGCCTATAATGATCGCTTCATTATTTGAAGACAAGCATGTTTGATCAGCTGGTTTTATCACTGCATGCCCTGTACAACGGCTTCTGGAACTGAGAAGTGTTTCGTTGTTGACTGCAATGAAGATGTATCCAATCAAAATCTCCTGGTTAAACATGTTTTAGCAGTGAGTGTTGCATGGCAACAGAACCCTGGCTCATTCTGATAAGAGCTCAAAATAGGTAGAGCTGAGCAGGTGAAATTTAAAAGTCATTTTTAAATAATGTAATGGACATGTCTTGGCTTCTTCTAAAGGAAGCATAACAGTTCACCTTTAAGAACATCAGATTGGATCAGGGAGGAACTGCACTCCAAATAGTTTCTATCTTAATGGATGAGATTCATTAAACTGATTTTCTTAAGACATGGACTGACATTGAAAAACATCTGATTGTTTTTCAATGCATCTATTCTTTGAGTCCTTTAAAAAAGCTGGTGTCAAATATAAGAAATGCCTGCACTTTTTTGATTATGACTCCAGTATGTTATCTCTTGATAAGAGAAAACAGTTTATTTTTGGTTCAGCTCCTGTATCCATGAAACGTTCCTGCCCTGCTTTTCTAAGGTCAGCAGCACAGCAGGTCACACTTTTGTTGTTTCTGCAAATTGAATTTCTGTCACATAATGTGTCTCTGCCCACATTTAAACAAGGCAGTTTATATATATTCATATTTATGAAGATTTATGTATCATTTCTCCTGTAAACCAGGTCACATTAGTATAAAGCCTTGGTACTTCTCATGATATAAAGCTAAACAGATATGCTTTTTTGAGCTTTATGCCATGTTATAACATTGATTCTTTCGTGCTTGTTTGAGAAGTCCTTTAATCTCCCATGGCAACCATTCAAAAAGTAAAAGTGAGCAATTAGCCAAAATGTGGAACTGTGAGTCAGCAGATCCCATATGATCTACCACTCAGTCCAACACTCCTATGATTGTAAACGGCATAATGAGAAGTATTGACGTGCTGAAGGCAGAGTGTCGTAACGAATAGGGGCTTCTTAAAGACGGACGCCCAATTTTAAGGTGTCACATAATGAAATGAAATCTCTGTTCATGTACTATCATTTTAATAAATGATAGTAACATGGATTGTGCTATAAAATGGAACTATATCCCTGGAAAATGCATTGGACCACCCCAATCTTTATTTGCGTCAACTCAGAGCAACACAGAGTTATTAAGTGATTTATAAAAAAAACAAAAAAAAAAAACAACTTTGCACAAGTGGCTCAATGTATGAACCCCACCATGTCATTTCTCTATTTTTTTTCATTGAATACATATTTTTTGTGCTCCGTTTTCTCATCTGTCATTGTCGACATCGACTTGTCCAGTGCGATGGAGTCCATCCCTGCAACAACGCTGAACCAAATTAGACTTGTGTATGAAAGTGATGGATGTTTTATTTATTTATACAGTGCTTATTTGGGTTTATGGATGATTCCAGCTGAATAGATTCATCTTGTGGATGAATTCATTTTTTGAGTATGGCATCATGTACTTCAAATATAGAAACCCTTTGACTGAGTGAGATTTTTTTTTTTTTTTTTTTTATGCCTATTGCGTCAAGAGAAACTTATTTAAAGGCACTTTGAAGATGCAAGTCTGCAATATGACTGTTTACTTGAGTCATATTTGCGCTCTGCAGTTGAGCCAAAACTCAGCACTTCAAGCCTTGGTTTTCTCTCTCAAACCTCTTTGTGCCCAGTGGTTTGATGCAGACTCTGTGCTCACAGAGACGAAGGGAGACGGAGGGACAAACAGAGTGTGACAACAGCTCTTCTCCCCGACTGGCATTAGACATGGGACTTTATACTGAGGATAGGATGAGTGCTGTTGCAAAGTCAATAGGACAGAGGGGGAAAGAGGCTGCATGGCCATGATTGTTTAATTAGAGTTTACTTCATGCAGTGCCAAACCAAGTGCAAACAAACAGAATAAAACTGAAAAAAAAAAAAAAAAAAAAAAAAAAAAGGGATTGACAAAACAGATTTTTCTTGGCTGGGAGTCATTGCCACAGACTGTGATGGGCTCATGAGATTCTGGTAAGTTGCAGATAGTGTTAGTGGAGAGGCTTAGCTTTAGTTCAGAGCCAAGGTTTCCTTTAAAAAACAATTAAAATCGGAATACACAGTTTACTGTTTGTTCATTCTTGCTGTGTGACGCTGAACATTTCCACCACTGCGCTTTTCCAAACTTCAGACATGTGACTCTCAACTGTCACTTTAATAATGCAGAAATTAGGACACACAAGTCCAGCTTATTTCACTTTGTTCTAATACTGACTTATACACATCTTGGTTGGTTATGTTGTTTTTTTTTTAGCCCACATACAGAAATGTTTAAACACAAAAGCAAAGGTTTAATGCAAATTGGCAAAATACCGATTATGCTTCAGTAATCAGACCTTTTTTTCCTTCTTCTTTTTTGAGATCAAGTTTTCGAGCAAGATGAATCTTACAATTGGCTAGACTCTTAGTCGGCTTTACTTTGCAGTTGTTGCTAGGCTGTCTGGATGTGAACTGGGGGTGCGGGGTGGACATGGTTGCATGGGTTTGAGAATCCAGTGGTGCAGAGAATGCTGGCACTGAGGATGGACGGGGGAATGCAATCGGTGAGAACCACAGAGGAGGCTTGGAGGTGCTCATTTGTGGAAGGGATTATTTCGGATAAGCTCATTTATTCTTGTTCTCTTGTTGTTGTGATTTTTGAGATGAATGTTTCTGAGAGGATGTGAGGTAGTGCAGTCAAATGGTCAAACAGGTGAAAATAAAAAAATAACCCAGCTTCAGTCACCAGGTCCAGGTCCCTCTGGTGAATTCTACTGCATTTTATTTTAGGCTCTGACATCCATCCAGAGCACAATACTACCACACACAAACATGGAGCGAGTGAGTCAAGCAAAGTTGTAACAGCAATGTTTAAATTAGAGCATTATGATTCAGACCAGAAGACTTTTAAAAAAATCAGAAAAACAGAATCATGATGTTCCATAATGGTTTTTGGTGCTGCCCCATCACATGTTAGGGTGGTGAACAGATTGCTCATAGGGTTCGGTTCGTTTCAAGGAGTGCAGTGTGAAAGCATATCGCTCCAGCTGAAAACGTGACAAATGTTGCAACTTTAGTCTCCAATCGAATCGATTCTGTCGAACTATCGGTTGTGAAAACACCCAGAATCTCCTCGGTGACGGCTGCTCTGTTTTCGTTTTTTCCTCAAGCTGAACCAGTGGGCTCCAGAACAGTCTACTACAAGACTGGGATAAGTCTATCAATCCCAATCTGACAAGTTCTGGGTTTATACGACAGCATGTTTTACTTTTCATTTGCAACACAATTAAAAGCATGAATCTAAAAAGTCAGGAACAGTTTAGTGGCGAAGAAAGCGGTGATTAATTTCCCCCATTGTCTTGCAGTTTACCTTAAGACGACTAAATGGAAAGAGATTCCTAATGGTATTGAAGGATTGACAGCACTTGTCTTTGACATCTGTTTGCTGTTACTTTGGGCAAACCAGTGCATTTATATACAGCCACTTGCTGACAGCTGTAGTGGCTCACTAGCAGCCTGAGAGAGATTATGACTGTGCAGCTGATATACCCGACTACTGATACAGCTGCCGCCTCCACCCACATGCATCTCAACACAATTTCATTCAGCCAAGCAGAAGCAGAAGATGAGTGATTGGTCTTTCAAAATATTGAAGTCCTTCTGGTATCCTTTACATTCCTGGGCTTTCTGTTTTTTTTCCCCATGTGCAGAAAAGTTGTTTTGTTTTTCGGACATTGAGTGGAAACGTGTTAACATCTGCTCTTGTTTTAATTACGCCTTTTGTTTCTGTTGACTGTCTCATGCAATCTCTGTGTACAAGGACCATATATTACATTTTTCATATGGATTCCACTCTGAAACAAACAAAAGATATTGTTCTTTTTCCTCCCGCCCCCGACGTCTAATACGTTGTTTCTTGACTATAAGTGCTTATGAGGCTCGATTAAAATCTGTGAGATGTCACGCAGAGTGTAATATCTCTGCTGTAGCCATCGCTTGACTAGCCAGGCTCTGAGATTGGGCCAGAATGCCTGTAAGGATGAGCCTCACCAGGCAGTTTCAGTGTGACAGCGTGAGAGAATTGGTGCAGATTTATTGAATTTTCAATGGGAAAAGAGCGAGAGAGAGAAAAAAGAAAGTAATAAACACTATGGGGTATTTTCTTATGAGTCCGTATTTATGACTTCTTGCCTTTTCAATAAGAGCAGAGCGCTTTGGCTTTGTGTTTTTCTTGAGGCTACGTTGTAATTATGAACCCCCATCGCTTTGCTAAGAAGGGCCTGAGAGAGGGAGCCAGTGACGCTGCGTCCCAAAATGACATCGAGAGTGCTTTTATTCTTCTGTCATGCTGACAAAGGTATATTTAGTCCTTGTTTTCATTTTCTTTTCTTCGGCGCCGTGATTTACATATGCTGTGCTTCAGAAGGAAAATTCTGAAACTGAACATATAAACTCAAACTCCTTTGTACTTGGAATCATCAAAAGAAAGTGGGAGTCATTTGAACAGAAGGTAAATATGTGTCTTGATTGTGTGTTATAGTTTATACTAGAATGTTTGTTTTATTTTCTCTGATTTTTTAATGTTATTTATTTATGTTTTTAAAAGGGCAGTATTATGTGTTTTTTATTATTATTATTATTATTATTATTATTTTTTTTTTTTTTTGAGCTTTACATCATGTTGCAATGTTATTTACTCTTCAAAAACATACCTGAGGTGTTGCCTTCAATCTTTCATGCATAATTGAGAAATCCTTTAATCTCCAAGGCAACCATCCAGCTGTGCAAAACGCCTGGGTGGAGCTAGCACCGCCTTTCAGGTGCAACTCCTCCTCTGAACTGAAGGCCTCCAAGCTTCTGCCTCTGAGAGCAGCGTCCCCGTGACTCCCCCAGTCGGCTCCTTCAGACTAGCCAGGAGCTGGTGTCTAGTGGCTGCTACTTGAAGCAAAACATGCCCAAATCACTGAGCTGGAGTTTAAAATGGATGGATTCATTTTTCTTTCTGCTGCATGTAAAATGCATCTCTTTCACAAAAGCAGTACACCTCTTTAGGTGAATGTGTGAGATGTTGAGTGACGGCGTCTCTGAAGACAACAGTTGTACATTGCTTTCACACTTTTTACTGTTTATACGTTTATAAAACCAGCAATGTAAAAAAAAAAAAAAAATGTTTCCACCAGAAGCATAAATGCTAACAGTTTTTGTCCTTTCATGATGATTCAGATTTCTCGTCCCCTATAATGTTCAATTAGCCATACTTTCAAGAGAACAGCAGTCTCTTCAACACTCTCCCCTTTCATGAAGACAACCATAATAATTCAAAATACGATGTTGAGCACCAGGCTTTTAGGTGGTTGCAATGGCAATAAATCTCATATAGAAAGAAGAGTCTTAAATAATGATGTTAATCTGATACATTCTGCTCTTTTCTCTTGAGGAAATGATTAAACTCCTGTGATTGACACAAACCTCTTTGTCTGGAGGCTGAAATGAGCAATGGCTCATATTTTTGTTAGCCTGATATGAAGGCATTAATTCTCTCCTGCAAAGCTGACAGAACAAGGCTCCTAGAGGCGAGTTAATACAAAATTATCACATTTTCACATACAATCAATATCGGTCAGTGACAGTGGTCCCCCATTTTTCATCACGCCAGTTGTCTGGAGAGAATGATATGTGGCTCTTTCCTGGTAAAGGGCCCGCTCAACGACTTGGAGATGGAAATGGCATTTTTAACAAGCAGCCTGGGAAGCTATTGATTACAGAGCTATTTCCTCAGCTGCAGTTTCCAGGCCCTGAAAGCCGTTCCTTCCCCACACGCCTGTTGATTTGCGACAGAGAAAGCAAGAATATGAAATTTTTAACTATTTGAGATTGTTTTTTAAATAAAGTTTTGCTTGGCTTTACTTACTGCGTGTTATCTTTGTGAATTTAGATCTTTGTAATTTGCACACTTTTGAAATATACTAGGTCATCCTTTTACCTTTACTTCAGCTACATGTTTGAAACCCAGCAGTCCACTTTACTTGCACCCACATAAAAAAAATGATGTATCCCTTTTTTTTTTTATTTAATTTTTTTTTTATTCTGGTGATAAAACATTGGTATATTTAAAACAAAACAATTTTAGATTGTAATGTTCTTGAAATGTTTTGAAATGTCGTCAAAATTTCACATCGTCATCAACATAGCTATCATCAATTCACTTTGATAATTAAACGGGTGAAATAATTTGAGGTTCTACTGAGGTGTCAGAATATTAGTGTCAACTTTTCCAAAATTGTAATAAATTCTATCATTTTATAGAACTGAAGCTAATAATATAGGCTTGTCACATGAAATCCCCAAATCTAGTATTTATTGGTTTATCAAGTCATTCTCTAGTATTAAATACAAATACAAAAATTTAATTTTTTCTATTCTCATTTTTAATATAAAAATATATAAAGTCTATATGCATATAGGTGCATATAGACATTTATATGCATATAGAGATCTATATGCATGTGTCTATAACATAGACCAATGCATTTTTTTCATGGTGCTTGACTTGAAATCAGAATAAACTCTGTCTGCTTTACATCAAGTAGGATTACCAACATTGTTTCTGTTTGAACAGAAACAGAAACGAGAGGATTTTTTTCAAAGCCAGTTTTTATTACTGTCTTCACTCACTGCACTGTGCCTTTAAGCAATTTGGGACATTTGATGTCATGTCTTTGGAAGCTTTTGATAGGTTTATTGATTACATAAAATACACAGTGACACAGAGCTTAATTTTTCAGGGATGTATAAAAATAAACTTATGTGTGAGGTAAAATGGGTTCAAACAATAATAATGTACTTTGGATCAAATATAAAGGAAATCTAGTAAGTTTTGTTTCTTTCAAACTAAAGGTAGTTGTTTAGGTTTTAACCTAAAGAAGGTTTTCACACGTTTAAATTGCTCTCTTCAGACCTAAAGGTTTAGTCCATTTTGTGCAATCTGAAGGTGAGCAGAAATGTTTCGGTCTCTTCAGACACATCACTGTGTGCCGGGTAGTACCTTGTGGATGGACTCGTGAACATTGATTGCCAGGTTGCAAGAGGCTTTCATTAGCTTAGCGGTCACTTAATGATCCTTTGTAACCTTGGCCGATATTCTCCAACTTGTTCACCAACTGCTAATGGATTCACTTTTGATGTTTGATCACTCATGAAGTTTTTTTCTTTTTCGTCAGGATCATGTTTTTGTTTTCTCTATATTCTTCAGATGGAAAGTTTGTTTGAAAAATAAATGCATAGGGTGCTCTCACCCTTAACAGGAACAGTTTGTTATAATTTTAGCTTAAATTTAGCTTCAGATTCTGTCTATGAACTTAAATATTCAGTTTGTGATCATTAATGTGATTATGTTTTATCTAAAATAGCAATTCTAAATAATTGAAGCGTTTCGGGACTGAAAAAGAGGCTTCTTCAAGTGGAAGCTGGATGGAAGTGGCTTTTCTCATAAATCTGTTACAGAATTCAGCATTTCTCCCTTTAGCAGCGTATTTCCGACATGACACCCTTCTCTCATTGCTCCCACGCCATGTATATAATCTTAGTTTGTGATCAGCTTCAGTCTACATCTACACCATAACAGCTGTGATCGTCTTTGCAACCTTAGAGGTCATACCACAGTGTGGATGCAAGACTAGAAAGGCTGGATGTCCCGAGGCGGTCCAGTGAACAGGATCAGGTGCCAGTCAAGGCTGGCAGCACATCAAATTGAACTCAAAGGAAAAGGTCAGGCTTTGTTTCTCAAGCACCAAGTTCCAAGTTAGTTTGTTCCACCTAACTTAGCTATCCTAAAACTGAATATGTATTTTATTTAAAAGGGCGGTATTATGTATTTTCAATACATATATACATGTAGATGTATATATATACATATATATATACACACAAACATGGACATAAGAAAAATCATTTTATTTGATGCCTCTGTCTCTTTAAGAAGCTCTTTCTCTTTCAGACATTCTGCCTTCAGTCAGTCATCACAATGCTTGTCACTATGCCAACCACCCTTAGGAACATTGGACAGGGAAGTACTTTGTATGATGAGCTGAGCAGACTAGCAGTTCCACCAGGTGTGTAATGGAGCTGACCCCGCTTTAAATACTAATATAAATGTCCGAAGTCTGTCATATAGGAAGTAGTGTTGATTAGTAAAATTTAAATGTTAAGAATAGATTTTTGATGTGGTGGTAGTTACAGAAAGTTATTTTTTTAGGTGACGCTTACGGGTTGACACACCTGGTTATCTGGTCTCAGCAGAAACGCCTGAGCTCTATAAAGTGACAGATGGTAGTTCAGGTTTTGTGTATGTCGGTCGACATGTCAGTGCAGAAAGAATCTGCTGGCTCAACATGGTGTAAATGAGAAAAGGTGTATTTGTGTGTTTTAATTGTGCAGCATTATCTAAGGAAATTGACAGATCTTGATATTTTCATTATTTTTCTTCAACAGTGGATGTTGACAGAATTTCAAATTCTGAAAAGGATACAAATGGACAACTATGACAGTTATTCTCTTTAGCCACCAGAATTAGGTTTTGTGATGTTTGCCTTTTGAAAAAGAAAATCTTGAATCACTCATTTGAATTATTTGCTGCCTTTGGCACCCTACTATCTGATGGTGTTTAACTTTAGTTTGTTCATCTTTTTCCCCCCAAACAAGTTTAAGATCAAGTGTTAGATCTGCACTTCTCGCACATAGATATTTGAGTAAATAAGTAACCAACGAAAATGGAAAGAATCATCTTGCCTATCATGTTTCTCAGCATTCTTGTATTTGAGATAAGAGCACTAAAATGTCTCATTGCTCATTAATTGCCTCATCACTTCCCTACTGTCTCTTTTCCCCCAATCTGTGACTTCCTGACCAAGAGGGCAGAGCTCACAGCTGGCGCCCTAAAACAACCAATTAATCTTATTTTACAGCATTGTTATGAGCTAGCTAGCCTTCATTAGCAGCCCAGTTAGCTTTCATAACTTCAGCTTTTACTTTAGCAATCATAGTTTTGAGTAATTAGTGCTGTCTATTAGTTCTAGGGAGGAATAATATTTGCCCTCTTTGTGATGTCTTTTTCATCTTTTTTTTATTTTTTTTATTTGCCCCTTTTAAATTTTTCACGTTACAAAAAATAAAGATAAGTAAACACAAAATGGAGCGTTTAAATCAAGGCGTGTAATATGAAAGGAAAAATAAAAATTCAAACCTTCAAAGTGATTGTCACCAAATTACCTTCATCTTCTTTATTTATCTCAATGTTTGTATTAATTGAACCTGTTTGAGCTTCCTGTATAAAAGTCACCTGGCCACACATTAATCAGATTCCAACTTTTCTACCAAGGTAAAAACCGAGCACCTGCCTGTGGACACCACAGACAAAATTATAGACCTGCACAAGACTTGCATGGACCACAGGGAAACAGTTTGGGGAGAAGACAACTGTAAAACTGTGGAACATCTCATGTATCAATGATCATGAGAAAGGTAAGGCCTACACCCAGAACTATATCAGAGGACTGGTCTAAAGAGAACTGAGGCCTCTTAAAGGTCTCAAAGGTTACCATTAGTAACGCGATGCACCGTCATGAACTAAGCTCCTGCAGTGTACAAGACGCCCCGCTCAACCCAGCGTGTGGACAGGCCCGTCTCAACTTTGCCAGTGGCCATCTGGATGACCCAGAGAAACACGGCAGAAGGTCATCTGGTCAGATGAGATGAAAATATAACTTTTTGGACTAAACTCCATTGGAGTTGAAACTTCATTCTGAAGAAGTTCTGATCCACAAAGGGAATATTACAACTGCACCATGTTGTGGAAAGTATGGATGGTGGCATGTATCGGGATTTATTTTGACAACCTATCCTGAGTACAGCGTTAACGATGGATTGTTAACGCTTGACAATGACCCAGAACAGCCAGGGCAACGAAAGGGTGACTCCAAAGGAAGCACTTCAAGTCTTTGACAGGGGCAGAAACTCTGTGCTGCGTTAACGTACAAAGTCAATCTTGGCTTTGAACTTCATAAAGTTTTCTGCGGATGCTTAAAAAAACCACACAGTATCAGCTATGTGATCGGTCGAGTTATTTATGTTCACAAGCAATTAAACATGTGAACCTAATAAAGTGACTGAGTGTAATTAGCAGAAGGAAAATGTTTTATACAGCACTCTCCCCGTATTGAGATGTCCTTTCAAGATAAAAGACATGACAGGAAATTAATCTGCGCTAATTAACACTCTGTCAAAACAGGCTAAAGATTTTATCCAGGCTTTGCAAATCAGAAGAAGATGTTTACATGTACATAAATACTATTATGATCACTGCTAACCTCGGATGAAAACATCTTAGAAAGGGGCTGGGATTTCTGGATTTTCTCATTGATTATACATTTGAATGCAGAGTTTATTGTGATGGCTGAATGAAGGATTGTTTGCTGGAGAGCGTTTTCTGTGTGGGTGCCAGGCCGTCCCACTGATTTTGATTTAGATCAGTGTTTCTCAATTCCAGTCCTCATGCCCCCCTGCTCTGCATTTTTTAGATGTACCTCTATTCCAGAACAGCTGATTCAAATGATTGCATGATCATCAAGTGCTACAGAAGCCTGTTAATCACCCACATATTCAATCCAGGTGTGTGGCATAAGGGAAACACCTAAAACATGTAGAGCAGGGGGGCGTGAGGACCGGAATTGAGAACCACTGATTTAGATCAAGGTGCAAAATGGGCCTTGTTATGCAGGTGATTGTTAATAATGCTGTCAGGTATTCTCCCCCTATAAAAAAAGTACATGTTTATCCAGTTTCAGGTTTTCAAAGTCACTAATTTGGAATCGCGTAGTTCGCCCAGTGCTCTCGTCTAGAAATAGATCCTGTGCAGACTCACCTCACCGCGTGAGGCGATAATCACCGTGTCCTTGTGTCATCTGTTGTCATTACACGTTGATCATTAAAGCTGCTTAGCGTGGGGCCGAGCCGCAGCTGTAGACATGTGGCTGTGTGTAGGGATCCTCCAGCCTTTTCTCCTGTTTGACATAAAAGCTCTGTTGGTGCCAGATGAGCTCTCTCTGAAAGCTTGATGTAGGCCGGTCAATCCTCACGGGTTCACCTGTCAACCAGTGTTTCTCGTTGCCTTCTAAAGCAACACTGACACTTCCTCTGTCCCTTTCCTCCACTACTCTGCTGTCAGTTTTTTTTTTTTCTTTTTCTGTCCTTCACATCGCTTACTGACTCACTGACTCCTATCACCAGGATGGGGTTAATGATGCGGCTTCCCAGCTGGGTCAGATCTTTCCAAGAAACCAGGATCCTGAACACTACTTATGTGCCTTTCTGTAATACATACTTCTATAAAAACGCATTTTAAAAATGTCTTTTTGCTGTTAGTATTAGCAACTACCACTTGTTTTGCGTTTTGCAGCAAACGTTTAATGGAGAGCCTGATTCTTTTTTTCAGTAGACTGCAGGGATTATTCCATTACCCTGGATTTAGTTTGCTGTTTCTGGACCGTTGGAGATTTTTATCGCAGCCAATTCTTAAAGGAATCTAAATGACTAACGTAATGCCACCATGATTAATCAGTCTCCTATTTTTCCAGCTCCTATTTTGCTTTGATTAATTGCTACTCTGCAGAGTTTATATGTGACTAAACAACACACGGACATGCCATTTATCAGCAAAATCTAATGTAGGTATGAAAGTTCAAAGAGAAACAACATAAGGGTAATTAATGAAACCACTCCTGAAGAAGAAGCCACAATATATATATATATATATATATATATATATGGATAAAAAATGATGTGGCTTTAAAAAGAGGGAATTACTTCACAACTTTTTTTGGCACTGTTCTGACAAATCCAACTGTGTTGCACTGCGGTTCTCTAAGTGCCAGATAGAGGTTTGAACTGAATGATGGTATTAGTCAGCAAATACTGTACTTCAATAAAAACAAAAACAACAACAAAAAAAACACATAAACTCTTTAGTTATTTCCAAATATTCTAGACAGCTTCATTAATCTTGTTAAGCAGTACGTTATGCATGTTTTGTTTTTTTAATGTTTTTTATGTCCTTGAACTAAAGCATGTTTTTGTGAAGGTAGGTCATAGTTGTGAATTAGAAGTGAGATGACTGGTCATCAAATAATTCTACCCCAGAGTTCTAAACCGGTTTTATTACTCTGTTCTAGGCTCATATTCGATTTCCCAGCTGAGGCTCGGTGTTAATGCTAATGGATAGCTGCATCAGTTTAGACACTAAAGGTGATTGCAAGTCCAAAGTGGACTTGTCTGGTGTGAAAACCCATCTCCAGATGGACCAATGCAAGATTTAGAGAGGAAGTGCTGTAAATGTGAAGATGGACGTCCACACCCAGCCATTTGGCTTGGAATTGTAGAGAGGTAAGCACTGAGGTCCGGTCCATTTGGAAGACTGACAGCGTGATCATGGCCCTTTTAATCACATCCTGCTGTCTCATTAATCAAAGCAAGCACTATTGTTAAATGTTATGTCCCTGTCCATCAATGCATTAGCACATTTACGTTAATAATTTGGCTAACCTTCAAGAGAAGCTAATTCAATTAAGAGTTTTTAGTTTATCCACTGTGTTTTTTGTTTTAATTCATCTATTTGATTTTTCCTTTTTTGCCACACAAACGGAAAAGTCATTACAAAGGAGGAGATTCCAGAGGATGTTATAATGTTTTGGGTTTTTTTTGTTTGTTTTTTTTGCATATCGTTTTAGAATTTTTTACATTTAGAAAATGGGTAATTAATTCCTCCTGGTAACTTTGGAGTTTAAGGTAGTAAAATATCTCATTTCACTAAATTTGGATTGTTTTTCTAAACCAAATATATAAAAAAGGTATAATAGGTAATCAGCTTCAAAAATATTACTATCATTTGGATCAACAAGATCTGATCAACTTACTGGGTATTTTCTGCGATCTTCATGAAATGTAAATGTTTACAGCTTTACATTAAAGGTGTTTTTTGCAAATGATATCTAGACAGAAGCTGATACATATTTCCGAAAGGATTGTCAAAAAATGTTACTTTATTTCAGTTAAGAAACCATTTTGCTTAAATTCCAATCTGACTACTTTCACTTATAAAAACTGAGATTTGTTCTATTTGTCCATCCCCTGTTAAAAGCATAAGTGGGAAGATTGATTTTAAAAATCAATCCACACTAATTACAAAGCAGTTTGACAGGAGACTTTGAGTAAATATTGACTAGAACTCTTCACCTGTGCACTTTGGTTGCTGCTTCTTTGCTCTCATGTACTTTGACATAATGCACTGACATTATGCTGCTAGGGAAAGACATACAATGGGGTTTCCTTCAGCCAGAGCTGACAGCTTCCTACAGCGAAGCGAGGTGAAGCCGAGGACAAACAAACCTCACAGATTCTGTGGCGTCAATCGGCTCCCGCCCAGATATGACCTGACGACATGTTGTTTATTGATTTAGCTTTGGATCATCACAGCAAACCATGCAGATAAACTGTGGTTAGTTTTACGTTTGATGTTGGAAATACAATTTTATCATTCAGATTTTCTTCGTGACAGTATTAAGGACCCAATCCGTATGTTACCTGCAGTAGACAGCTTGTCTTGTCACTTTGTTTAAAGTAATGTTTATGAAATTACACGCTGCCTTAATTTTTCCTCATAATTGCTCTGTTTAATGGTTGACTTGCGAGTTAGCTGCAGTTTGGTCCAAAGGAATTTCAGTTTCCACTGCAGATAGGAGATTGTGTCCAATGCGCTGTGGTGAACTTTCTTTAGGAACAGTGTTTTTAATTTAAATTCATTTAAATCTGTGCAAAACTTTAATATTCCTCTAAGGTAGAAAAAAACCCCCACAATTCTGAAATTGCGTTATTCCCTTCAAATAAAAAGCAATTAAAATCATATCAATAAATCATGAAAAATTATGCTGTGCCGTCATCCTACAACTACTTCCTGTTATCATCATCATCTTTATGTTTTGCATAGTGGCAACATCTGGTTGTTGATCATGTGACTCGTGTTGTGCGATGACTGGAGTTATTGTGATACCAGAAAACCCATTTTATCCAAGCACCAAAACGTTTTATCGAAAAAGATTTATTGAAATCAGCATGCTTCCATGAAGCAAGTTTGTTTTCAAAATGACAAATTGCACAATTACATGGACAGTCGAAAGGCAGCTATTCACAGAAACTTGTTTAAATATAGAATTCAAAAGAGTAAGTGAAAGAACAATGGGCCTCCAACGTATGGACTTTAAATTGAACCGACTTCCTGCAACCTTCAAGTTGGATGCATAAACGCTACCCAAGTGTCACTCTTGTCAGGACAGCCTGAGCGGTGGACGACACGTGTCATCCCGACAAAATTTAAAATGTGTATTGAGGTCCCCTGGTTGAGTGGCTGCCATTCTTCCCCACCCACACGCAGATTTATGCCCAACATCTCTCCCAAGAGCAACGAGCCCAGCCGACAAATCCAGTGGTTTATTTGTCTGTATCTCGCTCCCGCTCTCTCTCTCTCTCTCTCTCTGTAGTGGGAAAGACCCAGGTGGGGTCATTGTGGTGCTGAACCTTGAATTCCCCTCTGAACATCACCATTGGTTAGTAGTTTGACCTTTCTGTCTTGTCGAAGGTGTCAGAATAGAAATTAGGAGCCTCCCACGGCCACAAGAACCCAAGGAAAGATCCTAAATTTGCTTATCTGCTATAACAACAAGACTGCATTTACATTTTTTTTAAAGTGATTTTATTAGATGCTAGTTATTTCCCTCAAAAGTGCAAGTTTCTTCATAAAGTCGTTTTTTTCCCTTTAGGAGTACCACAAACTCAAAATCAAAATTGTACACACGCCCAACCTTAAATTTTAAAGTTTTGTTTATTTATTCATTGGGGAAAAAAGTTTTCTCTGTGGAAATAAGAGTTTTTAGCAAAATCACTGACACTGGAATTAAAGCAAATGTGATTGAACCTCAGCATTAACATAGTGGTCCACCCCAACTTCTTATCTGTGCAGTAATAAGAGAACACTCCATTGAAAACATAGAGATGTATGTTGACCATCTGAGGAATTCTGGGAAGAACAAATTTAAAAAGTTTTTTATTATTATTTTTATCTTAATTGCAAAATGTGTTTTGTACAGTTTTGGCCCGGGTACTGCTTTGAGGATGGTGGTGTTTTGACAAATTGACTTCCTTTTTTAGTCTTTATGTTTTAGTAAATGCCTAAATCGACACTTATTTCAATAATCGATTAATCACAATTAACCCAATTACTTGTTTCGGCCCTAAAACAAACTAAAAAGCTCACTGTTCAGCTATGCAGATGAGTCAGTCTGAACTGGTGTCTCTGTAGTAAAAAGCTGGTTTTGTTTGATCCTTTTACCAGGCGTTGCTACTCTTCTGGTGTGTGCTGTACGTTCTCCCCAGCTGAGTTAATGGGTCAACAATAGGTGCATTCTCTGTATGACACCATTTTGTTGCCGCTAACATAAAACAATCCTGTTTTTAGATGAGAACAAATGAGTTGGAGGATACAAAAAAAAAAAACACCATTAATGAAACTCATCATGAAAACACCTGACTCAGTAAGAATACATTTCTCTCCTGCCGTTTCTAAATAGTCAAAATTTAAAGTGGATAAATGGGGCATCATTTGGCTGATTGCACTCACTGAACTGATGAAATGGTGGGCCGGGCTGCAAGCGGCTGTGTGAAGGCTCAGCGGGCAGCACCAATGAGGCCTGATGGGGCTCAAGTCTACCTGGAAGTGTCTGGGAGATGATGTGATTGTTGCTGATGATGTGGGCTAATGGATGAGTATAGCTTTCAGTCTACCAGCAGTCTGCCCTGGTTGTCTGCCTGTAGTGGAGAGAGATCTCATTTTGTAAACACCTCCAGAAAGTTATTCTGAAGGCACTGGGGCTCTTTTCATTCATCTGACTAAATAACACCCCTCCGAAGAAGGTGTGTGTGTGAGTGTGTATGTTTATAATGAGAGCTTCCTTTGCTGATCCCAGACCACCTTTTGGCATTTTGTGCCACAGTTATTTTGTGTTTGATAATAAATAACCTCGCCGGAGTTAGTTTATATTCTTAGTGCAAACGAGCTCCTGGACTGCGTGCATCTAATGATCGATTGTGCGCTCCCCTGATAGTTTGCAAATATACAGTATTTAAATGAATGAGACTGTGCAACAGCCTGAAGCAAAACTCTAAGGTAATGATTTATGTCTAGTGGCACTTCAGCTTCAGCACAGCCCATTTCTCACCTTTCTGTAACATTACCTAATGTGTTTGTTTTCACTAGATGCACCTGTATAGATCAGGTAGCTTGAGTAGGACCGCGGTGTGAGCACATACTGCACAACTTCAGGTTCTGCTCAGTTGACGTGGAATGTTCAGCGTCAACTAAGTCAAATCATTTTACAACTCCCTCAAGAAATATTTAGACAGATTTCTTGCTTGTGATGCGTGTGATTTAAAATAAAAAAAATAAAATGGCGCAGGGACTGCTTGTATACAGTTTAAGCTTTGTGTGTGTGTCAATTATTTTGCGTCACTCTGCCTTTAGCTTGACTTTATAAACTGTTAAGTTTCAATAAAAATGACGCCATACTTGCATCTGTCCATTTTACGACGTTCCATTTCAAAAACGTCAGTAGCATATGTCTGATGGCTTGCTCGCTCCTTTACTCCGTTCCTCTACTCTCTGCTTTGTCATTTGCTGAAGAATCGGTAAAACGTCACCCCCAGCTGTCTGCGTTCCAGCCTCCGCAACGGCACTGCCGTATCTAGCAGTTTGCAGAATGTCTGTGGTGAACAAATAAATGATTACAAACTAATTCTGCTGCACTGTCAGAAAGCAGAAATGCTGTGCCGACTGCAGCGGAGGGCAGAATGGAGATTTAATAAGTGTTCAGAGAGAAACAGGCCTGGGGGAGGAGAGAAGATTTGGCTTCAGGATGGTTGGAACCTGTGTATTTACGGGAGAATGAGATGAAGAGTGAGCCACGCTGGTTCTCTGAAGAGTTGGTGACCTTTAGTAGAAAGTGGTGATAAGTCAACACGGTCAACATGAACAGAAGGACTATTGCTCCTGTTGGCTAAATAAATTGTAAAAAGAAAATCGTAAAATTGTTGAAGGTAATTGTCGTGACTCTTTTAAAGGGGCAGTATTATATGTTTCCAGACACAAACTGTCATTTTATATCATAATAAACTGTTACCTTCTGTGTATATCAAATATGACTTAAAAGAAATTTGACTTTGATATTTAACACCTTAAAATTGGCCCTCTGTCTCTTTAAGAAGCACCCGCTCTTTCTGAAGCTCCGCCTTCAGGAAGTCGTCACACCATTGCTCCGCTATTAACCCTTTCAAGTTTTTACCAAACGTGTCCCTGAGAAGAGGCTCGTATCACAATCTCAGAAGATTCACAGTTCCACCGGGTGTTTGCTAATTGCAGCAGGCTAGTTTGAAGGAGTTGAATGGGGGAGTCGCGGGGTGGGGTGCTGCGTCCGAAGGTGGCGCTACGTCCACGTAGGCGTTTTGCACAGCTGAATGGAGATTAAAGGATTTCTCAAACGTGTGGAAGAACCAAGGCAACACTCCAGATCTGTTTTCGATCAGAGAATAACATGATGTAAAGTAAAAAAAAATAAATAAATAATTAAAAATTGATTTTACATAATGCTTACCCCTTCGAAGAGATGGCAAACTTATTGAAAATGAAATCAATAACCATTACAACCTTTTGTGCATATCTCAAGGACCCTTCCTAATTATTCTAATTAATCTGTCATACAAAGCATCAGAAATGCCTTTCTGCATTGCAGTTTATTGACTGCCTGAGCACTCTTGTTTCAAATCCAGCAGCAGCAAGAGATCAATGGTATTCTTCAGCTGGAGGCCTGCGCCTTGTGATTGCATCTAGGTGGTAGCTCTTTGTCTGCCTCGCCAACAGAGGAAAGAGGCGTCAGTGTTTTAACGTTTGATTTGTGTTATTGATCCAGGAAGTTTAAATGTGTGAAACAAATACACTGCACTTAAAAGTCGTCAGTGTCTGTCCACTTTGCCCAAACCTGCCACAGCCAATGAACTGGAACTCGACCCCCGACCGGTTCCACATTTGGACACAGACACTGTTAAGTGTCTGCATGTCTTCCTGCTAAAAGTGAGTTTTGCTTTCCAGTTTTGTCACACGCATTTCAGTATGACAAATTTCTGCAAAGTAAATTTAATTAATTGTCCAGTATGTCCACATATTTGTTAAGGAGGATTTTTATGACTCCATACAGTCATCTGAGTTTTCTCAGAAAAATCTTGAGCACTCGGCTTATTAAACTGATTCATTGCTTATTACAGAATTTCTCCTGTTTTTCCATCAACATGACAATTTGTGTGTTGAAACTGGATCTTGAAGTGCTCTGAGATTTCTTTGTGAATCACACTTGTATTTATAAAGAATTTTGTTTCTAACAGTTTCACTAACCAGTGTTGAATATATAAAACTGCATTTCATATTTCATGTTATTTCCTCATGATTTCAGTGGTAAACTGACACGGAAATCAGTTGAGGAATATAAACATTTCACTGCACCAGTTTAAGTCTTGAAGATCATAATTATTTCCAAACACTTGTTTGAGCCACAGCTCCACATTAGCATCAAACCCTGTGGATGGTTAGTGTTGGACACCCTGCATTTCGATCCTGTCCCTCTGTTTTATATTTAATTTATTTTCTCCCTAATTGTGTCTAGCATTTGTGTTGAAGGTTTTTCCAGAAATTTCTGCAGAATCCACATTGGGGAAGGATCTTATCCTGTATATTCCTTGGTGTTTTTTTTAAAAAAAAGAATCCAGTAGAAATGCTTGTCTTTGTATCATTCCCATTTGTTTTAGGACTATTTTCGGCCTTCAAGTTTCCACACTCACAGTTTACCCTGAAATCGGGTGACTGAGCTGTTTACAGCCTGGGGAACGTTTTTTCTAAAATCCTGCATTTTAATTCCATGTCTTATATCTTCCTGTTTCTTTGTTGGGTTTTTTTTTTTAAATACTGTGGATGGGTACGATATTTGTGTAGATGGTGAGCGACACATTACTTTGTAAAACGCATGAAAGCATAGATAAAGTTGCTTTCACTCACAAATTACCCCATAAATATAAAGGCAAGCTTATGCAGAAGAGTAGTTTGAGAGTTAGAGACTGTTTATCTGTGTCAGGAGAGTATTTCACTGATTTACCACCATACATATAAACATCTACTGAATGATGCTGAAAAGTCCAATTAAAACAGATCTAGCCTCTCTGGTTGTTTCTTCAGAGACAACAATATGAAAAAAGAAATAAAAGAAAATTATTAACAAACAAATAACCTTTAGACCGTTTACTTTATTGATAACCTGACATGAGGTGATAACACTTCAACAAATTTTCATCAAGGGGAGAGTTAGAAGTCCAGGATAGTTCATCTACAGTTTTATAATTGCTATCCTTGTCCTGTTGCTTCTTTGCATTATTCTTATTGTTATTGTTCAGTGTTTATTGTAGCATTTGTGTCATTTATATGGAGTAGAATCCCAAAAGTGGTTCGAGTTGTACATTTGGAAGTATTTGGGTTCTTTCTTTGAGAAAAGGAGGAATAAAAAGTTCTAACACACGGTACCAGTGTTGTTTTGTCAAAGTGATGCAGGTTGGCTGCAGGCTTTACCCATGCCGCCACCTGAATACTGTATAAGCTCCACGCTTTTTTTTTCTTTCTTTTTTTTTTTTTTTTTTAGTGCCAACTTTCCAGTTTGCAATGCTCTATTAGACAAAAAGTCCATCTGCCAATATATTTAAAAATGAATCTGTGCAGGTTATTAACATGCCCTTGGCAAAAAGGGTCTGGTTCTGTAGGGGCAAGCATCTCCATAAATCGCAGCAGAGGCAGTTTTATTACAGGTTGTAAATAGAAGCCGCTGCCATATTTTAAGACAGCCATCACTAACTCATTCTGATTCTTATTACTTCTCTGTTCTTTGACTCGTGGGGCCATTCGCAGACACATTCTCTGCACAAGTTTATGTGTTATAAAGGATTGAATGTAAAGGAGTGTATTCTTGGTGTAATTGCGCCTTCAGCTTCCGCCGCACTTTTGACTTCATTCCCGGTTTTTATGTAAATTGCAACAAGCCCAGCCTGTTGCTGAATGGTGACATGTAAAATTCAAATATAGATTTCTGCTGCAGGAATTGATTGAATTGCTGTACTGCTCACCATTTTATTATCTGCAGCCTTCACTATATATTTTATTCGATTACAAAACGGTTTGTCAATATGTACTTTGAATGGACCAGAAATTAATGGATTCCCCCCCGAATCTAAATTATATAGGGGGTGATGGACGTTTTCATCCATCTATATTCAAAGTTAAAGGGGCAGTATTATGTAAAACCGACTTTTCTGAGCTTTACGTCATATTTTGATGTTATCCCCTCATCAAACCTGGAGTGTTGCTTTGATTCTTTCATGCATGTGAGAAATCCTTTGAGAATCCAACCATTCAACTGTTTTATAAAGCCTGGTAACATCTAGCGCCACTGCTTCGGACCTCTGAGGCCTTCTGGCTTCTGCATTACCGAGCAGCTTTCCTCCACTCAGCTCCTCCAGACTAGCCAGCACCAATTAGCAAACACCTGGCTGAACTGCACACCTGCTGAGCCCTTTATAGGAGCTACATCTCAGTTCAATGCTGGTAAAAATGTAGTGAAAGGGTGAACAGAGGAGCCACCATGTTGAGATGACTTCGTGAAGGTGGAGTTTCAGAATGGAGTTTTTAAAGAGACAGAAGCCCAATTTTAAGGCGTTAAATCACAGAGTAAATATTTTAAAGACACATTTAAAATATATAGCATTTTTACAACACATAGTACTTCCCCTTCAACACAAACTCAATAGCAGTTGGTTTGCCCTCCTTGCATTTCTAACTTACTGTTCAGTCATCTGCTCAGCAAGCGCTGCTCATTCATACATTAAAAACATCTTTACTAATCGTTTCCCACAAGTTTCCTCTTTCCCCCTGCTCCAGCTTGTTTACTTATTTGAATTGGCTGACAAAGACCATAATCAGCTTATGATCTTAAACAGTCGCTTGCCAGGAGCCATACTGCGAGTACTGCTCTATTCATCTGTGATGCTTTTCTGACTATAATCCCTTTGTGAAAATTTAAACCAAAACGGAATGTCTGGAATGAGTCTTTTTAGCTCATATTTATATATAGGAGCAGAACTGTTGTCACTTCATGCTTTCATTATTTTCATAGGTCGAGCTCTGCCGTCTTTTTAACATTCAAGAAAAAAAATTACATTATCCGGCGTGCAGATGGGTTCTGCGGCTGATTATTTGATTGTTGTTCCTTTGAATCTGATGAATTATAATTAGACGGTTGATCATTCCCCAGAGGGTTCACCGTGAGAAATAATCATTTCACGACTGCTCAACAGTCAAGAGAAGAAGGGGGGAAAAAAACAAAAAAACAACTATAATATTCCCCCAAACTGCACCCTTGTTCTGTGGCGGGACACACATGGGCGGAGTGAAAAGGGGATGGATGGTTGGATTAGGAATGCCGGCAGCGAGTAGATTATCCAGTATCTGGGCAGGCAGATGCGCAGAGGAGAAAATGACTACACAAAGAGCCAGATCTCCATCAGGGGATCAATTCATGGTGCTGGGTCTGTCACTTCCTGTGAAAAAGCAAATTTCATGGTCTGTTTTCAAGCGGCTGTCAGCCCCGTCAAGAATACGTTTTTTCTTCTTCTTCTTCTTCTTCTTCCTCCATCTGCCTCGTTCCCGGCGCCGCTTCCTGTCGAGCGATCGGGCGGTCTCTGCTCCGACGTGCGCCTTCAGATGCTCTGCAGCGAGGCGTGCAATCGAACGTGCGCACACGCAGTCACGCTCCAGACGAGCCGACCACATGCATGCACTAACCTATATTTGCTGAGTGTGTTGAATGCTGGTGTGTAAATTTTTTAAGAGGTTTAGGCAGCCAGAGCTGTTGGCTGAGTTTCTCCGCCCGGGGCCTCTTGCCTGGCTCCCACATTTCGCCCAGTGGAGATTCATCCTTATCGCCGTCCTGCACCCCCTCTCTGCTGAAGCTGGGCTCCTGTCCTGCTTGACCACATTTATCCAGGGGGCTCTTGTCTGGGGGTGATAAGCTGACAGACTTACCAGTGTGGATGTAGGGGTTCCCCCTCGTACCCTCGTGTTTCTCAGCTCTGTCCTTCTTCACTCCTGCAAAAGTAGCAGACAGCTTTAGTCCCATCTATCTATTTGTACGTTTTTCCTCCCTCTTCCAGCTGTGCTACAGTATTAAGCTATGTAACTTGCATATTTGTTAAAACTATCACCATGTTGTGACACAGATGATCAGTGAAGAGCTAGATCTCCTCCACCTCCTCCCTGAGTTACTACTGCTGTGTGAAGAAATGCACCGCTCCCAAAATCAACCAATCAGAGCCAGGGGGAGGGTCTTGGAGCTGTCAATCAATCCCATGTGCTGGTTCATCAATGTGCTTATGTCACAGAAACAACTTACTATTACAGGGAAACTTCATCCGTCATAATTTGTGGCTATGCTAATTAGTTTTATCATTCACAACCGGCTCTACTTGCTGTGGCATAGCAGAGAGCAAGGGAGCGACGGGGAATGAGCGATGATACCTGGAGGGTGATTGACAGCGCTAAGACCCACCAACTGCCTCTGATTGGTTGTTTCTAGTTAGCACTGGGAGCTAGATTTTTCTGTCTGTTACCATGATATCACAGTTTCAACAAATAGGTCATTTTTTTCTTTTATATAAATGTTACTGCAGCCTTAAATCAGAAAGTGAAAAGAATAAATAACTTTATCTTAAGCAGCCCGTTTGGATTTGAGCAAAGACACATTAAAATCACATTCCAGGTGTTCTCAGTCACATTATTTTTACATGAGCTAATTTTACACACGAGGCAGCAGAAGCTGTAGTCTGTGCCTTTTGTTTGCTGTCGGTGCTATTTTTGTGTTTCTAAAGTTTTCAGGACTTTTTTTTTTATTTATTTTTTTACTTCTAAATTTACCTCTTTCTGAATTATGATCTGTCAGTTTAGCTAATAAAAGCCGATCGCTATTAGCATTTGGATTAGCCTGGAAACAACCTTTCTCTTTAGTAAAGCATTAAACTCGTGGATTGTTAAACTTTCCATCACAAATCATTGTAAACAGGAAACAAAAGAAAAGGTTTACTCTATCCTGTATGCCTGTTTGTCAGTGGGAATGTACACGTCTTGCAGAAAACACAGATCTCTTTCCTCCGATGGAGGAAGCTTAGTTATAGCATCCTGGTTGTTGCAGGTTTCCATAAAGCGAAGGCAAGATGGTGCGTAGGAATAGAAATGGGTAGGTCGTAAATGAGCAAACACTGTGTGGCTTCAGAATATTAATTTGGATTGTGTATAAAACATTATGAACTTTGTTGTAGGTTGCCACAGAAGCTGTAATTAGGATATTAAAGCCACAGCTTGTGTATAACACTGAACACATTCGTTGCTTATGAAAGAAATGGTCTGTGAACGTGGGAGGACAAACACCTTGGAGCTTTAAGAAATCTGAATAAAATCTTGATAAACATTGTTCTTAGAAAATTCTGTACCCCCAAAACGCACACACACCTACACACACATACACACACACCCTGCACATGGTTAGTTGTTAGCAATGACAATGCCAAGGTTGATCTTTTTGTAATATCACATTAGTATTTAAATAAATACAGTTTTTTCTTGTAGTGTTGGTGACAAATGCACTTTGGGTGAGAAGACATTTGCTTATCCTAAAGATCTTTGGTTTTGGATAAAATGTGCAATTTTTTTTTTCTGTTCTCGCTGAACAAAGACGCTCTCATAGTTGGGCAGTTATTGTGTAGAGGAACATTGATCAGAAGGTTGCGACTCGTGTTCATTTTCAAAATTTTCCACATTTTCTTGAAAATCAACTAGAAGGGAAATGAACATATTTTGAGGACAGCAGCTATAAAGCAAAGATAAAGCTGTGATAAGATTTTATTTGTTTAAATATCTTATCTGTAGTAGATAGCTCCTTTGGTCTCAAACTAGCCCACTAGTTTGAGACCAAACTCATACCTGGACATTGTCGTATTGGTGTAGTGGACGTAGAAAGCAGCGTGCCTCTATTTATTTATTTATTTATGCTCTGATTTGTAAAGGAGTGTGTAAAGCATTGGCTCTCAATACGCATCCAGAGGAAACATGTGTCACGTTTTCTCTGGATATGTAATGAAGATTAATAAAATTGTTTGTGTGTTTTTGAAGTTTTCATTTAGAATTGTTGAAGTCTGTTGTGGACTCGTCAGACGAGCAGTGAGGCTCAAACGTTTGGTACCGACAATGATTTGGATTTACGCTAAATGAAGACAGGAAGTGCTGTGGATTAAGCACAACCCACATATGGGGCCCTCAGTCCTCAACGTGGCTGTCGCAGGTTCGATTCCCGGCCTGGCGACCTTTGCTGCATGTCTCTCCCCCGTCATTTAACTATCAAATAAAAGCCACTAGAGCCCAAAACAAATCTTTAAAAAAAAAAAAAAAAAACAAAGACAGGAAGAAAGTCATTCACTGCATAGAAGTGATTCATAACTTCATCACTTTTTAAGGGAAACTCACTTCCAATATCTGGAACTACTTCTTTAAAGATCTCATTGATCTTGTCCTCACAAATTTAAAGGTTCATATTTTCTCTGAGTTGTTGCTAAGAGCTCAGTTGAGGAAGAAGCAGGTATTCAGTTTGCTGTTCAGTTCTCCTTTTCATCCCAGATCTTTTCTCTTCTGTTCTTGTTGTGATCTTGAGTACAAAACAGTCACACTGCATATTTCCTCATCATGAGGATGATCTCTACAAGCATCCGTCTTGTTCTTTAGTTTCCAGGTACTCATTGTATTTACTTGCCTGTGTGCTAATCTGTGCTCTGACAGCCACACACACCTACAGAAATCTCTTCCTGGAGTGCAGCTCCCACATCATGTCTATTCCACATTGTGCAGCCGTAAGCAAAAAAAAAAAAACCAATGCGCAGAGGAATACTTTCCCAGTAAAATCCAGAGTGAGGAGGGCAGGATGTAATTCAGCATCAGCCTCAGCAGCATCAGCATCAGTCGTGGTGGCAGCAGTGAGCGTGAGAGAGACGGAGGAAAGGGGAGTGTGAGAGTGTGTGAGCGAGCCTGTGTGGGAGCGAGTTCCTATGCACTGTACAGAGAGAAGCGGAGGCTCTGCTGTCGCGCGGCAAGCTGTGTGTTCCCGTCTGGTTCCCGCGCGCTCCGGTCAGAAAGGAGCCAGGGTGGAGATGCGGCTTCGCTCAGACCTCCAGCATCACTGAGAGACCCAGCCGGGACATCGCGAGGCGGCAGCATGGTAGGGATGGAAACCCACTGCTGACAGCAGTGTGACTGATGATGACAGCCCACGCGTGGACTACCATGCGCCACAGCCGCACTGCTCTGGGAGGAAACATAGCCATGTGAAAGTGACTTGGCCGCCAGGAACTCTTGGACATGTATTCCAGGGCAAAGTCTGGATTTCTTTTTGTGTTTAAACTTGTGCTTTTTCTCTTGGTGCTGTCTGGATGCCCTGAACTGTCCTGCCAAGCGAGGACTAAAGGCAGATGGAATAAGGGGGGTAAGTGATGATAGACGGCTCAGATTTTTCTTTTTTCTTCTTTTCAGTTTTTATCAGGTAAATTGATTCTATCTGGAAGCCATTGAAAATATTTCCATGTCTGTGGCCAGTTCTGTTTGGTAACTGCTCCGGCGCTGATCTGCACTCATCAAAGACGGACCTCTGCTTTGAAACACTCAGGTTAATGCAACCAGGAGATGCATCAAAATGTCTGGACTTTTTGCAGTCGGAGCTGCGCTTTTATGACTTACTTTGACGGTTGAGGTGGGTTCAAAGTAAGTTTGCAGAAAGGAGCGATTAGTGGTCAAATCACTGACAGGTCAACTTTCAGATTGAGTGGTTGAATCTGCAAAGTTTTCATCTTGTTTTCGTGTGGGTGCTAAATTCTTTATGCTTCTAGGAATCTGCAGCGATCTGCTGAAACATCCAGTTTCTGCGTGGGAGTCTCTATTTTTCTATTAAGATCTCATTTATCTGTTCTCCTTGGACTGGTTGGTCTGCTCAAAATGCCACCAATGTCTGAAAACTGTGATTTTATATATATATTTTTTCTTTCAGGGGGTTTAAAGACTCAAAGGTGTAAATAATTCATCTCTACCCCTCCGTGGGAGCGGTCCTCATGCCTTTCTCGTAGCATTTAATCCCCTTTGTCGGATTAAAAGAGCCTCTAATCTTCGTGCTCATGTTCATCGAGAAGGCTGAGAGATGCTCTCTGCACCCTATTGGCATTGTTAGTCCTCAAGGCTAAGACTCAGTGGGACGTGAGGGTCTTCAAAGAGCCAGTGCCACTATCGTGATCCATTTAATGATTACTTGCCACTCGTGCTTTCATTCTGCCTCACCCTACTTCTGATTTGCATTTCTTCAAATGCAACTCCTGCAGGGTTTGTCACAAGCGTGCATCGTCTGCACTTGAAAGTTTTGATGAGGGTCAGCGTTGCATCTTAACCTCGGCGGAAACAACAAAACGAACGGAGGAGTCCAGAAGTTTAACTTTTGTGTCTCTTTCGCAAAAATGGTCTGCGTTTTGAATTTAGGATTTGCTGCGAGACGTTTAAATGCTGATGCTTTTGGTAGAAATATGACTTTGCAATCCAAGCCAAGGGTAAAACCAGATTCATTATAAAGTCAGTGGCCTCTGGTGAAATGCAGTGCAGTGACCTTGCTCCAAGTAATTAAGCCATGAACTCTTTCTGTATTGCACCAAATATTCTGACATGTTGAGAATTATCTTTACTTTGACTTCTGTGATACAAACTGATTATATTAACATATTTGTAGAATATTTCCTGTGGTGTTAGCAAGTGTTTGGTGTCATTTCAGGTTATATAAAATATGTTTTTTAGAATAACATTTCACCTAAAAATGTTTTTAACCGGTGAGGATTTGACTAGTGAACAACATCCATTTAGTATCACATTTATTATGATTTTCACAATTTGTAAAATGCCACTCTACAGGTGCATCTGAATACTTTTCCTACATTTATCAAATTATCCATTGAGACTAGGTTGCACAAGAAATAAGTGAATATCTGTGCCTTTAAATAGTGAGCTACCTCATAAAAATAACAAGAGGTTGCCCTATACAAAAGACATATTTAATGTCAGAAATGTGGCCGAGCGTTACTGTAATCACCAATTCAAAGTCTTCTTCCACTGGGGATGTGAAATGTTGAGGAACAAATTTGGATTAGCTTCTCCACAAAAACTCAAGCAAACAGTCAAACAGCTTTCAGTTGCTTAATGATTTAATCCCAGGGTCGTCCCAAACAGATACTGATCCAAGTCATCCAAAAATAACCATGAGCTGAAGAGTGTCTGTCGCTGAGACAGTGAATGAAATCAGAGATCTACATGTTCTTAAATACTTTGAAGATTTATAGTGTTATAAATTTCCTTGGAAACTTTTTAAGCTGCTTTTAATAACTGACAATACTATGCTGTTAAATTAACTTGATTTACGAAGCTCGGCTGATTTATCACTGGTTTGCAAACATATATCCGACTTGAAAAATAAAAAAAAAACTCTTTATAAGAAGAAAAAGATGCTTGATAAAATCACTTTAAAACTCAGTACATCAGGCAGGTTGTCATGTTTTCTCATTGTTTTAATGATGATGATCCCATTTGAAAACTGTTACAATAAGGTCTCAGTTAATCAATAGTGGATGAAACGTACCGGAAAAGGTTTTCTTCCTGCTGCTGAAAGGTTTTGCTTCTATTGAATGTCCAGCAACTTACTAAAAAGTGTTCAGTTCTCCAACACCAGAGGCCTCAGAGCAGGTTGCATGACTCAGGCAGGCAGCTGGAACGATGTTTCTATATGTGAATATCACTGTAAAGTAGCAAACATGGCAAGGATAGCTCTTCCTGTGACCCACCTTTTGTCCTATCTTGCTCTGCTGTTCTTGAGGAAATCCAACTCCTAGAGATGTTTAGTGTAAGGATTCAAAATTCAGCATGAACAGTTTGTTTCATATTGTCATGGCTCAACTCATTTCTCTTTTCCTTTGATGATTTAACACATTCTACATGCATCATATTTAGAAGGCGAGCCCCTTAACGACTTCGGCATGTTGTCCAGGAACGTCCACTATCAAGCAAATCCCTGTTTGTTCGTGTTCACTTTCCAGCAGAGACTTGGAATTCACAGGCAGCCAGATAACACACACAGCAGAGATGGAAGTGAGCCTAGCAGTGGGGGGGGGGGCGAAATTCAATTGGATGCATTTCGATCGCACCTAACTACAATAAATGGTAATGTGAAGACAGTACCAGGTGGAGAGAAGCCTTGCTGTGTTAACACAAAGCCATGAAGACAAACGATTCGCAGAACGACCCAGAATTCCAGAAGAGAAGGCCCGCTTTTGTAATGTTCTCAAAAACTGATTTACTAAATAGGGTCCTGCTGAGGCAGTCAGCTAAAGAGTAATTGTAAAAAGAAGGGAGCAGTACCCATTACAGATAAAACACTTACATTCCTCTGTCGCCGAGCGCTTCGCGCATCGCACTGTTCAGGATGGAAACCGGGAGGGTATCAAATTTTTAGACTAGGAGAGAATTAATATCATCACTTCCCACTCACACGGGATTATTGTGGAGGCTACTACAGCTCAAATTGCTTCCTCTACCACTATGTATGCTTGTACTCCATAAAAGTATAATTACTGGTCAGAGCTGCCCAGAGCATTAAAAACAGAAAACAAGCGTCTGAAAATGTTCCTCAACAGCAGCAGCTCCACAGCTCTGCACTGAGGTACAGGATCCTTTCAGAGGGAATTTATAACCATTCATCATTTGTCAGCGTTTTCAAAGTCCAAGCCATCTCTTTTTAAACTCGGCTTGTCATAAATAATTTCATAGAACGTATCCTGCCTCATCAACTTCATCTCCTTTTAAGCTTAACTTCAAATGATGCTGCATTTGCTGTACTACGCAATAGTGAATTATCGGGGTTTTTTTTTTCTTTTTACATGAAAATTTTGAATTTTTCTATCATTTTTATCGCATTTATAATATGCAGTTCTTTGCTTGAGTTTGTATCTCTAAAGAAAACCAGCAGACTCACAGAGAGGTCCAGAATGAAGACATTGTGACACCAGTGATCCTGGTGTCAGAACCAGCTGGCTGACAGTTCCACTGCTTAGTGTTTGCATGTGAGGTATGATGCTAAAGAACCTGAGCCAGATGGATCATTACCATCTATCCATGAATGAACTGCATATGAGCAAAATGTGAGTATCTGAGAATAAATCTGTTTTTATAACAGTTTACTTTGCTCTTGGTGTGTTTGAGGTGTTCTGATCAAAACAGAGAATTATCTCTTCACTGGCGGCGGTTGGTAGCACGACCAACCAGCTGCACAGACGTTTTGCGTCTTACTATGCTCTTGAAATGAGTGACCACCCTAATTTGCAGCAAATTTGGAATATTCAGTGTGGAGGCTGAACCTGGAGCTGTAGTTGCGCTGCTGTACGTTTGCAGCGAGACCCGGCGGGCGGTGCGGCGCATCCTGACGCAGCGTTCTGCGAAAACGAGTTTGAGTGAGAGGTGGAGCGCAAGACCCACTGCTGGTAAAAGCAATCATGCAGTCAGTGTTTTTATTTAACTGATCACGGATGTCATCACGGAGACTGAGGACTTGAGCCGTTCCTAAAACCGATGCTGGGTTTTTCTTGCTCTCCCCGCCATCCTCAGTAACACAAAACATGTCGCTGCTTCTTTTAAATAGCATTATAAATGTATTTTGCATTTGAACTGCAGCCTGAAGAACTAACAACCTCCCACAGCCACATAGCAGGCGGCCTACATCAGCCTGTTTGGAGGTGGATCACCAAGTGGGAATCCTCTCTACTGGGAGTACAACCTATACTGATCTTTATTTTGATCTTTTTTCCACAGCATGTTTTATTCATTTGTCTCACAAGTGAGATCTGACGCGTGTAGCAATTGTGCTTCCACAAATTTGAATAAATTAGACTAGTTTGATTGGTGCCACTCAGGTCCAGAGTGTCATTTTGGTGTTTCTTTGGCTAGCATGGTTGTTTTATTTCTTAATGAAGTCACACGAGTTCTTGCATGTCACACATTGTGGGTAAACTGAAGTTACTTCTAAACAGGTTTCGAACGCAGCTTAAAATACTAAAGGTGACAGTGTCATTAGTGGTCGGCCATCGGTTGGTTTGGTCTGTTCCAGGCTGAACCAGTCGGTGGTCGGAATGTGTGTTTCTGTAGTTACCGTATAAAGCGCCGCATGCAGTGAAATATCAGAGTGGGTCAGCCTGAGAGTTTGCAATGCTACTAAGGAGAGAGATAAGCTTCCCGTCCAAACCTGGGAAACAAAAGAAAGCAATTAAGAGGAGCAAACATCCCAAAACGAAAGGGGAAAGAGATGAGTCAGGGATGCGTTCAAAAACTGAAAAATAAAATAAAGTTAGTGCAGGCTGATATTTCTGGTCAGGCATATGCTGACGGACCAAAAAAAAAAAAAGGTCCGGCTTTCATAACTCTGTGTCTGAATGCAGACTGTATGTCTTCTGTTATTTTCATTATATTATATAGAGTAGCTCAAGAAAATACTACGAGTAATTCACTTCCTATTGGCGCTTTTCTTAAGTTGATATTTATATCATATTTGTGTTCTGACACAAAAAGAGGAGGAGCTTCAGAACAGGGACAGGATGATGTCAGCAGGAGTGACAGAGTGCAGGACAGATTGGCATCGTGTCTTTCATTAGGGCTTCATCAGCCTCTAGAGATCAGAGGATTGTGGTCCGAGCCTTGGCTTGTTTGACGTCTGAAAACCTTCTGTAAATGATTCATTTCCCTTCAAACATATTCTTTCTCCTGACAGATCTGTGAATGAATTTTATCCAAAGTGAGTCTCCGGCACGCTCACTCACCTGATGGTAGATTTCATTCATGCCCACAAATGAGTACATGGCATAAAATAAGTAAAATCGACCTATTTGATCAGAAATATTGAAGACTGTCTGGATGAAACTAATTTGTCAGATTTATCACAAACAATCTGGCAAATTTCAATTTCTCCTAAACTGTATGTTTGGGAGAAAATGAATCATTTTTCAATGTTTACAGGAGTTAAAAAGCCTGGGCTTTGAGTAATTTGCTCTGGTCTGAAGAGCAGGATAAGCTGTAATTTATTATATTTTTATTGAAAATGGTGTCTTTAAATAGTAGTTTTAAATGTTAAAAGTTCTTTTGTGAGCTGGATTTTAACTCCAGCCAGCCTCAGGTTGTAAATATATATATATATATATATATATATATATTAGACCAGTTGTACAACTGGTCTAATATTACATTAGCATGAAGTATGTAAGTATATAACACTTGCAATATATTTGCCAACAATTATTGCACTCCAAACATAATTCATTATGAATATTGCACACATGATGATGATATATTTGCCATATAGAGTCAATCCCTAATAAATAAATGGTAACTGTAAACTAAATATGGAAACTATATTTAGATGTCCCATTACAAGGTTAGTAGTTGCCCTATTTGATCACCTCTTATAAATTTTTTTAGGTGGCGTTGCAGACTTGCTGCAGGATTTCTCAAACATGCATGAAATAATCGAGGCAGCTCTCCAGGCAGGTTGTTGATGAGGAAATAACAACATGACGTAAAGCTCAAAAAAGTCCATTTTGCACAATACCGCTCCTTTAAGTATACGGTTTCCATGCAGTTCCTCTGTTCAGTCAGTGGCCCTTGCTGGAAGTCGAGAACAGCTGAGGGGAAAGAAAAACACAAACTGGGGGAAATTTCAGCCAGAGCCAGACAGAACAATTAAACTCGTGTCATTACTTTTGCAATTAATGTGAGTTGACTTGCGTCTTGGGGCAGAAAACACAGTTGGGGCCGTCACCGAGCACCAGGAACGTCAGTCTCCATTTGTTCCTGTGACACTTTGCGGAGTCGTTGACATTTTAGTGACTCGGTTTGATTTCGCCGTTGAGAACATTGTTTTCAGAAGCCCACGTTGTATAAATGTAGGCCAAGAATTCTTTATTCATATTATTTTTTTGTTACATTTTCTGATCAAAGTGTTTACATGACACAGAGGAAGTACATCTGTAATGACTGAGGTCTCCTTCTCATAATTACTCAATCAGTACAACAGGGGGACAGAAAGGCAGAAACGCCCATGTTCCCATGTGCCATTAATTAGATCATTAGGCCCTGTTCCACTGCGAGTTGAGAAGAGTCATTTCCTCAGATGTGTTTGACTTATTGGCATCTACACTAAATAAATAAATACAGTTGGCATGAGCTGAAATATGTGGGCGAGATTACACATACAGATATTTCAGGACTGAGTCAACGGCAGGTAATCGTTTCAGTACTTGGAGCGTTTGTTTCCAAATCAGATGAGGAAAATAAAATGGTACAATTTTAGAACCTATTTTGGCAAAAATGATGGATGAAACAGTAAAGATACTGATTCACACAGTGATGGCAACTTTCTATAATTTCAAGCTTCTGCTGTAAAATTTTTGTCCATTTTTTAATTTAATTGTCATCAATACTAATGGTTGACTGCGGATGCACTTTTCACTTTTCAGATTTTTATTTAAGAAATTAAAGACATTTTCATTTTACTTAAGTTAAGCAGAGTTTATTTTGGCACATATTAATTACACCAGATTTTCTAGTTTTTACAAAATTTGTAAAAACTCAAATGGAGTATATTTTGTTTTTTTGGTACGCTGCTGTAACAAACCTCTGCTGTATTCAGCACTGTCGTCTCTAAAGTCTTTTCTTCCTCTGATTTTGTGCTGATTGTGTTTTTTAGCTGCTCTCATTGCATTAATGCTGTGAGTTTCAAGTCTACACTGCACAGAACAAGGCTGACTGGTTAGTTATCTAATTATGTCTTTTTTTTCTTTCTACCCATGAGAGAAGGTTATATCTAGACTATCTGTATGTAGCTTTTGACACAATCATACTGATTTGTACTGAAATGATCAGTGTTAACCAAGTTTCTTTAAATTGATGTAGTTAAATATGTAAATTACTTCCTAATTTATCATTATTTTAAAAGAAAAGGGAGTAAAAATCCATGATTAGTCTGGGCAAAGATTAGATATTTTGGGAAATTACACACTACGACAATGATTAGGTTGTTGGGTTGAGTGCCACTGCTGGTTGCTGCACTCTCCCCCCCCCCCAAATCAAATCAACTCACTTTTCATTCCCATCACAGTTTAATTGCCACATCGCCATTGCATGGCTTTTAATGGAGCCGATTTCTAATTGCAGAGGAAATGACACTTTATAATAACAGTTTTTTTAAATGGCGACTCCCAAACAGCACATGTGACAACCTCAGCTTGATGGATAGAGATCTGATTGTTTTACGACTGCAACCTCATTCACTGTTTCATTTTTTTTTTTTTTTTTAGTTTTGGCCTCTGCTGATGCACAGGACCTGCTGGCTCACATTGAAGATGGCTTGTGTGTAATAATGCATGCATGGCTGCTTGCCTTGCGTGGAGTATCTTTCCTTCTCGCTCTTCTCTCTCATTTGCTCAGACAAGATGGTTGCTGTTGTAACGACTGTGATGGCGTTAAAGTTATTTATTTTATTTTTTTTCTATCTGGCAATTTAAAGTGCAACATTAGCAATTTAGTCTGCGAGAGATTATCTATGAAACTTCCTTTTCTCCGAAGTCGCAGTTTATAACAGACTCACATCAGCTTCTCTGTCTGAAGGAATTGCTCTGGTTGCCGGGAAGATGTTGCTGTCATGGTCAGACACGGGAAGCTTTCACAAAGCGTGGCAGTAGATGAAACTACACCTCGCCGAGCTCTTTCAACTTCTCTGTGTCTCTCTACCTCGCTCTGGCTCGCTTTCTCTCCACATACCTTCTTACCTCTCTTTGCTCTCTCCAATAAAACTTTAAAGAGATAAGAAGCTTTTTTCTATTTCAGGGTCACCATTAGCCTGAATAATGCATCTACAAGAGAAGAGAAGTTTGGGTTCTGTGGAGGATAGAAGCACAGCCTTCAATTAAATTATACATCATTATCACAGCTGGCAAGTCTGGAGCGACGGTACCCTCTCCATCCTCCTGTAAATGTTCCATGTTTCTGTCTTGTCCAATATTGTGTGTCAAGCAACAGCCTCTTCCTGTGCCAGAGTGGAGTTGGTGAGGAGATTCCACCGCCTGAGCTGGATCCAGGTGTACATTAAAAATCGGAACATTTCAACTCCGGTTCGTATATTAGTGGACTATGTTGTGGATATTGCGTTCTCCAAATCTAAAGTCAACACAGGACTCTACAGTGGCATTCACGTTTGAATGTCGTTCTTCAAAAGCCTTAAAATGACTGGATCTTTTATTGCAGTAACAAAATATTACACTGTATTTCTTTTTGAAATTATGCAATTTTAAGAACATTTATTAAAGCTGCAGTAGGTAACATTTATAAATAATTGTACATTAACATGAGGCGGATAATCCACCTTCTCCCTGTGGTCCTACTGCCATCAGCAGAAATACACCAATCAGAGCGAGGAGGCGTGTCTTAGTGCTGTCAATCAACCTCGTGTGTTCTTCACACACCCCTCCCCTCGCTCTCTTCCCCACTAGAGCTGGTTCCACACGATGACGGAGCCTCCTGTGAATGCTAAGGCTAGTTAGCTTGGCCACAGCAATATGACTGCAGATAAACGGTTTTCCTGTAAATCTAAGTTTGTTTTCCTGTTATTAGCACATTAGCACAAGCGAGCATGATTGACAGTGGAAGTCTCTCCTCCTGCCTTTGATTGGTTGATTTTGACTGGGAGCTGTATATTTCTACATCTTTAAGCAGATGAATACATGTTTTCAAAAACCACTGACTGTAACACCTATAATCACATCTAAACTAAGAAATTAAACGATTGCACTTAAAATATGAGCATTTCACCCGCTGTGGCCTAAACAGTCTCACTACTTCCTTCTGGTCTGCATGGATTTGACTTGCACACCTGCTTTTGTGTTTTCAACTGTTGGGATTTGTGTAGAAGAAATATTCAGTTAGCTTGACTACTGCTGTTAACACAAAGGTACAGGAGACATTGTAAACTCACTTATAAGTCATCATATGAAATGTTGAACGTCTGGCATATCAGCACAAATAACCTCTTGCTTTAAAGTACAGCAGTATAAAAGATAATTTCTAGAACTTTTATTTCAATTGTTGTACACAACATAAAAAGTTTATTTGAGCAATTTCCCAGTTTATAATTACAACAAGGCCTTCTCCTGGCAGAATTTAGAGGTTGCAGGTGTAGCTTCATTTTTGGAGTTTCTCCTACCAGATGCTGCAAGAAGCTTTCGCTTTGTGTGAAGTATGTCAGGGCAGCATTTCTGTGGAGGAACAGCTTTTTACTGTCGGATTAAATTGTCCAACAAAGCTGTCCCCTCTTCCTAAACCAGGATGTGTGTGACGCAGACCCCCTCTGCTGCCTTCGCATGTCACAGAAGGTTCAAGTTACCACTTACTACTTAATTCTCTTTTTACTTAGTTTATTTTAAATTTGGACAGAAATACCAGCCGGTGACAGGAAGCAGGGGATTTTTAACTTGATCGGCTCTTAAGTTCAGCAGAAAATGTTCTTGCTTTTTATCCAATACTTTTTTTGTTGTTGTTGTTGTTGCTCTAGTTGCTTTTTTCTTCTTTGTTGAAGTTGTTACTGCAGGAGGAAGATGTAAGGTGGGCTATTTTCAACATGCTGAGTTGTGTAAAAATTCAATTTAGGAGACGCTCAGAGATATGAGAATCTGTTTAAAAGGAAAGGAAAGAGTATACAATATCTCAAGACATGTCTGATGTTCATTCATGCAGCGAGAAAAAGGGCAAGACTTTCAACAGATACTAGGAAGGCTGACCTTGTTGTGTTGATTATGCTAATTGTTCATGCAAGATGCTGAAGAAAGTTGAAAACATGAACTATGTCATTTATATCTTTGTTTTAAAATGTTAAAATCCTGCTTTACAGTGCTTGATGTGATCTCATTTTGTTTTTCATGTAAAATTAACTAAAGAGGGAAAAAGTCAGATGGTATGCAGTCCTATATTGTTGTTTTTCAGGAGGAATTGCAGTTATTGAAAACTGTCTGTAAAACTGATCAATGCAGCACAACGATGTTCCTCCATCATGCCATTTGAACCCCTTCTTTGGAGCATTGAGCTTAGAAGTAGCTTGTATGATGAGCTCAGCAGACTCAGTTCCACCAGGTGTAATCGCTGCTGCCGCTAGTCTGGAGGAACTGAGTGGGAAAGGTGTGCTCTGTGAGGCCAAACTCGGCTGGTTACTGTAGCTCCGTGGCGGAGCTTTGTGAAAATAGGCGGAGCTCAGTTGGAGCAAGTGTTTATGCTCCCCTGAATGGTTGCCATAGGTGATTCAAAGCAATGCTCCAGGTATGCTTTTGATGAGGAAATAACATAAAATTATATAAAGCTTAAAAACTAAATTTGACGAAATTTCCCCACTTTTAAGAAAATTGACTTCAGCTTTTTTTTTTTTTTTTTTTTTCTAAATTGGCAAATTGAGTATTTTTTCAGTTGGCCTTGAAAATTGTAGTTGTGTTGAGAGTAAATGTGAGCTCAGGCCAGTGCTTTGGTTTGTCCACCAATTCCTCTAGAGGTCATTCATAAAGATCTTATGTTGTCCTATTATATATCAAACAACCTGAGGAATCTGTAACGGGACTAAACTCTGTCTACACTTTAGAAGATTATTTTAAAAACTGTCAAGTATATAACATCCCTTTCTTAATTATTAATGTTAATTTTACATTAAGAGTAATTGACATGATGCTTAAACTGATGGGGAATGGAACTCTGTTGTTACATTAATAATTACCATTGCGTGATTTGTACATATATATATATATATATATATATATATATATATATATATATATATATATTTCTACATTAGGATAAATGTTTTATTAATATTGCAAACAGCAGATTGCCATTACAGTTACGAGCTTTACTTTAAATCCAGCTGCTTCCGGCTCTTTAAAGTGTAAAAGAAGATGTTAAAAATCATAATTGTCAGACCAAATCTGCTATCCTTCTTGAACAAGAGCTCAGAGCTGCAGTTAAGATGGGGCGTTCCCCAGTGTGTTATTACTTGATCTATATTAGTGCTGCATTATTAACGTTATCCTGAGCCCACTAGTTAATTAACCCCAAAGACCTTAATTTACCGTTGAATAATGCATAACAATGGATTAACTTCCTGTTCCTCGTTATTAAGATCGATTGATTAAAATCACAGCCGCCTTATCGGTCAAGTTTGAATATGACAGTATTATCAGTGACTTACCATTATTGAGGTACCCCTCAAAGTGAACTTCAGGTTACAGCATCCCATTTCCAGTCGTGCTGACAGAGCAGACGCATGAAGTCGTTTTTGAAACTCACCAAAGTCAGTGAGGTGTGTAATGCGCCGTTGCAGACTCGTTCAAATAATGTGATGCTCTGATAAACTTTCTCACGGCAAGTTTCTGTTAACGAGACATAAATTAGAGTGAAAGGACTTTTCCAAATCAGACCAAGCTGAGTGAGAATAATTTAAAACCAATATACTATAATTCCTGTCCTGGTGCCAAGTGTGATTTATACTGCTGTACAGAATCAAACTGTAAATACTATCCTCTTTTACTTTGATACCATTAAATACGACAGCGGCCCCAACTGACTTCAGAGGAGACTTTAGGAGGCAGCAAAAAACTTCTCACAAAGGTTTCATTCACACCATTATTGTGTAGTTCACTTTTGTTGAACTCCAGTTCATTTGACTTGAAAGTTTGATTCAAAAATGGTCCACCACTGGTCCACCTAAAGCCTGGGTTTCGGTGCGGTTCCAATGCACATGTGACCGCCAAGTAGACTGGAGACCGCTCCAAACACGGTAAGCGAACATTTGCGCAGGGCATTCTGGATAAATACGACCAAATGCGTGAGTCTTGTGCTGGCACAAGACAAAAAAATAAATCCTCCACCTGCTAAAATTCGACTGCACTCCAGTTTTGTTTACATTTTGTGCAGAAGGAAGCTGTGCTCTGTGGGTTTGTGTCGTTTTGTTCAGTGGTTCTCAGTTCAGCGCCACCACAGGCGGCGGGGGGAAAAGGTTTTCCCAACAGCGCTGTGTGGAAGAGAACTGCAGCAGCTGAAAATGTAACAAATGTTGCAATTTGTCCCCAATTGAATCAGGTGTGAAAACACCCTTAAGCAGATTTTGACAAATTCAGCAGATGTGTGAACAGTAGAAACATAAAAGACCTGCTTTTTAAATTGCAGAAAAAGGTGGTTCTACAGAGTGTATACAAGTGGACCTGATACAAATACAAGCCACACTTTCCAGATTTCTATTTGACAGGCAGTGTGTATTATGCACATATACAGTTTTCTGTTGTTGCGTTAGTGTTTGCTGTCCAATTTATCTTTTTCCATTTACCAGGCATAAAAAAATCTATCTCAACATGTAAAGCGTCTGCCTTTCAAATGTAGTTCTACAATTATGAAAAAGCAGCCCCTGATCTGTCCCCCCAGATCCTCCGCTGAGGTTTCCGAGCACGATTTCCTGCCGAGACCAAAACAAGTCGTCTAATGCTGACCCAAAGACAACGGGCGTTAAGGCGCCGTAACCGGCAGGAAATTGTTTTACCTGTCCCTTTCATTTTTGCTTGAGCTGATAATATGTATGAAATAAGAAAAATCTGCCTCGACGCAAGCCCCAGTCTGTGTTTTCATTTGTGTCATAAATGCTCCCGGAGAGGGTCTGCCACCTTTAAGTTTTCGCTGAAATGGACGGTCATGATGCGGCGGCGGAGAGGTGTGAATAAAAGGTCATGTGTGCTTTGAAAGATGAGACGAAGGGTGTGCACACAGAGACTGGATTAAGAGTTTAATGACTGGTAAATTGTGGTGTTACGTCCAAGGTGACCCCTGTGGAGAGGTGATCATGCCAAAGCTAGATGAAGAGGGGAAGGTAATCCTTTTTTTCCTCATTTTCAGATAGCTGTCACCAGTGCAAGGCTTTGTCACCAAAGCCGCAGGCATGTAATTACACTTTTATTGGCTTTAGAGAGACTGCATCACTCATTTAAAGAATAATCTTACTTTGAGTACCACTGACAGTGTAGGTAGATCACACCTGCATGAGAGCCTCATGTTCTGACTTTCTGCAGTTTAATAGGCTTTGTGCTATTGATTCGATCCATTGTCAATAGTGTGCATGAATGCTGTCAAAAGGTAACTTTTCCTCTCCTCCTCAGTAAGATGTTTTGGGAGCCAGAGAAGCGGCGCTGTAAAGAGCATGACAGCAGCAGCAGCAGCATGCGAGTGTCTGGGTCTACTGCCAACCAGCCTTGACACCATTAGCTGTGGTGACACATTAAGGTTCAGTTTGCCTTGTAATTTGTTTTGTCTGTCAATTTGATGGATGTCTTGTTTGCCGGCACTTCCTCACACATTGGAAAATGGTGGCTCGAGGACATTGTTAAACGAACTTCAGAAAGAGAGGCAGGAGGCATTTGTTTTCTTCAAACAGGGTTTTTTTTGTTTTTTTTTTGGCGTTAATAGCCGTGTGTAACATCGTCCTCGCTCCTAACCAAGCTGGACGTTAGATAATTAAAGGTGAAAAGCTCATTTGAGGACGAAGGAAGTGGAGTTTCAGAGGCGTGAGTGTGCTAGAAATGGAGTGCATTATTTTCTTCCTTTGACCAGTATGAAACTAAACATAAGCTGTATTTTGTTGCAGCTTATGTTAGTTCAGTTAATGTGTCTTTAATTTGAAAGTAATGCTGCTGTCTTTCTTCCCACTATTGACTGAAAATCATGGCAGTCACTATTTCTGGTCACCTTTTTCACATATTTGTCACATTGAAACCTGGACTTTAAGGTATTTTATTTTATTGGTGGGATTCAATTAAAACATTTAATTAATTGCAGAATCTGTACTTAATAAAAACCTATATCAACATAATGGGAAACATGTTCAATTAATTTTTTTTTTTTCCATAATAGTGAATAGACAAATTTACCTGGCATTTTGGTTATTCAACAATCAAATTAATGCAAAGTTTATATTTTATACTCAGTAATCCAGAAAACCCTGATCATTCATGGATCTTCTATAGAAATACTGACCGAGTGCGCTGACATCAGCGTTGGGATGTTTGTGCTGCTGCTACATGTTTAGCATCATCAAGATGCTAGCTTAGGCTTAAATAGCTTCACTGATTTAGCTTCACTCCTTTTAGCACAGCTTGAACACAACAACTGTCTTGTTCAGATCATTTTGTTAAAGTAAAGATTAACCCTTTGTGGGTCAAGAGAAGCAGTTTGCGGATGTGGCTTGTGCGTTAGATTTATGGGCGTAGCAGAAAACAAAGGTTCCTGATGGAACCGTTGCATGTAATAGCTGTACAGATTGCAATTAAAAAGTGTTCAAATCTATGTCTAAAGTCTATATTGAATCCTCATTTATTCATACGAAACACCAAGATAAAGCAGTTTTTAATGTAAATTAATGAAGAATTGTTAGGATGCAAATTTGACCTAGTGTGGCATGCATTTGTATTAAACGCCTTTTTAGTCCGATACCCCTAAACAAAAAGTCTCCTGCTTCTTAATTTAAATTTATTGTAAAATATTTGAGGATCTGACAGATCCTCACGTTTGTTTGACAGCACTAGAAAGAAAAACAGCAGAAAGGTCAGATATGAAGTTGTGGAGTCCAAAACAAGTACAGATTATAAAACAATAATCAGTCTATGTGCTGGTCAAATTTGACAGCAAAATGGATGGCGATTCTGGAAGATAAAAAAAAAAAAAGTTTGACTCTGCTTAAGACTTCAGATTGTGTTGGATGTTCAGATACCTATACTGTCTGTCTGAGCTTGAGTTGTTTTTGCAATAAATGGACAAAACTAGCAGGAACGTACTTCAGAAAATGTTGCCGCGATGATTGCTGTCTCCAGGAAAGCAGCTTCCGTTTTTCAGATTGTTGCAAAGTTGCTATCATCTTTCCTTTTCCTTCTACTTCAAAGCTACTTTGTGTTCACCAAACCCACAACTCCTGCCCCCCACCAAAATTGTACCTTGAAGTTGCAGCATGAAAATACTTAAAAGTTAAATGGTCTTAATACTTTTGGCAAAGCGGTGTGTGCTCAGTAAGGACCTACAACGGTGTGACAAAAGACTGGCTGCAGCAGCTTTTGGCCAGCTGACGGGTCAGGGAAGTGGCTGTACAGAACTATTGGACGTCTAAGTGCACCAGCACTCATCCCCAGCTGTACTGTGGCAAAGCCATCAGAGCTTCTACTGGGCCCACTCAGATGTGGAAACATTTCTGTTACACCTCCAGCTCAGCCTAATGAGGCAGCTCCCCATTACCTACAATGTCTGAAATGTCACCACAGAGGCTGTTGAATGAACAGAAGTACCATCTGCACTTTATTTGGTGCTCAAGCTTGAGCTTTTCTTAGCACAGAGATGTAACAATAGGAGGAAAATCTGTTGCCCCTGGAAAACCTGAGCCCCTACAGGTTAGACTGTGCCAATGTCTAAATGTTCAGCTTCCTGGGTGTTTTATTCACACGTTACCTTCTGATTTTTAACATTCTGATGACATTGTTTCATGTTTGAGGTTAAAGAAATCCAGTCACAACACTAGATAATTATGAACGAACACAATTTAAGGCCAAGATCTCCTACAGATGTGATCCGAAAGGAATTTCACTACACATCTGGAATAATGTCTCATTTTTGTAACTGTACAATTACAATTAAATGGATCTTTTTGAATTTTTAAATACTCATTCTTTTTTGTAACAACCTTCACTTTGGGTTGTTCCATTCAGTTCATTTCTATGGCGCCGATTCACAACAGATGTCATCTCAAAGCACTTTAGGAAAAATCATTTCAAGTCAGTCACACACACGTTCCAACTGACTCGATTTATCAAACACGGTAAACAAAATGGGCAACATGTTCACACCTATGGTTTATTTCATCCCATAACACATCAATTTCACACCTATACAACTATTTTTCAACCATATACTCAACAGTAGTGCATCTATGATGAAGTATTATAGCCATTGTAGATGTGGTGATGGAGGAAAAAGTACATGTTCATCAAAAATCTCAGAAGTTTTTAGATCAATTTCAGAAATTTTCAAGTAAAAATCTTGGAAATACCTGAGTTCCAAAAATCCAAAATTCTCAAATTTCAAAAAAACATTTTTTAACCCTCCTTTTTTCTATCTACAATACCCCTAATATCATTTTATACATATCAGTTTCAGTTAAGTATTTCTGATAAATTAAGGGGATAAATACTGATTAAAAAGTACAAAAATTTCCATTAAATTTAATATAACTGAAATTTCCTCCCTGGTGGAAGACCTTATATTATACTCCATTCTTGTTGTTCTGGCTCCCTTTTTATATCCACTGGCTTATAAAATATGATGATATATTTCTCCTAGGAGGCCTCCAGTTCATAGCTGATATTTATTTGAGTCACATAACCTAATTTCCTCACGTTAGATGGAGTAGATTACAGAAAATTACATTAAATTATTGGTCGTCAAGGCAGGAGTGAAACCTCCAAAGGACCCAAAAAAGACTGGTGCCAAACAATCAAAATACAAATAGCAAAATTACCTGCAATTCTTCCTTGTTTTTAGAATGACTTTGTACTTTTCTCTTTTTCTAAAAACGGTGCAGTCGGCATCAAAGGCTCTTCTAGGCAGATCAGCTCATTGTCAGCTTCTTTGTTAAATTCTTGAGTCTGCAGAGAAAGCTTGGACTTGATTAGGGAGAAAAAAAATTTAACTTAATAGCCTTGTGCTGAGAAACACGCAGGTAAATTGAAATTGGACAATGTTTGGCCAGAAATTAATTGATTAAAAATCTGCACCAGCTGTTAGTTATACCGACAGCAGCATTCAATTTGTCACTGAACTTGCTAGATTTTTGGAGTTGTTAGTTAAGGTGAGAATTTTATGCTTTTTGGGAGTATTTACAGAAACTGCTTCACAAAAACCAATCAATGAAAACAAACGAAACAAATTACAGGCTTGAAAATTGTGATCTGTCCTGTCCACCAATCATCTTCTGTTTATAAGGACCTTTGGGTCTCAACCCACCTCCGCCCCTTCTCCACCTCCATTCTCCTGACTCCTTCAGTCTTCTGCTGGGGTCTGAGTGCCAAAGAACTCTAATTTCTTTGTGTCAATAAAACATTTTATTTGCTGTTTTTGAGGCTCTCCAGTTTGAGTTGTTGGAATACTTTCCTCATTTTGATCTCCACGCCACCGTTCGTCTGTGCTTTGTGCTGCGCTTGCCTACCAAGATGGTGGTTCACTGGCACGAATCACATCCGGTTCAGACTTGTGGAAACTGTGCATACTCAGACATTGCCTCACAGGATTTTATGTCTCACACCGTCATGACAAGAAAACAAAAAACAAAAGCGGAATCTGAAATTTGGTGTGGATTTGAGTCTAAATTGGAAGAAATTGGTATTTATTCTGGTGGATTTTTCTTCATTTAGAACATGAAACAAGTCATGTAAAATCAGAATGGAAAGTGAAAGGAAATATTACTCTATTTTCATCTCCTCTCTTAGCTTCAGCTAGCATGTTGACAGCATCAATAAACGGGCTACAAAGGAACGAGATCATTTGAGATTTTCACCCATTCGGCTCACAGATGTAGTAAATGCAAATGACTCGGTGGAACACAGTCAGGTGGCCACCTCGAGTGCATGCTATTATTAGACGGAGGAAGGGAGCAGTGTGTGGTGGGAATCGGGGTTCTGTTTTTGATCTGACAGCTCCGGTCGGTTTTGTGTGAGAACAGAGACAACAGAAGTGAGTTTACTCAGCCCGAGGACTTTATTGAAGTCATTAACCTCTTCGTGTCGCTGCTGTTCACTCATTTCCTGGAGGTTTTGTTTGTTGCAGAACACCCTGCAATCTGAGGGAATGTGTGAAGAGCAGCATGAGACGGAAACAAACATATCAGTCTGAAAACCTTGGATTCCCTGCCATTTTTTCCCCCCCAAAGACTGAAAGCGGCTGAATCTTTTCGCCGCCATAATCCATGGAGCAGGGGGATGAAATCTTATTTAGAGATCAGCACCAGCGCATCACAGCCATGATACTAACAACATGCAACTCGGCAGGCTCTTTTTAAGAGCCTTACAGCCTTGAGATGAGTCAGTCAGCAGAAAGACTTCTCGGCTCGCTTTCTTTTTTTTATTCTCCAATTAGAACCAGAACAGCTGGCGCTGGTTTCCTGTCTTAAAAAGTATCAATGGCTATTAAAAATTTGAAAGTGCGACGTATGTTTTCTTGATTGCTGCAGCCAAAATATGTGAAGTGGAGAGTGTTGGGGGAAACTGAAAGACAAAAGCATGGTGAATGAGCTTCGCTTCTGTTTGTTTCCTTTTTGGTCCTTTTCATCCCAAAGCTGAGCTTGTCTCTAAACGATATGCAAATTTAGAAGAAGAATGACTGTCTGACTCCCTGAGAAGCTCAGATCCCTGACTGCCGTTTCAGCTCTGAACAGGGCTTTTTTTTTTTTTTTTTTTTTTTTTAATTAAACTCTCACATTCTTCTGATAATGTTTGTTAGCTTCCCAGTCATTATATTTAACCCATCTGGTCAGAATTAAAGCATTTGTTTCTCTGCTCTGTCAATGATGGTCTGAATAGTTTTATATCCAATCACCAAAAAACAAAACAAACAAACAAAAAGTTTTATAGAAATTATGGTCCAGTGCTGACATTGCTTTTATTTTAAAGATTTTGTTTCATAATCTGACACTGTTTTTTCTCAGAGACATTTTGGGCAAAGAAAGGATTTTTACGTGAAGGCTTGTGCAGCAATACAGGTGGTAGAATATTAAAAAAGGGTATATTTATGCAAAAAAAAAAAAATGCATTTAAGCAATCTTATTACTGGACATTTATTTTAAAAATGTATTCATGTTCAAAGCCATTTCTGTTTTGGTATATTTATCAGTCACCTACATCATGTGAACAAATTAGGACCCTGAATATTCAGGTATTTGAAAAGAAATGTCCATATATTGGTATTAAATTTCTTAAGTGTGGTTAAAGTTATATAATTAAAGGTGAACTCTAAACATTAACATTGTTTAACTCAAATCAAGTAGCATTTGAAGCTCTGTAGTTATATTCTGTGATTTGGCCACCAAACAAGTAGTTTGAGGTTATATTTTTAACCATGATCTTACTGATGGGGATTTGACATTAATCCGACATTCTGTGGCATTTATGTTATTAGCTGTATAAGACAAACTCAAATATGATTTTAGGTTTCAAAAATAGAACAAATACTTGCTGTTTGCATTTCAGCTTGTCGTTCTTTTTGTGTGAGTACTTTTTGTTCATTTCATGGCATGAAAGGATCCTGATTATGCAGCTGTGAGTGGAGCAGCAGTAATGATGCAGTTGAAATTAGAAGCTCTTTTCTGGTTGCACCTTTATTAACTTCAGCATCATTTTGTTTAAGGGTTATGAGTTCTTGTGCTCACAAACGTATTGATACCCCTTGATCGTTTTGTCACGGTACGACCTCATGTTTGGGTGTATGCAGCGTCTGTGATGGACCAACATCAGGCTATAACGATTCATTGGATGATTTGAGGACATCGATTTTTTTAAATTCTTCAAGACAAGCTACCTGCCTTGAGGCTTTGCTAAAATGTCCCTGGCATGATTTAAAAAGATGAACTGCTGTGCTGTCATTCTGTGTACACACAAGCTTTTGATAATCTTTATTTGTTTCGCTGCTATAAATTCCACGGCATTGCATAGTGTGGCAGTTTTTGTCTGTGGTAATTGGGTCAAACGTGAGCGCCATCGTGTGATGTAATGAGGGTAAGTCCAAATGTAAACAACTACGACTGAGAACACAGAAGCGGAGACAGATGAGAGTGATTTCAGATTTGAAAGATGTCTCTGCAGTTTTGGAGGAAGAAGTTAGATGAGGTGACGAAGAAGAGGGAGCTGATTTTATCATCCATTCTTTCATCCATTTTCTTACACCCTTGTCCTTTGTTAGGTTGTGAGGGTTGCTGGTGTTGCCAGTGGTCAATGGGTGAGAGGCGGGGTCACCCTGAACAGATTGCCAGTCAATCACAGGGCAACACAGAGATGAAGAGGACAAACAATCATGCACACACACACACGCACACGCACACACACCTGAGGAGAACTTAGAGTGGTCAATCAAACTAAGAGTGATGTTTTTTTTTTTTTTTTTTTGTGGAAGCCGGAGAACCCGGAGAGAACCCACACATACACGGGGAACTCCATGCAGAATCAAATCAAAGCCAGGATTTTCTTCCTGCAAGGCAATAAATAGTGCTACCATCTGCTCCACTGCGCAGATCGAGATGGTTCTAATGAAACTTTATTTCTTAGCCACATAGTTCAGGAAGCAGTGAAGACTCCAATGTTTCTTGGGGGGGGGGGGTGTCTGACGGTGAAGTGTTGGAGCTGGACGTCTGTCACTTCCAAATCACTGAATGGTAAAAAGCAGATCTATGAATGTAATCGTTATTCATCTTTAATTTTGATTTAATTCAGATAATCCAGATTTAAGGTAATACATAAATGTTCTACGTGTGGCGTTCAGTAACCAGCCTTCCTATTCCTCCTGTTTTCAGGTCTTGAGTTTTTTTTTTTTTTCTAAAACTGATAACTGCATGGTATTTTATATTATAACATCAAGTCGACTTTATACAAAATTGTACATTTTTATAACTTTTTAACTCAATTCTAAGTTACTAACGCTGATTATTTTATTCGAGTCAGGAAAATGTTCAAAACTCATAGTTTTAACATATACAACCCAGAACTTAAATGGTTGCCTTAACAGTAGGTTTACATGAGAATGTGGCAATAAAGCAAAACTGAAAACCGTCATTCTTGTCGTTTTTCCGCTTAGTGACAGAGGACTGACTCAGAGGAGAGGATGGTTTTCCAAGCCTTGTCACATTCGAATGATGTGCTGCCTTTTCTATCTTACACCCAACATCAAACTCCTGATCCCAATCAGGACTTCTTTCTTCTTTTTTTTTTTTTTTTTTTTTTTTATCTCTCTGTGCTCTGAAAGCACTCTACTCTCCAGCGTCATCTCAGCTGCTCCAGCGCTGCTCCTCAGATTAGAAAACTCGCCAGCTCTCGCCTTTATCTACCATTGTTCCCTACCAAACAAAATTGGCTCCGGAGGAGAGTGGGAAGGAAAATCGCTAGCCGACGAGACAGCCCGGCTTTATCTTAATCAGCTGCAGATATTAAAAAGTTACACAGAACAGTTCTTTTCCCCCTCCTGCTTTTCTCTAACTAAGGCCATTAGGGTTAACTCTGCAAAGGAGTGGGATGTAGCAGAGATTTGTCTCTAAGTGTTCCGTCTTGAAAAACAAGGCTACAAGGACAATTTTGAATTTAATACAGCTGGTAGAACATGGTGGGATAAGCATGAAAAGAATCAATATGATGCTTAACAACAGTTGCTGCTACGGTTCTGGTGTCAAGAGCTCCTGGGGGATGCCTACTGCGTTATGAGTTTCGTTTTGTTATTATAACATGTCAATTTCAAAACTTGGAAAGTTATCTTTGCGCTTCCTTTCTCTGCAGCTTGTGTGGGTGGACAAGACTTTGTGCTTAGATGTGTCTGAAAGAAGCACAACACATAACAGACTCACACTGTGAAGCAGACAGGGCAAACAATGGGTTTTACATGAGACATGTTTGGCAGGGAAGAAAACGTGTGTCTTTGCTGTTTTACATGACATTTAACGTGTTCTTTTGGAATCTGGTGAATCTGAACGCAAACGTTTCCTCTTGCGTTATTAAATGTGTGTGTGTGGGGGTGTGTGGGTGTGCGTGTGTGTGTGTGTGTGTGTGGGTGTGCATGCCGCGCACCTGTAAACGTTCTGCTGAACAGATGACAGAAGCTCAATGGGAACAACCTTGACGGTGTGTATCTCACAATGGAGACGAGCAAATCCACCCACGGACGGAGAAATCTCAAACGTGCTTTTTGAGGTGACTGTACAGCAAATGTCAGTGAGTTTGTTTTTAAAGCAAAAAAGATATATATATTTGTTTATCTTCACAAAACTTTTGGGCTGATGCCCTTTGGTTTAGTTGAAAAGAAGCTGCATCCTGTCAGACAAGGTTTTGGTTTATCTGACTGGATATTTAACCATAAACGATAATCAGTTTAAACTGGTTTATGTCCTGGCTAGGTCTGAAACGATTAATCGGCTTAATCATAATTAATCGGACATTGAAATAATCGTCAACTTGGTTAGTAATCATGAGTTGTCAACAAGGGCATACGGATTTAGAAAAGGCCATTTGCTGAAAAAACATCACACTCAGCAATAGTTGAGCCAAAATTGTACAAAAAGTATCAACATTTCACATTAAATATTAAAATGCTCTTTATAAGTTGCACATTCTGTAAAAAATAAACTGAAGTCAACTCCTACTTAGCATCTTTTGCTTTCAAATTATTAATTGGTGAATTCAAAAAACTAAGCTTTTTGTTTTTGTTTTGATTAGCTGCAGATGGATCCTTTGCTACAAATCCAGAATGTTTTTCCATTTTAAATAATAAAATATGATTTAGAAAAGGAATTGAATAATTTGATTATTAAAATTATTTAATGTATTTCTAAAAACGTAAATAAGGCTGAGGTGGTTAAATAAAATACATTTTAAAAAAAGCTGCAGATGGTGTTTTTTTTTTAAATCAGATTGATAATAACTGATTACTAAAGTAGTCATTAGGTGTAGCCCTACTGCCGGCACAGACACAGCCTTTAAGCAACGGCCATTAAATGTTGTGTTGCTGAAAGTTCGGACCATTCCAGAACCCTGACGTACGTTCACTTCATTCATGATAAAACCAGCTGTATTTAGAAGAGGTGCAGTGGTTCACAACATATTGTCAACACATACAGCTTTGTTTTATTTCTGAACACACATTTGTTTCTAAGCGCACAGTGGGATTTTCTGCAGCACAACTTTAATGAAAATGACACCAAAACAAACAAACTCCCAACTATTTCTAAGATCTGCAGTTTGGGAATATTAAGGTTTCTCATTTAGAAAGAAACATGGACTGAACTGAAACTTGCTGTCGCCATAAGCACTGTTCCACCAGGAATAGCTCTTATATTTGAAAGTGAACCTTAAAAACGACATACCTTTTCTGTCATAAAATTTCTTTTATAACTGGGTCATGTCTATACTTCGCCATAGATTCTGTTTGTTTTACATCTGGGGTTTCAGTGGGCCATTTAGCCACGTATTATGTTCTGATCTCAACCACTTTATTGTAGATATATTTACATGCTTAGAGCCAATTTTTAAATCAGCTCTAAGCATGTAAGCATGTTGAAAGAATATCTTTGTATTTAACTTCAAAGTATGCAATATGACACACACACATCTTTTCTAAGAACAGTTGAAAACGGCATCAATGGGCAGCATGGAGAAGCATTGTTGTGATGATGTGCTGAAGGGGGGAGTGTCGGAAAAGTTGGAGCTTCTTAAAGAAACAGAGGCCAGTTTCAAGGCGTCCCAAGTGGCTTAGTTTGAAGACAGATTAGATTTTTTTCATGACAACTGAAAGTAACAGTTACTTGATTGCACAATGCTATCTCTTTAATCCTTAAATGTGTCCGTACCAGTGATATTTCTTTCCTACATTTTGACACAAACACGTTGACATTGGACAAGGGTCTGCTTGCATTAAAAATCAGCCGCTGTCTTCTGACTCCTGGAGCTGAAATAACCTCTGTCCCTTTGGCTGATAAGTAGAAAAATGGACTTCAGACATGACAGTGAAGGTCAGAGGTCATGAACAGAACCAACTCCCTCATCAGACATTTGATGGAAACCATAAGACAGTGACAGATTCTGTATGACCTTGACCCAGGTTGACATGGCAGCAGCGAACCAGTCAGAAGCCTCGCCTGACCTAACGCTTCTACTCAATAACAAACAGCCTTCGCCGCGTCTCGTCGACTCATCCCTCATATCTCTGTTCTCTGCAGCCCCTTCACTTCAAACCTCCCGTTTGGCCTAATTTTCCCAAGAGCTGCATGTACTAATCAAGCCTAAGGTCTGATTGACAGGAGTTATCGCCGGTGGATCAGTTCAGCTCTGCCTATCTGGCCCTTCCCGTCAGACTTGGAGACTATCTGAGCTTCCGCTATCTCTTGCGCCTGCAGCCAGTGTCTGCTACGAGGAAGGGCTGCCGCCGCGTTTGTGGCTCCCCTTCTTATCTCTTTCATTTTTAAACATCCCTCAATCAAAGAGCCCGTAGCAGTTCTTGGCTAATTGCTGGAGGATAATAAATTGTACACCCCTGCCGGGCCCCAACCACACTTCTGCTCTGTTAACCTCCACCGCTTGTACTTAACTCACAGTCATGTCGTTTGTTGCCACCTTTCTAGATCACCTACTTTTGTGTTTTTGTTGAGCTACCCATCAAAACAAATCAGAGAAATGGAATTTTTAAAAAATTTTTACCACGCCTCATTAGACTACGTGGGGCCGCTAGGAATTTGGGGCACTGTGTCAGACTGTGTAGTTCTCATTTGAAGATACTGGTCTCCCTCATTGCCCTAATTTAAAGGATTACCATCTTTTTTTATTATGAGCCGGTTATGTTAAACCAGATTTACTGTATTTAAACAGATGGCATACGAGGGTGTCAGTTTAGCATGAAAGGATTAGGCTCATTTCGCCATTTGGGTCTCTTTTAAAAAGCATCCGAATATTAAAACATGAGCGCATTAGGCAAGGCATGCAGCCTTGCTGAGTGCAAAACTGAGGGGTGGTAATTACTTGGGATACACCCTTGGTCCTAATAATGTAAGAGTTAATTACTCTTTGAAAAAAAAAAAAAAAAATGTTGCCTTTGGGCAACTTCTGCTCTTGACTTCAGCATTTCCTCTAAGCCTTATCTAGATTCCAATAGTTTTTAATGGCTTTGCTTTAGTGGTTGTAAGCTTTACTGATATTAAGCAACACTGGCCCGTCGAGGCTTATCTCTGCAAGATGTTATCTTTGATTGCTGTTTTAAAAGAAGCAATCATCATTTTGATGCAAGTGTGACAGTTTTGGCTATTAACTCCCATAGTAACCAGACACTTCAAACAGAAACTGAGATAAACTCAAGCATTATATTACTCCATCTGCTCAAAGTCTTATTTTAGCAACGTTTGGAGACAGCATAAGTTGCTAATATCATTTTTTAGTTCAGTTCAAAAAGTACATTATTGATAAAAAGCCATCACACACAAATATATTTTTGTTATGGATTGTAGCTGCTGAATTCATTGTGATAAACCGTACTAGTGCCTTTACTGGACTGAAAAGGAAACGGCAGACAGAAGATCCAAAGTCATCTTTAAAATAAGGACATGTTAATGCATGCAATTAACCTGAAAGTTTTTCGCCTCATGAACTCCATAGGAAACGAATGGAGAGGGACATTTCTCAATGAACATTAATAACAAAATGAGTTTCTTTAAACTTTTCTGAATATTAAAAACCTGGAACATTTTCTCAAAATAAAAATTTCTTGGGAACATGAACACAGTGGCGGTTTTTGATGTGGTCTTTATGGGCAGTTGTCCAGGGTGGCATCAGGAAGGAGAGGGGAGCCCAAGCACTAGGAAATAAAATATATTTTAGCTGTCATCCCAAGCTCACTACTACTTGCATGCATGAGTAATGGAGTAAGTTTTCCATTAGTTGCTGTTGAGTACCAAGAGTTTACACTACCTGCTGCTATAGCTCCATAAAAACAAACCAAACAATCTGCTTGTATTTTAATTGGCTGTCTTGTGGCAGAAGGAGGGGCTTATCCAGGGCGCCATTCCTGCAAGAACCACAACTGTGTACATATTTAAATCTCAAGCTTGCAAAATTAGGCACAGTAATTAATTGTGACTAATCACAGTGCCAGAATGTAATCTGATTACATTTTTTTAATTGCTTGACAGTCCTACTCTTCATAGAGAAGCACATTTACCAAGTCAGCTCAAAATCAAGGTCAGGAAATCAGGTGGCAGAGTGGAGAGGCACAGAATCCCAGCTGCTGGAAGTCCACTGTAAAGTTTCTAAACACTATTAAATCTGAAGTCAGTGCAGCCAATTCCAGAGCGCCACATTCTTCAGACAAGCCGAAGGCCGCAATTAGAGCGACAGGCTAATTGCCTCCATGCTGCACTGAACCAATGCGATGACTCATGAAAACAAAGCCCCGACCAAGTATTATGTGTTCAAGCTATTCACTATCTGGACATAATTTTAATTAGGCTGGCATTTTCTGTGTTAAAGATTCTTTCTTATTGGTGTTGTGTCAAACATTTGAAATTTCTAAGAAACTGGGTTTGTGTTTTATCAGGTGGAAATCATAATGAAGAAAAATTGATAGCTGTAACTAGAAATATCTCACCCAGTGGGGAATAAATATCAGTAGCAGTTTTACTTTTTTAAGTCATTTATTGATATAACATTAGTTCATGAACGTGGCTGGATGTTGTTTTGCAGATTCGTTTGATTATTTAATCAAATTTCTCTTTTGTCAGCTGGGAACCTTGTCTTGTTCAAATCTTAAGTCACTGGACCAAAAATCAACAATATCTAAATTAATTTGAGTTTGAAACAATGTTAAGAGATCACTGAAAAGAAAACCCTACTCTGGAGAGTAACTGTCAGAAACGTTGATTATTAGAATAATTTTACACTTGAAGCGGAAATTTGCAAAACTTTTAACACTTCATCTCTGCTACTTGGGCAACAGAGTTCAGATCCAAATATTTTGGTTGCTTACCAAATAAGTATGGATGTGTTTTTTCTGATGTCGCTCCATGTACATGGATATCAGTGTTCACTGAATGAATCTTTGCTTTTAAACTCCCTCCTTCTAGCACACTTTGTTGCTAACAAAGCAGGTCTTTAACAAGCTGAAAACTATTTGACCGATATTCAGCTGGCTAGATACACACATACACACACCCACACACACACAAAATAATTACTTTAACAAAGAGGGTGAGGCATGCATTAACCCACTGATTATTAAAGCAAACAACAGTAATGGCCATGCATTAAGAGCCTTGTTTATTCAACCCGTTTTATTGACTCACCCATGTTGTGACCTCCAGGAACCACATTATGTGCATTTTGATTGCATCTGTAACCTCCATTTTAATATTGGTAAACATGCGAAGACCATTTTAATATGGAGGCATGTTTTGTTGATTGTATTTTTCTTTTGCGTCTGATCATTAATATCTATTTCGATCATCACCTTTTGTCAAAATAATTGGATCTTGTGTACATTTGTCACTTAATGTACTAAAGGCTCATGCATGCGCAATATTGCCTTGAAAAAGTGTTCATTAAACTCTTCACATCTTGTAATAACTTTCATTTCAGATCCATTGAAGTTAAAGTGGAATTTTGTGTGTCACACCAATTTTGCTAATAAACTGTCCACAGAAACTATAAAATTGTTGTTTTGAGAGCATTTTCAAGTATTATGATAATAGCATAATAATGCAATAACACATTGCGCTACAATTCTAATGAACATTTAGCACTGGAACTGGAAGACATTTTAAAAATCCAATAATTAAAATTTCTCCTAGATCCAATTTTTGTTTAAGCAAAAAAGAAACAAAAAAAAAGCTTTTTTTAGGAAAAAGGCTAATGCTAATGGGGGCCAGTGAACTGCTAATGTTTGTGTTAATGTCAATTCACTGCCTTGCCTTGCAAGGCAGTGAATTAATCTGAGAGAAAAAGATAGTAAAGGCAAATATTAACTACCCTGAGAGGAATATTTAGGCTTTTATTTAGAAATTTCCAGGAAGCTTTATTTTAAATGGCTACACTAATCCGATGAGTAACAGTGGTTGGTTTAAATCAGACATATAATGCCCAAAACATTCTGACATATCTGTCGTTCTAACATTCTGCTCAGCCTCCTTCTGTAGTAACTTAGTGTTCCACCATCACTGTAGTTTTTAACTGCCTGCTCAGCCCTCCGAACGCACCATTATGAGGTCAGAATGTTCAGTTGCAATGGTATCAATGACATCAGCAGTGATGACGTCACTCTATGATACCACAAAGGAATCTCTCTCTTGAATGTAGCTCACAGACAGTTTTGTCAGACCTGTTCCACAGTTCTATCGCGACAGATCACTCTTCAGAGAACGTTAGAAACAAGCAGGATATCGATTCCAGATATTACACGCCTTTCAGAGAAGCAAGAATTTACCAGAAGATGGACATGAAGCAACAACAGATTGCTTGTGAACATGAAGCTTTTCCAGCTAAGCTTTCATGGGTCGACATGGTGGACCTCAACATCCAAGTCGACTACGACGCAGTCATTTTCCCTTTTGAAGATGACAGCGACAGCCCCATTGAGCCAGAAGATGAATCAGCAGAGATCCAGGAGGAATCAGGTCCTTCCGGTGACTTTGAGAGTCCAACATCATTGGAAGTCGAGTAGGAAACAACTCCCTCTGCTGGCTTCAAGATTACTCCCTCAGTGGAAGTCGTGGAAGAAACAAGCCAACATGTCAATGATCTCAAAAAGCAGGTAGACGATCTTAAAGAATTGCAGAGTAAGATTTTTGATCTCCATGAGGAAAGAGATCGAAGGATTGCATATCCTTCAGAACCAAAGGGCAAACTTTTGGTTCTGATTGGTTTCTAATGTGTTGAATGTGCCTCAGCACATTGCAGCTATGCAATTGGCAGAAATCCATCCATCCATCCATCCATCCATCGTCTTCCGCTTATCCGGGGAGTTGGGTCAGGGGGGTAGCAGCTTAAGAAGGGAGGCCCAGACTTCCCTCTCCCCAGCCACTTCTTCCAGCTCCTTTGGGGGAAACCCCAAGGCGTTCCCAGGCCAGCCAAGAGAGATAGTCCCTCCAGCGTGTCCTGGGTCTTCCCCAGGGCCTCCTCCCAGTGGAGGCCCTGGGAGAAGGCCTCCACCTGACCAGGGAGGCGTCCAGGAGGCATCCTGACCAGCTGCCCGAGCCTCAACTGGCTCCTCTCGATGTGGAGGAGCAGTGGCTCTACTCTGAGTCCCTCCTAGATATCTGAGCTTCTCACCCTATCTCTAAGGGAGAGCTCAGACACCCTACGGAGGAAACCCATTTCGGCCGCTTATATCCGAGATCTCGTTCTTTTGGTCATGACCCAAAGCTTATGACCATAGATGAGGGTAGGAACATAGATCGACCGGTAAATCGAGAGCTTCGCTGTTCGGCTCAGCTCTCTCATCACCATGACGGACCGCTTCATAGCAGATGCTGCGCCAATCTGCCTGTCGATCTTCCACTCCCTTTTTCCCTCATTTGTGAACAAGATCCCAAGATACTTGAACTCCTCCACTTGGGGCAGGACACCTCCTCGACCTGGAGAAGGCACTCTACCCTTTTCCAGCTCAAGACCATGGCCTCAGATTTGGAGGCACCGATTCCCATCCTGGCCGCTTCACACTTGGCTGCGAACCACTCCAGCGAGAGCTGCAGATCGCGTCCTGATGAAGCCAATAGGACCACATCATCCGCAAAAAGCAGAGATGCAATCCTAAGGCCACCAAGACTGATCCCCTCAACACCTTGGCAGTGCCTAGAAATTCTGTCCATAAAAGTAATGAACAGAATCGGTGACAAAGGGCAGCCCTGGCGGGATCCAACCCTCACTGGAAACAAGCCCGACCTACTGCTGGCAATGCAGACCAGACTCTGACACCGGTCATACAGGGACCTGACAGCCTGTATCAAAGGGCCTGGTACCCCATACTCCCAGAGAACGCCCCCAACAAGGCTCCCCAAGGGACACTGCCTTCGCCAAGACCACAAAACACATGTAGACCGGTTAGGTGAACTCCGTGCTGAGGGTGTAGAGCTGGTCCAGTGTTCCACGACCAGGACGAAAACCACACTGCTCTTCCTGAATCCGAGGTTTGACGATCCGACAATGACATATCATCATTGTTTATTTATAGAATGATTTAGAAAACAAAATGCTGTACAGGTTTGTCAAAACTATTCAGCCCATATTAGAACTTTGGTTTGATTTCCCTTCATTTTATTAGCTGTGATTTTCCCTAACCAATACTAGTCTATTCCTAATCCTAACCTTAAATAAAACTTAACTTGCATTTTACCTCTAAACGTTACCCCTGGCCCAAAGCAATGAGTCCATCATATTGGGACTGGGCTTTGGTCCTAATATAATGGTCATTATGCACCGTTTCTCAATTCTGGTCCTCAGGACCCCCTCATGTTTTAGGTGTTTCCCCTTCTGCCACACACCTGGATTGAATCTGTTGGTGATTAACAGGCTTCTGCAGTACTTGATGACTGCAGAGGTAATGCAATGATTTGGATCAGCTGTTCTGAAGTAGAGACACATCTAAAACATGCAGAGCAGGGGGTTTAAGGACTGGAATTGAGAAGCACTGACCTAATGTGACACTGGACATATAATGATGCGTTCACACCAAATGCTTTTTGAGCGTCAGGCGCATCTAGTTTGCATTTAGTCTATGTGGAGGCACATCGAGGGCTATTGAGGCACAATTTGAACCTTTGGAGTGTTTGACACATCTAGTGCATCCAACACTCCACATAGACTTTGAATATAAACCAGAATCACCTGACGTTTGATGTTTGATGTAAATGCACCATTAGAATGTTCAGTTCTACTGGTAACAATGACATCAGCAGTGATGACATCACTCTTTGATGCGTCAAATGAATCTCTCTTCAGTGTAGCACACAGACTGTTTTTTCAGACCTGTTCCTGTTTCAGACTTATGTTATAAGTTATGAATCTTCCGCAGGATCTTTGTTAAAATGACATGAAGGCACAGAATCAACCCAGTACAGGTTCACATTGTAAGGTTAGAGAGACTCACCTGGTATAAAGTTAATTTTTCAGTCCTGGAATTACATTTATTAATTTAATCAAAGCATGTCAGAAATATGTGTGCATGTACTCCATCTTAAGTCCAGAGCATGCTAGCTTTTTGTTGCTTTTGCTACCACTAGATGATATTCATATAAGATATAACATAAAAAGCACTATTCAGAGAGGCAATGACTTATAGAAGTTGTGCAAATGATCTAATCGTCTGTTGATTTGCAGTAATCCCCATTATTAGCAGATATAGAGGGCCCCAAAATAAAATTCCGCTTTGTCCCCAAGGAGGCTTGGGCCAGAAGCCCTGATGCCAACATCTCCAGAAAACATATTAAAGATTGTGATTGTCATGTGTTCCACACAACAGGACTGGTGTCAGTGTAACAGATGCTGAGTTTTCTGTAAAAAGTATAGAACAGCTCAGAGTGATGAAACAAATCTGTGCTTCACTAATCCTCCTGGAATCTGTTCTGGTTAAACTTTTATTAAACATTTCCAAACGGCATCTGATCTGATCTCTGAAAATAACCATTGTGTCCATGTTATTTTTCTTGTCCATCCGTCCATTCATATTCCAACAACCTTGTCCCTAGTGGGGTCGGGAGTTGCTGGTGCCTATCCCCAGCTAACGTTCCCCAGCTAACGTTCTGGACAGGTAGGCAGTCTGTTGCAGGGCAACACAGAGACAGACAGGACAAACAACCATGCACACACACACTCACACACAATATACTTATTCCTGTAAAAAAAAAAAAAAAAAACAGTTTTAGAAAACAATCTAAACATCAAATTTCTTTCCAACAATTTCCAGAAGTATTTCATAGCTGATAATTGATGGTATATTAAGAAATCTGTACACGTACTGTACAGATTGCAACAGCTCCTGTACAGTAGCTTTATACTTCAGCTAACTAGAACTGCCGTCGCTATTTTTCCTCCCGGCGCACATTAATACAGTTGCTATGACAACAGTAAATAAAATACAAAAGGACTTTATCAACCTTATTTCTTGCCCCCATGAGGCTTTGCGTGATTTATGTGCGTGACTTCCGCCCCAAACCGGAACCACCATTTGTTTGCATGTTAGCAACTCGCTAACAGGTTTTCGTCAGAACTTTTAGGCTAAAAAAATATGGGGGAACTCCAGTTATCAAACCTTAAATGTGACGATGTTGTTTTACCGCAACCTACAGCTGCTGCGGTGAGGGATGGGGACTTGAAGCAATGGCCGCAAATAACCCGCATTATCATAGTTACTTTACTGACTCAGTTGACGTGTGATTCAGTTCGGTTCTTGTCCAATGGGGAGATTATCCGCATGAGGGTCTGCAGCCCAACAGCTGCGGTTATTTTTCCGCTGATTTACAGCGACACACAGCAACATTGGTTGATGGACTGAATAATTCCAGATATCTTATTTTGTCTTGTAGAAATAGAAGCAGCTCTCTGATAGCAGACGCTCTATCCATAAACAAGTTTTACTAAATATTGTATTATAACCAATAAGAGAGATGTAACTTATATCATGAATATAGATTTGCCAAAAACCCAACAAATTACAATGAAATACTGCTACTTCCGGTGGGCGCCGGAAGTAAAACCCATAATCGTTTCCCCAGTAAACCTCCCAGGAAAAAAGTGGATATTAACGGCGTGTTCCACCATGTCTGTAGTTCTGACATTCTGCCATCACTGTGGTTCTAAAGAGCAGCTCAGAGAGCCAGACTAAATTCTATGTCTATGTTGATTTGAATTTGGCTCGTTTTTTGTTAATTATGTCACCACACTTACTATAAATGCCAACAAAACTAATAGCTCCCCTTACAGGATAGAGTCGCACGTTTTGATTTGTATATATTGTGAGGGGGCACGCAGCGGTATGAGCTGCATTAACGGTAGTAGGAAGCGGCAGTTATTTTGAGGTGTAGAACAATTGGGGCCTGTCATGGAGATGCATAGGTATGGCAGTGACTCTGTGCATCGCTGTTGCAGGCCCCAATGAATTCCGAAGTCTCTGTAAACAAAACAGTCAGTTTAGACCAACTCACCAAGTTGAAAACTTTTGTCATCCAGTTTTTGATAGATAAATCAAGCAAAAGAAAATTGAGCTTGTTTTACTTTATCATATGATTATTTGATTTATTGTGACAGGCCTATAACCAAGTCGAACTAATACATAACCTCGAACTGAAAGGAAAATTATACATTATTTAAAAAAACGGAGACCACGATTTGCGTAGATTTATAAACTTTTGATGCCGTTTTAAGATCTTGATCTCCTCTAAGCGTATCCACAACCTTATCCCTGACCTGTCTGGTGTGCTGCTTCATTTTTATGCTACTTTTTCTTCACTTTTACTGTGAAGAAAAAGTCAACAACAAATTTACTGAGGTTAATTTATCCTTAAATGGACTCTAGTTGCTCACTAGTTGTGAAGGTAATTGATTTTATCATACTATATTTCCAGGTATACAGACATGCAGGCCCCTGTTGAATTATTATTTTTCTACTATCACACAGTAAATGGGATTTCAGTAACCTAATGTTGAGACCAGGAAGTGGTAGTTTAACACGGCTTTATGCAGTTTCTGAACGGCCGTGCACCCAGAGTGTCTTACCCAAAATCAACTGAGCTAAAAGCTGATGTAGGAGAAGCAAATCATGCAAGTTTAAACAGAAAAAAGTTTAAAAAGAGAAGGAATAACGACCATTTTTTAGTCAGTTATACTTACTAATCCCAGGCCAATTAATGGCAACAATTTGTTTATGAATATTGAATTTGTTGTTTTGTGTTGTACACCAGGCCCTTTATCTGATTGGGGATGAGATCATTCCAGAGTGGGATTGTAACATTCATGTTGACACTGACAGTGATAGCTGAGATGTAGCCTTTAATGCTAACTTAAGTTCATTTGGATTTGCCAACAACATCTGCAGATGTACAAACTATTGTCTTCATACTCTGGACCTTTGGCAATGACTGCAGACAAAGAGCAGAACTTTACTGCAACCTTGTACTTGCAGATCCTGTCTGAGTTTAAAGACAAAGTTGACTTTAAAGACAACCATTTTTTTCCTAATCAAATAAATTTCATACATTCATGTTTATGTTTAATGAATTAATGAAAACATTATGTTTAATGAATATGCAATGCTTACATTTTTAGCTTTTACTTAAGATTTAAGTATTTGTTTTGTCAAAGAATACATTGCAGGCCCTTCTTGAAGATTTTTACATATATTTTTATATAAAAATTTTTTTACATTCTGTGTAGTAAAAGAGACAGTCTTATGTTATTTGCATACTGGTATGTTGATAACTGAAATCATACATAAAAACCTAAAACTGAACATTTTCCTTGTAAGCTATTGTGTCAACCTCTTTGATTTATTCTTTTACCCACATATTCAAATTGTATTTCTAATTATAGATATCTAACATGTGACACAATGGGATGTGCTTGTAAGATCCTCAAACTCAGTGTTCTCAAAACCAAAAAAAAGCTACATTTTTAATCATTACATTGTGCAGATGTGTCTCCTCCCATTACTTCCCAGCCTTCCCCCAAAATGGTAATCAAACGAGGAATACGTCAGAAAGCGCAGAAATAAAAGGGCTTAATTATGCATTCTTCATGCATTAATCTTTCATGATTTGGGAATCAACATTCTTAATTATTCAAAACTCCAAAATGTATGAAAAGTCAAATGTGAAAAAGGCAGAATAGATGAATGCAGGAAGAAGCAAAACACAATGTGCCTCCACTGGATGGTCTGTAGTAAAGTCTCCTTCTACACCTTTGACATGGTCAAAATGTTAAATGTTTAACAAAAAGGGTGAGGCTTGGATTAAACTATTGATGACGAATCAAAAATCCTCCTTATAGGTAGGAGGACGTTTGATTTAATTACTTTTTTAAAAAACAGTATATTGGCCTAAGTGTGTATTAGGAGATCATTGACCTACTACCGGCCCATGATGATGTGAAAACCTTTAACTAACATTCGATGGCAGGACTTTCTTGTTGCAAAGCAGCAGCACTAACCACTGTTCCACAGTGCGGTAGAAACTTTGTATAGAGAAATTGTTTCAAACTATGTCATCTTTTAGTTTTTGTTGTGTAACCGGGAAGCGTATTTTCAGTTTTACAGAATATTTTTCTCGCCAAGTGAAAGCAGACCCTTTTTCTACACTATTTACATCGTCTGGAGGGACTCAGCTGTTGAGAAATGATTGCTTCCTGGAGGCGTGGACCGTGTTGAAGTTTTAAACTGTAACAAGTCGCTAATGCTTGCTTCTTTTTCTGGAGTAATTTTTTTTTTTGTAGTCTTTCAAAGACAGTACATTTTAATCATGTACGACGAGTAAATAGTAACAAACAATCCCAAATACTTAGAAATGCTCATTTGATTTCTTTAACAAGCGTTTTGTTCCATTATTAGCAACTCCTGTCTAAAAATTGCTCAATTTTCCTCAGTATAAAGTCTTTTTGCTCCTGTAAAGATATTAATATAAAGGTTCTTTGTTTGATGATCCTTTGTAGTCACACCAAATGTGGGGGGGGAAAAAAAAAAAAAAAAAATATATATATATATATATATATATATATATATATATGACCTGCACCAGTGAAATCTGCAGGCTGACAGTGCCTCTGTGAACCATTACCCTGGAGAAAGTTGTTTCTGTGGTTGGAGGTCACCCAAGCAGGTCTGCTGGGAGGGCCCAGTATGTTTTCTGGTGACTGCTGCTTCCACTCACGGTCACCAAAACAAAGACCGAGGCTTGAGCCAGCACTTGGCCTTTCTCGCTCTCTCTTTCCTCCTGTCCCTTGAAGTCACTCGCGAACACATGCACTGCATTGCGTGTGCATGCACTCCTGACTGCGCATGGGAAGCAGCCGAGGTTCCAGCCACCAGGGTCCTGGCTTGTCATCTGACGAAGCTTAACAATAGCAGAGAGCAGATGCCGAGGTTCCTGGGCCAAACAGATGGATGGTCCAACTTGCTTTGGATAAAGATCACCTCTCTAACCCATAAAGGCATCTTGGGGTTTTGGCTGTCAGGGTGTTATGTTTTTAGATAAATTAGCACAGCGAGGGGTAAAACAATGGGCTTTGGAAAACTACAGGAGCAGCTTGCAGGAAAGCAGGCATAAAAGAGAAACTCACTCATGGGCCAGAGCCATAGCAGGTCTGATCTCCCAGCCAAGCATGGGCGGCCAGAAGGAAGGACTGGCATCTCTGTATGAGCAACTGAAATATTAAAGCACTTATGATCCGTAAGGTTAACCTGATAGGCCGATTTGAAAGAACCTCTAGACATAGAAGCCCAGATCTGTCTTTCTCTGACTCCTGTGTCTTCTTAAAATGTTGGATTCTGACTTATTTTGTTTTCCGTCTGTTCTTCTTTGCCAGACTTAAACTTCTGCTCTAAAGACAGTAGAATAGACGAGACTAAAGGTACTGGACATGAATGTAATTAACAGTCTATCTCAGGTAATCAGGACTGGAAGAGAGCCAGTAAATGTAAAACATTTAAATAAATGATTAATAGTGTGCTTCATTCATTAACTAAGGACATTAGCGCAGCATAGGTTTTTAATGGTGCATGTCAGTTTGTTTGTATTAGCTGAAGCTTCCTAATATTAAAAACACTAATTAATCTCCAGCTCTTTCTCTGTAACTCCAGTGCTATCTCTCTCCATTAAATGTGTTCCGACAAAGATACTTGCAGGTATTCAAAACAAAAACATGCTAACAAAATATTGACTTATTGATACTCTACTAATTTTGAAAACACAAGTTCACAATTGCGGTGTTTCCTTAAAGCAAGAAATGTCATTAAAATCACTCATGAAAAAGTCTGTATATGAAATAAGTCATCAAAAAAAAAAAAAAAAGGCAGTGACTGACGTAAACACTGAAGATATATTTCTATTCCAGCGCTCATCAGTCATCAGAGGAACGTGCTTGACGCATCGGCACAACAAGCACCTTACACTTGAGAGCCGTTACGTATTCAAATTTTTGGGGAAACTCTAGTCAGTGATTCTACACCTGGATTCCATTTTGAAAGAGTGCGTGGTGCTGTGAGACATCTAGCAGTGCTAGTGCGTTAGGCCAATGGCTTTGCTGTTGTGCACAAAGCGGTTTGACTCATGCGACGTGAAAAGTCTTACCATTCCAGGATTGTGAATTACACAAATTTGAACAAAGTTGGAAAACCAACTCAGCATAGAGCGAAAACATTTTATTGAAAAATGTGAGTTTCGTTCAAGTTTGCAGTGTTTTTATTGAGAAAGTTTGTTTTTGTCATTTTAATTTGCGCAATTCCATTGTCAAAGGAGACGAGATGAGCTTATGATGGCTCTTCCAAAAAAAATAGTTTGATTCATTCAGAATTTAACAATAAGGCAAGTCAATTTACTCGGCCTGACTTTCTTTGAACATAAATTTCCATTTACTTCATCCATTTTCACGATCATTCATGGTAGTCACACCTCTGTGTGTTGAATTAAAGGGTGAAAAACTTCAAACTTAGTGATAAGTTTAAATAAAATTAAGCCATTTTTTGACTTAAAAAATGACTAATATCTGAGAAAAACCTTTATATCACAAGATCAATCAAAGACAGCCCTCATAACGCCAATAGAGCTACTTGCCTATGTTGGCAAGTAGCTGTAACTTGAGGAGGGGGCTGCTGGCTGTCTGACCTCTGGCTTGTTGAGCTACTCTGAGAGCCTTGCAGCCGGAGCGTGTGGGGTAGGTGGCGTAATGGCCCTTAGTAGGGTGGGAGTAGGTGCTTAGCCAGGGTAATTTAAGAGCCGGACATACGGATGGAATTGGGGCCGGGGAAAAAAAAAAAAAGACTCTGCAGGGCAGCAGCGATTAGACAGAAGGGCTCTCATAAATGCAGCCATGAAATCTGCTACCATGACAGGAGAGGCGGGTGAAGAGGGGGAGCCCACCTCATGACTTCAACAAAGCAGCTAGATTTGCAAAGGGCTGACTGTGGAGGTGAGGGACTCCATGATCCAATGGTTCATCTGAAGACAGCTGATTTTGCTACTTGCTAAAAAGCAACTAGAACATCAGGTTGACATGCTTAGTGAAAACATGTTAGCAATAGAAAATGTACTTGAAGAAAGGAGTACAATAAAGAAAACAAATACTGTAAGGTATTAACACAGAATCAGGTTCTGTACACACAATATTATGACATTTAAACAGAACAAGTCACCGAGCTGTTAATCTGCAGTGTAATTAAATATTATGGTGGGAATGTACTGACTCATGTTTTGATTCTGATTTTCGGGGTCACTATTCCATTCAAAATGACTTTAATCATTTCTGTTTTAATATATGGGTGCGCAAAGGATCCCCATCATCTGCTCCAACCTGCTTTTCGAGGCACAATGACAAATGGAGACACTAACGCGTTGTTCACATTTTTCAAAATTTTACATATTAATCCTTGGGCAAATGGAATTATTCTCTCCTTGTGACTGCCGTTTTTGTTTCTATGGAGACAGTCTCCTCTGTTGTCAGACGCTTTTAGCAATTTCACAATTTTTGTAGTTATTTAGAGAATCATTTTAAAACTTGTGCATAACTCCTTGCCACATTGGATAAATTCATAATGTGGATAAAAAAAAAACCTGGTAATGGAAGTGGACTGGTTGAAGCGAAATGCCAGCTTTGCTGTCCGAAATGTTTTTGGCATAGAAAAGGCCACGAACTTCTGACCAATCACACAACTTGACACAACACACAGAGCTCTGTAAAAATGTACGGACGCAGCAAATGTTGGCACAGCTGTACTTTGCGTATTTGCCGACTTCCTGAAGTTCTTCATCTTCATCTTGTGAAGCTCATCTCAACCTCAGTCTGAGCAGCCGTTTGGTTAAAACCTAAATGAGTCCAAATGTTTCCCTTCACTGAAGACAGAGCTGGTTGAATCTCTCTCCATTTCATTTTTGTAGTGTCCTTCTTGTTTTGGAGCTTTCCACGCATGCGTACGTTCCAGTATTGTTGTTGTGACAACGTCAGAACATCCCACGTGGTTATAAAACAGCTGATTTGTCTTATTTTTTAAAAATCAACTTTGGGACATTTAAAATCAATTTTGGATCGTAGTAAATGAGGATTAGGATTTTCGTGTGAAATTGAATCTTTTTATTTATTTATTTTTTTGTTTGAATAAACCGTCATCAGGCTGCTTATTGATAAGGCAGAGAAACAGAAAATGCTTCCAAATGTAAGGCAGGCGATTGGAAGCCACACCGTCACTGACCCATCAACCTCAGCGATGAACACATGCACCTCTCATGCCCCTGTGACTCTTATTCATTTGAAGGTAAAACACAAATGGAAGGCTACAAATAGCACTCGGCACCAGCATGCCGCTCTTCTGTGTTTGGACATTAAGTGTAATGAAAGCCACACGTCTCCTGTCTGGACGGGTTGGAAATGATGCAGCTCAAATGAACCTGTCTCGCAGGTAAATGTTTTCACATGTCACACTCCATTATGGAGGTGCTGATGTGAGCTGCTCCAGGTGAGCGGCAGGGGATGAGGCCTGGCAGTGTGGGAGGGGGTTTGTGGCCCCCCCATCGTGGAGGGGTTGAGAGGGAATGGGAATGGGGCACAGCTCATTGGGAACATCAGCCTGCTACTGGGAAGATGGGGAGGATGACTCATTAGGTATGGATCTCTGCATGTCTTACACTGAGCAGCATGCTAATGTAGGAAAAACATGGCTGAACTGGGGCTGCACTTATTAAAGACCATAATAGTAGAGGGGGGTGGGCTTTCTAATGAGCGAGCACCACACCTTCACAACCCTAAGACATTCAGGAAAAATAGAGCCTCGCAAAAATGTTTTAATATGAAAATATTTTGTACGTTTTTGTACCTCCATTTGGCTCTACGGTGCTTCTGAAGCTGCCCAAATGTTTAAAAATACAATTTTTGGGGAATAACTTAATGTTTGTTGGTGTCCGGAAAATGACCCGTTTCAAAAACCTTTGGAACGTAACGTCACAAATCAGCAGCGCGCCACCCGTAGCCCAGCAACCCAGCTCCAGCACGTTTGGTCAGCTGGTTTTACCGATGTATGCCCCCTGCTAGAAAAGACAAGTATCTTGTTGACTTTCCATCCAGAAACCAGATGTTGCGCTCTTGTTGGTTCTGCTTTTCAAAGGCTGTATAACTGCCCATCAGTTTGCAGCTTTTTCAGAATCAGAATTTCCATGGTGAAGAGTGAATGTTCACATTAATTATCATAGATGATTATAATCATCTGGCCTGACCACAGCGTGCTAAAGCTGTAAACATAATTTATCGGAGGCTCTAGGAATTTTGAGAATTGAGGTCATCGACTCATCCAGTGAATCACGACAGCCGTCTTTACAGTACCAACGTCTTATCAGCACTCCATTATGCTCGACAGCTGTTCAATCTCTTCCTCCTGCTACGCTGCCCCCTTGTGGCCCAGCCGACTTTTTGGCAGCTTCCATTTCCTTGTTACAAATTTGTTCTTGTTTTGCTAGTGTTAAAATATTTCAGGTGAAAAATGCACACAAAACGTCAAGAGCTGAATTTTGGTGAGTTAATACCTTTACACAGAGTTATGCCTTCCATGTCACATTTAGAAACTACTTCATGGCATCAAATTCCAAGAAAATACAGTAAAATGTGAGAGTACCAATACTTTTGGAAGGCCACTGTCTGCCAGTCGTCACAGGACGTGATCTTGATTTTCTGAGAACATCCTCATTACAAACCATGTGATGAATTTGAATAATAAATGGAGGAAAAGTCTTAGATCATCCACATTGTGACTATTGAAGCAAGTGAGCCTTGATGGAGATTGAAGGAGACTGAAAACCTTTATCATACTAATGATGGATATTAGCCATACTCTCCTGGCTTCAGCGACATTGACAATTTTACACTTGACATTAATTGCCAATCTCGAGCGCCGGAAATCTTTTTTAACCTCAAGAGTGTCGCCGTGTGAGGCCAACTTAAAAGTGGAGGAGGCTTGTAATGAATGTGGACAGGAGTCGGCCAAAACTTTCCTATTTGCAAGGTTGAAATGTCAATAAAAACCTTGTGTGATGGCATTTATTAGTACAACACACACACACACGCATCTCCGCTGCGCATAGAATATGAAGGCAGACAAGACATTACCAATTAAGTCACATTTAGTTGGTCAAACCACCGTCTAAATGATTACTCAACATCAGATACATGCTGAACTATGTTTAAAAACCACAAAGCGAACGAGGGGATGTTTGCTCTTGAGTGTTCCTTCTTTTCTTTGCCTGAACTAATTAGTTGCTTGAGGATACATCTGATTAAACAACATGCCACTCTGACAATTAAATGTCAAGAGCAATTACTGAGTGGAGTGACCCATCCTTATGCTATGTAACCCGTTCTCTTGTATCTCCCCATCGCCCTTCTGGCTCCCCTTGTCATCTTTCCGTCTCCATATTCGCCTTCATAAATGCAATATATAATAAAACGATGTCAGATAATGGATCCTGTTAGAGATGTACACTTAGTTTTGCACAAAAATGTTTCGTGGTCCGAAAACGTCTGCCTGAGAATCCGTCTCTTTGACCTCTTTGGCTCATCATGTGAACAAACTTCACGTTTGATTTTAATTGCATCTCTTGTTTGATGGAAACACCAGAATTGCAAAATTGCTTTTTTGACATTGTTCATATATGGACAGTTTTGTGCACATTTGTATTGGAAACACAGCTAAAAGCAAAAAGTTAAAAAGTCTTGTCGCTGTTTATTTAAGTTGGCCTAAAAATTGAATTTCAACATTTCAGCATGAAGGCTAAAAACCCTTAGTTGGAATAGTACTTTATTCCAACCACTCCTGTGTGCACAGGTGTGGTTTGTTTGAGATCTATTCATATTTCCAAAATAGAAAACTAGGATCTCACTATATGTATACCACCTGCATTAATAGGCTACACCTTGGATAAGTTACTTTGTGTTTTGCTGATGGTCCCATGTTCCAAACAGAGGTGTCCCAGTTTTAAACAGACTTCTCAGCTTAGGTAAAAACAAAATTCCCTGCGGGGCAAAACTCCCACTCTCTCACACCAAAGTGAACAACTAAACATGAAGTCCCTCTGCAAGTTGCCTTGAGACTTGGAAGCTTGCAGCAACAACGTGGTGCTGCTCTTGTCTCTCAGCTTCAAGTGATTTATGTGTGTGTTTGTTGTTTTCTTCTCCAACTTTGTTTTTAGAGCATTTCAGTCCCGTCTCTCCTCGCAGCACAGTTTGCTGCTTTAGCGGCACAAGCACCCGGAACACGCTTGAGTTTTCTGCAGGAAGGGATTTTTCATTTTTATTTATTTATTATTATTTTTTTGATTGAGTGATTCATTTGATCACATGTTGAGTGTTTTTAAGGAAACTGTTCCTGCTGACTCCTGTGGGGTGACCGTTCCTTTCATCCATTCCACACATAATCTCCTTGGGCTCCTTTATATCGTCCCCCACGCCACCGCGCCGCTGTGATTTGTCAACCGTTTTGTGTTTTACCCAAAACCCGCGTGGGCCGTGCTGAGTGTTCATCCCCATATCTCTGGGAGAGGGCGTTTTCCCCAAACGAATCCCAATTTACTCCTCCATCGAGCCCGTCTGGATCCCCCCCCTCCCTTCCAGTCTCCCTCACACACTTTTCACACGTTCGTCAGTTTCCACTGGTAAAGATTCTGAATCAGGTGGGAGTGTGTCCAATAGCATTAACCCACAGCGGAGCTTGAATCATAGACTGGAGCCACGGAGGGACTGTGAGTTGCACCGGGTGGGAAGCGGGAGGCGGTTGCCTTGGAAAGGTGGACGGCCGAGCGGGGCGGAGGAATAATGCAGCCAACGGGGGTTTGAAATCCGAAAATCTCAAATCGTCTGTTGTTCAGATGGAGCTCTGGGTCTAATAAAGGATTCACGTAAGAATAAAAAAGGAGAGCATGTGAGCTTCAGAGCTTGCAGTTCTCCTGCTAATTTGTCATCCCACTTCCCTGTGAAACCAGGCACAGATATGGAGGAATAACGTCAATTGTGGTCAAAGTTGCACGAACCTTTATCAGTTATAAACATTTTTACAGTTTTTGTTTCCTTTTCAGCTCTGTATTGGACAGTGATGTGTGGTGAGGTTCATGACTGCTGAGGCAGCGATCCAAAAGCCCCCCAAACCCCTCGGATCAGGTGTTCAAATCCAAAACTCAATATAGAAACGTATGTTTCATTTTTTCCTCAATTTATTGAAACTTTTAATTATTTTATTTCTACACGGAATTTATATTTTCCTAGATTTTCTCACCTGTTGCCTGATGTGCCTGTGGGGTTCAACACTGCCCCCTAACGGTGAAATATGGTACTTTTTGCCTGTTTTAATGCATAAATTCAGCGATTTTGACCATAAAATTGTCAAAATAACCAATACACAAAAACAAATCTATAGACGAGTCAAGTGGAATATTAATTTTCTCTCATTAGCATTGATTGAGAAAGAGAAACAGAGACAAAATACATATTCAGCAAACAAAATATTGCGATTGATCCAGTGCAAAGGAAATACTCATTCGTAATAGTGTCTGAATGCAGTTACTTGGGGACCTAACAGACAGGCACCCTACCAAGGTCTCTAGGAGGTCAGTGATAAGTCCGCTCTCCTGCTAATTTACTGCAGTGCTAAATGATTGCTTGTGACATGAAAGTTAATTTTAAAAAGTCAAAAATCCTGGAAGGCATGCAGATTATTATATTTTCTCTGTGATCAGAATTACTTGTATTAGTGAGTCATACAAGCATACTTTTTAATTCAGAATCACTACTTACTAATGAGTAAATACTGTCTGTTATGCTGCTCAAAGTCTGATCCAACGGTTATTTTCTGTATTTGGACAGAAGAAGCCACTGAAATCTGAAGTAAACCTAAAGAAAACTGCAAGGATACCGAAACACAGATTTCCTTTGAATTGAGGCTAATAACCTCCCCGATTAGTGTTGTCTTTAATAACTGCAAAATTGATTTATTCTAGTCTTCATCCCAATATCTATTGATTTTTGATGATGGCATTGGAGAACATGTAATGTCATCCTGGATGATTTTGCATTTCAAATTACCTGGAAAGCATTTGTCCACATGCTAATTGTGGCAACAAAAAAATTAGCATGTGGAACCCAATTTAGTGGGAGTAGCAGGTCTGTGCAGTGCACTGCATACAACACATTGCGTACCCTTGATGTGGTTATCATCAGGAGAAAAATCAGGAGCTCTTCCGTTCGAAAAAAAACTTCACTGTTGAGGTTTTTGTTAGCAGGCGCGCTAACTAGAAAGGCTTGTCTCAGGAACATTAGAGGGCTGTGCGTGAGCAAGAATGTTGTTTGAAGTCTCATTTGAATATTTACCTGAAGGTGTTGAGTTGAATATGGATGAATAATGAGGTTTTCTTCTGTATGGAACTGAATCAAATGCCACTTACCGTCCTCTCCCGACAGCTTGAGTTACTCTGGGGATCGCTGCTAAATTTATTTGTCGAATTATATTCTTTCCACTCTTTAGGTGTTTTACTTTATTATTAGATCACTTTTTATTAAGGCAGAACACGGTAAATTGAATGTATTCGAGATCAAAAGTCAAATGTGATCACGATCACAGCTTTTTTACTTTTAGTTTTGGTATCAAAGACATCGGTTTATTAGTCTAAGTTTTAGCCTTAAAATCACAGAATATGTCAAAATTTTCCAGCTTTCTTTTAGCAGAGTCTTAAATTTAAATGTGTTGTACTTATTCTGACAAAAAAAAAAAAATGTTTTTGGGCAGATTTCTCAAAGTTTATACATTACCTCGCTCTGTGTGGTTTAGAAATGTTTTGTTAGCTGTGACAAAATTACATCACAATGATGTCCAGAGGTGTAAAAAAAAAAAAATCACCAAAAATTAACAACAAAAGATGCCGCATCTAATAAATACAATTTGCCAAAGAGACTTTAAACTTAACGCACCAAAAAGTTGAGGATAAGCTGTTACATTAGGAAAGTGTTATAAACTGTTATAAACTGCATTTGTGGTTAATTAGGTGAATAGTAAATATCTAAAATTTCACTTGAAGTCCTGCAGGTAATCATGTTTAGTTTGAAACTAATGGTGGCTTATGAAGTAAACCCATCACAATAATTAATGGGTTTAAATGAATTTTTAAATTTTTTTAATTAAATTTTTTCAGTTGTGTGTAGCTCTTATGTCCGTTTTTATATATTTTCCATATCTTCCAGTATCAAATGTTAGTGTACTGGTCTTCGGCAGGTAGAACTTGCACCATCATGAAATGATCAATATATTACTTGAAAATGGTCTCAAAACAAAAATATTGTCACAATTATTACTGGGACAACTTATCGTCCAGCAAAATACCTTCACAGACTTATTCATCAAGTCAAATTATATGTTGTCATTTTGTGATCTAAGCCACATTAATGGATAAATTAGTGAGTAAAATAATCCCAAGAGGCAGCAGAGTTGGTTTCCTCGCATCGCCAGTCCTGAGGAGGACTTCCTGAACCTTTCTCCTTCATAGCCACAGGAATGAGGACAGCTAGCCAGCAGCCAGTTATTTACCTCGCACACAGCTGATTATTATGCAAATTCATTCAATTACAAAAGTGGGGGAAGAGTGGTCTTCTGAAGATGAGGAATTGCAGATAATTAGCACGCAGGCATTTTGTTTGAACCGAGCCACTTCGACTTGGGACGCGCCACAGAGGTCGGGTGATAAACAAGCAAAGAAACCCGCAGGGAGGGCAGGGGGGAGGACTCCAAACTTTTTCATCCAAACCCACACAGAGATGAGCAGGATCAATAATCAGCTGTTTTCGTTGCCAAATGCTAACGTCTGCAGAATGAGCCACCTTCCGGTCTGCCGTCTCCAGGTTCAGCCTCCGTCTGAACCGCCCCGGCTGTGGCAGCAGGGCTGATCTGACTTTAGCTCGCTCTCTGTCTTTGGGTGTCTGCCTGTTCCTTGTTTGCTGTAGGTATCATTGTTTCCATTCCATTTCACAGCAATCGGCCTTGGTGAGGGAAAAGTGCTTTTCTATCCTAGAGCTGCGTCTTTGTCATATCAAGGCCTCCAGCTTCAGCTTCAGATTTTTTACAAGACTAAAAACGTGTGTGTTTGTGTGCGTGTGTGTCTCAGCGAACCTTTTAGTGTTTATATATATATATATACTTTATCTGCAGCATGTACCAATGTTATCGTAGTTTAACTCCACAGTGCATGGCTCTTTAATGTGTGCATAGAGTGTGAGTGAACGTGTCTATGAGCCCCACAATATGCTGAGGATGCTGATGGATCTATTTTCGGCTAAAGGATTCTCTGTCAAAAGAAATTGCATTAGTGTGACAACAGACATAAAAGGCTGGTTGAAAGCTCTGTCGCTAGAATAAAGAATCTTTTATCTAATCCAGGCCAGCAATTTTTTTTATTTTGATTTTTTAATTTTTTTAATTTTTACAAACTGAATGCAAAGACCTCTGTCATGCTGTTATTTTTTCAAAACGGACAAAACAAAATTCTTTGAAGGGCTATTTTAATTCCTTCTTTCCTTTGTTTGTCCTCCCTTTTTTCATGTTCATACTAACAGGGTGTTTTCACACGTGATAGCCTGGTGGACTTGGTTTGATTGGAAATGGCCAATCAGAAAGACTAAATGTCTCTCATATTTGTGAAATATGTTAGACATTTGAAAGCTGATTGCTTTTTAGTATTTACTCAGGTTGTTGCTGTGTCACAAAACTTCTTTGATCTGAAACATTCAAGCCTGACAGAAGAGTAAAAACTGAAGGAATCCACTGAGGCAAACACTTTTCTACACCACTGTACTTGTGTGACTCCTCATTTCTGGGATTGGCTATAGATGATCCGGTTCAGTTTTAATTGTTTACTGATATCACGACTAGAATAACGACAATTACACAACTTTTAAGTACGTTTAAAGCCTGCAGGTCGACTCAAACAGATGCACAGGGGCTGTGGTAAGGTGATCCATCAAGCTGCACAGGCTTCCAAACACACCATCATTCTCTCCATGGCTACCTTTATCGCCAGGCTAATTTGTCTTCCTCTGCACCTCAAACAATATGAATTCTCACACATTCCGCTTCACGCCGCTCCCTTTTATCTCCCTCAGCACAACTTAGTGCAGCAATTAGAGCGCTGCGGAGGTTGTAGCTTCCCATTAGCTCTCGCCAGCTCGGGGTAGTCACCACAATCACATTCTCTAACCTGTACTCTGTTGTGACAGATACAGTGTCAGCAGACATGCAACAGCCACCGCGGCCCGGTCCCCCTCCCCTCCACGCCGCCGCCGCTCTGTTGCTGCCTTTCATAACACATTCTGCAGGTGCTCTTGTTACATTCTTTCTGGCGTGCTACTCTCATCGATCTTCCCGCTCGCAATTCCGGATCTCGCGGGCTCTCGGGGTTGATAAAGCAATCAGCACCACCGTAGCGTTAAGTAGGTAAACATTTCCATTCCCCGCTGAGCTTACTTTGTGCTGTTGCCTACACCTTGTATTGTTTTCTTTTTTTTCTTTTTTTTAGCTCCATATTTCTCTGTTTACTTCTTTTTTTCTTGCTTATGTCCCCCTCGTCCCCCTCATCCACTCAATCGTTGCATGTGGATTTCAAAACGGGCAGAACCACAGATGAAAAAGTGGAATGGAGTCGACTGAAGAGAGCCAATTTCCTCATCTCTGGTGGAGATTAGCAGAGGCTCATTGAAACGTATGCTTTGTGTTAAGGAGTCTGCCAAATGACAGAAAACGGTTGGGGAATTCCTAATTACCTTTTTATTACCCCGTGTGTAAAATGGCTGCCCCCATTATAAAGCTCGAGACAACGTTCATTATTACGTTACCCCAGACGACACTGAGACAGGTGCATCCAACATGAATTACACTTAATGTCTTTATGAAAACGTCCTTTTTTTTAATTTATTTATTTTTGTTGTTGTTCGTGAGTGATTAGTTATCATGTAAGGTAATTTTCAGAGATTGTAGATGAAATAAATTCCATTTGTTTATTGCTGTAAATGCACCACATTTTTTTGTCAATTAAGTATTTGAAAAAAAAAAACACAAAAAAAAAAACAAAGATTTGCACTCAAGTCTAGGTTTTGGCCAAAATTAAATTACCACAGGATGACAAGCTGGAGTAAAATGCTGCAGTTTTTTTTAGTGCAGGTTTTTGTTTGTTATATCCTCACAGCCTTGTGTTGCTGTGTGTAACACAAATTTGGACTCCAGCTGATGATTAGCCTTTTTAATTAACCTGAACACATTCTTACATCGTGGCCGCAAGTGACAACAGCCCCGTTTATCTCATCTTACTAGTTCAAAACGCATTTTTCTCTGTATCAAAACATAAGCAAAAGTATTTTTGTCGAGTAGTATAACAAGCTGATGTTAATCAGTTAATTAGCTCAGATAGTTTGAGCTGTAGTTGTAAGACCGTATGCCTAAACAGCCGTGATGTTTAAGCATCACGGCTTTAACTGCCATGTCATAACTTTCTGCACTTTTTGTGACTAGAAATATTTCCAAACAGGTGAATTTGTCTGTGCTGCAAAGTAGGGAGGAATTCTGGCAGCCATCTTTCAGCCAGCTGCCCAGCAGCATGCAGCAGCAGCAGACTGTATTCCATTACTTCATGCTAAAAGCTTGAACTTTTTTCTGGAATCTCATTTGGTCTTTAGACCAGAGAACGGGTAAGACAAAATAACTAGAAGCTGGTAACCACCCATGCCTTCTTGAACCCCTTTGAGTGGAACCAGAGGTCCTGTTACACTCTGGTTCTGTGGTGAACACGGACCCATTAACCGCCATTAGGGACCATCCTGTCCTCTTTCGCCAAGATCATGAGCTTTCAACTCGCATTGCTCTGATTGCAGATTCAAAAAGGCCATGGCGTATAATCATTGGTGGATTTAACCCAGGGGCAAACTCTGTTCCCAACCAGATTCATTCAGTGATTTAAGGATAGTAAAAACAACGTTTATGCTCTCCAGTCTCACCTTGTTACTGTACACTGTAGCCAGCTCAGTGACTATCGATATATTTAGCGACTATCAACATTTTTTCAAAAAAGCAACATGACAAACCTAGCAACTTTTTTTTGTGTGTGTCATTAGAGATTTTGGCTTTAGTAACATTGATATTCCTTTTTTCTGCTTCCTGTGTCACACATCATCTAATATGCCAATTAGATGACATCATCTAGTGACTTTTAAGACAGCTAATGGCTAATTTCCATCCTGAGAAGTTGGCAACAGTGTTACACCCATCACATTCTGTTGATCAGTACATTACTCAGCTTAGCAGGACACTGAATGATGATACAGTCTATGGGTTTTATGAGAACCCACAGACTGAACAACTACAGTTACACCATGAATCACTCATTCCACAATCCCATAGCAGACCTTACAGTTCATAGTAGTTGAAGGTTTTGATTGCTTCAGGGTTGTTAGACGGATCAATTTCAATCCCTCTCATTCTGTGTCAGAACCTCAGTTGATTGCGACTTAATAAACACAATAAGATCAGGGAACAGAAAGATCTGAAAGAGGTTAAACGGAGTAAATTGATTCGTACTTGATGTCTGGGATTTGAGTCTCTAACAATTTTTATTTGGTGTAAAAAAAAAAATAAATAAATAAAGTGTCTCAGGAAGCCACAAATGGCAACTCTGGCAGTTAAGCTAATATCTGAAAGTGTTTTTGTGATTTATTAGCCAGTGAGACTGACGGACCTTTTGCTGAAAATCTGTTCATGTTGGCCTTGGCTTCACAATAATGACCCATGGATGTCTCTGAGAGTGAGCGGGGTAATAAATGACTTCAGGTCATTTTAGAACAAAGTAAAGACTTTCTTCTGAGAACATATTCTCTCACGTCACAAACACACTTGAGACTCCCTAAAATATAAACTTTCCTCTACATTCAGATATTCAACACTCTTTCATTAACTTACACCTGTTTTATTTTTTTTAATGTACTCCATAAATTTACAGTTTAGACTTGACAGCAGGTCCTTGCTTATCTTGGTTATCATTCCAAGCCCTCCATCTCAGAATAAGGAAAGTCCCAGTATGCAGTTCAATGATTTTGTACTGGAATGTCATTTTCCATGCTCCCAGTTGGAAATACAATAAACTGGTTACTGCCTGATGTCAGAATTTCAACTGGGAGTCTATGACCAAACCAAACTGATTTACTGACATGATTGCCACATAAATAAAACATACTGAAAGTCCAGTGCATACTCCATAACACGCATGGTGTGCTTGTTGTGACCTTTGACTGTTTGTCATGATAAAAACAGTAACACACACACACATTTTACCACAGCTAGAAAAGTATAGAATACACAGAAAATCAGTATTATTAACTTAAATCACCACTAGTGGTTGGTACGAAAATATTTAGCCAAATCCCAGCGGTTGTATAGTATGTCTTAGAACCAGAATATATGATGTCATTTCCAGAACGAACCAGTTTTAACATCATAACTACAATCATTACAAAAACTAGTTTGCTTGTTTAGAAAAAACAAATAAAAAGCAGTGAGATTCCTTCAGAAATTCAACATTCTACTGCTGTAGTCTTTGGAAAATAGAATATGGAACAACTACAAACCTACCAAGACATGATAAACTGACAGGTCAGGCAAGCAGAGCATCAATCAGAGCTATATCCATATGTCCATCATAACTCTGAGGAACCTGCAGAGATTCACATCTAATATGGGATCATTTTCAACACTACTATTAGTAGTTTTGCACTTGCATCTGCACTAATAGGCAAATGTGGCGTTAATGAAATAGTGGCAAGAAGAAAGATATAATTAAAATACGGCCATATAGGCTGCACACTATCAATGCAGCAGAAGGTCCTGTGGTCAGATGAGACCGAAATAGAACCGACTGAACTAACATCAGGTGTTATCTGTGACGAAAGTTTGACTTTAAACTTCAGCAGGGTGACAAAATATTAACAATAGCTATCGCAATAGACATGTGATCAGTATCAATGGAAAGTATGATAGAATGTTGATAATTTCACTGAACTCTGGTCCATAACTGGCATTATGGGAGATGTAGGCAGAGGAAAGGTCAATGAAAACGTGTGGCTGCACTGGTGGAGAAGAACCCATTTGTATCCATTTGGATTATGGGAAATGAAGGACTTTGTCACAAGAAACGAAGGCGACTGGTAAGCTTCACTATGACATCTCAACTGTTTGAGGACAATCTTCACATTTCACAGAATACAAACAGCACACCGGAGTACGGGGGAGAAGTTTCATATTTTGACACTGTACTGTGTGGGAGGAGAACATAAATATTACAGCTCAAGAGGAAGTTGTGGACAGGAGAGGAAAGGTCACATCACCAGTTTGGCAGTGTTTAAAACAGAAACCTAATCAATTATTGATGTCGGATGATATGAAATGCTTATATCCTGACATTTTTCTCAACTTTAAACCATACTGAACAAACTATCCCACTGTAAAAGCATGGCTGTGGCACTATCATGCTGAAAAAAGGCTATTCTTCAGTAAGAACAGGGAAGTTTATCTTAAAAGCTTTGACAAAACCAAAAAGAAAAACTGCCAGTGTTACGAAATCGTCAGCATCCCATCGTCTGCTTTTGAAGTCGGTGCCAGTATCGGTTCTCCCTCGTCACATTGCAACACATTGGAATGACGCGATTTTGTTTGCATCGATGAAGAAGAAACGTTCAAACAGTCGACATTTGATCTAATAAGTTCACTAACGTGAGCAGACTCTCGTCGACGGCGCCACACGGCGCAGATGCCAGCGAGGGCCGAGTTTATAGGGTTTTAAATGAGGATGGGGCAGAACAAATGGGTGGTTTGGCCATAGTATTTCTGTCATCTCAACACAACGGAAAAACAACAACACTGCAGGCTCGTGAATAGACTCCGTTATTAACCCCATAAATCACCGAACCGCTGATGGATGCCATATATGAGACGATTCATCAGATTTTCTCCCTATCTTTTTCTCATTTGCAGTCACGCTCACGTGTGTGCATCGGCATACACGCACACCAAAACATAAGCATGAAAAATGTGAATAGTTGGAACTCTTCTGCTCCGTAGCATGGTATGCTATACTTCATCAATGTTTGATTCTTTTCCCTTTCCATTATTCTGCTTGAAACAGAAGATTTCTTTTCTACCAATTTAGTCACATCCTCACTAGTTCGACCTGGTGTTAGACAAGGTATTTGCCACGTGGCAACAGAGGGCTGGTAGGAGTAAAGATAATCTCTCTGTGAATAATCCTGGTGGTTCTCATGCCTCCTATTGGTGGGGGGAGTAAAAAAAAAAAAAATCAGGGGTTGATGAGATTACAAGTAATGAAGAGGAATGGACTGAGGCAGAGCAGATGAAAGTAGGAGGGAGTTTTAACTCCATGACCAGAAACTTTGTGATAGTGATTTAAGAGGTCAGAGAAGGAAGATAAAGGCTTGTGCATTATTAATGCTGAATGGATCTAAGTGGATGTGACTTGAAGTTTCTGCTGGTTCTTGCTGAAAACCGAGAATATTTATCAAAGTGTGTTATCACAGGCACTGCAAAGTGATACATTTTTTTGTCCAGGGCCTGCTTTTACTGTGTAAAATAGCAGAAAATGCTGTCTGTTTTTGCTGCGGTTCTCTATTGTCTTTGTTAAGAGTTGAGATTAAAGCATCCCAATGAATTAGTATTCTTTTTTTTTAATGTAGCCGGGAGGAGAGTGGTTTTCATTTCAAAAACAGCGTTTCCTCTGGTGTTTCTTAAAGCGCAGAACGTTTAAACGCAGGTGAAGGAAGTTTGCAGAGCAGACCGGCGAGATGGATAACGGTGTCGTCGGAGAGCAGTCGGGTCCACGTGCATGTAGATTGGTCCAGTGACTGTGTGTGCTTCTTTGTGTACTGTACATATTTGTACACTCGGGTTTGCGTGAGAGATTGTGTGTAAGCTGGAGGTTCGCTGTCGCCCCCAGTGCAGATTGATGGCTTTTAGACAGGTAATTTATGACCTCTCAGTGGCAGCCAGTGAGAAGGGTGATGTGTGACTTTCCCCGCAGATAAACAAGCATTGCTCTGTGGTCCACATCGCCTCACCTCTACATGGATTTAGCCCCCTGATTTTTATTACATATTTTGTCCCATCAAACAGCTCTGAGCTTTTGATCGTCCTCTTTCATTCCCATTTATTGTTCTTCTGAAATAATCTGTTTCAATCATGGCTGAGGCTTTTATGGATAATTGCAGAAAAATAATAATTTCTCTATATGGTGACGCAGTGGAAATACTGATGCATGCTGTAGTTGGTGGTAATGCACCGGAAGGAGATACACAGAAGTGACTACAGTGATCACAATTGAGTGCTAATTGTGTGAAACCTTTTCTTTTTTTTTTTGTTTTTTTATCTCAAGTTAAAATACAAGTTTCTGCAAGCAAAGACAACACCACTGCAAGCTAACACAGACCTTGTTGGGAACGTGGACAATTTTGATTAACTATAAATCCTACTTTAAGGGCTCAGATGGTTTCTAACATGTCATGTTTAGCAGTGTAGCAGAATTGTTGTCTGAGTGCCAAAGTGAGGCCGGCAGACTTACTCTCATGACTTTCACTGTGATTCTCCACTTTATACACATGTAAAACTTAATTAGAAATCACTTTGGGTTTATTTCAAGTGGAATGGAGACGGAACAGGAAACAGAGGGACATTTGTGGGGAGAGAAAGAAGCATAGAGTGCACAAGTCAACACTCTATAAGTCTGCTTCTACAAGAGAGAAAACACAACAAAACCAAGACGCCATAGCAAGCTTTTCCTTTCCTTACTGTGAGGTGGAGGGTTTGTGTGAATGTTATGGCAAATATAAAGGTTACATGGCACTAGCCCCTTTTTTATGAAACTATTCTCTTGGGTACCGAGAGTGTCGACTTGGGATAAAAACTGAATGTCAGAAGACTGTTGGTCAGTGATTGGCTAGGGGACGGATTCACTGGCTGCTTTAAGAGGGCGACTCTTTTCAGTAACTCAACCAGCCATTTGTAAAAACCCACAGCAGCAACACTGGGAATCTTAAGGGCAGTGGCAGACTGAGGAGAATGATCAATACAGTTTCTATGGCCTCCATTGTTGTTTGTGTCATGTACAGAGGACGTCACTACATAATGAACCCACCCACTAGAACTGACGCTCAATTGTAAAGGAAAACCACCCCAACTTTGTAGAGTCGAACCGAGTTGGGCTCTACTCGACTTCCATGTTGAAAAGGGATGTTGGGTAACAATAAATCTGCTGTCAAGTCTAAACAGGAAAACTTTTCCAAACAGCGTAACCGTCCCACAGTAGATTCAGGGCCGCAGACATTGATAAATTGATACCTTACATGTGTGGCCATGTCTAATTTCTGATTCACTAGTCAAATTAATTTGAATTTAAAGACTTTGCATATTATGTCGCATATTGGTGTTTGATGAGAATTGTGATTAATCTAGATTAAAAAGAAATGATTTAATTTGCTGTTGGGACTGTTGTGATTTGAATTATTAACATTGTTTAAATGTTAAAGGTTTTCTCGCAGTTTAAAGGATTCTAGATCAGTTGTTCACCTCTGACTCAAAATACGCAAACATCTTCACAAAATGTTTGTGAAAATACGTGGGGAGACATTTCATTGCTTCTTTGACATCGTAACACACTGTAAAATAGACGGGAAATGGTCCAGTCAAATCAACACCGACCCTTTTGAAAACACGGTTATGATTAAAATCTTAACTGCACTTGTGAAAAAAATGCATTCTGTTTCCCCCCAAAATATTTCTCTTGTGTTAGTGAACTTAGTATCATGTGGTTTATAATCCACATGTATCACCATCCTGTTGTTTTCTTACAGCTTCCCGCTTGTGCTTCACATTATCTAAGGTATTTAAAATCAATAATGTCAAAAAGTTAACCACACTTTAACGTTTTTTGTTTTTTTTTTCTTCCTATAACTCCCTACGAGCGCACAGTGTCACTTTTTTAATACAGCAAAGACCCTCCTAACCTTTTCCTTTGGCTTTACCCCTCCCTTGGTGGGAAGCTTGGAGCTTTGACATGCCAGTCATCATTTACAGTAATATAGTGTAAAATCGATCTCACCGAGAACCCCGCTGGAACAGTAAATTTGGGAGGGGGGCTACAGATTAATTTCAAGGTCCTTTTGGCAAAACATATGGCCTATCTGAAACGGGCTGAACACATGAAGGAGTAATATTACATTGTGATTCATCATGTGGCTGTTGTCTCCACTCCCCTTATGTCTGCGACACACATTTATTGAGGGGACAAGACAGAAATAAACATCAAATGCTGGCCTGGCTCAATCAATCCCTTTGTTCGTTCAAATAATTCTGCCCTGGAGAGCAGCGCCGAGGCAAAACCACGCAGAAGCGGGGAGTCGCCAAGCAAGAGAGGCAAGAAAGATTTGTGAGCAGACCCTGACTGATGGATATGGAAGTTATTACGCTACAGGGAATATGTGTCATTTGTTGCCAGGTGCTTGTCTCTTGTTTCTTTTATGGCAGTGACTCCTTTGCAGATGCATGAGCAAGACAGCATCCAGAGATTCTCCTTAAATATGTAAAGCGCACACACAAAGAATCACTAGATTTAACCCTGGGTTAAAGAAGAAAAAAAAAGAGTCAAGCTGCCTTCAGTGCAGAAAGGACACAGCACAGGCACAGGCTAGTTTTGAAGGTTTCCTAGAGGACATTTTATGTACTTGACATGACAGAAGTCCAAAGCTGAGGTCTATCGGGTCTTAAACAAGTTCTGGAGTTTCACTCTGCTGGGAGACTTGACAAGAATGGGTTTCATTCTCCTAATCCGAATAATATAGATTTACTACCAGCACTTAAAGGGGCAGTATTATGCATTTTCCAGGCACATAGTGCCATTTTATAGCACAATCAAGTAACTGTTGCCTTCAGTTGTCATAAAAATGCTGTATAAATCAAATATAAATTTGCCACAAGAGATTACAGAATTCCTCAAACATGCATGAAAGAATAGAAGCAACACTTTGATGTCTATATATAACATTACGTAGAGATAAAAAAGTGGATTTAAAAACATTTTCGCTCATTAAACCACCACTTCCTTCCCCTTCACACAACTGATTGACTTTGTGTTGATGAGCTATCGCACAGAATGCAAATAAAAGGCAACAAGGTTTCCTACAATTTGAGAAAACGTGAAAAAGTTTGACTATGAAACTCTTTCATGTTTCAGGCGCCGTACAGTCCCACCAAGTTCAAACTTTTTTTTCTCCCCTCGCCGAGCCGAGCCCAGCTATTCTGTCCTCCTGTTTTTCATAACGCCACTTTCTTCTGAGGCTAAACAATAACAGAAGGGAGGAACTTTAATAAGCCTCCATCTTAGCCCTGTGCAGCTCTGGGGCTTGTGGCAACAGTAACTGTGTATATTTATTATTGATGGCTAGCACCTTGGCCCTGTGTTCGCAGCGAAGGAATGGAACAAGAGAGAAACCAGGTCATCTTCTGCACTGTGGAGAAAGTGCCAGAGGCCCCGCTGACTCACCCAACCAGCATTATTGCATTATTATTGCATTTCTTTCATTACTGCTATCACCTGGCTTTTCAATACCTCTGGCAGGGAGTCACAGTTCCCTCTGTGTTTACCGCATGGCCTAATGGAGAGCCACTCCTCACTACTACGCATAGCATTAAATACTCACTAACAGTCACACTCCTTTTCCACCCTCTCCTGCCTTGCTGCTGTTCTCTCTCCTCTTAAGTTATTTTTCCTCGAATTTGATGATGAGCAGTAACTATTTGACTTGGAAACACACCAATTCTTTGTACTTCTGTTGCTTCAAGGCATAATTTTCTGATTAAAAAGGAACATCATTCTACAAATGTTTATACTACATGTTGCTCTGGGGTACTTCCTCAGCCTGGGGAAAGATTATTCTCCTTTTACTGCCTGTTTCTAAATATTCACTTGTGCCAGGAGGTACAATTTCAAAGGATGGGAGTTTGGGTTTCTTTTTTTTGCAAAGTTTTATAAGGTCAATAACATTGTAAACAACTGTAATATTTCATTTTATGTTTCAATGACCCCATGTGTGCTATTCTGTGTTTTAATGATGAGCATAAATCTGAGTTGCCACAGTGTCTCTTTGTCTCTCTTCCTATATGAGAACCAAACATGTACACACACTTTGAATGGCAGTTTTCTTGTCTGTATATTCATGTATATCCATGTCAGCATGTCTGTCCTGAGTCTCATGAATATCTCTCATATTCCATTGATTTTTACACCAACGTGATGTTCAGATGTTTGTTGTATTAAATTTATTTGGCTGCGCTTATGTATCTCCAGACGTCACTAAATTCAGACGGTGATGTCGGCAGCTGTAAGAAATCGTGTCAGTCTCCAGCAGATTTCATGGGAGCATAAGTGCCGTGTTGGGCGCTGTTTCACTTCAAGGTTAGCTTTTAGTGATCAGGATACACTGTGCTGCTGCTGCCATGGAAATGAAAAAAAAAAAAAAAAAACAGAAAACCCAGTAGTGAGGACTAGTGATGAGCTACAGGAGACGATGGCCTGATGCATGTTGCTTTGTTGGGAATGAAAAAGGACATCTTGGAATGGATTTAATAAAAAGATTTTAAGGCATAACAAATAAAATCATCTTAAGTGATTAAGATTTATTTTATTATCTCTTTAATGCTCTTTGCATCAATATGAAAATTTGGGTTGATATCTATATCCAATGTAAATATTGCTGGCAGGTACAATAACCAGTAGTTGCTGATGTTGAATATATTATAAAAATTTCACTATCCTTTTAACACCTTGAAAAACCTTAGCACACCACTGCTTCTCTGATTCAGTTAAAATCCCCACAATCCTTTGCTGCATCACCATCGAGGTGGAACATAACCGAAGACCAAACGACAAACTTCCTCCGGTTCCCCTCCAAAAACAAGAGGATATAAACTGATATTGGTTGTTAATATCAGCCCAGACTTATCTATCGGACCAATATGTTTTTAAAAAAATGGCAATATTGGCTGATCCTGATGCTAGTGCTGATATATTGTGCATCTCTAGTGGTGCTACATGTTGGTGAAACAGGAAGTATAAAATGAATGGATTATTTCAGTGATAATATCATCTGGATTATTGCAGCAACACTAACAATGATTGAGGTGATTCATTTCTTGCTTGCACTTTAACCAAATCAGTTACACAAGTGCTGACAGTATTCCACGTCCCGTTTAACTCAGCCATCAGACTGAGCTGCTTTGAATATCCACCATATAGAAAAAACATCTCAAGATTCAGTTGATCTCGTTTCTGAATGTTTTCGGGTGGAGAACACTTTGTGGTTGAAGCTATTCCCCAGTTGATGCACTATCTTCGTCAGCATGCCATTCCCCTGACAGGGCCTTGAACGCAGCATGGATAATCCTTGGAGGAGAGGGCTAATGCCCCGAGATCACCCTCAGGAGACCCCCCCCCCCCCTACATCCCAAACGGCAATCTCCGTTTTGTCCCTAGCGCCATCCCTAGCAAACACAATAATTAATGAGCTCAACCGTTCCATCGCAGAGGAAGCCTCCATCCCAAAACCTCAATTGTCCCTAGCATGCGATAATAATTTGACTTATGTGGTGCTAATTTCATATAAGTTAAAAGGCAATTAGGAAAATGTGTCTTTTTGACGGGCGGAGGGATTAAGGCTAAGCTGCAACGCCGTGGCTCTTTACTGGCTCCAGGCTTATGCAGTGTATGCGCGCCGGCGCTCGGCAACATCATTATCGGTCATCACATTAATAACCTCATATTTCACATCTTCATTCGATGTGCTACATTTAATTAAAGTGCGAGGTTGTGTGACAAATTAGTGCCTAATTGCAAAGCACCTTTTGAGCAGTCTCTTTGCCCTCCACCAGCTGTGGTCGGTTATGAAGTTAGAGAAGCTGCTTCTTTTGCTTCTCAACTTACTGCTTATGTAGTTAACTTTACACCATTACAATGTGCCTTGTTCTTCTAAACTTGGGTCAAAACACAGAAACAAAGAGAAAATAGTCAGTCATGTTCATAAGCTTGTAACTTGCAATTCATTTTGAAGACAGAATTATTCTTTTCGGACACCTAGCATGTACATAACACAAGGAAATTACAAGGATATTTTTGTTGTTTTGCTCAGGTTTGTTTTTTTTTAGAATCAACATGGAGATCTGAATCATAATTAAAATGCATAAATTGACAAGAGCCGAAAACCAAAATAAAGAATTTTAAAGGGAAAATAAAACAATGAAACAAAAAGCTACAGTAACTAAAAGACTAAACAATAAAACAGTTGATGCATTAAAAAAAAAAAAAAAAAAAAAGTGTTTAAAATGTATTAAAACTCCAGCCGTCAAAAAAGTGGGGTTCTTCTGAGGAGCCAAAGGATTTTATGGTCAAATTCTGAAATTTTATATCCAACTTTGTTAAAGGGAGGAGAAACCCAGGAAGGTTAAATCAAATTGTTCTCCCCTTTTATGAACAGCCAACTTTGCCAGTGCCTGAGTGCAACTCTATACTGTCTGGGAGGAAAATACAGCCTCATCTTGCAACAATGTCAGTTTTTAGGGCCAGTCATAACTTATTTCAAAACTTTCTGGATTTTAAAATCCACACAACAGAGTGTCATAAAACTCTCTGCTTAATCTCACCTGAGATAAACTTTTGCACTTGCTGTCAGGTCTTTTACAAAACAAACTAGACAAGCAAGGCTGCGGAGTTTGTTTTGAAACATGGAGTTTTGTTTTGAGGGACGTGGAAACCAGGATGGTGGAGTGGCTCTCTGAGCCCAGTTCTGGATGGGATTGATAATCTGTGACAGATGCTGGAAGAACACGCAGTCTAGATCAGTTGGGATGATTTGCCATGGAAAAGTGGGATCACATATCTCAAGAGACGTGGGAGAGGTTGTCGTTGGCTGTGAGACAGTAGCTGTGCTTCCATTGACTTTAAAATCACATAAATTGGAATTACTAAACTTGATGGAAATGAGCCTATTTAGAAAAAAAAGTTTTTTTTTCCTAAACCCTTTGCGCTAGGGGGAAGTGGTTTGTCTTAGAAGTAATGTATTTCAATGGAAACACTTTTTTTTTTTTTTTGCATCATAACACCTTAATGTGATAGACGACCGGATGTTACTGCTGTCAGAAATGCTGAAGACAACAGAAGGAGCGGCACATTCTTTTAATGACATAGCGTGGACAAACTCATTCACATATTTTAACTGTATTTCTTGTTTAACAGAAACACTGTCATTGTAAAATTGTGTTTATTCGATATTGGTGGAATATCAATAAAGTTTTGCAGACATCATGAAAATGCAGCCAGAACAGCCCATGCTATTCACCAATGAATGTCAGCAGGGCTAACAGTTTTGGCATTATAGTTCTATTTCCTTCTTACAATTCAGCACACCAATAAAATATACTGATTGTTTGGTTTTTTGGGTTTTTTTTGCCTTTGTTTTCTTGAAAGCAATAAAACTGATGATTCTGAGCTTAACAGTACATTAAAAACTGCCTGTAACGGTACCGTTTAAAATGTAAAGAGCTGCGGGGGAGTTATTATGTAAAATCATCTTTTCTGAGGTTTATATCATGCTATAACGTTATTCCCATCAAAAACATACCTGGAACGTGGTTCTTTAATGCGTGTTTGAGGGATTTCTGATTCTCGTGTGGCAACCATTCAGAGCGCTGAACTCATCAAAGGAACTACTTCCAAGTCCAACGCTGCTAAGAACGGTTGTAAATGACATCATGGAGGAGAATTGTTGTGATGACTGAATTCACAATGTCAGAACGAGTAGAGACTTCATACAGACAGAGGACCAATTTTAAGGTGTCGAATTACTTTTAATTACCTTGTTATTGCTATGGGCCTGGAACATACGTATTTCTGCCCCTTTAAATAGATAAGTGGGCTTAAACATCTTCAACTCCAGATTATACCCCAGTTTTAGCAACATAAAAAGGCTAACAATCTGTACAGGCAATGAGAGCGTGGTTAAGATTTATGAATACCCCAGAAAAGCGTTATGATTTACTTGCATTTTTTTATTTTCTTGGGTAGTTTGGAATTGCAGCTAATCTTGTATTTACTTCACCTCGGTCTATTTTAGGAGACGTTCAAACGTAGAGGGTTCCTCCTCATCAGCATTCCCTGTATAGGTGGAGGTGATTATTGTAAATTTGCGGGGAGGCGGTGTTAATGACTTTACACACACTGTTTGAAAAGCCAATTTTAACTCAGACAATAACCTTGCAGGATATTGAAATATGATGTATGCTCATGGGAGTTCCCCTGGTTCTATGCAGTTCACCTGCTGTTTTGTTTATATCCAGTCTTATGTACGTATGCTCTGCTCTAATGAAGAACTAAAATGAAATTTGTTCAGGAGCCGCAGACAAACTAAGGCCCTGTTACCAACAGCTCTATTAGACGTCTTACTTTGTAACAAATTAAGACATTGTGTTTGCACTGAACTTGTCTGTGTTATTGTTTCTTGTGACAAACCCATTGGCTTCAAGTACAAGCTGTACATCTTACGTGCTTCAGTTTATGCTCCCTTTGTATGAATTCCTACATCAGTGTCTGAACTGTTGGGTCTGCTGTGACTCCTATTTCTCTTGAAATACTTTTTCGATTTTTGTGTCCAGTGAAACCAGGGTAATTGTCATCAAATGGTTTGTAAGTCTCTTTGTTAGCTTCTATCTGAGCTAAATGCGAAATGCTAAATTGTGAGAATGTAAAATATTTATTTAATCCACACAGTATTATTATTCATCTACAATAAACTGATAGCTGTTGCGATGGCGGCGCTGGCGTCATTGTACGGCTCAAATATCCTACTTTTTGTACAGTGAATATTGCGAACTATATATTAAAAATGTTGAATTGGACAACATGAAATAATAATTTTTTTTGGAAACATCCATTTTCTAACCTGTAGTTAACGTCACCGTTGACAACCCTCACCAGCTCCCCTTATCCAACATCTCTTAACCCCCCCTCTCTCACCCCGCCTCTCACTCACACAAACTTGTACACCATTTCTGGGAACTGGGATTACAAACTGTGTCCCAGTGCATCCATATTTCAAAGTTATATCTCTGGTGTCACTCTACATCTCGTCTGCGGAAGCAGCACAGAAAGCCCGGCTCTTGTTTGACTATGTTTACGTTGCTGACCCAGTTACCAGGTTCTCTCTGCGCTGTCGATGGGGTGGGGCAGGAAGTCTCAGTCATTTGTTTTAATTTAGTTTTTCATAACGAGAAAAACAACAACACACACGCCAAAGGTGTAGGTAAACATACTTCCACTTGTATGCAAATCGATCCAAACCCCTCGGCGTCTGCATCCACTTGACCCCTGCACCCGTCCTCCGGCTTCACGCGGGATCCTCATAACAGATGACTAAATGTGTGCATCGCGTTTTGCTGTACAATAGAAATATGCACGGCTCCACGGTTTCCCCGAGACGTGACGGAGTGGCTGTTTTGTTCCGACACAAATGAGCTCATGATGGATGGATAATTGAAGATCCGAGCCAGGCCACAAAAGGAAGGTTAGATAACCAGGAGAACACGGAGGCATGTTGAATGAGTTTAGTGTTTCATTTAAAATCCAAGCTGCTCAATAATGCAGAGGGACCTCTGAAAGCTCAGCTGAGTGTTCACAGAGGATGTGAAGCGTGTTGGCGGAGCCGGAGCTGCAGCATGTTCGCAGTGGTGTTTGCGGTGGGCTCCGGAGCCGCGACGCGAGAAGACGGGTGTGTGTTAATGCATGTTGTAATGATGCAAAACACTAATCTTATATCTGTTTGTGTTTATCCTTTCTGGCAGTTTTTGTTGCGCTTCAAGTGTATTTGGAGAGATTAACTTTTAGCTCCTCAGTTAGCATATGGAGTTATTTAAGCAGACGGGATGGATTTAAGAGCCGTCAGGTTTTAGGCTCTTATTTTCTTGAAGTCTAAGTATGCTTTAATGATATCATCTCCATGTAAAACAATATGCATAGAATGTTTGCTATTCTTGTACAAGTCTGTCATTACTGTAGTCAGAATTACATTACATTACAGATTTAACACTTATATCTGTAGAAATGTTCATGACACCATGCTACAAAAAACAATACAAACCAGGGTCAGTTACCTTCCTGAAGGAGGGGCGTTTGTTACACTTTTCCAGTGCACATAGATTAAAAGTTAAAAATAATAAGTTTTAAGATCAGATCATGGCTAGCCTGGTTAAAAAACAACAACAACAACAACAAAACAGCCCCTTGTTCTATGCTTTGCTCCATACAGTGTGTCTGGACTCTTGGCTATTGAGAAACGATTGCTTCATAGAGGCGTGGAGGATTTAAATTTGACCCAAATGCTAATGTTTATTCTGGTGGATGCAACAGTTCAACACTATGAAGTTTACCAGAAATTGTCTGAACTGCAGACAACCGTTCCCCACTGCGAAGAGAGAAGTGCCGAGTCGAATGAGTATTTGGAAGTGTGGCCAACGTGGACTGAACGGCTTCATTCACTTCCTCTGCCGCTGTTCTTAATACTACAGGCAGACTGCAGCCCTGAAACGCCGCAGAGAAAAAAACATTTTCTCAGCTGAATGCATGACATAAAATTTAATAACATTGTCATTCTCTATAAATTATGCTACAAGTTTGGATCTGTGGTCTGTCTTACAATTCCACCATTTCTAGGGGCCCCTGAATGTCATGAGGCCCCTACCAGGAGCTACTGAGTTTTCTTTGCCTTGATATCTCAGTCTTATAATTCTAGATCTCAGAGGTGCTAACATCAAAAACTAATATAAGGTTAACCCCTTTGATCTTTTTTTGATCTATAAATCAGTCTGCAGTCAAGTTGTTGTAGAGGTTAAATAGATATTATTAGGGCTTAATTAGTAGAATGACAGCAAATGTTCTTATTTCATAACTTCATAACCTTTGACCTTCTCTCCTTTGGTCTGTGTAACAGCTACAGTCTCAGATTAACTCAGCCCTCCAGGACTGTCAGCAGCAGAAACAGAAACTTTATACATGCTGGGGAAAATATATTACATCATTGTCCCCACATGATGGCAATAATATAGAAGCATTTAATTAGAGTCTTGATTAATCTGTGTTGTTATTCGGTGTTTTAAGACCTTGTTCAGTGTGCCCTTTTTTCACTTTGAGCCACTGGCCCTCCAAAGGTCTCTGCACGGCCCTGGTTTTATTCTCAATTCGGATCATGAGACAATGGTCTCATGGTCTGGAAGGTCCATACATTAGTATTTAAATTATTCTATGTTTTTTATTGATTTATTACAATTATTTATAGACTTAAGTATATCATTAGAATATATGGTGATAAAGGAACATGGTACATGGAACAAAGCCAGTTCTACAAATGCTGGGTAGGAGATTTTATCAAAATCGAAAGTGGTCTGGCTTGATAAGAAAACAATCACTTACTCTTCTGCTCTGACTCATATTGGTGTCAGTATTGTCCAGATATCTAGATGTGTGTGTGTGTGTCTCTTTAAGTTGAGGTGGATGTTGAGGGGCGTTCACAACCTTTTTAATGTAGCTGTGGCAGCTTTCTCCTGTGAAGCCTCTCACTGAGTGTTTGGACATGTTGTAGATGGTTGGGCCCACCGAGTAATGAGCCATGCCACCACTTGTGAATAAGTGCTGCCTGTTCTCAGTCTAGACATTCTGCTTCATACAGCCACAGCCCCCTACACACACACACACACCCACACACACACACACCCCATTGTGCATCCATTTGTTTTTCTTGTGGAGACTTTTTTTTTCTATACCCAGCAGGTGACTGCTTGTGTGAAGGAACCGTAAATTTATAAGTAGCTGTGCATTAGCACATGCTTATTAGCATTTCTATTTATCAAACAGTACAACATAGAACTTGACCTTGGTTTCTCTGGCAACACCTTTGGTAGTTCCTCATAATTTAGCTATTTATGATTTCCCTTTTGTTGGTAAACTGATGTTTTCACAAACCACAGCTGATGTCTTCTCAGTCTGTAGAACATATAACACACATGAGTCGTGTTCTACAGACTCACATGTGCAATGGAGGATAATGACTCCAGTGATATGTGAGACATTTTTCTGGCTCCTGTTGATCTCTGGTTATTTTCACGATGTTCTCTGTCTGAAACTAAGCTAGATGTTGTCATATCTGTTCACTTTTAGCCTTCTTGGATGCCAGAATGACAAACTGGCACTCTGATTAGGAGCAGATGTTGACCTTGGTAAAATGTTTTTCTTAGACATGGATCAATACCACATTAATACCTGTATCAGTCTCAATATTGAAAACATTTCTAGATAGGCTATCAGCAACAATTTGCCCAATCCATAATGGCAAATCTATTAATTCTAGTTTTGTGCTTTGAGCTCCTTTATAAATACATATAATTTATTTACAGTATATGTACAATTTCTAATTACACTTATTGAATCGTGTGAGAGAAGGTTTGTTGAGGTTTATTTCTTGCTCAGTCTATTGTTGTCAGTTTCTTTCTTTATTTTTAAATTGGTTGTTATACTCATAATTGCGCTGACTGAACAAATTAAAGCTGTGTTGTATGTATTTACATGTTTGACCAAACTCGTGAAGGTGTACTGGTGCAGAGTTATCAAGCACATTTGTAACTCAGCACATTTACGTTTGTGCTTTTAAGAAACAAAACACGTCAAGTCGATTGTTTTCCTGTATCGGATCCATATCAGCCGATACTAAACCTTAGATATCGGCGTATCGGTGCCTCCCGAGTTTTTCTCATCCTCAGTAATCTACTTCTGTATTCCTCCTGTGTGAGCAAAGCGGTGACAGAAATGCTGCAGTAATTGTTGTTGGCTTTTTAAGCTGTGTTAATGTGTGTATGTCATGAGGGGAAAGAGCAAGCTGCCAGGCCAGGACATCACCACTGTGAGTCTGCCTGACCTCTCCCTGTGTGGGGTCAGTTATTTTTAGATTAATTACTGCGCTACCTCCCTCTACTATCCCTCTACCACTCTCAGTGGCCTTCACTGGAGTCATTGATCATGCATTGGGTCATTAATGTAAACAGTTGTTTCTTCAGTAACAGTGTGAGACGATTTGCTGTAGGGTTGGGCAAAATATATTTTTGCACTGCAATAATACTACAGCGTTACCGCCTGACAAGAAAGACTTATGATGTCGGACGATTACTGGATGTAATTTAGGCTATAAGACTGTTTCTATGGAGAGTGAAGAGTGCCTAATTGCAATAAATAAGTAACATTAATTATTGAAATGTCATTAATTTGTTAAAACTGGTAATAAACACAAATGCATTAAATATAGTAATATGTTCAGTCAAATGTATCAATTTACTTTTAAAAACTGCATCCATGTATTTCATAATTTCAGACATGTCATGTTTCTGTGCTGATGAGCATCGCGAATAAATTTCAACTGTTAACTTTGCACATCAAAGTCGGTGGGCGGGGTTAGGGCTGCTTTCGTAGAGACCCTGCCGTCTGATTGGCTGCTTCCAACGTCAAGTCAAGTTTGCCGTGACACTTAAGTATCAAACCGATCTGTGTGCAACACATTACTGTTCACTCAGAGAGAACACACTCAAGCCACCAGCAGGTGTGTAACCTGTTTTTCCGTTTGCAGTGTTCAGCAGATGTACTTCAGTAAGTTTGCTCCACATTGCTGAAGCTACTGCAGACCAGTGCACTCGGCTGTTTGCCGGTCCATCCACCTTATCAGTCTCATCGGGCGTTGTGCTGTTTCACTGGTGTCGCAGGTGGAAGAGAGGAAGAGGAGAGAAGCTCCACTTGTTTTCTCTCTTCACTTCATGCATTGCTAGCCACGGCTTTGTTGACCAGATTGTATGTGTACTTTGGCCGTGACATTAGGACTGTGTTGGAACAATGGGCGAATCAGTGGAACAGAACCTGACAAGAGAACATGAAGGTTTCCTCTGGAGGATGTTGGGGGGGGGGGGCAAATGTGTGTGTAGGGAGGAGTCTTCTCATTCTGAGGCATTTCTGTATCCCTCACATGAGTCCTCACTGATAGAAACAGACAGACTCGAGGACACAGCAGGTTGCTAGGTTCTGCATGTTATTTAACAGAATTCAACACTTTTAATTTGTCAGAGTTGCTGTGCATTTTATCTGCGAAGGTGTTGCATTCTATATAGATTAACATTGAACACTTTAAAGCATAATCACAGAGAGCATCTTGTTTTGTAGGAAAAGTACTTGGTCAGAGTCTTAAAGTTGTTCAAAAATCCCGGAATGGCGGTGTTCAATAGCAACACGCTAGCAACATACAATGATTAGCTGGTATGCGTGCTTATTGGTGAGCAGTGATGTAAGCACCTGGCCCTGCTTGAAACAACTACTACTGCTTTTTATCATGGACGCTCTTCAGTTGTGAAACATTACAGCTAAATTAAACTATCATGTAGGAGACTGTTGTGTTCTTGGTTTTGACTGTTTTGAATAGCATCATCAAGGTTCTTTCCACACCAAATAGTTCAGCAGATTGGTACATGTGTGGACTGAGCTTTACTTACCATACAGTTTGCATGATGACAAACTGGAGTTTTTGAATTGCACTTTCCTCTTTTTAACTGAGGTGGCGCTGTCAATGCCAAGGATGGTATTTAGCTTGTTATAACAAGGAAAAGTAACTTTTTCATCTCCTTAAGTTCTACTTCTTCCACGTATGTCTATGTTGATATTTTTGTAACAAATTATTTTTCACATTTATGTTGCTTTTTGTTTTACTTAGTGGTGGCTTCTGACATGAGCGACATGGGCAACCGCACAGGGCGACATATTGTAGATTCCTCCACCCCTCCACTAAACTGGAAGATCTGAATGTCAAAGGTGTCTAATGCAAAAAGCTCATCCCCCCTCAGAGTCAATAAGAGGGTTTTGTGCAGTCAGTCAACCTCTTTCTCAATGTGCTAATGGTGGAAAAACAACTTACTATTCAAGAAAAACCCTTTTTCTGCTGTCGCTAGTAGCTATGCTAACTAGCCTTAGCATTCGTGTCAGGCTATGTTGTGATGAACCAGCTGTAGCTTAGCCAACAGCAACTAGAAAGGAGTGAACACATTAGTGATTGACAGCGCTAAGACCCTCCTCCTGGCTCTGATTGGTTGTTTCTGACTGACTGCTGTATTTCTCTTTTTTTTCCCACAAATTATCTGTCATATATTACATTGCCAAGACATACTGATCATTTTGCTTTTTTGCAGCTTCAAAGTCAAATCGAACAGTGTGATGACTACTCTCATATACCATTGATGTTTACTGTTTGAAAGTTTGCAAACGTGTTCTGCCTACAGAAACACTGTGAACATCGACTGTGTAAATATAATCTGGTTTGCAAATGTACATTTGACACTTGGCTGCAGGAGCCCCCGCATGGCTGGCAGTGTCACTGTGTGAGATGGCTGCTGTTGTGATGGGAAGTTGATTACAGTTCGTCTGACTGCCAGCACCCTCAATCAACATCCACAGCTAAACGGATAAGGAAGCGGGATGTTTATTCTGGCCCGGATTCTGTACGCAGCAGCGAGGGGACGTAAGCCCCGTGCCTTATTTCTAAGCTCAACTTTTTTTTTTTTTTTTTTTTCCAGATGTCGAACTCTTCGACTCCCTCTTTTTTTTCTTTTTTTTATCCACTTCTTTTCTTTCTCCCTCTGTCACAGTCAGAGAGAAATGTTTATGAGCCAGGCTTGAAATCATGACCCAGGCCGTCCTGTCCCCCGTCTCCATCACCCGATGTGTTTTTCTCCAATCTCCCGTCTCTATGCCGGAGTCAAATTGGCCAACCCTTAGCATCTCCTGCAGACCCTCCAGACAACCTGCTCCCTCTCTCCCCAGCCCGGCTCAACCCAGTCTGCCAGTCTGCCGCGCTGCTCTGTGCTCTACACGCTCCAGTGCGCTGTCGGCTGGTGACAGGCTATTTGGGATTTACCCACTGCTGCTCTGCTTGTCTCTTCATCTGCAGCCTTTCATGGCAGTAAAATGCAGCCTCTCCTCCCCCTTATCCCTTTCCTCCCATGTCCTCCCCTCAGTTCAACTCATTCCACCATCCTCCTGCTTCTCCACCTCCCCTCCACGCTGCCGTCCTTGCTGCTAATCCCGTCCTCCTAAAGACTGTAATTGAGCAATACCGCATGTTGGGATTAAGGCTGTTATTGGAGGTATTATCATTACAAGAAAAAAAAAAAAATTGGGTCAAATTATGGGTAAGTGGAATCCGCTGCCATGGCAGATGGTTGGTGATTGAGGGGCGCGGACCGGGAGGGGAGGACGGGGAATATTCACGGGGATTGTCGGCGGAGGACCGCCGCCGCTGCCACCGGACCTCGGTTCTGACAAGGGTTGATCTGCGGGTCACAGCCGATATCCAACAAACTGACAGAAAATCCATAAAACCATCTCGCTTAAACAATAAAACATGAGCTTCTACAGGCCAAAATGACACTGGATCACCGAACGATGATGGACATTTAGTGCTCTCCATGCAGCGTCCAACATTTGGAATTGCGTTTCACGAGAGCTGTGAGGGCCATTTTAGTGATGGATTGTTTTAATAGCAGTCAGTAAGAATCCCTGACATGCCACCTGATCTGATGTGGGCCGAGGGAAACTTATGACTTGGCACAAGTTGCTAGCTGACGGATATTTACTGGTTGGTCAGAAGCTTGTTTATGAAGATTTGCTGTGCAGTTCGTACTGATTACAATGCATTAGGATTATCACATACACTGATTTGGTGTTAGTCAAATACAATATGTCTTAACGGTTGTGTTTTTGTGTGTTTTATGTACCAGTTAAATAACTATGGCAAGTTCAGTTAAGAAAATGCTGTATATATCAAACCCAACTTTAAGAAAATTGACTTGTAATCGTAGCCATATCAGACAGTTTGAAATTGGCCTCTGTCTTTAAGAACCTCTTTCCATTTCCGACACGCCCCCTTTAGCACATCATCACTACAATGGTTTTCCATGATGCCCTTAGCAATTTGTAGTGAGTCTATTTATATTTTCTCATTTGAATCCCTGAGCAAGAGCTAAAATATAACAAAACATTGTAGGAGATTGAGTCACAGTCCAATAAAACCAAGTCGAAGTATTTAGCTTCCTTTTCCAGAACTAAAGCAAACCAAAAGAACTGTATGCCTACAAAGGAACAAGGTGCTATCATTACAAATGTCTACAAAACATTTTTAAGTTTTACATTGCCTTGTTTCCATTAAATTAATACATGCAATTAAAATCACACATGAATGAGCTTATTCTCGCGATGAGTCGCTAAAAATCACGGCAGCGACACTTGATGTGTTTATTTCTGAGCCATGGCGACGGCGCTCATCTATCAGCCATCAGAGGAAACAGCAGCGTGTTTTTCAGGCGTTGGAGCAGCGAGCTTCTTGTATTTCGGAGCGGCTACATATGCAGCGTTTTTGGCAAATTGTAGTCAGTGATTTTACAGTAGAGCTATGTGTTCAACACTTTTGAAACACAAAGTTGACGTTTGATGAACTGTACAATGCCGTGAGGCCTCTGGTGGAGCCAGCAGCTCATGCTCCAAAGAGGCCAGTGTCTGCAGAAAAGTGCGTTGCTTGCTGTGTGCAAACTAGTGTGACTAAAACTGTTTCCATTGACAGTTTAGCAAAATAGACAAATTTCAATACGTTGAGAAATTACATTCTAGCGCAAAATCTGTTAGCAATAAACATGAGTTTTTTTATTTTATTTTTTTTTATTGCCACGTTTCCCATAAAGCAAATTTATTTTCGTCCTTCCAATTTGGCAATTTTATGGTGAAAAGAAACGCATCTCAGGTTGACATGCTGACAGACCACTGCCAAAGAAAAGAGCGCTGAAATTAAACCAGAAGCACAAATACCCAATCTGATTATGGCAAAAAATTTTTTTTAGCAATTTACCAAAAACCTATTTACTTGATTTCCATGCTTAAAACCCTTGACTTTGACAGAAAATAGGAGTAATGCACACTTCATAGATCCCTTGATGCACAGATCCTGATGGAAAACCCTTTGATATTTGGAACAGAAAGCAACACATTATTTATGGGAACACACAGAACAACCCAACCATTTTTTTTTTCTCTTTGATATCCAGCATTATGAAACTGTATATTTGCATTAAAGTGCATAATTTTTTTTTTTTTTTCATCAGTCAAGTTCTCCCATGGCCAGCATGAGGTGGGATGTGCATTTAAACTCTTTAGGATTTAAAAAGTCTTGCAAACTGCTGTGGAATCATCAAGTTTATTTCCCTGTACTTTGTAAGCTGCTTAAGTCCTGTGCCAGCTTAGCATTGCCATATTAACATCACCCAGTGAGACAGCTCTGACAAGCTCCCTTCCTCCACAGTTTGCCTCTCGCTTCCACAGAGCTGAGTGGCACTGAGGAAAAAGAAACGTCTTAAAAAAAAAAAAATCATCTTATAAACTGACACGCACGACCACACAATTACACACGAGTGCAAGACTCTTGCTTCACAAACTTAAACATATACACATTTACTAACACCTACAGTTCAGGTTTTTATTTTTCAACCACACATGTTTTTTTTTCTCTACCAACAGGATGAAAAAGTATTTATAACTGTGATGGCTGACGAAGCTCAGTGTCGTTTCACCAGATGATCAGCAGCGTTTGCCCCATGCTTGTGTCTCTGGCTGGCATCCCGCATTTCGCCTCCTCTTAGTTTCACTGAATAAGTGGAGGAATTATTAAGACTCTCAAATCAGTTTACGATATTTGCATGCTGGCCATTTTACAACAGATGTCACCACAAAGCAATTTGTAAGACAAACTGATTCAATTTATGTCCAATTACACAAGATCCAATTAGGTCCAAACCAGTCATATAGTAAGATTTAGATCTGAAGTCAAGTTTATCTGCACAGCACAGTTCAGCAGCAAGTGCTCTATAATATAAAAACATAACACAGGAACCAAATATGAAGCAAATATTACATTTAAGTCAAATGCCATCATTATAATCATCGACTAACATAAACCCATTAACAGTGCTATTGATCATTTGTCTGGTTGTAATCAAAGGCAGCTGTAAACCGGATTAAAGGAACTCAGTGTTTCAGCAGTTTTGCAGTTTTCTGGAAGTTTGTTCCAGATTTGTGATGCATTGAAGCTGAATGCTGATCATTTAATGGCAACTGGCGAAAGGAAGGACAGATAAAATATCTTTGCTGCTGCAGCCGGCTGAGGGTTGAGAAGAGTGGCAGGGAATAAAAAAACAACACGGTACTGTTCCAGCAGTCATACTTTTAAAAATCGTTTTGAGTCACCAGACAGCTTCACCCTCTGCTTATTCGCTGCTTGCTCTATTTCTACACCACACATCGCCTCGTAGAAACGCTTTCTATAAGAAGGAAAAACAAAAAATACACAAACAGAATTAACAGCATTAATGGTTCAATTTACGGCTTTGCTAAAGAAAAAGAGACATCGTAACACTGAGTGAGAGGTGCTTTTTATATTGTGCACCATGGTGAGGAAAACAAAAAAATTCTGTAAGTTAGTTGGTTTTCATTAGATAAGGGTGTGAAGCTCCTTTTCATTTTGGGCCATATCAAGGTCATGATTTTCTTAAATGGCCAGTTGTGGCAGAATATGTTAATAAAACTACCCATTTGATATTTACACTCAAAACAAGAAAATGGAGCTCCGACTTAAAACAACTGAGTTTGTTACCTGTAATCCAATTAAGTTTGTCAGATTTACTTTATTTACATTTGTTTAACATGGCAGCCTGATAAACTTAATATATTTATTTAGTTAAATATTATTCAAGTACTTGTAACAAATTAAATACAATTTTTTTAAAGCTGGATGACATGATTTTTTTTTTCAGTGTACAGCTGTGTTTCCATTGACCGTATTAACTGCGCAAATTGGAATTACAAAAACAAATTTGCTCAATTGAAACACGGCAGTTTTGAAAAATAGTCATGTTTACGATAGGATGAGATGGTTTTGTGGCTTTACTGAAATTGATGTACGTAAGAAAAACATCAATGGAAACAATTTTTAGGCATCACCAGTCATGTGATCAACAAACATATGTTGCTACTGACAACAGGAAGTGGTAGGAGGGATCATGTTGCCGCGTGTTTTTTCATGACTTAATGCCATGATGATTTTAGTTCTATTTCATATTTAATGGAATCACCGCAATTGTGAATTTTTATTTCTTTTACTATCGATTGGTAATGGAAACGTTGCTTATAACAAAATATTTTTATTCCATGTCATTTTGTGTAGATGCTGAGTCTTTGGCTGCTGACCCAGTGAGAAAAAAGCAAATACCGAAGCAGTTTAATTGAAAGGCAGAGTTCCAAAAACACGTCACTCTTGATGGTTTGACACACAACAGTAAAGTACGGCTTTCGTTTGATGTGTTTCTGTGGCTAAGGCTGAAAAAATATGGTTGGTTTCTTTTCTTTTTCTTTGTTTTTTTTGTTTTTTTTTTGCTTTTTTTTTTGGAAGGTGTAAGAGTCAATTACTGATCATTCAAGCTAAATAAAACTTTATTTCAGTGCACAATTACAGCATATGTCAAACGTGTCAGAGAAAGGAGGCTGTGGTTGAATTGTAAACATTATTGATTGGGTTGCTGTCTGGTTCTGTCAGATTTAGTTTCCCATGCGCTGAACATTCACATTTTTACCAGCTTTTTAGTTTTAGTTTCGCGTGATGACACATTGTGTGTTTATTTATTTATTATTGTTTATTTATTTCCTGCATCTAAATGTGAGTAATTCCTCTCCCGGGTTGTGAACACAGCAGTTTGGCGTCTGACAGGCCCGGCGCCTCGTTTCCCCCGTTCTGTCAGCGACTACATTTAACACACATAAGCCTCTTACCTTTTTCACAGAGATGGACTTTTATCGCTCTGTAGAAAAAACAAAACAAAAAAAAAGTAAACATTGTTATTTCTTGAAGCAAGAAATTGTGTTCGCCTGTCAAACTGACTTCTTGAGCCAATGTAAAGCAGTGAATTTGGTGGAAAGCTCAAATGTAATTCTATTCACGATGGCTCTGTAACCTGTCAGTATTGTTGCATTCATATTATATATCAGGCTGGTTTTCCTCCGGGGTCTCACTCACTTCAAAGCCTTCAGTTTTTATAATAAAGACGTTATAATGGAAACGGGGAAAACTCTGCATTTCCATACTTTCTCCTCTAAGTTATTACTGTTGCTCACATTTCAGCATAAAAACTAAATATTTATTACACAGCATATCTTCACTGAGGGATCGGTGGTTGGCAGAGAGGAGTCTGTGTAATTTATAATATAGGATGTAAGATTTATCTGTGTAATGAGAACAGAGCAGCCAGTGTATTGCGCTGATTGATTGGGCCCTGGCTAAATAAACCCAGCGAATTCATGCTCCCTTAATGCCCCGGATCCCAAGCAGCCGTATTAACCCAGATGCATTACAATAAAATATTCACCTCTCTGGGCTCGTGGATATATCACAAAGTCGTCAGAGGTTACAATAACGTGGCGCCGGTGCGATCGGGGGTCGGCCCTTTCCCACCCCCCGTTTCTTCGTTCGCCTTCCTCTTTCTGGCAAAGCGGGGCGAGCATGTCAGAGACAGACCACAGGGTGGGGTAGGAGGACACATTTAGCCATATGTCTTTACTCCACCACACTGCAGCTGTGGAGGAAGCTGGGAGCAGAGCCCAATTCATCACTCAGTTTGTGTACAAGCTCTGATTTGTTGCATGTTCAGGCTTTCTATGCGCGTGTTTATTATTTTGTGCCTTCCAAACAAGACTAATGGCATATGTTGTTAAAACACACACACACACACACACACATTTATTTGTTCTTGATAGGCCTTGATATGCATTCCTTTTGTTAAGCAGCATATCCCATCATGTGGGTGTTGCGAGTTGCCCAGAGGATGCATTGTTGGCGAAATAATAGCTGCAAATGCGTTTCGCCTACATCCGGAAAGGCAGTTCAATCACACCCTTTAACATCCAGCTGAAAATTTTCACCGTGGCATAAACTTTCATAAAATTGACAGCAGAGACGTATTAAGGCGGCGTTTCTCAGCACGGAGGGCTGAGCGATGCAACGCTCGGACACGCTGGCAGCGTTGGACGCGCGGGGAAGACGAACGCTTTCCCCGATGAACGCCGAGACGTTAATGCAATTTAGAGATGAGTAACAGGGAGAGACATACAGCGTATTATCAACTAATGGCTTTGGTTTTGCCATCCGTCTGACCGCAAATGTGCATGCTAATATAAATAACATTACAAACGGCGCCCGGATGATAACAATAAAAGCAAAAAGCAGGAGCACAGACCATGAAATGCAGAAAAAACTGGTTAATAACGTAAAACACTAGTTCAGGCTCAGTTTTAGAGAGAGAACAGAAATGTTTTTCAGGATGTAGATATCATCAACCAAACACCTTCAAATAAGGTCTGTGCATAAATATATCTTTGAAAACATCCAGTGTTTTAATGAGTCATTTTGGGTCTGTTAGAAGTTTGTCTTTTTGCTCTTTGTCTTTATATGAAGTTCTGCTCGATTCTCTTCTGCCTTCAGTGCTCCGTCTGGGATTTTTCCCTTTGAGTTCGATTTCTCAGGTTGAATTTCCTCCGGGCCAATCAGCAAACAGAAGGAGAAGTTGTGAACGATGACGTGGATTTTCTGAGCTGTTGTAGAATCCTGGTGAGCCTGTTGTTTGGCAGCAGAGGAAGTGAACGAGGCCGGTCTCGCCACGCCTCCAAATGTTAACAGCCACCTGTGGCTCGGCTTTTCTCTCTTCGCAGTGGAGGATGGTTGTTTGCAGCCCAGGCAATTTCCAGAAAGCTTGGTAGCATCAAACTGGTTTGTTACATATGTCACAGCAAATGTAAGCAATTGGGTAAAGTATCGAGCTTCAGCAGAGGCCAAGCCTCCAGGAAGCAATCACGTCTCAGTAGTCAAAAGCTCAGACACTTTGCAAGAAGCAAAGCGTCGAACAAGGGGCTGATTTTCACCAGGCTGGATCTGATGCCTTTCTTCTTTCTCTTGGCAATACCCCAGGGACCCTGTAGAGGGAGCAATAGTTTGCTTACTAACAGCACATGGAGGCACAAAGAAGGTGTTGGTATTTGTGTCAGTTTGGGAAGGGAAGGTGCCAGGTCCTTTTATATTCAGAAAGCTCTTTAAAATTTCCCAGTAGATTACTCCCCAAGTCATCACTGACTGACTGTGGAAACTTCCCACTGATTCTGAGGCAACTTGGATTTTCTTCTTCTCCACTTGATTTCTCAATAAAATGAAGAATTGAATTCGACCCGATACCAAGTAAATGCAGGGCCAGTATTGTCAATACCAAAATGTACACTTTTTATTTAAGTTGATATATGATAAAATGTCTGACCTTTGGGTGTGGTTGTGCATATTTTGTCCCAAGTTTGGAAAAAAAAAATTCAAAGAAAGAAAAACATAAACTTTATAGACGTGTACAAATTACTTTAATAACATATTAACATGATATGTGTGCATTTTTAAAAAAAAAAAAGGACAAATTATCATTTGAGGTCAAATCAAAACAAAATATTTTGAGGTAAAGTTCAAAAACTACAATCAAAAAAACGGAAATAAAATTTCAAGATGAATCTGAAACTGAAGTATGGATCGTATCATGCTGGTATCGATCCGATACTGATATCGACTCGGTGTGGCTCCATCTGCCTATCTGTTTTATAGTTCAATATATATATATATATATATATATATATATATATATATATATATATATATATATAACAATATAGTTATAATAATTTGTATTTTCCTCTCAGAAATCTTCCTAGATTCGTCATTGCTGCTGCAGTTCGTGGTTCTTGTTTTTTCCTGCTTTTGTTTTTATTCTCGATGACTCATTCAAATACATCTTGTTTAACTTTGAACTAGAGGAAAAGCTGAACAGCATTAAGTATCCTGAAGGAGTCTCCTTCCCAAAGTAATTTTCCCTCCCAGCAGCAGTATTAAATTCCGCAGAACTGCATGTATTTTGGCTTCTCCCTGAGTCAGGATCTCGGCATTCAGCATTATCTGTTGTACTGCAGCAGGCTACCATTTAAAAGGAGTGGTAAAAAAAATTTCCGAGTTGCATATTACAAGGAGAAATGAGCTGTAAGTTTCAGCGCCCCCCCCCACCCCCCTCCACACCTCTCGCCTGCAGGGGTGAGCGTTCCTGAGTGTCTGTGGATTATTATTGTCCCCGTCCTCCCAGGATGGGAGCTGGTGGCAGCAGAGCCTCAGATGTATGGAGACGCTAACAGGATTAACAGCTGCACCCCACCACCGCCACCTACTCCAATCTTCACATGTGCATATTAGTGGTCATTTCTATGGTAATGTGGGATAAAAAAAAAGAGAAAAAAAAACACATACCAGTTGAGATTTTAGCAATAGAAACAATGATTAATTGCGCGTTTCTTCACTTTAAGCCGATACCTATCAGATTTACTGCTGGCTGAGTTTTCACCGGTAAACAAATTGTTGTCTAGAGCTCTGATAAAGCAGGCCCTGAGGACAGGAACTAAGTGGGGAGCGGTGTCGCTCTCATGTCGGAGATCTACGTCTACGTCTAAAGCGGCTTTCTATTTATTCATGTCTCAGGTCTTCATTTTTTTTTTTTTCCTGTTGCTCTTTGCCTATACATTAATAAGTGTTTATTATTTTGATCGTCTTAATGAGTGTTCACACAATCAGCAGCCATGGAGGCGTGTGATGCACCCTGCTGATTGAAGCTGGTATATGCTGATGAGATGTGACACCACAGAGAAAACATGCCAGCAGGGGGCAGGATCCTTGTCATGCAGTTGGAGCCCAAACACCATAAATAGTGCTATGCGAAGGTAGTCAGACCCCTGGAACTGTAAAAACACGAATCCCCTTGCCCACCTACTCTGATACCTCTAAATAAAATCCGCTGCAACGCCAAGTGTCTCCAGAAGTCAAATTTCACCTGTTTGTAGTTGAATCCCAGTTTCTTACAGGTCCAGCCGCAGAGTTTGGTTAGAGGGCAGCATTATTTACGTTTTCCATCCACAGTTTGGCTTAGTTTAATTTTCTAGCATCATATAGTAACTATGTCAGTTGTCAAGGAACAGCGCATAAACATGACTTAACAGAAATTTGACTTTGCAATCTTGGTACCTTGTAGTTGGGCCTCTGTCTCTTTAAGAAGCTCCTGCTCTTTCCGTCACTCCGCCTTCAGGAAGTCATCGTTATGCCGTTTACAAACGTTTTCAGGAGCGTTGAAGTGAGAAGTAGTTCCTATGATGAGCTCAGCAGTACCATCTGCTGTTTACTGATTGCAGCTGCCGCTAGTCTGGAGGAACTTAGTGGTGGAGGGAGTGCTCTGTCAGGCAGAAGCTCAGCTTGACTCCACGTATGTTTTTGATGAGGAAATAGCTTTATAATGTGATATAAAGCTCAAAACGGTACATTTTAGTTAACATCCCCCTTTAAAGGAGTTTTATGAACAGGGAACAATTTGTGCAGGGGTTTAAAACTGGCAACCTACTAAGACTTATAACAGAGGGAGCGTGGTAACCCTGGAGGAGTTGCAGTGGTCCACAGCTCAGATGGGAGAATCTGTTGACAGAACAATCATTTTTAAGAAAGAGTAGCAAAAAGAAAGTCATTTTAGCTAAATATAGGGTGATTGAAACCTGTTTGCACCTCTCTGTGAAACATTTAACTTCAGCTTTTGAAATGTCCAGATGTAAGTCTAGTTCAACACCTGCGGCTGGAGCTGAAAACTGATACCTACAGACACAGTTTCGTTGTACTTTTCAGGTTTTATTTGTTAAAATGTCTGTTTATCTTTGAGCAAACTTGTTATTGCTGTTTTCACCCAGTCCTTTTTAGCTCGCAGTGATTTCCCTGTTATTGTTGCGCGTGTGTGGTGTGCGCGCGCGCGCGTGTGAGTCTCAGTCAAACAGCCCTGAGGGTTTAACCAGGTTGGCGTTGCTCCACATGGAGGAGACACTGAGTTGGCTGCTGATATCCCTGCTAATAAAGACATCACATCCAACAAGCACGCGCTCACGTCCCTGGCATGACAAATAATGCCATTAACCCTACCACCCAAACCAGCCATTTTGATTGATGTGCAAGCAGATGTGAATGATGCACTCCTGTGTATTTAAATCAGCCCTGTGCTTTGATTGCTGTGACCGTTACAGCTGGTCAGCATTCCAATTAAAACCAGAAATGTTGCATGGGACGTTTATGGGTGTGAAGCTCAAATCGGATCGTTGCATGACTCGGATTCGCAGCGGCTTCTCTGGATGTGCATGGGATGCCTTTAATATATCACCAGGTGGCAGCATTTATGTAGAGAATGAAGGGGAGCGGCTCTGGATCTAAATTCCTGCACCTTTACTCCACAGACCTCCTTTTGTTTCAAAGACATGGCGAAAGCCTTTGCATATTTCCTATGTGAAATGAAGGTAGACATTTCAGAGGATTTGATACCTCAGTCTCTCATAATTATAAAATGGAAGTCGTTCAGTGCAGATAAAATTTTAATGGCTCATTTATAATTTACAACAACAGATGGGCATTCTGGCACATGGGTTTTAGGATGCATGTGAAATGCCATTTTTCAGGGGTGGTTGTGTGCTTTGTATGATTACACGGTGATTGGGTCGTTTTATTTTGTTTACCCAAATGATCTCCTGGGAGAGTAAATCTGAGACCTTTCCGACTGTGGATCTTTATGGCTGTTGAAGGTCAGTGCTAACTTTTCAAATAATCACACATTAACACAATTAGTCAAAAAAAAACAAAAAAACAAAAAACTAAACAGTAGTCTTCTTGCTTCATAATCACATATAAACTGGCTAGTTATTTTGTAAGGTTTCACATTATTGTTGTTTTAGGATTGTCTAACTCTCAGGTGGTTCTGATTTAAAGGGCCTTGATGAAACGGTTTCCACTCAGCGAAGGCTTGATAAATCTCAAACATTCCCAGTTCAGTCTCGTTTTGATCCGTCTGTCATACATGAGATGGACGCGACTATTCCAGACATTTTAGAAATGTTAGGCCACAAAGAAGATGCTAGCTTTAGCAGTAGCAGCTAATGTTTAGGTATCTATTCCTGTGGTGCTTATGAATTTTTATGAGTTTTTATGAAATGTTCAAACTAGTTTACAATAAATCAGAGTTTAAATATTCCATTTATTATGGTTTTTGTTCAATCTTGAAGCACATGCCATCATATAAAGGTCTCATAATAACTGGCTTAAGGTAAACTTGCAAAGCAACAGGATTTAAATGGGGGTAATAAAGCCCTGTCCTTTTTGTTGCTGGTCCAACATACCTGATGTGGTCGTTTCCTCTCCAGCGTGAAATCACGTTTTACTGCGTCCTGCTAATGACCTAATTATTAGATTTACGGGTATTAAAGCAGAAACGCATCTAAAAGTTGCAGGAGGCTGTCCCATGCGTGGTCTATGCAGACCCCACACATCCTGGACACAAACTGTTTACACTGCTACCTTTGAGTAACAGAGTGCTGTTTTTAAAACTACAGAGACAGTTTCTTCCCCAAGACGCCTATAAAGAACACTTTACAGTCCGCTCCTCAATTGTGAAATAAAAATGCAAATATATCCACTATTCTCACCTGTTTATACGTGTTGGGTGTGATTGTGCTGAGTGCTGTGATTGAGTCCAACTCAATTTTTAATTTTTTTACATTTACACAGCTTGGCCGATAAACTTGATTCTGAATTTGAGAGCTTTAATCCAGATTGCTCTGAAGAAAATTTCAGGATAAATTTGAAGGTGTTTTTACTATTGTCCCAACTTTAACCTCTCATAAAACTGATTGCATTTTAACATAATCTCCATCATCCATCTCCATCTCCCCCTGGACTGTCCTTCAGTCAGTGAACGGCGTCCGACCCAGAAGCTCTGAAAGGGGCTGAATGACTGTTTTAATAAACCAAATTGTAGCCAGAACAGCCTGAACCCAAATCAGATTGACGAGATGATGATTTGACTTATGGCGATGTTTGCCGAGCGGTCCGTGTGTACTGCGTTGCTCAAATGTCTGCGTGTGGGTTTGCTAGCACGTACACACACCACACGAACACACACACGCACATGATTTGTTGGGTTGATTGCATTAGGTGCTCAAAGTTGGTCCCCATGGAGGAGCCACACGCTTGTTGTACCCCAGCTGTAGCTGAGATGTAATATTTCACCAGCAGCACCATTACACTCTTGATGGGCCAAACCCAATCTTCTGCTTCTTTGTGTCTCTCCGGCAATGTGGAAAACAGAGTGCAACACGGTGAAAGGAAGCGCTGTGTTCATTTGAGATGAAGCAGGCATGCAAAAGGGAGTGTGAGGCAACATCTGCTTAAGATTTGCTTCTTAGACAGGCATTTTCTTTGGATTTGAGAAGCAAGAAAAGTTAAACGCCGGTTTGAAGAGTTTAAGACTACCAAACCGGAAAGTCTACAAGTTACAACATTTAAGTCCTTTCGTAGATTTTGATTTAGTTTTAGATTCCAGAGGACGACTGTGTGTTTCATGTCATTTGTGACTAAGGTCTGGTTGTTTTTTCTGTTTGAGCGGCAGCTTTCTGAAAATGACTCAGCTTCTACGCTCTCAGTATCTCAATGTACCCAACAGCTACCTTCACAAAACAAAAGACCCGCCGTCAGCACGCACGCATCAGCTTCATTCGGCCAATTCAGCCTCCATTTTAACTTGTCCCACCAACAGCAGATGGTCCAAGTACAAGCGCGTTCCTCATTTAGGATTAATTCTACATCTGTTGCGTCTGTTTAGCATATAATGAAAATCCTGTCTGTTTTAAAGGATGCAGCCCTCTGTCATTCCACTCTACGCTTGTGTTTTGGAGAAGAAATCGACCTTTTCACTGAATAATCTCTCTCCATTGTCTCTGCTGATTACCCCTATTGTCATCAATTTACAGGCATTTAGGGCGGTGGAGTGTTGGACTAACAGCAGCAAGAGGAGAAGCGATTAACATCAGCAGCTGCTTATAGAAAGACATTGACGTACATGAAGGAGCTGAGCAAACGGTGGAAAGGGTTTGTCATTTTGAGGCTGCTGATGCCATGGTCAAGTCTGCAGCGTCCTTCCGAAATTTACACCATTTTTACGCCATTTTCTATGGCGTAAATCTACGCCATAGAGATTTTATGTGATTGGCTAACACATAGTATTGGGTAATTGTGTGGAGGATGGGAAAGAATACCTGAATTTTAAAGTTTTTTTTTTTTTTTTTTTTTTAACAAATACAAATCTTAAATGTGGAATCTGGTGAAATAAATTACAAATAAAAGTCCTTGGGAGTAAAGCTCTACTGAATTGGTATGTAGAGGCTGATCTTCTAAAAAAGCTCAAGTTTGGTCAGATTTGATGGAGAGCATCTTTGAACATCACCTGAATATTGCCTGTGTCGTTTATGTCCGGACTTTGACTTGGCCATTCAGATGTGCTTTGGTCTAAACAATCCCATCTGTACTAAGGCTGTAGGTTTAGGTTTGGTGATACCTTACGTATTTAGATGCATCTTCCTGTCAGCTGTCTTGTGACTTCTGTAAAAACGGAATGTCAACAGCACTCTGCAGAAGCAATCATAACTTCCTGTTTTTTTTAATACCAAACAGTCATCTACATGCCCCAGAAAGTTCAGTTTTGGCCGGTTTGCAGGGGTGACACATCTTTACATTTTGTCATTACCATTAAAGATGTGGACTGAAGTGAAATTGACGGTTTTGAGCTCGATGTCATGTTATTTTATTCCATCACGAGAGGCATACTTAGAACCGATCCTTTCATGCATGTTTGTGAAGTCGCTCAATCTCCCGCGGCAACCATTCGGGCACGATGGTTGCCGAATGGCACTTTGCTCATACAAAGCACCGCCTATTTCCACAAATCTCCTCCTCAGATCTGCGTTGTCCAGTCGAGCTTCCGACTCATAGAGTTTTCCTGAACCCCGCCTTCCTCAGTCAGCTCCTCCAGACTAGCAGCAGCAGCAGTTATCAACAGCTGGTGGAGCTGAGCTCATTATGAACTACAACGCTACTAACAACGGTTGTAAAACCACCTAATGAGAAGCATTACTGTAATGATGTAGTAGTAGAAGTTCATCTGGTTCAGAGCTAGATGAACTTCTTAAAGAGACAGAGGCCCAATTTCAAGGCATCAGATTGGGAAATCAATTTTCATTGAAGTTATTTTTCATATACACAGCATTTTTATAACAACTGAAAGTGATACAGTTACCTGATGGTGCTATAAAATGGCACTAAGTGCTTGGAAAAAAAACAGAACATCCCCTCTAAGCTGTGAATTACTCGAGTTCAGAGCTGGATGAATTGTTTATAACCCAACCCTCCTTTAAACCTCTCCACAGCTCTAACCCTGACCCTGGTGTGTTCGCTGGTTTCATTATGCTATTTGGTCACTGACAATCCTCACAGGGCAGCTGGACTCATACTAATACACACAAACAAGAACTATTTTGTTTTTTTAGGTGATTTTTTTTTTTTGAAGACAGTGGGGTTCACTGAATGTCATTTAGACTGAAGTGGGGGGAATCCGTATGGAAGCCACTTTTTATAGGTTTATCCTCTACACTTTACAATAACGCACTAATTTATGTTGGTTTATCATATAAAACAGTGGAGTTTGTGGATAGAGGACGGCAAAAATTGAAATTGTTCAAGGTGTGTCGTTACTTGTAATCATTACTTGCAGTGTTTGTAGTGCTACATCATGAAAAGCAGACAGCAGGTTTCAATATGATTTTGTCTTGTATTGATTATGAAACAAACGACGTGCAGTTTTAACTGTCGGCATTGTAATGTAGTTAATGACTCCATTTGTGTTATTGAAGGAAGAATTCATGATGTCGCAAATGAAAATAATTGAATACATTTAGGAAAACGAACTAAACTGAACCCGGACCATTTATTTGAGAAAATCATTTGCGCAACTCAGTTCATTACGGAGACACAGAAGGAAGCAAAGTACGGCGCACATTCTTAAATCAGGATTTTGTTACATCCCATCCAATGCTGCCGTCCAGCACATTAACATGTGCACAGCATTTTAGGGAGTTTAATTATATTTGCAAGAGTTACTTTATGTCCAGCTGCAGATTTTCAATTTTTATTCTCGCTCCTCAATCGGTCCCCGTTCACCTAAATGACTCAGGCCATTATACTTTATTGGCTGAGCCACAGAATAAAACACTGATTCATTTGAATGATTTGGGAGTTGAACTACTTTCCCTAATTGCAACTTTGTTGCCATGGTGACGCTTCATTTTGGCAGTACAGCACAGAGCATTGAAGATAGATTAAGCCACCCATTTGCCACATGTTGGCTGTTTGGCCATATGCACTCATTTCTGACACCAGATTTATGCTCTCATATGAGCTGCGCTTGAAATATATTTATATATTTTTTTCTGTACAGAGGAGCAGTGCCATATCTTATCCCTGACCCTCATGTTTACTAACATCTGGTTCATTAACCTCTTCTGGTGCCTGCAAAAGAGAGTCTTCCCCCCCAACTCCCAACAAACTAGCGTGAGCCGGCCCCTCAGTCCAGGAGCGCTGCCAACCGGACAGCAGGTGGCTGCATAAGCCAGTGGACTCAAGAAAAAAAGATTGATCACCGCTCTAATACCTTTGGATTCAAATGTGTGAAACGGCTGCCGATGTGATTGGATGTTTTGTATAAACTACAAGCCACATTCTGGAACTGTCCCACTGAGTCATTTAGAGTCCACTTTGGGTCCAAATATGGCAGCTCTGTGTCAAGATCTTGGTTAATCTCCCCAGCTGGGATGCTTTCTAGCCCCGTGTAAAATGATTTTAGGGCATTTCCACTTCTCTTCTTTTGTTTTTTTGTTTTTTTTTTTGTTTTTCCAAAAGCTGTTTTTCTCAACACCTGTTCAGGTGATCATAGTCTGACATTGTGAAATTATTAAAAATGCACAAAAGAATGAGTCACCAAGTGTCCAGAAACACGATTTGCTGATTGCTAAGAAGAACAACTAAGAAGTGCACCAGAAGAAAAGCCAAAGCACGTTCCATTTGGTAAACTCATGTTTTAATCATAGAACTTGGAAAAAAAAAAAAAAAAGTTCCTTCAAAATGTGATTTACTTAATATCCTCTCAGTTGTGTTTGTTTCTATAGCAGGGTCCAAAGTCCAGCTATTTATGTGATTTTAAATGTGGATGCTACTGGAGTAGTAAACCCAAGAAGTGACTGAAAACATGGAAATCATATACAGTATCAATATAATATTGTTATATAGCAGTTATTGTGACTACAAACGTCTTGGATATTGTGTAAAACAGACTTTTTTGAGCTATGTATTATGCTATGTTATACCCTCGTCAGAATCGTACCTGACTGTTGCTTTGATTCTTTCATGCATGTCTCGGCCTCTGAGCTGCAGTCTCCAGTAGAGTTTCTGCCTTGCAGAGCGCTCCCCTCCCACCTCTCCTCCACTCGGCTCCTCAGACTAGCAGCAGCAGTCGTTAGCAAACACCTGATGCGTCTGCGGGTTAGCTGAACTCAGATTTACTCCTCATGCAGGGATCAAAGCTTCACTCACAGCCTTTCGCCCCTGCTTGCACTCTCTCAAATTGAGGAGAGTCGTTGCCAAGCAACCGTTTCAGCCAATAAAATGACCACTCTAATTTGGGACACACCCAAAAGAAGGTGGGACTTGTGTGGCTACAATAGATGGCTGCATGTCGTCGCCACCTGGTGGATGGAGGGAAAACAACTGCAGCTTTCTGCTCCGCGTTCCAAGTTTCAGGACATTTTGAAATGTTTTTATAAGAATATTCATTTATCAGTTTAATGGTTTTCCAGCTGGGCAACACATAGAGAAGGATTTGGACAACAAACCTCTGTTCTATTTGTCACAGTCTGGATTAGAACATGTTTTTTGTCTTTTTATAATTTAATTATCATGATGTAAAGTGATGTGTTCAAAAGCTTTTTGTTTCCCTCTCTGACTGCAGTATGCTTAGAGAAGTGGATTTGAGGAAATATTAACTGTAGTTAAACCAACAGTTGAATCATCTGGGATTTTTTGCTATTTTTCAGAAATATTAACATCTTTTAAATCTGACTTACTACTGATGTCAACACTGCTGTTCATGCCTAAGAATTCCCATTATAAGAGTAATTTTACATTAAGCATGTTCCTGTGCTTCATCTGCCCCACCCCACTCCCCCCTCCACCCCCCACGCTGTTGCAAGATCAATATCGTTCTGTCTTCCAGAGAGCAGACACACATCCATGCAATAAGGCATTAGATTACATGACAAATCTCTAATGGCTCCTAATCATGAAATATTAAAAAAGCCAATGCAATTATTGAGAAATTATGTCATTCTCAATTTTCAGCCCACATGCTAAAATTATACGGAAACGTTTAATTGACGTGATTCACGTCCTGGAGAATGTTTTGATCGTGACCTTAGGAATTACGTGAACTTGTGCTTATTATATGGGAGAAGGCAATAAGAAGAGAAGAGAAGGAGAGCGACCTTTGATGCTGATCTTTTTTGTCACCTCTCTTTGCTACCGGCCACGTCTCTAGCGAGGCAAAAGCTAATTTCATTAAGAAATGTGGGGGGGGGGATGGTTTATGCTCGCCTCTCAGTTGTGCTCGCGTTGTATACTTGCTGTCCTCATTTTTGCCTTTCGGAAGCCTGAGAGGACGTGATGGATGCTCGAGTCTGCGGCTAAAACATTGTTCCTGGCTAATGAAAATCAAATGGTGCACGGATGATTCAGAGCATAATCACGCGAGGGTGTGCACCTCACCGAGTCATCAGTCCTGGACTGGACTGTGGAAGTAGTGAGAATCTGTTTTCTTTAATCCACTTTCTGCCTCTCGCACTTCTATCGCTGTTCCTTCAGCACACGGGTGAGCAGTGCAAGGTAGATTGCGCAGGGAAAGCACTCAGAACGGAGCTTTATCTCTTTTTACCAGCTGCTCTCTGCTCCTATCTATAGAGGGAGCAGGAGAGGAAACCCGGTGCTGTGGTTCTGTTGCTGGGCTCCACAATGAAACCAGGGGGGGGGGGGGGGGGGCTTAATGCAAACCAATAATTATGGCTTACCTCTGGCTGCAGTCAACATGACCAGGCAGGCCGGAGAATATTCTAAAATCACCCTTAGCCTTTTTCTGAAACGGTTTTCCATCGCTGTTTTTGTTTGCGATCGTTTGACATGTTTCTCACATCCTTCTGACAGCGATTGAACAAAAGTTGTGCTAAATCCGGGGAATCGTTGAAGTGAATAAAGGCGTCGTTTGAGAATGATGGGATCTTTCGTTCAGATGTGGAGAGGATATATTACCTGCCTCAGAAGCTGTAAGCGACATAGTGTGAAAGTAAAACCTCCACAAAGGTGTTTGCTGCTGTTATTGTTTTGCCTATTTGAGGCACTACGAGCTATTTCCTAAAACTGATCTTGTAATTTTTCCATTTTCTTTAATTTGTCATTAGATCGAAGAAGAAACTACAGGATTACTGAGGCAAAGGGAGGAGGTTCCTTTGTTAGTATTTGTTTTTCTCTAATATTATTATTCTCCTTAATTAACTGAATTAATATTGTCATTATTGATTTTGTTGTAGGTAGTCGTTGCATTTATTTACACTTCTGTGCCTCTGTTGAAAATGTGGTTACATTTATCACTTGCTATAAATCTATCTGGCCTTTATGTCCTTCTGGAAAACATTTGTTTAAATTAGATCTTAAAGAGAAAATGATAACAGGGCATCTACTAGCACTGCTAGTGGTAGTTATTAGTCCTTCTGGAATGTTGTGATGGTTTTTCTGTGATTGCTGTGGTCTAAAGTTGTTGATTTTGTGGCAGCTTTTTAAAATAATTGCGGTCAAAATTGCATTTTTTATTTTTATTTTTTTTAACTTTATTTTTGCCATAACATAACCTTTCCAAAAACAACAACAACAACAAAAAAAAACACATTTTAACACAGTTAACCGGTAACATTTTCAGGAACCTTCTTCAGTGAGAGGGCCGAGGTGATTGGTCAAAATTCAGCTGAGTGTAGTGGAAGTACAGAAATCGCTACGGTGTTTGGTCAGGTTTGCAGAAAAGTTGCGATGAATGATGAAAATTGCAAGTTCGCTCAGCCGGCATTTAAAGCACTTAGTTAAATAATGGGATGAAGTGTTAAAGTTTGAAGGAAATTGTCTCTCTATTTGTCTACTGTGATGAAAAAGATACTAATATTATATTCCCCACTCCTTCAGAGAACGCATTGGTTTACATTTTGGACGTTCATATATTTTAATCACTCTCTTCTGGGCTAAATTAAACCTTCTTCCCTGTTTATTAAACTGATTACTACTATTGTTATTGATGCTAAAACTGTGTGTGTCTGAGAGTGGAAGGGAGCGTTGGCCTCTGCTACCCCCATTCAGCATGTTAATTGCAGAAATATTAGTGCCGTTCCTCATGCAGTCAGACACTGGTGATTAAAATCAAAAACTGTGTTCAGCATTTTTTTGGTTCTAATCTGTGAAGCTGAGCCTCTGATTTGTAATTAAAGCTGCAGTATCATTTAGATTAGCGCTTCTGCTGACTGGAACACATACTGTCCCGCTCTCTAATCCAAATTTAGTTTAATGAAAACTTCAACAGAGCCGGCTCCAAAGCTCACACTCCTTTTATCCAGATTTGCTTTTTTTTTTTTTTTTTTTTTTTTTTTTTTTTACAAATTCTGGTTGCGGATGTTTGAGATTATTCACTTGACCAGTTGATAAACTGGGATTTTTCTTATTCTTCTTCCATTGAAGATTTAGGTGAACGGACTCAGCAGAAATAGGATTGAGTGTTATTATGGCTTTAGTATCATCGGATTTGCTGCTTATAGTAAATACTGGATTAGTGCAGAGAAACGGCAATAGCTTGCAGAAATCTGTAGCAACGCTTCCAACCAGATGCTTGTGGGGCCTCGGCTTGTGTGTGCGTGTGTGTGTGTGTGTCTGGACGTTTGGTGACTATTAGTTCCTACAGCACCTGTGTGGAGCCGTGTTGCTTCCTTCTTCCTGGGCGTGGCAGAGCAGCCGTCACTGATTGGCTGAGACACCAGCTGCTGTCACGTTTCAGGACATCTAGATGCATCTGTCACGGGTGACCAAAAACACATCGCTCAGCATAAAAATAGCTCAATTTGTTTGTGTTGCTTTTTTTGTTGTTGTTGTTCAGGATTTAATGAAGCATCCAGATTGGATGCAACATAGCGTTCACGAGAAACAGACAAGCTTAAATTTCAGCAGTAACACAAGAAAAAACAAAAATCTCCTCTTTTTTTTCTTTTTGTTTTCTCAGAAAAAATGTTGCACCAATCAAAATATATATATAAAAAAACCTTTTTGCTGTAGAAGATTTCAGTGTAGATGAAGGCTGCAAATCTTAAAGCAGAAACATTTATAGCCAGGGATCTTCATGACAGTTTACTCTCCTGTAGTGAAAGTTATAATATACAACAGAATACGACTGTGTGAGACAGGCTTGCTTGGAGAGAAATATCATGTAGTTTTAGTACGGCGAAATCTCCTGCCCACAAAATACACAGATAACTACAGAAATGCATTCACAGCGAATTACTTCTAGTTCGATCCAATTTTTTAAACCATAAAGTCACATTTATTATTTGTATTTGCTTTGAGTCAACTTTGTAGAAATCAATCCATGAATGTGTTCAAGGCAGATTGGCAGGGTGAAGAACTAACTGTAGTGCATTATTGATGCTAGAGGAGCAGAGGGCAGGGTGTGAACGGCACGTACTGGAGGATGATTGACAGCGCTAAGACCCTCCTCCCGGCGCTCATTGGTTGTTTCTGGTGGAGCAGTGCATTACTGCGTGTCAGTAGGACCACAAAGAGTGACTTATTTTTTCACAGATTACCTGCCTCATGATTACAGTCAGTTTATGTAAAAATAAATATATAAATACACTGTTTTTAAAAGTTCACCCTGCAGATTTAAAGATAGTGTTCTTTGGTCATTCCAGCTGTTCATCATAACAAAACACAGTTTTTTGTGTCAGCTGAATAACACCAATTCTTTAAAAGCACATTATTAAAGCAAATAATAGCAAATAATATGATTGTGAAGATTCCTTATATATATATATATATATATATATATATATATATATATATATATATATCGTTAATTCAGTAAATCAAATAAACCCTGAGGGTCATTTTCCACAAGAAAAGGAGCCAAAACAGAAATCCAGCCTGGACTTTTAATGACTTAATATTGCAATAGCAGAAAGGATTTGGTGACAATAAGCCAACTTTATTGGCATTTCGGGTTTCAAGCTGATGGTAGAGGTCGTTTCGGCAAAGCCCCCCCTGAACAAACAGAGTGTAAAGCTGTGTTTAGGTTTACCGCCTTAATGCAGCATTATTTAGTGACATGGGCCCATGGGGAGCAGGGTTCATCTTCAGGGTGAATATTCATTTGGACCCGACACCTGAGACACACGAGCACCTTGCTGAACTCGTTCCTCAGCACGGGTATGACGGATGCACAACACATGCTGCTTCATTTCAGATGGATATTTACTACAATCCAGTTATTTATTTTGGCAATAATTGCATGTTTATATCTGCAGTTTGAATCGTTGTGGTTTATAATTTGGAACTGCTGCACAAATTGGACCGGCGCACAGCCGGTAAATATTCAAGTCAACAGCAAAAACAAATAAATAAATAAAATGGCGCAGAATGCGACTGTATGTAACTAAACATTTAGATTTAACGTCGTAATTACCCGGGGTGATAGCACGCCGGGCAGCTCAGAATTGCAGCGGCCAGCACCTTTTGAGCTTCGCCAGCCATCCCATTGTGTGCACTATAATGAAGGCATTGAGTTCTTTATGAAATCCATTTCCCTCTAGATCAATCTGCCCTAATGTCATCTGTCTCATTCACATCCAACTGCCCGGGACTGTATTAATAATTGCATCGGCTGTATTGATTTCTATTGACTGTCAGAGCGGCGTGTCTGAAACACTGTAGTCCTGGAGCTCCCTGACCCTAAATCAAGCGACATCTCATTAGAGCGGACAGCGGCTTTTAAACAGATCTTTTTGCGGCTATAAAAATGGAAATGGGGGAACGGTCGCGAACATGAGAGGGGATTGTTTCTTCATTCTTTGCTGATTTATTATATCCTGAATTGAGTCGATTCCCCTCCCCAACTGAATTTAACAAAGAAGTCTTGTTCGTTCTTTTTTCTCTTTTTTTTTGGATTTATTCTTTCTACTGTACAAACTGGTAATTAATAAAAACATGTAACCTCTTCGTAGTTGGAGTACAATTCATGCTAATTTGTAGCTGGACTTTGGGTTTGGAGTCTTTGTGTCAAGTAGCTCTCCTTCATCTGTAGATTTTAACTGAAAAGGTTCAATCCTGACATAACTCTATGATTTAATATTGTAGATTTATATTAATACTTCTAGCAGCATTTTAAAAAATATTTTGGTAATACCATCCAAACTATTGCCATACTATTTACAACTGACATTCTTGTCATATTCTAATCAGAATATATTTTTCCTGTTCAACTGTATGCATTGTTTTGGTATAAAAACTGGCGCACACGTTTTTTAAAAAAAATGATTTAAATCACTAATGTTGTATAATTCTTGTAGATGACATATTCACATACATTTCTTGTTTATTAGTAGTTAAAGAAAATAACTTTTTACTCCATTAAAACTTTTTTCTTTTATTTTTTTTAGAGGATATTGACAGCCTTTTCGGACATTTGAACAGAATCGGCGCTTGTTAACTGTTACTCCCCTATCCTCCACTTTAGTAAACTAGACGAGTATAGGACTCACAGAACAAACTTGCTTTTATTATATTGGCGTCAGTGAGTGAAAAAAAATCATGAACATCACATCTTAATTAGAAATTTGTCCAAATAAACAGGGATTCATTTCCTGATTGGCTTTTGAAGCTCTTTGTGTGGCAGGACTCAACATGACTCACTGTTAATAAAACAACCTTTATATATAAAAAAAAAAAATGTCACTGTCTGATATCAAAATATGAACAAAAACTGATATCATGATCCCTCTGTATTTACTTAAAGGGAGTGGATTGTTCTAAAGTGATTTTTTATTTTTTTGCTATATTATTCTATGATGAGTTTCCCTCTTCAGAAACATACCTGGAGAATATATAATGCTTAAAAACAAAACACCAACAATGAGACCTAACTAAAGATTGTTTTTGCTGCAGAATCTGGAATTACATTTAGATTTTTCATACTTAGATACATTTGCTGAAACAACTCAGGAAATTCAGCAACAGTTTTTTTAAATTGTCTTATTTTGTTGTTGTGTTTTGTCATAATGTTGTACCTTTTAGCAGGGGACAGTATTGCACATTTTCCAGGCACGCAGTGTCATTTCGTAGAACAATCAAGCAGCTCTTTAAGTTGTAATGAAAATGCTAAATATGTCAAACACGACTTCAGAGAAATTTGACTCAGCAGTTTGACGCCTTGACATTGGGCCTCCGTCGCTTTAAGAAGCTCCTGCTCTTTTCGACGCTCCGCCTTCAGGAAGTCATCACAACAGTGCCTCTCATTATGCTGTTTCCAGACGTTCTTAGGAGTGTTAAACTGAGAAGCAGTTGCTATCGTGAGCTGAGCAGACACTCAGTTCATGAAAGAGTGAAAGCAACACTCCAGGTATGTAGTGTGATAAGCCCTAAATAGTCAATTTTACATAATAACCCACCCTTTAAAGAGTTAAACAAGTGCAGCAGGCTGATATTAAGTGGTTAATTAGGTGATTTATCTGGTGAGTATCACCCTGCAGACAGCTGGTTAATAGACCAGATCCTTGTAGTTAATGCATTTACTCCTGCAGTTCATCCAGCTGCTCTGCATCTTTTTAAAATGTATTTTATCTGTAAAATCATTGCAACAACAAACTGTAGCCCGTCTCTCACATGAACCAACTAAACCTCTAACTTTGTACACTGGCGTACTTTAATACTGGTAATGGTAAAAGTTTTGTGTAAGTCACATTTAGCCAAACCTCTAACATTAACGTTCTCATTTCCTTTTTCTGTCTCCTCTTTGCTTCCCAATGATTCCTTCGGGGATCTTTTGCCCCAACTAGGTAAGTTCACAAATGCACTACATAAATCACATCCTACTTTGTTGCTTCGTTGAATATTGATACATGTGATAAAGCAGAGGAAGCGTGTCAATTGATCAAATATGGCTGTGGAAAGAGGTCATGACCTGTGGTTTCTTTCAGTCTAATGAGTTGCTGCTGACAGATTAGAATCAGAGATTACAGGTCTTTCTACCCAAACACTGTAAAAAAAACCCAAAACAACAACAACAACAAAAAAACAAATGAAAACTCAGTCTGTGTTGGACACGATTTGGTAAAAACCGTCTATCTGACATTTTCTCATAAATTTACTTGACCAATTACATCCCTCAATAGGGTCTCATTCATTTCTTTGGGTGTGATTCAAATTCCTTTTTTTTTTTCTTTGTTTCCAAAGGGTTGAAACTCAGAAAAGAATAAAATGTTTGCCAGTTTCTTCGATAGAGCCAGTAGATTTGAATCAAACGGAAAATGAAGAAATTCCAAAATTATCGTCATTTACGCAAAAAAAGCTCTGGTTTATAACTAAATGCAGAAAAAGTGTATCAAGGTACATTCTATTGTTTGATGTGTTTGCAGACACAAAATGATGTGAATTCTTAATATTATTGCGATTAAAAAACTAGATGTTTTTTATGTCTTGTTGGATTTTATTTCAGTCATCAGAAAATATGCACAACTCAGCGGCTACATATCATAAATATGTTTTATGCAAAAATCTATCACTACATGTTCTGAAGATTTTTTATTTTTTTTTAAACAGATCAAATCTTTTTTAAATGTTGGTAACATCTGGAGGATATTTGAAACTGTAATGTTTTATAGCTCACTCCAGGCCAAAGGGAAGGAAAGTCTGCTGGCGAAATCTGGTGTTAAATTGGCACTTTGTGATTCAGTACTGTTCTCCCGTGGCTCTGCTCCGTTCTGTAATGAGTTTCTAACGAAATTTGGGTCGGTGGGTTGCAGGGTAATGTGGCTAAGCAATGCGCCGGGGTTTGGTCCGCGGTTTATGCTCACTTGCTTGTTGGGCCCTGGGCTCTGATGAAACCCCCACAGGTTTTAATATTGGAGCAGGGGCCGGCGCTGGGGAGTCGGGCTAACGCAGCTTTATTGCCTTTTGATAAAAGAATATTGACAAGGTACAGCCATATTCCACATCTTAGAAAATTTCACAGATGCTGCGATTAATAAATAATGGGATAAATAACCATTATAATGTCTACATAATGATACTCCTGGATTAAAATGATACCCGTTCAGCCCCCTGACCAATTTCTCTCTCACTTTTGTTTTACTTTCTAGTTTTCACTTCCAGGGCTATAACTTCCAGAAAGATTTCTTAATCTTTTCATTGCTTTTGTGAGTCTTTCTATGTTTATAGTGTTTTTACTGTAACACATAGCAAGACCAATTATTTGCACACACCTTTTAGAAGCGGGTAAGTTCTCTACTAGAAAATAAGGAAACAAAAGTAAAGAAAATTCTGTTCATAAGAAGTACATTAAAAACAGAATTCAAATTCAAGCACCGCATAAAGGGAAAACATGAAATATAAATGAATATTTTTGACGTTGACTTAGCAGGGTAACAGTTTCTGCACATTGCAAGTTTTGCTAATAACTGAGGACAATAAAACTGAAATTCTGGCTCTAGACTGTTTTGTTCTGGTAAAGTTGATGGAGCAAAGCTTTGAGCTGCAGATTCAGAGAAATGTGAAGCTGCTTGTAACAAGCATACTGTATATATGGTAACAGATGCTGTAACACTCCATCATCTGAGCTGAGTGGAACCATGTGGGGATTGAAAAAACTGACCTGAGGACAGAGCCTTGAGGAACTCCGCTGGTAATGTTTTTTTTAAAATATGTAAATAGTAACAACATGATTCGGAACCTTGTTAGCGTCTCTTTGGTTAGATCTGTACCAAACATTGCCCTCAAAATTGACTCGTACTCGTCATTGCCATCATTGGTTTACCATTTATGTTTTATGCTGATGCTGATGGAGAATTTTGAGTAACAGAGGGAGTTTTATCTAGTTTATCTGGAGAATTTTTGTGGGCTATCCTCTCTCTAAATCTACTTTGCCAAAGATGATCCTGCTTTCCTCCTCCTCAGTCTGTGAAGCCCACAGAGGGGACCCATCAAGAAGCATCTTTTACTGGGCTAAGAAAAGACCAGCTTGGCACAATCGCCTTGCTACTCATCATCACCATCTGCCATTTACCTGCACAATCCTGCTCTCTGACTGGGCAATTACTCTGTTTGCTTGTACGTTGCGGTGCATGTAGCATGCTGATAGCCTTGTCCAAAGCCGACAGCTGCTCCGGGTTCTCCAGACGGGCAGTGCAGAAATGTGGCTCATGTGCACCTTTGTCACTTCTTAACCTGAAGAAGCGGATAAACATGCAGAACACGGATTTGTTTTCTGTGTTCTTCATGTAAGTATGAAGAAGACAAATGCATCGGCACTCACGATTGGCTGTTTGTGCAGATGGAGCAATTAGTTTGCTTCCCCACATGTCTGTTCCCCAGCATGAGTACAGCTGCAAGAAGTTCACATCAGGCCTTTTGATAAATATCTGTGTGAGGAGGGGAGGACGTGTGAACTGGGATGGGAGGAGAATGTGGTTTGTTAGGTGGAGAAGCAGCTGTCTGAAGGTCTTTTGTGCCTGATAATGACGACCCTGGATCCTATTACGCCAGAATCAGGGAGTCAACAGCCATGCCCTGCAATTTAGTAGCGGGATTCCAGGCCGTAATGACAGACCCCCGGTCTCAACTGCATGGGACGGCCACATGATACAGGAAGTCATTCTGGCTCTGGGTCACACTACAATCACTCTGACCTCGGCACCATCACCTGATTGCGAAGGCCAGTCTTTCCAGATAATAGGCTCGTTTTTCCACATCTTTTGGAAAAACAAAAGATGTGGAAAGTTTGGAAAGATCTCAATGTGTAGGTAACAATGAGTTTAGTGATGTTTGGCTGAGCTTAGGCGGCTTCATGAGAAGCAAAACTTTAATTTATTTAAATACAATACCCAGTCTTAGATTTTTGTATGAAAGCAAAGTAAAAACCAGAAAAAGGTGACAGGGATTAAAAAAAAAAAATACACCTAAAAGTTATGTTCCTGCAATTTTAAATGTCCAAAGATAACCGAAATATGATGCTATGAGCTTACAGTAGAAATGAAGTGTATAAAAACATGAAATAAGAGCTCTAATAGAGTCGTGGTAAAGATGAACACCATATGTGTGGGGAAGAGGTGTTTGTGAAGGGCTTGTTCACACGTTCACAGTGACCCCTGTTGCTCCAAGACGTCTTTATTTAGGGCTCAGGGTGTGTGTTGTTGGTTTGATTCTGTTTTTGATGAGAATAACCTTTGACAATGCGTTGGAAATAGTAGACCCTTTGTAATGACAAGGAGAAGGGGTTGCCTAGCCAACAGACCTGTCTGAGCAGCTGAGGATGCAGGAAATACATGTTCTTGGAGATGGACAGGTTTTTTATTTTTTATTTGCATAAATATTGCTATTTTTTTATTTTTTATTCGCATGCGCGGCGTGTCGCAGCGCCTCGTGCACATCTGGATGTTTGTAACTCGGCTCAGATCACGTGCCGCCGTTCACACAAACTGGACGATCTGGAAGATGCTCTTCCAGGCGGCTCCAATGTAAACCTTAACTATGAACGGCAAACTGCTGTCTTGGCTCAAACAGGCTCAACCCGAACTGTTGAAAGCGACTATAACTTAGCCTTCAGTCCTTGACATCACCAAAAAACAGTCCGGTTCATGTCCAAGACGAGGATCAAAATATGAATCCAGTTTTTTCTTTTCCTTGCTCTCTTTTCTCCATCTTTTTTTCTTTGCCGCTCTATGGAGCTCCACTCATGTTAACTTAGTCGATAGAAATGCTCTAGCTAGTTCGCCATCTGTTGCCAAGTGAGTGATGATGATGTTGGTGGACGCCTGGTGACAAGCTTTACCCAGAATACACTTGGAGACGATATAGACGATCCACTTGCAATTTTGTGTGTCATAAAGTTAAATGTAAGAGTGAAAATAAAGTCAGTCATGTAGCACAACATTTTATTCAATATTTTACACCCACTATGTCACTAAAATCAGTCGGTCTGGTAAAGTTTTTAGCAACCATGAGTCAACATTGACTGGGGCAGCCTACTATATAATCCTACATACATCATATTCAATTTAGATGTGATAAAGGCTTGAATTCCTGAAGTCATATTCTGCCTCCCATCCGGGCCCACCGACCCCCAGGCCCCCCTGATGCTCCGCCCCTGTTTATACCTCTCTGGACAACCAACAGTTTGATTTTATTTTTTATTTTGCCATCTTATGCTGTATCAAAAGTGATTATATGACTACAATAAATTCCACCCACCAAAAATTGAATAACTATTTTGGTTTAATCAGCTGCCAAGGTTAGTCAAATAAAACACAAGGGGCCCAAACAGGGATCAGAACAAGAGTACCATCCAAAAGTCTGTTGATAATTTATTTGAGAGTTGAACATTTTAATTAGAATAGTTAAACTATAGGGAAAAATAAACTGAAACATTATGTATTTATTGCAGTGGTGTCCAAACTTTGTTCCTCAGGAGCCCAAACTGGCAGATTTTAACCACTAATGGTCCTCAAAATTCACTAAATAAAAATAAAAAAATGCAAAAATGAGTCTATTGTGATTTAGTTCTAACTGTTCAACAACAATAATAATAATAAAAAAGTCTTATGAAATCAGTATATCAATAAAAATCCAAAACACATAAAAGGCTTCAGGCTGTTGGCTTATTAAAAAACAATTTCCAAATTTTTTGGGTCAGTTTTTTTCTATTTTGTTGAATAATTTTTTTAACCATTCTTGACTTGTTAGTCAGGGGTCGAACAAAACCTCTTGACAAAGAAAATGATCATAAATTAAATTCAATGCGTCTGTATTGTCAGAAACAGGTGTACAAATTGGCTAAGGAATTAATTAACCAACAGACTTTCTAGCTTTTCTTTTGTTGACATTTCCTGCTACTTGGCCAGTGTTGCATTCTTAAATAATATTCTTAAAACATGATCAGACTCAAAGAGGGAATTTTATTTTTTAAGTAACATTTTTTTTTTTTTTTTTTTTAAGTAAAAAAAAAAAAAAAAAAGTAACTCACAAAGGACAGTGTGTTTTCCAGAGGACAGTCTTTATTTTCCACCTCTGGGGAGTGCTGATGAAACAATTTGAACAAAGGACAATTGGTCTCCGATGAATTTCAGAACTCATTTACTGTCTGTTGCCAATTTTGACAGATGGGGAGAGCTAATGCTAAGCTCCCCAAAGACTAAACAAATGAAATGCAGTTGGGTCACTGATGAGTCCCTGTGACTAAATTCGGTGCTACCTTCTGCATAATTGCCCGAGTTTACCAGTTGCATGTGCGCTCCGGCATGATGTATGCACACCATTCTGGCTATATGCTGCTCCCCTGCAGCTGAGATTAGATTTTCCCTCCTGTCTCTCCCATATTTTTGTTAGATATTTAAAAACTCCATCTGGGTGGAGGCAGCTTCCACACTCGGTTGATAATACAGTTTATTAAACTCCACCTTGGTGGGTTTGGTGAAGTGGAGGTCACATAGGAGACTCCGACCTGTGTCATTTATAATTCATTATCAGAATATGCTCTTCTTGGTGGGATTAAAGTTTAATAACTAGACGGGCTCTGTAAATACGTCTTTGTGCAGAGCTCGTCTCGCCTCGCGGACGGCCCGGTACCGGGACTACATGTCGGTGGTGAGTTTGGAGGGCTGGAGGGGGATCTGTTGTGGTAGAAGAGTCACAGTAAGCCCGGGTTAAGCCCTCAAAGCCTCCTCCCACCACCCCCCACCCCACGCCTCCGTCAGCAGGCTGGCCTCCTGCATGAGGAAAAGGCCCAGCTGAAATGTGTTTCCCAGAAGATAAGGTCCCGTCCAGAATGAGGGCATGGATGAGATGTGGCCTCTATCAGTTCTGGCTCTTATTGTGTGGGCAAGGGATTATGTTGGGAGAAATGTTACACCTCTGCAGCGGAATTTTTCCTTCACAAGTAGCTTTCTGTGAGGTCGGACGGACAGGAGGAAATCATATTTGTTTAGCCGCTGAGGCTGAATTCATCAGAGTAACTGCTCTCACGGATTTCTTTGTAAAACACTGACCTGATTAAAGTGTTTGGTAACACTTGATTTGAAGAGGTGCGCATAAGACTAATATGTCACTTTCATAAATGTGACATAACACCTGAATTAGTCTTTATGGATGCTTACGATTGTTGTCATGAAGGTGTCATTCGGTGAATAATGACACTTTTAATGCAAAGTAACTTTAAACGTTGTATGAAAAGTCCATTAAAATTGCCAATTTTGAATTGTTTGGTAAATAATGACACTTTAATGCAAAGTTGGGTCTTTTAATGGACTTTTGGCGCAACTTTCAAAGCAACTTTGCATTATGAGTGTCATTATTTAACCAAATGTCACTTCATGACAACAGTCATAGACATCCATAAAGACTCCTTCATGTTCATAAGAAGATGTTATGTCATGTTTATGACAGTGTCATGTCACTCTGATGCACACCTCTTCAGATAAAGTGTGGCCAAATGTTTCAGTTTAAAGCTTTTTTTTGTATGGGTCTTTCATACATAAAAATAAAAACTCATTTGTTGAACCTGTCATTGTGTCATGACTGCGCTACCTGGGTTTAGTACACAGATTTTAAACTTATAAAAGAAGTACTTTACATTAACTAGCTGCTTTTCTTTTGTCTTTCCCAACTAAAGCGGCAGCGACTGCTTACCTTCTGTTAGATGTACCTAGTGGACTCTGTCCTGTAACAACAGATGAGGGTAATAGTTCGAATATCTGCTCCTGTCCATGTGTAAGAGAGCTGAAGGCATAAAGCCAAGCTATGGCCTTGTAATTTCATTTTCCCTTTAGAATGTGCCCTATAAATCTTTGCACATGTGAATGTAATTCTTTCATTTTCCCCCTCGGTGATCCCCCTATTCCAGGTTTATGAAGCACATTATGATCTAATTGCTTTGATTTGGATCAGGCCTGTAAAATCAAACCTGCTGTGATGCCATTCAGACCTTCTCCCCGCTTCAAACCAGAACCCTTCCCCACCTTGTTCAGCTTCGCCGTGAGGTGAACGACCGGAAAGACTCGACTCACTGCGGTTATTTACAGTGGACGGGTTAGAAAGTCTTTCTTTCTTTAAAAAAAACTCATCTCTGTTCTGCATTTGTTGTTTTCCCATCCAAACAACATGAATTTAGTGGATGTGTTCTCCTGAGTGTTTGTGTGAGTGTTGTGGTCGTGTGATTTAAGCAACTTGTACTCCTGCTCTCTAGGGGAGTGATCCCTTGACACTGAATAAATTAAGCAATGGGGGATTTTTGTGCTCCACTGGGCAAACGGGCAAGTGGTGCAGAAGTCAGGTAATGCTAGTCTAATGGATTCCAATAATGCTTCAGTTTCAGCTCTGAATTTACGGCTAACAGCTGCAATGCTAGTGTATCTTCTGCCACTCGTCTGTTTGAGGTTCAGTTTTGTGTCAAGTGTGGAGAATGTAAGAAAGAGAAGATGGTGACGTATAAAGTCGGGCTTCTTACTGTACGCTGTTTATAATACAGAAAAAATACTCAATGTTTTGCATTGCATAACTAATTCAATATAGAACATATTAGTTCATTTAAGGAGACAGTGTCGTGTTTGTTTTAAGCTCCATTTAAAAAAAAGCTTCTTAGATTTGTGGACTTTCTCTGACTTTGTTGAAGCTGAAATCAATCAATCAATCAATCAATCAATCAATCAATCAATCAATCAATCAATCAAGTCTATTTGCATTTCAGCAACAAGGCATTTCACAGTGCTTTACATCATGAAAACCCAAAAATAAAAAACATCATAAACACACAGTGAACAACTGAAGCATTCCATTTTGTCAAGTGCCATCATTACACATCAGGTTGTTGATTAATGTTTCATTTATTATGTTTCAAAATCAACTCTGAACAGGTGAGTTTTTAGTCTAGTTTTAAAGACTAAAATCTAATGTTTTTAGTCTTTAAGACTAAAGAGTGTTTTGTGTTTTGGCTGTGGTGCTTTTTTTCGGGAAGTTTATTGCAGATTTGTGGTGCGTAGAAGCTGAATGCTGCTTCTGCGCAGCATCCATAGCTGGTCATTTCTTGGTGCGTTTCAACAGTTTGTCTTGTTTTCTTACTTTTCTAGTGGCTGCAAGACAAAATGTTCAGACCAAAAACTGAATAAAATCAGTGAAACTGATAAAAAGAAATAGGGCCGATAACAATATCCGATAATATTGCTGTTATGGTGGATAACTGATATACCGATGTTGTATATATTACATATATTTCACTGCCTTTTCAAAACCTTGAAAAAAATTTCATGACTCACTTCACCTCTGCTTGTGTTAAACTACCCACAATCCTTTGCTGCATCACTATGAATGTCATGACCAACCTTCTCCTCTTCCCCTCCAGACAAACGGCAACAAGATGGACATAAATATCAGTCGTTAACGTCAACCCAGTTGTTCTAATTGGAGCGATTCGGTGAACATTAAATCAATAATATCGGCCAATACCGATGTTGATGCCAATATCACATTTGAATAGTTAATGGATAAGAGCCACTGTATACACCTGGGACAGGTAGCCACTGCAAGTGTTTTTATATTTCATGCTACACTATATTCTGTAATAAAAAGCAGTGATGAGTTATTTCTAAAAGCTAAACGTCCCTCATGTTTCCCTAAATCGTCACACTGGGCCGTATTTGAAATATATACTTGTTGCAAACCAGCAGCCCTGGTTGTCAGTCTGCATAAATCCACTCACCAGATTTCTAATCAAAATAACACACACACAGAAGTGAAGTTCAGCACGATGGCAACACAGAACTGGGGAAATATTCAGTGCCGTTTGAATCTAGAGGACACTTTTGATTGCCAAAGTTTAAAATCAACACTTTCTTGAAAAAGCTGTGTGTCTTGTTTCTCTCCTTTAGCATTGCAGTGTTGCTTCTCGGAGCAACCTCAGGTTCACGCCACTCAGAGTTCACGGCCCCCATTAGAGGCGATTCACCGGCTCTTTAAAGCAGCGTTTGTGTGGGCCGGAGCTCTCCTTAGAATCACTGTGGCTCACAAGGACAGATGTATTATATACCCCTCTGCAGACGAGGCTTACTTCGCTACAGAATGTATGAATTGATTTATGACTCCTTTAACAGCATTTACAGAAAGAAAATGAGATTGTTTTACCCTGAACAGAATCTTGTGATCAGAAATGACTCGTGCTTTATTTTTTAATGACGGTATAGTTTTACTTTGCAGGTGCAGTAAAAAAAAAATACAAAATTACAAGGTGAACGACATTTTAAAACGTCCTAAGCACTATATGTGGGCTTCACACAACTTTACAATGTGTGTGTCCTGGACAAAGCAAGCTGCTCTGAATTTTCTGTTTATGCTCATGAATATAAACATGTATACAAAAGGCTGTGGGGAGAATTCATTGCAAAGGCTCTGCAAAATAATAGCAATTTTAAAATGGACGGACCGGAATCCGCTGGTCGTTCAGCGCTGCTGGACGGTGAGGACGTTTTGAAGCGTGACGTGTCGAGGCACTTCTTATCAATGTGTGGTCGTAAATGATAGTGTGGCTATAGAGGCGCGTGCAGCAAGTCTGGAGCAAGACATAAAACGGATGCCGAAAAGGACCGCGTGAAATAGGGAGCTGAAGTGAACACGGATCTCATCGATTCAACGCGCATACGGCAGAGAAACGCACTTACACTAATGTTCATAATGTTCATGCAAAATTTCAGGATTGATGTATTTGGATACACTCAAACCCCCACGGCTCATATTGAGCACACCACTTTGTGGATTTTCAGTTTGGTACTGTTTCCTGTTTGTCCAGAATGCCCCGTTTACATCATTCCTTCTGCTGTAACAGTTGGGGAGGAGTGTGAGGAAAACTTGGTGTTCTAAGAGTTCAGGTACTGTCTGTCAGTGGTTTGGTTTTTGGACAGTGCAACTTCCTGTTAGGAGACGTGAGAGGTGCACATTCAGATTTAGGAGAATGCTTTTCAGGAGGCACTGAAGTGTGGCCCCCATAAAGCCCTGACCTCAGTACTGTGGAGAAGTTGTGAGCAGGTGTGTGAGTGACGCAGCCTTCAAACCTGAGCGAGTTCCAGCAGTTTGTCAGGAGAACGGACCAGAACTCGGCCAAATTGAGAGGATTGTGGACGGAAACCCGAAAGGTTTCGCCCAAGTACCAACACTACAAAATACCGGTATGTTGTAAATATCTGATTTGAAAGGCAATGATCAATAAATGTCTATTATTTATTTAATTACTGTTATAATAATTGAAATTATGTTTGGTTTTAATTTTGGTTTAGAGCGGAAAAAATGTGTGTGTGTTTTTTTTTGTTTTGTTTTTATTTTTTGGTGTATTCAAACTTCTGATTGCAACTGTAAAGGAAAATCAAACAAATTTGGAAGGGGAATAAAATGTAAAAATAAAAAGTTTCAATAACTTAAAAAAAATTGTATTTTTCACGAGAACGTGTACTGCATATGTTTTACTATTTATTCTTGATGAATGGATCGAAACTTTTCCAAATCCTTCATTATTTCCGTTGGTATTTAGAATTTAGTTTCAACATGAGTTTTTGTTTTTCTTTTCTTTTTTTTTTAAGCAATCATTTAGTATTGAAGTATTTGCTTAAATATTGATTGTTTGAGGGAAGAAGACATGCAGCTCTGCTGTTTTCATTATTTAAACAAAAATCATTATTTCCTATCATTACTGCAACTTTTGAATGTTAACATTTCGTCGCCTTTATAGTCACGACGATGTGGTGGAGATATTTACCATGGCAACCATGGTCTAGCTCGCGTTCCGGCTGTAACAATGTCCACTTCTGTTTTTTTGTTTTTTTAATTCTTGATTATATCCCTACGATAGATCAGACAGTGTCCACCTTCCCACTGCAAACTAATCAGCTCCAAAAAAAAAAAAAAAAAAAAAAAAATTGGTTATTGATCCCAGGCCGGAGCAGGGAGGGAAATTTAGTAGCGGGGTCAACGGCGCCGAGCCGATCGTGATCCAGCTTTTCTAAATCATGAAAAATGCGCGCCGGGATTAACACACACGTGCATGGACGGGTCTCCACTCGGCGACATGAATCAGCTGCTTCTCCAACGTGTCCTTTTAATGAGCTTTTTTTTTTTTTTTTTTTTTTGCTTCGCAAAACGTCACGACTGATATGACTGGTTTTATGCTCTCCGGGCCCCAACGCGCCTGGCCCTTGAAATACAAAAATTGGAAATGGATTTTTTTTGTGTGTGCGTGTGTGTGTGTATATACTGTGCATGACATTTAGCTTGGGAAAGTAATATGATGAGACTGGAATTGAAAAGTCCTCTCCAGTAGGAATGCTCAGTATGATCCCGTTGGGCTTTGGAACGGCTCGCTGTCGGAGCTCAGACATGTATTGAAGTGCTGCCGGGGCTTTGATGGAGTTTTTCCCCGTGTTCTACATTATTGATGCGGCATTGTAAATATGTTGTTATATGCAGTTGCACTTCACCAATTTTTAAGCAGTGCTTTTTATCAATAATCTCTCGCTCGGTCTGGCTGTGTTTGACCGCAGCATGGTCTACAAATGTCTCCCTGTACCAGTTGCCCCCCAACCCCCTCTCTTCCTTGAGGGGGTGGGATGGGGGGGGCATTGATCGGATCTTTTTTAGAGATGAATGGATTAATTACAGGCAGTGAGAGGAGACGAAATACGGTTTGGTGTGGGGACGAAAGGAATTGAGAGCTGGGATTGAAAAAGCTATTAAGGGAAATTGAGGGCATTAATGACTGTGGCGCTGCCAGGGGGGCCCAGCGGCTCACTCTTTTCCATGGCTCTATGGCTTCGTAATGGCTTTCCCGGCGTCACGTTTCCAGCCATCGGGCGAACGGTGGCGGAGCGGCTTCTGTTCCTCAGAGGACGAGCGACTGTGGGAAACCAGAACCACAGAACGCCTTCAGAAAGTATTAGGCCCCTTTGACGCTTCCGCCACAAACTTAAATTTGGACTTAGTGTAAATTTATGAAAATGAACTTAAAAGAATGCATGGTTTTAATGAATTGTTTTACAACCACAATATGACTGAAAAGGTTGGTGTGCATTTTTTTTTTTTTTTGTATTCAGTCTGTATGTGGAGACCACTGCAAAATGACCAGTTCCTCTGATTCTAGTTGTTGTAGGTTTATGTTTGAGTACAATGAGCATTGTTCTTTCATTCTATGAACTGCTGACATGTCTCTGATATTACACGCAAATATTTAGTATTTATTTGCAAAAAATGAGAAATGGTCAAAATAATGTAAGATGCAGTGCTTCCAGACCTCAAATAATGCAAAGAAAACAAGTTAATATTCACTGAGAAACAACAATACTAATGTTTGGACTCAGGAAGAGTTCAGAAATCAGTATCTGGTGGAATAACCAGGCTTTCAATGGGGTTCAGTGCAGTGGGCTCTTCATTTTTTCTAGAGCTGTATATTTTATAAAATGCGTATATATATGTTCAAATATTTGTTGAAACTATCATTCTGTGGTGACAAGATGGTAAAGACAATCTGAAAAAATCCAGCTCCTCTGCCTTCTCCCAGTGCTAACTAGAATCAACCAATCAGAGCCAGGAGGAGGGTGTCAGCGCTGTCAATCAGACCTGTGTGTGGCTACACCCTCCCTTGATCGCTGCTCTACTTTGTGTTGGTCTGTCACATAAAAAAAACAAAAAAACAATTATAATAAAATAAATTTGCAAGGTTCTGTACCAGCATGACGCTCCAGCATTTGTTGCCTTGCCTGACCGTTGAGGCTCGTTAGATCTGGACGGTGACGGTCAGGATCCATGTGCTGACAATATTAACTCCACGTCTAAAAGAGGGAAGCTTAAAAGGACATATACATTTAAATAAAGAAGAAGGTTGTTTAGCATTGTCCTCGCAGCAAAATGCTAACACAATAGCTCAACTAACTGATGCTATTAAGATGAAATGGCCGTCCCTGTGTTTAGCGCTTTATAAAATATTAAACACAAGAGACACGGTCAAAGTTTTGAAATAGTCCTTAAGCACCCAGATGCATGTGCTCAGGTTCATTTAAAGGCTTCGCAAATTAGCCAAACTGGTTACGAAATGTGTTTTGAGTAGCAGTTGCAAGTCGCTGTGCATTATGGCCTCATTAAAGGTTGCGCGCGGCGGCTCCAGCTCGGTATTGATGTCGCGATCGATAATGATGATAACAATAATTACAGTAATATAGCCTTTGTGCTCCTCTTTGTTCGTCTCTTGTAAATTTGTCACACCCCGTCTGAATGTCTGGGCTGTTTAAATCTAATCTAGCTGAGCACATTACTCCATTCACAGGGCCTGCAGCCAAATGTAGCAACTCATAAAAGCCTAATATTTCAGCCATATTGATTCCTCTGGTAAAATTGGTTTGAGCTATGATTGTGCAGCAGCACTGTACACAGAAATGTTTCGCAGCCCTGAGGGAACGGAGGAAGGGTGACCTTGAATGTTTCCCTCCCCTCTTATTTTCCTATCACTTTTTTTTTTCCTCTCCTTTCTGTTTTCTTCCTACGTTGTGAGAGTGTCTGTGATTTTCTTACATGCGCTGTAACCAGAGTGACCCATTGTACAATGCTCATGTTTCCTCACACCAAAGCGTCGCCGTCTGGCTTGGCCTTCAGAGCTAAAAGGGAAAATATTATAATCTGTTTCTTTTTAATTGAGGCGCGGACGTGAAGGAGCTCGTGTTCGACCTCGGGTTCAGATCATTTATGAGATGGTTTCTTTGCCTCCGTTTATCGTTTTAACACTCTCACCACAAGCTCAGGTGGAAACTGTTATGCAATCTCTGTAGGATTCCAGTGCATTCTGCTGCGGTTCTCCGTTAAGTTCTCACTCTAGACACTTAATGTCTGGTCCGGTTCTGGTCAGTTGAGGTGTATCTCCACAGTCACACTTTTCGGTGTGAATGTGGATCTGTGGTTGACGCTCCAATATGAGGTCATTTGTGTGCGTTTATCCTTTGGCGTTTAGTTTCTCCGAAATCTCTCTCTTCTCCTGGTCGTTGCATATTTCCTCGCCCAGTTGACGCTCTGTGCGCTCCTCCAGTGATGTCAATTCACAGCATAACCAACAAATGCAGTCTGCTGCCAATCAAGTCGCTGGCACGCAAAAGGCAGCTTGGCTCAGCCAGTTCCACCAAGTTGAAGTGGTTCCAACAAATGAGGAGGAGCAGCGGTGGATCTGCGAATGGAGATGAATCTGACTGGGATTGACTGGAACAAGTGTGTAGAAAACGGGCTTAACAACAATCATGGAAAAACAACAAAACAAACGTGAAAAACATGGCGGTTCTTTCATCTTTTCATTCAAAAAGTGCTGGTTCTGCTGCTGTTTGTACTTGCTTGTAGACTGTTAGGAGTGGGACGGTCGGGAGATGAGACACTGATGCTGTCTAATGCACCTGGAAAAGAAAAACTCTTCAAGTTGTGAACCTTCTCTGACTGGATGAGTTGGTGCTAATTTATAAAAAAGAAAAAGTGAAACCATTTATTGAATTTTAAAATGAACAGGTTTGTTTTTGGACTCTCTCTGGATGGTTGTTGTTTCGTTGTTTGCTACTATGCAGGTTCACCAGCAAAGGAACTCTTATTTGCTAAAAGTGTCTCCCATAGTTTCAGTTCAACATGGTTTACATATAAACATATTCGTAAAGAAATTTGGTCCCTAAAGGGTCTTAAAATTCTGTTTAACCTAAGACCAGTGAGAAAACCTTCCACATTAGACTCTCTAGCGAAACTAAATCCTAGACTCCAGTTTGTAGAGCCTTTAGCTGTAATAAGTTGAAGTAACGACCCAGTCGTGACCTCATCCATCTCACCGTTGTGCAGGGATATTGCCTCACTTTTCTTTACAACGTTGCTTCCTTTCACTGACGTTTCCCGGCGTTTATTTTTGCTCAGCCGAGCTCTGTTAAGGTTCAGCTCCTGCATTTCGTTCTGATTGAGGTCTGAACTTGGACTGGGCCACTGCTGCACCTTTAATCTTTTTTCATCTCAGCCATTCTGCTGTAGATTTGCTGCTGTGCATGGGATCAATGCACCGCTTCATGAACTGCTTTTGGCCAAGCTTCTCTTATCAGACGGATGACCTCGCATTACTCTTTTTTTTTTTTTTTTTTTTCCCCTGATTGCACAGTCTGACCTTAGTTTGAACCTCCCGGGATGTTTCCTCTTGGGAAAACTTGCAACAGCGTTGTCCACTTGTAAATAATCTCAGTTGCTGTTGATTTGAGGCACCAAGTTATTCTTTGCATTTCACCTTTGAGAGTTAAAGGATGATGTAGTATCTGTGCTGTTATTTACTTACAATGCATTTACTTATAGAAGTAAATGTGTGGTATATAGCACACACAAACTTCAAGCATTTTGTTTTTCCCTTTAATAACAGCAGATCATTAGGCCACCACGTCTGTGACAGAAAGTGAACCAGCGGTTCTCTTTGCTTAAAAACAGCAAAATGGTTTGAGTGTGTCCCCCGATGTTAGCATCACGGTGAATTAGCATTAGTTTCTTCTATTTTGAACCAATTGAATGTTGTGCTCATTAAAAAAAAGTCAGCGCCTTTGTGTGTTGCTGTCGGCTACCCTGCAGCTAGTGTTAATGTTCAAGCTAATTAGCATGAGCACTGTTCACGGCGGATAAACAGGTTTTCTGAAACAGGAAGTTGTTTCTCCACCGTTAGCACATTTAGCAGCGAGTACGTGAGGCTTATTAACAGTGCTAAGACACTCCTCTGGACTCTGATTGGTTAGGGTTAGGGTTAGGGTTTGGCCTGGATCGCCAAACATAACCAATTGCATGCATGTAAGTAAGTTTTCCTTATTTGCTGAACATTACTGGGACGTTATGTTACCTGCTTTCTGCTACAAATAATAATTTAAAAAAAACAGATAATTGCTTGAATGTTAATTGGCTTGACCATAAGACCCATAACTGTGTGAATATTTATATTCCATCTTACAAAGTCAGGCATAGTGATTAGTCATGATTAATCACAGTGCTTGGGGGTGATTGATTCCACTTTTTAATTGATTGACAACACTAGCAAATAAAACTAATGTTTGAGACCTCAATCCATGCAGGAAGACGACAGGAAGTCACAGACAACCTGCCAGACTCTTCAGCAGCAGGTCTGTGGTGAAACTGTGCAACTCCTGGGGAAAAAAAAAGTAAAAGTTCTACCTGATGGAAACAAATTGGCTGGGGGTGTCAGAGCTGACCAGGAGTGTCTATACACATACCCGGTTTCTAAATGGCTCAATTTAGCTTTTGTGAGAGCCGGGAACTGGAGCAGGTCGCCGCCCCACAACCCGCCACGCTGAAAATCAATAGGTAGTTTCAGAACCAGGAGCCTTATTAAAACGGGCCCCTTTGTTTCTGCGAAGGGTTTGGATGACACTGTTGCACAGAAATCATTGAGCTCAACTGGAGCTCCTCGCCACGTTTAATTTTCTCTTTGTTGCGGTCGTTTTTGACCTGCACATCCTTTCTTGTTTTCTCCCGCATCCGCTTTTTGGTCTCCAAGATGGAGAGAGCTTAATAACAATCCACTGGAATCTCATCGTGGGACCATGTGGACACATTTGACTTTATCTGGACTGGCAGTTTGAGAAGCCGATCGAATTCACATGTTCTCATTTAGCGGTTATTGAAAACAAATTGACACACTTACAAATAATACTCCGCCTATTTACATTCTGCAAGTCCTGAGTGTCTCCAGATTGGATTTCTTTTGTAACAAGCAGACCTACTCAGGTGAGGAAGTCATTGAAAATGTGATCATTCTTTTTAACCTGAAGCACAAGCGTCGTAACGTCTTGTAGTTATGAAGCAAGACGCTGTACAATTTATTAATCCTAATGCTATCCACAGTTTTAGGCTAATGAGTTCACTTCAAAAACATAAAATCTTCCCATGTATTTTTCGACAAGTTTCTCCTGCAGACATCTTAATGCACTTTAAATAAGACACAACTAACCTACAAGTGACTTTTCAGCAAGCTATGGAGGCTTGTTTTTAGTCAATAATTCTTTAATATTTATAAGGAGGGATTTGTTCCATTGGCAGATTGTTTCACTTCCAACAAGAAAAAAATATCTTGGCTAGTTACCATGGCCACCAATAAACGCTTTTCCTGGAACGACAAGATGTTCCTCCTCCGTTAGCACATTTAGCATCCTCTTCACAGGGTTGATTGACAGCGCTAAAACCCTCTTCCTAATTCTGCGTGGTGGTTTTTGTTCGGGAGCGGTGCATTCCTCGAGCCAGCGTTAGCAGCGCGGGGAGGAGATTGATCTGATTCACGTTACGCTGTCACAACACGGCGACAGAAAAAAAAACAAGCTTTTGCAAAAGTTACTTACTGCAGCTTTAAATGAACTGTACTGACCTTTTAACATTCCCTTAATACATTTTTAGAATCTGTGCTTTCTGTCCTGTTTTCTGACTTGGCAAAAACATTCCTTGATGTCAGTGTAAGGCAGTTCCTGCATCTGCAAAAAGCCAACGGGGCGATGACCTCGAAATTACCCAAACCAGCTCTTAAAAAGAGAAGCCAGTGTGGCTGTTTACAACCGTCTGCTTCTCATCTTTACCTCTGTTTGTCTTGTGCTGGATAAGAATCTGATGCTCTCCCCAGAACAGATGACCCCGTTTGATTTTATGTCTTAGACCTCAATAGCAGACGATAAAGTGTGAAGGCCAGCAGCACAGCACACCAGGGCCAGTGTAGTAAAATCCAAATAATGATGTTTACCCAAGGCCACGTGCCCACACACTCGTTCTGTTTGCTTTCTGGAGGCTTTAAGCTGCTAGCAGAGCAGTCAGGCAGCATGCTGAACATGGGAGCTAGTCGGCCTTACAGCAGCTTAGTTCCCGCTGGACAGATTGAAGATTTACTTTTGTTTCCAGTCTGAATGCAGGACTCATTCCCACAGTTTGTGTATGTAAAGGTGCACCGCCATAAATGTTGACGTGCATTAGTTCATTTAAAAAACTTGGTTCATTTGTGTGTCTAAAAAGGGGAAGCTTAAACACCATTCTGCATTCGCAGTGTTTTCCGTTAAATAAGACCACTTCCTGTGGTCGTCTTCTTTGTGGTTTGCGCCTGTGCAAATGTCCAGTTGTTGACCGTGTGTTTCCAGTGTTTCCATTGCAGTTTTGCAAGAATGAACCGATTTCAATACCGTTGAAAAAAAGAAGCCAAAACATTTTATGGAAAAGCTAGATTTTTCAAAATTTCTGGGTTTCCGTTGAACAAATTTATTTTCAAAATGTCAAACTGTGCACTTATATGGTCAATGGAAACACAGTTATATTTCCACCTGAGTGTATAAATTGGTGTGGAGATGTTTATGTTGCTTCTATGTTCCTGAACTGTAAAAAAAAAAAAAAAAAAAAAAAGCATCTGACTAAACACCCCCAAACAAAACAATTGCATTTAATGTAAATCGTCTGTCAGACAATTTTTCATTGACGGCAGAAAATTATTATGTTTTTTTTTTTGTTGTTTTTTTTAATTACCAGCTTCATCCTACCAGTAGGTGAGGAAACGATCAGAGGATAAGAGGATGGTCAAGGAGGGGTCATCGACGTGCATGATAATCAGTATCCAGGAACAAGGCCTGGACTAATATTTAATCATTCAGCTTCTGTGTTCTCCTTGCCAACAGTCAGCAGGCAGCTCAGAAGTGCTTGGACCGCGGGTCAGCGCTGCGAAGGGAGGGCAACAATGGATACACAGAGAGAGCCAGAAACCAAATGGTGCCGAGTCGAGTTTATGTTGAAACAACAGCGAGTTTTCAGCAGAATCAGAATCTCCTTTTATTAGTCCAGATGTGACCGCTTTGTCGTTCTGTGGTGTAACCAGACGCCTTCATTTTAACTTAAATCTATTATTCTTCTGTTTTCTTGCTCCTAAAGTGTGTCAGCAATCGACTCGTGTTCCCCAACACAGTAAAAGCATTGATTCTCAAATTATCACTGAGTCAAAATATATAGCCTTCATCTCTCTTTTTTTTTTACATCGTTGTGAGATCATTTTAAACAAATGGATGGATACTCTATGAGTATTAATGTTCTCCCTGTAAATGTGTGAACTGGGTACTTCAGTTCCCTGCCACCTTCCAAATACATGATATTTATTAGGTAGGACAAACAGGTCACTGTTGGTCCAATCTGGCCAGAACATCGTCCTCCATTGTTACTGTGTCCTCTACGGGGGTCCAAAGCAGACTTATTATGGCTTTGTTGCAACAATTATGTTACTCTTGTCTCTACACCATCAAGACCAGACTTCTGATGTGTAATGGTGCATCCAGCTCTGTTTAGTCTGCCTTAATCAAACTCTAGTTAACCTGTCTAGAAAGTCTGGATTGTTTGGGGATGTGTGATGCAGACTGGAAAAGCAAACTCTAGTCAGTCTATAAACCTAGGTCTGTTCAGTTGAAGTGAACTCTGACACGTTTTGAATGCATATGTGCAGGGCATTCTGGGTAAAGACAACCAAAACAAAAATGTGTCCAACACTAGTGGGAGAAAATGCCAAAGACAAACCACTAGAATTTGACCCCACTCCATTTTTGATTACGTTTTGTGAAGAAGGGACTTGTGCTCCGCGTCTTCTTCAGAGGGTTCTGTGTCATTTCCTTGAGTGGTTCTTGGTGCAGCGCCACCACTGGTGAGGGGGTAAACAGGTTTTTCAAAGCGCTTGGTTGGTTTGATACAGTGCAGTATGAAAGTGAACCGCATCAGCTGAAAATGATGTTGATGTTGTAATTTTGTTTCCCAATTTTGTTTCAACGTCTGGTGGTTCTCGTCTTCAGGGCGTGCCGTTAGTTTTTTGAGGGAGTCTAAAGTTTATCAGAGAACACTCTGCACTACTTCGTGTTGGACTAGAACACAAGATCCTAATAAAAAGCATTTATTTTTCTGAGATAAACATGGAAAAATTGTGCGGGTTTTTCTACTTTTGTACAACTCACCTGTGACCTCTCCCTGTCTTTGGGAACTGTTGCCCACATATATATTTTGACTCCCCACAGCTGCAGGAGACACATGCTAGAAAGTCTGGGTCACAGTTTCTCCAACCTTTAATAAAAGTGGACTCGTGCCTCTGACCCCCCCCCCCCTCCCCTCCTCCCCTCCGGAGGGACAGGCCTCCGTGGCCCTGGCCTCCTGTACTCTGGCCTTGCCACTTCGCACTCTAATTGCTGGCTCATAAGAAAGCACCACGGCAACAAATCCAGTTAACGATAGTGGCATATTGATCGTGGGCAGGCAGTGCCCCTGTCCCTAGGTGAGGGAGGATGGGGGGCGCTGCGGCGTTTACAACCCGAGGGAAGGCCTGCACCCAATAAAGAGCGGCTCCCTGTGACAAAATAAAAACCAAAAGGCGGTCGGAGTGATACGATTACCGGCCAGCCGCTCTGACCCTAAACCGTATGTGAACAATGGACTATGGGATGCATGGGTAGCTGATGGTGGGAGTGGCGGAGAGAGTGGGGAAGAAGGGGAGACCCTCATTATAGAGCAGGACTGGGAAACCTGTTCAATTTTCTCCATTAAAGAGAGCTGAAGAAGCACTTTCTCCCCCGTCCCAGCAGAGCTATTAAATACCTATAGTCTGAGCACGGAAGAAGTCCGATCTCACACTGGGCCACAAACACCCACCGGCAGTACAGAGACATTAAACCAAACAGACCTGAAAGCTATGAATACACAAAAGCCATATAAGAGCCCATAAATCTGTGATGTCATCAATACGAAAATGCTCTCCTGCTACTCAGACTTCTTTATGGTTACATGGCATGTTAGGCATAATTTCCTTTTATTTATGGCGCTTTATTGTGCCGCCGATGTTGTAAACATCCCGTACACATTAGGTGCATTCCGCGTACCGAGATGCATTTTAGAGAAACTGGGTCTCGTGTGCCCGATGCCTATTAGAGTAGGAAACAAAGCATATTAGTCAAACTACTTATTTCCATATTAAAACAACAAGCAAAGCTGCATTTTCATCTCATTTATTTGCATGGCGGCACGCAGCAAAAGGTGATAGAATGAGGCCAAACCACGGGGAGCTCTGCAAGATTGTGTTTCTGCTCAACATTCGTCAAACATGGGGTTTTTTTCCCCATTTTTTTTTTTTTTTTTTTTTGTACAGATACAATCCACTGCAAATTAACACGATCTGCTGTACATCAAAGTGAAAATTGATTTTCAAAGCTCTGATTGTTTTTTTGTTTTTTTTACGTTCTATAATCTGTTGCAGAGCGGTGATAAATGGCTGCTTCCTTTTCTTCTGTTGGGGAATCTGGCTTCCTTTCAACTCGCACTGTATCACAATGTCTCCACCCACTAGGAACAAATCTTTGTTCAGTTCATCATCACAGCAAACATCCTCTTTTTCATCAGATTGCATTATAAATGATGCTTTAAAATAAAATGTCCTATTTGATTCCCCATCATATTATTTTTTTATTCTTTTTGGCCTTGCCAAAGTCTGTCCTGTGGGAAAACGTCCCTGCTTTGTCACTACAAACTTTAATGTATTTTAATGGGATTTTATATCGACACAAAGTAACGCACAAGAGACAATTTGTGTTTTTCAGATTACTTTACAAAAACAGTGTCTCAGCAGGGCGTACGTTTGCGTAATGTCACCTTTACTCAAAACACCCAAACATGAAAGAACACACCAAGCACAAAGTTGTAAAAACGATAAAATACTAAAACAATATCCCAAATTTTCAACATCTCAGAGAATTTTCAGACTGTTGGCATCAAAGCTTTTAGTTTTAGGGAGTTTTCACACCTGGTAGTCCACTAAGCTCGGTTCAGTTGGGGAGCGAAATGGCAGCTTATTACATTCTAGGCTGTTTCAAAAACTTTACCTCCTCACCTGTGGTGGCGCTGCACCAAGAACCACTGAAGGAAACGACAGAAAATCCACAAAAATGGAGCAGCGTCAGATTTTAGCTGCTGTAGGATTTGTCTTTTGTCTTTGGTAAAAAGATGACGAGCCATTTCTGCTGTTAGCACTTGACTGTTTAGTTTGAGATGTTTAGATTTTCTAATGTCTAATTTAGATTTTCTTTTTTTGATGTTTACATTTCAGCTCACAGAAGCTCTTTCAATGCTTTTTTTTATTATTATTAAAAAAAACAAACTTTTACTAGATTGTTGACTAATCATTTACAGGTCAATATTACTTTAGCTTGACAGTGACAGTTTACCTGTAAAACTGCCAACTGGTTGAAATTTTGGGTGTATCTAACATTTGAGCTGATGCATCTGAGACGCACGAGTGCAACCAGTACAAAAAGTTAGTCTAGCTTCTGACATAATTAATCTGGAGAAATACTGAAAGAAGACCTATTAGAATCTGCAAGTGGCTTAAACCCGGGACAGCAGCTGTAAACGGTCAATAAGAGGAGCAATGCAATGGTTTAGATGAAGGAATTTTCACATTAAGATAGTCTAAATCCTAATTATTTCTGCAAAAATAATGTTTGCATGAACTTTTCATCCAATCCAACTGATTTTGTATAAAGATTTGAAATACTGATAGACATCCCCAAAAGATTTGGAGCTTTGTGTTGGTTATCATGTAAAATCCAAATGAAAGGCGTATAAATTTGGTGTGTGTGACATATTGAGAAAACAATAAAAGCATATGAACAGCTTTGGAAAGCACTGCACTCCATTCATCGTGAAACATGGCTGAGCTACAGAGTTTAGACGCACATCTTTCTTCTTCCTTAATGTTCCATTTATTTCAATATAAACTAAAGTGTTTGCACAACTTTGAGCTTTTTTCTATCAATTTGTGTTTGAACCACAGATTTCTGGCTCACATTTGTAGCTTCATCATGTGTCAGACAGTCACTCGGCTCCGATTGGTGACATTGAAGCATTTACGGCGGCTGGAGGCGCTTATGTCTGGAAATTTTTCCGCCCCCTGAAAGGGTCACGCATGGGGACGGGGCGCCGTAATGTGCCATTGGGGATCGACGCTGACCTTAGTCTCTAAATCACTTTCCATTTTGGGGGGACAATTAAGTTTGAACCTCTGATGTGTCCAGCCCTCGATTGATTCTCTTGATAGCACTCAGCATCCAAGGGTGGGGCAGTCTGGAATGCCCCTTTTAAATCAATGTTGTTTTGCTCCCTTTATTTACCCCGGCAGTCCACAGTTATTGATGAGTGACTTAAATGCAAACCATGGCTTTACACTTTCGTTTTACGATTATACAGTCGACAGGTTTCAGTGAATTTGTGTTCCAAAAAATGTGTATGTACAAAATTTCAGCCTAAATCATACGAACGACTTGGAGGAGAGCAAAAGATATGATCCTACGACAGCGTGCTAGAGGCACTGGAGGTAGAGAAAAAAGACGACTACGTTTTCAATAAAACTGCAGACGTTAATAGGCAAGCCTATGATGTTTCATGGCATGAACTTTGAGGACGTTTTAAGGTCTTCTAATTAGTGGCAGGACTTTTGCAAGATCTGTAATTAGTCACAATAAAACAAAAAGTGCAAAGTGATCTTTCAGACATTCATCTTTCCCGTGTTTCAGAAATTCATGTGTGGAACTTCTTTAGAGATGCTGACCGTGGATGTTGACGTCCACCGCTGGGGACGTCTGTCCTGCTGCCACATGTTTAGCATTGAGATGCTAACGAGTTCCAGAGTTTTGTTCCAGTGATGATTAACAACATGCACTAAGACATTTTAGCTGCTTTAAATTCTTGCATGAAACACAATCCAAACATCTATAATAAAGATATACAATCTTTAAAAAAAGAAAAGGAAAAAAAATCCTAAGCAGTTGAGTGCTTTATGTGCAACTCAGAGTTCCCACTTCATTTCTAGAACAATGTAGAAATTTGACAAATCTTAAAAAATAAAATGCATGTAATAAATAAAGATTATTTAAACTTTTTTTTTTTGCAAATAACCTTAAACCTGAAGCAAGAGCCGTCAAAGTTTGACCTGCCGACATGCAAACTAACTTATTTGCGAATTGCCTTCGAATTAGCAGCAGTTTTTTAAGGCAGTGCTGCTGCTTCATTAATACATCCACAGTATACTTTTACTCATCATTACCACCCAATGTCAAATTATGACTCTTTTCTTGTAAAGGGAAGGAAGTGGAAATATTTGATTTGGCATAAGTGCAGCCACTCTACAGAAAAGGAAGGACAAAAAGGTTTAAGAAAAGAGTGAGCTTTGGAAGAGAGGAATAGGTTATATCTTTTAAACATACTTTTAACTAGATATTTATTTTATTTGTTTATTGCTTCCTTACAACACGTTTCTCCTGCATTACACTGTTGAGTGTTACCATTTGCGCCCTAAACACATAACGGCGAGAGCTGAAACACTCTCAACACAACGCTTTTATTGCGGTTAATAAAACACATATGCAGATGTACACACAAATCCTTGTTAGTTTATGGTGGGCAGCGTGTAAATGAAGCAGGGAGCTGGGAGTGATTTAAGGAGGCTTTGATAAATGGCACGGAGGCGCATGAGGTAAAACTTTACGTTTCAGTTTTTTGCTGATGAATGCAGCCTAAATCTTTTATCAGCCTCATCCTCCATCACAGAGCGCTGAGCTGTTATATGTCTGATAAAGTGAGCACAGAGGAATTCAGCTATCAGGTCTCTGTTGAAATGACTGGTTTGGGTTGTCCTAAAAAAAAAAAAAAAATCCTCCAATTCTTACTTTGTAAAGTGCAAGAAAAGAGAACGAGCATCTGTCAAAAAACACTGCGCCGTTTGCACAATTCTACACGGCACCTTAAAGTTAATGTGCTAAATTGCCTGTGCAACACTTTCCATTGGCTACATGTTCAAACCGAAAAATAAATTGTATGACTTACAGCAATTGGAAAGCCTAGCCATCCTTAAACGCTATTTATTGATCAGATGCCACTGCTACAAAAGGTTTAATTAAACCCCTCGCTCCAAGCTCACACCCACCTTTTATTTCTGTGAAACATTCACAATACGTTTCTGTGTCGTAAACGACAATTTCTCTTGAGTTGGTATTTATTGGAAAATGTCTTTTTTTTTTTTTTTTTTTTTTTTTTCTAAAGCTGCTGGAATTCAGACCTTTAGAAGCAGTGGCACATGCAGATATAACCATTTTACTGACACAAAGTTCAGTTGTCGGTAACATGCAAGGTCTTCCTTTGCATATTTCCTGCTTTTCCTGCACATTTCACAGAAATGACAGGATCTGTTGTGTGCACACCTGCACATATGTAAACCATTAGTTCTTTAAAGGTTCCATATTGCCAGCGGTAATTAAAAGTATTATTTTAGTCTAATCAACTGAAATGGAAAAACAATGTAAGTGGTGCATTGTGTGTGGGCACATTAGGAGCCATTAAGACCAACATGAGGCCTCTAATAATATCAGCAATACAACAAAGGGATTATAATCCTTTAACAAAACATTCAACATTCAAGAAGTTTCTTTTTAAATTCTTAAACCCAGTGTATATCTGTATAACAGAGTGTCTCCGCATCCTTAAAAAGGTTTAAATTCACGTATCAATCACACCCGTCGTGGCTGTTCGGGCTACTGGTAACCAGGTGCTAATATTCCCTTGCTAATGTATCTTTACGTCCTTTATGAAAATTTGTTGCCAGTGGCTCGCTTCTGTTGCCAACCGACAAAGTGCTTACGTTCAGAAATATCAGTTTTATCCCCTGGTCTTACCTGCTGATACGTTGAGCGGAAAAAGAACATAGCATGGGATCAATAATGCTCCACCTATGACGACAAATCAGAAAAAGATTCAAATGAACAGTAATTAATGTCTTCAACTAGTAAGATGTGATCCATAGTTAATCTCTCAAGCATTACCAGTTCAATAGTCTCCATTCATATGTGTGAATGGAAACTATTCCATTTAAATATTCTTTTTTATATATACGTTTCTGTCTTGATACACGTCTTAAATTTTATCTATAGCTGTCTCAAAAAGGTTTGAAAAAACATAAAATTTGAATAAGTGAAAAATGCAGAAACTGCATAATAAAAACTAAGTCAAATACAGAACCATACAAGAGTTACAAAATACATAAAAACAGTATAGAGGATTACCAGAGCCAGTGCAGGTATATTTTTTAGGCAAGATTTGGAAACGGTAAGATATTTATGAATTTGAGGTAAAAGGGGAACTCCAGGGACGGAGGCCAAAGTGGCTGAAAGGTTTGGACCCTTGACAACCAGGCAGGAACTGTTGAGATGAATTGGAAATGGAGACCCAAGAGTTCATGTGGGTGTGTTCTCGTTCAACAGGTTAGAAAGATATTGAGCGTTTGATTAATAGTCTCACAAGTGAGTAGAATTCTGTACTCCGTACTAAATGTATTCATCTGCCAATGAGACTGCTGAAGAACAGTGGTGATATGATTAATAGGGGGGAGTTGTGCAGATGATACATGCTGCAGAGTTTTGAACCAACAGCTTATGGATGCTTTTATTTCGAGAGCAGAGAAAAGGAAAAAGCAGTATAGCTGCACAATACATCAAATTGCAATCTTGCAATATCAGCATTTGCGATATTAAAACAGCATAGGACTGCTTGGATGCAACATTTACAAGGATATTATATTTCATATGTAAGGCCTTTACCTTCTAAATATTGGACCCTAATGCCTGACATCCTCTTTAGTAGCACAGAGGCTAACACTTATGGAGATGGCTGCAGTTAGGGTGTAATGGTAAAGAAAGAAAATTGTTCTGGAAACATGGGTTCAGTGGAATAAATGTTAATAACGCAAGTTCCTTCAATACTTTCAAAATGTCATATTCTATGGATAATGTGCTGCATAACATTTCAGTAGCCAGGACTCGGCATGATGAGGGCAAGAATCAGAAAATAAGTTTTCCTTGGTAGAATGCATGAGTCAGATTAACTGTTGTGGTTATGAAATATACTGAACATATCATCCATGAGGCATATCCAAACCACCTGGATTGGAAGAACTTGATTTAGATGAGAGACTCAAAATAGGTCAATAGTGTATTTACAACACAAATAGTGGTTTGTCTTCCAATGAGGGAGTTGTGTGGATGGAGAATGAGAAACTCCATTTCTCATTCATCTTGATCAGAATCAGAAGTTGTAACACCTTCAGTCAGCAAAGCTGTTTATGCTGGTTTGTGCTCAACGATAGAATGGCTACTGTCAACAATACATGCTAGGACAATATTGCTTTTTTTTTAAATTCAAACACTAAAGGGTATACTGACCTGCAGAGGCTGTGCAGTTCTGTTGTATTCCATTTAAAGAAATATAAAACATCAAATTAAGCTGCCATGTGTGTTACATTTAACACACATGGCAGCCATTTTGGATTTTGAGGTCAGCTTGGTGAGAAACATTACCTGCCCAGTTGGAATTTCAACTTCAGGACATTATTCTGGTTTATTTACATAATTTCAATGCTGGAAATTTCAACAACTGAGAAACACCAGGATGAATAAAGTCCTTCAAGATAGCCTTCTCTCTGTGATTCTTTCTGAAACAACTTTAATTTATCATCATTTCATTTCACTCTATAAAAAACACAATAAAAAAAAAAATTATCCTATTGTATTAGTCGCTAATGTTTTCATATTGGTACTTCCTGTTGAAACCCAGATGTTTCTTGAGGTGGTGATGATTACAAAATATCTGAGAACCATTTGTATTTAGTGAAATATCCAAAGAATTTAAAAAAAAGTTCAGAATGTTGGAGTTGAGGACAGTGCAGCTAAGAAACTTGGCCCCTCTTAAGAAGCAAGAAACTTGGCTGTTTGATTTTTTTTAAGTTATTTTCAGCGAACAAGTGATGTGCACAGCCTGAATAAATCCATTTATTTTAGTTACTCGTGTGTTTATGAGACCAGCTGTGCCTATTCCAGAATCCCCTGCAGGGCGATGAAAACAAACAAACAACTTCTCATTTTAACAGAGACAGATGTTTGGAAGATCGACTCGGCGGGGTTTTCCTCACGGCGACTTATCAGTTTCGTGTTCCGGTCAGCAGTGCAAAGCAAAAGCGATTTCCAATCAGTCGAAACTTTTCAAGCTTTGCTAATGACGTCCATAGTTTCGTGGTTCTGCGGAGGAGGCACGGAGAGAAAGGAGGGCAACGTCCTAACACAAGCAAGCTTGGAAAGATACTTATGAAAAGCTCTTGTTCTTCCGTCCTCCCTATCCCCTACTCTTTCCCTCCCTTCCCTTCTAACTTGTCAAGTATTCACCTTTTACTCATTAGCAGCTGTTGCCCATTGCTCAACAGACCAGGCTGTTTATCCCGCGCTGTCACGGCCGCGTCCAGCGCCTGGTTATCAGGTCCCGTCCTCGACGGGGACCGACGCTCCTGATGAGTTTCCAAAGACGCAGATTAAAGCGGCTATGCTCAGGAAGGATGAAAGTAGGGCAGCTAATTAGCCGCGCCTCTCAGGGCCGGGCGAGTTGGCTGTTTTTCACCTTGACAGGGAAATTCCACAAATGATGGGAATGTGGTTGAGGAGCCGGATCTGGGATATTTAATGAGAGTGGGAGGAAAAGACGAGTCGACATAAAGTAGGGAAAGTGGAAGGAGGAGGCGGATGGCCCAGGAAAGATTCCTCTTGAACTCTTGTGCCTGAACATTGAGTGGAGTTTGCAGATTCTGTTTTGACATGTACACTTTCTGGAAAAAAAAAAAAAGACTTATCTGGGTTGAAACGCAGGTGTTGTCTCTCCAGGAGAGGATGTAATGCAGGAATTACATAAAGATGTGTAGTAAGCTGGAACTTTAAAGTGAACTAATCTGTTCATTAAGCCCTGATGCTTGCGTTGATAAATATTTGCTTCAGTTGAATCTTCAGAAGAGGTTTGGAAGTTTGTATCCAGTTAGTCATTAGATTTTCAATTATTCATTTTCTTCTTTTGTCTTGTTGGATTGTTTAATAGACATATAGGCAGCTATAAACCAGAGGGGTTTCAGTCTTGACTTAAAGGAAGTCGGTGTTTCGGCTTTCTGGAGGTTTGTTCCAGATTTGTGGCGCATAGAAGCTGAAAGTTCCAGGGCTGGAGAGTAGAACCAGAAGACCTGAGAGATCTGGAAGGTTGATATAACAGTAGCAGGTTCTTAATGCGTTAAATAATTAATTATAGTAATTAATTAATAAAACATTAACCAACCTGAAATTGATTTTTTTTTCTTCCTCTGAGACACATACTCTTGCCGTTGTTGAACATGATATCCAACAGTTTTTGGTTACCTGTCAAGGTTCCTTTTTAGGCATTGGATACTTTAATATATTTCTTCTTACATGACAAATATTTCAGGTATTCCTCAAGGTGTTTCAAAAAATATACAGAAACACTTAGGAAGGTGAATATGAGGTTTGTACACAAAAACAGATAATCCAGCACAGAAAAAAACAGAGTGCTATTTAAAACAAAAAAAAGAGGTTGCTATTATAAAATGTCATTTATTTTTTGCTGAATCAACAAAACTCAGACTGTTAGTCAACAAATGTGCCTAGTTTCCCTCCAAACTGAGGAGACTGGAGAGTGTGAAGAGAAAGCTGGGTCCTAAGAGATTCATCAGCCTTCATCTGATCCATCTGCTGTTTGTCAAAGCCTCGTCAGAACAAGAATTGTCAGGAAGCCATTCAGGGAAGCGAAACAAGAAGACAACATTTGGAAATGTCAGATTACACACAAAACCACAATAGTTAAAACGTCTTTTGGAGCGATAAATCCATATTTTATGTTTTTGCTTCAAATTGTCATCAAAATACTTGACGGTAAAGCCACACCAGGGAGTATCTATTATGGTTGAGTGAGATATTTCAACATCTAGTATTTTGGAGAAATAGATATAAAATATGCACCAGATTTGATAAACTATGCAGCAACATCTGGAAAGTGTCGGGTTGGCATCAAATCCACTTTTAAGCATTCAGTGATGTCCCAAACTACTCAAATCACATTCAATAAATTCAATCAAAGGTGTCAGCCATCTTGGTGAACTTTTTGCTTTTCCTTCCAGTTTCAAAATGAAATGTACAGAAATGAGGGTTGACTCCAGAGACAGCATTGTACTTCACTTCATTCGGCTCGATTCTCATGTGATACGAGGCAAAACATGAAACAACAGGCACACACTTGCTTCAGAAAGCTGCAGTCCCTGCACAGTAAGGTTCAGTTTTGCAACATTTGATAGTGAGCCTCCAGCTCCCCTTCCTGTGCCTTTCCAGTGGATACAGAGACAGAACAGACGATGCATTACCGACGTGGTTTATGTCCTGCTGATGGAGGCCTCTCTCCTCGCCCAGCTCAGGTGTCAGATCCTCCGAGCTCTCTCCCCTCTGTCTGGTCTCATCCTGACTCATTTCAATGGGAGTATCAGACTTTGTGGAGTTGGACTTGTCCATTCAATGTTATACGGCCCTGACTAAATGCAGTTCTGCTGTTTTATGTTAAAATTTCAGATTACAATCAAGCAGCTATGTTGCCTTCAGTTGTTATAAAAGTGCTGTCTATATCAAATTTGACTTGAAACACCTTGAAATTGGGCCTCTGTCTCTTTAAAAACTGCTCCACCTTCAGGTAGTCATCACAGTATGCCTCCTCTATAAACCTTTTAACAACGTTTTTACAAATGTTGAGCTAAGTAGCTCCTATAATGAGCTCGGCAGTTACAACAGGTGTTTGCCGATTGCTGCTGGCTAGTCTGAAGGAGCTGAGTGAGGGAGTGGCAGGGGGCCGGGGGGCACCGCATTGTGTGTCGGAATATTAAAGCATTTTTCGAACACGCATGAAAGAATCAAGGCAACGCTCCGGCTATGTTTTTGATGACGGAATAACATTATAGCGTGTTGTAAAACTCAAAAAAGTCCATTTTAAATTTTACATAATACTGTCCCCTTAAAAAAAAAAAGACAGGGCGTGTGGGGGGGGGCAGAGAGCTCCCATAAACAGCTTGCTGTTTTTATTGAATCATGAGAAACCCCCTGAAAAGACTCCAGTAAAGCAACAGAACCTTCAGCGAGGGTAAATATGCGCTTGCAGAGGTTTTACCGAGTCTTTCCTCTATTACATTTTATAACCGAATGGGTCTCGTTCACTGCTGAGGCGAGTGCTTTGCGTTGTCGGAGCCATACATCACGGTGAAAGCTTTGTCAGTTTTTTCAGCATAATGTGATGCCGGGTTATGTGTATTAAAGAGCTGAAGGGAAGGGAGGAGAGAGAGATATCCTATAGATCTCTGCACTGTTTGTCATGCTGGAATTTATCTGTAAAAGTTGCTAAGAAGAAAGCAATATTTCAGGGAGCGTCAGCGGACGCGCAGTAATGTTTTTAAGAGTTATGAGGGCGCCGTGAGGTGTGCGCGCACGCGCGCTCCTGTTTCTGTCACTGTATTGTTTGGAAATGTGTCATCGCGCGTGGCTGTTATTGCCGAGGCTGGGCGCGGAGCAGAGCACAGCTTAATATCTGTGTTTGACATAGAGGCCCATTAATAAGGGCCTGATCCGGGCCCGGTGACAGGACTGCTGACAGAGGAGGATCATGGGGAAGAATCATGCCCTGCTGAGGGAGCCTGGGCTGCAGGTAGACCCATTCCGCCTTTCCCAGGTGTCATTACTGATGCCGTGCAGGAAGCAGAAGAGGGGAGGGGCGAGACGCTGACATCTACATTAATCACCCCCGCCACACATCACACACTACCTCCTCCCACCTCCAGCTCCTAATCATCCCCACGCCGGGACCCAAACTCTGGAAAGGGGATACTCAGCCTTGAAAGATATCCAGCTAAGAGCTCCCTAAATACCACTCTGATCTGATCATGAGTGATGTTGGTACCGGAACCTCTGACCCACCACACAATTAAAAACACTTTTCTCCTTCTCCCTCAAGACGCATGTGAGAGAGGCCGTTCTGCTGAGACTACGTGTTTTGGAGCTGCCTGTCTTGTGATTCATAGTTTGCATCTGAGTTGCGCCGTGGTTACGTGCAATTAAGATGCTACAAATGCCTCCGCGGCAATGTGTCATGTGCAAAAACCCCCACAGTGCACTGCTGCCGTTGTACACACTCCTGATTGTCTCAAAGATATCAGGCTCTCCACTCTGGGACGCCTTATTGATCCTCAGCTGGGCTTTTATCTACAGGAGGAGCAACGTGTTCAGAGTGGCTCCATGAAGCTGAGCCAACGTGTGTGAGTTCCCTGTAACAGAAGAAAACATGTTACTGGAGTGAATTCACAGGGCTTTGTAGAATTATACATATGCCTTGAACTTGTGCACATTTTTATCACAAACTTTGATGTTTTTTATTGGAATTTCTTGATTAAGCTGCATGCTAGACATTCCTGCGATGCAGATATTTAGAATAAATTTAGTCTCTATCGATGCCATTACATTGGTTGTGAGAAGAAGCCTGTCACAAGCCGAATTTCCATTTATCATATAATTGTGCAGTTTGATATTTGGAAAATAAATATGCCTAATGGAAACATGGCAATAAAAATAAAAAATTTGTTTTTTGATGCAAAGTTTTGGAGCTTGGATGAGGTGTTTGTTTTGTTTTCTGCAGAACTCCAGTGGTAATACTGTGGTCACTTTCACAAACCAAGAAGAAGAAGATGACAGGAAGTAGTTGGAGGGTCATGATGCACCCTGGTGTTAATGTTTTATTGCGAAAACAAATGTATTCACTTATTTTAGTTGCATTCTTTATTGAATAGAAACAACACAAGTGCGAAATTGTGATTTTTTTATGACATTGGCGGAAGACAGGCAGAGTTTAGAAACCTGGAACTGACATAAGCAAACCAATGAAGCTGGAGTTCAGTATTTTTGATCATGATGCTGTATCGGTCATATCGACACGTTTTACAGATGAAAATGAGCTGTCTTGGAGAACTGTATTCTGCATCACTTACTCTGACATAAGGAAATCATTGCAACCAATAGGATGAATGTTTGTACTTCACAAAACAAGTTAATCCGTGTATATTTTAATCTCAGCATAAATACATTTGTTCTGTGAAGCCCTCAAATGTTTTATTGCAGAACATTATTAGTGATTAAAAACATCACAAAGACCAAGAAACACAGCAGATGAGTCAGCGATAAAGTCATGGAGTGAAGTTTAATAGTTCTGGTCAGATCAAACAGGAACTTTCTAGCCCACTTAGAAAACTATCATGCTGTGTTTAATTAGCAAGAACATAAACTAGTGCGAGTTCATGGGGGAAATGGATGGAGTTTGGGTATTAGGCAACTGTCGTCATTGAAGTTTGGGGAGGTGTGTCAAAAAATGAAGAAAAGGTAAGATGGTATCTGTACACTGACGAGGCTCCGGGGGTCAGAACGGATGTGGGGACCCCAGAACAATGAGACGACTCGACCCCTGATCCATCAGTGAGCAGATGTTTGGAGATAAACCCGAGACCAAATAATTGAGTAATACTTTTTATCCTGTTAAAAAGACAGACTTGGACAAGAATGAGACAGTAATTGTGGCATAATGTAATTAGGAGACAAGAAACGCTCCGTTCCAACAAAAGAAGTAGTAAAAACACTTTCCCCAAATGTGTTTAACCACTGGGCTCGGTGCTTCATCCTCTCCAAACCCACATACTCTCTTTACGTTCCCCTCAGTGACATCACCCTCATTTGTTTTTGAATACTCTGGTTTTTAAAAATGAAACAACAAATCAAAACCCTGTGTGGCAGTGATATTATAAAAATACAGCCCTAATAAAAGATTTGTGATGTTTTTGCTCCCAGCAGCGGAATGAAGCATAAACTCATGATGGTGTCTATGAGTTATCATCTCCGTTGCTTAGCCCCTTCCATCTCATTTTTTATGTAACGTGTCACGTCCTGAACAAACACAGCCCCCAGTTTAATTAAAATAAATCCACTTTGAGCTGATATTTAGAAACCCGGGGAATATCGCAGCCTCTGCAACAGATAAAGTGATTGAGAGCGGGGAATAAAGGCTGGGCTTCGGGGAGAATTACACTCTACTTCCTTTTCCATCAATGAGGCTTCTATTGTTTATGTTTGAAGTGGGCTTTCTTTCTTTGTAAATGACCTGTCTCCAATTCCCCCCCCCCCCCCTGTTTTATTTGCCTTGAACCTTCAGCAACACTGACACAATAAATTTCTGCTCGGCTCTTTGTTTGCGTTCATGGCCGTGTGCATACGGTAGAATCTGGGACGCCGCGTAGACGTTGAGAAGAAACGCTTGCATGCGGCTCGAAAACATATTAAAATATGAAGACAAATCACTTTGTCTGGCCAGCTGACAGCAACAGCCTGCAGTGAGAGCCAGCAAGAGTCCTTGCAGCAACGCTGCCGCTCCCAGAAAGGGCCTTTTTCAGGGCAAGCGTCGACATGTAGCTCAACAAACAAACAGATGAAAAAAAAGCCATGAGCAGTCAAAGCTATTATTAAAGGTGATAGAAGTGTTTCCCTTTGCCAAAGCCAGTTTGTCATGGTTTCAGCCTGCGTACTTTGTAATGGGGAGAGCTGGGTTTTCAAAGATATCTTCAGAGGACATACTCTGGACTTTGTTGTGTGGATGTCTTTGATGTAAATCATAAAAGTAGAAATCCAGGTCTTTAGTTCACATTCCTGCAGGTTTTGAGGCTGTCTAGGTATAAAGCAAAGCCTTAGCAAGTCGGTACATAGAAAATATTCTTCGGCTATTATCCATAAAAGAAAATGAAGGGAAGGAAAATAGGACATTTGGGAAACATTTTGGTCCAAATGATAATTTCTCTTCATAGATTATTAATGTAAGTTAGACTTAATTTCCAGGAACAGCTCTGCAACCTCTGCAGGGTCCCAAAGAGTGCATGGAAGTTTACCCAACCAGCCTATATGTGTTTTTCTGGACATGGAGAACCTGGTAGAAGAAGTTGTACCGGGTACTTGGGGGAGTCAAATGGGGGGTAATCCAGGGTACCTGACCCTTTGATGTGGGCTATTAGATCCCTGTACAACTGGTGTCGGAGCTTCCCAACAAAAGCACTGAACCTTACCAAGTTGGGCTACTAACTGTCTTAAATCCTCTGATTGAGGACCAGGAAGGCGCTCATGTCATCCCCCACAAGATGGTGCTTTTGGCAATTGCCCATGTCGCCCATATAATAAACCACCACTGACCAAAACAACGAAAATTGCAGATACAAGCTGAAATTAATTTGGGCTCTTATTAGAGATAGGGTGATAATCTCGGTCAGCCAGGATTGCCTCAGAATAGAGTCACCGTTCCTCCACATTGAGAGGAGCCAATTGAGGTGGTCCACACATCTGGTTAGGATGCCCCCGGGATGACTCCCTAGTGAGGTGTTCTGGGCACGTCTCACTGAGAGGAGACCCCGAGGAAGACAGAGGACACTTTGGAAGGACTATGTTTGTCAGCCTGGGAATACCTCATTGTTCCCCCAGAGGAGCTGGCCCAAGTGGCTGGGGAGAGGGGAGTCTGCACCTTCATGCTTAGACTATTACCCCCTTTACCCCTCCCTGGATAAGTGGATGATGATGGATGGAGACTTAATCCATTCACCTGGCGATTTCAAGTGCTTTGTAAAAGGTTTTACTCCCCTAAACTTTGTTACATTGTTTTTCCCGTTTCAATAATAAAACTTCAGTGCATCCATTGGGGTTTGTATAAAACAGATCGCCATAAAGTAATGCATTCTTTTCGGAAAAGTAGCTCAACCTTAGTTAGAATCCATCTTCCCATCAACTCTTCCTGACCTTGTTTGAAAAGCTTCCCCACAGCATATTGCTGCCACCACCAGCGGCAGCAATATGCTGCCGCTGGTGGTGGCAGCATATTGTGAACCAGACACATATCTGCTTGCAGGACACTGACCCTGAAGGACTGGGTCAGCGTCACCTATGGTTTAGCATCATTGTTCTCCTGGAACATTAACCTCCACCAGAGTCTGAAATCTTTTAAAGCCTTGAAAAGTTTTCTTCTGTGAATGCTGTGTTGAGCTCCTTCCATCCTCTCTTTACCTCTGATCAGCTTTTCTGTTCCTTTTGAAGTAAAGCCTCTCCACGGTATGATGCTGGCGGCATCATGTTTCTCAGCACGGATGGTCTATTCAAAGTAAGGTTATCAAAATAATCAACCTTTAATAGAAACGATAAAAGAAAAATATATTCACAGATCTGCATTGGTGTCAAAATCCACATTAACTGACCCATTTTTCCCATTTGACACCCTTCTTCACCTGTGCAAAATAGTGAGCTTTGGCTGAAGGCGTTTGAGTTCACAGCTCACAGAAAACAGTATATATGACCCTCTTCAGCAAAGAAGGGAAACATAAAGTATTTGAAGGTATTTTCCCTATCAGGCAGGCGGACAGCAAATCCCATTACGCTAGCTGTCATAATGCTCAGACACTGACGTTCGAGAGCAACTTATAAAGCTCAACAAAACTTCTGCATCTACAACAGCAGAGTAATAAACCTCATGGATGATGTAAGCTAACGTTATCTCTACACTGCAAAAGTATAAAATCTTACCAAATATTTTTGGACCATTTTTTTGTGCTACTATCTTGCTACACAAGAAATAAGACTTCTAAGTACATTTTCTACTATATATAAGAGCTTGATTTAAGTCAGTAAGTCCTTAATATTGACAGCTTAAGTCCTAGTTCCACTGCTATATTCTTTCACCTGAATCAACATTTTCCTCATGTTGTCAAATATATCATTATTTGCCAATTCGACCGAGTTCCCCATCTGAGCTGTTGATCTGAGCAGCTCCTCCTGAGTTAGGATGCATCTCTGATTCGTGTTCTCCAGTAATGTTCTCACCACAATATAAACGTCATTAAAGAAAACCCACTCTCCTAAAGTCAATTTATGCTGTGGCATATAGACTTTGTTTCTGCTAAATCATTAATAAAGCCCTTGAATTAATAAAATGAAACTGAAAATGAAGTTCACCCTGAAGCAGATTCCAAGCTTTGTGCTGGTCTGCTACATAAAATCTCAACTCAACACACTAAAGTTTGTGGTATGTGTCAAAATGTAAATAGGCCGGCATTAATACATTTGCATAACACTGTGTTTTACTCTGATATTCATCTGATCTGTATTTAGTGACTGAACATACAGCCTCCGTGCATTGCCACATGCCTCTTATATAAATAGCATAGCTGTTTATTTTCTCACTGTTGACTGTGCATATGTCCTCTCGTTTTATGCCTCTTCGAGGGGCTGAACAGGGAAAACACAGACACTGGGAATTATTCCAGCACATACCAGTAGGGGGAGCTCACAACTCATAGCTCGCACTCCAGTAAAGACTTGCAAGGATCATCATGTGAAGGGTTGCTGGGCAGTAGTTCACACCACACAACACAACCCCACCCTCCATCTCTAAAACAGCAACATATTGAGTCCGTTTTTTTTGTTTTTTTTTACATGTTCAGTCTCAACGTTGGAATTGATCCCTGATCAAATCTTGGATTGCAGTGGTTTGGGTTTTTCCTCACCGTGTTTAGCTGCATACTACTTAGGAAAGAAAAGGGGAGGTGAAGGGGGGGTTGGGGTTGATTGTTGGTATGCAGAGCTGGATCAGCGCTCCTCATCTTGCAGGGGGTTCGGTCAATCAAGCCATTGATTTCTGACAAAGATCATATTTACAATTCTGCATCAGCATCTGAACACATTAACCCCTCACATGTTCCGCAGCCTCCGATTCCTCAATAAATGTAGTTTTGAGTCCACTGATTGAGAATTTAACACATTCTCACAGAAGAGATTAAATTTCAATATTCTGAATGAATATTCAGAATATTCATCTCTTGAATTAAGGTACATTTTACCTGTTGATAATAGTGTGACTGTTGAACCTCCAGCACTCTAATGGCATACTGCTTTTATCTCTCCTCTCAGAGCTTGCTTTAGGAGGTAAATAATTCCTCATATGAGTGACCTACTATAAATGCTTTGCAAGCATATGTAAAGGTTTGTCCTGCCACTTAGCTCCTTGAATGGGAGTCTTTTACTCGTGCCACAGGAGGGAAGTTCCCTGTAAACCGCAGCAAAGTGAACTATTCAGTAGAACCACTGGTAAAAAAAAATAGTAATGATAATAGTAATTAATGATAATATTTTGTAGTCCACGCTGCTTAGCTCTACCCCCGCCCCTCTGGTACCGGTCCATGTTCGCTCGCCGCCCGCTCAGCCTCAGTGTGTTGGGATGTGGGAGACCAAGCGCTCCTAGCGGCCGCGCTGTTCACACCAAAACGCTCAGAGAGAGACAGAGAGAGAGAGGGGGGATGTTGAACTGTAGTGTCACTGTACATTTATTGAGGCTATATTACCGGCTCCGCACATGGGGCTTTTGAAAGCCGGTTTCCTTAAGAATAAAACAACTTTTTTGGGGGGGTGGGGGGCGCTCGCGTGAAAGTTGAAGGCGGGTTTCCTGGTTGTCCTCGAGCGCAGACATCCTCGCTGAAGATTTGAAAGGCGCTCGAGACGCCTCCGAAGGGAAGCGTTTTTTTAAAAAAAATTTTTTTTGTTTTTTATTTCTTCAGTTTGGACTTTGATTTAAGAAAACACTCTGAAAAGCTCCGTCTCGTTACACAGCAGAAATTGCGGATGAACTCACCGGACAAGCGGGGATAATATTTCCTCAAAGAGCCGAGAGTTTGGAGGCTGGGTGAGCAGCTCCGGGTGAACTACTGTTAAATGGATCCTCTGTGCGTCTGGACACCGAAACTGGCTTTTGTCAGTGAGTAAGGACAGTGTTGGGAGCTGTCCATCACTCCCAGAGCCGGTGGAGCGGACTTTTAGCGCAGTCTTCACCTATTGTTTTGTTCCCCCCCCCCCCGCAGTGAATTAGAGGATTCGCGCGACCGCTGTGGATGTTTTAATATGCAAGGATGGGTCCGCTAGCGTTCATCCTTGTTAGTGGATTACTGTACTTTCAAGCTGATGGTAAGTTCTGAACGTGTTATGTAAAACTTCCGTCTTCAATAGATTTGGAAATGTATTCAGCGCAACTCACTTAACCTCCATGAGTGGTTGTCATAATGTGTTGGGATTAAGCATCTTAATGCGTAAAAGTGACACGAGCAGGCAGTTCAGTTCAACAGATAGCCTCTTACTGCAGGAGGTGTTTGCTGTTCTGTTGCTTGCAGTGATTTTGATCTGCTATTCCACACATAAATCACCTTCATTGTGATACATTTTGAAGATGAAAATGCAGCCATAGGTAAAATATAAAAGTAGACTTTTTTTTTTTTTCTTGATTGGCTTCATTCAGTAATTTTTTTTTTTTAATGTAACAAAACTGACAAGCGCCATCATTTAGGTCTATAAACACATCATGTACAACAGTAGGTGTTTTGACTGACTGCTTTGCATTTGCTGATATTCAGATAAAGATTAGGAATATGCTTTGATGGGTATATAAGGGGATAGTCTTATAATTCTTTTGGAGTTATTATTGCTACATACAGCAAACAACCCATTTTGATTTCTCTTTTTTTGTTACAATCTTTAGAGGGAAAAAAAACAACAACAACTCATAGACAATCAAAATTTAAATATTTAAGTCAGATTTCTAATAACATCAGGAAATCATTTTTGGCCATAGTCTGTGGTGCATCCATCAAAATACTTCTTGTCTTTTCCCCAAGACTATACGATGCAGTCAGTCTTAGAGGAGACATGTCTCAGTTTGAATAATTTGCAATGGTCTCACGAGAGTGGCTACATGTCTGATAAACATGTTGAGACCACTATGAAATAGTAAAAGAGATGCTTAGAAACCATTTTAGATATCCTAAATAGATAGTTAGCAATCCTAAACAGATTTAATCTAATCTCTTTGGGTTGCATATTGATTTTTGTTGCACATCCAGTTTTTAGATGCATTTCTTTGGTCCTTCTGCTGCTGTGACTTAGAACTCAGACTGTTGAATTACAGCAGAAACTGGCTTGAGCCAAAGATAAACATACGCTGCCAAGAGTCATGTTCATGTTTTAAAATTGTTTAATAACGATATGAAAAGCAAATGAGCTGTATGGTGATTAATTGCAGTAATTTCAATTCCCTGTTCTGAGCAGCCAGACAGTCTCCAAATACAAAGTAAGCAACCTTACAGTAAGATTTTATATGGTTTCTTGGGATTCAGTGGCCTACAAAAGAACTAATTTAATGGGGTGTGTGTGTGTGTGTGTGGGGGGGGGGGGGTTAATGTGGCGACTCACCACAGTCATCAAAGGTAGGCCAGTGCAAATGATGAAAATTGATATATATATATATATAGATAAGTTTTATCATAGCATGGTATATTGAGACCTATCATAGCCTGTGTCTTGATTCCAACATGTTGTGTTTGCATTGGTCATACTGCTTAGCTTAGAGGAAAGGCTTAGAGTAAATGCAAGAGTCTGCAAGATCCCATTTTGTTCCTTTCTTTCACCTGCCAGCCCCTGCTCTTGTTGTTCACAGCTGCAAGTTTTATCCCTGATCCTTTTTACTTCAGAGTTCGCGCCTTCTGCGTTTTCCAGTCTCCTTTTCTTCTGTTTTCATTTTGCGTTGCATCTTTTCATCTCCTCGGCCTCCTGGGCCAAACCCCACTGGTTGCTAGGCAAGGGCTGATGGCATTACATGCTCACCCAAAAGGGAGAAGGGTGCACCATTTCTCCAAAGCAGTGGATCTCCCCAATCATTCGCCCGTTGCCCTCCTTTCTACTCTGCTTTGCTCTCCACCCACATCTAAGTAAAACTCACCCATCACCCAGCTTTTTAAGAGGTAATCTGATGGTCCTTGGAGAGGGGAGGAGCTTCTTCGAAGAGCCCACTTGGGCATACAAAAAGGGGCTGGAGCTGAATTGACTGGGAGCCAAAGCCCAACAAAGCCAGGCCTACTAAATGGCGTCAGTAGCTGTTTAGTGTTCTGTGATTAATACTCCCTGCGTGGAGAAGAGAAATGTTGAAGGTGAGAGAGACTGAAAGGAGAAAAATAGCATTAGTCTTGAATGCTGTAGCTATGGTGTGTATCTGGTAGAAAGTTATTGCGACTGTAAGCAGCTGCGTGATTATCTGTGCTGGATTGTAACATGCTTTTCAATGTGGACCCCCACTACTGAGCCTCTGCTATTCATAGATCTCCCACATGCTTGTGTGTGATGTAGGAGGTGGTGACATCACATTCATCTTGTGTGTTGAAAGATGGTACAACTTAAATCTGTCATGGAGAGAAGACCACTTGGGGACGGGCACATCGTGAGCGGCACCTGATCTGCAAGCACGGTTCTGGTCTGTCTAATGCTGAGTCAAGAAAAACTCAAACCGGAGTGTGAGTAGGAGAAAGGAGAAAGGGAAGGCAGGAGGAGGGAGGATGAGGATAATCAAATCGAAAAATTGAGAGAAGAGTTGTTTAACAGTACAATCTTAGGCTGGGAAATGGCAGTGATGATGCTTTATTGCGATAGGATATGGGAGACTAACAGCTCTGTTGATGGTCATTATTAAATGGGAGGCTTAAAGCACTGCTCTATAATGGAAAGTAAACCTAGATTAAAGTAGTCGAGGTGAGTGATGAGGAAGGCTGAGGTCACTGTGTTAGAGCTGCTGTGATGCTTTGCCCCAAATGTGATTGTTCTGCCTGAGCTGGCAGCATTTAAGCAATGCTATTGTAATTGTGGTTCATTTGTTGGAATGGGACTGCTATAATGATGAACCTTCATCTGAGATCTATGGGACGCTCCTAACTACTGTCTCCCCCTGTCTCATCACTGTCAGCCGAGTCGTTTTCCTCAGCCCCCATACATGCCACCACTGTTTGTCCTCTGATTATCATCAAAAATGAGCTATGAGATTGAGACTCTGTGGCAGCGATAATAACAGGAAGGGAGTTGAGGGGAATGAAGGAATAGGGAGAAGTGAGTGCGAACAAGTCCTTGTGTATTCAAATAATCAATGTTGTTTGACTGGTGACGAGGGCTTGTCAACTCCTAAACAGCAAAGGCAGGCCGCTGTTGGGATCATGTTTCAAAAGCCGTTGCTCCACCCCTTTAGGCCACAAACAAAACAACTTTTGAGTTTAGCAGACTTCTGTTTGCTCAAATTTGTCTTTGGAAAGTTCTGGCACTACACAAAGACTTCACCTGGAATTAAAATATTTATCGTTGAAGGGAAGTGTGACTCAAAACATGCTAGATAATGGCTGTCAGTCCTAGATATAAATATGTCTAGGACTCCTAAACAACTCCTAAACAGCAGTCAATGCATTTCATACAAAGTCCTATTAGGCTATTTCACTTTTTTCTGTATAGATTGCTTTTCATAATTCCAGCTCACACACTCCACAATATTCTTAGTCAAAATGAAGTCTAGTTACTTGCTGTTAGCATGAGAGTTTGATACTGTAAGTGGTGTAAGCTATTAACATAAGATCCAATCACAAAGGCTCTCAGTCTGGCACCTGTTTCTATGTTTGATAATCTTATTTTGTAGAGTAAAAGGAAGCAGATATTTTTATTTGCCCTGTAGTGCTCACACTATGCTAATAAAGGTCTGTTGCTAGCTTGCAACTCTCTGCTAGATTAGCACTAAACAAACCACACATTTTTAATAATTTATCTGACAGAGCTGTGGATATTTGGTTTTAAAAAAATGGCTATTGACAAGAAATATATTTTTTGTTAGCACTGTGATAAACTTGTGACTAGCTAACCATTAACTGTTAAAGATGCTTACGTTAGCATCTGATTCAGAATCTTATTGAGAATATTAAAATATTAATTTTACAATTAGAAACTGGACTGCTTTCAGTCATTTGCCATTAACGATCTAAATTCTTACACTGATCAGATACATTAAGGCATAGTTTAAGATTTATGAAGCCCTTATTCTGTTTTCAATTTGATAAAATGATAAAATAAACATTGTCAATGCTTTGTTGGAGTTTGAGCCCAACAAAATGTTGTTTTCCCAGAAATAGTTTTTAAATCTCATTCTCACAAACCCAAAATTGTGCATCGTCTTGTCTCCTGAGACTGGTATATTGTTGCTCCCCTGGACCTCGCAGATCATTCACTTTATCCCTTCACAGACCCCATGCGCATAAGAAAATGTCAGCCACAGACAATGCACTTGGTTGGTTTTTCTGTATGCCTGCAGAATGCATCGAAGGTAATACCGCTAATTTATTGAGCCTCACTCATGCATAGCAGTGACATTTACAGAGCAGAAAGTTACATAATAACTAAATACATTTGCCTAAAGAAAAGCTAGCGATTACTACTGAACCGAATACTGAAAATTGTGTTTACTGGAAATTGGTAGATGGCATGTTTTCTTGTATGACTTGTACAATCTCAAACTTTTCTTTTAACCATATCTTCTTTATGTGTTAACCATATCTTCTTGTTGTCTTTGTGCGAGCGTCTATCAATGAGGGTGGAATTCAAACACTGAGGAATTTGTTGTACACCTGCGCTGGCTGTGTATAACACGAGTGAATGCGAACAGGGGTTGGGGGGAGGAGTAACATGATGAATTGAACGTGCTGACTGTGAAGTAAAGGCAGATTGTAAATGCCTTCACCTGCCTCACACACCTGAACTTCAGAAATACACATCTGTGCTTTTCCCCTTTGGGGCCCAGGGGGCATAGATATAATCCCCTTTCTGTTTCGTCAATGTCTTTGTTTCCAAAACAGCTGATTAAGGGCCAGGCCAACAGAAAATAGTCTTCTAATTACTGTTTTATAATCCCTTATGAGATGATGATAAAAGAAGCTTGTGAGTACTCCAGTTGTTGAAACGGACTCTTGGTTGGTTGGATAACTCCATCATGTGGATGTGAAGAGCAATCTTATCTATGCAAAATGAAGAATAGCAACAGCAGGAAGTCAGATAAAAAAAAAAAGGGATAACATGTTTGACCTATCTGTGTTTTTATGTTGCATGCTCCTCTGAAGTGTTGTCTTAGGAAGCATCTGTTTACTGTGTGCAGTTGCCCTCAGTTTGCTCTGTGTTTGACTGCGTCAAAGCTGCCCTTAGATAAGGTGGAAGAGATGTCAAGGTTGAATGACTCACAGAAGTACACAGCAGATAATACATGCTCATGGGTACCAACCCACACACATGTCCCCGTCCCTACAGGCAGACATAAAGAGGTTTATTTAGCTGCCCTACTCAAATAAGTGAAAATACTCTACTTGCTTTTCCTCTTTGTCTTTCTTGTCAATAACTTCTGACATTGTTTTTGCTGTCAAGAGTTTTTGTGACAGTTTTAGTTGAGCTCCTGTTCTCTCCAGTTTCTTGAATGAGCTGAAGGCCGGTGATAAAAATACATTAGCTGTCTCTCAGAGCGAGATGTCTGAAGACGGACAGCTGGAGTGCGACAATTGAGAACACATCCATCAGACGCAGCAATGGCCCAAATGCAGCTGCAAAAAAGCAGTTTGGAGTAGTGGGACCACTGAATAAGTATCTTGTTCTGCCATCTCAGACCCATGTGTAGTGCTGCAGCTTGAGTACTTAAGATAGAGCAGCATCTTTTATCTGTGCTTGTAGGTTGTGGTTGGTAGACTGCTTCAGCGATGGTGTTGGTTTTGGTTCACATTACAACAACAATTTTTTATTGAATTTTTAGCTACAGGTAAAAATTGAATATTTATAAATTTAGAGGATCCATGACTATGGATCCAGACCGTCCAACTAAACTGATACACCAGGCATTAAAAACTTTAGGATGTCTTCGCACCTGATAGTCCAGTAGACTTGGTTCAAACGAGGACCAAAGTTTTAACATTTGTTACATTTTCAAGTGGTATGATTCGCTTTCACACTGGACTGTGCCAAACAGACTAAAAAGCCTGTTCACCCTTTCACCTATGGTGGCACTGCACCAAGAACCAGTGAAGAAGAACCAGGCTTTCTAAGAAAACAAACAGGAGTCTGATTAATCTGAACTAAACAGGGCTGGTGTGAGCGCACCCTTTGTCACATAAGCTGGAAACAGACCCAAGCAAAACGGAACTGTTTGGCGTAGAAGTAAATTATTGTGTGTTGGAAAATGCATAACATCATCCTGAGCATATAAGTAAGGTATAAGACTGCCATGGCGATGCTTTCTTTTAGTAGAGACAGGTAATCTGGTCAAATGCAATCCGACTAAGGACAGGTTACGATGAAAATATGTCTCTATTTTGACTATATTTTTGTTTTCTGTAAATCTGGCACCGTTTTCTTCCCACTTCACAAATGCGAATTACTTTTTGTCAAGCTGTCATATAAAATCCCAATAATATACAGTGGAGTTGTGATTTCATTTAGAAAATTGTGAAACAGTTGAATAAATTGTGATCCTTTTGTAAGGCATTAAAAAGAACAGCTCAAGTGTTTAAGTGTCTTGACCCACTTTACCCTTTTATATTCACCATAATTAAAATCACACAAGAGTCCATCCATCCGTCCGTTCATTCATTCATTCATTCATTCATTCATTCATTCATTCATTTTCTAACACCCTTGTCAGGAGGGTGCTGGTCAATCTCCAGCTAACGTTCCGGGCGAGAGGCAGGGTTCACCCTGGACAGGTCATCAGTCCTTCGCGGTCACACAAGAGCTTCAGCGCCAAATGATCTTTTATCATGTGGTCCCCAATGTCAAAACATGGGCTCTACAAGCAGGTCAATTTTTCTTCTAACTAATGACTCCCTATGAGAGCGGCACTGCAGTGAAAGTCTGTGTGGAAAAGGACATCAGCCAAGAGTCACAACTCTTGTACCAGCTTTGAAAACTAAAAGCAATCACACCCTTGATGATTTTACTTTCCTGGTTCACTTCCAGGGTGGCGGTGACTTTCTTTCTTTTTTTTTCCCCTGGAAAGCCGCTCGTTAACATTTGTTACTTAGCGTCCAGTTTTAGGATTATTAAACCATAAACCAAAGTGGATGTGTATCTGAATGCTTCTGAACTCTATATACCGTTTTTGTCAGCATGATTTTATGGGCCCAAGTAAAGTGAATAAGCCCTTTAAGCACTCACTGCTATCACCCTTGACCCAGTAGTATGAAGAAAAGCCACACATAGTGTCCCACAGTATAGAAATTTAATAAATCTCATCTCAACGCCTTGTGGTGCTCCGTTAAAAGTAAAAAAAAAAAACACTGAGGGGTATAAGAGCCTTTTGATTACCCCCGCTCCGCTCTGTGAGTCCATCACCTGGATGGATTGTGGTTACAGCTCCTATTCCTCACGTTGGTATTGTTTGGCTCGGGGATCGCTGGAGCGACAGGAAGGTGTTGACTGCAGGGACACAGTAATGTGCTCACTGCAGGTCAGCATGCGCGCAGCACCTCCAATTATCACCTCTCAACGCAGAGAATCAAGGACACCTGGAGGCTTCCCCTGCCCCCTTCAGCCCCAGCAATAACACACTTATTTATTTCTCTTCATTCAATTTGCAGTGGCAGCTCAGCAATGCAGGTAAAGAGATTAAAATGCTTGAGGCGGGAATTGGATGATACCTTACATTTCATTGCGCCTCACTGGGTTATATGTTGGAACGTGGCTACATTTAAAAATAATCTGTTTTTGTTGTTTTCGGAGCAGCTTTGTTCACATCACACATGGTCACAAATCTGAAAAGATCACAAACTCTTGATGGGTGCTTATCTGGTTTGGCAACACAAATTTTCATTGATATGCCTTCATATATCATTCATCCAATTTCATGTAAGTATAAGGTGCACAACAACGCATCTTTAAAGAGAAAATATGTACAACTTTCCAATTCAAGACTTGTAGTTTAGTATAGTTACATTACGTTTAGTGGTGGGAATTAACATTTTTAATTAAGTTAATTACAGAGTCTAATTGGAATTCGTTGCACTTAAGTTTAGCTCCTGCTGTGGCCGAATTCTGGTGCATGTCTTGTGTCAAAAGTCAGACTCAATTGCAGGTGATTTGAAAACTGAGGGGGAAATTGGATATCAGCTACATGTCTGATTTAGTGCCACATAATTGCAAGATTGTTGGGCAGGTGAATAGTTTGTCATTGGGTCATTCAAACTGCCATGAAGCAGTTGGATATGGGTCACATGCAGGTAGAAGAAAAATTGGATTTGGACCACATTTGCTTGCTCTGGGTTCGTAGTCTATATTAGAATTTGTGCGCCTTGTGTCGTACCTCTAAAACGCCATAAATCTGTCTGCAGTAAGCTTACCCACAGCATGGTGTTTGGCTGTAATAAGTCAAATGCTCTCTCATTCATTTGGCTCTGACACAAATGAATGTATCAGAGCCACATTCATTTGAGCCACATTCAACAGTTTTGTTAATGCAAAAAAAACTGTTGCATAATTACTAAGGCTTATTTCTCATAGTTTAGAGAGAATCATCATTGATTTAGCCAGACATATCTGATGTCTGTGAAATAAGCATTTTCTTATCTGATTAATGCTCATAAACAACACATGTGGTTGCCATGGAGATCTGGCTGTTGATTTCTTATGTAAGAACTTGTTTCTCCTCATTTCTTGACTTTGGGTTTTTGCTTTCCTTAAAGACTCCAGTTCTCCTTGTTACAATTATCCAGGGACTTCTCACTTTTTCCTGGATACATGAATGTTGTAGTAAAAATCCCTTCCAAACATGTTTTCTGTGTTTTCTAAGAATGGTCTACAAATGCCTTTTTTATGTCAAAGCATTCTTTTGAAAATGATTGATCTCCTTTAGAAAACAACAGAAAGCCCGACGATAATTTATTCAGGTTTCAATGTTTGTACTTTAAATATTTATAGATTTTATGGCTCTAAAATTTCATATCAAGCTTCCAGGGGAAGATAAGACCGCGCTGATCAAAAGGATCTGCAGGGAAAAGAGAGCTGGAGGCATGGAGAAGGTGAAGTGGCGCAGTGAGCTACATGCTCGAGTGGCCCCGGCATCGGAAATCATTTAATCTGCATCAAACAGTTTAGAGTCCCTACCAGCATCCTGACAGGCCAACAGAGCTGTTGCTAATCTCCATACACTAATCAGACCATACAGAGGGGGAGCAGCACACTTTTCACATTCGCCATGAGTGGATCTAAATTGTTTCCATGTCCTCGCTTTGCACTTCAGCTTCTTGTCGACAATCTCATCTTTTTTTCCCTCCAAGACGTCTGCTGCAAGGGATAGCTTCTCCTTTCCTGCCCATAGCAAGCGGCATCAGGATGAGAACTGACAACAGCCTGTTTAAAAACAACAATGGCACTTCTTGAAATGGAAGCTATGCAGATTGGGTCCTTTGCAGCAAAATCAGATATTCCGTTTCCCACAGTTATCTATTTATATATCCCATCTGTATGGGCGAAGCAGGGGGAGAGAGAGGGCAAATACACAGATGCAAAGTCAATATGACCCCCAACCTTGTCACTGCCTGAAATACACTCAGCGTGGAATTCTATCTGATATTTGTTGGGAGTTGAGCATGGATGCATTGAGAGGTTGCGGGGAGCTTGTAGAATTACCTCCCGTGTTTGCTTTCAGAGTATAAATCTAAGCGGCAGAAGGGAGGGACACTCTTCAGAGCACTGAGGTGGAACAGAGCCCATCATGGCAGCTTGAAAGCTAACTAGCTCAAAGAGACCACTTGCTATATTTCAGCAGCAGATGAAATGGAAGACTCTGCTCTGCACCTGTGAACACATTTCATTCACTTTCCGTGTCGTCACCGTGAGGCTCGCTGGGTCCTCTGGGGCTGGACTGCTCCGGTGACGCCTCCCTGAGATGAGCTGTGTGTCTGTCTGGTGAGGGGGGGGGGGTGAGTGGGTTCCACTGGAGCTGCCACTGACAGCTTGGTGTAAGGAAGATGAATCCCGGGCAGCGCAGAGCGTGCCGCTTGGAGGTGTCGCAGCGCTCTGGTGCCGAGGCGCGGACGACCGGTAACATCATTCTTTCACCACCCTCAGTCCCCCCCGCCCCCCCAACGCCCCTTCCCCACCCCCACTGCTCTCTCGCATTTCCTCTCTGATGACATGACGAATATGACTCCATCGCCCGAAAACACTGAGGGCAGGCTGTAATAGGACGGAGAGCAAGTGAAACGGATAGACACCAGAGGGCAAAGGTGGAGTCTCAGCAGTGAGAGGAAACCAAATGGGAAAGTGGTGAACGCAACCAGGAGAAATGTTTAGTTTGAAATAAAGCACATGGATCTGACACGAAGGCAAAGTGTCAAGGAAAGATATGACCCAGAAAGCACGATGCCCACAATAAGCCACCATGCTGTGGGAATGCTTTTCTTTAGCAAGCACCAGAAAATTGTTCAGGATCTTTCTGGATAAAAATTAGGGATGTGTAATATATCGGCGCTAACATCAGGATCGGATAGTCCTGTTTTTTAATGTATTGGAATCAGTCTGAAAAATAAAAACATTCTGAAATTAACCACTGATAACTATTTCTATCTTGTTTCTGTTTGTTTCTGGAAGAGAAGATCGGATGAAGGTCGGTCATGTGGTTTTTGTTTGGTCATGCGGCAGTGATGGTGATGCAGCAGAGGATTGTGGGGATTTTAGCTGCATCAGAAAAGCAGTGGTGAAGTTAATGATGTGGTTGTTTTTTTCAAGGTACTGAAAAGCTATTGATATATATGGAATATATGTCAAGTATCTGTTATGTATCTATTTTTGGCCATAGCAGCATATTAATGTCAATATCAGCACAAATTTTCATATTGGTGCACCTGTAATAAATATTAAATTTGAGACAATTTTTGAAAAGTGATGTTCTCAGACCCTAAGACTTGGGATGTCAGAAATATCCCAAAGAGTGAGGGCAAAAACAGTTCTAGATGTGCAAATATGGTAGTGACTTATTATTTAAAGATGTAAAATTGCAATCTGAGTTCCAAAGAGGCAATGCACACCACGTTATGTATACGCATCATTTTCTTTCCCCTTGGCAATTACATGCCACGTTGTGTTGGTCTGTCACGTAAAATGCCATTTAAAAAAAACTCCTCAAGAAGCAGAGGAGCTTTGAGGATGTGAATACTTACCGTCCAGTATTCACATCTGAGGGATGTGAATACTTTGGTCAGACTCCTCAGAGGCATCAGGTTATTGTACACTTCCATTCCAAGTTTCCTTCTCGTTGAGCCACGCTGCTACAGCCACTTGTCCCGGTTCTCCATTTTAGCGTTTGATGTTTTTTTACGGCGCCTCCGAGGCCGGAACTTCTCGCCTTGGTCCAAGGTTGCCGTTGGTTACCTGTGATCAGCGAATGTCTGCTGGCAGAATAAGTAATATCTCTTCGGGGAGCCCTTCTCTTTATGCTCTGCTTGAGACTGGTGTGGGTATTGATTTGGTTTGTAGGCTAGAATTTCTCCTGGGAGCTAATAAAAATAATTACAAAAAGATCATCAAAGGCCTGACCTTCTGTTGCACACATGAATAAATATGTGACCAAGATAATAGAAAACACTGCCTAACTCTGTGTGTGGTCAGTGTGACCGGAGATATAATTGGAGATGGTTTATCTTGGAATTAATTGAGTAATAAAGAGGTGTTTTTTTCTTTTAAAAAATCAGAAACTTAAGTGGAGTTTTGATCTACTTCCATGCTACTCTCTCTGAGTCACGAAAAGAATGCAAACATGTTCAGCTTGTGCACATTTAATGGAAAGTCGCATCCAATTCAGCGATGTGGACATAAGAAGAGGTGAAAATAAATAAATAATAATAGGCTGAAAAAACCCCATCATCTTCTGGTTCACCAACTGCTTACTGATTTCACTCCCTGTCTGCATTCTTTGTTTGTTTGTTCTACGTTTCCTGCTTTCCTGCAGGAGTGGATGACTGCACAGCCGCGGTGAAAAGTAATGGTGGTGTTATTGCAGACGGGGCAGGGGGAAACACAGCCATTTTTGATTGGAGCGTGTGCCCTGAGCCCCAGTGAAGTGCACTTGCCTCAGCTCAGAGAGCACTTGATTGCACAGCACCAATGATCACATTAAAAGGGCAACAGAAAGCCCATTTACTGCAAAGAGAGTGGGTTTGGGGGAGGGAGGGAGGGAGCCGGTAGGAAACAGAAAATTTACTTAGACTTTTGCGAAGAGCAGAGATCTGATGTCTGGATGAAAAATGATGACGAAGAATGTTTTGTATCTAGCTCTCCTGGACAGCAAATAGCCTGTAGATACAGATTAACATGTTGCTGTTGAGATTTTTTCAGTGAAACAACTGGTAAGAAAAGAGGGAAAAATTAGCGTGATTGACAGCACTAAGACACTCCTCCTAACTGTGATTGGTTGTTTCAAGTTAGCACTGGGAGAAGACAGAATAACATTTTTTTTTCACAGATTACCTGTCCCCTACCAAGCTGTCACAATATAGTGACAGTTTCAACAAATATGTAAAAATCTATATTCTGTATACCGTTAAACCTTTGCAGAACAATAAATCAGACTTTTATGAAGAAAAATTCTTCCCCTCTAAAATTGTGCACTGCTTTCCATATTTGGTGTGTATTTCCTAACACAGGGAGGTTTTTGACCTTTGTTGTCTCTACACCTGACTGTCCCCACTCAGCAAGGACACTGACCATCCACATAGGGCCCTGTGTTCACCCACCTCGGCTTTTCCCTGGCAGTGGAAGGACAATAGTAGAGGCATCTGCTGCGTTCATGTCCACAAGAAAGACTGGAGCAGATGGAGACTCTAGGTTTACATGATTAGAAGGCAGTAGATTAGAATACAAATTGGATTTAAAGAAATTAGACTGATATAAATCGAATGTAGTCGCCGTGGTTTGCTCCTGTGTGTCCGCATTGGCCTTAGTGGAAAGCCCCTGCATGGTTTTGTGGATTGCAGCGGGGGGCAAACACATGCTTGAATGAGATAAAAATAAATGTGCATTCGACACTTCATCAAGGGAATAGGGGGGTGTCCATCACTTTCCTTTATCTCGCTCTCCATTAATCAGCGCCGTTGTCCTAACTGCTGCCTTGTAGGTTGAGTCTCTTATTGCCCCAACTCAAACTCTGCACAAAATGTTACTGTTACTAATTTTTGAGTAAATAATTTCTAGAAGCCTACTGTAATTGTTTTTGTCTGCTTCACGACCCACAACGTCCAGTTTTTCACCTAATGCCAGTAAGATTAGATCATGAGCTGTGGGAACATGCTGTCACCAGCCACTCATGCACAAACCCCCGTCTGTAGCCCCATTTGGCAAAAGACACGAGGCCTGATCAGTAATCAATGGCGGGGAAATGGAGGGAATTAGCCGAAATTAGGAGGAAGAGAGAACAGGCTACCTCCTGTTCAGGGGTCAATATGCTACTGTCTGATGGCCGATTCCTGTCGAGTGGTGGGCTTCTGGACTTTTGTGCTGAGATGTGTGTCATTTGAATGTGCGTGTGTGTGTGTGTGTTTTGCTCAGGAGCTTTGACAGGCATTTTGTGCAGATATTTGTGCTTGTAAAATTTTAGTACGTAGATTTACAGTTGATTGCCATAGTGTGAAAATGTGTGCAAACATAGCTGAACAAAGACCCAAACTTTCACAACTGCTTCAATCCTTTGTTGAGTTTAGCTCAAGCACAAGAAGAAAGATCTTTGTGGTACGTTAGGCTTAAGTATAACATCCATCGTCCTATTAGCCCACTGCATTACCCAGAGTAGGTCATAGTCATCAACTCGGCTCAATCAAACATTCAACAACTCGCTTGTTGACAAAAAAGCTCAGCTCTCAACTTGATCCAAGTCCTGATTGGTTAGCGTGCGGCTGCCAGCAAAATCATTGTGAGTGATGGGACAATTTTATGTTTTTAAAAAGAAAGACCTCTTTCCGTTAAATGTTGGAAGAGTTAGCTTGATTTGCTCTGCTTTGAAGTAGTTCTTCGATTGTTTGGTGCTGGATTAAACTGTTTGATTTTTGCGTGGCTTCCATGGCCTGTGGGATGTAAATGTGTGTGGCCGACGACTCCTTATCTCTGGGGGTAAGACCTGGTCACAGACGCATACAGCGCCCAGACTTGCGGAGCATTATCTTAGCCACCAGACTCCGAGAGCTCAGTCACTGCAACCCTAATGAAAAGGAGCGGCCATGGCTTTGAGCCACAGGGGATTAGCATTTGACATCAGTCTGAACTCTAACATCCATCCAAATAAAGAGGGAAAAAAACAACTTTGACATTCATATTCACATCAGTTTTGCTGACTTTTCAACTGTAAGAAAAGTATTATGTTGTCCACATAGGGGTCTAATTACTTTTAAGATTTTCCATTTTGGTTTCAAAAGAAACCAAAACGGCTGTGGTTTGACTACAGCAGATCTCTCTTGTGAAATACTAAATCTTCCATGCTTCAAGTTGTAGCTACAAACTAGTTTGCATATCCACATTACCAAAAACCAGCATGCATTTGCTAAAAAAAATCGGTCCAGGTATTTTGGTCAAATGTTGATGTTTTATTTGTTTTAAAATAGGGCTGTTGTAAACAATTATTTTAGCAATCAAGTAATCCATTGATTATTGTGACCATTAATAAAATAACAGAATAAATATTTTACCGTTATGTAGATTTACTTAAGCTAGTAAAAGAATTAAAGCAAAAGTGCTAGTTAAACACATTTATGTTCTGTTTTTAACAAGAAAACATGTTATAGCCCAAAATGCAATATGATTCAAACATAACTTTTAGTCTCAAACTTAAAGCATAAAAATTTTGTATATTAGATATTTATAGTCTATTTTTTTCCCAAATCATTACTCTTCTTAATCAGCAACTACCTTTAATGTAAGCAAAAATGTATTTCGCTGCACATGTATAACCTCCCGGATTAAAAGGATGCACAATCAACCTTTTGGAAAGGGAACAAAAACATCACCTGTTAGCAGCCACAAGCGAGGTTGGTGCATGTAGTAGATGTTTCCAGAAGAGGTGTTGGAATATTGAAGATGTGAACTTTCTTTATACTTCTATTTCTTTTCAATTTAGCTTAAAGTGATTCCACACTTTTGACACCTTTTGTCGCTGTATTGGTGGCCCCTCACCATCTCCCTCCATAGTTGCTAATAGCACTTAGCATTTGTTAACAGCTCATTGATGGATGTGAGTGTTGTGCACAACAAATAATAATCTGGCGAGAACACGGTTCACTAAATAGCAAAGCATAACTTAACAAAGCCTTGAATCATTTGTTGAATTGTTACAGACCTATTTTAAACAAGTCAAGAAAACTAAGTATGAAACCTCTAAGCTAACTTTAATTTCATTAGCAGCAAACTATCTAAGTTTGTGATAGATGTTTTGGAAGATATAAGTCGCTTATATTGGCTTTCTTTTGAAATGTGAAACATTTTATCAATCAGCTGTGCATATGGACGTAACAATGAATGTCCTTTAAGACTCTACTTCCGTTCTCATTTTGTGAGTGCAATTCACTCGTTTAGCAAATAGAAATATCTGTACTAATCTTGAGAGTTAGTAAATTTTTTATTTTCTATTAGTTCTGTTTTATTACTAACAGTTTTATTTTGCATTGTTGACAGTTTATGTTTGAAAATTGATTTAATAAGCCATATGTATTGAATTTGTTTGACATAAAAATAGTCTCTTTTCTGTTATTAATTGTGCTGCTCTGTGTCTTTACCTTCAGGATCCCGTCTGCGCCAGGAGGACTCCCCGCCCCGGATTGTGGAGCACCCCTCTGACCTGATCGTATCCAAAGGGGAGCCCGCCACTCTCAACTGTAAAGCGGAGGGGCGACCCACCCCGACAGTGGAGTGGTACAAAGACGGGGAGCGGGTAGAAACGGACAAAGACGACCCACGTTCCCATCGCATGCTGCTTCCGACCGGCTCGCTTTTCTTCCTGCGCATCGTTCACGGACGACGGAGCAAACCCGACGAGGGAGCCTATGTCTGTGTGGCCCGGAACTACCTGGGAGAAGCCGTCAGCCGTAATGCGTCCCTGGAAGTAGCATGTGAGTCGTAACGTTGTTGCATCTTTTTTTTTAATTTTTTTTTTTTATTCTATTTGTGCCGTCTCTTTGGCTGGCCAAAATAGGTCCAGATCCTGCTACAGTCAAAATCTTGGATTTCCACTCAGCATGATGAACTTCTATAATTTGTTTGTAAACATCATTTGTATTAGGAAATTGCACTCCACTTTCCACTGGGAATAAGAGGAAACAAATCAACATTTAATTTGAGGCAACTGTAATTACATTATTCTTAGAGTTGATTTCATTGTACTCTTTTTGCCAACTCCGTAATGATTTCCTGAGGTCTAAAAGGTTCTTGTTAGCTGGGGTAATGACTTGTGGCGAATGAGTTTTTCAGCCGTGACTCTGATGAATTTGATACATTCTTGGCTCAGAGGGACTGTTTTGAAGTGGTCCACAGATCTTTGGACATAAAGCTGCTGTCACTCTATGAAAGAGACAAGATGGCAGGGCAGACATTGGGTCTCTCACTGGTGATCAGGGCTAGCATGACAGGGATGGCTCCTGATGGACATTTAGCTCAAGCTGTCTGGACTGTGTTGATGACAGGCAGAACCTGAACTGTGACTCAGATTACCTTTGAAGATGAGCCTACACTCAGCCCCCTAACAGACTCAGGCCGGGTTTTCAAACAGCAGGTCCCAGAGACCTCAAACAGTCCAGGAGGTGGCGTGGGAAGTGTCCATCTGCTTTTGTTGTTTTGACTTATCATTTAATAATATGGCTTATTATAGCTAACTAGGAAACAGGCTACAGGACAGACTACATTCAGCTCTCATTGACGAGATTTAAAAGAAGCTTTGGTTTGAATGGTACAAATATTTGACCTGTTTGGAGTAATTCTCTACTAACACTTTCTGTAGACTCCATGTAACCTGCTGTTTGTAAGACCAGAACTTGAACCTGCACATTTTAGTTAGTTAAATCCATTTTCATGACTTAAAAACTTTAATTCAATTCATAGCAATTTCTTTTAACTGTAAAAGTTTAAAACAAAAACTTTTAAAGTTAACTTTTGTATTTGCACATTTCTGATGCACCAGGAAATCTGATGCAAAACCCTCAAACGTGGCAAACAGTAGCAATGGGTGACAAAGCTCTTCTCTTGGCCGACAGGGGGTTAATTTTTCAATCTGACTGGATGCCGAGAAAGACTATTGTTGTGTGCCAGTTGTTCTAAAAGGAGTTAGCCTTCCACTGAAGCTATTCTAGACTACAATAGCATTTCAATGCTTAGCATATTGCAGCAGAAGACATTCTTTTGCTGCCCCCAACACTAATGTCCATGGTCCACATTTCTAAAAAAAAGTTTTTTTTCAAAAGGTTACATGAATTCTCAGAAGTTCTTGAAACGCCTGAAAACTGAATGGCTATTATAGCACTTTGCACTAATCATATGGTTTTGTAACCTAAGTAGCAGGTTAAACACTATAAATATCTTTGTTGTTGAGCTCATATGTGTTTTCAGTAATTTAGCAGCAAAAAGAGTTTTTGAATATTCGTTGGTTTATGTTTGGTTTCCTCAGCAGATTGAGTATCCGGGGACTATGGACCTATTTATTTTTTATTTCATTAAAATAATTAATAATAATTTGGCCCCTTATTGATGCTTTTATTTTTAAAGCTCTGATTGTCTCTTGTCAGCCACGTGTGAATTTGTATCCATCTTGAAGTCATTTCATACTTGCTTTTTTCACCAACAGTACCCGATGCTCTTTGCCTAATCTAATGTAAGGAAATGTAGTTATGCTACTTGAATATATATTTGAGCTACCAGTAATGTAGAAAGTTGAATGTTTCTGGGTTTGAAATTGAAGGAGATAAAAAGTTCACTCGTGGAGTTGAACTGAGGTTCAAAACAACTGATCTGAAGCAATGCAATACTTCTGCTTGGTGTTTTTCTCTAGTCCAGTAGACTATCATCAACTAAATTACATTTGTGGCTAAAAAGATACAAAGAGGAAGCCTGAAGAAACTTTATGATGATTAAGATTGATTGCAGAAAATAGTTTTCCTCTGCATATCTAGAACTTGAGTCAACAACTACATCATTGCAGAGTCAAAATGGTTGCTTTTTTCCAATAGTGATTAACTGTGAAAATCTTCATTTAGTCTGAAAGTGCCCCTTACCTTTTAATCACAATCTGACGGCGTAATAAAGTTTTAATAAAGTAGAACAATTTTCAAATAAATTATTGGAGTGCGAGCAGATGAAATCCCCCAAAGGCACGTTTTAGAAATTTAAGAAGATGAGACAAGAGAAAGAAAATGGAAATATGAAGGTAGTGTATTATATCAAGGCATTAATGACTTACTGCAATTTTAATAGCAGGTAATTTAAGAGATATGGAATAAAGAATGTTCTGAAGTTGATTTGTAGGATTGGTGCACGGGCCAGACGTGTCCTGCCAAGGGCAACAACATAGTTGGTTCTTATGAAACACAACTCTGCTGCTGTTTTGGTATTATGCCATATGATTGTTCACACTCTTGAATATCTTGTAGTTTCAGTCTTTGATTTTTCTAATACCTGTCTCCTCAATGAAGTTCCCGTAGGAAATACTTAGTCATCTCTGTGTCTGGTCGACTTATTGGATGAAAATGAACATTTCCATTTCCCGCCTGAGTATGTGGGTGTAATGAAGCTGAGCAAGCAGCTCCATCCTGGGCTGGTAGTTCTTGTGGGCTTAATGCGGATCAGTGGTCATACAGGGGTTGAACCAACCATCTCCATCCCGAGCAGGAGACCCATATAAGCTCCCGTCAGCCATAAGGCTCTCTCATGCTACTTGTTGTGTCATGAAAATTGCCTAATCTTGTTCATAGGGAAGCATTTTCCTCCCTTTCTCATCACAAGCCCTGGGTTGAACTATTTTGTACAGTGCAGATATGTTGTTCATGGAGGAGGCAGTCTGCAGAGAGGTGTGGCATTCTCTCTGTAACCATTTTGTGAAAGCTAAATGGAGGGTGCGTGTATGAAAGATTTGTGCGAATATGAACGCCCGCAACCAAGCAACAACTTTTTGGCTTAGGATGAAAAATGGGAGAGCCTTAAGTGAATATAATTTATGAAGTACAAGCAAGTGAAGAGAACTGTTACATCACTGGGCTTTTTGGCAGTGATGAGTTTTATTAGGGCTGGAGATCCGTCCAGCAGTCAAGTAAAGATAGCATTTAAATCTATTTCCATCAGCCAAAAGTTTGACGTGTCCTTCTACCTCCTTTTTTCTTCTGCTTCCCTCTTGCTTCAATGTATTGAACACACCTTTGCTCCCACTCCATTCTCGAGTGGTTGAACAAGACCCTAGTGAGATAGTTTAATTGCGACTGAAACAGACTGGACTGTCTCAAGACCATTGCAGTGTGACGAAGCTCAAGCTCAGCAGCACTCGCCACTCTAGCTAAGGTGGAGAGAAAGGAAAGAGGAGGGAGAGATCTTAGAGAACTTGTGCTGCATTATTAATGGATTTACCATGTCTTTAATAGACTGAATCCTTCCTCAGGTGGTAGATGTTGAACACAGATTGCTTGTGAATTCTGCCTGAACAGGGGTAGAGTCGATGCTGCGTAGTCTCAATTTCAATGGGTAGAAAAAGGAGTTGGTTTTTACCAGACTAAAGCATTAGTTGTGCGTTTCAAAAAGCTGACCCTTATGAAATTGTGGCAGAAAGAAACTTGTTGAATGAAAGCCGTGAGATGTTCAATTGCTGTTTGTCTCAGGCCACGTAGGGAACTCCATAAACATGTGGAACAGGGTACTCCAGTCAAATAAGAGAATAATTATACTTTTTGGCTTTGTTGTTCTTAGTGTTTGGTGGGTAACTATCTTTAGATTACACTGAACACACCATCTCCACAGTTACTGGAGCAAAATTCAGGATAAACTTCAGCAAAACGATTTCCTGAAGGTTGAAAAAGATGTTAGACTGTGGCAGAAGTTCACCAACTAACAAAATGTTCAAAGCTCAGCCCAAAATCTAAATGAGTCTGTGGCAAGACCTAAGTGTTGATGTTTACCCGGTCCAACTGAACTTGAAGTATTTCACAGATTTCAGTTTCTAGAGTGGGATAGAGATGCAACTTCATAGTTTTACAACTGTAATTGTGCTGAAAAGTGTCAACATAGATGGTTTTCTATGGAAGGTTTCCTTCCATTTCACCATTATTTATATTTAATACTTTTGTGTTTTCTTCTACCACGTGAAATCCTAACAAATACTTTGAAGTTTGTGAGTATAACATCGAAAAAGGCAGGAACGTTCAATGCATGTTCACACCTTGGTAAGACACTGGAGAGAAGTGATTTCCTTACAGCCATTAACTTCTTCACAAGGGCAGAGAACCTCGAAACATATTGCCAGGAGGAAATCTGAATAGCTGCTTTGTAATCTGATCCAAATCAAGACTGTCCACGGGCCAGCTATGTAGAATGAATATACAATAGTATTGGGTATAAATGAGTATGCCCTCTTTTCTTTCTTCTGACTAAAGTAGGTCAATGAGCAGGTTCATAAATCATTTTGAAGCAAACTCTTGCTGCAGCTGTGGCCGTTGAATAATTTGCCAGCACTGCAAATATCTGTGTATATTTAAGTGTGACAAGCTACACCTGGGGCGACAGGATCCCAAGGAAAATGTTAATTTTGGCCCATCTTTTCAGGTGAACGACAGTCGCACATTCCTGGATCTCCAGGAGGAAAAAAAAAAAAAAATCTTGAACTCTTGAGCGACCCAGTACAGCTTTAATTGGATTCCAAGTGGTATTTAGATCTTCTGACATGCACTGTGTATCCTGCCTGTGCATTGAACGTTTACAATCATTGGTGGGGTGTGGTATTATAAATGGATGAAGACACATGTAGCTTCATCCCCCTCGCGGCTATGTTCGGTATCTAACCTTTTAAAAATGCAAATGATACAGAAATAAAACAGATGTCTTGGGTTGGTTCTAAATGCCGCTTGAAATGGGAATGGATGACTTTTAGAAAGGTCCTTTGATATCATCTAATGTCCCACTTTTGCAATTAAGAGAACCGTTAGGTAGCATTTGGTTCTCATACAACAAGGTAATTAGCGGGAAAATAGAGTGGGAGAGGTGTGAGTGTTGAGGAGAGGAGGAGGGAGAGTACCAAGCTGTTCCTGTTGTGTCCAGCATGAGGAAAAGCTAATAAAAGGGTAGGCCAAGAGGAGCCGGCCAGGTGGGGAGAGAGGATGAGCCACACTGCGGATCCTTTCACAAGCTCATATGGACTCATTATTCCTGTTCAGGAATGAGACTGGTGCACACAAACAACAGACACGTGAGCGTAGACACCTGCCCTCGCGCTTGTGAAAACCCTGGTGGGCTGAGGTTTAATCAGTGCCGAAGTCCTTGAGAAATAATGAAGGGTAATGAAGGAAGCAGCAACAATGCAACCATTACAACACATTCAGGTTTGCATGCTACAGTCAGGAAACTAAACTAGGGTCTCAAAAATTGATATTATAGCAGAATGTCTTAGAATGTGTCAGAAAGTTAGAAAAGAAAAAAAGCACAACTTCAGCGCTGTATGCTGAGGCTAGCTGTGCTAACATGATGTTTGAGAGAAACTTAAAAAGCCCAACATAGCTAAATGCGTTTTAAGTAATTTTGGTCTAGTTTGTAGTGCAAGTATCTTAATACATTTGAAATCAGACAAAAATAACTTGCAAGGAACTTTTCAGCAATGTATCTGAGCTTATTTTAAGTAAACAATTCCTTAATATTGGTGAAAAAATACTTGTTCCATTGGCAGATATTTTCACTTCTAACAAGACATTTTCCCATGTTATAAGTGAAATAATCTGCCAATGAAGAAGTGTGCTTTCATCAACATTAAGACATCATTGACTTTAAACAAACCCCTTAAAAGTTACTTTTGAGTCTGTTTTGTCTTACTTTAAGTGTACTAAGATATTTTCTCTAAAACCAGACTAAAAATACGGTCAGTCCTCCCCTGGACAGAAGTTCAAACTAAATGCAGCTTCTTCTTTTTTTTCTGTTCAAATTGTCAACATGCCACTTCATACTTTTACCCGCATTTGGCCAGTGGCGGGTGCTAATTTCCACCATGGGAGAATCTCTGATTAAATTTATCAGCTGTGTTTGCAGCAGGGCTTAGCTACTCCCATCAACTGGAATTAGTTCTTACAATATCCACCTAAATGCACTCAACCAGTAGTATGCAGATGATGTTTTCTTTTTGATTGCTATATAATTCATGTGCTGTGCACTCAAAAAGAACATTGTGCATAGGAAGAGAAGACATTTTGAGGAGGAAAAAAGTCTTTACGGAGGATAAATCATGTGGATACGCTGCGGTCACTACCAGCAGACTGACCTTTTACTGACTCTCACACATGCATAATGTCCTGAGTCTGCATTGTTACTTTTCTTGTCCCAGCTAGGACTTCCCTTGAACTACCTAGGGACATACACTGCCTTTGTTGCAACTGAGGAAACAAACAGCGTGCTGCAGAACGGGAAATACGGGCCAACTCTGCTGCACTCTGGGGCTGAATGATGACAACAGTAATCGAGCAACGTAGCAAAAGCCGGCGACAAAGATGGAAAGCGCGGCGGGAAGGTTCGGGAAGGTCAAAGAGACGCGGATCACTTAATAAACTCAGGCTTGCCATGATCTTTGGCTTTATTTCTTAGCTCTGTGTTGGTCTGCTTTTGTTCTTCACCGCTCTACTTAGACAATCATGTCAGTCTTAAGTGCCTAAGCTGCATTTAAACATGTGTGTTGCTCTGTTATGGATGCCACAGCCTGTCAGCAGACGAGTGAGCCATCAAGCTAAGAATGCTGAACCAGCCGCTTCTCACGTCTATTAGCGCCCAGCAAGATGAAGCACCCGTCTCACCGGGTTTTGTTGTGTTTCTTTTATACGGTATACTCTCTCTCCTTCACACTCTCCCCGCTTCTCTCCTCATAGTGACACTTTTATTGATGGCCTCTCCTCTCTGACAATGCAGGTCTATAGTTTTGTCTCTACAGTCTGCCTCTAGTTTTGCCTCTTCTCGCCTCTCCTCCCTCCACATCTCCTCAGCCTTCCTACACGGCGTACATGTTCGCTTGGCAGTGACGGAGAATAAAAAATAAATAAATCTCTGCGCTCGTTTGGGGTCTGCAAATTCTGCAAACTTGGCACTGCAGCAAATTTTCTACAAAAAATGCATCTACTTTGTCTCGCTGCTGCAGTTAGAGACGTGTGGGGAGCTGTGTGAATTATTGAAACCTGTTTGCGTGCTTATTATTGATTGGCTTTAAAACGCAGACGGGGAGCGAAGGTTTTGCTTTCATGAGCTGATTGCACTTTGATTTTTGTTTTAATATTGACCTACACATACATTTGAAATGTATTAAAGACTTACAGTTATTCGATAAGCAGATTTTTTTTTTATGTAGTCATTAAACAGCTTCCAGTGTACGTATGCGTGTTAATGTGTTCTTTAACCTCTACAGAGTTTCACTGGATTTAAACAAATATCTTGACTATTTGTGAAATTATTTTTTATATGGTAAAACACCAATTATTCTCACTTCTACTAAGTATAATGTTAGCTATAATAATGTTACTTATGTTAACAATATCAATAATTCTTTACAATCTCTCTTTAAGATTTAATATTCAAAACACATTTTTCAAGGCGTCCTTCTGGAGCAACCATCATGTGTTTGCATTAAAAGCAGAGGCCTTGTCACACTGTTTGCATGAGAGATAAGGTGATGTAGAGAGTATGTGTGTGAACTGTAGTTCCTTACCTCAACCCTTAGATTTCCAAAAGATTGCACACATTTCCAAATCTCGAGTGAAAGACAAAACATAAGTTTGTCACAATACATTTAGCCTTCCTGTTATCTGCTTAAATTCTTGCTTTTCTTCAGTCTGAAATAAGCCAAACAAACAGCTTCATAAGTGCCTATGTCTGTTCTCACTGACAATAGAAACATATAAGTTTGAGCCATCCTCAGTTGTTAACATTTTCCACGCCAAGGCCCGCTGTTGTCTGGACAACACAGTACTGTTTTAGGTGCATTTAATATAGGATATTTGAGGTTCTGGCAAAATCAGTTGCCATATAGCCTTAAGTTTCTACAGCAAATAAATTGATTCTTTTGGCCACCAGAAATATTTCTGAACATGCATTACTGCTTCAAGCAGGCAGGCAGTGAAAACTTCAGTAAAAATGCAAACTCCAATAAATTGCACATTATTTTCTGGCTTTAAGCAGCTGGAATTATATGACTTCTATGCAATTCTTCCCAATTCTCATCTCCCTTCCCTGATCCATCTGGAATTTCTCCCATTGAGGATAATTTTTTTTACAGCTGAGTTTCAAATGCTGGTTGATTGTTGACCAATCAGCCAACGAAAGGAGGAGTTGTGAATGACTGAAGATTTTTTGCGGTATTATAGAATGTAATCTGCCTTTAGTTTGGCAATGGCAGTGAATTCAGTCAATGTTGTCCCCCCACCCACAAATATTAAGCAATTAAAGTCAGAGCAAGAGGACTGCTTCATAGACCAGTGATCCCCAACCTTTTTATTACCACGGACCGGTCAAGACTTGACACCCAAAGTGTTGCTTATGCACAGGGTGCTTGGTCTCCACAGGGGAAAAACAGTTTGAAGGCTTCATTGCCTCATTAAAGGACCGGTCACCATATCATGCAGAGTGGACTTGGAATGTGGGAATCACCTACCATGATCTTTGGCTTTATTTCTTAGCTCTGTGTTGGTCTGCTTTTGTTCTTTACCGCTCTACTTAGACAATCATGTCAGTCTTAAGTGCCTAAGCTGCATTTAAACATGTGTGTTGCTCTGTTAAATATATTCTCCTGTCTCTTCTCTGGGCCTTTTCCCCTTCACAAAGAAACTTTCCAAAGACATCTGATCTGTTTCTTACTCATTTTGCCTCTTGTGGGCTCAATGTTGGCACACAAAACAGAGAAAATCCAGTTAAAGGATTTTCAAAATAAAAACTTTCTCCAGAGTCTCCAGACTCAAATAATACATAAAACAGAAATATTTAATTATTTCTTGTGCGGCCTGGTACCAATTGGTCCACGGACCGGAACTGGACCACGGCCCGGGGGTCTGCTGCTTTAGACACTATATTGCTAGTCAAAATTTTGTGACCCTACTTCCCAATTGGTTGTTTCCACTGCACATAATTTCCGGTGCACGTTATCAATCTGACGCAGTACATCACTAAACATTAGCGATTGGGTGAAATCAGACCCGATCGTTTAAAACGTCAACAGAGTCCACACCTCCAGCAAACAATCATTTCTCTTTAGCTGAGTGTGCAGAACAAGGGGCTAGTTTTTAACAGGCTAACATTCCTCTAACTGTTGACAAGTGGCCAAAGTGACAAGTAGACTGTAATAATGTTGATAAAAAATTTGACGCTGAGTTAAATCCCTCTAGATGGCTCTGAACTGAGGGTGGCTTGCACAGGGTCCTGCAGGAATTGGCTCCTCTGACCCCAGAAGGACCCTTTGCTCTCCTCAGTTCACCCCATATCTCTGTCACACCATAATTCCTTAACCCAGCGCTCCCTCTCCAATGAATGTGTTCCTGTTGTGACTGACCTCCATCACCCAACCTCCCTCCCTCTCACAGACCCTCTGAGACTGCCAGAGATGGTAATCCATCATACGGAGCCAGGGAGGAGGTGACAGGGCGGAGGGCTGAAGTTCAGCCAGGAGCTGATACGTGTTTGAATCCAACGTCGCTAAAATTGATTCACACTCCGTCTCGGTATTTCTGTGCAGTTGTCCCTCACTCAAAGGGCCATTATTTCTGTGGTTTCTTTCTCACGTACTTTCTTAAACACACATTTGTCCGTCCACGTACATGGCTTCACTCTGCACGATAAGGTGCACAATGCAGCTTGGCATGGGATCGATCTTGGTAAAGGGTCGTAACTTGGCCAGACTTCCGTGATGCCGCCTGTTTATTTTGGGGTGCAACTGTCACACCACACACTTCAGCGGTCTGATGGATTTGTCCCGGTAAAAGCTGCTGCACACAGATAAGTGCTCACGCACATTTACGCAAGTGCACTAACACACTCAAAAAATGCTTAAGCTGAAGTCCTTTTCTGGTTGTTTTTCTAGTTGTGCAAACATTAAGGACAATCCTTCCACAAAGTGGCTCTCAGGGGAACGTAGAAGATGCTGCATCTCGGCTTCATTAGATTCCAAACTCGACTGTGAGGGCGGAAAAAGGAAACCGGGAGTCAGGAATATGAGAACACAAGAGACAAACAGAAAACCGACCAAAGGAAGTTAGGTGTTTTGTATGTTGTTTGACATTTATAACACAACCATTTTCAGGTTTGAATTTTTTTAAATTGCTTTTTTTTTTTTTTTTTTTTTGCATAATAATTTGTTTTTATATATTTTAGTTAGATTTATTTTGCACATGTATGTTTTGCTTGGATTCCATTCTCTGTGAGGGACACCTATCATTGCCCAGAGCTCTGAACAGCTGCAGGGCAGAGCTGAAACCTAATCATACACTCGCCGCTGTCTCCATCTCCTCTTTTTCTCTTCCCCTCTCTCTTCCGATGTGCCTTCTCCTTCTCCACTTCCATTCCCTCCCTTCCCCATTTCCTTTCCTGCTGTTTGAAAGTGATACTCAAAGTATTTTGGGCTCTTTCGAAAGTGAGCAGAGGCGAGATGAAATGAGAGCAGTTTCTGAGACAGCTGTGAATCCGTGCCACTTTACAGCTTGACCTTTCCGTGGCTGCGCCGCTGCATCCAGCGGGAATGAAAGCAGAGGAGGTTGTGGGTGTAGATATGTGTCTAGTTGAGGGTGAGACTATTTGTTTCCCAGCCAATGGCTTCTCAGTTTGGGCTTCTTGTGTCTCCTAAGTGCTGCCTCTGCCTGTTAAACTTCTCTGGGGCTTCCCCTGAGGCTTGGCCATGGTGTTCATTTACTTTTGCAGTTTAGTTAGTGCAACACCCATTCAGATGACTTTTTTTCTTTTTTTTTTTTTTTTTTTGAAAGAAATCAAAAATTATTATCATTCCAGCACAGGCAAGATGCATGATTGTATATTATGTTTTGCAAAACTATGCATATTCTTGAATATTTTCACATTTTGATGCATGGTTTTATGCTCTTATACACTTAAAATTTGAAAGGTTTTGCCTACATATAGGGCTGCAAAATAATATAAGCATTTCATGTTAGTTCATGATGCCAATAATTGTTGATATTGATAATTGATTAGTTTTTGTTTTAAATATCTATAGTCCTGTTTCATCCACAGTTTTTACTCCATGTTGTTTTTGTATTATTATTATTATTATTATTATCTTTTTTTTTTCTTTCTTTTTTTTTGCAGTTATGAGGCAAAACCTGAAACTGCGCAAGTTACTCAACAGGTGGTTGCCAGGTAACCAAAGAGTTACCCACCAAAACAAACATTTTTTTCTTTTTCTTTTTATGCTGAATTGGCCATGAGAGGTTGAGCAGCTAAATCATTTCCTCTGCCTCCATTTCTCAGAATGCTTTACAGTCGGGAATCTAAGCTCCAGTTCAACAAATTAGAAGTAGAGCTGAGCAATAAAAAAGAGAGCAATATATGCCGAAATATATGTAGAAGGTATTGTGAACCTTCAATCTATTGAAGGTCTACAAATTCGTGATGGAATACTTTTCCCACATCACCCAATGATAAAAGTTGGGTCATGGTCCAGCACATGAATGCTGGACCATTCATGAGGCCAGGACAGCATCATGCAGAGTTATGTTGACGCAGACAGCATAGTAGTAGCAGCCATACATGCTAAAAACTGTTCACTTCTAGTGACATTAGTTACCTGAAGTAAATGTTAGTTAATATGTCTATTTTATGTATGTAATTTTGAAAGCTGTTGAAGTTTGCACACTGATATAAAGAGTTTATATACTGTATTTGTTTTATTTATGAACATAGACAATATCTACTTTATTATTCTGGGGGTATTTTTACCTTGAAAATTGATTGATATAAATTATTTTTTATTTTTTCATCTTTTTATAAGTTTTTCCATTACGGTACTTATTTTTAAAAAAATTAAAATGAGTAATACAAAGGAGAATTTTTGAGAATCCATATTTAAATGCCTATTTATGATATTATATATGTCAAAAGAATATGGCCATTTCCATTCTGTAATGTTTGATGACTTAGTTTAAAATGTATCTCTTATTTATCCAAAACAGTCATATGATGTTCAATGACATGTTCAGTGTTTAAAAATAAATCTTTCAAATCAAAATTGATCTTGTGATATCTACATATCTCACTTAGTTCTACCAGGGGGCATTAAATACTGACAAAATTATTCGATTTGATATATATCGATATCGACTCATATGACAAACGTTATCGCGATGGAATTTTTTTTCCCCCTATCACTCAGCCCTAGTAAACAGCATAACCAGGTGTAGTGAGACGGCATCCCATTCTGAATGAAACTGGGAGCTTTGGTATGTGTTGCCACCTGCCTCTACAGCTGGCGGCATGATTAGCAGCCAGCTATGCTGATTATTAACCAACTAGCCAGACAGACCGGCACAATGACAGACACTGCACATTGCCAGATATGAGCTTTCACATTGGTTGGCAAAGAGGAGATCAGGCCGACTTGCCCAGACCACTTCAGCACTAGCATGGCTAAAGGCCAGCTGAAGAGAACTCAGCCCCCTCCCCTCCCAGCCACCCGCTTTGCCATTCAAATGCTAAGCAGAATCTTATCTCACTGCCTCTTGCTGCTGCCCCTCATGCTTTACACTGTACAGGGCAAAGCTATTAACCAAAATGCAGGTGCTGCCTGTGTTTATCTCCGTTTCACTGTGAGGATGTGTTTGGGTCTGTTTGGGGTGTATGGAGAATTGAGTGCTTGTCTCTACATTTCTCTTCACTTGCCGTGTTGATTCAGTGGGGATATTATTTCACGACTGTGTTTCTTTTTTTTTTTTCCTCAAGTGAAGTCGTGAGGAATTTATTGTATAGCTGTTTGTTTTCAATAAATCCTCTTGATACATTAGTCTTACCACCATAATTCCAAACACAAGAGTACACACCACCCAGCAAGGCAGAAATGAAGGCAGTGAATCATCTTAAGTGCTGATGTAATTGCAGGGATTTGTCTTGGATCCTCCAAGATCTCCTCATTCCACAGGAAATGAAATCCAATGACACTAAGTGATCACCAAAGGGTGTGTGTCTAACTGATGAGTGTGCTCATTTGACTCCACCGATCTTTAAAAGTCATTAATGTTCTCCTGTTTCATGCGCAAATTAAGCCCCCCGACCCCACCGCACACACAGACGACAATGCCGCAAAGCATCTATGTTTAGGAAGCATACAGGCTTCATATCTTGAACACACATGTCTGCACCCAAACACTATAGCAGACTCCAATCCCCCTCTCTTTCATCCAACTGGCATGGTCGACGTTTGCCCATCGGAGGCCTATGTGGCACAGTAAGTGGGAAAAAAATACATCCCAAGACACGGTCTAGTAATGGAGCCGAAAGAACGGCTTACTTTGTAAATCACGGCCATACTCTGAGTCTGAAACATACATGTTCGCTTTGCTACATCCTGTTTGAAGCTCCATATGGTGTCTGTGTGGAACAGCAACTTTGACACCACAGCTCCTTTTATTATGCAAAACCATTTCATCCAAAACAATCAGTGTAAAGTACTTCTGCAATTAGTTGGTTATGCTAATGTGTTATTAGTTTAATTGCTTGTTTTGGCAGTCATTCAGACCTCACATTAAAAAGTCTGCTACTATTCAAATTGGATTTGCCTGCATATAAGCTGTTTTTTTTTTCCATCCTTGGAAAAAATGTCTTTAACAAGAAGGATGTAAATAGTTTTTCCTCTGAAAACCAAAAGATAGTCATTCTTAAAATTTAGCTCCCCTCTCATTGGAGCAGGGGCAGTTAGGCATTTTGTAGTTCTGGATTGGGAAGGCTAACCTTTGGTTCTTGCTGTGACCTTCCATTGATTGACCATCATCTGACCCCCTTGAAAACAGAGCTGCATACAGGTCCATTTGCCAGACTGGATAGTATCACTAGCATACACTGCTAATGGAGTTATGCCAGTGTTATTGGAAGATGAATGAAGAGAGAAATGGCAAGAGAAGGCAGGGTTATTCCTGTGTCAGAGGAAGAAGGGAACACATAATTTAATTACAGCCGAAAAGATATGACCATCTGTCAGTTTAGTCATTCTTATAGTGCTCAAACTCTTTTGTTACTGCCATCATCTCAAAAGTAGCTTCAGATTCAGTTTGGACATCTCGACTCATTTCTTGAATTTATCTTATTCACAGACTACAGGACATTTACTAATTGGTAGATCAGATTGGCATTTTTACCCTCAAACCTTATTGCATCCCAAGTTTCTTCACTCAGACTGGCCAGACATTTGGCAAGTTTGAAGCAAAACCCTGTGTCAAAAGCGCTGTAATTAGAGGATACTCAGAAATATGGTATTGATTGGAATTAGATGGTTTGACTTGTTTGACTGGATCTGCTGGGTGGGGAACTCTCCAAAAAATATGAAGACATGTCTGTTGGTCATTCATGCAGCAGGAGAGTGAGAGGGAGCAACGCATTTGCAGCCACTATGTAGGCTGAACGAATTAAATCAAAGTTTCTCTGCTTTATCCTTTAGAGCTTTCAAATTCTTGGCTATGGATTTGAGATTGTTGACAACCTTTAGAAATTTTTTCTGAGTTCTTGTGAAGGACATATGGTTTTCTGGGAATATACCTGGGTACTGCTGTCTTAGTTTTGCAAGTTGCACTAAATGCTGAAGAAAGTTGAAAATGTCTGTTCTGCCTATATGTATAATGTTGGCAGCATCTACCCTTCTACCTCTCATAAGTAATATTTTCCTCTAAGCCATTGAAAGAAGACTTGGGGGAAAATGTTGAATAAAAGTACTGTGGAGCATTTGTAATTAGCTAAAACTGATATTGTGAGGTTGTCCAGAGATTGAAAATCAGCTACAAGATTCTAATAATCTTCATTTGAAACACGATTTAAGGACAATTTGGCACTTAAATAAAGGACACAAACATATTTGGAAATGACAATCAAAAAAAGGCTTTGGATCTTTACTTTCTCTGTTCACCAACACCACTCTATTCTTTCTCAATAGCTCTCTGTTTCCTCTCACAGAGCAGGGAGGCGGGGGCGAAGGGTTGGCCCAAGAACGTGGCATCATTAACTTTCTTGAGTGGCAGACGTTGGATGTGCTAAGCGCCGCTGTGTCCCACCCCCCTGCTGGGTGTCTCTCAACCCCCATCACTCCTTACTGTCATCCCTCATCTTCCTTTTCCTCCCCAAAAAAAAGTCAAACACAGACTATACACTTGATGCTCATGCAAGCATGAATAAGAGAATGCCTGCAGGGGGAATGCATATCCAGTTTCATCATTGTGGGGTTTCCCATGGAATCATTTATTTTTGTTTACCTATGTTCAGTTTATTGTGATTGTGGACTTGCCTGTTAAAGGCCTACATTGAAGCTGTGACTGTTTCAGGTGTTGTGACTTGCACTCTTTGAACATCCACTGCCACACCATGTCAAGAGTTCTAGTTGTTATCGCCACTCTGGCACGTGCTGCTGCACTCCTTCCAGTGCAACGCCCTTTCTCATTAATCAAGATCTCTGCACCGCCTGGAGCCTCGACAACCCACAACCTGGTGGCCCACTATCCCCCCCCCCCCCCCCCCCAACTGAACTATGGGAGGGTTTCACCGTTATCAGCTCACAGGAAGAAAGCAATGCAGCAATGACAGCTGCTGTTGGTCATTCCAACCTTCCCTCTCTTTCAGTTGAAAGCTCTCACTTCTCATATTCAGGGTTTTGGCTTTTGCTTGTCTCGGGTTCACAGGTTTTAAAGCACCAGGGCAAAGGTCAGAGGGATTTGCCAGGTCGTCGCAGTGACTCCTCAACATCAGCTGTCAAGGGAGTTGGCCAAGCATTGCGGCAGCAGGCAAAGAGCTGTGCTTAGCCAACCACTTCCTTCTGGAAAGCACAGGAAGCAGGGCACTGGAGGGCGAGGTTGTGTGTGTGTGTAGAGGGGTCTTTGTTAAAAACTCTCTCTCACCCTTTTGGGTTTGGTCTGTGTCTGGGCTGAAGGGGGGATGTAAAAAGGGGGTGTTTCCGCTTTCATGCGCCAATTGTTAGGAGCTTGTTGGGGTCCAAGTCAGACTTGTATTGCGGGGTGCAGGGGCACAGAGCAGACCCGTGGTCTAGTTGTGTCACGACTGTGTAGCTCAGCTGTCACTTGTCTCTAATTGGCTTAGCTCAGTCCACGACTGAGCATGAAGCTCAGTGACCCACCCACTCTCCTTCTATTTCCATCTCTCCCTCTACCATCTTCTCTTATATTCCTCCCTTATTTGAAACTAAGACATTGGTGCCTACACTGTAGATTAATTCACTGGAATGCGTTTTCTTCCTTAACACACTCATTTTAAGATGAATCTAGCTTTAATTGTACATGTATATGTTTCAAGTTGAAGCATGGACCTTGTTAAGAGGAGGCTGTGAGACTGATGAGGAAGGGCACCAAGGGCAGCCTGATCTAAACCTGATCGTAGACCTGATTGATCTCAGCCCTCAGGTCACCGCAGGGTCAATACATGGACTGATAACATGATAATATGGTCCATCTTTGGGGAATAACCCCTTGCAGCACGTTCACGTGCCATTACGCTGCACATCAGCTACAACCGCAATTTACATCTGCAATCTAAGCCAAGATGCATACATGTATTTTACTTACCAAAACTGTAATCAGTAAGCTGTTCAGAATCCTGTCAAAGTGGGTGTTCTTTTCTTGAACAGAGCAGAATTTACGATGTGTCACTGGGGGTTAAAGGAGTGACCCTTTCGTCTACGTCTCTGATGATGTTCTAATTGGATGGGGTGACCTTTCCTCACTGTAATTTTGAAGCGTCCTGTGTCCTTGGGGGTGGAAACAGATTAAAAAAACCAGCAGGGGTGAGCTGATGGATGTGTGCAGTGGTTAATGTGTGGCTGTGGATGGACAGCAGTAGGTAAAAGCAGACAGATACATATGACTCCACAGCTGTTAGTGGCGCTTGTACAGATTGATACGTGGTAGGTGGCTGCACCCATCCTGCCCAACTGCTGCCTTCTAACCTCGCCATAGCTGCAAATTCAATGGATGTCTTGACTCTTGCAGAGGAGGGCTTATAATTCAAATTTCTTTATTATGCTGAAATGCAGCAAACTGTCCACAGCATTAACAGTTTTAGGCCCAAAGTGCACACTTTATTGAGAGTTTCCATGAAATTGTTTAGCAGTCCAACTACTTTCTGTATGACCAACCCTGACCACTGAGGCCTGCCAGTCTGAATGTCAAAAATACACACTTTTTCTGGTCAATAAACACAGCATGCTTTAGCATTGCCAGGTTGCTAAAACCCTGTTGTGGTTTGCTGTAGGCAAAGGATTAAAGATAGCCACTTTCACTAACAGAGAGGATTTTGAGAAGGAAGCCTTTGGTGACACAAAGGTGCAATTTAAAATATAATGGTATTTTCTATAACTTGTCGAGACAGGTTTGCAGTTCATTAAGGCTACGGAGGAGCAACACTTTTAGCAGATTAGGTAGTTATTTTCAGTTAAATTCGGTCTTGTGGAAGAGCAATAAGGGTTGATGTATAAGTTGAAACTGTATATTCAGCAAAATTATGTCCACTCCAGCAGAAGTTTACAATTGGATAAGTGCTTATTCATTCCTTACCACTTTTCTTACTTTTCTGGTTCCTGTTACTGTAGACATTCCTGTGTTTTCTGTTTGTTTCGAGGCTTTTTCTTGCTAAGGTGAAGTGACACTACCCTTACAAAACGCCTGTCCCTCAAACACCTTGGGAAGATTTTGTGAACTTGGTAATAGAGCAAATTGGACGTCGGCAGACAATGCTCTATTTGATCTTTTCAGCTTTTATCTAGGAATACACAATATATCAGCAATCACATTGGGCCGATGCTAGCCATTTTTAACACATTGGCCTGACAAGTAAAAATGCGGTAATAATTATTTCCATCTTATAGATGTTTATGGATTTGGGGTGTTTAACTGAAGCAGAGAGAAAATGTTAGTGGTATGGTTGTTTTTTTTTTTTTTTTTTTTTTATACAATGCAATTCTTTCTTAAACATGCTAATTACTAACAGACTATGTTTAAAGACACCTTGTAATGTCAACTCCCAATCATTTGTTTGCTTGTTTTTAAATGAGCTAAATCAATTTTATAGCAACTGCTTTCACACACAGTAATTATTTGTTAAAAAACAGAAATTGGCCACAAATCTCATTGCCGCTCTGCTTAAATATTTGCTAAGAGTATGTTTATGCCACTGTTGGCAGATGGCTGCTGGTTTTCTTCTATACATGTGGACATGAATGTGTGTCTACGCCTGCATGTATAAGAATGTGTGTTTCTGACTGTGTGACATTTTCTTTCACTCTTTGTGTTACCAGAATGAAGTGGAGTGTGGCGAATGGGGCTGTTTTGGTGTACTGACTTGTGGATCATATTCTAACAGTGTATAAAGCTGGAACTAATTCCTGCATATTTATTGGGCTTGGTGTAAGAAAGCACAGCCCAAAACCCACCGAAAATTTGATGGGATACAAACAGGAATAGGCCATGTTGTGTGAAACAGCTTCATAGAGTTTTGGTAGATTGCGGGAGATTGAGTTCTGGACCAAAACAATATTTTTTGGGAAATTAATCATTGATATTAGTATGGATGGTGCTATTTCTGGGTCCCACATACAATGCTTTGCAAAAGTAAAGATGTTGTATTTCTTGTTTCAAATCTTTTTTGTGTCCAAATTGTTCTTTTTTTTTTTTTTTTTTACTATTTTCTCACAAAATGTAATTGTGCCATTAAATAACCAGTAAGGTGATCCAGGTTTATGGGAAGGTATCCTGCTAAAAACAAGTTCCTTGTTCTATGCTTTGCTTTTCCAGAGGGTTTGGACTCTCAACTATTGAGAAACCATCACGTCCTGGAGGCATTGCCTCACAATTTCACCCAATTGCTAACATTTGTTTATGACATAAAATGAGCCAGTTTGATGCGAGTAAGTTTACTAAAAGTTGTCCTGCAGACTTCCAAATTACAGGAAGAGTACAATTCCAAAACAGCACAGAAATTCAACATCATCGTTCACACCTTCTCCTTCTGTTGGCTGATTGGTCCGGTTGAAATTCTACCTGAGAGATACAGATCAATAGTAGTATGACCAGAAAGAGTGGTGTTCACATTAAACTTTTTTTGATGTGACACTGAGCTGCTAAGGTTGAGGGTCGGCGCAACCAGTCACAAGGACTCTCCTGTTTGTGTGGCACACATCTTCTGTGCCACACAAACAGTGCAGTGGTTACCCAAGTGGAGAAGAAAACCTGAAAGCTCATGAAACTAGTTACTATCCATTTGGATTGCGGGAAAGGAAAGAATTTGTCACAAGAAATTTTTCTGAATTGATACACTTGACTATGAAATTTTAACCATCCATGAACACTGTGTGCGTTGTCCACTCAGCTGACAGAATACACACAGTACAACTGAGTATGGAGCAGCCCTTCATCCATTTGAGAATTTTTATCATGGCTTGAAAATAAAAGTTCAATTTGTGGTTTTAACATGACAAAGTGTGCGGTGTGCATAGTTTTTCTAGCTCTGTCTGTTTAAGTTGCTGCTCATTATCAAGGTTGACCGAACATGTAGCTTCAGTTAAAACCTTTATCTCACCTCTCATCCAGCATGGACAGGAAAAGGTTAAAACAATAACGGCCTGAGCAGAAGAAGAGTGAATTCAATCTACCTCCCTTAGTCCCTCTCCTGCATGTGTGAAATCCTTTTGATGTGGTCTGCATTTGAAAAGATCAGCTTGAACAACCTGAGTCAATATCCATCAGAAACCATGTAGCGAAAGGACTCTGCAGAACAGGTGTGTTTTATAGCAGTTTCCCCTCTGGTCCTCAGGGCTCTACAGTACCACATTGTGTGTGGGTGTGTGCGTGTGTGTGTGTGTGTGTGTGTGCTCCACTGTTGCGATGAGCTGGTCTCAGCAGGAAGGCTGCAGTCGTCTCTGTACCGTGCGAGAGCTGCAGGGAGCGGGCTAACGAGGTGTCCAGGCAGCTGACGGCTTTGTCCCGCCGCCCGTGAGCGGCGACGGCACAAATAGGGTCCTGCAGAGAGGGTCCTGTCTGTTCTTTGTGCCTGCTCCTCTGCTCTGCCCATGACTCTGGGCCACAAAAGGAAGCGATGTGAGGAAAACATCGTGGCATCAGGTGGGTCGAGGCACAGCGTCTGCCTCCACCCCAGCGCTCTCCTCCTCTCAAAAACAGTAAAATGAATTTTAGTCTGAATGAAATTTAGAGGATTTTTTGTCTGTTTCAGAAAATACATGTGTTTACAGTCGTAGTTTGGATTTATCGTCTCGCCGTTGCTTTTTTTCTTTTTTCCCGCCACATTATTCTATAATTCAGAGGGCAACCAGGTTTCTGTCGTCTGTTTGCTGCTTGTATTTGTTCAGCCTCCCATCTTCCTCTCTTTGCTCTTGTCTCTAATTTATGAACTGCACACTTGAGTGGGCCGAGTGCCTATTAAAACCGGCCCACTGTCTGTGTTTGTCCTGGCCTTTCTTGCTCCACAGGAAGCTCATCTAGAGCCTCCAGTACTTAATGCCGCTGCAGGAGACGAGAAGGGAACATGGACACAGCTTTGGAGCTTCTGCCCACTGAAGAGGCTTGATGCTTCTTTCAAAAAGGCCAAAGCCATTTGTCTTTGTGTGTTTTTGTCTGTCTCCCAGGGATTGGTTAGAGAGAAGAAGACGGCGAGAAATATAAAGAATAAGGGAGTTTTACAGGAGCATTGACAGCATGTTCTTACAGGATTGGTTTTCTAGATAATGTAAATGTTTTGTGGGCATATTTTAGCTTGTCCTGTTTCGATGGACAGGGAGAGTCTGACTAAAACTAACTGGATGTCAGACAAATTCTGGGGTTTATGTCTGGTTATTTCCAAGCCCAAAAAGCTCAACCCATGACTCATTAATTCTGCAAGCGACTTTAGAAAAAAACAAGCCCAAAGGTGCTTATAATAATCGGACTTGGCGAGTGAAACTCAAAGAAGTTCCTTTTTTACCAGCAACAAAATGCACATCTCCCTCCTCCCTCCATTGTTTATGTTTCCGTCGCTGCTGATGCTGTCGCATAGAAACAGTGGTCACACCCTAAGATACGTAGAGGAAATAAAATTAAGAAAATAGTAACGCAAAGTGATTTTGACAAGTAACTGTAGTCTGATTACTGGATTTGAAATAGCAACGTGTTAGATTAGTCGTTACTGAAAAAAGCGGTCTGACGTCAGTAAGGCGTTACCAAGTAAAGCGTTACTGATATCACTGATAGTGATGAACTCTGGCTTGAACATTCAGAGCCACGTAAAGACAGTTACAAAGTCAGCCTTCGGTAACCTGAAGAACATTTCCAGCATTAGAGGACGAATATGTCAGCAAGATCTAGAAAAACTCAGCCATGCGTTTATCTTTAGTCGCATTGATTATTGTAACAGTATCTCCTCAGATCTGTCTAAAAAAAACAGATAGCTGTGTGAAAACACCCTTAAACACATACATGTGAGCCCACAGGACTCTTCCTCTAACAGGTTCAGCGTTCTTGTTTTGTCTTTTAAAATATCTTCTGACATCTCAGTTCTTTGTCTGACTTCTTCTGAGTTCTTCTTCTTTTGAGTGGAGTTTTCTCCACTCAAAAATAACATTCATAACAGATATTGTTTTTGTGAGTTTGACCTGGAATCTTGTACGTATGTTAAAGTTTTGAGATTCCTACTAACTATTCACTGGTCAGGCCGGATCAAACTGAATACTGTCCAGCTCCGGCCAGAAGCTGATTTGTCAGTGCTTCTTAATGTAGTATCACAGAGCAAAGATTCTGACTATGATCCTTTCAGCTGCAGTACATCATTACTTGTGTTTGCTCTTGTGAGGATAACCAACAGCTCGGTTACCCTCCCAGAAGTGAGAGATGCTCCGTATCTGAAGCTGTTCCCGGTTCTGATGAACAATCCACTCCTTTTTGCATCAGCGAGCAACAGAACGTCGTCTCTCCGATGTTTTATATGTACTAGCCACTTGCTGAGCTCCACTGTTCAACCGAGTGTGTCCGCATTGTTGAAGTAATCGGCTTTACAACATAGGAACATAGTGCCAGATAACCAATAGAGGAGGACAAAAATCACAGAAAGGTTAGAGTTGAATCCCGATGGACTACAAATCCCTTCTCTGAAATCTCATTGTTTGGAAACCATGAAACCGGATTCCTGTAACTGGTCTCTGATCAGTGGAGGCCCAGCCCAAAGGACTCAATTAAACCAGAACAGACCCTTCCCAAACCGGGCCTTTATTTTGCCTCCTTACTGCTCACAGCATGCTGCTGCCTCTGCAGAAGGGCTTTCTGATGCCCCAGATTGGAGGCACACACTGAGCAATCGCATCACTAAACCTATTCCCCTCTCATTACACTCCAGCATTATAAATCCACACCAGAATGTGTGCATGCAAGTGTGTGTGCACGCCTGTGGCACTCCCTTTAACTTAGTGTTTTAATTGCCAGCACGAGCACAGTAAACATATATTAAAATCCACTGGAAGAAACTAACAGTTACAGAAACGTCCCTGTACTCAGAGGCAGTAATCCAGAGTTTAATTTCAGTCTTTCTGCCCTCCTTCTCTTGTGATTAGAGTGAATTATGATCATTGCCTGATTATAGTTTGGCCCCTGCCTGTTAGGACATCACTTGTTTGAGCTCAGGCGAAGATGGCAATGGGAAGCAAGTTCAACCCACTGGATCTGGAAAGTTAAACTCTTCCCTCAGAGAGTCCCTTAATGGATCCTGCCGCTAGTGCCATGTTTGTCTTTCATTTCCCCTGCTGGTACTAAAATGTAATATCAGAAGTGCATTATGTTGTTTAGTGTTGGCAGAAACTGTTCATGTGAAGACGTTAATAAGTCGCATCTAGCGTCAGAGGGAGATGAAAGCGATAAACAAAAGGCAAGAAGGCGGCTCGGTGTGAATTAATGGGCGTGCAAATTAATGTACGTATGATAATGAGTCTGGGCCAAGAGTGACACAAAGAAACATCAACAGTCAGGTCAGCGGTCTCCTTCCCTCAGCTTTCCTGGCCTCAGAACACAATGCGGCATCGCAAATCCAGTCAATCAGTGATTCAGATTATACAAACTGGATCGGCCGCGTTGCTTTCATCACACGAAAGTCAATTATAGATTAATTTAAAAAGCAAAATTAGTTGTTATAGATTTAATAAGTGACCCAGGCAGCGGCAGACCGGCCAGAGCCTCGGAGACGGCGGCTGAGGGTCCGTAGGGAAATGACGACCACGTCGCCAAAGCCCACTCGTAATGACTTCTGTTGAGTCTTGATAATGTCTGCTAATTAGTTAATCAAAGACAGTGGTCCTCTGCACACCCCTCCCACCTTAGCAGCTTTTGTGCGCTTCAATGAGCAACAACTCGGAGAGCGAGGCCATAAAAAATCCTCATTCACCCCTCCATAACCGAGGGACACACCTGGTTTGGCTTGGTGTACGCCTCGCAGCAAGATGTACAACACGCTCATTTTCAAAATTAATGCAAATGGATGCACACACAGAGAGGGAAGCGTATTAGTTGATTAAAAAAAAATGTGAGGGGATAATGAAATATTACACAAGTAATACACTTCATCCCATGTGTGGTGTCAGTGCTGGTCAGTAGGTCGATGTAAAGACCCTGTGGGCTGGGCAGATGGGGAAAACAGAGCATTGACAAAGTGTCTCGGCACCCTTTGGAGCCGCACTCGCATTGTGAGTAATACTCTGTTTTCACCATAATCAATTAGTAAGCCTTCATTAGCTAGGCCATTCATTATGCCGGTGTGTCACGGGACGGGACACGGTGCAGTGGTCGCCCCCAGGATGGGCGCGTCCGTGGGCGCTGATACATGACAGGGGCTGTTGCAGTTCCTCTTGCATTTTAAAAGGACACGGCTGCAAACCCAAAGAGGCACAGCTATATTGTTCCTACACACAGCCAGCCAAGTTAACATTATTCATTCCAGTTGCAAGGGTAAATAAACATAATTTAGCAATCTTACACAGCTAAATATTCATTACGCCATATTGTCGAGCCATTTGTGCTCATTTATTTTTCAACAAAAGACACTGCTACTTTCCAGCTCGGCTGTTTATTATGCCTACAGTATATATTTGGGCATTGTTAAGACTGCGAAGCGCAAGCTGTTTTTGTGTGGGCTTTAAGCTCGGTAACACACAGCTTCATGTCCGGAACACATCCCATTGCTTTGTTTCTCACAGCTCTTGTGAATATTACAGTAGCTTGTAAGCTCTGCGAGGAATCATTAATAGAGAACAGATGTTAGCTGCGTTCTCTGGTAAAAAGGCCGCATTCTGGGTCTCTGTAGTATCAGCTGCTCTTTTATGCAGGATATTTAAAGCATCACAATTTTCTGCTCGTTTGGACTCTTTACGACAATGTGCAAAGTAATTTGTACCAACAATTGATACTACAAAGAGCAGTGTTCAGTCCATTGTCGGAAAACAAATAGAGTGTAGATCACCTTCGTTAACTAAAATTGACAGACCTTTATTGAACCCCAAAGACTTGCAGCTCTAGTTGTAAAAGGTAGGGCTGAATACACATGCCACATATCAGATTTTCAGATTTTAAAATACCACTAAACTATATTTGCATTTCAAATGAGACAAAATGTGACAAAAGTGAAAGGGTGTGAAGACTTTTAGGAAACACGGTATGAGTGTGAGTGATTGTGGGTCATAGATGCTTGTCGCTCAGTTTGAGCCTGCTCCCCCAATGTCTAATGGCCTGTGCTACAGAAATATGATGAGGGGCCAGAGAAAGATTAAAAGAGTAAGATATTGAATAGCAGTATGATGGATGAGAGCTGTTTGGAAATCAATTAAACAATAAGAAATTAATTCTCCCTGTGACATGCTCATTAGAGACCTGGTGGAAGTGAAGCAGGGGGGTAAAGAGATGCATCATCACTTATTTTAATAATCTCCTCTCTGAATTTAATCTGAATTTAAAGCATGCATTATGTTGTGATACTGGGTCAAAAAGAGTCAGGAAAAAACAAAAGACTTTGGAGGACCTGAACCCGCGTGGTTAAGTAGGGAATCTTGTCTCGTTCTTGGTCTCCACAGTGCAGCTAAGTCTTTGTGTCACCTCCTGCACAGAGATTTGGATGAGTAAGAAGGCGGAAAACAGTGTAATTACCCGAGCGGCTCGTATTAAGGAGCGCAGATACGAAGGGCCAGCAGATGTGAGTAACAGCTGCCATGCAGAGTGGCAACCTTTTTGATGCTGTCAGTCTCTATTTGCCCCACGCATGGGTAAATAATATGTTGTCTTTATTCATTTGCCCGCGCTTGGAACAGCCAAAGCGTAATGGACTCTAATATTAAACATGATCCCGTTCCAGTGTGCAATTAGTTTGTAGCTTCACCTATTAACACTTACACATTAATAATGTCTCCCGGGATCCACTGATTGGTGGTTGCGAGCCTTGTCGTTGTGAGAGCGGGCGATCGCCAGCAGCTAACCATTCCTGTGGCAGCCAGCGGAGGCATTATGGAACTTCTGGGGTCCGGATGCCGAGCCAACTCCAGCTCCCCCCGTCCCTGATGAAGGCAATCCTGATGTGCTGGCTCCGGGAGGAAATGCACAGACGGTCAGGCCGAGACTGCTGCCAAGCAAGGGCCTAGCCCTGCGCCGTCCATACGGGCTCTGTGTCTGCAAATGTCCACTTGGGGGAGGGGAGGTTTGGATGTGGATGGACTTCTAAGTGGAGTGAAGGTTGTGGCAGAGGGTTGCAGGGTGTGGTGGCTAAGTGGTTAAAGATGCACATTGTGCAGATGGAGGATGTAAGATTTTCCTGCTGAACAGATGTTTTAGGGATGCATGTTTGTCTTGGGGGTGTGACATGGTCAGTGAAGGGCAGTAGAGGGACCACAGAGAGGACATTTGTTGTCGCGCCTGCTGTTCATCCAAGAATGTTTAATGGGAGATGGGAGACTTTGTCCCTTGAAATGAGCTCCCCTCCATGCGATATCAGGGTAACATCAGCAGCTCAGAGTCATTCACAGTTCTCGTTGCCTTCGGTTTTTTTTACTGCACAGGGGTTTTAAAAATGTAAGGTTTAAAAACCTTGACATTTCCCGTCATAACACCATCCATCCATTTTCTGTTCACCCTTGTCCCTAGTGGGGTCGGGTGTTGCTGGTGCCGATTTCCAGCTCCGTTCCGGGCGAGAGGCGGGGTCACCCTGGACAGGTCACCAGCCTGTCGCAGGGCAACACAGAAACAAACAGGACAACAACCATGCACACACACACACAAACACTCAAACCTAGGGAGAATTTGGAAAGACCAATTAACCTGACAGTCATGTTTTTGGACTTAAAATGACCAAAATCTGTTTGCTGTTTTTTTCTAATGTATATCAGAAATTGTTTTATGAATTTCTGTTGCATAAAACAATTATGTATCAGAAATGGAGAGAACCCACACATGCACAGGAAGAACATGCAAACTCCATGCAGAAAGATCCCGGGCCGAGAATCAAACCCAGGACCTCCTTGCTGCAAGGCAACAGTGCTACCAACTGCACCACTGTGCGTCATAACACATCTGTTTTTAAAGTTCTTTACTGAGGTAGAAGAGAAAGTACTGAACTGAGGTGATTTTATTGCAGCTCCATTGGTAGGCCCACTTCCTGCTCTCTCAAGCAAACATGCAGTTTAGAATCTCAAACAGTATTAAGAAAAAATACATTGAAAAATGTTAAAGATGAATAAATAAAAGAATTACCATACTTGCTCAGACTATAAACCGCTACTTTTTGTCCACGCTTTGAACCATGCAGCCTATAGCCTGGTGCGACTTTCCTGTGAATTTTTCTTCAACCGTCAGGGGGCTGTTTAGCAGGAAGTGAATCTTTGAAAGTCAAAATTGGAAATCAAAGAGGAAATTTCATTTAGAACAAGCACATGCTAGCAGCAGACACGAGTGAGAAATGTTTTCAAATTCAAATCCCTTCATCATGGAAACAACACAAAGAAGTTCATATGATGCAGCTTTTAAATTGAGGGCTAAAGATCTGTTACTACAGGAGGGAAATCATCAGTGGATATATTTTATGCTGTGGAAAACAGTGAACAAGTAACACTTTAACAATGTTTTTAAAAGTAAGGTTAAGTAGATACAGGTCTATTCACGTCAGCCCTGTTTAACCTGCTTTAGTCAAACTGTAATTTGTTTGCCTAGAAAGTCCAGTTCATTTAGTCGAAGTGTGAATGTGCTATCGGTGTCTGTGGCAGACCAAAGAAGCAAACTCTGGTCCGCCTACAACCGCCTAGGTTGTGTCTTGGTTAAGGTGAAAACGTGTGAATGCTGAGCAGACTGGAGACAACTCGAAAACCAGGAAGAGAACTACAGTGCAGGGCAAATAAAACAAATGCCAATGTCTAGCCCTAGTTGGAGAAATGGCTCTGTCTTAGCCTATTGTCGAAGGACGTTTGGTGTATTTGCCAAAGACAGAAGAAAAATTCGACAACCTCTAAAAACTGATATCACTCTATTTCTATTTGTGGCATTACTCTAAATCAGCTGGAGCTAGCCAGACTTATAGCTAGCTAGTAAGTTTGCTGTACTCGTTTAGACATGAGCGTATGTTCAGTAAGATGGTATATTGAGGTTATCAAAAGTTTTGAAACTAAAAACAATTTCCAGCATATTATTACTTTCAACTGGTGCTGGACTTAGCAGAGTTTTCTCTTGCAGAGTCCTTCACTTTGCACCTGTTGCTGCGCACTAACAGTCAACAGGCCGAAAGAAGGCTAGACATCACTGAAAAGACCAATTCTCTATTCTCAAACATCACTGTTTTCAAGACAATACCATTTTGAATGTACAGTTGACAAGCCATGTTTTGGTTTATAAACTATTTTATATAAAAGCAAATAGATCATGTCCTAGATTTTTGTGTTTTGTTTTTATCTTTTTCTTAGCCCTGTGAGGCCAGGGAATATGTTTACTCTGTGGCAATATCATTAGAATCTCATATCAGTCCATGCTGTAGTTGTACTGAGATGTTTGTGGTTGATGTAGTGTCATGAATATACTAACAAGGCTACTGACTTAATAAGGCAACTTGTAGTTTTTCTGCGATTTGGCAGAGAGAGGCATCAACCCAGCCTGTCTAGCTGTCTCTTAGGTGTACTTTTCTTTGTTGCAAGGCAGCAAAGAACAGATTGGAGTTTTCATTAAGGCAGAAAACCTGTCAAATTCTTGACAGCTTCTGGACATATGTTCTGTTTCAGTGAAAGAAAACACCAGCACCAGACTAGAAAATCCCTCTCATCTCCATCAATCTTTCTCCATCATTTCTTTACTTTCTGTCTCGGTTTCTTCAAGAACAGTGCACCAGTGCTTGCTCGAAGCTTATTTTGTTATATTCTGACAGCTTTTTTCTTCTTTTAAATTGTTGATAGAATTGGGTCTTTGACTATGAATCGAGGCTCCGTAATGACCCGTGTTCTCTCTGCATGGGTGTGACTGTTTGGGTCTAGACCAGCGCTGAATGGGAATGAGACGAATCCTGGGCGAAAATGAATTTCTAAAGGCCATGGTGCTTCATCACCAGCCTCGCGCTGCCTGTCCCACTCCTGCCTGAATAACACCAGAATTATCACTCGGAAGGAGGAGAGTGCGATGAATACCCCTGGCTACTGCACCCTGGGGACTCTGGCACCCCCACACCACCACCCCACCCATCCCTTTCACTTTCTAGACTACACACACACACACCAATCTGATGCACACTCACACAGGTAGTGATAGAAAGGGGGCCTAACATTATGCTCTAATGGGGTGGTCCATTAATCATACAATGATGAAGGCCATTTCCTTTATTTAATTGGCTGCCAGTATCTCTGAGTCTTTGTTGCATGTCATTTTAGACTCTCAGTGCCAATATGGTTGTGTGCGCTCTACTCTTGAAGCTAGCAGAGTGCAGTATCAGGGCATGGCTGAGAGCTCTACAGAGACACAACAAACAAATAGCTTTTGTGTCTGTTCATCCGCTAATGAAACCAATCCTCTTTTTATGCCACACATTTTAGCGACATGTTTTAGTCCTCGTATTGTGACACTTTGTAAAAAAAAAAAAAAAAATTCAATAGTTTAAAATATTTAACATTTTATATATCAGTCCTATATGATCATTAGAAGAGCCTCTGATCAATCCAGAGCAAATTCAAAATATTAATCTAGAGTCATGAGGAGCTATTTTAAGAGTCCTGCAATGACTGGTTGGTTTGGCACTGGAAGAACAACATCACCTTGTTGGTCTATGGTTACAAAAAGAAGCAGAAGCAAATTAACGTCTTTATAACAAGACTGGTTTCGAACTGGCTCAGAAAAAATTGATTCATGGCAGGCTCAAAGCAAATGCTGCCTTTACAGTAACAGTTTGGTTTCTTCGAGATCTGCCCTCCAATTTAGATGTTATGTTTATGCTCAGTCTATACATCCAGCTGACAAGATGAGATGGTACACAATGTTATGTACACTAGAATAAGATTAGAGTTTGGTAATATTTTGTGATTTATTTTTTGCATAGAGTAAAGACTTCAGAGATCACAAAATTGTGTGTTTCAAGGATGTGTGATCAGTGTGATGTGGTTCAGACTTGAGTGGATCGTATTTTGTGGAGTGTAAAGTCCAACAAACTTCCAAAATGCTCTTTCTGTTTGTGAGACTTGCTTGATAAAAATGAATCCACAATTTTCCCACTATTTCCTTTCCCACAATCATGGTGTGATCCTGAGCTGGGCTTGATGTCAGACCTGAGGTAACAGCGATTAAGTTAAGAAGTCAGAATTTCAATATGGCAACGCCCATAGACATTGTTCGCAGTCCTTCTTACAGACATCACACTAAGCTAGATTTTTCATAAGCAAGCACCACTTTTTACTTCTTCAATTTAAACCTGGAGGTCCTACATGTAACACTGATTTTAAATAAACTCTTACATGTGTATCTGGTAAAATAAAAATGTTTGCACGTTTTTTTACTGTTGATGCGAGAAGCGGGCCTATTGACATGCACAGTTGGCCTTACAAGTCGTAACCGGTTTGGAAGCTGGAATTTCCCGGTTCTGAGTACAACTGGAACACGGCATAAAATCTACGTTGTGGGTGGACATAAAATACACTGAATACACTTTGATGCTATCATTAGAATTGTTAGCAAAGAAAGACTAGCCAGTTGCCACTTTGTCAAATCATTTGTGTCTTGTTTGTAACTCTTGAAAATAATTTTTTTCTACCATGTAACTGACAGAAAAATATTTCATAATTACTGAAGGCTTTGTCAATTCTTTTGTTGTGTGCTGACAGCTGTCTAAAAGGACAATCTTTGTGGTATTGACAGAGTTGTCTCAGTTTTTTGAAAATTAGGTTAACATAAATTTGCCCCTTTATTTAGTTTTTGAGGAGTTTTTTTTTCTGGTTTTGAAAGTGAACAACTTTCATCGAGATGTTTCACACCATGCATGAAGTCATTTGTACCTGCCTTATGGTTCTTCCTTATGATACGTCTCATTTTATGTGACCTAGTTATAGTCTGCTGCTAGGCAGAGCTACCATCCTGCCATGTTTGGCTGCATCCATGCTCAAACACACCTGATTCTTTTTTCAGTATGTCACTCAATTCTGCAAAGGCCTGCGAGCAAGCCTTTTATCGAAATGAGTTGTGTTGAAAAGTGCATCAAAATGTTTGTCTACTGTAAGACAATGTACTGTAGTTTTGTGAATCAAATGTATCACATCTTAGCAGGTTGTCACATTGATTTCTATTTCATTTTTTTTCGTCCAAAGAGTTTTTGCAGCGCTAGTGGCTTGTATTTTTGACAGTAGGCAGACAGGAAGGAGGATGGATGGCATGCGGCAAGGGTTGCCGGGACCGGGAGTTGAACCCATGACGTCCGCATCAAGGACTGAGGCCTCCAAACGTGGGGCGTGCTAACCCGCTGCGCCACCATAGAACACCCCACATTGGTTTCTTTTGAGTTAGTCGGGGTTCATAGTTTATAATAGCGTTTAAGAGTCAGCTGGGTCAAACAGCTGACCCAGTCAATGGAATTAGGTTGGTTTACGAACATACTTCAATTATATTACATTATTCAGGAGATTTGAGCATTTTATCTCCATAATTTATCAGCAATACAGAGTTACTGAGATAAACAAACAGATCGACAGTGGTCAAGCACATGGGTATGAACTAGTTGGTAAGTTATGGGTGAAATAAAGAACATGAAGGTTTCAAATGAGGCATAAATTGCCAATGGATCCTTTTAAAACATTGAGCTAATAATGTAAGGAGTTTATCTTGTAAAAATATGACTGATTATTGATTGGTAAGTAGTTGGGTCGGTCCAAAAAGGATCATTTTCGTTGTCGTTTGTGTAAATACCCCTCCACCCCCAAACTACTTCTGCACACAGTCCTTGGTGCTGCAACTAATTAGGCAAGTCAGCTCCCTTCACTGCAAAAAGAAACAAAAAAGTCTGCAGTTATGTGTGCTGCTTGCGAAGGTCTTTTTAGATTCACAAAACACAGCAGCTTTTACAGGCTTGTCTATTACCATAACACACTCTGCTAGTTCACAGTGCAGAGAGCAGAGCCAGAGCGGCAGAATGCTGTGGTTGGCTTGTTTTTCTCTTTGAAGGCTGAAGGAGGGCATGGCAATATTTACTGAGAGAGCCTATCCAAAAACCCCAATCTCCAAACACACACACACTCCCATGGTCCCACCCTGCGAGGTTGCCGTTTGAGCTTCACAGCCAGGGGATGTGTTTTGCACCAATATGTGCCTTCTTTTTTTCCCTCCCCCACCTCAGCATCCCCCCTTTTCGCGAGCCCTCAATGGACATGGCGCACAGGGACAGCCGCTTTCTCATTAAAAAACCAACAGCCATTAATGTTGGATGAGGGCAAGAGGAGCTGGAGGAGGAAGAAAGAGGGAGGTGTTTTCCCCTTGATCGACTCCTAAGGATGCATGATGAATCCTCACAGACACACAGGGCGACATGCTGAGAAAAGAGAGGAGATGAGAGGCTGCAGATATATATCTATTTTTTTTTTCCGAAGAAAGAATGACAGAAATAATTGTGACCGTGTAAAACGTCCGCAGCGTCTCTAAGACACAGTTTAACATACTAAAAAGTGCATCACAGATTCAGAGGAGCTGTGAAGCTTAGCTAATGGTCAGCTCTCCGTCCTCCATATTTCTCTTATTCGTTACCTTTACCCCAGTCCCTAGGAGTTACCAGTACATGTCTGTCCCTAAACTTCAACTAAAATCAATTCATACCTTAATTGTAAACCTTACCCAAAAACAACAAAACACCTCTTAATAGTTGTTGTTTTTTTAAAAAAATGCTTTACAATGTGTAAAATACAAGGCCTTAAAGACACACACAGGTCTGTGTGTGTCTACCCAAATCAAAGCTGCAGTATGTAAAAAAAATAAATAAATAAATAAAACAATATGTATGATACATATTTGTTAAAACTGTCAGCATGTTGTGGTAGTAGATACCAGACAGATAATCTGATCTATTGATGCCTAATATGTTCTTACTGTAAGGTTCTGCATTGGAAGTCAAGGTCGACTGGGAATAAAGGACAGGCAAAACAGAGGCAACGCCAACTCAGTCACAACACTGGGTGACGATGAAAGGCTTCGAGCCGGCAAGCGGCACCTCTGCAAAAAATAAAAAATCACCTTTAGAGATTGCGACTGTTCAAATATCTAAGATCTTGATTAAGCATGCAGTTGACATTTCGGTCTAGTCTTTGATTTTCTTAGAAATTATTCCAATTTTTACAGTTGATTGCAAAAGTATCCATGTCGATATAATAACAGCAAGAAGTTTGGTCTGAATCGATGTGATGCATTGCACAAAATGAGGACAATCAGAGAAAAACCCACTTCCATTGTCCAGCCAGACAACACATCTAAACACTCAGAGCTAGAAAAAATCCTTTTGATCATTTCAGAGTGGCCCAGTCAAAGTCCAAACCTAAATCAACCAAGAATCTGTTGGAAGACTTAAAAATATATTTTCCCAGATGCTGTCATTCCCATCTGATCTAATTTGTGCAATTCTGCCTTGCTGTGGCAAGCTGGTGGTAACCTTCCCCAAAACACTTAATGGTTATTGACTACAAATGCCTGCCACACTTATCAGAATTTTCTTTTTTTATAAAACCAACTCAAAAACCATCTAATCTCCCACTTTCATTCATTATTTTGTGTTGCAGTTTACTCTGAGAGTGATTTCCATGAATATGATTATCCCCAGTATCAGTCTATAAAAGATAAGAACAACACAGTCAGGGCACAAAGGGCAAATGCAGATATTCATTGGCCAAAAGTTGATGTACATCATGGAGCTGTTTCTTTGCTGCGGTCATGAGGATCACCACTGGATGCCTCATCTGTGCCCGATGTGCCTGGGAGGAAATTTGGGGTTGTATCGTTATTCTGCTATCTTCAAACATAAAAAAAGAACCTCCGGGAAGATGCAACGATTACAGTCCAAAGCAACGTGGGCGGATCGTAGGAAGGGAACACATCTCATTCTGTTAGCATTTGTATTTGTATGTGCTGTTATTTTATTTATTTATTTATTTCTTCCTCATATTTATTCAGCATTTCCGAGGGAGTTGCATGGGGAGTTGCAGAGCTCCTTAAAGAAAGGCCAACCATGGCTGCAGAGTTGCAGGTCTGTGGGGAGCTTACGCCGCTTGTGTGTCTGCGGGCCCTGTCCGTGTGTGTTTAGAGCTACGGGGTAGAGGCAAAGAGAGAGTGTGCAAACCAGAGTTAGCATGTCGGGTAATGAATTTGCTCCTGCGGCAGTCTAAAAAGCATAATTACACTCATCAAAGCTACGAAGGCCTTTTTTCGCCCACTGAATCTTAGCTAAAACAAAGGCAGAGCAAAAAAGAAAAACACCACAGCTCAATCCTCCACCTACATTAATACACCACAGTCGGTACAACAAACCACAGTATTAGTTGGATGCCCTCTGCTGTCTTTAGAGCAAAGAGTACAACTTAAGGAATCGACCGTCAGTCAGCCGGAAGGTATGCGTTTTTAAACAAATTTTATACAAGGTCATAAATGTAAGTAGAAATGTATTCTTAGATCAAAGTCAATAAATAGATCCTTAGATCAAAGGTTTCATCTTAAACGTGAATCTGACACACATTTATTTTTTATTTTTTCTCCCCGTTTGGCTCATCTCAAATTCAGCCCCACGTTCCTTGTTGCTATCTGCTCCCCATTCCCTCTCTTTGATCTTCTGCCGTCACCTGCTATTTCCATGGGAAAAGGTCAAGGTTGTGTGTGAGCATTAGGTTTTATGTCCAGGCGTACCAGAATGTGTGTGGCTGGAATACATAGGAGGACCGAAGGTGGAAGCTACATCTTACGTGGTCCAGGTGGCCAAATGAGATGGAGATGAAGAGGCTTAGGCTACGTTCACGCAGCAGGCCTTGATGCTCAATTTCTACGGAGCCCCAAAAAGAACACTGAAGGAAAAAGAAAAAAAAAAACTTTTTTTCTTTTTGCTTCAGTGTCCCTCTGCGCAATTCTGATTGTTTTGTTTTTTTAGCTGAAATCTGATGGTTTTTGCGTTGTTGTTCATATTACTAACTATAGGGGATGGCAATCAATGTACACCTTGCGTGCAAAGAAGGAAGAATGTAGACACACACAGTAGCGGAATTCACCATTTATGTATCAATTTCAAGTTTTTCTTACTTCAAAAGATGTCACATCATCATGACATGAGGGAAGATAATAAAAAGAAAGCACAACTAACAGCAACAGCCTTTTGTGCCGCGTTGGCTGCAACTTCTGTAGAGAAGTCTGTTTGGGTGTGTAGTCTGAACCAGGAGTGATAGGATTGAAATATGGTGAGCTTCACTGGCCTCAACCTCTTTCATAATTTCCTATTTTTTCATTTTTGCCCATTTGTATGTCCAGATTGGCAGCATCTGGCGTCTTTTAGGGCAGAAATCTGACGCATGTCTCACCTCAGTGAAGTAAAAGTCGGATAAGATGCGACATGACCGTTCAGAATCCAGGAGGTTTCAGTGTTGTTTCCTTCAGCAGTTCTTGGTGTAGCACCAACATAGGCGAGGAGGTCAACAAGGTGCATTTGACACAGTGCGGTGTGAAAGTGAGCCACAACAGCTGAAAATGTAACAAATGTTTCAACTTTGGTCCCCAATCAAACCAAACCTACCAAACTACCAGGTGTGAAAACATCCTGAAAGTAAATGGTGTAAATTAAAGGTCCAACTAATGGAGTCGTTGATGATTTTAATAAAGATATTTCTTAATGTGGGTTATTTTCACTGCTGAATAGAACTTGTATACTTGTATAAAAGGTAAAGATTTTCGGTAACACTTTATTTGACGGGTTGTGAATAAGACTGTCATGACACCATCATAAACATGACATAACACCTGTCATGAACGAGTAAGTATTCATAATATTTATGACTGGTTTCATAAAATGTCATTCGGTAAGTCATGACACTTTTAATACAAAGTTGATATTATTCAAAATGTCTTTGTTATTAACCAAGAAATCATGATCTGACATAAATTTGTTATAAACGTATTATTGATTAAACTTTAGCTTTAATAGCACACAACCACCCTCTTGAATCGTTGGCCTCTATGTGTTTAGTAGTGTTGATTCACACTTTAGCCGTTTAGCATGGTAACAAATACCAGGCCCTCTGCAAATGAGCTCAATTAGTTCAACCTGGAAATATGTTGCTAATGTACAACCATTGCTGCTTGCCAGTGAAGTTCAACAAAAAGATGTTGAGCTGTTGTACAAAACGGAGAAAACAACCATCATTTGTTTTATCATTGTATTGTATCATGTCATGTGAAAGGAGCTGAGTGTGAAATAAATCATCCATCATACTTTAGTGTGTGTTGCCAAATGTGTGTCATGTTGCATATAACATTTAATATTTTCCCTTATCAAACCGTTAACAATGAGAGTTAAAATGCTGTTATGTTTATTGAATGTGCTTTTGTTTTGTGTGTGGATTTTTTTTGTTCAGTTTAATTACTGCCACCATTTTCTTCCCTCAACATTATTTTGTAAATTTGAGATAATTTCCTCCTCCTCCTCCTCCTTGTGCCCTCCATCCCAAACAGTCTTTCCCCCAATTCAACATAATAAACAGTGGCAATGTTTTGTTTTCCTCTGCAAAGCCTTTGTGTCCCCCGAGGATTTATTTTCTGCCTACAGTATTTTTAGGGTCTTAATCTCCCTCTGTTTGATTACTACCAGCTAATTAAAGGGAGGCGATGCCAAGCAGGTGACAGAGAGAGATGGAGCTCTGTGGCACCGCTAGAAGTCTGGTCTTCCCTCCTGTCCTTTGTTCAACTTGCATATTATTTTGGAGTTTTGAGATTTGGGGAGTATAGATATAGAGATATCTCTCTCTCTCTCTCTCTTTCGCTCATATATATATATATATATATATATATATATATATATATATATATATATATATATATATATATATATATGTCGTTTCTTACATCTCCGTATGTTCTCTGAGTTTTCTTGTCAAAGCTTAGACATTGTTCTTTCTCCGACCAAAAAATGATTGGTTTTTTTGATCATTCAGCTACAAACTAGCCAATCACCACTTAGGGCTGCTTATGCTGAAAATTAGTCAATACTGGTGAATAGGATTAAAAATTCTGATATTTCAAAAGTGAAACAGTGGCATATGTCTCTGAGAAGAGACGGTGATAAATGTCACAGATGACAGCCAAGATTTGCCCTTTTACGCAGTCCCTTAGCGCTCTTCAAAGGTCTCAATCGCCGGTTATGTGGTTGAACCTGGACATCCATATGCATGTTGCTACATAATTTGTTACTTGTAGCGTGCTGCTACCATGGTACATTGTCAGACAGAAGGCAGAACAGGGACACAGTGGTAGGGTAGACTGGTGAACCGCTGGGGTTTTGGGTCAACCACTGTGTGTATATTGTTGATAAAATAAACTTCCATCAGCAGAATTGCACTGAAAAAGCTCTAGTTTGGTCATTTCCTAATTTAGAATTCATAAATAAGGAAAATAAAAAAAATATTTGAAAAAGGTATGATATATAAAGTGCTTTAGTTACATTTTGCTTTGTAGGAATGTTGAGCATTTGTACCTATGCATAAGTAGCCAATGTAATTCCATTCTCTAAATAGAAAAGAAAATTGTAATTTTCAAAATATTTTAGATTTAGAACATTTTTTTACATATTGGTACTGAAAAATATTTAAGTAAACAATTTCTAAGCTTCTTTACCAGGGGTAAAAATAAAGAAGAAAAAAAACCGAAACATATTGTGCTTAAGGGGTGAAGTCTATAAAGTTCGTTCACAGAAACATTTCAAAGAAATACATTTTCTTTCCCAAAACATTAAGGACATGTTTATTCTGCTGACGTGCTTTGCTCTTAGCTTATAGAAAGTTCTTAAACCTCCTTAATCGCAAACAAAATCAACCATCATACCTTGGATTGGTGTCCATTAATCATTAGGGGAAGAAGGGATATCTCCCTCTAAGCTATTATCTTGAAAAGTTGATTTATTGGGCAATGCTGTAATAGTGTCCTTTTGTCACGCTATTCTCAGCAAATTCCTTTCAAGTGATGTTTTTGTACGGTTCTTTAACACTGCACATTGGCGATAATGAAAAAGCCTGCATTGGAAATATGAAGTGCATCAGCAACACTTAATTAATCTTAATTGCGCTGAAGAAAGAAAAGGAAAAAGAAAAAGACAAGAAGAAGCCAGCCGGCATGATCACCTCGTTTTTTCTTTTTTTCTAAACGATTCTTGCCTCAACAATATTGCATACAGCCCATTTTTCCCCGTCTTCCCTGGCATGATGAAATGCACTTTTCCTCGCTATCTATTCCTTATCCACTCTGTTCCGCCACACACTCTCCTCTACGGTTGAGGAAAAGCTTTCGAAGGCTGCCAGCGCAAACCAGTCATCTGCTGGCAGTCTATTTGCTGTTGTTGGTGGGGGGGATGAGTAATGACGGTACCACTGTCCTTATCACCAGTCCGCACACCTGCACTCCTGCCTGCACCACACACTTAATTGCCCCTCACCCTCACGTCACACCCCCGCCACTCCTTCATGACCGGATATCTGCCTACAGTTTGTTCCACATTCCTGGATGGAGGCCTTCTGTCCATTATTGAAATGACTTTAAGGGATTTATTGCTGTGGTGAAGCCAGAAAAAGTGAAAACCAACATTTTTGTCAGGAATGGGAGGGAGTACTGTCAACTTGATGAGGAAAGCTTTGTGTGTTTGGGGATCAGGACTAACTGGTTGAATTTAGAGGGAGGGAAAACTTGGGAGATTTGCCTGAGGCTTTCTGGGCTTAGAGATTACCACAGCTCAGGGTCAAAGCTGGCATATTGCTGAGGAAAAGAATGCAACAAACAAAGCTAAACAGATGCATTAATGTTCAGATTGAGACAGACAATGCCAGAGTAAACATCATAATAAAGTGTAATAAAAGTAAAAGAATAAGTCCCTGAATGTGAGGTGCAAACAGTGTTTACGCCTCATTGCAAAGTTTCCAAGACTGAAACGACTTCTTTTTGGAGGCATGGACTTTGTCGAAGTTTTCAAATTTACACAATTGCTAGCGTTTAGCCAGTTTGCTCTTAAACAACCATCCTCCACTGTGTAGAGTGACGTGCTGAACCGAACAAGATGGCTGTTCATGTCAATTTAATATTCAGAAGCGTGGCCAATGCAGACTCAATTGCTTCATTCACTTCCTCCGCTGCCTTTGCTAAAACTACAAGCAGACTACAAATTCAAAGTGCAGAAAATCAACAGTCACTCGCAACTCCTCCTGTTTCTGATCGACCCTGTTGAAATTCTCTCAGAGAAATCCAGCTCAAAGAGAGAAATCCCAGACAAAGCACTGAAGAGAGATGAGAATCTAGTGGAAGGGCATAGGCTGGCAACGATGGCAAACCTAGGCTAACCATAACTTCCACACTCAGAGTGGTGTCAGTGCAACTTGATAAAAGTCCCCGATACATTCATTGATTGAGAAAAATGGCATGTTTTTTTAGACCTGACTGGCTTATTACAAATTAGTGAACTGCAATGAAAAATCCACCTATTCCACCCACAAAGCCAAATTGTCATTGAATCCCTACAAACAAAATGCAGTGACAAATTGGGATTGTTTTAATAAACAAAAAGAAGTTGTTCTTTAGAATACTGATTAAATAGTTATTTAACCCATAATTATATCAGTATATCATGTAAGCTTGAATAACCATAAAATAATAAGAGTCATCAGACTGGAGAGGTAAGATCAGCAAGTAGGAACCACCTGCAGGCTTTTGTTCAGATCCTTCCACAACTACTTTACTTTTGGGTTGTTGAAAGGTAATTTTGGAGCCAATTGAAATCCTGTGGTCGTAGATTCCTCAAGGCCACTCCTCCTCTGACAGAGCTGTAATAGCCTTGTCTCTCAGTCTCTGGAGGACAAGTAAATTGTCTCCTATCCAACCTGAAGGTCTCGCAAAATAACTCTCTGAGAAGATCATGATTGCACCCAAAGAGATTGTCTGTGCATTATCTGTATTTCTAATAAAACACTGTTATTTTTATTTTTTATTTTTTAGATGAAACTCTTCAGTGTACTGACTATCATTTGCCTCATCTAGACAATTTCTCAGGCTTAAAGTGCTATTTTGGGAGGAAATGAACATACTTTGAAAACAAACCAATAAAGTTGTTTAATATTTTACATAACCTATTTTTTGGGAAGTCTTATGTTAGCTAATAAGCTTAAAAGGCAATTAAAATGTCTAGTTTAATAGCCTGCCAACGTAACTGAATGAGTCAAGTTTCTTCATATTATAAATATTATGATTTATCTGGCTTGTTGTTGATGTTTTAAAAAATGTTACCATAGGCTAATGCTAATGACATTTTTAAAAACCTAGTATGTGCCATTCATTCACAATGCCAGTATCGGGGACAACATGTTAAGCTTGCTAGCAAGTTTGACTTTAGCATTAGTGCTGTAGTTAACTAACTAACGCTGCACTGAAAACCTTCTGTTTATACTCACAAGGTGTCATATAAAACTTCTCCCACAACAACAAAAGGATTTATTATTAACCTCAAGATTAAGAAACTCAGTTTGTCAGCAGGTTTAGCTCAAGTGTTAGCACCGATGCTAAATCAGTTGAGGCTGCGTACGGGCGTTAACGTTAGCACATTGTTGTGAAAGTTTCGACACGTTCTTTTACTGAGACTTTCACAGCAGTAAAACATTTCTCATTCCTTTTATATGGTGTTATGTTAATGAATAATACAACCTGTTTACAGGAAGTTAGTCTTAAAGCTACCTACTGGACACCACTAAAATTAAAAAATGAAAAAAAAATTAGGTAAGATTTGTTACCAAAACAATAACAGTCAGAAATTAAGAATGTTTTGCAACAAACTGTTTTATTAATATATTTGAATACTTGAACTAACTATTTTAGGTGGAGCCTGCTGCGTAAACCTGTTTATCTGTTAGGTTGATTGCAGACGTTTCCTTTTAAACTGAAGCTGTGGCAGCTCTATTATCTATTGAAATCAATTGACGAGTGTCCACCCCACTCTTTGAGAATCCCCTCGAGAATTCCTCCATAAGGGCTCCAGCTGGACGTGGCGGCCACATTCTTGTCCGCCAACCAGCCCCATGATCCAGGGTGGTGCCGAGATGTTCCTATTGGCACCTCCCCTTCACCCCCCCTCTCCTCCTCCTCCCTGGTGATAAATTTCCACCAGCCTACCGGATGACACTAAATTTTTCATCATTAATCTAGGCCATTATGAGGCTGTTTCCCCAGCATTGATCCCCAGACCAGTCCAGCTGACGCAGCCCCTTCAGGTTGAGTGTGGATAGTGAGGACTGGGGGGAAAGAGGAATGGCAGAGTAGGTCACTGGTGGAACTGGGGGACAACCAGACTGCCCAGTCAAGTGCACAGTTAAGACAACCAATAGGAAGCGTGGGTGTGAGGTGTTGCTTGTGCATGATAAGCAGTTTGATGCACCGCTTGGGAATATTTTCATATCTGCTCATAAATGTGAGCTTATGCTGAAAAACAGCTTTGTTTTCAGGGCCTGATCACAGGTTATATAGGTGGTGTTGCGTTCCGTTATGGTTTTTAGATACACACTTTTTACATTAATGCACCACTAGACTCCTTGAAGAAAAGCCGACTGTTTTTGTCTTAATTTCATTGCTTCCCTTTCTCAATTTGCTCTCCTGTTATTCTTTCCCCCCGTCTGGCCTAGTTGAGATTGGCCTGCTGTTGCACACTTCCAACATTCCAGAAAATGAGATGAACAGAACGCATTATATTCCACTGGGGAGAGATGTAGAGCAGGAAGATTTACCTTCTTTTTTTTTTTTTACAAACGATATCAAATCAGGGACTGGAAAGTCTTTCAGCTGTGAAATTACTCGTCATCCGGGTCCTTCTTGTATCCGCTCGCTGAAAGGAAACTACAAAGACGTTTACAGGGAAGTAATAGTGGGGGAGGTTGGGAAGGGAGTGGGAGGGGGGTGGATGGATGATTTTTGGCTCAGCATGTGTACTCTGTCTCCGTTTTTTTTGCTCGTCATCAGTTGCTGAAGACGTTCTTGTCGTGGCTGATGCTGTTCACAAAGACGGTTATCTTCTGTTTCTTTTTTGGTTGTTTCGAAGATAATTGCTCAGTGAGAGTCATGTTAGCTGTAATGAGTATTGTTGTATCTTGATTTAAAAAAAAAAAAACAGAGAGATGATCTGAAAGTTCAGTCTATTATATAGCTGTACGGAACAGCAGAGTTCTCCCAGACTGGTTGTTGTTGTGACAGCCAGCCGCCTTGGCCTGAGCGTCGGAGTAGCGACTTCGTGTCTGAGGGGGCTGGGTGGGGACACGGGGGGGTCAGATGGACGAGGTAATTACTCGGATCAGTGAGCATGAAGGTGGGGCCATGGACCACTGTCATCACCAAGCTAACAGCTGGAGGCAAAAGCCCCTTCAACAGCTGGCTGATTACAAGCATGCTCACGCACAAGCAGATGCGCTCAGTCCTGGAGAATTACTCTCACCTGTGCTGGGAAAAAACCCCAAAAAAACCCTGTGGTCACTGCCACAGCTAGACAGCTATTTTACTTCTTCTGTTTGCCATGATCAGGACGATGGATTTTTTTTCCTAAGCTTGGATCAGAATGTTGACACCCACCCATCGCCTCGCGTCTTCTGGTGTTTTTGAGCTGTTGACATTGCCGTCTCGTTCCTTTATCCTCCCACATAAAGAAAATGGAGACATTAATGGAGTGCGGAGTCCTACTGTGTGAGTTATTACTCTGCTCTTTCCCTAATGGAGAAAAATTTAATTATCAGCTAATTTGCTGGGTTGTCTCTGGTGACATCAAGTTCCCCATAGTGTCGGCTCCCATTAAATGGTCTGCTTTGACTCCTTTTTGCAGACAGAAGAAGTAAAAAAAAAAAAAAAAAAAAAAAATGAACTAAGGTAGACGCCATGCACTCTTGAGCCCCTTTTGTTTTTCTGACACATGGCAGTGCATGGAAGACACACTGGCTGCGTTTAGATTGACCATATAATTGTATAATTTGACATTTTGAACATAAATTAACTTAATGGAAATACGGCAATTTGAAAAAAAATCCTCTTATTCCATAAAAAGTTTTGGTGGAAGTAGGTGGGGTTTTTTTTTTTTTGGCCCTATCAAAATTAGTATACTTCACAAGACTGCAACGGAAACACTTTTTTCACATCACACGAGTCGCATGAACAACAACCTGGTGCTGCCACTGGTGCACCAGACGTTTACAGGAAGATGATGACAGGAAGTACTTGGAGTATATTCTTTATTTAGGAACAGACTTATTCACGTGGAAACACCACAATTGCAAAATTGTGCTTTTGCGACATTAGCACAATATTGACATCTTTGCATACATTCGTAAGTTGCAACTTATGTTCTGGAGGGAACACATTATTATGCATCAGTCTTTACCTAAAGTGTTTATATTTCAGAATTTTGAATCTTATAACTGGTCTTATTTGTTTTCATTTTTTATATAAACTTCGGCCAGCTTGTACCACTTTCAGCCAAACTTGATTTTATTTTTAATAAGAACTGGAAAATACAAGAATAGCATTGAAAACGTTTTGTTTTTTTTCTCGAGCTTCATTATTCGTTAATTATTGATGCTAGTAGCAGGAGCGACAGTGTGTGAGACAGTTCCCCTAACATAAACAAAATAATTAAAGATTTGACATTTAAAACCACCTTAGCATCCTACTGTAATGATTAGTGTGGTCAGCACTGCTAGCATTATAGAGTTCAGTCTTTGTAGTAGTAATAGTCAGATAATACAGATGTTTGCACTTTCATGTCGTGCACTCGATTTGATTCTCTGTTCATCAACATCTTCCAAACTATAGTTTTTCAGTCGAAGCACTAATGGTAAAATTTTTCATCTTACTATTTGATTTTGGAAACCATCTTTAACCGTACTTGTATTCCAAATCCTGCCCACCTTCAGTTTTTATTGTACTCAAATTGAAAAACAGGTGGAACTGTTTGTCTTTTTTGTGTTTATGATCTTTCTCATCCGACTGTAAACTGACAAAGCCTCATGCTTGTAAGTAGAGCAGTGTCGGATCTGTAAATAGGAAGTGAGTATATATTGTATCCCTCTTCATAATGGACCTGCATTAAACCCTCACAGTGGTACTCTTATTATGATCAGCTAATGTTTCACATTCATCTGGCTGTCTCTACTTGTATCCACCGGCTATAATAATAGTCTGCAGTGGAGCCATCTCACCTCCACATATTACGTGGATGTCATCCAGTGGGACCATTAAAACAATGTGTTACGATTGGTTGTCTTAAGCAGTGAAAGGGATTGATTTCCATTTATCCCCCATTAAATCCACTGACATCTGGCATGCCTTTGCCAGCATGCTTTCAGATCCCCTTTTTTTTGATTTTCCATTGAAATATTGAGGAGTACATTTTGCTTCCATACACCTACTACCACCCTGTCAAAATAAGCTTGATATGATTTATTTTAGTTCCATGGCATGTGCAAGATCTTTGGACAGCTAAACTGAAATCAACTGATAATTAGCACTCTCGCTGTGGAAGTGTTTCTTTTTTTTTGGAAATCTGTATGCATCTACTTTCTTTGAACAGGCGTGTTTATGCTGTGATAGTGTAGTTACATATTAGACAAGTGTGGCAAGTTTGAGTGAAGACTGAGGAGGCAGATGAAACGCCTGTTCAAAGAGAAAGACTCCACCTGTCTTTGTGCAGGCACTCATCATTGTTAGTTCATAAGGGTGTGAGTTGGTCTTTTACTGTACAACAAAGCTGAGTAAAGAAAGAAAATATTTTAACACAAGAATTCTTTAAAATGGTGAATAGATTTGTTTAATAGCATATCTATTTACATAAATAGGTCTGAAAAGTATTTGCCCCCCTTCATGATTTCTTCTTTTTTTTTGCATGTTTGTCACAGTTTTGTGTTTCAGAAAATCAAACCAGTTTAAATATTAACCAAAGAGAACACACGTAAATACAAAATGAGTTTTTCAAATGAATGTGCTTTTTATTAAGGGAGGAAAGAAAATCCATGTCATTAGCGCACACAATGCTGCTTCTTCTTTAACAATTATGACGAAGACTAACTGTCTTCCCCGGCTTCCATCATAAAAAGGAAGATCCTCTTGGCTGCTGCACCTCATAATGGTTTGCTAAGTTTTCTTTATCATGGGAACTACTCAGTTTCTTGTAGTTTTGTCCACACGTGATTAGCTGGGGCTACACTGAAATGCTCAGCCAAGGTCAAGTAAATAAATTACCATTAAACTAGTAGCTGTCACTACTTCTACGACGACTACTGCTACTACTCAAAATACATTGAAAACATCGAGGAATTAAAAATATATTGAACCCTCACCCATTCCCAGCTTTTTCTGTGAAATGTAACTTCAAATATTAATGGAAAACACGCCTCTTCACTTTTTTTATTATTATTATTATTATTATTATTATTATTATTATTATTATTATTATTATTATTATTATTTTCCGTAGCACATATCATATTGCACAACATAGCACATAAAGTATTTGAAAGAAAATGCAGCTTGGAAAGCTGAAAAACCTTGGTGCAATGCGACCCGACACACTATTGGCTGATGTTTTCAAAGCAGCTAATTTATGAACTCCAGCTATCTTCCTTGCCGCTGATTGGCTGTACCCCCAAACACGGAAATAAGGAAAATTGTAGACATTCGCTTCTGCTGTAGTGCTAAGTCTGTATCCGCTGTGTAAATGAATGCATATCAGGTTTTTCCCCAGTGCATTATAAACCTGGTGGGCCACCAGGCTTTACTTGCCCCCCCACCAGGCTAAGCACATTTGGTTATTTTACATGACAGGATAAACTAGGTTTTGTGCATAATGTAACATCAGTAATATTTGGCAGACAAATATCTACTCAAAATGTTCATGGTATTTGATTATAGAATACATACACAACCTACCAAAAGACTAGTTTTAGTTAAAACTCCTGTGTTATCTTTGTTTTTAATATTTTATTTCCAAATGTTTTTGTTAACTTTGAATATTTTCTAACAGTTGAGCTACTGGTGGACTGCCCCAGCACAACTATCACCTTCGATGGATTCCTGGGGGAAACCCTGCATATTAAAGTATATGTTCTAATTTAACTGTTAAAAAATTCAGTTTTGTGCATTTTTAGAAGCGATCTCAAGCATTCACAGATTTTAGCTATATTTAGCTGTTGTTTTCCAATAACAGTTTATTATGCCAAAACTGTCGATCCACTGCCATCAGCTTCAATTGGAATATTTTAGTGGCTCTTATTGAATTTGACTTCAGGCTCTATCAAAAGAGGTGTAAATATATGGGTCAAATGTGAAATGTGTTTGGCCAATCCCAGACCTCCTGTCTCCCCGCCATTACCCCCGCCCTGCACTTGCTCCCTCAACCATTAGAACAAACATCACACAGCTGTTTATCCATGCGTGCCTCGCCCGCACCACAATATCTTATCGGCTGAAATATCCACACCAGCCAAATCAATTAGAGCCCGTGAATATCTGTGGATCAGCAGTGTGAAAGTATCAACATCCCCCCCTACTCCTCCGGAGAACAGCCAAATTAATAACTCTAAGTGGATAATGCCCTCGCTCCTATCGACATCAAAATTGAATTTTTGCAAACAGCTGAAATATAGCAGGGGCCACGATGCACCACCGCTGTCAGCAATACAGCCATTTGCTTTGATAGCTGGGTGTCCTAGGGTCCTGCTCTGAACATTACAAATTCAAAATGCTAATTCTCAACAGTGTCTAATTGGCAGGAGGACCGGAGGGGGAGAGGGGGTTTTGTGAGTTCCTGTTTCATTCGAGATACTTTTTATTTTGGCAGCGATTCTCCAATAAGTGGTTGTGTTGTGAACCAAAAGACTATCAGCAGGACAGAAGTACAGTCATGTCACACAGACACTGATCAAACAGAAAGTGAGGTCCACTGACTCACTGTGTAGCAGGGGACTGTCAGGGAGTGGACCCAGCAGTGGTTTTGATGTGAGTGAATAGGACAGTGTAAGTGCTTTTACATAATACATAGTAACATGAGTCCTGGAGGACTTCCTCCCCCCTTTCACTACACTCACTATTGAAGTCTCACTGCGGACTCTTTGTCCCTCACGTTGTCCACTGTGGGTCATCTTCAGTCCTAACAGAGCCACAGCACTCTGGTTCAGTCCTGTGCTGACACCTCTTTACATCACCTACTGCTTTTTCTGAGACGGAAAGCATGTTCAAAAAGGATATATTGAAATCATTATAACAAATTAAATTTAAACGTTACAGTTTCAAACAATCCTTGTCAACTGATTCTTTCCTACAGTTTGCTCTGAGAAGCTTTTTTATTAAGATAAAATGTCTTCTGTCCAGATTGATTTATTACCAAGAGATACTTCAGTACTGTCTGTACTGTACTTACCAATGAATTCACGTCACTACTTTCTAGCATAAGAAATGTTTAAACAGTCATCACAACCTGTGTTACAATGCCTTCATTTTGATTTTTTTCTGGTTTCTGCCATTCTGATCTTTCTAAGCTCAGATATTTCTTATTACTTCCGCTTTTCTTTCCTTTCGTCCCTTTGTCCCACTGTTCTCATTGTTCTACATGATCCTTTTGTCCTTCTTCGTTCAATTCATCAATTGACTCCTCTCCATCTTGAGTGGATAGTCAGACTGAGTAGTTCTTGTCTTTGTCTCCGGCATGTTGTCTACAATGGCCCTTAAAGCTGCCAAGAAACATGAACAGAGAGGGCATAGCCCTCACGTTCAATGTCAGCACTAAAGGGTTGAGTGAGCACTGGGAAAGACAGGGTGTGACAGTACACAATATTAGATTCATGAGAACAAGGTGAGATCAGATTTTAGCCAATTTGTTTTTGGAGAACAAAACAATGCCCCGTTCCAAATTGATGCAAAATCCTGTATACTGTGTGGAACAATTCAGTCCAGGTTGGAATAGTCTTTGTTGGTTTTTAGGGTTGTTTCTGGAAATGATACAGCTTGTGTGTTCACAAATAGAACAAAGGTTTTGTGTACTACCTAATCCAAGACTATAGATGGCTTACAATTACATGACCAGGTGAAGACACCTGCTGTTAACTACTGGATGTCACTTTGAGAGACAGACTTTTCTTTGACGACAAACATTTTGGCAAGTAAATATATAACTGCTAATGACCTGAGATCATTTGTAGATGTCTGTTCAAGATTTCCAGTTTCAATTTTCCCTTTTAAATACGAACTTCCATTACATACAAGTAAACAAACCAAGTTATACCAGTGTTGTATGAATCATGCTGATAAATGATTGTAAAAAATAAGTAATAATCAAGTATCATGTATATTAATTGCTGATGATTCCACATTTGACACTGTTCTATCCGGTTTGGTGCTCTTGACTTTTATTAAATACCTAAGGTCATGACCCCTGATGAAACAAATATAGTAAGACAACTTATAAGACAACTTATATTTTTATTTGGTTGCTGTTGCAAATGCCGGCAAATGTCGAGCAGCATTGTCCACATATTTCAACTTCCCAACCTGCATTGTCTTTTTAAATTTTTAGAAATGTTCTCGAGACAAAATCCACAAATAGGTGAATTATGTTCCACTGAAAATCCACAACTAGGTAAATCTACAAATATTGGACCATTAATACGAGGAGGTCTACTGTATTTCATTTTCTACTTTGGTATGGCTGAAATACCAAAACTGGACCAGAGGAACAAAATACACTAACATTTTTAGAAATAGTATTATATTAACCTCAAACCAAACTGTTGTGTATTGTTTTAAGCGAGTGAAATAAGCTGATTACCTACTGATTTTCTACCTCGGACAGCCTTTATGTTTTAAGTCTGTGTCACTCAGCTGTGGAACATGAGGTTATCGGGGTCTGCCACGATCTGATACAAGGGGAGATGGGGGGTCAGGTAATCCACTGGCCTGCTTGCAAACACTCTTTCATGCTAGACTGATTTTCAATAAATAAGAAATGGTGTCTCGCTCTCCAATATAATATTAACTTGATCTCTGCCGAGACAAGCGGTGGCTACCTGCTGGGTCAGTGGCAGCACAGAGGCCTCTGGGTTGTTCTGCTAAAGGGTATACACAAAGTGTTTGAGACTTAGATTACAAACACATCTAGAGGGACTATAATTCAGAAAAGCATGAGGGACGTGCAAAAGCATTTGATTTCTGTTCATTTCAACGATTGTGTGTTGTATTAGAACATGCTAAAACTCACAACGCTAAATTCAGAACAAAAGGAATACACAAAATGGAAAATGTGCTTTCAGAAGTTTTTCTATGAAAAAAAGGGAAGAGCTGGTGAATGACTTTTATATTATAATATATTGACACCAATATGGAATGAGAAGTGTTTTCCTTTGAGCCCATTTTGTTTTCTTAATTTAGCTACCCAAAATTCACTTTTCTCTGGGACGATGCATTGGTCATAAGCTGCGTTTCAAATTTGGTCAAGACTTTGTCTGCATTCCACTAATGGTAAACCCCCCCACAATTTTGCAATTAAGAAGACAAATGCAATTAAAGTCACACATGAATATGTTTGTTCAGCAGATAAGTTATTAAAAACCATGACGTGCCATCGTCCACCAGCTACTTCCTGTTTCCAAAAAACCACCTCATCCAAAATATTTTATGAAGAAATATGTTGTTTTTTTCTTTCAGCATTGCGGTGTTTTCATCAAGCAAATAAGTTTTCGAAATGCCAAATCATGCAGTTATGTGGTAAATGGAAACACAGCCACAGTCTGGAGGTAAAGCAGCGCTGCGCAGGCCTTAAATACTGAACTGCACTCCAAACGACCAGCACCAACCTCAGTTTTTATTCCGAGTCAACCTTAAATATTAACACTCCAGCTCAGATGATTCAAATCGTACCGGGGATTACGCAAGATAAAAGATTGTGTTGGAGACACAAAGAGTAATTGCTAATGGTGGTTTTTAAAATGGCCTCATTCTGGAAATGAGAATGAGGGTGACAGAAAATATTTCCATTCTTTATCTCCGGCTTTCATTAATGCGATTTTAATGGAAAGGATGCTCTGAGAGGAATGTTAATTATCCCCATCCATTTTTCACCCCACAGAAAGCTGAGGAGGAGATTTCCGCCAGAACAAAACGGAGTCGAGCTTATTCTTCTCATAACCTGCGCTTTCCGACAGGCGGATTCAATCTGCTTGTTGTGTGATAATCCTGGCCCCAATTGAGTCCCAGCTGACCAATTTAGCTCTCTTTCTTTGCGTGAATCTTACATATTTGAAGCTTTCTTAGGCCTGTAGTGTGTCAATATGTTACTAGTCACTAGTTTGTGAGCAATGAAGCTCCAAAACCGTAACCATACATCTTTTATTTATGTCTCCACTGGGTTCCGATATGGAAAAAAAAAGTCTGAGAACGTAGATTCCTGTCTGTAGAGGAATGCAGAGTGGATACACTATTGTTCACAGTGTGGAACTTGTTTATAATTTACAGCATCTGCCCTCCATCTCTTTCACTAATGGATGGGGGTGTACTTGGAGATCAGGTAGTGGGTGCAGAGATATCCTCGATGAGTCCAGCCAATGAAACACAGTTGAATTTGGTGAGTGGAGTGGAAGGTTTTGGGGGGGTGTTGGCTTGTCTGGACCAGGCAACTGGTTACTGGTTTTGAAGGGGGAACAGATCTCATGGGACTGGATTTATGGGAGGGGATGGTGGGAGAATCGAGAGAGTAGGGGTGTACAACGCAGAAGCATGCACAGATCATTACCATCCCCTGTAGCTCCGGGGCTTGTCATTCTGAAGGGAGGCAGATTGAAAGGACTAATGGAAGCCGGGGTGATGCTGTGTGGAGTAATTTAGTGCAGGAGGAGGCGTGGTGGTTGAGAGAGAAACAGAAGAAAGAGACGATAATCCTCGCCATGAAAGAGAGAGAGATATACGCCGTTTCACCTCGGTGTGCAGGAGCACCTTTGATTCATTTAGGAGAGGTGCTCCGCTTAGAGAACGATGGGGGTCAGTGTGGCCCTGAGGCGACGCTGCAAATGCCTATCTTTCTCTATGTGGTGCAAGCTCGAAAGAGGACAGCCTTTGTTGTTGGCCCGTTCAGAACCTTGACACCAGATGTGTTTGCGTCGGCCACAGGATGGAGAACAGCTGCTGGCGATGTCGGAATGCTGCGACCCGGGTAGTAAACCCCACAAAGCTGTGGTTACAGCTTGTAGAGAGGCCAGATTCCTTTCAAATTTGGGCCGAGTTAGGCCTGGCTAAAGTATCGCCATGACAACGTCAACATTTGAACTGACGGCACCTCCAGTGCTACATCTCATATCTGTTCATCATTTATCCTACTTTCGAATGAACTGACCTCTCTATAAACGTATTCACACCGAGCACCAGAGTACATTTTGTCTCCTGCTGGCAGAGGAAGGGTCAGGAATCAAGTGTTCCATCCAGATAGCTTTGGGCAGAGCAATGTGATGAGAGCCTGATGAAATCATTGTTTAAAACTGAAGGACAAAGCGAAAGCTGCCAGGAAGAGTTAGATTCAATCTAATTTGAGGACTTGGATGAAAGCGACTACTTTGCATTATTAATGCTGCCGTCACTTGAAATAATGAATAACTTCAGCAAACTTTCGACCATTTCGGAGTGTTAATTACCATTAGTTAATTTAAGGATAAATTAAAGCTGACACATAGGCACATATGAATTTGCTTTTAGTATTTTTTTTATTTATTTTTTTTTTTTGCTGTATGAAGTGACATCTAAAAATTGCCTGAGCAGAGTTGGTCAGGCCTTCATGGACCTGTTAGAACCTCAAAAGTCTGATCTTTTATTCACTAAGTAAATCCATCATATGATGACGTTGACGTTATTGTGGTGAAAAAAGACTTAAAGCTGGCAATTTTCAGTGTTAGTGAGGTGTTTAAAATGAAGTTACCAAGGAAACTGAGGAGAGCCAGACTGCTGGTTGTTTTGTTCTTTTGCTATTTCAGTCATTTAAAATGTTGGTGGTTTTATGCTTAAATTTTGCAGGAATGATGAAAAAGCCATCTGCCACAGGACATCCATTTAGGACAATTTGTTGAATTGGTGAAGGAAAGAAATCAGCAGGAGCTTCAGCAGATAGCAGAAACGCTAAATGTATTGGAGCAAAGTTACTCCATTCTATCAGTTTGAACTTTTAACCTCTGTGTTATGTCTCAATTTGGATTTGGATATGATGCCAACAGTTTTTTTGTTTTTTTTTAATCTCAGAGTTAAGTTAAGGGTCTACAATATTACCAGAGATCGATTTTCAGTTAGCATTGAAAATTTTGCTATTCATGCCAACAAAAATGACAAAAACTTCTAAATCCATTGTCAGTATCTCTACATAAATTGTCAAAACTGTGTTTCACTTCACCTCAGATCCTCTTAAAGATAACTGATGACAGTGCAAGGCTGGATGTTTATTTAAGAGTGCTTCGTTTGTTGTTAATTCTAATTCTAAAAGAGGAATTGAAATGCCATGTCACAAAATTGACAAAAAACCAAAGATTCTATATTAGCATAAAATTTCTGGTCTTATACTCCTAACTTTGTTGAGTATAAAATTTTACATGTGTAAGATTCTTTCCCATTCCTCCCCATTGTTTATAAGAAATTGTCACTTCCTTCAAACACGTAGTATCAGCTTTGCTCGTTTGTTAATTCTAAGAATGAACCCAAGAATGAATTCCTTTTGGAATAACATTTAATTGTTTGCTCTTATGTTTATTTATAAGTCTTGTTACTGGTGTGTAAAATTATTTCCTATGGCTTCCCAATGTTTAGAAGAAATTGTCATGCCCTTCAAAAGCTCAGTAAAAGCTGTTTTGCTTCATATGTAACATTTACGCTTTGAATGCATTGTTTTAGAAGGTCAGACGTGATAGGAGACCCATTAAGAGGTGGCTTGAGGGCCTAATATTCCAGCTTGAGTGCCACTACATGTCTCTGGGCAAAGCTGATGATATTATCTATGGCTCCTGAGGTGTGATTGAACGTGTACCTGAACCCAAAAGAAGCTGAAGTGTATTACTGTTGAGAAGAGAGGGTGAAACACACTTCAGTGCACCAGGATTAGCTTGTAGGGCCTTGTGGGCAACCTACTGTTTTCTGCATCATTTCCAACCGGGTGTTTTCAGAGGAGATTAGGACAAGGCCAGATTGTTTAGTAATTGGTGGAGAGAGGCCACGGCTCTCCATGATCCCATCACACTCTTCACACCTCAGTGGAGTTCCCCTGAGAGCAACGCCATAGAGACAAGGTATGGGGCTTATGTATATGTTTCCAAAAACAAATGGGACAAGATTAGCAGAAGGTGATGTCGAAAGAGAGACATACAGGAATATTTTTCTTTTCTTTTCTTTTCTTTTTTTTTTAAAAAAAGAAGATGAAAACAGTATTGCTGATTGCATTTGTATCAAATATTAATATGGAAAGTCTCTTGACCCATGTGCCTTTCTGAGGAGTCATGCCTGGATATGCAATCATTCCTCAGATCGCCCCTGTCGGCTCTTTTTTTCCCCCCTCTTTCCTCCTTTTGATCTCAGACGGATAAATTCTGCCTGGCTGCGTTTCCGTCAGAGAAAAACCCAGAGGTGGGTCAGGCAAGGTCGTGTGGAGTGGGGGACATGGTGAGAGTAAGAGAGAAATGGAATGGCGGAGACTGAAATTGACAAAAAAAATATTTAGAGTTTGAGCTTTTTTTCAAGTGACAGAACAGATTCTCTGTCGAGCAGATTACACTGGGATTAGAGGGGATAATGCCAATAACGAGGCAGGTTAATATAAACACTGGTACCATCTACTTCAGGTTCCTTATCTGGACTTTTACCCGTTAGCTCTGTTCCCTCCCCTCATGTGTATTTGCTCAGTAGTGAAAAGATACTGAGGGTGTTGTCACATTATCAGGTAGGAGGAATTTCCCAGAGGAATATGTCTAAGGGATTAACAAAGTTTTATCTTTCTGCCTGTCTTTACATTCATTTGCTCACGTATCCATTCTGGTTCTGCTCATTCCCTGACACCCTCTTTTGAAGTAAGTCGTTAGAAGAAAGGTAATTCTGATCTCCCTACATCCATCCATTTGTCCATCCATCCATTCAGTGTTTCAGAACATCAAACTGAGCTAAATATTAGCCAAAGACAACACAAGTAAATACAAAGTGCAGTCTTTAAACATAAGTATGTTTTTAATGAGGGAACATTAATAAAAAAAAAAAAATCTAAATTGACATGGTCCTGTAGGTACAGGACCATGTCAATTTAGATTTTTTTTTTTCACACCATGACCTCATGGTGTGAAAAAGTGATTTCCCCCTTAAAACCTAACTGGTTGAGTCACCCTTAGCAGTAACATTTGCAATGAAGATTTTTTTTTTTTGATAACTTGCAGTGAGTCTTTTTCAGCTGCGAAGGAATTTTGGACCTCTCATCTTTTCAGAATTGTTGTTTTTCAACCACATTTTAATTTTTTTTTGTGCTTATAAACTGCATTTTGTATTTACTTGTGTTGCCTTTGACTAATGCTTACATTGATTTGCTGTTCTGAAACACTGAAGGGTAACAAATATTCAAAGAGAGGAAAACATCTTTTCACACCACTGTAAATGACTAAGTTGGATGACTAGTTAGCTCAGTATGTCATTAGCTACATTGCTACAGGGATGGAATGGCTAAATATCAGTTAGCTTGACAGTCTGAATCTAACCTACAGTCATGAAAGGGTAGTAATTCCTAGTTAACTCTGTGGCAAATTAGCTAGTTACCTACATAGCTTTGACAGCTAGTCAGCAAGTTTCCTACCTATCTAAAAATGCATTTTTATGACACAGAAGAAGGGGGACTTTGGTGATATATTCCTGGAGAGTAATGCTTACATGCAAACTGAGCTGTTATCACTATTCAGTAGTCCCAGTAGTGAATGAGTGACTGTCAGGGCTCCTCTGCTCTGACAGGCCTGTTGACAGTGTCTACACATGTGTGTGTAGTGTGTGTGAAAAAAGGAGGGAGGAAAGGAAGAAGGGGTGCAGCAGGAGCTTAGCTTTGTCAATCTCTCAGCGCCCAGCCTTTTAGGTTTGACACATGGCTGCATGCCTGCAATTTGCACCACATACACACACATGTATTTCCCCCTTTTGCATGTGTGTGCCAAAATGCTTGCTTCCTCACGAGCGACATATATATGAAAATGCAGAAACATTTCTACAATTTTTCATCAAGAATGCTACTATGAATAAGTCAAGTCGTGTTGCTGTACTCATCTTTTGTTTGCTGTTTACATTCCTGGGGTTTTAGGAGAGTCGAAGGCGTACAATTAATAGGACATAGCAGGGGGCGGTATAAGGCTTGGACCTACACCACCCCCTCCAAGAATTCTTCCAATCTGACTGACAGACCTCTGTGGACCTGTACCCCCAGCAGCAATGGTCAATAAATCCCTACCTGATCCAGGACTTCAAAAAGAGCCAACCTCAGTTGCTGCTCAGGCTAGGAGCATCATGAATAACAATTAACACCCTCCAAAAACATCAGTAACCTTTAACAACAGCAGTCTGTCAACAGACTGGGCTGCATTTGCATTAAAGATTCTTTGGAAGTCCGTAGTCTTTCTCTCTGATGCTCCTTTAGCTTCTCTGTCTGCATTTTGACTTCTAATCAGTTTATGGCAGTCACTATTGTTGTATGATTAAATGTTGTATTACTATTTTAGATAAACATAAGGATGTGTTAAATTACATTACATTCTTGTTTGTTTCTGGTTTTGTGAAGAAATCCTGTGATGTGTTTTTTATCTGCAGCAGTTAAAATTACATAATTTGTCAAAATTGTACATAAATATAAGTCTGAAAACGTAACCTAATTCTTCATTTTTATCTCTCTCTTCTGCTTTTTCCCCATTCTGGCCCAAATGACTACATCCTTTCCAAAAATCTCCTCAGGTGAGTAACTGTCTCAGGTCAAATGTATTCAGTTTTTTATATATAACTGAAAAGCTTTCAGAGATGATTAGGCTTTGCTATTCCACAAATAGTCTGAAATGATTTTTGAAAGTTTCCGCTGAGAATCATGCACAAAATAACAACAACAGCATGCGAGAATGCAGGCATGCGCTGCTCAGTCTAACCTAACCTACAGTCATTAAAGCTTTCTGTGTAAGCAGCCAGAATTCTCCCTGGAGATCTGTCTGCAGAAACTGTGATTTTTCCTTCAAGGCACCCTTAGAAAAGAATGCCTTCAGCATGTAGCCTGCATTCTGCATTGTGAAACTGTCATAAAGTGAAGTAAGCAACACGGGTTTTCAATTTTTTTTTTTTTTTAGGAAAGCCCTTCGTGCTTCACTTTCTAGCCCCTCCAACTTTCCTCATCTGCTTCTTGTATTGTTCTTGCCTCCTCTGTTTCTTTGTCTCTTATCTTGCCCACAGCCTTTCATTTCTCACCCATCTTCTTCATATTCTTTTTACTTACACATCCCCATTCCTCCGATCCCCCTCTCTCCAAGCCCTTTCCCCATATGCCGTGTCTGGGCTCATTTACATGGCTGGAGGAAAAGGAAAAGAGAGTAGAGGGCTACTTTGAATTATACATGCAGCAACTGTAGAGCACCAATCCAGTTGGGACCCACCAGATGCTTGCCCTACAGATCCACCACTTTTGTCTTGGTTGCTTCTCTTTGCATGCACTCTGCTTTATCCACCCACCAGCCCCCCGATTTCCATGTGTATTCATTTTAGTCTCGAAGTAATAAACATATTACAATATTACAACTTTCCTTCATTTTCAATAAGGGCGGGCAATATGACTATCACAATATTTTGTGGCACTGTTGTGATAACGATAAAAGTGGTAATAAAAACTATTTATCACTCCTTTTTTAGGTAACTGTTTGGTCGTAACTCGCTTCTTTAGGACACCAGTCACATAAAAGGTGTGATTATTAACACTGAACTACAACTATTAACTGCACTTAATCATATTTTCAAATTTATTGATATTTTTCAGTAATCTTATTGAATAAACAGTGGACCAAATAGTAAGAAGACAGTTTTTGGGGGATTCCAAACATCATTAATTGGAATTCATCATGACAAAGATAAATAGAAACTCTTATTATGATAAGACATTTATCACAATAAATGATAAACAATAACGCCCAACCCTTAATGTTAAATTAACACATCTGCACAGGATGCAGCTCAATTTTGCTCTTACTCAAAATTGCATGTCCTGTGATAAAACTAACCTTCATTCATGTTGATCATATGCAGGAACCCAACCTTTCGAGTCCTAAGGGTTAGCGGCTTGTATTCCTCAGGTGAATGCAACTGGGGGAACCTCCCCACCCTCACAGAGGAGTACGTCTGGAGTGAATGCGTGTGTGTGTGTCTGTAGCTGACGGGGAGATTTACATGCTCTAATGATGAGGGATCAGGGCGAGGACAGGGGCTGTCAGCAACCCTAATGAGACAGGCCCTACCTGTAGCCTGGGGCCGGGGTAAAGAACTGGAGAGGAATATAGATGGGGGGTGGAGGGGGTGAGGATTGCACTATCCAGATACTTGGGGGGTCGGGGGAGACTAGATGACAGAGCTTAGCATCTGTCTTCGGTGACTCTGGCCTCATCGTTAATTCACAGCATCTGTTGTGAATTCCTCTGTATGTGGAGAAAAGAAAGGTGTCTCTGGTCGGGTGAAGGGGGCTAATGATTAGGGTTGGATTACGCCTCCTGGATTGAAGGCTTTTCTTTCACGGCCTAGTGTCATCCTGTCTGAACTCAGCTTATTGTTTCAGAATCCAACTATGATAGCATCATATTGGATAGCTAGAAAAGAAATTGTACATCTGCAGTGACTGGAAGAGTTGGAAAGGTTAAGGGGGTTCATCATTAACTGTATCAAGGTCCGCCAATGTTTTAAGACAAGATCTGGTTTTAAATCTGCCAAAATGTTTCATCATACTTCTCCTATGAGTTAAGGCCAGTTACATGGAGTACCTGAGAAAATCCTGGACTGTCCAGAATTTTCGGCAGCTTTATGGACCTAAGAGTCATTCACATGGTGTAGCCAGCTACAGGCCAGCTGGCTGACAAAAGCGTTTTAGTTTGTTCTCTCACTTGACACAACGACACATGTGGTTGTGGGAACAGCGCACTTCAATCACATTCTGTTATAATTTTTAGATATCTAATACATGGATATCTTAAAAAGGTGGTGATTTTACATCAAGCTGTCACACAGATTCTCATACTACTCCATGCCAATGACGGTTGACTGTAAGTGTATCTGGCCCTTGTAGAACAACTCCCAGAGAATTCAAGCTCTGACAGATATGTCCATTATTAAAGTGGATGTTTGTGGAGATCAGGTGTAGTCATAAGGACAAAGATCTCATCTTTACTCTTTGCAGTAGAAGTGGTTTTGTTGACATCGTCAAGCAAGTCTGAGACCTTAGTTCTGAAATCGGCTAAAGTCTACTGCATCATCCAAGTTTATAGCAGTGTTTGCCTTCAGAGGAAGGATTTAAATTAGGTGGTGTCTTTTCATTGGTAGGAAGGTAGGATATAACAGGAAACGGGTAGACAGATTAGGACCTGATCTGCTGTGATAAGGGCACTGCTCAAGTCTATATGGGGAAGAAAAAGTATAGTTAAAAACCAATGCTCTTAAAAGGCAAATGTCCTTTACCTTTTACCTGTTATCAAATTAAGATAGCAAAGCACTTCACACTACATTCAGCCATTCACCTAATCACACATTCACACGTTGCTATAAATCTCTAACTTTGTCAGTTGTAGATTTTCCAGCCATGCTCTTTCATTGAGAGGAGACACCTGAGCAGTCACAGAACTGTCTGGACTGGAAATATCCTGAAATTTAACAGAAAATTCTAGAACGTGTCCATGTTTGCAGGGACTTCTGGGATTCTCTTCAGGACTTGTTACCCCTACAATCCAATCCTAAACACCCCAAAACAAGGGATGGATGTTGGGATACATTGACTTTAAAAGTTTAAAATGTATTAACACAGTGGAACCTATCCTCTATCTTTGGTGAAGATATTTTTTTAGATTGGGAAAAGGCATCATGCAAAGGATTAGCTGAGCTTTATCCTAAGCCTCTAAAGATGCCCTGTAGACCTGAGCCGTTTCTCTCCACTTCACTACCACCTGGGGGACTTTATCACATTCTCAGCTTTGCATTAGTGTGAGGGGCTGGTGTAACTTCACACCTATTTCTCTACTTCAGACACTCAAGCCTAATGTGTTCAAACAAGAAATGGCAGTTGTGACCTCCTGAGTGGCCCCTGCTCAGGATAAAGGAATGAAATAATAAAAAAACAGTCATTTCATTTTATCCATTTAATATTCCGTTGTTTCTTGATATTATCTTGGATAATGTCGACTTAGTCATCAAAACTCTTTCTAGTACCAATAATGATGTGGTTGACAATAAATAGTGCATTAATGGAAGCTATTGATGTGACCTCTGACCTGAGAAACATCCTCAGGGCATGACCTGGCTTTTTGGAGAGCTCCCATTGAAACAACGAGGCTGATCTGTGTCTGTGCGTTTTCCACCGCGGCATGCTAAACCTATTGATAATCCAGCTAATGAGGGAGAGTGGATGAGCAGGATTAACCCTCTTTAGCGTCCCACTGTATACCTGTCGGTCCCGCTCTGCATCAGCTGCTGGAAAGAGCAAATCAATAGTTTGCAATATGTCTTACACAGATTTTTTCCTACTCTAAAACATACAGAGCCTGGCAACAATATCCATACCCTTTGAACTTTTCATACTACGTCATGTTGCAGAATCGATCATGAATGTAATTTTATGTGATGGATCAATTTCAAGTAATGCATGGCTGTGAAGTGGAGGGAAAGTTTACCAAAAGAAAGAAAATCTAAAATATGTGTTCTGCAGATTAACTACTCAGATTCCCCTAAATTAAGTCCAACCAATTGCATTTGAATGTCTTAATTTAGTAAATGGATCCAGTCTGTGTAATTTAATTACTACAGGGTAGTAATGCTACTAGCAATAATCAGTTGATCACATGATAAATCAAAACAAGCTTGATAATTTCCATTTACGTGACTGTTGTTCTCGCTCGACAAGTTTACATATACTTCATTTTCCATTTCATTTGTTTTTGTTGGTTTTATTTATTTATTTTGGATATTTTAATTAGACATATTTAAAATATCATCCAGTTCCAGTGTTAAATGAAATTGAAGTTTATTGATATCTGCTTTATTACATTATTATTGTTATTCTACTTGAAAATGATCTCAAAACAACAATATTCTCATTTATTGCAATAACTTCTTGGACTATTTATTGTCCAAAAAATTCTGTTGTCATGGCAGGACTACATGCAGACATTTGCAGCGGTATATGAGTCTAAGTCTAAGATGGATGAATGATGATCTCAGAAAATGTATAAATTAATTAATATAAATTAATTCCTGGTCTAATTTCGAAATTCTCATTAAATACGTTGACATTGGAAGACGGATCATAATGAAATAAGGCAAAGTTCCATTGGTAATTCAAAAAGCACTTCAACACATACCAAATCCGAAAGCATTGTTAAGCAGAATATTGCATTTTCATCCCATGGTGGTCTTAGTTTGGCTGTTTGGATTAGAGAACATTTTGCAGTAAGCAGCCCAGCATCGCTGCATGCAGCCTGCAAAGTCCTGTTCTGGGATATGTTCTCTACCCGGCTTTACCACATCAGTAGAGGTGGCCTTATCCAGCAGCCCTGCCTCCCAGCTCCTCTCCACCCCCTATAACCAAGAGACCAAACCCAGGCCCGGCCTCCATGGCTCTAATTATAACGGGAGCTCCACAATCTGTAATTTATAAGTCTAAAACACTGTAATTAGCTACAGCTTTTATAGGGAGTCATAAATAATGCCAAGCTATTTTTTTTTCTTACTCCTTTTTTTTTTTTTTTTTTTTATAAAGCTGACTTCGTTTGCTTTGCTCTTTCTTGGCCATCTCTGCGTTTCCTTCAGGGTAAAATAGGGAGACCTGGGATAATTATTCAAACCACCCACCTCATGCAGGCTTGTAACATCCCACTAGTGCAGACAACCTCAAAGGCTTTTGTGACTGGTGCAAGGGGAACGGAGTGGGGGGGATTCTGAAGGGGTTACCCACCGACATTACGTCAAAACATCTTGTCAAGTCGTGCCAGCTTCAGGGTGTTTCGCTCAGGAGTCGGGGGGGGAGGTGAAAGGAAGTCTTAATGTGCCCTTGGTGTTCCTGGAAATGTTTCTCTGTGTGGTGAGGGATACTTCTGACTTATCATGGTATACTTGTCTTTAGAATAGTGATGTAATTAATGACTAACAGCAGGACAGAAAACCACAGAAGGTTGGGAAAATGTTACCATATGGCTGACGCAAAGGCCAATTTTTATATAATGCTCTAAGAAAAGTATAGGATGCAGCGCACGGTTTTCACGTTTACAGTGAAAAAGAAGCTGTTTTAGACGAGTTTCTATGTTTACAACACAACAAAGTCCTTTGCATTCCCAGGCACTTTATAGATTTGTTTTTCTTCCCGTTCATATACAGTCACAGATTTTCCAAGATAGCGGCGCATGGTGAGGAGATTATGGTGTGCGTGGTGCACGGTTCTCGCTATAATCAGCTGTATTGTTTGACAGCTGTTTTCATCGATGCTTGTTTGGGTGGCGGGTGATTTATGTGGTGGGCTTTACATTCAGTTCTCAGTGAGGGAACCACTGCCCAGTCTGAGAGAGCCAGACTGCATTCCCTCCTCTGCCACAGCTAGACTTCTGAGCTGGCTTGCAGAAGTTTTCATTCCCATTAACATTTTGCCACATAAAAAAAACAAATAAACTTCAATTTGTTTTATTTGGATAAGATGTAATGGCTATGCACATAGTAGTGCACAACTGTGAAGTGAAGAAAATTGGGGTCTCTCAGAATAAAGGTCTTTTAGGGTGGATGCATTCCCACTGTTTAATCCTCTTAAATCGAACTCCAGTTTGTTTGCCTGGAAAGTCCAGTTGGTTTGGTGTGAGGCAAAATCGAACTCTGATGTGGACCAAAACTCTGGGCCACCTGCAAATTTAGGTCTTGCCTTGATTGCAGAGAACTCTAGGGCAATCCGAGGTTCTGGGTAAATACAACCAAAACATATTTGAGAATCAGGCGCAAGCTGGAAAAAGACAAAAGGGAAATCTTGCAATCACTAAAATCTTAAGCTGCTCCATTTTTGTTTATGCCTTGTGAAGAAGGAAGTTAGGTAAAACATCAGACATTTTTGTGTTGTTTCCTTTAGTGATTGTTGGTGCAGCGCCTCCTCTGGTGAAGGGGGGACAGGTTTTTTTTTTTTTTTTTTGAAGGGAAAGCAAACCACACCTGCTGAAAGCGTAAAAAAGTGTTTGAATTTTTGTCCCCAATAAGATCACGTCTATTGGACTATCAGGTATGAGAAAACACCTTTAAAATATATCTCTATTCTGTTTCAATGCAATTGCAGTTGCAAGGCTTATTGGGTATGTTTCTACCAGCCTTCTGCAAATAGAGACTGGATTTTTCTCCATTCTTGTTTGCAAAGCAGCTTAAGCTGAGTTGACTGAGTGAAGAACATCTGCATGTAGAGGATAAATAATCAACCAATTACCTTATTTAATAGTTTTTGCATAATGAATGTAATAAAGTAACATTTATTATGAGCAAACTAGAGAACATTGTCATAAATTGTCATAAAATGTGGAATGTGAAAACCCTGGAAATAAGGACAATGAAAGATATGCCCAATTCATGCTTTTCAGATATATAATTAAAAAAAATAAAAGAGCTTTTTCTTTCCTCTTAACTGTTTAATTTTTTTTTCTTGGTCTGTCTTCCAAAATTACTAAAAATACATTGAATTTTGAGGTTCTAATGTGACAAAACCTAAAGTTCTTCAAGGCAAAAAGAAGACAAGACAACAAAAATCCTCTACATAACTACGACTCATTGTGAGGCGCAAACAGCCTGCAAACAAAACACGGGGAAACAAAGCCAGACGCTTCAGGGAGGTAGAGAGGTGAAGAGTGGAATAAAAAGCAGGCCACCCTGCGCAGCAGCGCTCAGCTCCAACTCCGCGGACAATGGTCCATCTGCTGGAGACGCGCAAGCGCTTTTACCCTGCAGGAAAAGCCCCCTCGTTTGGATTCACCCTCCCAGTACCCTTCGCTCTCCTCCCTCTCGACCACCCAGACGCTGCTGCCGCCCCATCTACCCGCTCCCCGCACATCACACAAATGCTGGAGATGATTATAGTCCTCCCCGTCTTACGGCCCAGCCTCCAGTTTTTTTCAGGATTTGCCGGAGACAGATCCTACTGATAGTTGAAGGCGCACGGAGGCTCTGTTCTGTTGCTGCCTAAACCCTTCTCTTTAGCAGACTACCCTCAGAATCAATTAATCTCTATCCTGACTGGTAAAAAGCCCGAGGATAGATTTTAGTTGAAACCAACTTTTCTTTTTTTTTCCCCCCTCCCCATTTCCAAGAAAATCTAGAGGAGAGAACACAGTTTCAGGTGTAGGTAAACAGAATTTTGTGTCTCAAGAGATGAAAAAGAAACCTTGAAAGCTGTTGTATTTATTTATTTTTTTAACCCTGCACACACATGTCTGTCTGCTTGGTCGTCTCTGTTTGTTTGTTTTGGGGCAAGATGCTGTGGCTGGAACAGAGAGCGCTCCTCGGTGGAGCAGTCGGTCCTCTTGAGATGTGGCTCTGGAGTTTTCGCTCGTCCCTCGCCGTGCCATGGTCTTTAATGACAATATGGTGGCCCAGGCAGTGGCAGCTCCTCTGAGACAGGAGGAGGAGGAGGCAGAGCACAGCGGGGGCTGATTAGTAGCGGGGGCCAAAGATGTTTACCAGGCTTTACCACTCTGTGTTTTAACCCCTATCTGCCTCTCCTCAGAGAATAACTTTTCATTTTAACTCCGACTGCGTGCATGCAGCTGATCTGAGCTCATATTTCACATTGTTGTCGTGGCTTATTTCAAATATTTCTTAGGTAGTTAATTTGTGCTGTGTTTTTTTTTTTTTTTTCCATTCAGCAGTATCCAATCAGATGTAATTTAATACGAGGAGGCATAAAGATGGTGTTAAAATATTTTAGCATACCTGCCATGAGCAGTCATTAATTATTTATACCAGGAGCAGAGGCCCTCCCCAAACCTCACCGTTGGCAAATCATTAAGAACAACCTAATTTTATTCATTTAGATTTTTTTTTTGTTATTGTTGCCAGTGGAGAAATGATTAATATGCAGGAATTGCTCCTGTGATACACAACGAGCAATCAGGCCCTGTCCACACAGAGATGATTTTAGTTTTATACACAAAAGATTTCATAAAGACAGTTTTTTTTCATCTATTTTTTGTTGAACTTTTATTGAACAGTTACAGTGAAGATGTATCATCATATCAACATCCATGTAAAACTGTTCATTATTAATGTCCACATTGTCTGGTTGTGAAAGTGTAAACCCCCCTAAATTCCCCTGGAGTTTGGTTTGGTGTGACGTAAAACTGTTTCAAGCATCTTAAAATAAGAGAATTCAACTGATGTACACAAACACCAAGACGATTTGGGAAAAATGTTTCACAACAAAGATGAAACGTAAGCAGAAATGCCACAGAAACTTAAAGGTTGAACCCTAAATGACCTTTTTAGACAGTTGATGGCTAAAAAAAAGGTTATTTGGATGTTAGTTACACTTCTTTAGCATCTTGTATTAACAATTAGCTTTTGCTAAAACTGCTGTCTTCTCAGCAATTTACTGTTACCAGAGCCACCATTTCAAAATCCACCATCTTCTATGTTGATAAAACAGCTGCTGTACTATGCCCCTTTCAACCTTTTTGTAATCAGCTGAAAGTCTTGCTGTCTCTCACTTTCTTGCAGTTATATACTTTATAACTACCATTTGCCATGTCAAATGTCCATGTTGTCCCGTTGTGAAAGTGTACACAACCGGACACTCGTGTCAACACAAGTTTTCAACACTGTGAGGGGTGGCGTTGTCGCTACGACTTGTTGTTACATTCAAGAACTGGAAAAATAACATTTTTTTAAGCTTCCAACCAGGTGGTCAGTGGTCAGTTCTGATCAACACAAAATGGTCTGATTCTAGCTCTTCAGTTGTGGCCCAGCCTTCGTAGACTTAAAGCTCTTATTTTTAAAAGGATTGGCAAGAAGCCACTGGGTCCAGACTGATTTTTGTTGAGGATGACTGAAGTAATTGCAGGAGCATGTGTGTGTTGGTCTGTTCCCGTGGATGTCACAACCCCAAAGCTCTTGATGTGAAGTAGATTTTAATCCTCCCTCTAACTAAGCTGCAAGCTCTCGGGTATAATTTGAACCCATCCAATCTAAATCTCAGCGTGCCTCTTTGCTAAGTGGTATGTTGTGGGCTGCAGTTTCTGTCTGTGCATGGCAGCGCTTCCCTGTTGACATAATGCGTCGACCCCTCCTACTCGCTTTTCCACGCAACGGGCCATTGGTGGTGGAATCTCATAATCCGGAAATGAGTAAGTGGCAGGGAGTGAGGAATATTCTCTTTAAATCTAAGCTGTCTGCCCAGCAGTGATGAGAGGGTTTGGCATGAGGAGGGGCGGAGCTCGCTGCATCCCTGTGGTCTCATTCCTGCCACTTTTAAGGGACTGGCAGAATAATTAGACACAGGACTCCTTCTGTCCCTGAGCTTCTCGCTGCTGCTGTTGTGTTTACCAGAAAGCGCAACAAGTTCTGTGTCACCACATCACATGTGGTGACACATGGGTTTTTTAATAGAAATGCAATTTAGAGCTGCGGCAAGTAATTGATTAATTGGACGAAACTAAATTGGCACGTTCTGCTGATTTTTCTTTTAATAACCACTTAAGCCTTTTTATGTAAAATTAGAAATAGATCAAGATGCACATAAACAATTCAGTTCCTTTTTTTAAAGTAAAAAAATAAAGATTTTATTGATTAGAATGTAATAACAGCATTTCTTTAGCGAGCACTCAGTCCTTTGTACCAAAGGATGCATCTGTAGCTAAATAAAAACTTCTAACATCAATCCTTTCTGCTCGACTCAGCATCTGTACTTCGTGGGGTTGTTCTGTTGATTATTTTTCAGATTGATCCATTAATAACGTGATGCAAAAGGTGGTTAATTGGAGGTTTTGTATTACCTCCAATTAAGTTTTATATTTGGCAGATAAATATGCCACAGGGTGGGACAGATTTTTTAATAATCATGATTAATCACAACTATTGATTAATTGTTTCAGCCCAAATGTAAATAAGCTATTTAAACAATCTGATTGATGTACTGTTTTAATAAACACCAACTGCTTGGAATATTAGAACATCCTCCTGGGGAAATTTCTTCAAAATATCAGTCATGTTGCAATGCAACTGTATGAAAAAAATTCATAATCAAATAAACTCTAAATTCCCCTGGTAGGGTCGTTGATATATATATATTTAAAAGAAAGATGGTTACGACTCAGAAGCAAGCTGAAGAGAGAGACCAGCTGATTTATTTACAGAGGAAATTGCTGTCACAGCTGCCCTGTTTCAGCTCTTTACTGGGTGCCCAGTGGGCCAATTAGGCTGGTTTCTAATCCGAAGTACACCACCTTTCTGCGCCACCAGAGAGTAGGAGCACACGCAACGTGGAGCGGCTGCTGTCGCACGCATAGCAGTCACACAAACTCACCTATTTCATTTGGTTAGTGTTCTCATTCGCCTTCCTCTGCCTCCTGATTTCTTTCCGCTGCCATCTCTCCCCTGTGGAACCGACTGCACCGTGGGCCAGTTAAGCAGCATGGTTGCACGGCCACAGCCGTATGGTCGGTGCCATGCTCAGATGATTAGGCCTAATTATGAAGACATTTGTGGTGCACTAATTAATGGGCTTGTTGTGTTCCCTTTCAGCCTCTTCTCTCAGTCGGGCCCTCTTACGGTTCAGACTCGGATGTCTCACCTGCTCTGCAGCCTGCCGTCTGCCCTTGCACTGTAGCAGCAACCAGATTTTGCTCTTCACACTGCGGTCACACTCTTCCAGCCAAGTGTTGACAGTTAATTTGACATAACCTTAATCAACGGCGACAGTAAATGAGAGATGTGACGCTCTTTCTGAGCCTCGTCATAGTACGTCAAACAAAGCCTAGACAAAATCAGTTCTATCAGGACCGATTTTATTCCCAGTGACCCAAATGACTCTGTTACAAAATATCACTGCGGTCAAATTCCTGATTTTTTATTTATTATTTTTTTGCTTACTTCAAATATTTGCCTGCTGTTCACCGATATTGTGTTTCACAGGGGACAGTTTTTTAAAGTTACACAGCATTTGCCTATTTGCACTAGATTTGAAAATGATAGATAAACCACACTAATACATAAGTTCTTAAAAGGGCCAGAGTTCACTTTTTTGGTCCACATCATAGTTCGATTATGAATTCACACCTCCCCAAACGAACCGAATCTTCTGGGAAAACTAAAGAATTGGACTAAACAGGGCTGCTGCGAATACACCTTCATTAAGTATTCATGATCTGATGATCTGGAAACATTGTTCCTTAAACGTTTTCCTGCTGTCATTTGGTTGAGCTTAAAAAGGAAGTTCCTAAAATAACAGTTTTCAGAATATTGAGTAAGCTGTGTGATAATTGATTTCAGGAAGTCATCCCCCATCCTGCACTAATAGCAGTAAATGGAGATACTATCAAAGTGGTGGATAATTACAAATATTTGAGAATTATTTTTAATAATGCTTTGAATCCTGTGAACCACAAAACTAAAAGATCCAAAATTGGCTGTAATATTAAATGAAACTGAGTTTTTAATGATTCTTTAAAAAAAAAAAAACAATATATACTGCTCAAAAAAATAAAGGGAACACTCAAATAACACATCCTAGATGGACAGTTTGATTTCACAGAAGTTTGATTTACTTGGAGTTATATTGTGTTGTTTAAGTGTTCCCTTTATTTTTTTGAGCAGTGTATATATATTGTCAAACAAAGTTGACAGAAACAATCTGTTTCTGGTTAATAAAATCAGGCTGGGTAATCTGGTTAAAGTGGATTTCCAGAAGGACTCAGGTCCAGTTTGTAGATTTTTATAACAGGCAGGTGTTGAGAAAGGCAAACTCTGTCATGTTATGTTGAGACCGTTCTCTCTTTGGAGACATTCAGCTGCGTCCTTCAGGTTGTCGGTATAAAGTAGCTGCATTGAAGACCAAGAGTCCTTTACAAATTACAAATTACAAACAGAAACCTGTGCTGTTCTGTTTTGTGTGTAAAATATGTATGCTTTGTTTGCCATGTGGACAAATTCATTTCCCAATGGGGAGGATAAAATTACTATTGACCATTGCTGATGACGTGTCCAGCACGTCATCAGACATCCTGACAGTACATATTCTTAAAACCAAAGTGATTCTTTTTGCATGAAAATAAAATGTCCTAATGTTGGAAATCTTAAACTAGGCTGGTTATTACTGGTATAGCACTTGATTAATTGCATAATTACACAATGAAGTACTTTAATATCAAGGTTAGTACATAGCAAACCTGACTGTTCCGACAAGAGATTCTGTTCCCCTAGCAGTTTAACAATGTAAAGGCCTTTTATTGTTGAGTTATATTATATTCATCTCGTCATTCAGACATTGATGTCAAAAAGACATACAACATAAGGGTCTCAGCACTTTATTGTTGCCACTGGCCTTTCTTGACAGTTGTGCCATTAGCAACTGGTGTCAAGGCGAGGGCAAATCCAGGCAGGAACGGGAGGTCTCCCGGGAGAAGGCAAAGAGCCGAGGTGGCTGAAGCTGAAGGGAGGAGGGGTGGTGTCATATTACAAGTCATCAAACAAAGCAATAAGATTACCCCCATTCACTGGTTTTAATATCAGAGTTCTGATATTGTCAGAATCTCTGGTGCAGCAACTTAAAAATGTCACCCTTGATTTAAAAGGTTATTACGCTGCCTGGTGGGGAAGGGGAGTTGTTTTGTTCTTTCTCTTCAATATTTTTCGAGTGTCTTTCAATTTTATAACATTTTCTATTTAGTTTCTGGCAAGTTTACCTTGCAGCTCAGGTGTCTAGCAAGAATTATGTCAGGGGGGAAATCCCGAAAGGAAATAATGCGAGCCAACAAGTATCACGACCACAGAAGCCATACATTAAAAGCCATTGATCTCAATGAGGGGTCTTTGTACTCTCATTTTGGTGTTGTCATGATAGCAGCCTATTGTGTTGCCTCTGTGTCTGGGCTGTGATCTAAATTCACAGGGTGCCCCACGATCCCCTTGTATCCCCATGTTGTTGCCGAAGGGGGGCCCTGTAGGAGCCGTCCTTTTCCAGTGGCAGGCTTTTGATGCTCACAGGAGCCATTAGATGTCTTCTTCAAGCACATTAGTTCCAGTGTGGACTGGGGACCGTTCCAGAGAGAACTGGTAAACAACTTGATGCTGGTTGCTGAAAACCTAAAATGAGAAGGGGTGAAGGGATTTTAAAGCATGGACTGAAGTCAAAAGGCTAAAATCTGTCTGCGCTTCAAATCTGAGCTCCACTTCTTACCTGTCCCAACTGGGGAAATTTTTTTCCCTCAAGCCTTTCCTTGCCGTGTTAGTATCATGCATATGCAATGATTCTCCGTTCCGATCCACCTGCTCTCCTTTCCCGCTGCTTCCATGTCTCCAAAGCCCTTAGGGGAAGAACAGAACTGATAGTCTTGACACCCAACTCCACACTCACTCTCCCACCCTTCACTATCATCCACCAGTCTGTTTCCCCCCCCTACTCATTACTCTTCTGGTGAAGAACCAGCATGTTTTGCCATATTGATCAAAAATTCAAGAACTTTTGATATTTTAAGAACAATTTCAAGAACATATTTAGAAATATTATCAGTGGTTGGAATAATATGTGACTTTTGAGATCTGGGAATATTAAAATGACATGTCAGTTCTAGTCAAAGTGAAGACTGTCTTTCCAAATGCTGCCAGTGGCTGTTAAAGCCATTGTTAGCCCAGGTTGCACTTTTACCCTGTTTCTGTGCTTTAAAATAACCAAAGAAGTTGTTCTTGATTAGTTGTTCAGTTGTATAATGGAGTTGACTGTTACTGCACATTAGAAAGGTGGATGAAACCTAGTTACAACAGCTTTGACAAAGCCTCCACCACTTTAAAGTAACCCAAAGGTGGTAACATTTTGGATAGAAGATAAAAATAAAGACAGTAAAAGGCAATGTCTGAATGATTAAGAAGTGTGAGAACCCAAGTTATTTCTACCGCGAGCTCTACACTTGTGTATTTACTTTGGTTGAATTTACCCAGAATCCCCTGCACTATAGTTCACTTCCGGTTTTTGGAGCTGTCTTCGGTCCGCTTGGGATTCACATATGAATTCAACAGAGTTCACTTCAACCGACCAAGACCTTGTATTGTCAGCGGACCACAGCTTGCATTTTTGGTCTGCATCAGAATTTGATTGCACATTCACTCCTCCCCAAACAAACAGGAGTTTCATAAAAGCAGACTAACGAGGGCTGGGGTGAAGGCACCCCAGTCCTTTTTGCCTAAATGGTGTATTCTGTTGTGAGCTTAATATATTGCTGCAATATGTGCATGAAACACATATGACAGTATTTAAAAGTTTGAACCACTTCATTCGTTCCTCTTGTTCAACCCTAACTCAGCCCGTAGTCTGCTTCAGCAGCTGTCCCCGGCTGATTTTCATCTAAAACGTAAAAAACGTCGTAATGGAGAATGGCTTTATTCATGGCTGCTTCTTTATCCTCAAGGCGCTGAAGTATATGTTGTTTCATGGGAAGCCAGGTGGCTATGGACTGCACGTCCAGCTCTTTTGTTGTCTCTCTCATCAGCAGGTTTGTAGTGTTGCATGTTGAAGTGCTGTATGCTCATTTAGAAATCTGTTTGCTTCATAAATCATTTGCTTTCTTTCTGCGCAGTAGATGCAGAGAAGAAAGTGGCTGGGAGAGAAAAAAAAAAGTGCTTTTCAAGCACTCCCAGCTGCTCAGCGCCGCCACTTATATGCAATCCTCCTTACATACAAGTGAGAACTGAGGCAGAGCAAATTGAACCAATCCATCAAACATGGTACAATTTGTTTAACCTCCCTCTGTCAGATATTTAATGACTCTGTTATTACACGAAGGGAAAAATGCCTCACACATAGTTGTGACTCCTTAAATAGTTTTAGATACAGGAACAGGTATGGGGATGCAAGCTGTATGGAGACACTGGGTGAATAATGTGATAGTACCATTACAGGGAATAGAAGAGTACTCCAGAGAACACAATAGCAAAGAGAATGCAGGAGTAAGAGCATGGACTTAGAAAAAAGGAAGAATAATAAAAGTCTCCCTGGCAGGCAGCCAAACAGAGTGTGAGGCCAGGGTTCAGATGAAAAGAAATAGGATACTTGGATGGTAGCCAAGGAAGATTTCACAGTTTTTTTTTTTTTTTACTCCTCCTTTCCCCCTCCCCTTCTTTCATTGTCAGTGCCAAGATCTTTTGCCGGAAAGTAATGGAAACTCCCTTGTAGCTGGGGTTTAGGCTTTTGAGAAGAGAAGCAGGTCTTTTCAACTGCCGCTTAGCGTTCCTGTCCACGAACAACAATATCCAGTTTTAACAATAGAAACAGAATCGTTTGTTTCTGACTTTTGTGACGTATCCATCTTTCCATTCAAGAACTTTTTCTCTTTTTTTTCCTCAGCTGTTTATTTCCTCCGGTTGTAGACGCAGTCGGTCCCGACGGGCCTCGAACTGACTTTCTTTCCAGTTACAGTTGTGATGCTTTTAAGCAGGAATGATCTTCTGAAGTTTTTAAACCAAAACCCAGTGGGAGGTCCCCCAGGGAACGCCAGAGTGGAAACGGAACATCCCCAGTCGGACTCTGAAATGGTTCTAGAAATCTGGGTGGAGAGCTTCCTGAGAACTGTTCAGCAACCACTAATGCTGTTAACTCCCAGCTGGAGAGTCTATCTGCGACAGAAATTGCAAAACCTGCTGTAGAGATAGACTTTAGTTAGAATTGGCGTGACTTCTGAGGTCAGAGGTTTGCATTGAATTTACGAAACACTTATTAGGTGGGTCCCAATCCGATATAAATGTCGTAAATTGATTTGAGATCAGCCAAAAAATGAGTGTGATTACATTGGTCTGCATCTAAATATTTTATTTAGATACTTTATTATAACTTCCATAATAACAGCCGTTTTGGAAATCAACATCATTTTGAACAAAATTATCACACTGGTGCGAAAAAGCTGCAATACTAGCATAGCTGATAGAAGCAGTCCACATCACCATTTCTATACAGCAGTGCTTGCATCCAACACGCAGATTGTTAATAATAATGTTCTCTGTTTGCAAATCACTTGATTAAACCTTTACTAAAATGCCACACTACAAAATAAGTAATAAAAGCATGTACAATTTGTGCTGGTATTGTATCAGGTGAATATCGTTATCAGTCAATACTTAAAGCTGCAAAATCGGTATTGCATCGGAAGTGGAAAAAATTGTATCTTGACACCCCTCCTTGCTAGGACTACTTTGTATTGATTTACCGCAAAAAATACCATAGTACTACACCGAGGTCCTGAAGAACAGCTTACCTAACAGACCTAATTGAGATTAATTAAGATTGATGGAAAACGCAGAAATTGTGACTTGCTTGTTGCTGTCAGAATATTTGCTAAAATATTGCAATTAGTTCACCAAAAGCACTCCCATGATGCCCCGGCTTTACCCCCACAGCTCCCTCCCGTAGCCTGGAGGCTTGTCTGACTGCCGAGAGGAAAATGCTGACATTGTGAGCTGCTGCTTTTCCTCATTATTGTCATCCGCATCTCGGAGCTGTCAGGAGCTACCTGGTGGTGACATGAGGAAATTGGACTGACTGCTTCCAGGAGGCAATTCCCCCCCCACTCCCTCTGTGCTTCGAGTTGGAAATATTGCCAGCGGACCATCAACGTCTTTAGTGCTTCCAGAAACAATGCAGTGAGCATAGCATGTGGATTTTGGTTTTGTTTGACTAAGATGGCACACTGATTATATTTTTCTTCTCTCTGAATTGGGAGGATTCCTGAATGGGAGGCCCTCTGAGCAGGCCTCACCAGTTGAAAGAACTTATCAGCGATTAGTAGACGATTGGACAAACTAATCCTTTGGAGCTACTTCAGGGATTCCCCCTGTCTTGTTTTTTTTTTTTTTTTGTGAAGGAACAGAAGTCTGTGTTTATCTGGGATATATAAAAAAATCCCACATAAACACATCCATTCTGACACTGATTTATAAGTAAATACACACACACTCAAAGATGGAAAGGCTCAGTCGTTAAATAATTCTCCGCGCCGACTATAACGTATTCAGATAAACTCGCACACTCATGCAGCACAAACCAAATCCCTTCTCCACCACCTGCTAACCCACATCCATAATGTTTTCCTCTCCCCTGCAGCTCATCAGGGATTAGGGAAATTGCCTGGAATGAAAGAAATATGGTCTTTGATGGGCCTTTTTCATGCATATGGTGGCAAAAGACACAGCTGGAACTTTCTCTTTTTCGGCAGCCAAGAAAAGGTTAAGCCGAACGAAGCGTTGCCGGGTTGGTCTTTCTTGTTTTCTCTTTGAATAAGGATGGATTTGGGAGTTTTTTGTTTGTTTGTTTGAGGGGGTTTTCTTTTTGTTGGTTTTTGAATCAAACTGGAAGTCTTATGAATTTAGAAATCTTTTGATTGTGAAGTTCTCCATTGAAAGTAGAGCTTTATATATATCTTTTGGCAGATGCTAAGTGCATTAGGATATCCCAAAGCTACCTAATTGGCCCTCCAGGCTGGACAGCTGCAGGATCGTTTTGCTGTGGTCTTACATGATGCCACTTTAGCTTTGAAAAGGGGCACATGGCTTCTGCCTCAAATCCGCTGTCCTCCAGCACTTGTGCCCAACTGGATCCCGGCAGCCTGATGGTGAGGCTAAGAGGTAATGACCCCTTTTCTGCGTGTGTGGGTGTGGCTGAGAAGGCAGACGAACGTGTAGTTGTCTGTAATTGTACCCAGTGTGACTACATGTTGAGGTTTGGTCTCTTCTTGATGTGAAAGCTGCACATCCTGTTGGGGGCACTGGAGTCTGGAGAGTTAATTGAATGGTTTTAGAGAGGGCTTCCATTTCACCTCAGAGGTTTGGGTTTATCGCCACAGGAGCACAATAAGTACAATCTTTTTGGTGAATGGCTACAAGGAACATCCTGGCAACCAAAAAGCACAGAGATCTTTTTTTCTTTTTTTTTTTTTTTTTGTCACATCTTGCGCATCTAAAAACAACCCATTCATGGTGGATTCATTACTTGGACAGTAAAGAGATAATTTCTTTTTAATTTCTAAGGACTTCCCAAACTTAGCAATTAGCCACATAAATAAAATAAATAAGGGAGTTTTGGTCAGATGAGCTACAAAATTGAGCGTAATGTGTGGTAGCATGATTGAATTGAAATATTTTTTTGCAATGTGCTTCAGGACAACGTTTGTTGTGAATTGGTTCTATATAAATAAACTGAATTTAATAAAAAACAAATATTATACATCACCATGAACACACCACTCCTACAGCAAAACATGACGGTGTGGCATCATGGTGCAGGGGAGGCTTTTCGTCAGCAGGCCTGAGAGGGACTAGTCTAGTAAAAACCAACCCCTGGACCTACAGTTTGCTTCATCCAGAGGGTCCAGACTTCTGAATGAAGCAATTGTTTCTAAGTAGAGAGAGCATTAAAGGTATGGCCAGGCTGTCGAGGGACTGGACATGGAATTTGTCGGTTCTTAATCACCACAATTACAATCCAACACGCCTACATTCAACTACAAATGAAAAGTCTTGCAAAGTGTCACTAACAGATACTCTTGATCCAGTCTGACTTGGCACAAGGTACTCTACTTCCTTCCATTTCATAGTTATGTGCTACTCTTTTTTTTGGTTTGTTTTTTGAAGAGTCATGTCAATGAAAATTTTGAAAAAACATTAACATGACTAAAAGTGTCAAGGTTTTTTCATAAATCTTTTTGAAAGATATTCTGCAGCATACCATTGGTATCTACATGACATATTATGGAAGAGTTTACTAGCGAGTCATGACACATCCTGCTTTTTAGATTTTTTTACAGCAATCAAGTCAAGTTTTCTTTTTTATTTAATGGAGGGCTTTCATCTGTTTATTTTAGATATGTTTCCTTAAGTATAAAAATGCTCTATACTTCCTCCTGTGGTGGTTTTTTTTTTTTTTTTTTTTTCAGGCTCAGTTTATTTTAGGACATGCCTGCAAAGATCATCTCATACATCTGCGAAGAAATCATACAGTGATCATTTTCTTTCGTTCGGTGCTTGGGAGACTTTTATTGTCAGTGTGGAGTATGGACTTGCTGCACCAGCCTCCATAATCTTGAGTCCTGAAAGGAAATATCTTTTCAGTCCACAGTGGGGCTTTTTCACTGCCCTGGTGAAATGAAGGGTGGAAAGAAGGAAAAACAAAACAGTATTTTAAATGGACTCCAAGTCTGGGTCCCAGAACTTTGTCCAAGACCCACAAGAAGACCAGAGTTACTCCTTTGTGGTCACCGCAGCCTTGTGGCCTTCTGGTACAGGCCAGTGGCACAGAAATAACAGCAAAGAAAATGGAAGTCATTATAGTGCTACGATATGGTGGTTTCCAAAATAGACCTACTTACCGCAGGTTGTTTGAGGGGAAATAATAATATGGAAAAATAAATTTGATTATGATTAAATTGAATTTGCAATATTACAGATCATGCTCAAGTTCATGTATGCAATGGCTCCCAAATGAGAACCCCTCCCCTGTGGTCCAACAACACATGGTTCAATTGTACTTAATAGTTTTTTTCCATGGTCAGCCTAACACACACATGAAGTGTGGAACAAAGAACTCACAACTTCACCTCCTGTTCTGATAGAGGGATTATTTCTTCCTCGTCCCTCAGGAAAGTTGTGCTGAATACCTTCCCACTGATTGGTCAATCTCTTAATATAAGACAGAGAATACTGCTGCTCCTGAAAAACCCCTCCACAAAGCATTCAGGGTCATATCTCATGCAATTAACCGAGCAAAGCCGAACACTTGAGCTGCCTATTCCTTTGGCTCCAGGACGTAAAAAGAAGATGCCAGTTGCATTGGGGGTCCAGGGTTGGTGACCGCCATGGGGGCTGTTGGAATTGATTGGCTACCCTTACTTAGGAATAACCAAGCTTTACTAAGCGCTTAGCATTTTGACCTAAGAAAGATGAGGTTAGTGTCCTCTTGGCAATTTCCACACAAATCCACTGCGCTTTCCTCCACCACAGCACTTGGCTTCATTCTGTGGGTTTTTTATTCACGACGGGTCTGTGCGCTCAGAGAAGGAAGATCCATGAAATGAGATTGAAGGGCTGCCTCCACTTTGGTCCTCCATCAGAGCAACATTTTGTTGTAGAGCGATGCCCCAAACTGGGCTCAGTTCAGCAGTATTTAATGGTAAGGTAAGTAGAGAGCCATAAAGTAGATGAATAAAAACATCAGTAAATTTGCAATGTGTTTTTCAAGCACTTTAGTCAGAATTTACAAAGGCTTCTAGGGTCACGAAAACTTCAAAATGCGGTCTTTCTTTTGAAATGGCCAACATTCAGATGTCAGGCTTGAAATCTCACAAAATCTCTCAAGATCAAACGTGAGTTCAGAGTAAGCAAACATGACTGACTGGGAAGAAGCGATGGTGATAGATTTTGGGCTATATTTATCAATCAAATTTTATTTGTATATCATTTTTCAGCAGCAAAGCATTTCAAAGTGCTTTACACCGTAACAAACACAAAGTCATGCAACATAGAGCCAGCAGTCAAAACATTACATTAAGTCAAGTTCCATTGTTAAATTCACAATTGATTACGTTTCAAATGCAACTTTAAACAGGTGGGTTTTTAATTGAGATTTAAAGGAACTCAGTGTTCCAGCTGTTTTACAGTTTCCTGGAAGTTTGTTCCAGATACGTGGTGCATAGAAGTTGAATGCTGCTTCTCCTCATTTGGTTCTAGTTCTGTTGATGCAGAGCAGAACCAGAACCAGAAGACCTGAGGGGTCTGAAAGGTTGATACAACAACAGCAGATCTTTAATGTATTGTGGTGCTGAGCCTTCAGTGATTTATAAACTAACAGCAGTATTTTAAAGTCTATTCTTTGAGCTACAGGGAGCCAGTGGAGGGACTTTAAGACTGGTATTATGTGCTCTATCTTCCTGGTTTTAGTGAGAACGCGAGCAGCAGCGTTCTGGATCAGCTGCAGCTGTTTGATTGATTTGTTGGGCAGACCTGTGAAGACTCTGTTGCAATAATCAATGTGACTAAAGATAAACGTTTCTAGAGAACGCCTTTGTCATTCAAGTGTGCCCAACATCCACCAGACAGTCTGGACCATCATGGCAGTTGTTTCATCTTCTTCGCACACTACACACACAGGAGAAAAATCTCTTAAGATTATCTTTAGAACCATTAGAGCGTCCTTAAGATTGTCAGAATTGAAAAATTATACAAAAGTTGACATAAAAATCTTGCCGCGTGAACTGGCCATTACAATTTGCCATTTGGCTCTAATCCAACATCGAATAAAGGAGTTTTCTAATAATTTTATTCACACAAAAGTTCTTTCTGTATTGCAATATTAGGTCCATTGTACTCATCACAGATTTATGCAGTAATTTGGTCAGATGTCTTTGACAGCTATACTAACCATACAGCTAAACTAATGAGTTAATTTATAAAATACCAAAGGCATCCTATTGTATGCAGCAAGCGCAACACCTACAATCCACCCATCCCAGAATAGCAGCCCAATGCCTTTAGCCTGCAAGTGGGTGCTGGCTGAGGGGAAATTAAATAGTTTTTCTTGGTTGCAGCCAATGAAAAGATAATGGATAATGGTGATCCACCAAGCATAAAGATGGAAAGATAATGGTTAAGGTTGACAGAGTAAATTTCCTGGGGTCAGAGGTCTGGGGATTATTAGTTGTTGGAGAGGAAAAGCTGGAAGGGTTGGTGGTGTAGAGATGAAGAGTGTGTGTAGATATGGGGCAGGCACTGCAATACTGGTCTGTTTTTTTCAGACTTTGATGAAATGTAAGTTTTTCTTTTTTGTACTGAAGGACAGTATCATGTAAAATTTACTTTTTGAGCTTTGCATTATGTCATAATGTCATTCCCTCATCAGAAACATGTTGCTTTGTTACTTTTTTTTTTTTTTTTTAATCCTTTAATCTCTCGTGGCAACCATTCAACTGTACAAAACCGTAGACCTCAAGTCACCTTTGAGACCCTAGGTCCATCCAGCATCTCGAACTTGCAGTTTTCAAGTTTCTGAGCTTCCACCTCACAAAGCAGCTCTCGCCCACAATACCCCCACTCAGCTCCTTCAGACTAGCCAGCAGCAGTTAGAAAACATCTGGTGGAACTTGGCATCTGCTGAGCTCATTATGAGCTACTTCTCAGTGCAACACTGGTAAACGCTTTGTTAAAGGGTTAATAGAGGAGCCATTATGAGGAGTCATTATGATGACTTGCTGAAGGGGCAGTTTCAGAAAGAGCAGGAGTTTCTTAAGGAGATAGAGGCCCAATTTCAAGGCATTAAAGTCAAATTTCTTTGAAGTCACATTTGTTGTATAGCATTTTTATAACTGAAATTAATGTAGTTACTTGATTGTGCTATAAAATGCCACTACCCACCTTGAAAAAACATAATTCTTTAAATAACACTGTTGTTTCTAATCAGTTCCTTTCCCTTTTTTTGCATGTTTGTCTTCTGCCATCTTCTCCTCGATTGTGATCACCGCCTGTCTAGGTAAGTGAAAACTAGTTTAAGAGATTGGAATTGAGTTAATAAATGGAGATAAATTCATGTCTTGTTTGCTTGCGACAAAGCAAGCCGAACCTAAATGACTTTTAACACTGATACAAGGATGAGAGCATTTACTTAAATAAGAGCTAACACTGCTAAAAGGATTTTTAACATATGTTTTAATTCCCCTAAATTACACACTTAAAGATCACACCCGATCCTCCCAAGCCGAGCAGTTAATATTTGTTCAGAGGACCCGTCTGTGTATGTTTAAGCCCAGCTGGGATCCTGGTGAGTGCCCAGGGAAGGAGGAACAGAGGGACACTGAAGAGAGAGAAAGAAAAAACAAACTACGAAATCAGCTTAATTGGATGAAATTAGAGCAGCGCCGTGGATTTTGAAGTGTGGATGGAGTGTGAGATAATCTTCGAGTGTTTCTCCAGGACAAATATGTGTGTGAGAGGGTAGCGTGGCGAGCGGCTAGCACCGCCTCGGCTCTTTCCAGTGGGTTTCTCAGCACCAGATGGCTTCCCTGAGTGCGCGGCAGCTGAGGAGTTTGGCTAGTCCTCATGAGAACTGGTGCAGGGCTGTGAAAGAGGTTTCACCTTCCTTACACACCGCTCTATCAGGGGGCTGGAGATGTACAAGCCTTGGGATTGTTAAACTTTGTCCTGCTCCCCCCACCAACTACTCTACAGCTGGTTCAGCTCGTATTCACAGTCTCAAGGCGGCCAGGCCCGTGAACACAGCTCCTCTGCAGCCGTAATACATTCATCACTTTCACAGAGGAAGTTCCTCTATTCGATTTTCACATGTCCCACTCCTGTTGATACAGTTTCATCTGGAGCAAACTGTTTATCTTTCCTCTTAATATACTACCTCAGCTTGATTTCACCTTCCATTCACCAGCAGTAAAGCATACTGAGGTTCTCTTTGTCTTTGCTAATTATCACAGCCATTGTTACATCTTGGGTACAAGAAGCAGTAGGTTTTATCTCCCCAAGGTCACTGCTGGGGAAGAAGGAAGGATGTTGTAGACAGGCTAACTTGTTTTCTTTCAGATAGGAAGTCAGGTCCTTCGTTCTCAATGTTCAGTCTTAAAGAACAGTTGAGGAGAAACGATACCGTAGAAGCCCAGTGGAACCCGCGAGATTATGCTGTGGCCTGTGGCTTCCAACAATAGAAACATGAAGTCCGTTCCCGCTGCTTGTTGAGGTCTTTACTTGTTACATTCCTGATTGCTACATGTCGGATTCTGTGTTTTTGTCATGTCTGTGGTCGAGAACCTTAGTTTGGCAAATTGTTGCTCAGACCGCAATGAGACAAAGCTGAAGGGAACTTTAGATGTAATCTAATTCACTGTCAATTTCACAAATGTTGCACAGTTACTTTTTGTTTAAAAGCCCTGGAAAACATGGACCAGAATACAAAACATATAAAACCACAAAACCAGTCTTGTAATACCGTTCATTTCCATTCCAGCATCATAAAAATATCCTCTTTAAAAATCTCTCAAAGACGAAGATTGAATGGAGAAAAAAAAAAGCTTTATCTGCTATATTTTATGTATGTAATTTGTCATGATATTGGTAAATTTCGGCAATGATTTGTGTTTAATAATTCCACATTTTTCTCAGTCTTTATTCTCTTTTTTACCAACATGATGTTCACATCACTGGGAGACCTGGAGCACCTTGGACAACAATATTTAAATGTGGGTGGGAATCAAGAGTAGTGAAAGTCCACCTGACCACCCAAATATGTAACCATCATGCAAGACTTAGAAGCTTTCACCAAGTTCATCAATTTATTTCTTTTTTTTTTTTCTTGATCATTAAGTATCTTAAATGTTTGACAAAAATATTTCATTATACACATAGAACATGCCATATTATGTACTCCATCCATCCATTTTGCCCCTAGTGGGGTCGGGAGGTGCTGGTGCCTATTTCCAGCTAACGTTCTGGGCGAGAGGCTGGGGTCACCCTGGACAGGTTGCCAGTCTGTTGCAGAGCAACACAGAGACACACAGGACAAACAACCACACACACTCACACCTAAGGTGAGACCAGACATGAGACCAGTCATGTTTTTGGACTGTGGGAGGAAGCCAGAGTACCCGGAGAGAACCCATGCATGCACAAGGAGAACATGCAAACTCCATGCAGAAAGACTCCGGGCCGGGAATTGAACCCAGGACCTTCTTGCTGCAAGGCAACAGTGCGCCACTGTGCAGCCCGTATTCTAGCATAACAATGACAAATAAAAGTAATTTACCTCAAAGAATTTAAAAAAATTGATTCTCTCGTGTTATTTGAGTTGTTACGACACAACAAATTTAAAAAAAAAATTAAATTAAAATTAAAAGCAGCTGCCCATAAGACTACGCCTGATTGGTGTTTGTATTCAGAGGTGAACCTGCTGGGAAAGGAGAACACACAAAGTAATCAACAAAGTTTCCAGAAGAAGAAACACTGGAGACACCAAATGGACTCGAACTACTCTAAAAGCTAGCTTTTTTCCTTACCCGGACATTTATATCCACATATAATGTCAGCGTGTGGCAGCAAAGGCATCAAACACTGTTTACCCATCAAACCAACTATGCAGAGTGGGAGATGTTTATTTGGCCCAGGGCTCTCGTTCGGCTAATAGGCCGGGCTTTGCTGTTGATGAATTGTCAAAAAGAAAGTGCTGCATTCCTCCTCCGATGGCACTTTGAGAGTGTTATTGCTTTTTTATTGCTCTCCCCCGTTAATGACTAGATGGTTACCCAATTACCAGCAGAGGCCATCAGGTTTCATCTCGGCGACGCGTTCCAACAGGAGTATTATTATTGTTCATTAGGTCTAGGCTGGAATCTGTGTTTCTAATGAGAAAGCTCAGTACCCAAGAACTCTCATGCTCGCGTGTACCAGCAAGATCACCGTTCCATTAATCATGGGATGCTCCTTATTAACGTCGTGAAAGAGTGCAATCATCAGTTCCTGTTTTCTTTTCCCGTTCTTCTTTTGAGGATGCAACATGGCAAGCTGTGATGTGAGAGGGGTTTGTTTAAGCAGGCTCTCTCAGAAGAAGTCGAGTCTGTTTGGTGGTTGTTGAAAGAGAGCTTTGTGTGTTTGTTGAAAATGAGAAGAGTTTGGGCGTGGAGGAGGCCTGCCAGCAGTGCTGTTTAAGTACACACAGTATTATGGTGTCACTGTAGAAGAGGGGGGAGTAGACCCCTCTTCTACTCTGAATTAGGCATAGGGAGTATGATGACATTAGACCTGGATGTTCTTGAACGTGCAGAGACATTATCTAGAGATTATCTAGACAGAGAGATTCTGTCCATCAGAGTTTTATGTTTATAATAGATTTTATATCTTGTAGGGATGAAAATGTACCTACTTTGTAAATTTTACTACACAACTTGTAGACAGTCCTGTCTGGGGTCCTTAGATCAGTTTTTTCCTATCCACATGCACAGGAACATACACAAGTAGACACTAAGACATGCTGGAGCACCTGATTTTTTCCTCTGAACAGAAAAAGTGCCCTTCTAAGATCTTTCGTAGATGTTGGCTGTGCTGATTTGAAAGTAAACTCCCCTTAAAACTGTAATTAATATTGTTGTTTTTCACATCTTACCATTACAGAAAAACCATACAGAAGGTGATTGACACTGCTAAGTCCCTCCTCCCAGCTCTGAATTGGTTGGTAGCCGTAGAAAGCGGATGAGCTTGTCTCCCCCACCCATGTTATTTGTCTCATGCCAGTTTCAACAAATATGCAAAAAAAAAAAAAAAATTGTTATAACAGTAACACTGCAGCTTGAACAAAATTTTGGCAAAATTGCACTAAATGATAAAAGTCTTTCTCATATTTTTTCTTTAGGAGCTTTGTCACTAAGTAGGAAAATATTTGTAAAACCACTGTCATGTTTTTTCTTTTTTTTTTGTTTTTTTTTGTTCTATTAGCCTCTTCCAGCTTGAATGGACCCAGGACAAAAATTGTGTGTATCTAGAGACCTAAGCCTAACCTCTAGCATTAATTTATATGCCTCTGCTAAGCAACATAGAGAGCTCTACATGGGCAAACAGCCACTTTCACTCCCTCTGCTTTTGGGCTCATTTCTCCTTTACAGTCTTGGTTGTAAACAAGGTATCGCATCCCTTGGTGTGGGAGGTCTTCAAGTGAAAAACAGGGGCCATTGGCTCCATCTTCATCCCCAGTGACTCACCTCCTGTTTGAGACAGCGAGTACCCGGGCATTGCCGATGTCTAATTAGCTCACCGGCACAGACCGCAGTTGGAGTAATTGCAGAAACTTAGCCTGTAGCAGCCAGGCTCGTACACACACAGGGCTCCTAGAATAACGTGATGCTGTGGCAGGCAGCCACCACAATCTTCTCTCCTTTATTTATTCACTTACTCATCCATTGAGTCACTTAGCCTTGCCTGCCATCTTCGCTCCGATGCTTAATCAGATTTACCACGCATTTAGTACCGTTTCAGGCTTTATGTTGTTCTTTGTGGCTTGACTGCTTTTTTTATTTGGAGCTGTCAGTCACTCCTGGCTCGCTGTTTTTTTCCTCCCTTTGTTGTAGCCGGGTTTTTACTTCAGGACTTTCTGACAATATGCTGTAATTTGGGTCATGTATTCTGTTCCTTTTTGATCTATTATTACATTGACAGATCATTCTCCACTAATCTTTTCACTCAGTTTTGAACAATGAGATGGTAATTCACTAGAAAGAGAGAGACACGGGCCTGTCAGCGCTTTCTGTAACACAGTACAGCAACAACAAAAAAAAAAGATCGTATTTATCACAGGTTTGGATATATTTATTCGATCACAATTCCTTGCAAAAGCATTCATATTCTGGGAATTTAACATTTTTGTCACCCTGCAATCACCAACTTCAGTTTGTCAAAAAATGCAGCTTAGTAAAAATAATCCTAAGCATAACTAAAAATGCATAGGATGTTAAATTGAGAATATGGCTGAATATGGAGCTAATCATGAGAAAATGATTTATGAATCCTTAAAGAAAACATATAGTGGAGGGTAGAGGGTTAGCTACTAGCAAGCTAATAATATATAGTCAGAGCTCTAAGGTGAAGGTTTTCAAAGGTTGTCCTAGAATATTGAATCAGGGTTGCTGAATATAACTACAGTGAGTATAAATGTATTCACCCTCTTGGCTGTTTTACCACTTCTTTCACTTATATAAATCAGTCACAGTCAACCAAATTTGTCTTTGTTGACAAAATAATTTACAGAAAAACCTTCATATATCTATGTGAAATCTCACTTATACAAAATAGTGACAATTAAATAAAAAATATTTACCATAGAATAAGTGACGGTATAAATATTAACCCCTTCACGTCACTATTTAGTAAATGCTCCTTCGGCTGCAGTCCCAGCATGCAGTGTGAGTGGATCAGTCCCAGTCAGGCTCCAGTTTTCCTTCATTCTTCCCAGCTCTGTCAGATTGGTGAGAATGAACAGCCCTTTTCAACTGACACAAATTCTCTAATAGATTGCATTCTGGGCTTTGACTGGGCCACTCCACAACATCCACTCTGTTGTCTTCCAGCCATTTCTATGTCTTCTTAGCTGGATGCTTCAGGTTGTCTTGCTTAAAAATAAATGTTCTCTGAAGCTGTAGTTCTCTGCCCAGAAGCAGGGCCTGCTGCTTCTGGGCTGCTTCTGGGCAGCAGGCCCTGCTTCAGTGTCAATGCTGGGTTTGTGGTGATGTGAAGTGTTGGTGTCAACCAAAAATAGTGTCTTGTTTTATGACCAAAAAGCCCCATGTTGGTCTTATTGAACCAAAGAACTTTCTTCCACTTGACCATAGAGTCTCTCATAAAACGACTGTCACAGCCTGATCTAGGCAGATTTACGCATGAGCCATATTACTTTCACTTCTTGATGATGGGTTGAACTGAATTCCAGGTAATATTCAGGGCCTTAGAGATTTTTTACAACATTTTCTCTGATTTGCTTTGAGTGGTTTTAGTCTTTATGCTATAATGCCATCAGGAATACTGAGGAACCAGTGAATGAACCTTCAAGACACAGCAGTGTTAATACAACAATCACTCTCACTAGACTGAGATTATCTCCATTCCACTTTGTGACGCTACTAGCACCATTTATCTGGACCTCTGTTGAATTAGATCAGTATAAAGGGGTGTATAATTACGCAATTGCTTCTTTTTTGTAAAACATTTTTGCCGCTAATTTGTTGAAATCCATTTTCACTTTGACATTAAAGAGTTTTCTGTAATATTTCTTTGTCCAAACAGATACATTCTGTTGATCATGATTGATTGTAAAGGCACAACATCCAAGATGGTGAATCATTTTTATAGGAAGTGTAGATATCACAAGTATTCAAAAACCACATGTCCATTTCTTTCCAGCTCAATAAAACACATTGTTTCTTGTTGCAACACATCAAAATATGTGTAAGTAAATCCAAATTGTATGAACACTACTACAATACAAAGTGCTCATGTGACTTCAGGCAACTTTTAAGGGATTTCAGTGAAAGAAAATACACTGATCTTCAAACATTTGTGGCTTTGTGGGAATTTTAAAGGCTTTCGGATTCTGATGCGGAACAACACAGCAAAGGAGTTTGAGAAAAACAAAGAAAGGAAAGAACCATTTCTTTTGTGTTTTCTGCCTCTTTTGGCAGAAAACACTAAACCATGCAGAGTTTTAGTCTAAATCCAAAATAAATGAGAAGACTATTTACTCCCTTTGAAGACAGCAGTATTTAGTACTGTCACCAGGGGCAGGGAGGGCATCGGGAGTCAGCTCGGGTCAGAATAGACCCATCTAACCTTCTCCATCGTTCATCTTGATGGCTAGTTTAATGCAGGCTGGAGAGGGGGAGAAAGGAGGAGTCCAAACTCAAAAAAGAACAATTTACACACGAGATGCTCAGCCCAGCCTCCCTGCAATGATGGATGGAGGATGTTTAAAGAGAATATTCCAGCTGACGGTGGTCTGGCTGCAGAAAAAAAGGTGAAAAAGCAAAGAAAGCTGAATGAAATGATTTATCACCAGGGAAATGATGTTAGTCCGACTAAAGGACCGGTAGAGAGAATCACACAGAGGGAGGGGTGAGCTGCAGAGTGACATAATCTCAGAAGTGTAGAGGGGTGAGAATTTGGTTAAAGGCTGAATTAACACCGGCTAACAGATGGAGAGTCTTCCAAGGACTGTTAAATAATCATGCTGAGTCGAAGGCGAACTGGGGGAAATTAGGTATTGTTTGGTTTTATCCGTCCCTTTCAAAGTACATTTTTTTCCCTGCTGTCTGTCTAGTGGCAGGTCGTGGGTGTTACAGGGATTATGAGTTTTGCCAGGCAGACAAGGGTTAAGATGAATGGTTGCCCTTTTGGATCCAAGATGGTCATTATCATTTCCACATGGTGCTGCCAGATAAAGCCCCCAAAGCCTTTTGTATTCAGATGGCTCTGTTGTTCATCTCATTTTTCTTTGTTTTATAAGTGAATGCAGACATGGTTTGCACCTCCAGAGTGAAATTCAGCCTAGTCTGCTTTTACATAGATATTTCTTCAATATGTCTACATATAATTAAAAAAAAGATTATTTTCTTCACTACTGAGCGATCTCTGTCACATAAAAGCAAAGATATTCCTGTTTATTTCTCAGGATTGAGATGTATTTATCACAAGGAAGGCCATTTATTCTTCATAAGTTGGATTCCTGGAAAAACCTGCAGGAAGAAGACTAGACCTAAAATATGTTTTTACTAGACCTAAAATATTAGTGAGAAAATGTTCAAGTAACTTCAAGAAAAGCAGTTCAATGGGTTAGTAGAGTATAAAGAACACAGTGGTAAAATATCAGCATCACTTTTTTAATACAGAAATTTCATTTTTAAAGGATTTCAGATCAAAAAGAAAAAGAATAAAGCTGGCAGTATCTTTTAGTTGCATTGATACCTAATTAATTTTGCTCCAACTGTCCTGTTGAATGTATTCATTTACGCTGTCATTTTATTGGTTTGTCGATCTTGTCATAGATTGTTCTTGTTCAATCATCTTTTTCCCCATAGTTAGACCCAACTCTAAATGTGTTTCCATCTGTTCCCTTGGTAGCAAATAACAGGGTTTAAAGCCATTTCTCACATGGATTCTCCTAATAGCTATGTCTTTCTCATTCCTCTCAGTCGCAGGGCGGCGTGATTAGCCATGTCAGTCACTGGTAAAAGCCCCTCATGCACAGTGTTGCTGGCGTTTTCCCTCTGAATAGACTAAAGGGTGGATACTCCCCTGTTGCAGTCTGAACTCTGGGGCCATTCACATTCACATCAGTCTTTTGTTGTGTCACTTCAGCATTGTAGCATATGGAAACATGTTGACATTCCTCTCTACAGGATTATTGTCAGTCTGTTTGGGCCTAGTCCATTAAGGCCAAGCTGCACACTATTCTCAGCGAAATAATAACACGTCCGGCCTCGCTTCATCGTTCTCCGGGACGGAAATGTGTTTTAACTGAAAAAGGAGATGAAATGTCAGACTGTCTGTTCAGCTCAGTTGCAAACGTAGCGTGTTTGGCTGGATTCAGTTAAGGCCGTGTTTGATTGTATTGGTGTTTGCATGCTGCAGCTGACAGGCAGTGGTGAGGACGTGAAGGTCTGATAATGTTCTACATCACAAAGCATAGAGCTTTTTATTCTGTGCAACACACGAGGCACTTGTTAATCGAGTGTTGTGGTTATTCTGAAACCGCGTGACCTTAGTGAGAGATGGATGGCTCTCTGTTTGTTTGGAAGTCGTCATTTGCTACAGCTGAAGTGCCGTTTTGATCAAACTGTCAGATTGTGTGGTATCGCCTTAAAATGATTTTGACTAATGATGTTGAGGAAAACTTTAGCAGATTTGAAGCTGTAGCTTTTTAAATGCTTGATATACCTTAATAGCTTTTCTGTTTAATATATTTATGTCCACTGCAGAAAGTCAGACTTGTAACATTTTCCTTGACCTTATTGGCTAAACCTCTTCCTTTCCCTTTATCTCACTCCACATTTGTTCATTTGGACACAAATTTTGTGTAAGAGCTTCTTGGGTGGCTTTTGATTAACGTTTTAGATCTGTCATATAATCAGAGTACCTCCTGAAGGTAACAGCTTCTGTTCTCCTGGCCGTTATTGCAAGTAAAGTTAGTAAAAAGCTAAAACTTTGGAGTAGAGAAAAGAATTGTGGTTTTATAGATTTTTACTATTGTTATTTTCTATGTCAGTTTTAGAGTGCCTCACTTTTCTATCAGAGAGTTACTGAGCATTCTCTGTACATCACACACAGCAACATTATTGGTGGAGCACTGCCTCTTTCCTCACTTTCCTCTGTGAGTAACGGCTGCCTGTTGTGAAAAAATAAAGATGATAAAAGCTTTAAAGATTCATGAAAAAGGCTTTGCATAAACTGTTGGAATGTTTTGGAGATTGGAGTTGTTCTAAGATAATAGAAGTTGGTTTAGTCATTAGCGTATGGATGGATTTATACTAAATGAAAAGACCAATTGAGCTGTCTATTGTGGATAAGATATTACCCTCATACTCAATTTATATATAAATCTATAAGATACTATAGGACATTTAAACTGCAAACAATACCAATGGTTTTCTATGTAATTGGATGAAATCTGATTTTCACAAATACGATCCAGTCTGACAGATGGAATCAGATTTCAAAGGGTACGCCACTCAACTTGACATATAACAACACTGTATAATTCAGATTGATGGCACCACTGAGTAGAATCAATGCTATTAACAAAGATCTATCAAGGACAATATGGAGAATAACAATCTGTGGACAGATGTTGAAATAATTAGTCTGCAGGGGTGTTGGTGGGAGGCCTCTCTGCAGGCAAGACATGTAGGATCCTGCCTCAGAAAAACACCTCCACCATCTTGAATCCATATTCATTGACACCTGTCTACGAAAACCTACGAAATCATCAGCTGATGTTTGGAAGCACGTTCGAAAAGACAAGTCTATACCAAATATGTGATTTGATGAATAAATCGGACTCTAACACCATTCAGAGGTACCACTCTCATCCCTCTTCCACCTCCTCCACCGCAGATCACTTGATCTTTGACCCCTGCTCAGGATGGATTGACATTCACGCCACTCAGTTGGTGGAGACCCTATCCCAGTCTATCCCTTACCCTGCTGGTCACCAATTAGGCTATATGTCCCTCATTCAGCGAGCTATTCCAAACCCCCTTTTCCTGTAGATGATAGGCTGCCACAGGGAGGCCATATTGCTCCCGTCCATTTATCTTCATCAGCTGCTATTGCAATGGAGGCCCCCCTGGCCCCACAGGGGCCGCTGTCTCTGTTCATGTCTCACCCTTCGCCTCTAACTTTCACTGAAAGGCTCATGTATATTCCCCATCAAGCTTTACCTTGAGAGGCTCTTGATGGCTGGCAGTAAAGAGAGCTATTAAGATGAAGCAGTTTTGTTTACAGCATGACAGTAAGGAATGGTACCGGGGTAAAAACTAAAGACACTGGACTGGATAATAATGGAGGGGGCCATGATGCATTGAAGCGTACAGCAGTTTGCAAGCCAGTAAATTTGACCCGGCCAGTGCGAAACCGAAGACCGAAGTCATTTAATGTTCCATCAAACGATCCCACCTTGGTTTGAAAATACTGCTCTTAGATTGTTTTCCTGCTTGTGTGTTTTTATTTCTTACCATGTAAGCATTCGCATGTTCACGTGTGCACATGGTGACCTTGCCACATCATCACTCAAGTTAAATGGATGTCAGCCTGCAGTGAAATTAGACTGTCTCTCCTCAGTGCTGGACTGTCACCACAGAAACGGAAGAGGCTAAGTGGTCTGGTCCCAAAGCTCTTTTTTTTTTTGGTGGACGAGGCCAATTTTGGAGCGTTTGCTGTAATGTTTGACACACACTGACAATCTATCAAAAGCACAGTGACCTACAAACAGTTGTACGTAGTACTGAAATGGCAATGTCAGTAGTGTGTTTCGGACTAGATGCTCAAAGTCACATATCCATTAAATCTGGCAAGCGAAGACTCACTATTTTATCAAAAGGTCTCCTGTTTGGCAGCAGTATTGAAAGTAGCTGATTGAATTCCAGTAAGCCAATCCTCTTGATTGCTTCACATATTCAGGACAACTTGTGCTGAAATTCATTGATATCTGTGATAAGCCTGCAGATATAAAGCATCAGTTCAAGGAGGACAGCTATGTCCCTAAGAATTGAAATTCAAGAGCAACTAGTTTTGGTTTTGCAAAACTAGATTTTACAAGTTTGTGCATTTGTTTGTGCACACAATGTATGTTGTTACATTTTAAAATGATAATCAGATCATATTTTAGTTGCAATAAAAATGAGGTTCTAATAGGCGGGAAAAAAACAGTTTGCTGCCTTTACATCTACTTTTTTTTTTTCTGCCTAACAGCTTTATTTATTGAGAAATTGATATTTTATATCTGTTCTGTCCTCCCAGGATGTGAAGCTGACTGCATGTGTCTCTTGCCAGACAGACAGTGAACAGTCTATGAATTTACTTCCATTGTATTAAACCATATAAATCTTCTAAAAACAAATAAAACAATTTAATATGTTGCCTCGCTCTGCTCTGTAACTCAGTCATTCTGTGCAGAACAGCGGCAAAGTACACAGAAAGACCCCAAAATGTTACTACACATGTGAAAGTTAGCATAACGCAAAGAGCTGGGTTTGTCGTCACTCCCAGGGTAACATCTTTCCAATTAAGAAATCGGGATTTCAACATGGCGACGCCCATAGTCGTTGTTCATTATACCTCTTACAAACATCATTTGAAGCTTGACTTAATTTGCTTAATTTTACTTGTAAAATAAGTATGTTGCCACCACAGATTATTACTACTGATGTGAGAAGTGGCCATACTGAAATACGAAGCTGGCCTTACGACTCCTAACTGGTGACAATATGTTACGTAATCTGTTATATGACACTTTCCCAGTGGGAAGTTTGGCTTTGCAGGTTGATTTTTCCAACTGGAAAGTCAGAATTTTACAGTTCTGATTACATCTGGAATGCTACCCCGGTCCACGAACCTGCTAATGCTGATTTCCATAAAAGTCAATGCAAATTACCATGCATAACTCTGTTTAAATCTTATATACTCAGTGAGACACTGTTTTCTGAAACACACTAAAATCATAGACTGATGTTTTTGTCATGAAATAAGCCACATGTGTGCTGTTCATGTTACAGATATCCCAAAAGGTCTCATTCTGGCCTTAACTGATCAGATTAAATTGCTCCACATTTTTGTTTTTTTCCATGTTTATTTAAAAATTTCTGTGACAAAATGTGAAAAGCGTTTTAGATGTTTGAGCCACCGTGCTGTCATTTCTGCAGTACTTGTTTTTCCATAAGTAGATTTAAATCCCAAGAAGATTCTGAGATGCTTCTGATTTATCTGAGTTATTTCTAAAGTTATTCTGGCCTGTTTGTGTTTTGGCACATGGATTTTCATGGTTTAGCTCCAGACCACCCTCTCACTTTTCAGTCTTATGATTAAAAAGTTTGCCATTACTCCTCGTGTTCAACAACTTTTGAATGTTGTCAACATCTGCTATCCATTCTTTACACTCCCCTTTATTCTTTCAACTCAGTTACTAATTATTTTATTCCTCATAAAAGCATTTTGTTTTACAAGCTGAGGCCGCGCACACACACACACACACACACAAGCACACATTGTCGTGCCTTTATGGTGATGTAGCTCATGCACTCCCTAAACCTTCTCTTGGTCTGATGGCAAACAAGTGGAGTGATGTTACAGTCTTTTATTTTATCAGGCTTTTACCAATCCTCTCCTTCCCCCGCAGGTCATTCTTGTTCTGACTCCCGTTGCTATGCTTTAGTCTTTTAAAAGCCTTTTTCCCTTCAGCTTTACTGTTTGTTTACGCATTTTGTTACTTTACCATCCACTTTATATGGTATGTGAGAATAATACTATGTCTCTTATTTTCTCTTTTTTACCTTGTTTGTGTGCTTCCACTAGAATGAAGTGAGAGTGAGCGCTGTCAAGCTGTACTTGAATGTTGTCGGGTTTTTTTATTATTGGGATCAGCTGTAATAAACCAACACAAAGTAGTCCATATTTCTGAAGTAAAAGGAAAATGATTTATCAAGGAAACCATAAGAAGGACTGTTTAAGAAGGTCATTTAGACAAAGCAAACCTTAGGAAGTGTTCACATCATATCAGGTCAAAACGGGCTTTCTGGCCGACATTTACAGTGTTGGCACAAAACCAACACTGTGTATAGTATCCTCATGGTGAAGCATAGTGGTAGCAACATAATGCTGATTAGCACTAATAAATACAGAACAATCTTTGAACAAAATTTGTTAGGGGAAAAATCTTGAGGTTCACCTTCCCGCAGGACAACAATCCTAAAAATACCGCAAGAGATACAAAAGAATGGTTTTCATCAAACCATATTTATTAGAACAGTCCAGACCTAAATCTACTTAAAAAATACTTTCAAATGGAAATCACAGGTGTATGTTTTTTACCCTCTTCACAATTATGTGATGATAAAAACCCTAAATTAAAAGACAATAGTTTGCATTTTTAGCACAAAGAAACATGTAAAAACTTCAAGGTTTTTGAAAAACATACATTTGTTTATAATTGTCAATCTTTCTGTCACAACAAAAAACTACATGAAATGTATTTTTTTTCTTATTATTGATAAGAATAATAAGTAGTTGATAGTTGTAGTTGATTTGTTTTTTTTTTTTGTTGTTGTTTTTATCTTTGGTCCCTTCTTTTGGCATAGCATCTGATCTTCCAATTTAGATGTAAAAGATGTGTTTCTCCTTCCAGATTTAGTCACTTTGGTTGATGGTGGCACATAAACGCTGTGCTGATTCACAGCTTATAATTTGGCTTTTGCCTACAAGGGGAGGGGACAGACCCTGGTTCCTGGTCATTAATAGCAAAGATCCAGCAAAGAGAGAGAGTGGAAAGTCCTCCAGACTCCATTGATTCACTGTCTCCGCGCTGCATACTAATGTGCAGTGCCCAGCCTAGTTCTGTTGCTCAACAACCTTAGAGAGTCGAGGCTGAGTGAGGAAGAGAGGGAAAAAAAATGACTTGCTCTGATAAAGATTACCGTCTCTGCTGAGTAGCCTTCCCACTTGCAGCGACACTGCTGCTCTCAAGAGACCTGATTGCGCTATGGAAAATCCATGTCTTGGCCTTTAAAGTTTTCCCCAGCTGTCAATGACTCTGTCATGTCAGAGTTGTGAGCTCAGACAAACGACATCAGAACAAAGAGCTGTTTACAGCTGCCTTTAGTATGTAGTATTTCTAATGCGCTCGTCCTACATTTTGTTGAGTAAGTCGTGACAAAGCCTAACATCTCATTAACTTCCACTAAATCACTGCTGATGTTCAATGAAAACAGTCATGACCCCAATAGGCCTCTCAAACATCGGGGGCCTGGTCAGCTCAACCCAGAAAGGTTAGAGGTTAACTGAAACGGTTAACAGAACAGCGAGTCAGACCCACTCTCACCTCTTTGTGACCTGAGAGTTGAAGATTGGTCACCACTTACTCCTAATCTGTCAGTTCCCTCATGGAACTGGCATGTTGGTGGTCAAGGACGTTTGAGGAAACAATTGTGACTCAATGCTCTGTGGGTAAGGACAAATAAAGTTCTACAAGTAAAGTACCACCAGAGTATTCATCCCCTCTTTACTTCTTTCAAATGTTATGTTAAAGACATGTTCTAATGGTTTGGTGTTAACTTGTCACTCTTGAGAACCTTCTGCAACTTGATTTACTGTAAGTCCAGCTTTGGTAAATTAAATTAATTGAACTTAATTTGGAATGACAAATTATAAAGGGGCTGTACTTGTATATTGATTTATCAAGACCAGAGGATCCCAAAGCAAGTCATGCTATATTCAGTCATTCACTCTTTCATGCACACATTCATGGTGGCAAGCTACTGGCTGGCTGGTGACCACAGCTGCCTGAGGGCAGTCTGATAGAAATGAGGCTGTCGTGCACAGGGGTGTGCACAGGACACCTTAAATGTTTTTCTACTTCAGCACACCTGCCTCCAATATTACCTCATTAGCAGTTTGCATTTTGAGATCACTGATATAAAGTCTCAAAGCTGACATTATACACACAAGCCAAATCCAAACAATGGAGTCAAAGGAATTGTCTGGGAATGTGTTAAACCACGAATTTAAGGCAAGATACAAAAAAATTGAGGATCCCAAAAAGCATTTTGAGATTAAACAAAATGAAAGAAACCACACAGACCCTCCCTAGATATGGCTTGCTGACTAAACCAAGAAGGGTGTTGGTAAGGGAGATGGCCAGGGACAGAACAGTTACAAAGATCGAGTTCCAGTATTCCCTTGTGGTGATAAAACGACCAAGAAAGGTCAACCACTGCTAACACACTTGGACAATCAAACTTTCAAGGTAGAGTGGCCAGATGAAAGCTACTCCTCACACATGGCAATCTCCTCAAATTTGGCTAAAAAGCACCTATCTAATGAGACCAGGAGAAGCCAAAACACGTCATCATCTAGCCCAATGTGAAGCATGGTGGTGTTGGCGTCATGCTCACTGGATATGTTTCCACAGCAACTGGAACATTGGGAGATGATGTGAGTCGACTGACTACAGAATGCTCTGGACCCCAGACAAGGGTGACAATTTATCTTTCAGCACGACAATGACCTGAAATACACAGCCAAGACAACAAAAGAGTGGCTTCACAAGCAGCCTGTGAATCACCCTGGGTGGGCCAGTCGGAGCCTAGACTTGAGACTCTTAGTCCAGCCAAATATGGGGGGAGGTGGGGAGAGAAGGGATGTGAACAGTTTCTGGAGAAAACGATAACTTCAAAGGATTAATTAGTGGTGAGGAACGTGCATATGTTTGTTTTAGAGCTTCTTTCTTCCCCAACAAAGACTCTGTCCCTGCCAGCTTTATTGCACTCTGTGCCGCAGTATGGCGGCCGTGCGTCTGCTCGGCTTACGCGTCGGAGCTGCTGAGCCTCCTGCCTCCTCTCTGGGGAGTTTCCCTCGACTTGTTCACTTCATCCTCCTGCTGTTGCCTCCTTGTGGGACTACGGGGGCGTGCGGAGCCCAGATTGAGCCACTCTTATTTGGCCCCGCTCCATTCCTCCTACAACGCTAATTACATCTCAAATGGTAATAGATGAGGCCTCGTTAGCGGCTCTCACTCCCTTGAAAGATTCACAAACATACATCAGAGGAGCCACTGATCGGCCTGAGCTCCCTCCTTCAAAGGGCCGGACTTCAGAGGGAGCTCGGGGCCTCGCTCGCTAATTACTCCAGCAGTTCCACGCTGCTGCCCTGCGCCGAGCAGACATCTTCTCGCATTAGCAGCGCTGCTCTCAAACACGTGTGCCCTTAAATCCAGGCCAAGCTACATAGGCGTGGTAAATCCATAATTCAGTCATTGAATTATCTAGTCGTTCATTTTTGGTCTCAAAATGAACCATCTGCGAACACAATGACGCTGCAGAAGTCACACTCACCAGCAGTTTTAACCTTAACTATAAGGATCTCTGGGTTCCAATAAAATATCTTGATATTTAGCTTTTTAAATCTTATTTCCAGAAAAACATTAAACTGTTTTCTTGTATTTACCTGCATAAATATTACACTTCTGTAGTTAAATTGCACCCAGTTTCTTTGATTTTACTACACTAACATACAGGTTCATCTTAAAATATCACAATATTACCAAAAAGGTCACTTCACACATACTTTATAATTTTAAGCTTGTAATTTGTGTTCATTTTCATGGTGCTGGCTTACCGTGAGCAAAACCACAAATCATGTAGTGTTATATGGGACGTTTTAAAATAAAGTGTCACATTCATGCCACAGATGTTCACAGAGTGAACACACAGTCTCAAAGCAAAAGGATGTAAAGTTAGGTGGATGGAAAAAGTGCAGCAGAAAATTGCAGTAGAGAGGCACACAATCCAATTAGCTTGATGTCCAATTCAAAGTTTCCACAGCCGGTAATGATAGGAATTATGTGCAACTTTTTACCAGGAAATCCTAGGGAACTTCAAGTTTTTCTAAGAAGACACGTTTTCCTCCCACTCAGTTTTCTATTGATATGCTTGGATAAAGCACTGTGCTACTTTCAGGCTTATCCTACTTGTGAATCATGTCAGTCTGATAAGGCAACTATGAAAGTAGCAGAAGGTAACATGACTGTTACCTTAATTATGAATTAAACCAACTGTAAGCCATAGTAACCATAATTAACAAAAAGTAATGCTTCAGCTTACTGTGTATGATGATTCCATGCAGGTATTTGAATTTTATCAATTCAAATCACTGAATTAAATGGACTTTTGTGATTTACTGTGTCAGCTCACACTTTCAATCCTTCTCTGTAATGAGAAATAATATGCATTACATGGAAAATTCACTGGAGTCGCATCCAGAATGATGGCATTTGTGTTTGTTCATATTTTTCACTTTTATCTGCCGAAAGCCGCCAGTTTAAATGATGATCACCATGACGAAAAGCCCGTTAAGCCCGGGTGCCTATGAGGTATTGATTGGTATATACCTCAGTGTGCCTGCCTTCTCTTCATTGTTTAAAGTGATTTAATTCCACGGAATTCCATTAGGTTTCATTATCATTTGCGTTCCATTCGCCGGGGCAGTGGTTTGAAAGGAGACGGAGTCAACAAGAAGATTAGGCGCTGCTCTAATTGTGGTGTGGTTTACAGTGGGCCTGTTTATCCCGCATCGATCTGCTGTGAGAAATAATAATAAAATGAAAGTAAAGCGTCGCAGGGAAGGAAGAGGAGGCAGAGGCGCGGGGCCTTGTTACTGAAGGAATGACGTATTGATCGTGTCTGACAGGGAGCTGTGGACTGATCAATCCTGATGGGCAAGAGGAGCCTGTTAGGGGATTCTCCTGGGCCGACAGGGTCACTCAGACAACGGGGCAATGGGAGAGAAATTAACTCATCAAGGGAAACGGGATGGAAAGGAAAGATTGATGCTTGCATGAGTAATCAGGATGCAATGTCGCAGGGGTTTGTAGAAAGTAATCTATGGAGGTACAAAAGGTGTGTATTTTTATGTGAAGCTACAGCTATAGAATCTGGTCAATTTATAAACTGATGCATGAATTAAGTCAGGAAAAAAGCCAGCATTTAAATCCCAGTTGAGATGGCATCTGGATCCACTGTCCAACATCTGGTCAGCATGGCTCTCTACTCTCCCCTGTAGTACGCTGTACCTTGTTTTGCTGGGGCCAATTGATGGCCTGTACATTCAATAAGGCAGACCTGAGTGGCAGATATTAATGAAGGTGCAATGTGTTGGTCTGACAGTCAAGTAAAAGCTCAGTGGAGAGTGATCTACAGCTTGAGGCGTAGTCCAGAGGCAGCGCAGTGTAGAGTAGATTTTGCATTACAAGAATGCATTAAGACAAGTTTTCACACTAGAGTTTCTGCCATGAATTTGGCAATTTGGAATTTAGAACACAATTGAGCTGCAAAGTTTAATACGCAGCTGGTTCAATAAAGCTCAGGCACTGGTATTACCTTCCCAATGACTTCTGGATTGAGAAATTCAGTAAATTTATGTTTGTGTTTAGGAAAGGTAAAGTAATTTTATTTATATTGCACATTTTCAGCAACAGGCAATTCAAAGTGCTTTACATGAGTTTGAGGAAATACATACAACATTTAAAGAACAAAAAAAGCAAAAGAGAAACAAAAAGATAATAGAATTAGATGTTAGTTCTCCATGTTTGGTAACATTAGTGAGGCGTAAAAATAAATATTGGTTCTCCATGTTTGATTCTGTAAAGCAGATGGTGCTAAATGTTGTTCTAAGGTAATGACTAGTTTCTCTGGATTCTAAGTTTGTTCTAATTCCTGCTCTGGGTTAAGTGAAGTATATAAACTAACTGTTCCTGTTCTGAGTTGCTAAGCAGAACAAGATTAGGTACACCAGGAGTTCCTCTGGATCTGTTTCTTCTTGATTCCTGTTTAAAAGAAGAAACATTTTAAATCAATCCGGCACAAACATCAGATACCTGCATCGGTATCGGAAGTGGATCGGCACATCCCTAAAGTAGTTTTGAAAAACGACTGGCGAATTTTGAAATAGTACTTTAACATTTTTGTATTTTGCCAAACGCGCTGATGGAGTCTGTGGAGGAGTGCTAAAACGAGGAGGTTTGATCCACACAATGGTGATACATGTCCAATTCAGCATCTTTGCTAGAAGACCTCTGCAACAGGGTCTTGTTGATGTAAAACAGAAGAAACAATTACCTGGTGGGATTTGACTCCTGTGGACAGAGCTAAGTGCCGGGTGTCACTGTGGCATGGCGAGGCCAGGGGTCCCTTTCTTTTACAGCAGACTGCTCACATATCACCTCCCTGCTATTTAAACTGAGGCACTTTGCCCCATTTCTGCTCCCACCCCCATGTGCCCTCATATTTAATTCAGCAGCAGCCAAAGGAGCAGGAGCATCATGTACGGGTGACTTCTCCACGGCTCCACTGGAGCAGGAACAAGATCATTTCAGTCGCTCTTAATAGCACCTCCAATCACAATATTTCTCCTATTGACCAAAGCATCATTAACAAAGGACAATTTTCCAGATTTGGGCATTATTATTTACTTTTTTTTAGGAGGGGCAGTCAGGCATGAGTGAGGCTCTTAGCTCTTTATTTTAAGACCACCTTTCAGAGGAGGATGAGGGAGGAGGTTTTCTTCCTATGCCCATATTTAGACACGCTCCGTGAAAATAATGCAGCTTCCGCTCCTGCTATCGTGGATTCATTTATTCAGATATTCATGGCTTTAGGCTCAGTAATGAAAGACGGTGGGGAATAAAAAACACTTCTCTCTTCTCTCTCTTCCTGTCTCTTGACTGGATTGCTGCTCAGTTGTTAACTCCTATTAAGCTTCTAAAGGGCCAGAGACAACAGAGGTGCTGGAGGAAAAATCGAGTTATGTGAGTTATGCCGTCTCTGTTGTTTATTGGGTTATTCCAATTCTGAAGTCAGATAAAGGAAACCTCCAGTGTTGCTGTTGTGTTCTTGGCTAAAACAAAGGGTCAGAATGGGAGCCTCACTTCTGTCAGTCTGCCCCAGAGTATCCGTGGCAACAGTGTAGCTTCCACCATCTGTGTGTGAATGTGTGTGTGAATGGCAGAGTGATTGATTGTCGTGTAAAACATCTTGTAATCCTTTGACTTGATAAAGTGTTGTACAAATGCAGACCATTTAGCATTTTTTTATCCTTTTCCTGTTGCTTATGCACCTTTTTTGGGTGCTAAATGTTTTCCTTCCACTCAACTTTCCAAGCTCGGATACAGCCCTCCATAAAAAGACAGCTTCTTTATTATTAGCCTTTTATAGGCTCACTGACCTTGTAGAAAACAGCTGTGTTTCCATTACAAAGCTTTGTCAATATTCCATTAATCACGTTAAATAAGACGCAATTAAAATGTTTGTTCACGCAAACATTAAAAGTGTGCTGCACCATCCTTCTCCTGTCTTCTTCTTCATCCGGTTGTTGATCATGTGGCTCAGTTGTGAAACAAAACAATTTCTATGCGGCCAAGAACAAAACCTACCTCTTCCTACCACCAAAACATCTTGGTGAAAAGACGGGTTTTTTTTTAAATTGATGCTTATATTGAGAAAATTTATTGCGCGATTATATGGTCAATTGAACAGCTAGCGTTGATGCCTGTCAACTTAGCAATTGTGCTCATTATTTTGTAGCTCAGATTTGTTTACTATAATTTTTTATTATCCATTATATGTCATCTTTAAAATGTATAGAAATAAGAATAACTTTATCTACATTCTACATGTTTTCAGGAGAGTTAATTCCCAAAGAGACTCCAACTTGCAGCTGCACCTGCCTCCTAATTGGAATAATCAAGTCAAAAACATTTCTGAATGCAACAGATGTGCGCCGCCCTACTCCATATCTGCACCATCATGCATTTAGTGGAATATTTTCCCGGCCTGCAGTGCGTTGTGGTGGCAGTGTTGTGCATCCAGACACTGATCCTTGCCATCAAAGGGCCCAGAGTGATGCAGCACATGAATACAGAAGTAGCTCCGTTTGACGGCTGCGGCGGAGCAGAGGCTTGCACACAGCACGCCGGCTGCGATTGCCGCCGCTCTAGTCTGCTCTTTTATGTGGCTGAAAGAGATGGAGGTGTTTGAAGAGAGGGATAAGGCTGGTGCTGTGGCGCTGACAGCCAGCGCCTTCGTTCTTTGACTGCAGTCGAGTGAAGGGAAGAAAATCAGCGCCCAGACATGTCGAGAAGACGGGGGAGAAAAAAAAACAAAAAAACACAGCTGTAATCTTTAATTACATGTAGCACAGAGGGAGACAATTTGACTTGGATGGTGTAGGACGGCTGTATGCATGTGGTTGTTGTTGTGTAAGAATTAGTTTGAACTAAAATAAGCACATATTCTTATCTATGTTGATTTAACCCTTGTGGGGATAAGACTTTAACGCATTTACGATAACAGAGACATCCTTCTTTCTCCACAGGGCTTGTCTGCATGGCAGTTAGTGTCCAGCAGGGGGCAAATGATCAAAAAGAGGCAATCACAGGAAAGTAGTTACCTAAATGTGTTGCTGTGAGAGAGAAGACACAATGTCTGCTCGGGTCTATGTACCTACAGGAGGACTTACAGTTTCATATAGGAGTCTGTGTGTGTGTGAGACATATAGGATTTGTCTCAAGACAGGAATTTTGATCCAAGAGGCAGCTCTTACCAAAGAGAGGCCAGAAAAACTTGCTTTCCTTGCTGTAGCCCAACTTCCTGCTTTCCTGAGTTAAACATGACGATTTCAGAATGCCATTTTATCTCTGTGACCTTTCAAAGACCCAGTATTAATCAAAGCGAAGAAAAAATGTGCATTCTGTCATGAATGGCAGGAACATTCACCTTTTCACCAGCTTTTGGTTGAAATGTTTTCAGAAAAGAACAGATTTTTAGGATGATTCCTGAGTCTTGTTGTTTCCCCCCTTAGGATAGAATGTTATATAATATTCACAGAGGTTTGCAAAAGTATTCCTGTAGCTTGGACTTCAAAGGTCTAAAAATAAGCCACAGGTCACATCTGTTTTGCTTCACAGGTATTGTTCAGTAAAGTGAGATTGCAGCATTGAAGGTGTATCGGGAGTTTATAACACCCGTCAGTGTCAATAAAAAAAAAAGATCAACGTCGGAATCGGCAGGTCAGGCTTTTTAAGGTTCGGTGATGAGCAATCGGTGCATTCCTAATACAAAGTGCAAACAAAACATTAGGTGACATCTATAGAGAATTGGTTTGCTGGATTTTATGTCCATGTCTCACTAAAAGGGTCTGAATGCAAATTCACATGGCAGAAAAAGTAAAAATTCAGGAGTTTGAATAATTTTGAAACTCTTCCATACCATGACCCCCCAATCAGCGATAGCTTCTGGGCAGGGATCCACTATACAAACCAACAGAAAATTCTACAAAATATGTTAAGACATTCAACCTCAGGCCCTCTGCCAGTTGGCCAGGAGTTGTTTGGGTTTTTGGGTCTGTTTCTTGACAGAAACTTCTGCAAATCATCTTGATAAATCACCCAATCAGAAAGATGGCAAGTAGCATTTCAATTATTTATTTTAAATTATATGTTATTGTATTGATTTAAAATCAGTTTAGACTTTATATTCTAAATTAAAAAAAACTTTAAAACTTTACTAGATTCAGTTTTGTTATTTTTGCTTGATTTTTTTCTCTTCTTCCCTCCAACGTTTTCCGAGGCCTCCCCAGCGCCGCCTGGCGGCCCCAACCTTGAAGAACACTGGGATATTATATACTCAAAGATAAGAGTTGATGTGTTTTTAGGTTACAGACCCAGTAACTCGGTGAATTGATCCCTAATAGTCGTTTGATCGTCCCATTGATTACATGTTGCCCAGCAGCAACTGGTGAGGGGCGTGACCAGCTGCAAACCGGATTCTCCTACTGTATCACATAAAAACCGGGCACTGTGTTGATAAGGGGCACTCTATGCTAGCTCATTCACACACACACATCCAACTTACACACTAATACACAGGCGGTATTTCTTTTCCTCTCTTCTGTCTCGGCTGCAGAATCTTTGCCCTGGAGAGCTACAAGATCGCCGCGCCGCCTGCGCTGTCATTGAGCCACCGTCTTGTCCTTGCTATGTAGGTCATCGGTGCCCTGCAACGATATCTTATCCCATCTGCAGTGCAGTCAATACTGTTGACCAAACTCCACGCGGCCCCCCGGATTAGAAGCTGCTTCGTTAGCCACGTCTCTTCAGCTAAATAATTAACCGCCTGTCTCCGGGCCCTGAAGAGAACATGTTTGCACCCACGCTGAGGAAAACAGCAAAAAATAAAAATTAATTAATTAATTAACCGGGCAGAGGAACATTTCTGAAGCAGCAAGCAGCAGGGGAAGAGAAATGGAGAGGTTTAGACACAGCGCCCTGTGCTCATCCCGAGCATGGCAGCCACTGGGCGTGTTTCAGATTGTTTTTCCATTTGCATGATAATATGAACGCGGGTCGACTCACACAGGCACACACAAGCTTTATGACATATAGACTAATGGTTCCAACAAGGCAGATTACCTGAATCGGGATCCTGGATTTTCCTCCATGCCCCCCGAAATGAATTAAATTCCCCTCATTAACATGGAGGTTACATAAGCCTGGTGCACAGGTACATCATCCAGCTGCTGCAAGGCGCTAAGCTGATTACAGATGGAACTAAGACAATTACTCCTCTGAGCAGCAATTACGTTTAATTGGATTGTGGAATAAACAACTGGACTCTGATATGGATACTCCTCTAACGTGGCAGGTGTCATCTCAGGATTTCCGCAAATCTTACTTCACACACACGCACGCCTTGTAATCATTCCTCTTTGTGTGCATGGGTGTTTTTTTGTTTTTTTTTATGAGCCAACGCGATGGACTCCGAGTCCAAATCTCTCCTAATTTCAGCAGAGCGAAGCGCGATCAAGTTGTTAGTGCTGTCGGTGAATTGCCCCGCAATGTGCCGGGCAAGTGTTTTCCATACAGACAGACAGACAGACAGACAGCACCGGCACTTCAAAAAGTAATTTGTGTGTGTATTAGTGTGTGGTACTTAGGTGGGCCTAATGTAGCAGTGATTTGCTGAGCAGGCAGCAGCGGTGCAGCAATTTATTCCTTGTATTTAGATGTTATGTGCAGCATTCAATCACACTTCAGTAGGCATGCAGGCGGAATAAGGCGCATCTTCAAGCTGATGGTTGTGCCAGTTGTATGGGAGGATTTTTCACATGCTCTTGCTAACTAAACACTGAATTGGTTTTTCACTTCAGTTGTTAACAGCTTATAAATATACTGTATGACACACTGCAAAAATATCTTCTGCCTTCAACGTTCTTTTTTGTTTTTTTTCTTGCATTACAAGGAGTATAAGATTGTATCTGTTCTGGGTTTTTAGACCTATGCAAAGTAGCATATCAAAATAGGAAAAATCTGCATCTCAAATCACTTATTAGTAGAATTATTTTGGAGTATGTCTCCATCAAATTTGACATTTTTGCTCATTCTTATTTGTCAACATGCTCAAGCTCAGTCAGGTTGGACAGAGAACATCTGTGAGCATAAATGTTCAATTTGCCACAAATTCTTTGGGTGTTTTCACACCTTATAATCCAGTAGAATTAGTTTGATTGGGGACCAAAGCTGCAACATTTTGTCCTAAAGTAGCAGCCCTAGTCATTTTTTGGCAAGTGATTTAGAAGGGTAAGAAAATTTTTTATTTATTTATTTCCGAAAGAGATTCTGATGAGGGAGGATGTTTTTTTGTATTTGAAGACGTGGGTCAATACATCCAGCAACTGAACATTTTGACTTATACTCTTGTAGAGTCAGCAACTGCTACAAGAAATAAACATGGAAGATTTGCAAAACTGGTTAGCCAGAAGTCCATCACCTTGTTTTGCAGTTCCACAATAAATACTCTATTTCTGTGTTCAAAAAACCTAGTAGGAAATGGAGAAAACTCAACGGATTGAAAAGTCCGACCCAAACAGTGTAGTCATAATGACAGCACACAGCACCAGAAGAGAATTAGCTAAAACGGTTTTTGCACTTCTAGAGGCTCCCAAGATCACAACAAAGTGTATAGAAAGGATAAAAATGTGGATTTTTTATAAAATGTCGTCTGTAATGTGATTCTGATGGTTGTCCACAACCTGAGCTGTAGAATTGTGCAGCTTCTCCAGAGTAACCATGATTCTGTTTGTTTGCTAACCATTCCTTCACAGAGCAGATGTATTTAGACTGAGATTAAAAACAGTTTGTTTCTCTGGAATACATTCAAAAGTATTATTGTCACAATTAGGCACGACTTTATTTAGTTGTGTCGCATACAATTTTTCATAAAATGTATTAAATTTAAAGTTTGTGATGCAACAAATGTCAAAAAGCGAGTGCGGTATACATTAAAAGGCTCCTGCTGAAATGAAAACAAGTAAAAGCCATGAGTGAGGTTCTTGTAAAGACCATTCCTTTATTCAGTTTAATTTTTTTGCTCCTTTTCAACATCTCAGCTGTATGAAATGATCAATAAAATATTTAAACTTCTCTCCGTCTGAGCCGCATTTGATCCGACGCCCACCTCTCTCTCTCTCCGCCTGCTGCTTTATGTTCGCCGCTCTCGGCGGGCCTCAGCCTTTCCGTCGCCAAGAAAACGGCCCGACTCGCAGCGCGTGATGGATGTCGGGAAAAGTTTAACATCCTCTGCGAGATTCTGAGCCAGAACCACTGGGCGGTTCCCCGGCACGGAAAATGTGTCGCTTGTGATCTGCAGCGGGGAACAAAGTGTCCTTAGGTGTGGGATTTTTCCTTTCAGGCAGTATTGATTGAAGGACAAATGATCTGAAGAGCCCATTAGGAGGATTGGGGGGGTGAAGACTGTGATGATCAGCTCTCTAATCATTATGCCTCATGCAGCGCTGCCTACAGCATCAGCCTCGCATGCAGATGTGAGAGTAAAGCAGAATGTAAAGCAGCGGGGTGTTGGGAGATCCATGTTCTTTTAACTCTTTGCTCAAACCTGCTTTCTGCTGTTTTATCGACCAATATACACACCACTGTAGGCTGCCTCTTTTATTTAGGTATGTATTAATTTATTAATGTTTGTTTAGGGATGTGACACTCAAAATTGTTTGAATGTTAACAGATTTACTTTCACAAGCAGAGCGTCACGACGTTTTCCGTGACGCTCCACTTCATATGTACGTGCACCAAATAAAACGACACAAAACACTTTTTTTCTCACTGTTTTAAGCTAAACCGGACTAATTGTTTCTTGTTTTAGCTTAGGTACAATTACCGAAATTATTTCTGTTTGCTAAATGCCAGAAAATGTATATATTTTTTGTTTTTTGTAACTTTCCTCGAATTCAAAAGTTTACATCAATGATAGCTGTCTTCTACAATCCATGATTTGAGTCAAAAGCCTCTTTGATTTCCTTCCACAGTTACTCGGTGTCTCTAAATATCTGGTTTTAACTTTATTTAAAAATATTTGGAGCTTTTTCCAAATGTAGTGGACAGAGACGGAGAAAAGAGACGGAGAAATATGGAGGAAAAAGTTTAAAAGGAGAGGAGATAGAAAACGAGGAGAGAGAAAGAGAGGCAGAACAAAGTCAACATCCGGGTAATCTGCCTCTAAACCTGTAGAAAGAGAAAAAACAAAACTGAGAAACCACAACAAACAACATGTGTATATATAATAATAACTATAACATCAATGGAAAGTACATGGTACATGGTGATACAAGACATACTTAGTGGCAACCGCAGCCCAGCTGAGAGAGTATCAAACAAACACCTGAAATTAAACGTAAGAGTGTCTGCGCCACTACGAGCTCAGGGAGACGCCATAACGTGTGGCACAGAATTTTTACGATGCGTCTCGGCATGGCGTTGGCGCGCGCGTCTTGATTAGCATGCAGGGAGGAGAAACGGGAGTACAGTAAACCGCAGCTGTTAAAAACTCTTCCTCTCCTCCTCCTGCTCGTCCTGCGGCACATTCGCACTCAGGGCTCATCGGGCCGCGCCAGATAAAAGCCGCTCGACTCCAGCCGAGAGCTTAATTAAAACCGGGGCCGCCATCGCAGAGTGACACCTTTTACAAGCTCCTAACCGCTCGGTGTTCTCCGTTACTGCCATTCCAATTACAGAGCAAAACAATAAAACAGACACAGAGGAAGCTGCAGCAAGCACAGGGAAGGACAGAGAAGCTATTAGCGATTATATGGAGATTTGCACTGTGTGCGACCAAACAAGATGCCGTAAGAGGTTTCAGCTCCAAAAAAAACAAAACAAAAAGTGATGTCTGAGTTGCTGATCTGCAGGGGATACAAATCTCCTTAAAGTGTTTGTTTGAGAAGTCTATTAAAGTCTTCATTGGTTGAGTTCAGCTGCATCCTGGGAGGTTTTTTTTTCCCCCCTGTAGAAGGACACGACCTCGGTGTCATTATCTCAGAAGACGCACAAAGTTTATGCAGACATATGGACAGCATCGTCGCCACCACATACAGCTCAAAAAGGCACAGGAAGCTGTTTCACCCCCCCTTCCTTCAGATCAGGCTATGGAGCTTCACCTTCAGGTTGACAGATTGAGTCACAGCTGGACCTACAACATCTGTTCCAGTTTAATGGCCACATGTGAACGCAGCATGGGGTTCAACTTGGTAACTATAGCACAGAGGGCGACAGGCTGTGATGGCAGGATTGTGGACAGTTTTAATACCTGAGGCTGTGGGGGGGGGGAAACTGAGAGTATTCAGGAGCTGGTTGTCAGAATCAAGAGGTGAGAAGTTATCGCTTCAAAACGACCAGAAAATCACCAACATCCTAAAGTTTAGGCCTCTTTTGACATGTTTTCCTACCAGGGACTGGAGATCTGTTGCTGAGTATTGCTGGTCAGCTGGCTGAAATAAGCTTACTACACTTTTACCTCAGTTATGAGAAAGAGAGATGGATCAAAAAACAAGAAGTCTAGTTTTAGTCTGATTCAGATCCTCATCTGCTCTAGTCTTGTGTGGAGTCCCTCAGGGTTCAATACTTGAGTCTTGAGTGTCATAAAATGCTATAAAATGCTCACAGTTTATAACACAATCAAGTACCTATTACCTTCAGTTGTTCTGAAAATGTTGCTATATCGAGCATGACTGAGAAGAAATTTGACTTCACAATTTGAGATCTTGAACTTGGTCCTCTGTGTCTTTAAGAAGCTTCTGCTCTGTGACATCGCATTAAGCACGTCATCTTAAGCACGGCCAATGCTTTTCCATTTGGCCGTTTACAACTTAATGCTTCTCCTTTAAAGAGAACTGTGTTTAGTGGGGGTTTGAGCATTTTCTAAGGTAAATATTACTGCTAACATTCATTTTGATAATATTGGAAACTTTTGTTTGTAGCAAATCAACCTGGCCATTTTTCCCCAGTGATGCTGGAGAAAAGTAGCTGCTTCCTCCTCTTCCTCTCCGTGTCCTTCCTCTCTGATGCAGGAAGTAGACCCACCTGCTCCATGGCGACGCCCCGGTAGCCCTGTGCTATCTGTGTGCTTGAATTGGCAGGAAATCAATGCCTCTCTCTCATCTTCAGTCACCTCACCAGCTCCAACCCCACCTCTGCTGCCTTCCATTCGGTTCCCTCCTTTATGTCTTACTCCCCCTTCCGGCTGCAGAGTGTCTGCTCTGGACCCGGCGTGAGCATGGGCACGGCACCGAGCCTTATCGGAGCAGACACAAAGGCCCGCGGGCACATTGTTCATCAGAATCAGCCAGCTCCAGTTTCAGCACACCGTCTGCATCTGCCAAGCCTGTCCCAAGCCCCCTTAAATAAGACGGCGGAAAGAAAACCGCAGCGGCCGGCGAAATCATTCCGGGGCAAAAATACATCTTTAATTGTAGCGGTTGTTAATTACAGAAGCTGGAGAAAGGGGGAAAAAAAGAGATACAAAGGAGGATACAGCACGGTGTTATTTAATATGCAAATGTATTCCATTTTAGACACAATTAAGTGATTAGAAAGCTGTCGCTCTGCGCTCTTTCTTCTCATTGTCCTTACTTGTCTTTTTCTTTGCTTTTCACCGTATTACCGTAATGAAGCCATTACTTCTTCAAGTGAATTTTAATGAGTTTTTAAATAACATTTTAATGAGATATACATTACCATAAAACATGGATTAGGCCAAATTGAATTTAGTCTGCGTGTGTATGTGTGTTTCCGTACTGTAACTCGCGTGTTGGAGCTGTTAAAGGGCGTGAAGGAAAAGAGGTTCATTAAGAGTTAATTGTATTGTTTCACAGGAGCAACAGTGCACATTTGTCCTGGCCAGCAGAGTGGCCCGCTGTGGTCCTACTGTCATTACTGTGCTGCTCTGGGGCTTGTTAGGCCAAATTAAGGGTGCCGCTTGATAAATGGGCTTTGAACGACTCTGCTCTTTAAATACAGATGTTTGTTTAGCCCTGTCTGCTCAATCAGAGATGGAAGCATGCTATGACCTATGAGTGTGATGGAATGTGTTCCGTTTGTCTGTGCTCAGCCCCATCACCTCTTTGCTGCTCACCTCCTCCGTAGTTTGACCTTGATGAGCCAACAAACTGGCTTCTCCTGTTGCCAGTCAAATTGTGCCTTGCAAATGTATTTTTAAAGCTAACATCAACTGTAAGTCTTTTTAATTACGTAGCTATCAGCGTTTCACGTTCAGGTCAATCAGGTGGAAAGCAACTTTGACAAGCGAGTCCCAAGGCTGCCACAGATTCAGAATTTAGGTTTGTACTTTGACTGGGCCCTTCTAAAGCTGCGGTCACACTGTTTCCTGTCTTGCCATAAATGCTGCCATTTTGAAAATCCCAAATGAATTGACTCTAAATGTGAGGAAATGAAAGAGAGATCTCTGAAACATCATCAGGTTTTTCATCTAAAAAGTAAGTGCCCCCTTCTTTTGATGGATCCCTGAACATTGCATGAGTATTGGGATCAATTTTGTGAAATTATTTATGAAAACGGATCAGCAAATAATATTAAATCTGTTGGTTTGAGATAAATATTACTATTCACTTTCTATTTCAACTATTCAGCATCCTGAGGTGAGTGAATCTTCTAATATTGTTAGAGGAGTATCACCTAGTTGCTAATGCACGGTCATTAGCAATAAGGGACTCACACCTGCCATGTTTACTCCACTTTAATCAAAGTCCAGTTTGTTTGGGAAGGTGTGAATGCACAATCAAAGTCTAATCCAGACCAAAAAGTGAACTCTACTACACCTACAAACCTAGGTTTCGGTTCGGTTGAAGTGAACTCTGGCACAATTTATACACATATGAACGCTGCGTAGGCCCGGTCTTGCATCTTTTCCAGCCTCTGACAGGTTTTCGTCTCAAGAATATCATCCCCACCACCATGTTTCACTGCTCAGGGTGTGTTCACAGCAATGTGCCCCATTAGTTTTGTGCAGAAAAAAAAAAAAGCTCAAATTTGATCTCATCTGAAAAGAACACCATTTCTAATTTATATGTGGTTTCCACAAAGTTCAGAGACTAACTATAGTTTTTTTCAGCAAGAAGTTTTTTCTTGGCCCTCTTCCATTGGACCAGTTCTAAAAGCCGCACCACAAAAAGTTCAATGAACAGATTCTCCCACCTGAAGGGGTATGAATACTTTACAACACACAACGTTGTGCCTCTCTTTTTCCCTCACCAAACACAGAAGCTGTGTGTTTTCGCTCCAAGGTGCTATTAAAGATGCACATTTCATATGGTATCACCACCTGCGTTTTTCCTCCCTTCTTTCCCCAACCACCCCCTCGCCCCCACTATAAAATCAATGCCAGTCATATGATTTTCTTTACTTTTACTATTTCCCATTTTGCCTCTATTTATCTGTGAAAGTGACAGTGTTATTTACAATCCCTTAGAGCAGGATTTGCAGATACTGGGAATGGCGCTGGTGATGCTATCGGATCTGCCAGTGGTCTCTGGAGAATGACTGCGTGTGCACGTGCATGGCTTCATCTGCGGCTGTTGCAGAAACAGAGAGAGAAAGAGAGCGAACGAAGACAAGCGAGGGGAAGACAAGAAGGAGGTCGGGGTGTATGGAACGCGTGGAAAACGATTTAGAGAAAATGGAGAAAAAAGAAAGTCAGGGAATGACCTCCAATGATGGTGAGAATAAGTCAGACATTGAGAGATGGTTATGAGCCGTGCTAATGATGAGGGGATGGCAGCCTCTCCTCGGCCTTGGGCACTGCCAGACGGACATATTTTTGCAGCTGTTTCCCCACTCTGACCTGCAACCCCCCCCTGTGGAGGAATATAGGAGATATGTGTGAAACTGGTGCTCGCCTGCCCAGCTGAGGGGTAATTTCTGCATCTGTACAGAAGGGCAAAGGTCATCTCCGGTCGATGGGAGGCCAAACGAGCCGGTCGCAGGAAGCAGGAAGGGGTTTGCATCCAGACAAATTAGGCCTATCAGCCATCAGAGCGGTTTATGTGCTGTGGTATTATCCTTCTCCAGCCTTCAGCGTCAAGACTGATACAAACCATCAATGGCAGCACACAGAGTAGATTTGGTGCATTTTGTCAACTGACATATATATTGTGTCTCTTCTCTAGGGGCAGAATTGAAAACAGCAGCGTCGTAATAGCACTCTGCCGGATGAAGCGCAAAGAACACTTGAATGAAAAGATATTGTAGCTTGGAGCAACTGTTCTGCAGCCCTTTCCTTTTGTGTGTGCATGGTTTATTTTCTAATCAGAGTGTGCAGGGGAGGTGGCGGGTTCGGGTGCTGGTGGTTTGGCCTAAGGGCTCGCCTTTGACCTGGGAGGATAGCTATAACAGAGCAGGGGGTTATTTCATGTTGTAAATAGCAAAAATATAAAAACAAGTCACAGACATTTCCTTGTAAAAGTATGCATACCCGCTACTTCTGTGTTTTTTAGAAATATTTATCTTGCGACTGTCTTTCAGAGTGATGTGAAAGTCAAAAATAGGATTTTTTGAGATTGTGGTGTAAAGAGCAACCTTCCAAAGCCTGATGCTCTCCTTTAGGTGGATGTGTTTTTCACCACTTATCTTTGTATGCAGGCTTGCTGCTTCATTCAAGATTTCCCACTAATCTTTCCGACAAGCAGTGTCACCCTACAGAAAGAAATGTCTCGTGTTATAGGAAAGGGTGGCGAATTCTCCCAAATCTTACTCCTCATCCTGTCCTTGCTGGCCACCTCTGTGCAGTGATGCACCTTGTTTGCATTGTAAAATAAAAAGCATCACAGTATCCATTTGAGTTTTTGTGCCCCAAGTCTGTCTTGGGTAAGATCTCATCTGCACTGCTCTGTAAATGTTTTTGAATTTCACAAGTTTGATGCTTGCTTATTTTCAGCCCGCTTGACTCCAACACTCAGCATAACAAATTGTCTTCAGAAGTCGTCACTGTTACACAGTGGTGGACACCGCTAAGTAAAAAGTTAGCTGCACAAACCCTAAAGCACTAATCATGAACTTTTGTTCCGCTAACATTAAAGCGCTTTTGCAACATGGTATTTAGCAAAAGCTAATGTTACAGTGATCATTTCAACATATATTGCATGTCACAGATGAAACATAATTTTCAGGACCGGATCACAGATGGAAAATGTGATGAGTACCAACTACAAAGATCTAAAAACAATTCATATGTACGTATGTGTTTCTTTCGTTCCCCTGGTTGTCTGTTCATGTAAGTGCTTTCGCTATGCTTCATTTGTTGATACTTGCTGCAGGCTCAATGAAAATTCTTTAGAAAAAAGAGAGAGGAGAGAAAACGGAACAGTCTTCTTTCACATCAAAATAATAATAATAATAATAATAATAATAATTTAAACGTCTGATTACCTGGAGAATTCTCAACAATGTCAAACCTTATTCAACTGAGTTTACCGAGAAGTATTACTTTAGAGGAAGCTAACTGTGCTAAACGTTTTCAAAGTTAGCCAAAACACTAATGTGCTAAATGTAAAATTAGCTCCACTATTAGTGTTTTAGCAAAGCTCTGCCCACCACTGCTGTTAGGCATCTCTTTTCTTTCACTATTTAAAGACTATTAAACCACAATAAGATACACTGAAGTATGTTGTTGGCCTGTGCCGCATTAATCAGGCACCAGACGTTTCCCTGTCGGCTTCTGGCAGCAGGCTTGCTATGTTAGAGTAATGCAATATGATTTGAAAAATAATTGTATGGTTGTCTCTTTTGTGATACGGTTTTGGCATAGCGTCATAGTCTGCTGCAGAGAGTTGAAACTTCACTGCGGTGTTGATGCTCCTCCATTCCTGACTGAACTCCCCTGATACGATGGAAATAAATAAATAACTTCAAGAGTGCATATTGATATTTCTCAATAGAGGTTCGTTTTTAGCCCACAGCTGGATCGACAGATGTACACCTAACCAACTGGGGGTTTAATATATATATATATATATATATATATATATAATATAGCATATATATATAATATACATAATATAGCAAGTAAGCAAGATGGCAGAGTTTGTGCCTACTGGAGCTCTGCAGGAGGTGGGATGTTTTTAGCTGAAGAAGAGCTGAATGTTTCAGGGGGATAGAAAGTCAATTACTCTACATCTGTTGGATGATTTGGGTCTAAATGCCTACAGGGCCTTAGTGTTGGGAGCCACAGTTCATCTTCTGACAGCGTAGGCACAGACCCACTTAATGATGCAACCATATCTAATGCAGCTCACGTAGAGTAACAAGACAAAAAGATAAATAAATAAATATATAAATGAAATGCCTGTGCTATGGTGGTAATATGAAAACATTTGCTTGCCTTATGATTCCTGACAGAGAGCCTCACAGGGAGGCGCCTTCAGGCAGTCATGGTACTGTGGAAGAGATACCTGCTGATTCTGTGATGAAGAACTCCAGATGGGCAGGAGTTTTGAGCATTTGTTCCTTCTGTAGAATAATGACGACCTTACTGTTTTTAATACTTTTAATAATTCATTGAAATCAGTTTCACATCAACATCGTGCGGGGTTCATCTGGTTTGAAATTTGTGTTTTTTCGTAAAACTGCAATGGAGACACTTTTGTGGCGTTACACGAGTCATGCTAGTCTGTACACAGGCACACGTTTATTTGTAGAAACTGGTCTCCTTGGACACTGTCCCCACACCATCTCACAGTTCATAAAAAGTTGTCATTCAAAACTGTTGAATCCATAGCTCTTTTGTAAAATCACTGACTGACTATATTTTGTATAAGTATTTACATTCGTTGTCGCCGGGATTTTTAACTTATTCTCGTTTGGTTTTTATTGCGTTTCTTATTTATTGGAAACACAGCATTCCCAAAATTCCGTTTTTTTGACATTAGCAGAATATCCACAAAGTTTTACACACTTTTGTTAGTTAGCTAGGGAACTTTTTGAGATAAAAAATTGATTGTGCTATGGGGCTATGTCGTGGAAAAAAACTATTTCCAAGCACTGTCCAGGTAAAATCACTCAATCAGGTTTAGTCATATATTGTGCACAATACAGAGAGCTCATAAAACAATCAGTAATGAAGCCAGTCTGGATGCCGAGCTCACAAGTTTTTATACAATTATAAGGAATGAAAAACAAGGAGCAAGACGGTCTGACCTGATGCAGCTGTGGAAAACAACCTTCCAACCTCGTGCATGTAACCCAAATAGTTCTTTCGGTGAGAGTTCACAAACATTTCATATGACATGACTAGCAGATGTGACCTTATTGTAATTTTTACCATACCAGGTTACAACAACCAAGGCCATCATGCTCAGAGTCTGCTTTGCTGCTCGTGGTGTACTGGTTCATTTAAAACAGGTCATAGTTGAGTGTTGCATCAGGACACTGATCCCAGTTTGGTCCATCATCAACTTATTTAAAAATTCCTAATCTTTATGTTTTAAACTGGCACTTATTTCCAAGTGATTGTGTCCTCAGACCAAAAAAAAAGACATTGTGATTAGATTTAGGCTGGGAGCAAGTGTTTGAAAACTTTAGACCAGAACAGCATCACTGGAATGACTCCGCCTCTCATCTGACTTGTAAATATACCTGCCAGGTGTTGTCACGGTTACCCATACTCACACTTATTGCAAACATCATCTCTCGTCAACAGGTGCATGTTTGTACTGTAAGTGTTGGATCTTATTTAAGCGTGTACCGTCTCCTCTTTTGTGTTTTGTTTGTGTTTGTCCCCGTCGTCGTGTTTATGTAGATTGCGGGGTAAGAGATGCATTTACCATGACACAGTGTGCCACAACAGATTAGATTAGACAGCGAGGCACGGGTGCCGTAATGATGCACCTAACGCGTGTTTCTTTTGTCGCCGTTCTGTTTCAAAGGAAATTGATTCCGACAAAAATCCCACGGGTGCTATCAGCGGTGAATGGGAGAGAGCAATTAAAGCCGACGTGATATTGAAAACTCCGGTCCGCATCAGGCTATGATTTTTAAACTGCGGGACGCCTGTTTGTAATGCAAATACAGAGCGCTCGGAGACGGTGGCCCAGCTAGGGGGGGCCCGGCACGCTGGAGTTGGCTAATTACCTTAGTTCTTTAGATTAGAGGGCAGCCCTGCGTAAGAGGAGTGAAAATCTCCATCTCTGCCTCCTCTGTATTCTCTTGCAATTCCCCCTGTGTAAAGGTTTCATCTGAATTCATGTCACACAACAGTCCTATTCTCTGCGCCCCCTGTGCATCCCTAGGATAATGGGGTTGAAAGCATCCTCCCTTCCTCCAATCCGCCGGCCCTTGGTCTAAATAAATAAATAAGGAGACAATGGCTGCAGCGTTTTCTGCAGAGAGGGTAAGGAGAGCAAATGAAGAGATGAGAGAAGCCGAGAGCACAGGGACCAGTTATCCCCTCTTATAACCCCGACCGTCCCCGCCGCCGCCTACCGCCCCCGCATGGTATTTGCATAAGGACCTGTGGTGCTGCCCTTAATTTAGCCCTCCTTAAGCACCTTCAAATACCCACCCAACAAGCCTCCGTCCTTTTATCCATCAGAGAAATGGTGTGCCCTTCTCTGCTTCGATAATGGAATAAAGACTGACACTGAAATTCCTAAAGAGCTCCGACAAGGATTAGATTCATTATAGATTTTAAAAAATCAGTTTCAATCCAGGAGCAGGTTTATATCTTTAAACTACTTTTCATGGAGTGTTTTTTTTTTTTTTGTTTGTTTGTTTTTCTTGTTTTCTCATTACAAAGGTTGCCTCCTGTTCTGGGGTTATATCTCTCATTGGTTCTGTGCCTGATTGTCTTTTAGCATTTGCATTTGTTTGCGCATCGGTGTGTGTCTGTGCGACGCCAGCGCTCCCCGTCTGATAATGAGCTGCTGTTGTGTGTTTCTCTGAACACTCCGCGGGGCGAGAGGTTATCTCTCTAATGAAAGGCCTACCTGGGGGGTGATTAGACACAAGGCCACAGTTGTTCATCCGACCACCCACTGGCTTTTTGTGTGTTAGCGAACGTTTGGGTGTGTGTAAAAGTGTATGTGTACATCACTACCAAAGTGAAGCAGCCCTGTTAGCCTTCACAAGTGAATGACACCAGGCTTCAGGGCATTCTGCTTCTGTTTGTTCTGCTGCTTCCACTGGGACCTCCATTAGCTCCAATTAGGTTTCGCTTTGCTGTGCCCAGTCAGATGAAGCTGCATATTCCATTTTAATGGCTCAGATAGACCCTGCAACATTTCAAAGTGCACGGTGCACTCTAAAAAATACATAAGAATGAATTTTGAAGAGACTTTTTCACTCCTGCTTTGCTAATCTAAAACACTAGCAAGACTTCAGTGTGTTTGTTTTATCAGTATTTTACATTAGTGCACAATGAAATAAAAGACAAAACACATGAGTTTCAACTATTTTTGACAAATAGAGACAATGAAAGTGTATAATTTGTTTGTAGTTATGGTTCTGTATTCACAGATTCTGTTATCCATTTGCAATTTTTCTCTGGAACCTAACTTTAAAGGAATTATGGACAATTTGCCATTTTTGGGGATTTTCTTCTAAAATATTTGAAAGACAGTGCTGAAATGCTTCAACTTACATGCAATGGTACTTGGCTGATATTTGCAAAACAGCAGTCCAAGAGTGCCATTCGTTTTCCTTGGCACTGATTGGCTGCACACTCAAGAACAGCGATAAGGAAGACTGTCGGCATTAGCTTCTGTGCTCTAAAGATGTTTTCCACTGCATATTAATGTTTATAAATATATATTTAGTGTTTTAAGTAATAAAATTAAGGTTGATCCATTTTGACAAAACTGGGCCGACTTCGATATCTGGCATAAATATCATTGTTTTTCCTCATATCTAATTTTTAGCGATGTTTTATATATTTCACCACCTTTCAAAAAATTGACCAAACCCTTGACTTGACCATCGTCCAACTCTCCATCCAGAAACAAACGGCATAAAGAAATAAATATCGGCCCAGTATTATCTATCGGACCGATAACTATATGTTAAAACATGCTTGTATTAATCAAGGGGTCCATGCTATTTTGAAGTTTGTGGTTTTAATGGAATGAAACGTTCAATAATTAACTTTTCCACTTTTCCCTAACCAAGTGGCTCTTTGTTCACACAGTGCTGCGAGATGACTTCAGGCAAAATCCTACTGATGTGGTGGTGGCAGCAGGAGAGCCAGCAATACTTGAATGTGTCCCTCCCAGAGGTCATCCTGAACCCACCATCTACTGGAAGAAAGACAAAGTGCGAATCGATGACAAGGAAGACAGGGTCACTGTGAGTATTTTTGTAGAGATGATCTAAACAAACTGAAACATCAGCATCAGCTGTTAAACTGTGAAAATTTCAGCTACTAAGACTCTTTTTACAGCCCCGAACTTCAGTTTATTTTAGTGGGATTTTATGGTCTGACCAAGAGCAATTAAAGTGAAATCTAGTTGTTCTGTGAAAGTCTCAGGCTTGTTACAGATCTGCAGTAAAGACATAGTCCAATGAAGACCCCAGCAACATGCCAGACATGTTGGTTATATCGTCATGGAGATGTTCCCAGTACAATGTTCAGTCCATCATCTGCAATTGGAATAAATGCAAACTGAAAGATAGAAAACAGTCATGTGTTGGAACGGTCCAGTCAAAGTCCAGATCTACATTCAATTTAGAAACAGTGGCACAACTAAGAAATAGTTATTTATTGAGGTAGTTTGTCCAAGTGGAATGAATTTCATTTGTTTTTCAAAGAAGAATGATTCAAATAAATTACTCTCTAGATGTGAAAAGCTGATCGATGCATTTCTTAAAAGACTTGCAGCTAAGCACAGAGGAAGCCTTGGTATTCACCAGGGTTAGGAACAACAAATAGTTGAAATTTAAGACTCTCGAAAAACTCTTATACATGCCTATTTTACACAAATGTAACCCTTCCCTTTTCGAAAACCAGTGGTAAAAAACAAAAATAATCTTCAGTGATGGTGGCTGAACATGTGTTCTTTTCCTTCCACTTTACAACATGCACTACTTTATGTTGCTCTGTCAGTAAAATCCCAGTAAAATTCTCTGAGGTTTGGACTTGTAACTTGCTGAGCTGTAATGGTAAAGTTATTTTTGTTGGTGTGTACTAAACACCTTTTGTCCCAAATGAACACTTTACTGAATGAAAGAAAAAAATAAACATCTGAAAAATGTTATTTGTTTTTCTCCTTTAGATTCGAGGAGGAAAGCTCATGATCTCAAACACAAGAAAGACTGACGCTGGCATGTACGTGTGTGTGGGCACCAACATGGTTGGAGAACGGGACAGTGAGACGGCACAAGTAACAGTGTTTGGTACGCATTATTTCCTGATTTTCACTGAAACATAAATCTGTTTTGGCCTGTGTAAAGGATTAAATGCTACAGTGCTCCTCCATATCTTCATGAAAATAATGGCTTTGGCCAGGTGCTCTCAGAAGCTGATTTTAAAGCTCTGTTGCTTAGACTTTGTTGCCAGATTTGTCCTGCTGGGCTGCATTCAGTTTTATGACTTTTTATTTTCAGAGTTGCTATTATGTTGTCATGACATAAAGCAGAGCTGGAGTGAAACGGACCATAGAAGCTAGATGGTAGTTGTTTTGTTTCAGTGTTGGCTTCAGGGTACTATTCTGAAATTTCTCTCTTGTTTGTTGAAGAACAGTAGTAAGAGACTGGCAGGACAATGAAGGATAAAAAAGTAAAAATAAAGGATTATAAAAGATTCCTTTGGGGAAGGGAGACCATGATAGATAGTGTTGGAGTTGCATACAGCAGGCAAAAGAAAAAAAAGAAAAAAAAAGATGCTTATCTGTTTTTCTGCACATCTTGCAGAGCGACCAACCTTCCTTCGGAGGCCAATCAACCAGGTGGTCCTAGAAGAGGAGACGGTTGAGTTTCGGTGCCAGGTACAAGGAGACCCCCAACCAAATGTTCGCTGGAGGAAAGATGACATTGATGTTCCCCGTGGGAGGTACGCTCTTTTAAGGGAATATCCTCAAAAAAAAATCTTGTTTTCTGTACCGACGTGACAGACTACGTTTGATTTGGCAGTGACTCTACCGACGGCTGGTACAAGGTAGTATTTTAACACTTCGGGTTTTCCTCCTGATGCAGCTACCAGAGTTCACTTTGTACATCTGTTAGCAGCACTGGTTACACATCTTGAGTGTACCAGACGTTTGGGTGAAGGATTCCTTCTTTTCAGAAAATGTTCTTTATAACCATTAAAATGATGTAAAGACTGCAAGACTTTACATCAAGATAGGTAAGTAGTTAAGAGTTTCATCCATAAAACAGTATATGTTAGGAATATGAAGCTAATTCAAGCATAGCCTTTATTCATCAGCTCGAGACCTGAGTTCCTGACAAGGAGTCATGACAATAAGATCAGCCAATAAGAAAACAAATGCTTTCTTAACTTTCTGAACAAGATACATTCTGTCCTGGTAGATAAGTAGTCTGCTGACAGAAATTGTTTTCAGACATGTTGTCATTCTATATTTAATAACTGATAAATTTATTGCAGAATTTAAAAGTGAGTTTCATTCTGAAGTTACTTAATTTAGTTATTTTTAAAAGCTTGCAGTTTTTAATGAATAAAAAGATTGTCATTCATGTATCATTCTTTTGAGCACAATACTTTCGGGTCACAAAGTGTTGTGACCCCCTGAATGTCTAAATTCACTCACAGGAGACAAAATGGTTGTGATACTCAGTTCCTGTGGCTAAATGTTAAGTGGCACTATTATGTAAAATTAACTATTTGAGCTTTGCATCATGTTATAATGTTATTCCCTCACCCAAAACATACCTGGAGTGTTGCCTCAGCTCTTTTATGCATGTCTGAGGAATCTTTTATTCTCCTGATGCAATTTAGCTGTAAAAAAAAACACCTTGGCGGACCTAGCTCCGCCTTTGAGGACAAAGCTCCTCCTCTTTTCTGCTTTTTTTTTCAAACTTTGGAGCTGGCCAGCAGCAATTAGCAAACACCTGGCGGCATTGGGCATCTGTTGAGCTCATTATAGGAGTTAATTCTCAGAGTTTCAGAAAGCGCATGAGTTTTAAAGTGAGAGAGGCCCAATGTCAAGGTGTTAAATTACAAGATAAAATTTATTTTAAGTCATATTCGATATATGATATGTTTTAGAATAACTGAAGGTAACATAGTTATTGGTCGTGCCTGGAATATATGTAATATTGCCTCGATATTATTTATCATGGATATTTTCTTGTTACTCGGAGAAATCTAGTTGTTGTATTCTCTGCAGCCCAACAAACATAAACAAAGATAGAAAAAACATGACAAGACCTTCCAGAGGAACACTTGGTACAGAGAGGTTAGAAACCTGGAAGATAACCACCACCTTCTCCAAACATTTAACCCCCTGCACTCGGTCGGCGTGTTATCACGGACATGACGCACGCGTTTGGTCCTGACTGCAATAACAAAAAACAAACGCGAAGAGAGAAGCAGCGACAGTGTGTAATTTACAGAGAGACGTCTCCAGCTGCAGCACATCTCTCCGGCCACCAATCATAAAGCAATACTGCTGTTGGCAGCTGTGCGTGTGTGTGTGAATCAACCCATTCCCTCGCTTGCGAGTCACTCGAGTCACGGTCAGCATCGGTGTCATTGTCAGAAGTGGACTTCAAAGAGACCAGCATTCTGTCTTTAGCCAGCAGGCCGGTCGCTTTCTGCTTGGATCACCTCATGAAGCACACACTCAACGGGCCTGACATCTCCCAAGGCTAGCCGCCGAGCCGAGCGTAGGAGGCTTGTTTGCGTCTGATAAGGATTCGGTTCACTGGGCAGTGGGACGCGAGCCCCGTGCCAAGGCAAACACATAAAAGTGTTTCACTCCAGTCTTTGATAGGGAGTTGGCTCTGGAACGGAGTTCACTTTGTACACTAATTAACAGATTTATTATGGAGTTGGATATGTGTCATGAGCCGGCGTCCGTCGCCGACTGTAACATCTCTTTGAAGTGCAGCCATACTTTCCGATGATAAACATGGCGAAATATAGAGCAAAAAATTAAAAAGAGATAAATATTCTATTGCCTCTAATTGCAATCTACAAATTATCGTTCTTTTTTTTTTCCCCCTCCTCGAAGCGTGTTTAGTGGTGCCAGCGAAGACGAGCGTTCATATGTAGATATTTTAATTCTGACATTTTCTTCCTGTTTTCTTTGCTCCTTATCATCACTCGGCGAACATCAAGGACGGATGGATTTTCCCACACAAGAGAAGTTTCCATTTTGATAAGTGACAGGCGCATTTGAAGAAGAAGAACTGGAAACAGAAACGCAGTCCCTTCTGGTATTTTACTTTGTGTGAAAGGGAATAAAAGCCCACAGCAGATCAAGCAGTTGTCTGCACAGCGGGGAGTGGTCTCTATTTGCTTTTTCTTTTTTCTTTTTTTTCATCCCGAAAGGTTACACTGTCCTTATTATTATGATAAGCTGTGGAAAGAGGCAAGGACTTAGCAGGACCGCTCCTCTTTACCGTCGTATTGTTTCAACTTGTCTTTGCTGGCCTTTTTACATGCTTCCAGTCTCGGTGGGTTTTCTGTAATGTACTGCTTTCATTCTAGGAGGAGGTAGAGGGGAGGGGAACCTCAGCTGAGTAAACAGGTTGTTAATATGCTCAGTGGCTCCAGCTGCTTCTCAGGCAAACACATGCACACGCTGGCACTTAGAGCGCCGATCTGAAGCGCCAAGATGGCAGTGCCTTCCATCTCTATGGAACGGAGGAGGAGGTAGAGCTGAAAAACAACCAGAGCTCCCCATAAGAGAACAATCTATTGCTTATATCTGTGTTCTTTAAAGGTGTTTCTAAAAAAAAAAAAAAAAAAAAGGTATCATCCACTGGATGCCTATCTGCCTTATTGGTCCGGATAATTTGCAAAGCTAAACTGTCTCTAATCTTGTTGGAGTTCCAGCATCATTGTCTGATGGTTGTTATGAAACTAACATGCAAAAATTAAACAGGTAAAAGTGAATCATAAAATGACAATAGTCAGTCTCTGTGGCTCCATGAGTTTACCTTATTGTTTATCCTTATTTAACTTCATAAATGGGGGGTAAAAGTTACCACCAATACTATAAGAGAACCTGCTTGTGTGCTGAAAAACATCTGGCAATTTGGGCTTGAACTTTGAGCACCGCAAGAAAAAAGAATAGCTTTTTTGTGCTTCGGGCAGGTGTAAAATCACTGACCAGCACTTGAAATATTAAATGTATCCGTCTCTTCCACCTGTTTATTTAGTGAGAACTGGGTTTCTAGGTTTTTCTTAAAGGGGCAGTATTATGTTAAAACATCTCTTTTGAGCTCACCATCACGTTATAATGCTACTCCCTCATCAAAAACATACCTGGAGTGTTGATATGATTATTTCATGCATGTTTGAGAAATCTTTTAATCTCCCATGGCAACCATTCAGTTGTGCAAAATGCCTGGGTGGAGCTAGCACCACCTGCACTCCTCTTTGCTTTTAAGTTATATTTCTTATATGTAGCATTTGCATAACAACTGAAGGTAACACTGTTACTTGATTGTGCTATAAAATGACATTATGTGACTGGAAAATGTATAATACCGCTCCATCAATGTTCACTGAATAAGATTTTGATGCTATAAGATTGTGCCTCCCCAAGAAAAATCTTCTGCCTTTAACCAAAAAACCTGGTATGTGGCTCAAATTTTCATTGTTCCTATTTGTAATTTTGTGCCCAAAATGATGTATTGCACATCTTTCCAAATGCGTAATACTGCTAGTATCAGACGGGCAGTGTTGACAGCAGCTGCCAGGAGAGGAAAACTGTATCTTGTTAGGCTAAAGATTCCATCCCTCACCCTGAGAAGCCCCCTGTGAAAAGACCTTAGCAGTGTGCTTTGCCAGCTTTATTTGCCTGCAAGGTTAGTGTGCTTCTCATGTCTCTCCCACCATAGGTCTCCTCATTTGTTTTGGACCCTTGTGGCCTCTTCCTGTGCCTTATCAGAGCCTCTAATGTCTTGCAGTCCATATGCATTCAGACCCCCCACCCACAGCCCCTTCGTTCCTGTTGACCTCCACAGCAGAGCCACTGCAACATTCAGCAGAAAAGGCTGTTTCTTTTTTACTCAATTCCTCAGGGGCGTGTGAGTGCATGTGTGTGTTTGCAATTGTGTGTTGTGAGAGAGCTGTATGATAGAGGTGTATGGATGGGTCATTCTATTTGAGTAAGCTGTTAAAGCTAAAGTGACAGAAGTGCCCATGTTATGCTGACCATCCGGTTTCAGCGGGTTACTTTACTTTTTTTCCCCCCGTTTCTGCAACTTTGCAAAAGGAAAAGATAACAGGATCTGTTTCCTGTTTTCATTACTTCCTTCAATACATAAGGTGCTTAGGGTGCACGCTTGAGCTGAGGTTGATGTAGATACACAGATCAGAATTTTTATGGCTGATTTTGGATCTCCACATTTTGATATATCTCTGAGAACTGTTAGAAGATTTAGCTGCTGTGAACGGCCGTTGCTTATGGCAGAGATGTTTGAGAAAGCAATTAATGTAAAGCAGAGTTTTACCAATATTTTTAAAGTAAACACAAAATTGTCATTGAGTGTATTTTAAACTAACATTAGCATCTTTGCATTAGCACAGTTCATGCAGTTAGCATACCTAATAGTCACATAATAGTGTGGTGGACTCAGTTTGATTGAGGTCTAACATCACAACACTTTCACCTGATGTGGTTCACTTTACCAATGAACTGTGGCGAATGATCCAAACCCGCTTAGGGACCTGTTTACCTCCTGGCCTGTGGTGGCGCTGCACCAAGATCACTGAAGCTAACACTGAAGAAGACACTGAGCTTAACATCCTGCTTCATGAAACGTTAATGACAACATTGTCTATGCGGTTACGGGTAACTGCGATATATTTTTGTCTGATCATATTTACATGAGAGCCTTTACCTCCATGTGTTGATTTGAATGTATTTACCCAGAATGCTGCGCTTTTAGTCTGTTTCCTGATTTTGGAGCGGTCTATGGACCGTTTACAGAGTTGTAGGGTTTCTCTTACGTCTTTGTCAACAAGACAACTCATCTCTCATGCTAACAGTTTGACTCGCATCTTTGTTTTGGTAGTATTTAGTGCAATACTTACTGATTTTGTCAGCTTGGTGTTCACATATCCATTCGACCCACATCAGAGTTCACTTCAACCGAACCGAGACTTAGGTTTCCAGGTGGGCCAGAGTTCATTATTTTTAATCTACACTACCGTTCTGTTGCACATTCACACCTCCCCAAACAAACCAGACTTTCTAGACAAACGATATACGATATAGAGTCTAGTTAAAGCAGATTAAACAGGACTGGTGTGAATGAACCTTAGAGAAACTGTCTCCAAGGGTATAGCTTAAACAATGTATGTGGAAGCTTTACTCTGAGTTTGTGAAAGGCAAAGCAACATGTTCCATGACAGACTGAGATTGACAGCTGAACACGACAACTTTGCTGTACTCTATCAAGAAATCCTCAAAGTCTTGCTCTTTCTCACTCTTTTGCAGCCTTAAAGACTTTCAGACATGTCAAAGAACAGAGCTTTTAAAAAGTTTCTTATGTCTCTCCTCTTCCTCTGCCATTAAAATAGCTAAATTTAAGTTATCTTCACTCTGTAGTATCATCCAACTAGAACTCCATACGGTGCGTTATCTGACTGCAAAAGGTTTCAATTGGCTGAGAACTGGTCAATACCAGTCACCAGACAATTTCTCAGTGAATTTTGAAAAATACTAAGTAATGATTTAGGTAAGGCTTTTCAAATACCAGGAATATGCACCTAATCATTACTTGCAGTGCTTTGAAAACCCTCTCTCTCTCACACACTTTACGAAGAACGCACCAATTCCTCAGTGTAATATTGATTCCTTTGATGTTTGTGTTCTTTAATTTCTGCTCCACTCAAAGACAAATTCTCCTGAAATAAAAAATAAATGATCAGTGATCTCTGTTCTGTTGCTCCACATTTTTCATTTTTGCCACGTTTTTTTTTTTTTTTTTTTTTTTTCAGCCATGCCATAATATCCACCGAAAACCAATTTCAATTCAGTTAAAAAAAAAAACACTTTAATTATGGAACAAATAACTAATTTGGAAAAGAAAAAAATAGTTCCCACAAAACAGCCAGGCTTCAAGGTGGAAATTTTTGACAAACTATTCTGCGATTAATGCCCGACTGCTGATGAATCCCAGTGGGGGGTTTTGGCTGAGAGACGTTGCCAGGGACCAGAGGTAGGGCAGCTCTGGCCAAAGGCTGCATTGAAGCCAGATGAGAACTGATAGCGGGTAATTGATTCTCTCTTACGGGCAACAAGTTCTGGACAGGTAGACTTCTGTTCCTTTGATCAGCTTGAGGGAAATCAGTGGTCCGATGGTGTGAAACTGGATCAAGCTGGCAGAATGAAATGAAGCAGGAAAGGGTCTTTGGCAGAGCAGCCAGGCTAAGGTTCTTTGCTGGAATTAAACTCCAACTCTATCTTGATTCTGACTCATGCTGAGAGTAGGCACACAGCCTTCTCTCCTCCCCCCTACCACCGGATCTATCAATCTGAACTTAAAGAGGTACTGCAGATAAGATTCTGCCATCAAATCCCTTTGTAGACACGATTATTCAACTGTTTGTACAGTGAAAGATGGAAATCTCTTAATGTGGGTGAATTGGCACAAGAGAGAAGGTCGAACAAGGGTGGCTGTGTTCCTGACAGACACTTTAAAGTCAAATCCTTAAAAATGATCTGGAGGATCTTTGAGATGGATTGCTTTTAAAGCATGCCCATTAAATGTTCATCTCAGCACAGCCTTCTCATGCAGAAAACACTTCAAGCTGACAAGCAAGGGGGGCAGGGGGGGAAACGCTGCTTTGTTTTGGCATTTGCTTACATTCCCATCACTCCCCATCAGCCCGCAGGAGCGAAAGACTCTGGATTCAGAATGTTTGTGTGTGAGTGTGTGTGTGCGTGAACGATGGTCTTCTTTGTGCCGTGTGTGTACAGTATGTCTTCCCCTGGTTGAATTGCAGGCAGAGTCCAGTGGAACAAACTTGGCGCTCCAGTCTTTTCCACAGCCCTCATACATGTGCAATTACATTCCTCTTCTAATGGAGAACAGAGCTCTAGCAATAAAGAGCTACTGTTCCTCTCTGCTGTGCACTTACTTGTGTGGCTGCAACCGCCTCTTATCCCTGAGTATTTCCACTCATCTTGTCATCTAAGCTGATTCCATATGGGAAGTTGATTACAGATTGATTGCGCTCATGTCCCTTTAATAAGTCATGAATCAGCCCGAGGTTGTGTTTTGAGAGGCTGCTTGAGGCTGGACCAATAACAATAAGATTTTTGTCTAGTATGTGCATACCTGCCCTCTCCAAAACAGCGAGGGCTCAGTCAGGACTGTGGGAACCTCAATGAACACTTCAACTGCTGTTTGTTTTCTCTTTTCTTTTTTTTTTGAGTGACGATGGGTTATGTAACTATAATGAAAGTTACTGTAAAGCTAAAGAGTCTTTTTAACAATATTTTCTTCCCTGTACGGTTATCAGGTACAACAGTTCGTTTGCCAGTTAACAGAAATGGCAAATTCTCCAGTCACAAGTCAACAACTTAACACAATTTGTATGTTGAAGTTCATCAGAACTGGGAAAAAGGGGGTGGGGGGGTTAAGTCAATTAGAAAGGGATCCGTTTAATTTCTTGGTACTGAATGGTCAGAATAGGAGAAACTACGCTTTGGAATGAAGTTCTGTGGCTGAAAATATCTTGTTGATGGAAGAAAATGGGCAGAGAAGAGAAGGAGGCAACAGTAGTTCAACCCATCGCTACAACCAAACGAGAAAACACATCAGTAGATGTCTACACATCAGTAGACAGCATTGCTGTTAACTTTGCTACACAAACCAATTTCAACAAAAGATAAATATTTTGTCTGTAATAATCAGGCTTCTGTGAGAACATGGATTACTATAAGACTGCAAGCACACATTTAACACAAATGACAAACTCCTCCCACTTCAGCACATACTTTCTTTGGTTGTAGACTCAAATGCAGTTTTTGTAAACTATTTCAGTTTTAACTTACATCAACAGGTAAGAATAGAAACAGAAACACTGTAAACATACTGGAGTCTACCTGCAATGTGAAATAGTAGAGCTATGCACAAAAAGGCTATGGCATTAACATCCTATTACATTTAAGGTTACGTTCACACCTGCCCTGTTTAGACCACTTTAATCAAACTCTAGTTTGTTTGTGTAAAAAGTCTGTTTTTTTGGAAAGGTGTCAATACTCAATTGAAATCTGATGCGGACCAAAACTCTGGTCCGCCTAAAAACCCAAGTCCCAAATGAACTCTGGTTCAGTTCAAATGCATATGTGATGACATTTGATACCGCTCCGAAAGCAGGAAGCCAGCTGCATAGCAGGGCATTGTGGGTAAACACAACCAAAACAAATCCAAATTTCGATGCTAGCAGCAGAAATAGCTTGTGATCTTTATGCCAAAGAAAAATGAGAAGTCAAGGTTTGCAAATTAGCCCTGGGCCTAGAAAACCTTCGTACAAAACTACGGTTTCCAGTTTTTATCATGTAACATCGTTTACTGTGCTGTCCTTGATTAAATAAATGTGAATTTAAATCCTAAACCCACTAAAATCTGACGCCTCTCCAATTAACGTTTACATTTTGTGAAAATGGAAGCTGCGCTCACGTCACCTGCAGAGGTTTTTGAGTCGTTTCCTACAGCCGGTGGTAGGAGCTTAGTTGCATTATTCTGACTTACCCATTTCAGCACTTTCTCTGGTATGTCATTAAAAGGCCTTTGAAGCACAGGAACAGTGTGACAGGAAATATTTATGACTCTGTAACTCTGCCTTCAAAACTTTGTAGCATATTGCTTATTAGCACTTTTAGGGATCCACTGTATTGCCCTAACTTGTTCTTGTCACTCTGTTGCCTCCTGGTAACTCAAGAGTTCATGTTGCTCTATCTATTGTATCCGGAAGGCAGGATATGAAATGATACTCTGCCTGTTGGGGCTGTTTGTTTTTCCTTTGACAGCAGGCTTGTCTGAAAAGGTGCCATCTCATTCCTTACCATCCCACTCATCATTTTTTGTTTGTTTGTTTTTGTTTTCTTTATAACAATAAATCCTTTATCTACACCAACCACCGGTACCTGGAACTGTACATCCCCTCTCTCCCTCCAGAACAAAGCATTCAGTCATGACTCAGTCAAATAATCATTATGGTTCTTTAAGTGCCATTGTGGAAAGGTGGAACCCAGCAGTCATAGCTGAGGAATGTGCTTCAATAAAACTGCCTTTGAATGCTTTCTCAGGAAATGTCATAACAGTGGGTTAAAAAAAAAAAAACAAGACGTGGATAGACGGGGTAAATTAGTTCCTCAGCTGCCAGTGGCAAGCTGCCATCAGTACACCTGATAGTTGGAGCAGAGGGGTCTTTCTCCCTCTGAAGGAAATGGACCGTAGAAAACTGTTCCCCTACAGTCACATCAAGAAGTATTGCTGTAAACTGTCATCTATTATGTTGTATAAAGTAGAATAAAGCCTTTTTTTTACTTCCCTGTTTCTGTAAACAATCAAGTTGTCAATATAAAATGTCATTTTAACTAAAACATCTGTTTAAAAATGACAAATTTACAAAAATTCAAGTCATACTACTACAGTACTATACCATACTGCTACAACAGTACTGTATGTTTATGTTATAGTTCAGGTACATCCCTCTGCTCAGGTGTAGTTTGTAAAAGCATCCATTTCCGGAGATCTTTTTCTGTGTCTGAAGGGTTAACTGGAGCAGACCTCAGCGCACTGGGCTCGGCTGTGTTTTTATTGGTCTTTGGACTGCAGATTAAGCGTTTTTCTGGCACATAGAAATGCTCTGAGTTAAAAGCTCCTGTATAATTTCAGTACTGCTGTTTTTTTTTTTTTTTGCTGTTCTTTTTTTTATTTTGATCAAGTCCACATAATGGTCTCGAGGCAGCAGAGAACTACATTCAACAAAATGAAGATCCTAAGAGAGAGTGTAATTTCTTCTAAGATTAGTGGGGGGTGAGGGGGGGTTTCTTTGTAGACCAATTATCTGATGATGTCATTAATACAACCTGCTGAGCTTAAAACATCTGCACTGCTTCCAGGGAGCCTCCAACCTCTTCAAATGGACCAGTAGGAGATGAACATGTTATGATAAGCTTAACTATAATAACAGTTTCAGTCCATCATATTGTATACAACAAACATTTTTATTAAAATGTATGAAATAATTTTTTTAAAATTCATATTTAAAAAACTACAAATAAACCAAATTTTGTGCAGTTTTATTTGCAATTTATTTTATAAAAATGATTGTGATGCTCATCCTGTAGACACACACCACAACATACTTAATAACATATTATGTGTGAACATATTAAGAGAAACCTGAAGTGAGGACTTTCTTGAGTGATGTTGCTTTAAAAACTTTTTTTTAAAGTAGTTTTTCCTTCAATCTTTATGTCAGTGAAACTCCACCTCAGCTGAAGGTATATGTATCGGGCTCTAACTGAACTTCATGCTTCCAGGTACGACATCCGCTACGACAAGGACGACTATATGCTGAGAGTGAAGAAAGCCTCCATTAGTGACGAGGGCACGTTCACCTGTGTGGCAGAAAACCGCGTGGGCAAGCTGGAGGCTTCGGCCACTCTCACAGTCAGAGGTAAATAACTTCTCCTTCGTCTTCCTGCCTGCAAACCGAGCACACAGCAGCAGCGCATCTAGGCGCCACGGAGCGCTGGGGTCCTCGCTCTCACGCTGGCATGAGGTTTAAATTGGCAGTTTTCTCTGCAGGGATTTCTTTATGCTAATGAAGGTGCAGGACACAGACTTTCATAGCCAACAGAGATGTTTACAGTCTATGAATCTGTTTAATTATTTACATTTCCAAGTCCATCAGCGACACACTTTGTCAGTCTACTTTCTCTTCTTACTCTTGCAAACTGTTGCCACCCCCCCTCCACTTCTTCCCTACTGCTAACGCCCCTGCTGCGGCCACCCAGTCAGCAAGGCCATTTCACAGATTACTGGTGCACACCGTCTCTAACCACACCTGGGGTTTGCAAGGTTAATAAAAACGTTCTGAGTATAATTTTTCTTATTTGCGCCAGTCTTTTTTTCCATTACACCCAGTATGTGCAGCCTCTGTGGAGCGCTTTAGGGTCTCAGAAAGCTGCAGGAGATGACTGAAAACAGGTCGGTGACCGTAGCATAGAGCCACATATAGACATGTTACAACATGACGGCGCGCACAAGATCACGCAAAAAGCTGCTCACAGACGATTACTACAAATAGTTTTAGCTGTCAAGTTGTCAACAAGCTAAATCTTAAATTTACGTATTACATAATAGAAAACCAGAGCATTTGCTTTGCTTCTTATTGTCAACACTGTCAAAAGTTTTAATTAAAAATAACAGTGAAAGAGTGGGAAGTAGGACAGTTATGCTAGTTTGACTTTGACAACTTTAACATGTAGATGTGCTGTGGAATTCGGTGTTTTAGTTCAGTTACAAAAAAAAAAAAAAAGAAAGAAATGACCCACACACAAGCTCTGATTATTAATAATCACGAAATAAATATTAAGCATGGAAGCATAAAACTGTAACGGACTGAATATTCTGATCTTTGTGTGGGAAATGTTTGCATGTTTTTTGATATTGAATCCTGATACTAACTGTTGTCAGTTAATTGCTATGGCAACAGATCTGTGTATAACGTAGCCATAATAGAAAACGTGAAAAAATAAGAACACAACGGCTTTGAGTTGTTCTCCTACAGTTTTTCTGTGTTATTTGGCCTTTGTTGTGGCGCTTTGCAATAAATTAATAACGCTTTTCTGGGTTTCAAAAGCATTCAAACTCTATGTTTGTGCTATTACTACAGACCCAATCTATAAATTAGAATATTGCTGAACATTTTATTATGTAAATTAATTACAGGCAGATGGCTGTTTGAAAACCTTTGTTTCTGTTAAGCATGATGATGTTCCACTTACAGGTAATGAAAACAAGACATTTAAGATAATAATTTTACAACCTAATGACAAGAAAACTAAAGCTAAAAAAAACATTGCTTTTTGTTGTGCATTGAGCGCAACAAAATTGAGAAACTGGTAAAACATGCATTTATTGTTATGTCTATATTTAAAAACATGTGTTGGTTCCTTATAGTTGTTAGTTTTATGAGCCATTTTGGAAGGCTGAGATTACCGTATTTTCTAGACTATAAGTCACAATTTTTCTCATAGTTTTTCAATTGAAATCCATCGTTTTATTCAACTTTTCGTCCACAATTTTGAATAAACTTTTTGTTGGTCCATGACATAAAACTCCTATAAAATGCATCGAAGTGTATGGTTGTATCAGGCAGAAAAGTTCTAAACATAAGAGTACTTTCCACAAGACTCTCTACCAGGCACCGCTTCATGTGTAGATCGTTTTTTCTGGGTTTTCTTTCCACAGATGGAGATTTGATATGATGCAGTGTAAAGATGTTACCAGCATACTGAGTTCTGGGTGTTTGTTGCATCTGTTTATGCTTTATTTTCTGCTTTATCCATCAGCAGCTGTGAAACATGTTTGCATTGCTCTGACCGACATCACCTATGGAAAAGTAGATTTTATTTGTGAAGACAGAGAAGGTCCAGTTGCAGATTTGTCCCTGAAGAGCAAAAACACACACATTACAATCTGATCCGTCACACTCGGATGCTTTCATCAGTTTTCTAGATCCGATAAAATCCTGCTTTCACCTGAACACACTGAACAGTGGACAGCCCCCTACTGGATCTTCTCTGTCATGTCTCTGGCTCAACATGCCATTCATTCTGATTTATTTTTACTTTATCATGTTTGCTTTGTTCCTTTTCTGTTTGTGCGTCTGTGTCTTACTTTGTTTCTTTTGTGTATCCACTCCACCTTTGTTGTGTCTCCAGCTCGCCCTGTTGGTAAGTACTCATCTTGCATGCTTTTTCACTTAACCATTACAGCCTTTGAATGCTTTAAAACCATTACCATTGGACTGATGTTTGTGAATTTCACTAACACAACCATTTCCTTAAACTGCCGGCTCCATGTCCCTGTACCATGTTATCTAAAGATTCTATGACTATGCAGAATATGAAATACTTGACTTAATAGAGCTTATCAACATGCATAAAAATGCAGTCTTGGTAATTACAGCTAGCAGCTAGCACAACAATTCTTAGGTGTGGATTTTTTTTACAAAATAAGGAATACTTGATGAGGTTTTTTTTAACAAAAATTTATTTACTTGCATTTTAGAACATATTTTCTTTATATTTTTGAGTGTGCGTATTCTAGCTGATGATTAATTGGTCGCCAGATAAATTGATAATAATTTCAATAATCGATTAATCATGATTAATCTGATTAACCTGAATATGACTGACTATAAAGAATCATTTAGTCAGTCTCAACTTGAACGCAAGATTAGTGTTTCTAGTGAAGTTTTTACTAAATGAAGACCCACACTAATAATATCATTTATGTTTATTTACAACACTTGGCTACGAATAAATGACTGTGAGAAGTAAAATTTAAACAATAACTTGAGGGATATTATGCAGGGAGATATTTCTAAGCAGGAATGTTTCATGTAAAACAGCTCAACTTTGGCAAATGATACCCATATTTCTCCACTCTGGTAGTTCTTCAGATTGTAGACTGTCCTTTGACAACGGCTGAGTGGGCTGGCTGCATCAGCGTCTCAGACATTGTCATCTCATATGTTCCAGTTCGTGTTTCAGTTGCGAGTCCCGACGCCATCTGTGGGTTGCTGGAACGCCGAACTGCAATCCATTTGTGTTGGACGAGACTTTTTTTTTTTTTTTTTTTTTTTTTCACTGGTGCCCACGTCTCCCAGTTAGGAAGCTTATTTTATTTTCCACAGATAGCGATCGAGAAAATACCAAAATTTGCTGCACTTGGAGTTTCAGATGATTCGAGTTGATGAGATGTGCGCCCAGAAACAAACGATAAAGGGGCATCTGGAGAGAAAGAACGGCAGAAGTGCGTTTTGAACACCAGGCTAAGCTGGTGTAAGAAAAATAAGAATAAAACGCTCCCTCAGTGGCAGGACTCGGGTTGCCAAAACAGCAGTAGCTGCTCGGTGATTGTCAAACTGTCAGCTTCCTTGAAAATGGAGGAAATTACACATTCAACTAGCCTGTGGGAAGAGACAGTAATTGCTGTCAACGTTTGAATAAAATATGACTCAACACAGGATTTTAAAGGAGGAGGAAATGTTTGTGACTGTGAGCACCAAAAGGTTCTCTGTCTCTTTGTCCATTTGTTCTTTTTACCCTGACTGCTGCTGCATGCAGAGCCCTCTCTGAACCAGGCAGATGTGGCTGGTCATGAATTAAATATGCCTCCCTCCCACCTTCCCCTCCAATCATGTGTTTCTTTAAGTGAGGGCAGGAAGCGGCTGCTCATATGTCATTAAGAGTCTCTGAGTCCAAACATAGAAAGTAGAAGGTAAAACCATCACCTTCTGATCTTCTATTCATCTCAATATGCGATCCAGACATTACAAGTAGTCATAATAACACAAGTTTCCCAGAAGCCAGGCAGGAGACATAAATCGATGTGGAAGACGGTGATTTGGACAGTCAAGTCAAAAATGTCTAATTTTTGGCTTATATGCAGAACTGATCAAACATCGTCACCTTCCAGTAATAATGGCTTACATCATTTTATTGCAAAAAGTGGGTTTTTTGGCTTAAATCATTTTTTGGCAAGAAATTTTATTAAGCTATAGTTCTAGTAAGATGATGATATGGTCATTCTCTGGGAATACTTTACTTCAAAAAAGTTTCTCAAAGTATTGAATCAGTGGGGCTGAATAAATTTTTTGTTTTTTCTTTTTGGAGTCTAGTGGTTTTTAGTAAACAGCTTAAGGACAGAGAAGAGAACCCTATGTAGCAAATGGTCTAACACCGGGAATCGAACCCAGGACTTCCTGGAGGAATATATCCTTTACACCTGGTGCCCACGTTCTGCCAATTCAGCCACTTCCTTTATACATTTTTAAACTATCATTTTCTATATTTCTATTCCGTTTTCATGGGAATTATGAGCAAACTTTTGAAATGTCGCCAAAAAAAACTTTAAGAGAAGAAACCAGCGTAATTTTGTCAGATTCTGGGATTAACAGGAAGTAGAGGTCCTAAGCTAGCATGGAGCACACATCTCAGAAAACTGGAGAGTCCTCACCTTTCAGCTGGAGGTTTGGATTTTGATTTTTTTTTTTTTTTTTTTATCGTTTCGTGCCTCTGTTAAAGCACAGTGGATGGGAGGGTCTGATACGTTGGAACTTTTTTGACAAATGCGTTTCCGTCTCTCCGTTAGCGCATGAACTCTTTTCCCGAAGAAGCCAGAAACCCCCGCAAGCGAGATTATAAACGATTTTTGCAAAACTGAGGAAGTTATTCTGAATTTTTCCGTTTCCATCAGAGCTTCAAAGCAGTTGATGGAAACTATTTTGAGGCCTCTGACAGAAAAAACAAAATATGTAAAAGTTCCACAAGGCATTAAAATATCTTTTTTTTTTATTTAGCTTTTTTTGTATTTGGTGCACACCATCAGCCTTGTTTAAAAGCGAAAGGGCAAAGCTAGAAAAAGGAAGGGCAAAGCTTTACAGCGCCGTATAAAGGGAGGCTGTATAACGTTTGAAACCATATTTTTAGTGAGCACTTAGTAATGCCGGCTATAGGATGGAGCAGAGCAGAGGATGAAGAGGGAGGGAACAATGTCCTTGCCAGAGCATGATTTAGGAGCTGTGTATCAGGCCCGGCATTATGAGAGCCGCGAGATATCCGAGCTCCAGAAGGCCAAACGGGAAGGCAGTAAATCTGTTACCATCTGTACTATTCCCAACTGTGTGTATCTTTGACAAATACACACCACCACCCCACACCCTGAAAGGGATTACATGCAGAAAGCAGCCAAATGGGCAGAAACTGGCCCTGCAGAAACCAGCTGGCTTATTAGAAGAAAGACTTACATGGAAAGCAAAAGAAACAGAGAGGGTGCAAGATGCTGCTCTGCAACAATTCAGTTTTTGTGTCATTGAATTTCTAACTGTCTGTACCAATCCTAACCTTTTTAATCTGTTGCCTGCACTTGTGAGGAGTTGGTCTCTGCAGACTTTATTATGTTCCTCCAGTTTCGTTTCCCACAGAGAGAGATGAGTTGTTTACAACGTATCTTATGTCATTTATGTGCTTTTCAACAGAGGAGTCCACAGCCCTGATAATATGATAAATGTCTCTTAATTACTTTTTATTTGTGGAGCCAAATCTTCATTCACAGGATGTGTATTACCATGGAAACAGTTTTTATATCCCCCGCGCAACTATCTCAGTTTGAATCGGTCTGTAAATTACGACGGAGCATTAGAGCGATTGTAAATTTAGCTGGGTTTTTTTTTAACTCAGGGAAAGACGCGGACATTCATGAGTTTGAAAAAGTGGGAAAATTAGCTAGAAATTTCTAGTCTGAAATGCTAAAAAGTGGTTAGAAAAAACTCAAAAATGTCAAGATTATTGTCAGAAAGTACCTTGAAAAACATGAACATTTCTGAGTTTGAGAAAAGTGAATATTGCTAGGAAAAAATAGGATTTTTTTTTAGATTTCCTAAAAATTTTTTGAACAAACATGGACATTTGACACTGATTCAAAAGTCAAAAATGTTAGAAATTTCAAACTCACAAGTATTCCTCTTTTGTCTAGAAAATTCCAGTTTTTTGTTTTTTTTTTGCAGAAATTTACTCCTCCCCGCTTTTTCTAACTCCAATAGCCCTGATCCGTTGTCAGAGTAAATGCTATCAATTACTCTCCTGACAGAAATTTATTTTGGAGTAAGTAAATTAAGCACCAACATCTGTGTATTATGTGCCAGTAAGAAGATATGAAAGAAGCAATTTACACTGTAAAGCTTTTGTGTAATTGTTTTCTGAGGTAATAAATCAAAGGAGAGCTGGGCTTATTGTCCTACTGACTTCAATACAAGCAGCTTTGTTTTGTTGTTGTTTTTTTGCAAACAAAGGAGTTTTTTTTTCTGCTGGCTGTCAAGAGGAAAATAAGTTCACTTTGCAAAATCAAATGCAACAATCAGCCCCTATGTACAGTCTATTGTTCAGAGGAAGAAGGTGCAAATGCATTTAAAATGGCAATGGCTTTTGTCATGCACACAACAGAGTCGATTCAAAACGGAAAGACGTAGTAAGTAAGTCGAATTTATTGTATTCTTGGTAGAAGTGATGCAAAGAGGAAAGGAAGAGTGGTAAAAACAACAGAATTAGCTGGGGGTTTTTTCTTTATGAAGTCTAATATTTACAGCAAAAACTGAAAAATACTTGAAGATTTAGCAGATTTTATATGGAAGACAATAAGGGCCATTGGAGAAAAAGTAGAATTCAGATTTTAAACTGTCATGTAAAAAAAAAACAAAAAAAAATCAACAACATTGAAATCTGACATTTTTCCTCGTGGCACAGCTCATCTTTGTCATTGTGCCCAGAATTCAGAATAAAAAAAACTCAGAAGTCTTAGATAAGAGTCAGATTCATTGGTTCTTAGTTTTGTTTCATATTTAATCCTCCTCTGTATTCCTGGGAATAACTAAACTAACATTAAGCCCTGCTTCTGGAATCTTTTTTCACATCTGTGTTTCAAATAATCAGCCACAACTGATGAAGGTTGAACTACATTCCAACATTCCTTCGCAGTTCTCCGCTTCGCCTCAGAAACGACATGTTTGATTTCACCCCTCGTGTTTTCTGTTGTGTTGGAGATTGAACTGACCACTCCCTGGTCCTCACTGAACATCATGACTCATATTCAGTGTTTGGGGTGTCGTCCAATAAAGCTGTAAGAACCTTAAAAGAACAATGTGTCTTCTGTTAGTCTATAAAATGTTTTGCCGTTGCTCTCTAGGCCTGCCGGGATGCTTTTGGGCGAATCTTAGCCGATTTCGCTCATGTCCTTCTTCTGTAAGAACGGGGCTTTGAACACAAACAGTCGTGTTCTTAGTTTGATCCAGCTGTCGTCCTTCCTCTATATAAATCTGAAGCGTATTTTGAAGGCATGGCTGTGCCTTTGTGTTGTCCCAGATTTAAATGCCATTGTGACTGAGGCACCTCGTTGTGTGAATGCCACTGTGACTGTCATTCATTCAGATTCAGCCTTTACCTGAATGAATGGCCAATCTGGTTACCATGGCAGTGTTGGTCCCTGGTGTTCTTCTCTGTTCAGAGTAAAAACAAAGTTGAAGTTGCATGGAAGCTCTGGACGGCAGCGTCTTTTTCCTTTCTGCACCGCTGCTCGTTTCTGCTTGAACTTCTCCAGCTCTGATAGCTTTGTAGCTCCCAGTCTACCCAGTCACCTTCTAACACTGTTGCTTTGGTGCTTTGACTCCAGCTCCACCCCAGTTTGTCGTCCGCCCTCGGGATCAGATCGTGTCACAAGGCCGCACCGCCACCTTCCCGTGTGAAGCTAAAGGAAATCCCCAGCCGGCAGTTTTCTGGCAGAAGGAGGGGAGTCAGGTAAGAACCCAACACACCCTGAACTCACTATGAGAAAAACCGTTTTATTCCACCGACATTATTAAAGCGCTATTCACTCCATACACCAGAGCAGTAAATGACAATTATTTAATCGATTATTCAGTCAATTATGCAATCGTTTATTTGATTGATTATTGTGACAATTAATCCTTTAAAAAAATGGCACATTTTGCAGATTTGAGTCTCTTTTTTCGTACAATATTAGAAATACATTAAAAGATGCAAATAGGCAAATAATTCAGTTCATTTTCAAACAAAAAGACATTTCATTGCCTAAAATCGCAATAACAGCATTAGTGAACGTTGGATTGTTTGTAACAGAAGGAGGCATCTTTTGCTAGAAATGTGAAAAGCTCCACCCTTTTGCTGGACCGAATATCAGTACAATGTAGAGATGAGTTGTTGTTTTTTTCTACCAAGCAAATAATTGGAGAGTAAAAGTTGCTTAGTGGGCAATTATCTTTCATTTCTTCTTTTTATGAATTTGAACCAGGTGAGATTAAATCTGATTGTTTCAGCCCAAATATACACAGAATTATTCCAGAAGTATTCATAACCCACTGAATCATATCACAGTGTTGGGGTGTTGCAGGAAAACCGCATTCACTGAGGAGAATTATATACTCCTGCGTTTGTTGGAATTTTAATGTTATAGATCAGCGCACTATAAAATGGAAGGAAAAACAATCATAGTTTTATTTACTTTTTACAAATAAAAATCAACCTCTTTTACTCTGTTGCTCCTAATTTGAAAGCAGGACAGCCAGTTGTCTAAAGCCAGTCAAAAGTCCACTGAGTTAGAATTAGACACCACACTTCTAAGTTTTATTTAGAGAGAAATTTCAAAACCTTGCATTCTTCTCCTTGCCCTCTACAACCACGCCCTACCTCTGGTTGGTCCACCAAGAACAATCCCAGTGAAACGCACTGAAAGTTTGTTGTTGCGCTGTGACAAAATGGGGAGAATTTCCAAGCGGTGTCTGTATTCCGTAAAGCGCCGTGTCATTAACACTGATTTGTTTGGATTCCCTCCACTGTTTGTACAAGCGCTCCCTCTGTTCGCCACGCCGTGGCACAGGCAAATAATAATTGGATCGCAATCTCTCCATCTCTCATCGGCATCTCCGCTAAAGACACAAAGCCGCGCCTTTGTTCCGCGGAGCAGCCAAACGACAGCGAACCCGGGCGGAGCTCTAATCGCTTTTCCGTGAACCTGAACTGATAAGAGCGATCCGATCCCTCTCTCCAGCAGATAAGCTGATTCAAATACCTGGGTGTCCTCTCTACGGTCAACAGCGGCGCCAATTAGGAGCGCGTCGGGACTTGTCGATGAGCCGCAGATACGACTCGGCTCGCGCGACGCAGTCAGTCAACGCCGACAATTACAAGGCAGTTATTTTCGAGGCTGAATCAAGTTGCAAGTTCGCACAGAGATCCGGAGTGACACTCGCGCACCTGCGGGTGACCCGAGGCGGCGTCACACGTCACTGGAAGCCGGGAAGTGAAGATTGCCGATGCGTCACTCTGAAATCAAAGCGAACGCACCGCAAAGCAGGCGTCTTAGACACGCAGACGCACGTCTTCCCCCATCTGTTTGTCATCACGTCCGCTTCCTCACCGCCGAGATACAAAGGTATCTGCTCAGAGAGCAAATTAAGGATAATTAAAACGCAGCGTTTTCAACACACTCCAGCATAATGGAGTTCACGAGTGCTGAAGGTGGAGACGGCTAAGTTAAACAAACATCATTTGTTACAATGATGTGATTAGGTATAATTAAATCTAGTTTAAACAGGCACAAATAAGGCCTAATTTTCTTTTATCTTCCTGCTTAACATTTGGAGAATGAAATTATAGTCATATTTCAATGCTGACTGAGCAAAACGATACGGAGAAGCAATAATGCTCATTATGGTGGGGGATTTTTTTTTTTCCTCAAAGAAAAAAGGTGAATATAATTCAACTTCCCAGATTTTTTTAAAACTTTTTTTTTTCCCAATAAAGTCATCTGGACTAAAAAAAAAAACCCTCCATTATGTAAGTCTGATCTATCAGTCTCTCTATGAGGCTGAGTTCACACATAATTATACGTATAAAAGTGTTTTGGTTTTGCGCTGCTCTGCCCCCTACGGGTTTGGCATGTATACAGCAACGCTCAAAGGTGGATCTGTGTGGGTTTAAACTTAGAGTTAAAGCTTAAAGCTTAAGACTAAAACTTTTCTGAAACCAAAAATGTGCAGCAATGTTTTTTAAACGGCACGTTGTACATGCTCATTTGCACTGAGGCCTGAGAAAACTACAACCTGATTGGTGAGCAATATTGTTTTTTCACAGAGAAGTGCATGCTTCAGAGAATTCAAACTCTTGTAAAACTGAAAGAAGGTGCAGAAACTTGTTTCTTTTTTTTCTCTTACTTTTTCTGTGCAACACAACACAGTAATAGCAGCGATTCTTGTTTCCTTTGCCAGGAGTTATAAAATGAATTGATTTTCCCTTACCTTAGACGGGGGTGGGGTGGGAACTATTCTGCAATCTAGTTAAAGCAGAGAGAAGAGAAGTCATAAAGCCATCAAGCACAAAAATCTTTTACTAGCATACCTCAGAAAAACACGTTGCAAAGTGTCGAAACGTTTTGCGGTTTGAGGTTGGTTAGCCAAGTGGGAGATGAAATTGCTCATACCCAAGCTGTAACACTTTAATCTCTTTGTTTGGAAGTGGGCACATTCTCCTCTGTGTTTGTTCGTGCCTCGTGGATGGCTGGCTTTTGTAATTTGTCCGAGGCGCACCGCCTTCGTGTTCTCTCTAATTGGCTGTTTGTTTCCCCTCTTTCCTTCAGATTCTGCTGTTCCCCAACCAGCCCCAGCAGCCCAACAGTCGCTTTTCCGTGTCGCCCGGCGGAGAGCTCACCATCTCATCGGTGCAGCGAGCAGATGCCGGCTACTACATTTGCCAGGCTCTGACCGTCGCGGGCAGCATCCTCGCTAAGGCTCAACTGGAGGTCACAGATGGTGAGAGGTGGAAGGGGAGGGGAGAGAAACACTGACGGTTGACTTTCCCCACCCCTCCACTCCAGCACTGAATCACGCTGAAAACGTGTCAATCAAACCAGATGTTTGCTTGATTCTAAGGAAGGAGGGGGGGGGAAAAAATCAGCTGCTTTCTTCGGTTTTCTAGAGAATTTGACCTCAAACGACTTTGAAAGTATGCAGCACAAACACAAACAGAGTTATCATTGTCGCCGGCGCAGAAATAAATGAGAAAAAAATCACAAAATTTAATTAAAATTCTCTTTTTTTTATTTATTTATTTATTTTTTTATAGAAATAAAGCATCGCCCTTGAGCTCCTTTGAGCTCCCTGTTCAGTATTTGTGCGAGGCAGAAAAATGTGTATGTGGGAGTTAGCGAAGGACAGGCAGACAGAGAGATTAAGTGAGTGAATGACAATAGCTTTCCATGGAATGAATCATGTGGGCCTTGCTTAGCGTGGGAGCCTCTAAGCTGCTCAGCTGCTGTGATGGCAAGACAGACGAGTATCCGCGTGCCTGCCGAAGTACCTGCTTGCCGAAAGATAAAATGCAGAGCGACAGCTCCCTTTTAAGCACTTTTTGGCATTACGAGTTGTAGGTTTGTCGTTGAAATGTTTTTAATTGTAAGATTGTGGATCACTTTTCCAAGAATATCTAAATAAAATTCAGCTAAAAATTGTGGCGCCAATAAAAGTGCTTGTAGGCATCACCCTATTTTTATTTTGCCTTAAAACTTTGCTTGTTTTTATTAATGGTAGAGAGTGTTATTTTGTTTCATCATTTTATCATGGCAATAAAAGTCATTTGATTTTATGTTGCTGTTGAATATAAATATCTTATTTGCTTAATGGACTTTTTTATTACATGTTTCTATAAGTTAAGATTTCCAGCAAGCTTTACTTTTAATTGTAAGGTATTTATAAATTATGTCGAGTATAAAGTATCTAGAAACTATTTATTCACCTTCAATAACTATTTTAAGAAATAGAATTAATATGAGTTACAACATTTAATTTTCTTTTGGGATCATTGAAATATTTTGAAATCTATTTGCTAGTTAGGACATTTTTTTTTTTATCATTTTGCTTTTGAATTTAAACACTTGATTTGTTTTATTTTGCTCGGAGCAGTGGGGTGTTTGGTTTTATACTACTGGAGGTAAATATTTGTTTATATTTTGCTGTTCTTTTCTTATTTATTTTTTTCTTTTCTCTTCTCCCCATACATGGTGGGGAAATATTTGTTTTTATTTTCTTTATACTCATGGTTTTCTGTTATTAAAATTAACCTTTTTGTTTTTCTTCCGACACATATTGGGGGAATGTTAACAGAAATGATGGCGAGGCAGGTCTGAGATAAAACGAGAGAAAGGAGGACAGAGTAGAGAAGGGCCACGCTAAGGTCACGGCCACACCTGCCGCACTCTTTGTGTGATTTACTGCCCTGAGTCCCGCCAGCAGTCTGTGGAGTTCAAGGATATCTGTAATGAGAAATTCCTGATCCAGAGACCCAAGGCCAAGTTGAGCTTTGCCTCCTCCTTTTGTCACCCCTACATGCCATCAGCACCGGAGTCTGAGGGATCACATTTCATGACAGAGCTTGGCTGTCTGTTTTCTATGATGCTTCTGTTAAAACAATTTAACTCTCCTCCCACCTTCGCTCATTTAACACTCACAACAGAGTCGTGAAAGCAACATTCTGCCAGAAAGTGTGAAATGTTTAGCAGAGAAAGAGAAAAAAGGGTTTAGTTATGCATCTTTGTTTCATTAGGGAACTCCCTCGTCTCTGTAGAAATAATTTAAAGTACAAGACAGTCGGCGAGTATTATAATGTGCTTACATTTGCACTGTTGCTTTTGATTCATTTAATTAGATTTGCCCTTAAAACAAATATCGGAAATTAATGTGGTGCATTTGGCTCGTGGTGGATAATCTATCTAGCTCCTGGACATTTTTTCCCCCTACAATGTCTTGGGTGACCCCAAGCGAAGGGCCCCGACTACAACCGCTCAAAACTAAATTACCTTGAATCACTTCCTTTTGTCAGGTGGAAGTGCGAAAGAGAAAATAGGGTTTGGAAGTGCGGGTGTGATAATGTGTTGAAAGGTTACTGAGGTAGACTTGGTAATTAGCCCCTGCAGGTCTGACATCATTAATCCATACTTTCTAATTAATGTAGGTTCTGTGATGCCACGGGGACTCCACATTATTCAAGTCTAAATTATCAACTGTCTCTGTGCTTTGGTGCAAATTCTGTTGGAGATCGCCACTATTTCATTGAATGGACCCACGGGCTTTTTTTCTTCTTCTTCTTCTTTCTAGCACATCTTAGCAAATTAAGCTGCCTGAGCAAATGGAGTTCAAAGTATTAGCTTTCACCTAACATGGAAAAGCAACAAAATATTTGAACAAAGGATGCTACTCATTTTATTTGGTACAGATTCATACAATGACTTGAAAAGATATTTTATTTTGATTTTGTATACTCGATAGACAAAATAGTTCTTATCTGTGAAGTGAAAGGAAAATCACTTCTTTATACTTAGATATCTTATAAATAAAAATCTGAATTGTACAGTATTTGAATTTAGCCCCATATACATACACACTAAATAAAATCCATTGCAATGCACCAACCCATAGTTCAGGTGAGAATGTTAATCAACAGGATAACCATTAGTGGTGTACAGTGGTGGACACCACTAACTAAAAAGTTGGTACCCAATGTCACTAATCATACACATTAGTTCAGCTAACACTAAAGCACTACAGCAACCTAGTGTTTACCAGAAGCTAGCGATAGCATTAGATTCAACCATGTTAATACCCAGCATGTCAAAGACACAACATGTGCTGCAACATAATATATTAGTCCAAACGGTGGCAAATGTGTTAACTTGGTTACACTTCAGAAAGTGAGTCTATGGAACAGGCCTTTTCTTCAAGGTTTCCATTTTATAGTTGTCACGTATTGCTAACTCTGTTAGAAGAGCATTAGTATAAACATCTAGCTATTTGAAGACATAGCTAGGTCAATAACCATAACTTCAACACAGATTTAAAACTTAATTCAACTGAGGGTTTATGGAAAGGCCAAGTAAATTAGCTCCTGAAATTTTGTATGCAGAACACAATTTAGGGGAAGCTAATTGTGCTGTTAGCGCATTAGCAGATTAGAAGGGCAGGATGGAAGCTACTGTTGAGCAACAACTAGAGGTTATCTGATTTGTAGTTTACCCCAAACGATGTAGGGGACACTGCAAACATGTGAAAGAAGAACTGAAATGTAGCCTTTTAGATGTAGGCTCAACTGTAACTTTGTAGGCCTAATGTAGGCTTTTAGCCTAGATCTACACTGCTATGAATGCACCATTCCCATGGTGAAACTTATTTGTAGTTGCTTGTATCTTGCTATGAGGATACTATTTTTCAGCAGCATCATTGAAACATTTAAGAGTTTAGGAGGAGCTTGATCAACACTTGGCTTCCAGTTGGTAGCAGCATTGTCATTGGAATGGTGCAAAATCCAATCCTAAATCTGATTTGGAATCTGGGACAAGGCTTTCCAATGAAAGTTCACATGGATTCTCAAGCCAGTCTGACTGCGATTGAGTCATTTTCAACTAATGGTTATGAATTTCAGTTGAGGGACATACAATTCAATATTTGCACCTTAAATAGAAAGATACTTCTACAAATTAATGACTGAATTTTTAAATTATAGACTGTTTAAAACCATGTATTATTTTTTTTTAACATCACAGTTAAGCCCTACTTTGGGCAACTACAAAAATCCTGACAACATACACGTATGTCTATGGAAGAACATTTAGTATTTAAAACTCACCTTTTCTTGTGTCCGACTTTGCACATGAGGAAGTATTTATCTGAGCCATATTGAGTCAATAAGGCGAGGCTAGCTTCACTGCCTAAGTGTACCACAGAGTCTAGGGTAGTGTGTTAAAATAAGACTATCCCAGCAGTAAGTGGAAATGGATGCCATTGTTCTGCCACATCAATGAACTTAGAAAACCTTACTCAGCTTTTCTCTCCATAATGGTTAAAAATACTGCAATACTCATTGTTTTGTGGCACAATTGCTAGACTTGAAGAAAAAAACGGTCTGCTTTGGGACAGATAAACCACATCCTTCCCAGTGTGTGTCACGCAAAATGCTGTGAATCAGGTCATTTTTAAAGTTTACATAAAAACCATTCAACCGTTATCAGTGAAGTCATGCCATGTTCTTGTTTTTTTCTTTTTGTTTTTCTCGTTGTCTAAGTTCTCACAGACAGACCCCCGCCTATCATCCGCCAAGGCCCGTCCAACCAGACCCTGGGGATGGACAGTGTTGCGCTGCTGAAGTGTCAGGCATCTGGAGACCCCATCCCCTCCGTCAGCTGGCTGAAGGACGGGGTCAGTCTACTGGGAAAGGACTCCCGCATGTCGCTACAGGAGCTGGGCAGCCTGCAAATAAAAAACATCAAGGTAACAGAACCAGTCCTCTCTGATTTTTCTGGAACATTATGGGTGCATTTGCACAAGCCCCGCATTTAGCTGAACTCTTGTCCATTTGCCTCGGAAGTCCGGTTCATTTGAGGAGATGTGACTGCGCAGTCGAGCTTTAATGTGGACCAAAAAAGTGAAATCTGGTCTGCCTAAAAACCTCAGTCTGGGTTCGATTAAAGTGAACTCTGGTGCTGTTCAGCTGCCCAAAACTGGGACAAAGCAAACATAAAGAAAAAGCTCAGGTCTAATGAGACCAATGTTACTGTTTGTGCTTACATACTAAATGTACGGTGATAAACCAACACTGGGCATTACCCTGTACATGTAGTAAAACAAGGTGGTGCCAGTGTCATGCTGAGGGGATCCAGAAAACACAACTCTATTAGCTTCCTTCCTCTTGTTATGTTGTGACAATAGTGTCAGCTCCAATCACTAAATAAACTTTAAAATTGATGCACAAACAGCTCCACCCATTACTACGTCCATAAGCAGTGCGCTGCTGTGTTATGTCAACTGTCTTCTTCCACTCATGCAGGTCGTTTTATGATAGTAAACCGTTCACATATTATTGCAGTCACAGTTAATTACTAGTATCAACAAGCACACAAAAAAAACTAATTTCAGCAAAAAATCTGAATTGTGCAACAAGATCTGCTGTGTGAACTAATCCAAAGAGATTTAGATCTTTATCTGTGGTTTTCCTTCCTCTTTGCCAGTATGCCAGCTGGCATTAGCTTGTCACATAAAATCCCAATAAAAGGTTGTGCTTGTAGCAGAAATACAATAGGATATGAATAGTTTAGGGTGCGTATGTCCTCTGACATTCAAATGATATTCTCTCGTCTGAAATCTTAAAAGTTGTCATGATATATTGATGTGTTGTGTATGTTCAAGCTTGCAAATTAGATCAGAAAGATCCGACATGATGTCCAGATGAATAGCCCGCATTGATATTGATAGCCTCACTTAGAGGTGTGGAGACCTCGGCCGGGTCTCAGCTGTGGATGGATGAATGGACTCCAGCTGTTTGAGTGAATATATATTCACTTACTGAAACATACACACACGTGTACGCACGAAGCGTATTTCCACTAGATTGAATTTAAGAGGCTCACATCTTCCTTCACCCACTCAGAGGCCTCGGCGGAATACCCATTACGCTTGACAAAGCTGCAGACCACTGACATGTTATTTAATAAATGGAGGGAAGGCGCGGGGACAAAAAAAAAAAAAAAAAAAAAGAAAAACCAACAAACAAGCAAAGTTCCTGAGAGAGATGGAGAGGCATGCCAGCTGTCATCGGTCCAGGGGTTCCAGCGGCCCACCCTAAATTAATTAGCCCAGCTTTGTTGTGGTCAGAGGGGGGAAATGAGTAGGAGGTGGTAGGAAAGTGATGGAAGGGTGGTGAGTGGAAAATGGAATTCATTAGGAAATTAGCGTCAGCACTTTGAAATGACGGTCAGTTTGTCCAGCAGAGGGCTAGCTTCCGCAGCCTTTGTCTTCAGTGGAAGTGTTACAGCAGGAGACTTTTCACTCTAAGTGTGTGTTTGATCTGTGTGCCGGTGCTGCCAGTGCTGTTGTTCTGAATCTTGCTTTCATGCCAGCTCTCGGACTCGGGGATCTACACATGTGTGGCCACCAGCTCAAGCGGGGAAACGTCGTGGAGCGCTTTCTTGGAAGTCAAAGGTCAGTCACATCCTCAGTAGTTGTTGTGACTTCTGGTTCCGAAGTCTTATGATGTGTAGAATGTCTTAAAATAAAATATTTCACATTTCTGACATCCTGTAACAAAATCTCACAGTGATGTTTGGGTGTTCTCTAAAACTGGGATTTCTTTTTTTTTGAGACCTTCCAATCGTTCTCACAGTGCATAATGAGAACTTACACTCATTCTGCCATTTTTATCACCATTCCTGTTGTTTTTAACTTCTTACCTCTTTGCCATTTCCTAACTTACAATCCCACCTGCCTTACCTGATCGATTCGTTCTCTTGTCTCTTCATATTCATATCAAATACAGAAGCAAGATGACGTTGATTCTAATTTAAAGGCAAAAAAGTAAACTTTGTATTTAGAAAATATGTCCTTGTTGATTTTATAGAAATATTGTGGGGTTTCAAACAATCAGAGGTGGTTGATATGGACTTTTATCACAATATTGTGTGCTATTACTGTAAAAACAATAAAGATTATGATTAAACAAAACTATTTATTTAAAATGTGTGATTTTTATTACTAAACTGCACAGAGTAGTTGTATTTAATCATATTTTGGAATTTACTGATATTTATTGATGCTCTCGTGGAACGAACAGCAGAGAAAATAGCAAAACTGTCAGTTTTGTTTTTTTTACTTACGATGAATAACTGAGATTTATTGTGACAACAATGAATCAAAATTCTTATCATGATAAATGATAAACCATACAATGAGTGCACACCCCTACAGGCAGTTATTTAGCTAATTTCCCCCACTGAACAAATGTAAAGGTTTGATTTTTTAAAGTTTGACAGTGTGAGATACTGCTACTATAGTATTATAAATGTGTATTTTAAAGCTTGTAATCCGTCTTTACCAGGCTGCCAATATAGAGTGTGGTAAAGTTAAACTTCTCCTTCATCTTGTCTCCTCTGAACAGAATCATCGGCAGTGATTGTCACAAAGAGCTATGATGAGAACGAGCTTCCAGGTCATCCGTCTAAGCCCCAGGTCACCGACGTTACCAAGAACAGCGTGTCGTTGTCGTGGCAGCCCGGGATGACCGGAGCCTCTCCTGTCTCTTCCTTTGTCATCGAAGCTTTCAGGTTCGTTTACTGTCCAGTGCTGAGGTTGATTCTGGATCTTTCATTTTTCCTAAAGTTTTGACCTAATGCTGATTTCTCTTTCATAACAGCAGCATAAAAACAGTTTTCAGTTTATTAAAAATTTCTAAAGATTTCCAAAGACCTGCCAGCATTTCAAAATCCAGCTCAAAAGTATGAAATGGATTGACTACTTTCTGTAATATGTTCAGCCTTCCTGTTAATCTGTTAAAAGCTCTGTCTCTCTCTCTGTGTGTGTGTGTGTGTGTGTGGGTGTGCATGTGTAGGTGTGTGTGTGTGTGTGTGTGTGTGTGTGTGTGTGTTTCTCTATCTGTCTGAATGAACACAACAGTTACAGGCATGTCTTGACTTGAAAACATACTTTCATTTGAGTCAATTCAAGGTTATTTGTATGTCACATTTCATCAACGAGGCGTTAACGTGCTTTACTTCATAAAAATGTAATACAGTCATCACTTATGAAACAAGCAACACACATTGCATTTAGTCAAATATCTTCATCAAAATCATCAATACCCATCAGACATGTCAATACTCCAGTTTTTATGGGCCAAAAGCAACTTTAAACAATTGAGGTTTTAGCCATGATTTAAGGAACTGCTTTGTGTTTCAGCTGTTTTGCAGTTTTCTGGAAGTTTGTTCCAGATTTGTGGTGCATAGAAGCTGAAAGCTGCTTCTCTGTGTTTGGTTCTGGTTCTGGGACCAGAACCAGAAGACCTGAGAGGTCTGGAAGGACAATACAACAACAGCAGATCTTTAATGTATTGTGGTGCTGAGCTGTCTATACTCGGAGCTACATGGAAGGACTGTGGAACTGGGTGATGTTCTCCATCTTCCTGGTTTTAGTGAGAACATCAGCAGCAGCAGCGTTCTGGATCAGCTGCAGCTAGATAACTTAACACATCTCTGTACTTCTATTGTCTCTGTATTCAAGCTTATACTGACATTTTCTAACTTTAAACACTCACACATACTCTGGCTTACTGTGTGTTTTCTATAGCCGGCGGGGACTCCAGCCTGCTGATAGTTGAGGCTTTATAGTGGAGCGTACAAATTACCTACATTTCTCATGACACATTTTTTCATTTCTTACTATCTGAATAGATCCTAGCAAGTTTAGTAAGCTGGCTGGGTGCCTCGCCACATTTCTTCACCACTTTGTGCCACCACACAACTGTTTTGTCCAGCACAAAATGACAATCTGGTTGATTAACATTCTTGCGCCTTGTAACGCTCAACCTCATCAGCGTGGTGTCGCCCACCATGTTAACACCGCTTCCAGTTTGCTGTGCGGACTGAGTAAGCGTATGCAGTCGTAAAAATGTACTTTTGTCCAGCGAACATCTGCTTTGAGCCAACACTGAGTCCGCTCGGAGCATGTGGGGAGTTTCAGTCTTTCTTAGGTTTAGTGTCGCATTTACAGATCTAAGGAAACTGGAGTGAAAAACCGTGTGAACGCATCTTTTCTCTTCTCTTGCAGTCAGTCTGTGAGCAACAGCTGGCAAACCGTGGCGGACCACGTCAAGACCACCCAGTTCACCGTCAAAGGTCTCCGTCCCAACACCATCTACCTCTTCATGGTCCGAGCCGTCAACGGCCAAGGATTAAGTGATCCGAGCCCAATGTCTGAACCTGTTAGAACACAAGGTAATCCACTTTAGCCTAGCATAAAATAATCAGTGTTTGTTGATTAAATACTAGTCACTTTTTTATGTTTTTCTCTTATTTTTATGAGTATAACTTCTATTTTATTACACCCTGCGGCTCCTTTCTCTTTCTAAAAAGCAATCCTCGTCATCCTCTCTCAGCAACTTTAGATAGCAGCGCCGAAGCATTGCAGAATGTTCCAGAGGTCAAATTCTTCAGCTGAGCTCAGCTCATTAAGGCTACACTTAAGCAATTATGTAAAATAAGCATGTCTACTTTTGGAAGGCCTAACAGCATTATCTCCGTCCATGCTTTGATAATCTTTATAACAGTGGAAAATGACCATCTCCAAAGCCAGAGAGGATCTGATTACGTCCTGAGCAGACCGCAGCCTTCGGTGTGTAGAAAAAAGTTTCCATTGAGATCAAAAAAAGAAAAACTGGAAAAGATAATAAAAGCAGTCTTTATCCACACTCTGTCAAATAAAGGCAAGAAAAAAGAAAAAAGTCAATCTGATTTTCAGCAAATCACCTGATATTTTTGAGGTGATACATGACGCCTTGTCTTCTCTGAACTCTTCTTGTCTGAGTGGATTTAGGTTCAGGACTTTTTTTTTTCTTCTTCTTCTTTTCATTATAAAATACTATTTCCTCCTGTGAGAGTTTTCCTCTGTGTGTCGGTAAATATCTCAAACAGTGGGCGACTTTATTTATTTATTTTTTTTACCATTCTCATGATCTCATATAATAAAGTTTTTATTTCTTTTAACATAAAACACATGTGGGGAAGGAAACGAGCTGGAAAAGTGTGTCATAGTGTCCATTAATCTTCCATCTAATGCGTCCGAGGATCACAAATTCTGAGTTCATTCACCACTGCGGTCGCTCAGTCAGACCAGAGAACGTGCAGAAAAGTCCCAGATAAACATTTCAAACCCGTCTTTTTTTCTCTGTAGTGATAGAAAGCGGCTTCATTTTTCTCCCTTTTTTTCTCTCATTTTTTTTATTTTTATTTTTCACATTTCTTTTTTTTTCTAGATATAAGCCCCCCAGCCCAGGGAGTGGACCACAGGCATGTGCAGAAAGAGCTTGGAGAGGTCATAGTTCGCCTGCATAATCCCGTTGTCCTGAGCCCCACCACTGTTCAGGTCACATGGACAGTAAGTGACTGATGACTAAATGTGATTTCTGTTTTGTTTTTCTGACCTGCAGCATGTTTAAATGTTCAAAAATCAGAGATGTCATAAGTGACAAAATAATGAGATTACTGTGAGAGGCCTCAAAAAAAATCCATCTGTTATTTACGGAGATATTTTCGTATCTCTTTGAATGATTGTAAAACTCAAAAATTTTAAGTGTATTTTTTAGTGGAAAAACATGTTTGAAACATGAAAGCTTAATTTTTTTTTTCTTTGTTGTTTTTTCTTCCATTAACTTTTGCTGTGTCAGATTTTAAATGGCCAGTGTCCGTTTCCAACCACCTTTTTTAGAATTACTACATTCTTAATTCAAATAAACATTTTCGGGTTTTAAGCTATTCGTACTGCGCAGCACAACTATAAACACAAACCTCAAGGTTTATTTATTAAATATTTAAGAACTCTACAAAGCTCTTCTGAGTATGAAGTTATGATAGAGTTACACAGTGTTGACCCAAGTTATTTTATTTTTTTAATTTCCGTGTTTCCATTTAGAAAATGTATTTTGAGAATTACGTTTGCTACTGCTGAAGTAGGAGGAGTTTAGCTCAGCCTCTGCTAAAGTAAGTGAAAGTCAAGACAAGGAAACACTTTTGCTACTGGAGGTGAAAGATTCCCAAGACATTTGGAAGAGAAAGAGTCCCACAACATCACAGAACCTCCACCGTTCTTAAGAATGGATATGAATTTCAGTGGATATGTTACAGAAACTCAATTTTAGTTTTACTTGACCAAGGCACAACTCTTGTTAAAGAGCTAGAGAATATCAAGCAATGTACTATATATAATATAGTAGTAATGCTCAGTAGATCTTAAATCATTTTTACTGATTGTATTGGAGGCTTGGTAGACCCAAGTGGTGACTTGGTCTTGTTAAAAATTATATTTATATCTAAAGAAATCAGTCATCAGATAATAAGTAGAAATTATGAAATGGTACAAGAAAACAAAAGTATAAATGAAAAGAAATGTCTCATTCACATGTATTTGATACATTTCACATGTGCTCTTGTCTTCCCTCTTTTGAAGTGTCACTGAGAGAAACGGGCCTGTGTGACGTTGAATTTATACTTGATCACTTTGAGCAACTCAAAAGTATAAATTTCAGGAATTGGTTCAGTTTTTCTCTAAAGGGACAACCTTTCTCTGCTGTTTACTTAATGTGCTGAGATGAAATGTTGGTCTTCTCATTTTTTCAGTCAGATATTGTGGTTCTGGAGTTAAAGTCGGATTTATTCTGAAGCTTTCCTCGCTACTTTAAAATGTGTGCCGACGGCTTCCTTATCTGCCTTTTATTGTTTCTCCATCTTTGGTTCTGCAGACGCCCGTCATAAAGCCGAGATTGTTGACATTAAAGATCCATCTTTGAAGCTTCTCCTGCAGGCGACCGTTTGTTTTATGTCGAGGGGATTTTTTTTTTTTTTGTCAGCCTGTTCCCTCCCGAATACAGCTTTTGAAATATTGTAATTGGTGACTTTAAATTATCCGAACATCAAATGACTGCAGAAATGGTTTCTTTAACCACAGAGAGCATCAAAGGAAATGTCAGAGACACCTGGATGTTCATCAGTCCTCCAGCTTCCCTCCCTAAAACAAAGCCTGCCCTGATAGATTAAAATATTGCTAATGGTTGCTAAATCTGGTTTTGCTGCAGAGGTAATGCATTTATCTTCCTTTATGGAAGGTCTGTCTGTGTTACGTGGCTTTGAGGGAATGAAAAAGAAAAAAGAAGCATCTCCTTCCTGGATGCGAGCAGTTTTTCTATGTTAATTGCTTGGTAATGAGGACAAAAATGCCGCTTGGATTCTTAGAGGCTGAGGTGTTCATTTGTTTATGTTGAGCACGGCGCCGTAAATCACTCAGTTGCAGGTATTTAGCTCACATCACTTAGCAGATGGGGTGGCGGTTAGCATTTTTAAACGAACAACATGAGCAGTTTTCCCACTGACATGTTTATTGACCCCTGCAGTAAGTCTCGCTCCCCTCCCATCTCCCCCAGCTTCCCTCCTCCAGAACTAGCTGCTAATTTAATGCTAAACCCTTTGACTTTATGATTGTAACGTGAGGCTAACACCAAACCGGGCGGCCTAAATCAATCAGGAGTCTTTTTTTTTTTTTTTCAGTAAGCCTAGAAAGCCGCTTTTTGTATTTCCAAATCATCCCGTTAATAAGAGTCCAACAACAACAAGGTTGTGGGTGGGGGTGGACGGGTGGAGATGCATTGTGCTGATTTACTCAGTCTGTGCTGGTGAAAAACAGCTGCTTAATATCCCACTTGAAAGCAGCGCTCACTTCCTCTACTGTTAACAAGCCATTACAGTGAGTTATGCGCTGGCTCCTCCTCTGCATAAATTCAGCTCTTTTTTTTCTGTTTAACTAAGTGGCCCAAGTTTTAAGGGAAGCCCTCTTTGGGGGCTGGGGGGGGGCTTCATCACAGAGATCTCCTCTTAGTTTTTTCTTGTTTTTTTTTTTAAGGGGAAAATGTCTGCTGAAGACACCTCTGCTGTGCGTTCCCATGGGAGCATGCATTTGTAGCCGCATGGCGTTCTTATAGTTGCGAGACGTGCTTTAAGGTGTCACCGGGTTTTATTTATTGTACGTACGGGAGACACGTTGCGTCCTTTAAGGTGGAGCTGTTAGCGTGAGCTAATGTCAGGGTGGGTATAATTGAGCAGAGTGTTGCATGGCTGGTGATAAAAGCCCCATTAAATAAGTAACAGCTCCTAAAGTGGCATGCACGCAGCCTTGTAAAGCACGCTGCAGGAAAACACCACTTAGTCGCCTCCACATGCTTTCTTCCCAACCATAACCTTGGCTTTATTGCTTCCCCAGGTGGACCGCCAGTCCCAGTTCATCCAGGGTTACCGGGTTCTGTACAGGCAGACGTCCGGGCTTCCTTCGCCGGGGGCGTGGCAGACCCAGGACGTGAAGGTGCCCTCTGAGCGCAGCGTTGTCCTGTCGTCACTGAAGAAGGGCATCGTTTACGAGATCAAGGTCCGGCCGTACTTCAACGAGTTTCAAGGCATGGACAGCGAATCGAAGACGGCGCGGACCACCGAGGAGGGTGAGACTCAAAAGAACTCAGTTTGTGGAGATTAGCTTCTTGGCTAGTTGTGTGTGTTCTTCTGTTTTTTTGAATCATCATTTCAATGTATATCTTTAAAGGTTTTCATAAAAATATACAGTACCTAGCAAACCTTTTTTTTATTACATTCTGGAAATATAACTACTAACCTCCAATTTGGGCCTAATAGTCGTTCCCTCCACCTTTACCACGACGTAAAAGGGCTTTGTGCAGCTTGTGTTGTCTTGTCAACATTGAACTGTTCATCTTCACCCCGACCGCACACGGCCTTTACTTGCTTCATCTTTTTTATATTGTTGACTCACGATTGGCAGTGCTGCTGCCAAACTTCCCGTAATCCATCGCCAAGTATCCACACACCTACACTGTGATTGGAAACTTCACACACCTCCTGCTACAAAGATGAGCTGTCACCCAGAGCTTAATTTATAGAGACTCTGACAAGGCCGTAGCGCAGTGTGGTAAAAATCACTCACGAAGACGCAATGAGGGCCTTTGTTTGGATGAATTTACTATTTTGACCTTTGCAGGGAGGAAAACTACGCGCATCAATACCACAGCAGCCTTTGGGTTTAATGACTCGACTTAGCTTGTATGGTGAAGGCTTATATAACACGTCCTCTCAAAACCACAAAAAGAAAGATACAAGCGTTTCAATGTGGAAGCGAAGCCTATCTTAACCCAGCATATACAGGCCTGTGTGTGTTGGGCGACAGTTCACATCCTGTTGTGTTGACAGGCTCATTTATTTCCCTTTTCTCAAGGGGACCGTATCTCCTGTGGCCAGCGTGTGTATGCACTGCTCACACTGACTGGCCACAGGAGTGGAACTGCCACCACAGCCCAGCTGTCCCCAACACACACACACACACACGCACTTGCACACATGCCAGCACATCTATCTCCCATAGACCTTAGAGGCTACATGTCCCAGCTATCACCTGTGTTGGTCCTCCACCCCTTTCCTCTGTTCATATTCTGGTCTTCCAGAATTCCAGCTGTTTTCCATTTCTGTCACAATGCTCCTTCTGTTTCCTTTCATAACTAACACACTGTCAGACACTTTGCTGTGGGCTATTCAGGCTGCCTTGGATGACTAATGGGGGCCAGAAAAAAAATATGGAGTTCAAGAGGTGATTAAAATTTAGGTTGTCCATTAGCTAATGCAATTAGAAAATTCCCTGAGAAGGTTAGAGCAACTGAAACTATTCCCCTTATCCATTGTACCTCATTCTCCATATAAATATTTACATTGTCTTAAAAAATTATTGATAGCATTTACAGTTCTTATACATTTGTACCACAGACTTCTGTGTTTTATGCAGATTTGGTGTCAATGGTTGCTTCAGATACGTGTGTGAAATTTAAAAATAGGCTTCAGTTTAAAAATGCCTTTTCCTTGAAGGCCTTAATGGTTTGGAGAACATTAGTTAACCCGAACACGTCAAAGAAATGTTTAGGTTATAAAATGTCATCCCATCATCTTAACCTGCTCTATTTAAAGGGCCAGTATGATGTATTTCCAGTCACATTTTATAGCTCAATCATGTTACTGTGTTAACTTCAGCACCTTTGTGACTTGGAAGAAATTTGACTTTGCATTTTGATGCCATAAAATTGGGCCTCTGTTTCTTTAAGAAGCTCCGCTTTCAGCATATCATCATAACATTTCATGATGCTCTTTATAACCATTCTCAGGCGCATTGGACTGAGAAGGAGTTCATAAGATGAGCTCAACAGACTCACAGTTCACCAGGTGTTTAAAAGCTGCTGACGCTAGTCTAGAGGAGCTCATGGGAATAAGTGCGGGGCAGAGGTAGGCTACAGGGAGGAGCTTTGTGGAAATAGGTGGAATTTTGTGAGAGGAAGTGTTTAGGCCCCCTCTGAATGGTTGCCATGGGAGATTCAAAGATTTCTCAAACATGCAAGAAAGAATCAAAGTAACCAGCAATGTCAAAATTGCACATAGTGAGTTAAAGATGTAATGGAAAGAAGAATGGGCAACAAACTTAGTTGAGACATCGCATAAAAGACTTAAAGATGTAAAAGCAGTTAAAGTGGAATTCTAAAGAAATGGGCTCTACTTGACCTTTGAAGGCAACTGAATTTATTAAAGTTTATTAAGTTAAGAGAAACTAAATAAAAATGCACATCGCACTTTTTCCATAAAAAAAAATATCTGAAGATATACAGTAGATATAGATCTTAGAAGTTGAGGCTACAAAATCCCAGTAATTTCATTTTAGGTTTGTAGGCTGAAAAAAAAAGTTCAACAAATGCCTTTGCAATGGTCTGTGTACTGAGGCTGATAAATCGAGGTCTGGCTCCCGTCTCTTTACATCTCAAAGTCTACCTGAGGTGGAGTATACTTTAGGCAACAACAGCGCTTATTCAGGAAGAAAGGAAAATTATTTGTCGTCACCTAAATGTTCATTTGTCTGCTAATTTTCCACATCGCTCTCCAGGGAGATCCCACGCCTTGTCATTAACCATTGGCTACTTTTTAGTAATGATGGGCTCTGTTTGTCTTCCTCCTATCATTCAACACAGCATGGTGAGCACATGCGAGACAGGGGGGTCACATTCCTGCCTGCCATACATCACTCCGCTAATGGCCCTATTAGCACAGCCTCCAAGGCCTCTAATGAAAAATGTGTATTGTTTAGCACAAATATGCATGATAATCAGCTGCTAAATCATTCATAACATTAACTTTGAACGACATTGCCTCTGATGGCTTCCGCGGACAAGCTGGGCACTTCATCACCTGAACGCAACGCGGCGCCGCGCACGGCGCCGGGCGCGTTCGCTCGATCAGATGCTTGCTCGGTAGATTGTTTCTAATCTGGCCAAGGTGTTGAGTTCATCATTGGAACCATTCATCTTCCACCGTGCCAGGGCCTCCTGGCTCTCCCAGGGCCCGTGTGGCCAATTGCGCTGAGGGATGAGCACAGATTTACGGGGTGACACGTGCCATTTTGGATGGAGGTGAGGTGAGGGAGAGGCAGCACCAGGAGTAATTGACCTGTCAGTATTCTGCCGTGCCGACCCCCCTCATGCCCCCCCAACCTGCCAGCCACTGCGGAAATGAGAAAACATTATTTTTAAAGCGTTATTTCCAGTTGGGCCAACTGTTATTTATTTTTTTTCCCGTCTCATGCCTTGTGGGGTCAGAAGATTGTTGCCGTCAGAATAACAATGGAGGTTCATGGAAGCCCGGGCTGTTCTTGTTTCCATCCTCTCCACCTGTCTGCCTGCGGACAGAGCCGATGTATTCTCGGGTACCTCCCTCCGTCCCTACCTACTGGCTTTAGTTTCATCCGCCCGATCGATGAGAATCTGTCGATGTGTTTACTGAGACATTGTTTCCCACCTATTAAATGCCTTTTTTTTTTTTTTTTGCTTTTTCATATTTCTTTGGCGTCTACTCTTCATCCCAATAAGCCCGTTGACCCTTGTGACCAAACCGGTCAACGACAGAGTCTTAGCATGACTGAGAAGTCTTGCCTGACTCTGCCAGGCCATCATCGCACAAATCAATACCAGTATCCTCTGTGCAAATCCACCAGAGCAGAGCAGAGGCTGATCTATGAAACCACAGTGAAATGTTAAAGACAGCCGACAGCCATGTCAGATCTGACCTGATCTTATCCTTACAAACCTGCAGTCAACTGTGCCTTCCCTACAAACTGCTATTCTTTTTCAAAGACATGTACACTGGTGGTGTCATTGTTTTTTTCTCTTTTCTCTTATGGTTCAATTTCAGGCACTCTTATGGAAGAATAGAATACCTATCAAAAGTACTAAAAACACAAAATATAATGTATTTAATGTTTTAGTAAATTGGCCCAACTGGCTGCGGAGAAGGAAATCTGGGTAGGCTGCTGCGCTGCAAACCGGTCCCAGATGAAACGGGAGATGAATGGATGGCAAATATTTGACTTTGGAGTCACTTAATTAGAGGATATTTATATAGACTGGTTAGAGAACATTAGTGAGCAAACCAAACAAGAAAACTAGGAAGACCAAAGAACACAGAAGACAGGTCTTTTGATGTAATAAGCCTTATGGCTTATTACATAAGGTGGCAATGGGTAACTTTTATATAATATGAGACAGACAGTCTGTGAAAAAAATGAGGTCATCTGCCTGTGGTTCTAATGCTATCCGCAGAAATTAATCGCTCACTTAGAAACAACCAATCAGAGGAGGGGCTTAGCCCTGGCTCTCCTCTACACTGCAGCTCTTTTCTGACATGAATGCTCAGGATAGTTAGCATGATGGCAAATTAATGGTTTTCCTGTGATGGTAAGTTGTTCCTAAACCATTAGCACATTTAGTAGCACGTACACAAGGTTGATTTACAGCAGTAAGGTCCTCCTGCTGGCTCTGATTGGTTATTTCTGATCAGAAACTGGTATTTCTGCAGGCTGCTGTAGGAGAACAGAGAGAGGGCAGAGGAGCTTGATTTTTTTTGAAGATTAGTTGTCTCATACAGTCACAACTTAGTGGCAGTTTTTAGAAGTATGGAAAAAAAAAACATAGTTTATGAAAGCTACATACTACAGCTTTAAGCTTTTCGTTGAGTAAAACAGATTGGCGTTAACAGCATCGTGTTAGCCTGTTATGTAAAGTTCCAGTAAGTAGATGAAAGCGTGTGTTTGTGATGTCTGTAAATATTAGCGAGTCTCTGTATGTTCCCCATTTGCCATTGCTGACTATTGAGAAACCATTTTAGAGCTGGCCATGCTCCGTCTGACCGTCGCTCCTCCTTCTCGTTCAGCTCCCAGCGCCCCCCCTCAGCAGGTAACCGTCCTGACGGTGGGAAACCAGAACAGCACCTCCATCAGCATCTCCTGGGACCCCCCTCCGCCCGACCACCAGAACGGCATCATCCAGGAGTACAAGGTCCGTTTCAAGAAGCCACCGTCATCCATTCCCACCGCAGCCCTACACGACTAAATTAAAATCAACTTCTTCTGTTTTTTTTGCCCTCTCAGATCTGGTGTCTGGGGAACGAGACGCGTTTCCACGTGAACAAGACGGTGGACGCAGCCATCCGCTCCGTGGTGGTGGGCGGGCTGCAGGTGGGCGTGGTGTATCATGTGGAGGTCGCCGCCAGCACCAGTGCAGGAGTGGGAGTGAAGAGTGAACCTCAGTCTATAATCATCGGTGAGATAAATTGATAGAAATCCGTCGCGGCCTTTCGGCGTCCACTTTGTGAGAGAAAGTGATGCTGGAGGGAGCGGGGGGTGGGGAGCAACCAAACAGAAGATATTGTTGAAACGATGTTGTTTGGAAATGCGCTCTGACTGTGATTTATGTGGAGCTCTGGCAGATTTTCTCTGATTTGACCCATAACTGATGACTTGGCCTGCAGCGTGTTCTTATTTCCCCAGTGTCACTCACATAATCCATCTCTGAGAGCAGAACACTGAGCTTGCACTCATAATATAGTTTTTTTTTTTTTTTCGTTTGCTTGTCTTCAGAGGTGCCTGCTCTCAGACGGCTTTGACGGAACAATGCGGATCAGCGTCTTTTCGGCGCGTCGCAGTTTGTGAATAATCCACGTGTTTGTGACCGTAAGAAGTTAGCGCTGTTACAGTGAGGTGCTTTGTGATTCCGGTTGTACCTCGCTGCTAGAAATATTTGTCAAGCCGGCTAGTGGGAGCTGACGTGGAATTGGGGATCAATAGAGACCGTGGCGCTCTGCTCTCATTTCATGCGGTGTGTTGCAGTGGCGGTGGAGTGAATTAGAGGCTGAACAAAGCAAACAGCCTGATCACCTGGGGCTTTGCTGTGAGCTGCTAGACTTTGTCTTTTCCAGTCTGATCATTGTGTTTCATCTCACATCCTTTTTTGCTCTTTATCCAGCTATGACAGTCAGTATCCTCCTCTAAAACTTGACAAAACCTTAGACGAAGCACAGCAACACCAGAATGTCTTGGAAACTTTCGCAATCTTCGAATCAACTCTGACGACTTTATTTATCGCACAGGGACAATTTCAGAGCACATGAATAGTACGAATATACTCAGAAAAGCCTCTCTAAATGTCCTCAATAAACTCTGAACCTTTAGAGGTGCAGAAGAAAAGTATTCCCGGAGCATGATGCAGCCGATACCGTTGTTTAAAGGTGAAGACGATGTGCTTCTGTCAGCTTGCAAGAGAAAAAACCTTAGATTGGTTAACAGACAACATAGGACTTCATCGATAGGAACATTTTTGGCCAATATCAATATCCGATACTAATATTGCTCTTTTGGCCAAAAACTAATATTTACTGATATAACATGTATTTCATTACCTTCTTGACAACTTGAAATAAAACGGCCACATCTCTGACTTCACCACGGCTTTGGTTAAACTCCCCACAATCCTTTGCTCCCTCACTCTCACATGACCACACAAAAACCACATGACCGACCTCCTTCACTGCCTCTCCAGAAACAAATCCCAAAATATTCTCTTATGTCTGGGTCTGTATCTGGAATAACAGAAGCATATGTCCATGTCACTGGATTGAAGACACGAACTATAATACGGTATGAAACATGTTGCAAAAGTAGTTGTAGCTCTTGAGCTTGCGTCGTCGATACAGTGAATTTACTAAGGCTGATGGGAAATGCTTCCTGCTTCCCTTCACATCTTGGCGCTGCTGCGTATTAATCTCGTCTGCTTTGTCTGCATGCCCTCAGGGAAAGAGTTCCGGGACGTGATCATACACGGAAACCGGAACAACAGCATCACGGAACAGATAACGGATGTGGTGAAGCAGCCGGCCTTCATCGCCGGCATCGGAGGCGCCTGCTGGGTCATCCTCATGGGTTTCAGCATCTGGCTCTACTGGAGGAGAAAGAAGAGAAAGGGCCTGAGCAACTATGCAGGTTAGCAACGGCTGGCTGCTCAGGTGCCTGAGCAAAAATGATGGAAAAAAAGTCCTCCACTTCCCTCTCTCTCTCTCTTCCTCTCTCTCTCTGTACTCATTTTTGTATTTTTTTTTTCTTCCTCTCCCTTCAGAGCGAGAATGTTTTATCATTAGATCATTATCCGTCAATACCATAGCCGCTGCTAGCGATATCATCAAGATGGATGCTCTGTTCCGGCTCCGCGGGGAGACAGATGTTAGCTCGGATCGTTTCCGGCAGGCTGCTGTTTTTTTTTTTTTTTTGACAATTCCACCCACAGAGTTATTAGCCAAGGGTGGTGGAGTCGAGGTGCCAGAACGGAGCGGTTGGAGGGTTGGAGCCGCAGCTATAGTCCGGTTCTACGCCCACACGCTGACCCTTACATGTTCATGGTCGATATCCCCAAGCCAGTCCACTTCCTCTGCCAAGTGCAGCGGCTTTCATTACAGAGGTGGAAATAGAAATGAACTCTCTTTGGGGTTTTTTTTTTCTTTCCCTATTAATAGTCAGATATTCAAGAAAAGCACATTTATGGGAATATATTTGCTCAATTTTTCCGGGAAAAAATGTGAACTACAGCAGTGATGTTTGCTGTTTCATCTTCATGTGCTGCATTTTGTGTTTTGTTTTCTGTTTGATTTGTGGGACCTGCTCAGCGGCCCCTGAGCCGGCTGCTTCTCTGGCTGCAGCGGTGCATCTCAGCTCCACTCCATCCTACACACACACACACACACACACACGCAAACGCGCGCCCACGCCCACGCCCACGCCCATGCCCCCTCTCAAAGCACTGCTTTGCTCTGCAGGCTTTTTTAACACACAACTTTTTCTGTCTTCTTGTTTTGCAGTTCAGTCCTTCACCTTCACCCCTGCAGGTACTGTTCATTTGTCCCATCACCTCCCCCTCACCCTAACCTCCTCCCGATCGCAGAGTCATCCTCCTATCCGCTTTTACTTCCCATGCTCGGACTACAACACTCTTGATCATGGCTAATAAAAAAAATTAAACTTGACGCGGGTGGAAACATTTTAACCTGCCAAATAACATTTACAAGTCAGTTTTTGCTATTAGCCATGATTTTTAACCCTGCATACTGAAACTGTTCTCCTTGCCAAGCCTAAAGCTTTTTTTTTTTCTTCTTCTTTTTGTCTGTCTTAGCGATCTGGTTCTGGTTCCTGAGCTTGGTTTCATTCTATCCGTTTTCCTCCTCCTGCTAAAATGTTCCTTTTAGTTTTATTTCCAGTGATTAAATCATGCTGTGCTTTACCTGTCCACATTCCTCTAGTTTCATTTGGACAACTGACTTTTGTTTATTTTTCTTTTTGCTGTAACATCTTTTACACACAGCTTTAGGCTGGACCTTCTCAGATTCCTTGGCTAAAATCTAATCTTAAAGGGTCGGTGTTGTGTATTTTACAGACACATGGTGCCATTTTATAGCGCAATGAAGTAACGATGTTAAGTTTTTTTTTTTTTTCTATCTCTTTTTTTTTTTACTTTTCCATAAACAAGTCAGGAATGAAGAAAAAAAACAAAACACAATACTCGAGATGAAACTAACACACAATTTCACTTTGTTATAAATAAGCATCATCCAAATGTTGAACTGACATCTTGAACAACTTTGATGTTTAAAAACACAAAACCCTGGCCAATGGAAGTAATAAAGAAAATAGAAAAGGAAAATAAAAGTAAAAATGTTCCTAATACCATTAAAATCTTGTTTTTAAAGTTATGGAAATGTATAAATATATATACTTTGTAATTTGATGCTTTGAAGACCACTCCTGTCCCACGCCTTCCCCCCTCAGCTCCTCCAGACTAGTGGCAGCAGTAATTAGCAAAACACCTGGTGGAACTGGAAGTTTGCTGAATTCATTATATGAACTATTCCTCAGTCCAACGGTCCTAAGAAAAGTTAACGGCATAATGAGAAACATTGTTGTCATAACTCGCTGAAAAGGCAAAGTGTCAGAAAGAGCAGGAGCTTCTTAAAGAGACAGAGACCCAACTTCAAGTCGTCAAACTGAGAAGTCAAATTACATTTAAGTTATTTTTGATATATACACGATTTTTATAGTTACTAACAGTTACTATGATTGTGCTGTAAAATGTCACTATGTGCCTGAAACATGCATATTACTGCCCCTTCTAAGTCATTTCTGAACTTTTTAGGGACATCAGATAGAAGTGATGAATGCCACACTTTAGATTTGCAAAATAGTTTGAGAACCATTAAACCTTTTGCTTCCACTTCTGCAGGGGTTAGGGTTACACTATGTTGTGCAGGCCATTACGTAAAATCCTATTGACATTTGTGGCTGCAAATGACAAAAATGGGGATTACTTTGGGACGCCTCACTTTCCCGCCTTAACCTTAAATAGAAACAATTTTGTCAAAGCATGCATGAATATGAATGTGACCTCTACTTAATCTAAAGCATTTACATCAGCACATTATGAAAGATGAATAATCTTTGCAAAAACTGTGCGGTTTTCAATCAGCCTTCTTAAACGGCAAAGAGAAAGCAGGTTATTTAAAAAAAAAAAGAAAAAAGAAAGCTTTTACTGGCAAGCACAATTTAACGTTCAGTTCAGCAGAGATCAAAAGCTGAGACTGCAGGGTGATATTTAGAGCGTGCATCAGAATGTGATCGAGGGGTTTTTCACTGCTGCTCTCTTTCTATTGACAATTAGCTGATGTATCGAGTGTCCTGTCTCAGCGCAGTAAAGCTGTCGGTACATGAGAGGTAAATCACAACACTGGCATGGCACATAGCCAGCAGGAATTAGATTTGATGGAAATTTTATATGCTGATTACACTTCGTCAGCCCCCTCCCCAATGCTGATGCTTATTAAAGGGGATTAATCTGCATTCATATTGGAGAAAGTGCTTATCTAGCCCAGCCTGGACTAGCCGTGTCAGTCTGGCTAACATTAAAATGCTCCTCAGCAGCCAGAATGTGCCAGCCTTCAGATAGAGACTTCAGAAGCTTCCTCAGCCAGCTCCTGTCAATCCTCACCCAGACAACGAAGTTTCCCTAAACACAACTTCTGCCGGTGGAGGAACAAAAGCTCCAGGCTTTGGCTCTGGTTGGATCAAGATGTCTGCCTGTCTCAAAGGTGGCATTTCTATCCGCACAGAGCTGCTGGAGGTAAACAATGAAATGCTAAAAGCAGTACCTTGTCGAAAGTATTCACACCTCTGAAGGTTTTGCTTCACAGGATGAAGCAAAACCTTTGATACCATTAATGTTCAGAGCGCTGTGTTGGAAAAAAAAATATTTCCAAGCACTGTTCAGGTAAAATCACTCAATCAGGTTTATTTATGAATTGTGCACAACTCAGAGAGCTCATCAGACAACCAATAATCAAGCCAGTCTGGATGCAAGGCTCCCAAGCTCACCAAGGTCTGCCAGGCAGAGACAACATGTAAGTTTTTATACAATAATAAGGAAGGAAAAACAACCTTTCAACCTTGTACATGTAACCCAAATAGTTATTTTGGTGAGAGTTCACAAACATTTCATTTGACATGACTGGCAGATGTGACCTTATTGTAATTTTTACCATGACAGCGCCCAAACTAAAGCTGCAGAATGTAGCGTTTATAAAAATAAAAAAAAAAGTTACATATTTGTTAAAACTGTCACTATGTTGTGACAGTAGAATAGGATACAGGTAGTCTGAAAATATCAAGCTCCTCTGCTGCCACTTTGTGGTCCTACTGGCATCTGCAGAAATACACAGCTCAGCCAGAAACAGCCAATCAAAGCAAGGAGGAGGGTCTTAGCGTTGTCAATCAACCTCATGTACGAACTGTAGCTGTGCCAATTGAAATGAGAAACAACATATCGTTACACAAAACTGTTTGTCTACCATCGTCTGTGGCCATGCTAACATAACAATGTCGCTGCTCACAACTTCCAGCCTGGAGCGTCTCAACTACACTACAGCTGGCATGGCCAGCTGAATGCTAAGGCTAGTTAGCATCATGGCAGATAAGCTTTTGGCAGATAAGTTTTTTTTTTTGTAACGGTAAGTTGTTTCTCTACCATTTGCACATTTAGTGGAAGGTTTATAAAAATCATTCTCAGGGCTAAGACCCTCTTTCTGGCTCTGATTGGTTGGACCTTCTCAGATTCCTTGGCAAAAAGTTAATCTGAAAGGATCAGCTTCAGCTGTTTCTGAAGCTTTTGGAAGGAAACCCAAAAGTTTTTTGACCCAAATCATAATTTAAAAGATAAGTATCCCCGATACTGACCAGATGGATATAAACTTTTGAATTCGAAGAAAGTTACAAAAAAGGATTTCTAAACCTGACATTTAGCTAATTGAAATCACATTGATCATTTTAACTAAGCTAACACAAGAACAGTTTGGTTTGAATTAACATCAGACGGATAAAAATGTGTCTTTTCTTCAGTATATGTAAATATCTGGTTTCAACTGTCAGTAATGCATATTTTAGCCATTCTTCTTTGCAGAATAGCTTAAACTCTGTCAGATTGGATTAAGAGTGTCTGAACAACAACTTTCAAGTCTTGCCTAAGATTTTCAGTTAGATTCCATCGTTGCATGGTTTTGTATTTTTAGTATCAATGTCTTGATGGAACCTCTGTCCTCATCTCGATTCTTTTGCAGCTCAAAATACCCCACATACATCACACTTTCACATTTTAATTTGCAAAACAATTTAGCTCTAATTTGTTTCGGTTTGCATGAAATCTCCAAAAGCCCATTGACTTCTTCTGCAAGGTACTGAGAAGGTTGAAGGAGTTCTGATAGGGATTCACTGTTTTAGCGACTCCCGTCTACAGACTTCTCATCTGTTTTGGGAGTTCCTCCTGGCTCTCGTCATTGCTAGCCCGAGCTTGTTCTGGAATCAACTTGAATGAAACTGGAAAAAAAAAAAAAAAAAAAAAGAGGAAGAATGTCAAGCGTTCTTCTCTTTAATCTCCATCTGTGGAGCAAATGAGCCAAATTACTAACAGCTTTCCTTCCTCTCTCTCTCTCTCTCCCCTCTCTTTAGTGAAGCAGTTCTCTGATATCTTTCCTTTTTTCTCATTGGAATGAGGTGAATTCCATAAACCCGACGGTTTTCGCTTCAATCCATTGACGTTATAAAAGCTTAGAACTTTCCCTGCTGCTTTGTCATCATGAGGATGCCTCAATTTCTGAGTTTTACAAGCCAGAGGGGGAGTTCTTCCTTTTATCTTTGCATTTTGTTCCTGGATCAGACCACATGCATGGCTTCTGTGGATTCCTGCTAGCCACATGACCGGTGTCTCAGATAAAAAATAAAAAAAAACTCAAAGTGATTAATGAGCCCTCTGCCTTTTCTAATCTTTTTTTTTTTTTGAGTTTAATCACAAATCTGATAGTGACTCGGCAGCAAAATCAAAGCAATGAAATGAGTTTTGCTTCTCATCTGGCACCTTGTCCTTGAAGAGCACATGACATCTTGATTTATGTAAATCGAAGCGATATGCAGGCTGAAAAGAAAAAGGAACCAAAGACGTCGCCCACAGAGGGACAACCGAAACCCCTGGTGATCCATTAACAATACAAAACAAAAAGGATGAGCTCTTTGCTGCTGAAGCACAAGGGCAAACTGGACCGGACCAGTGAGATAGAGGGCATCGTCTTATTTGTAGTGGTGCAAAACTCTGAACTTTTTCATACGTCTTAGTGTTATAAATATATACTGGAATGTCTTCTTGGGTTCTTTGTGACTGACCAAAATGACGCATTTCCTTCAATATTTTCGACTGATTATTTGCCAAGTTTGGAGTGCATTTATATTCTACCTGCTTCACTTCAAAATTAAAGAGCTGTCTAGCCATCCTAGTGCCAAACTTTGTAGCGGAAAGAAAAGCTTTTGTCAAAATTGGCGCGTGTTCCATTAAGCGAATTTGTTTTCAAATGTCAAATTGCGCAAATCTATGGCTTCCAAAGAGCAGGGACGACTTTGTGGTGTCTTTAAAGCCATGTTTGTATCGCCCATAAACATAATGCTTTTTCTCTTTGTCCTCTTTCTTTCCTTTTTCCTGCCTTTAGTGACGTTCCAAAGAGTCGACGGCGGTCTGATGAGCAATGGAAGGTGAGTACTGCCGCCAAAATAAAAGCGTCTGTTCTCGAATCCTCTGGCTCACACAATCTTTCCTCCGGAGTCACGCATGAACTCCACGGCAACCGCTCCCGATTCTAACGCTGATAAATGACTGATGGCTTCCAAAGATTACCAATACCCGTTCTAATGTCTACCGCACAGGCCTGCCTCTGCCCCCTCCCCCCCAAATATACATCCCTACCACATCTTCATTTATGCATCGATAGATATACTCATAAATCTCCTCAGCAGAATTAACAGAAACAATTTAAGCAGAGAGAGGCTTTTATTTTGTCATTTATCTTCCGCCTGCTGGCTACGGGTAACCCCAAAGCCCTCTGGAGTGATAAATTTCCCTGTCACCTTGCGTGGGCGGCTGGGATCTGAGCACATGTAATAATGTAAAAATAATTACCCAGGGGAGAGGTGTGTGTGTGGATATGGGTGTGTGTGGACATCTCCATGCAGCCCTGCTCCGTTTCAGTGCGTGTTAGTGGAATGGGACGAACTGCAGTGAGCAGGGCGCGTCTCGGTGGCACCGGTCGTCCTCTGTGGGGATTCATGGGACTCCCTGGAGGATCCCAGGTTTCTGCTTATCACATCTGGCCCCGGACAAACCAGCTCATCTCCAATGCTCACTGAAACATCGTGACTAAATGTGACCCCGCTTGTCTTTCCTCTGCTGGGAGGATGTTCATCCCGTAATCTGGCATCAGCGGGTTTTTTTTATTTTTTATATCTCCTGCATCAATGCAGTAAAAGGGTGATTTTCACCCAATCGCAGTTCTGCGTGCTGCCAGCAATCCCTTAATGAATTAGCCACACCACTTGCTTGTCATGCCGCTTCTCATCTACTTTCTGCTGTTATGTTTTTCTTTAAATTTTCCACATAAGCGGTTCCAATTCTCACTCCGTGTCTGTAATACTTTCTTTTTTTGGGGGGGTGGAAGGGGCTCTTTAGAAATCTTTTGTCAGCAGCTCCGAACGCCACAATTTTCTCGAGATGCACCAATCAATGCACCAGAAATTCTGAGTTGCACAATTTTCCGTTGATTGACTGTGATCAGTGATCAGCAGGCCAAACGCCGCAAAATCAACTTCTCCTGCTTTTTATTAAATCCTAAAATATCCCGCCATGTTCCCTCTGTAAATGGAAATTTCAGTTATAAGACCTATAATAGAGTTATTTTTATTTTAAATATAAAAATGATGACTGACTGAAGATGTGTTGCCATGGCTGCTTTTCCTCGAACAGTGGCACTGCTAAGGTTTTAAGGTAGCCCATGTTGGGTATAACGTCGCAAGCAGTTCCATACTACTACTGCTTTATTTATAAATCACTTTACAACAACAACATCTGTGACAAAGAGCTGTACAGATAAAATGAAAGAACATTTACAAGTTGGAAAGGACAAGAGAGAAAAAAAAGACAACGATGAAAACAAAACACTTATACAAACAAAAGTCTCAAAGTGTGTTAAAAGCCAAGAGTCTTAAGAAAAGTTTACAATAAAGGGCAGTCCTAATTTGCCATTTTCATCATTTTGGTGCATCAGCACTAACAGTTCTGTCTCTGAGCTTCAGTGACGATTAAAGCAGGTGTTGGTATTTTTGGCGTTGTGAGCAGGTTCCACCTCCTCCTGAAAAAGAACAGCAGCATCTCCATAGCGAAGCAGAGAAGAAAAAACATACAGTGCTGTAGAATCTTCTGTTAGACATCTTTGGACTCGATAAGATGCAGAGCACCAACACCAGCAGGTGACGCGACCCCTCAGCTCATCACAGGCTGTGGAAACGCCACCCTGAACTTCAAACTGCCTCTCCCACCTTGATTTTCAAATAAAAGCCAAAATATACTTTTATATGTAAGGAGGACTTTGGACCTTCTGTCTTGTTGTGGAGTACATTAACACACGTAATGCTGGCTCTTGAAGCGCCGGCTCCAGCTGCACTCCACGTGTTTTGACTAAACCCTGCTTCACTATTGTCCTACTCAAGACGACAGTTGCCGTAATTTCCAGACTATAACCTGCTAATTTTTTTCAACACATTTTGAACACTGCGATGCGAGTAGTATGAGGCTTTTCATCAGCTGGACTGCTGCATGATGAGGAGGACAGACCAGCTAAAGAGTGAGAAGAAAGTTTCACTGAAACAACAAAAAAGGAGCAACTAAGGAAAGGTGTGTGAGGTCAGGGATGATACTGTTGGAGGACACGCACAAAAACCATCACCGGCCCTAAACCAACACAAACACATGCCTAAAAAACATCATTCTCACAACGTCCCCCTTTGTTCGCTGCTTAGCTGAAAAGAACCAGCCAGCAAATAAACAAAAGTAAACATTTTACATTTTTACATTTTATTTATTTATTTTGGATGTACACCCACCCCCAAAAACACGCTGATGTACACACAGGACGTTATGACACTAAAGACAAGTTTTATTAATGTTTTTTTCCCCACATTTTGTTGATAATATAAGCGAAAAAAAAACAAACAGTCAAATAATTGTGATAAAACATTTATTTTAAAAAACTCAAGGTCAAGGACACCTTTGCCTTTTGACAAGTGTGGAATATATGTTTATTATTTTCTCTTCAAAGTTAGTGTTGTGCCTTATATTTTGCTGCTCTCAATAGTGGAGAAATTACAGTATCTCCGCTGCTGGTGCACATTTCTTGACACACATTTGTGAACGGCTTCTTTAGCGATGATTTTTTTTGTGAATTTTCTTGCATTAAATATGTTTGGGTTTTTTTGTTTTGTTTTACTGCTATTATGTAACATTATGTAATAGTCCTACTTTTAAGATATTATTTATTTTTTTTTTTTTTACAGAGATGCGTCAGTCTGTTCTTTATTGCGTTAAAGAGGATCATTTTGTAATCTCAAATTTTTTGATTTGGTTTCAAAACTGCTACTGTAATCCTCCGCACTGAACCTGCTGCCATCTTTTCTCTTGTATGCATTACATTTTGCCGAAGAAAAATACTTTGATCAATCTTCATATGAATTGATAGTGACCATCACCAGCCTGGGTTGATGCGTCTTGGACCTCGCCGTCGAGCCTTTGGTCTGCCTCTGTTAGCCACTCTGATGCCATCACATCCCACATGTCAACTCTCCCATCTGTCCCGAAAGTGAATCTGTGAACCTGGTGGTATTGGGCAAAAATAATAATAACAATAATAATAATAATTTGTTGCATGTAATCTTTATTGCATTAATTAGACAACGGCAAATGAAGCCACATCTGTTTCCATTTTCTCACTGGTTCGAGCCAAATTGCCCTGACTGAACAATTATACTTAATCGATCACAAAATAAATGATTCATGGAAGATGAATAGTCTGCAGATTGTAGAGACCTGAACAATTTGGCTTTGGCTGCTCAGTTCAAATTGATAAAAAGCTGATAAGGGTTCCTTAACCCCCACCCCTGCCAATAGGGAGATAGTAATTAGGAGCTAGTAATAACTTCCTATCTCCACGCTGATCAATGTTTTAGCAGAGCAGATTCACTCCTTTTGGCAGAGCGATGCGTGCTGAGGGAACAGGTTTTAATAAATCCGTTGCCATAGAGATTCCTATTCATCCCAGGATCCGAAACCTAAATGAGATCATCTTCTCAGAGGGTTAATCCACAAAGTAATCTGTGTTTCCCATTGTGTTTAGATAACATCTGTACTTTAAATTCAAGTTTAATCAACTGGTCTGCCGAACCATAAACAACAGATTTATACAGTCGGTTCGGAATGAATCTGCCTTGCTCGGCGTATTTATCGGGAGCTCGGCGTCAGCCGGGTTCGACTCTATTTATGGATCCACTCTCGCTCGTCGCAAGTTATTGAAATGTTTGGGAAGGAGGAAGGATTGTTGCTCCAAGTCGAATTTCATCTCCCAAGGTTGCCATCCGTCCTCGGGTTGGACGGGGATTCAAAGTTAAACGTCAACATTTCATCAGCCGGATGTCCCCGAAACCTTTCCAATCCCCCCTACACACACTCACACGCCCACGCACACACACACCTTTAACAAATACCCTCGGTAGAGATCAGTCTTATTGTAATTATGCTTTGCCGAAAACCACCGCGTGACAAATGCAAGGACAATACAGCAGTTTGCACGTCTGCTCCTTCCTTTCCAAGTACTACTTAGAAGAACAAACAATGCCTTTTTTTTTTCTTCTTCTTCTTCTTCTTCTTCTTTTGCAGCGTGAAAGATTTTAAAATATACAAAAGACAGAATGGGGATGTGTAGATGTGTAGTGGAACAATAAAAGGAAAATGGGGTTAGGAAAATATGGTATGGTAAGAAAGAATGATGGCAGTGGTGGAACATGGCAGCCAGAAACAGAGGTGGAAGTACAGGGAGAGATGTATTACCCTATAAAAGTGCATGTGTCTGATGCACAACCATCAATTTGAATGACTTGTCTCCCCCGAGGGCCTGCTTTGGCATTCAGGAGCCACAGCGAGGGCTCTTAGCCCGCCGCCAGGACTGTAGTTCATTTGAACTCCTCCCTTTTGCTGAACAGCTTTTCTCATTAGAACCGGTAGCTGAGACGGAGAGCGACTGCAGCACACCCATTACCTGGCCTTGTCCTCGGGGTTTGACTCTCTCATAGTCTCTGGGAGCCAACCCATCACCCTGCTGGAGCTCAGACAATGAGCCCCGCCGTCAGGCTGCCAGCTCTGATGCTAACTGTGTCGCAAAGCTTCGCTGGTCGCGCATTCCATAATGGGCTTCAAATAAAGCTACAAGTACAGAAGGAAGATGTTTATATTTCAAATATTTTCTGGACTTTTTTTTTTTTTTTTTTTTTTAACTATTTTAGCCCATTAATATGTTTTGATCCAAGACACTCCATTGTAGCTTTGTCCTGCTGGAAGGTGAACTTCTCTACAAGTCTCCTGCCTCCTCTAAAAGACAATTTTATTTTAAGAGATGCACGACGTTTAACTCCGTCGACCTTCTCTTACAGATTTTACTGTTCTAATCCATCCATCCATCCATCCATCCATTTTCTTCCACCCTTGTCCCTTGTGTCGTCGGGAGGTTCTTCTGTAACAAACCTCTAGGACAGTCGTGGGTAATCCTGGTGCTCGAGGGCCGGTGACCTGCAACTCTTGAATGTCTCCCTGGTCCAACACAGCTAAATCAAATCGCTGAATCACCTCCAAAGTGCAGTCAAGTTCTCCAGAGGTCCTGCTAATGACCTCATTATTTGACTCAGATGTGTTGAAGTAGAGATACATCTAAAAGTTGCAGGAGACCGGCCCCCGAGGCCTGGAGTTGCCCACTCCTGCTCTTGGGCCTTCACTAAACAAACGTCTGTATGCTGACATTAATCTGGACTCAAGTAAGAACCATTTGATAAACAAATGACCTTTGAAGGCAATTATTGGTCAGAAAGTAAAGAGGATTGCACACAATATGTGTTTTTTAAGTGCAAAATGTTGAAAGCCTTGCTTTTTCCCTTGACAAGTGTTCAGTACTTTAAAATCCTGTTAAAATACACTGTAGGTTGGGGTTTCACACATTTTGTTAGTATTTCACCGACTTACTCAACGTGTCCAAATGAACATAATCAACAAAGACATTTAGGTGCCTCCTCTCGTACACCTTGACCCGTGTTGTCAACGGTAACAATCCTCAGAAGTTATTGTCCAGAACAGCATCCCTAATGGCCTCCCAGCAGTCACCCGTGACGAGGTAAAGTCTTGATGGACTGTTACAGTCCAACACGGCGCCTGTTAAAGTGAACGGTCCACTCCTACGTTCTGGTTCCCACCACAACGCCGCGATGCCACCAGGCCATCAGTCCCCTTCAAACTCTGTGGACATCTCAACTCTGGAGTAATGAGAAGACACAGCAGGATGGGTTAGGTTTATGATATACGTCACTGCCATTATGTGCTCCTGCACATGTGTGTAAAAGGCAAAAGTGGGTATTAATGTATGTATCCACTGTGTGCTTTTGCACAAATAGCTGAATGAATGTGACAAAGGCACAGCGGGAGAAAAGGAAGCAAACAGCTTTGCTCGCCTGAAGGGATTCCAACTTTCTGTAACCAGAAATGTAGCAGAATGCTGTTTCCCCTTAGAAGGGTTTCCTTTGGTTCACAGGCTTATCTCACAGAAACATGTATTATTTGGCAAAAAGTAACAATTAAACTAGTGCTGTTGATATATGAATAAATTCAATCAGATTAATCACACTCTACTATTGTGGTCATTCACTATGATGAACTTTGCAAGCCCACATGTTAATATGCACGTTTTCACGAAATGTTTTTTTCTTAAAACAGTGTTTTATTGTGCCAAATGAAACGTGTTTGAAGATTCTGCTTTTCAGGGTTTCACATTCAGATGACGACGTATTACAGCGTAAAGGAAGAGTAACATTTCTGTGTACATTTTCGAGAAAAAACATGACGACAAGAAAAGTTTGAAAAGTCAAAAAATTGTAAGAAAAAACTCAGACATTTTGAGGTTAATCTCATTTTAAGTTTCTTCTCAAAGGTTTCTGAGCTTAATCTCAATTTTTTTTTTCTAGCAAACTCAGAAAATTCTAACTTTTTTCTAAAACAAATTCTGAAATTAAACTCAAGATTTTTCAGTTTTTTAATAGCACATTTTTGACTTTTCAAACTCAAAAATGTCCTTTTTGTCTAGAAAATTTCAGAGTTTTGGTGGAAATTTATTCCCGTTTTTTCATGTACCACGGCCCTGATACGTCATCATATATTCAGGACATTTTATTTCAACCACTTTAGAAACATCATTTATAAACTGCTTTGGTGGCAGGATAACTCATTGTTGCAAAATACATACTACCTGGTTTTTTTAATAGTGAAATTTGCCACTGATGCTCCTCGCTTTAAACTTTTTCGATTATTGCGAGCTTCAACTTATGTTTAAGCTCGTCCTATGTCCTAATAAAAATGTCCTATATTTTATTTTTTCCAACTCCAGAAACCTTATGAAAACATATTATGAACGTTGTGTTTCAACCTTTTGTTTTCCTCCAGCCGTCCAGGCCTGCTGAACGCCAGCGACCCGGGCTACCCCTGGTTAGCCGACTCCTGGCCGGCAACCAGCCTGCCCGTCAACAGCAGCTCCGGAGGACCAAACGACTTGACTAAATTTGGTCGAGGAGGTGAGTGCGCTGCAAATACTTCAAAACTAAAACAGATGAACGTCTGCCTTCCTCTGTGTTCAAACTGAGCCCTTGTTGTTTACCATGAACATGTACGCATATAAAATGCACACGTTGGCGCATATTTCATACGAATCCGGACATATTTATATTTCACAGTAGGCGGCGGCTCAAGCATTAACAGCAGGGGGACTCTGCTGTCACCAGGCTGAGTGATGGCAGCTAGTCCAGCTTGGTGTCATTGGCCATACTTCAGCGTAGGGGAATGTGAAGGGGAGAAGCAGGCGGGGGATGGATGTTTGAAAGGATGGTCTTGAGCAGTGAGTCGTGAAGGACAGACGCAGCTTGACTGGCACAGATGTGGACACTTCCGCCGTGGCTTTACATCATCTCCCCTTCACTGGGCATGCAAACCGCGTGGTTTCTGTTTCCCTGACTCTCTCTTCATCTGGTGCAGCAGGCACAGGCATGCTAAACATGGCCGTTACTCCTTATGTGTGGGAACAGAAAAGGGAGGGTTTGGAGATATCCAGAGGATACCAGGGGTCAAAACACATCTCTTCATCCTGAGAGTGAAGAGGTGGGGGACATTACAACCAGCTTCATTTTATTCATCTGAGCCTTTAAGTGCATTTCCTCTGTCTGTCTGTAATGTTGGGTGTGTTTTTGTTATTTGGTCTTGAATTTGACTGATTTGGGTGTTTTACACCAGATGTTGAAAAATAATTAAAGAATTCTGAAATAACTTGCAGTTTAGCTTGCTAACTGTTAGCATGTGCCTTCTCATCTTCCTTCAGTTCTCTGTCTCAGATTTCTCCAACTGACCTTGATTCCTCTGGTAGAATTTCAACCGGGCCAATCAGCAGGCAGAAGAACAAGTTGTGATTGATGACGTCAATTGTTTTTGCGCTGGTAGTGATGTAGTCTCCCTGTAGTTTTAGTTTTAGGGAGTGAACGAAGCTGTTTGTCTGTGTTGGCCACACCTACAATTACTGAAAAACATCAAGAGCCATCTTGTTCAGCCCGCCACTTCTGTCTCTGCAGTGGAGGATGGTTGTTTACAGTGCGGGCAATTTCCAGTAGGCTTCATAGTATCAAATTGTGTTATATGTGTGTCGTAGCCAAACATTAGTGATTGGGTAAAATTTAAAACTCTCCAAAATCTAAATATTTCAAAGCAGGTGATGCTTTAGTTTAACTTTAGTGACTTTAGTGTTATCAGCCAATGTTCTCCCTCCGTAATGTCCTTTAATAAGAAAATTAAGCATAAAATTTGACACAGTTTCAGCTATAGCTTTTTTTTTTTGTTAGCTATTGCTAAGAAGTCGTTGAAATAATAGATATTCCACCTGATAAAATGAGAACAAGAGAAAAATCATTTGATTTTTCAAAATATTTTCTGTTCTTCATCTTACTTTAAAAAAATCTTCAAGGCAGCATATCCAGTCAGCATACGGGTTAACCCTGAATTAGCTCCCTCTTCTTCTCTTTACCAGATCTCCCCACTGGACAGGGAGATAAAACGGGCACCATGCTGTCCGACGGAGCCATCTACAGCAGCATAGACTTCACCACCAAGGCTAACTATAACAGTCCCGGTCAAACATCCCAAGCCAATCCTTACGCCACCACTCAAATCCTCCACTCCAGCAGCATCCATGAGCTGGCCGTGGATCTGCCAGACGCCCAGTGGAAGGCTTCACTTCAAGCTAAGCAGGAAATGGCAAACCTGGGCTACTCCCTGCCTGACAAGAACTCCTGCAACAACAGTGAGTCAAAGATCCCTCTCACACCTGGTTACATCAAGCTTTGTTCTTGTGTTTAGCATTTCAGATTTTATTTCTTCTAAGACTTTAATATAGACACATTGTAATGTGACATCATGTGCGCAAGATCCCACAAACTAGCCCCCTGCTAGAGGGGATGATGACCACTAATAGCTTGAGCTGTCAGGTTATCAACTTTATGCACAAAATCTTAAATGTACGCATGATATATGAAAGAAAAAGGGGATGCAGTCCTTTGCTACTGATTGACAGCACAAGAAAAACTAGATAACAAAAACTTTTTTCTGAGGAAAAAGTTTTTAATTAAGATAAAAATTAGCTAGGGAGAGGGAAGTTGGTGGAGGGAAGTGGGTCAGTTTTGCTAGCTTGACTTTGACTAACTTAACATATAGATGTGTTGTGGAATTTGGTGTGTTTAGGTTCAGTAAAAAAAAAAACACCAACTCTGACAGCTCATCAGTAGAACAGGTGTTTAAATCCACCTCTATGTTTAGATATCACTTATTAATAATGGTAAAATGAACATCAAGCCTGAAAACGTGATACTGTAACAGGCTGAATGATTTGTTCTTTGTGTGGGATGTTTCTAGTGTCGAATCCTGACACATTAGTTGAGCTGTGGTCAGTCAGTTGTGATTGGCAACAAGTCTGTGTGTGGCAAAGTCAACACAGAGTGAGAAAGGGGAAGAATGCTAGTGATTTTGAGTTGTTTTTCTGTGTGATTTGTCCCTTTGATGTGGCGCACTGCACTGGATTAATACCATCACCATCTCCAGGTTTCATTTCGTTACTTTTCTACTGCAGTAGACTTTTGGTGCAGCCGTAGATGGCAAGTAAAAGGATTGTCCTTTTGCCCTCCAGCATTGTGCCCATGCACAAAATTTCTGTATGTAAACAATAACATGCAACGTGTCTATATCTGGCCCTCAAAGTTCTCTCTTTTATCAGGGAAGTTGAACTCGAGTTTGTTCTGTTGTAAAAGCACAACCTATTTGGTGCTTAATCTTCAACTCCACCAAAAGTCTGAGAATTCCTTCTAACCTCACTGTGGTGGAAAGTGGATGTCTTTAAAAGTTTATTTGTAGTTATTTTCTAGCAGTCATCATATTGGTTTCTGTGGTTGAGGTTAGATAAACCCCCATGAAAGAGCTACACAGCTGAGCTATCCATTAATTTCCTGCAGAGTTTTCATAGCGAGCCTACTCCTCCCTTAGCTTTAGCATAATTGCCAATCTGTTTTATATTTCCTAATATTGAAGAAAATCATCTAAGATCATTACCATGAATTTGAGATGGGATTTTTTTTTTAAATTATACTTTAATGGCTCTATTTTAATACATATTTATAATCTAATTTTCTAGCACTCTAAAATCAATTCATTTTATTTTATTTTTTTTCTACTTTGTCCCCTCTTTTAATGAATCTTGTGATAAAATGTGATTATATCTTTCTGAATATTGAAGCATAATCTCCACTGCTGACTCTCTGATCCCATTCCAAGACTATTGTAAAGTACAATAGTCAGGGGAGAAAATGAGAGCCACATTTTTCAAATTATTTATGTATATATTTATCAAAAAAGGAAAGTCTGACTTTCCCAGTGAATGTGTTGTCTGTTGCTCTTAAGACACTGAACTGTGAATTCCACGTGTTGATGCTGTTTCCTGAATTGGTCCTGCTTGCTTTTGTTGCTCTAACTGCATGTTGTTGCATGTGCTTGTGCTAACTGCCAGTCACCTGACGCCACTGTGATTTTTGCCCTCTAACCTCCACTGTAGCCCTCCTTTTCATTCCCGACTACCGATTGGCCGACGGATTGTCTAATAGAATCCCACACAACCAATCACAAGATTTCAGCACCACCAGCTCTCACAACAGCTCAGAGCGAAGCGGCAGTCTCTCAGGTTGGTTCACGCAGCAGAGAGTGAAAGCAGTCTGGGACGCTTTGTTCCCCAGCCCATCTTTATGATTGACCCATGTCTTAATTGCTTTATTGATCTGTTATTTGCATGTGCAGATGGCATTTTCATAAACACGTTCCCTCCTCCCCTCACTGAAGGCGCTTTGCTCAGTCAGCTGCCTGACTGACTGACCCGTGTTTCCACTTCTTTGTACCTTTTTGGAACAATTCCTATTTTATTTCTACAGGAAAAAAGGGCTTTTGTGTGTATACAAGTGCATTTTAATGAATGGAATCATTTTTTGAGTGATTCCATTCAATAAGTAAAACATAATTTTGAAAATACAAAGCTATTTTGATTAGTAAAACACCCAGTTAATAAAAACTCAGACTCCACCAGTTTGAGTTTTCTAATTTACAGTAATTTTTTAATTTACTGAGTTGGTGTCACTGTGCCTGACTGGCCAGTAAACTGGCCTAACCTCAACCCCATAGAGGTTTGGCTTTGAGGCGGGGTTTACGTTTAGGTCAGGGGTTGAGGCTTGGAGGAAAAATGAGAAACTCCACACCAACTGAAACACATCCGCTGGACGCCAACATTAAAGCAACCTGGGTGTTTTTACTGGGTCTCTACAGGTTTCACCAACTGAAATTTACGATTCTTTAGGAACTTTTTTAAGACCATCATTACCAAATTGATGCATAAAAATATTTATATGTGCATGTGTGTGTGTTTGAACTTCACTAAACCTCCAACTTTATAGTTTTGTCGTACCAAATGCAGCACCGCTGACCGTCTTCTGGGGAGCTTTAGCCACCCCAAGGGAGCAAAACTGAACCTTTCTGAGGTCTTTGTTTGGCTCTTAGTAGCAGCTCTGTGCTATTCCCACTGCATATGGCTCTTTACAGTCTTAATCCTTTTTTTTCACAGACAGAACATAGCATCATATGAGTTAGCAACAAATGTGAGCCAGAGGTGAAGACGTCGACCAGGCAACTGGCAATAAATTCACACTTACTCAGGACGTAAACAAGCTAGCTAAGGTGTGTTAGTAGCTTGCTACTGGTAGCCTCAACCTCAACTGCCTCGAGTCACAGAGCGAGCGTAATAAAGATGTCTGTGTGTGACTCAAACTTTTGCCTGACAGAAAAATCCAAGTGAGAAATAAAAACTACAAGATTAAATAGTCGCAACACAAGTTAAGACCTGCAATGTTTTAACACTGGTTGAATGGCTCTATGCCACACCTCAGAGACTAAAGGAGTCTCAGACAGACATTAAAATAACTTTTCATAATTCTCATATAACTCAAATTTGATGAGAAACCAAATTTGGGCTTTTCATTAGCGCTTAGCCATAAGTAAATTTGTTTTTAAATATTTTACTCTGTTTCGTTTTTTATTTAAAATATTGAAGTAAACAAACTTTTCGATGATTTTCTAATTTACTGAGTTGCACATTAAGCGCAGTGATGAGGGACGTCTGTTAAGACTATCAGAGCACAAAGAAGAGGAAGCAGAACATGGCTGACAGGAGTCGAGGCTGAGGGAGTTTTCAGACGGAGTGGACTGTATCCACACGTGCACACGCAGACACCATTAGAGATGCTTGGCTGGCTAAAGTGGCAAAAATACCTCCCTTTTCCCTCATCCCCTAATGGTGGCCGACTACACTAAAACCCATGTTCAGAGAATTACAATGTCATTTATAGGACACCCAGGCAGCCCTCATGCCTGCCTCCCTTCCTCTCTCCTCTTTTATCTAGTTACAAGCCACTGCGTTAACTGCTCTCTAATTCAATGCTGTGCGCACAGTGAGGCAGAGTGAAGGATCTGAAGTGGCCATGCCTTACAGGCAGATTCTTCCTATAGACATCCAGCCTGTTGGGTGGGGTACTCCAGTCTGGCTTTGGTCTGTATTATAATTGATTCTGAATGAACAAAAGTGGTGAAAATATTTTAGATTTAATGACATTTTTGCAGAAAATGTAAAGTGTCACTGGAAAAATAGCAAAAGAAGTATGAGTTGTATTCATATCAATAACTTCTCCTTTTTTGTTAATTAGAAGATAGTTCTGAAGCCCCAGCAACATTAGTGATATCTTTTAAAGTCTTTTTTCTCCATTTTTGAAATAAAGCTGCACCTACATGAGCAGTGCGATTCTAAACAAAAAAGCTGTGATACCTATGCCCCGCCTGAAGGTGGCAATAGTAGTACCATCAACATTCAAACAAAGAAGATGCTCCAGGAACATGGCAAAACTTATCTTGTTTCTAGTGTTGGTCTGGTAATTTTTAACTTTAGGTAACAATTTGAAGCGGTGAGGACAAAATAAACATACGAAGAAAATTAAAGTGGCTTCAGTAACGTTGTGGTTTTCAGATACTGTTGGCTAATTCCCTTTCCGCTATTTGTTTGGAGTTTTTGTTGCTTTGTTTAAGACTTGCCCACTGTTTTCAAATACAAAATGACCTAAACCACAAAGCACATGGGGGGTGGACGAACGTATATTTTGAAGTAAGATTGCAGCTATCTTCAAAGAAACATTTTAAAATGTAGCAATGTGTTGCTTCAAAATGCTGGGATGAGTTAGCAGGGGGATAAACTGACTTCAGCCTCTTTTTCGTGGTATTGTGATTTTGGGCATACACGATCTGGGTCTCTTTACCGTTGTGTCTAATCATTTCTAAATATCTTCACCACAAATATTACTAAGTAATTCCCCTTTGCAGGTTTTAAAAATATTTTCTCTTAATATAAACTTGGAGATTAACTGCAAATTTAACATAAAATCCAGATTTTGTAGAATATCTGTGAGTGTAAATACAGCCTGGTGCAAAGTATAAAAACCAATAAAATGAATAACTTATTTTACTTTATTTACTTGATTTTATTGTTTCCAAACTCCCCAAGTAAAAAAAAAGGGAATAAAACGTCTTAATCAGCAGGCTGCAGAGGTACTGGCGCAATTTAACACCCAGAAAGAACATCTTTTATGATGTTTTTACTTTTAATGAATTGAATCCTGAAGGTTGTTGCTAACAAAAACAGACTCCTGTATTTTTCTGACAAATGGCTTCGAAATGCCTCCAGAGATATGAAAGGATTAGAATATAAACAAGGACTAACAACTTTGCTTAGTGTTGCAGTGATTATTTTTGCTTGTACATCTAAATGGAAGCTTATGCTACCAACTCAAATGACTTCATTCAACCTTAATTGTTTAGTAACATGGAACAATGCTCAGAGTTTCAGCTTAAGATAAATTTCCACCAACGTTAAGTCAGCATTTGAAGGAGGAAGGTGTGTGTGTGTGTGTGTGTGGGGCGGCGGGAGGGAGGAGTGTAAGTTATAGTGCTTCGCTCCCCCTCCAAGGAGATGGAAGGAATAATGAATGTCAGGGCTGAAGGAGGGAAGAAGGATGAAAAGGAACAGAAATAGAGCGGCTTTCATGACAGCGTGGATCTCCACTGGGGACAGGAATCTGCTCATTAAAACCTTTCTTAGTGTAGAGGAGAAGAGGTAACCTGTGTTTTCTGGAGCTGTTAGAGACCCTGAAGACTCTCTGCTGACCCAAACACTCACCCCGCCTGCTTCTGAACATTCAGTCCATGCTCACCTGAGGACCACGGTTGTGTTTGAGACGCTGAGTTCAGGCACTTCTTTTATATAAGGCACATCTCCTCATTAGTTACCATGTATTTTATCAAAGCTAGTACATATATATATATATATATATATATTCCCAACTCATATAGAAGTGGAAAAATTTAGCGGCACCCCGGTAAATATTTTCTAATTAAAATTGAAAATTGTTAGAAGATCCAATCTTCAGTTAATCATTGGAAAATTTCTTAAGACTGGAGCATGATTTGACTGTTTCTCTTTGAACAATCCTTTGAACTGTTCAGAGTCCAGGGTCCTCACTTTTCTTCATCTCACCTCATCGACTTTCTATAGGAGTTAGGTCAATGAACTGAGATAACTCTAAAGAAAAGGAAACTGTCTTTTTAATCATGTCTCTTGAGTTTACCAAAGGCTTTGGACTATAAACGTGTTGAAAGACAGACGATGCATTTTCAGTTTCCTGACAAAGTCCACCAGATTTGTTTATAGTTCTTGACAGTAGGGACCCTAACAAGGTTCCAGGAGTCTTTGTAACACAGGCAGATGTTCCTCCATACTAAACAGTAGAATTAATCCGTCTCCTCATTACTAAACCCACCTTTGTTTGTTGAGAACCTCAACCCTGGTCTCCTCTGAACAAAGAGCAGTTTCAGCTAATATAAAGTTTACATATTTACATTTGTGACATAACAAAAAATTTTTTTACTGTTCTGGCATCACTCCTAGATAAAATGTTAGGCTCTAGATGGAATCTAATTATAGTAATAAAAATTAGGTGACCCTAATATGAGAGCCTAAACATTTGCATAGATTATGAGTCTTCCAGGACTTGACAATCTGCTTAAACAGAAGGGCACTGGACCTCTTCTTTCAATTTTTACCTGGTGTGGTTCCCTTTGAAAAACCTGTTACCCTCCATGCTTGTGATTGCGCTGAAGAAAAAGATGCAAAAACATCCAAAGAAAACACGGGAGGGGAAACTTCCTTCTTCACAAAATGTAAACAAATATGTAGGATTTCTTTTCTGTCTTTGGTAAATGTGCCAAACGCTTTCCAGCAAATCTCTTAGCATGAGCAGAAGATGAAGCAGAAGATCACGGAGGATGTAGTTTTCACACAGAGGCACTGTAGTCCTTTTCTTCCGCTCCACTTCGCATTCAAACCGCACCAGGGTTCACTTCAACTGAGCAGAGACGTAGGTCTGTAGGCGGATCGAAATTCAGTTGCACATTCACACACTTCCCCAAACGAAACGGACTTTCTAGGCAACCATACTAAAGTTTGATTAAAGCCAACTAAAGCTGGCTGATGTGAACGCTCCCTAAGTTGCAGTCAGAACAATCACAGTAATAGGGCTGTTAAGTCACTGATAGGGCCATCAAGGTTAAATGAGTCACTAGCATGTAGAGCCAGTGACTCCCACTTCTGTAATCATAAGCTCTTTGTCTTTTTTCACCTCCCTTACCATCTGGACATGTTGGCAGGATAAACATAGGCTGAAAGAAATGGGGCACTCTGTCATATCATATTTATACCCTAAGGAGCCTGAAGTCATAGACGACCAAGTACCTAAAAGTGCTGATCAAGTTGAAAAAGTAAATTATAAAGATTGGTTAAAAAAAAAAAAAAAAAGGTTGTATTTTTTAAATTGTTTCAGGTTTACATTATGTTGATGCTACAAAAACCATACATTCATTTCAAAACCTTTTACACGCCAGATGTACCAATAAGACTCTGTTCATCTGGGATCTTTGCGACTGCGAAGTCTTTTGAGAATCTCCGTTCTGTGGCTTTTTTCTAAGCACTGAGGCACGCTGTGAAAACAAAGCTCAAGGCTGAGCAGCCCTGCAGTTAAGGCCCGGCAGTGCCCAGACCTTGGGTAAAAATACCCAAAGCTGGGTCTATGTTTAGCATCAGCTCCCCCTTTGAAGAGAGACCCAATTTTATCAAAAGACGCGAGTCTGCTGTGTAATTCCTGCACAGCTCCCGGCCGCACTGCGTATATTTCATATTCGGGTGAGCTGTTGCAATTTCAGTGCCAGACCATCTTTCCCTGGAAGAGGCTCATTTACAATATTGATGGCCGATCTTGTGTGGAGGGACTGAGGATGATTGAACAATCACGTCAGCTTACTATTTACTGGTAAAAGTCAAGCATCGCCCAGAGGCGCGATTAGAAAACCCAATTACTTTCAGACTATACTTACGCTGTGTTGCCACCTGCCTTGGGCTTACAGTTGTTTTTCTTTTATTACTTCCTTTCTGTATTAATCTCATTGTGACACAACTTCTGTCTTTCATGCCAGCATTCCCTCTTTTGCACCAAGCTTTTTATTGCCTACATTAACAAGTTTCATTTTGTAGTTGGCTAAGGAAAATAGAACAATTTTTAGATAGAACAATAGAACAACTTGTGTTCTTTTTGGACTTCACTAGATCTGTACACTGCTTCTTATTTGTTTGCCATCTGGCTTTTATGAAACCAGTTGAGAGATAGCGCCATGTTTCTGTTAGTTTCACAACAGTGCAGTTCTTTCTTTTTGTTTTTTTTTTTTTTTGTTGGCACTGCAAAACACAAAGCAAAGGCTGAGTCACAAAACACTCGACAGAGATTCCAAACAAGCAGTTTTGTGGCTGGCTTCTGTAGGTACATTATTAGTGTTTCTTTACACAGTCTATCTTGCTATTTCAAGTTTGGCATTTATATTTTACTATTCTCCAAAGACAAGTTCAAAATAAGTTTAAATTGTGTCTTAAAAAATGTTTTGTTAACTCTCTTTGCACTTAATAATAATCACAACTACAAACAAACTTGCTCTTTGTTCTTTGTTTCATATTCTGAACGGTTAATGCTCCAGCATGCTGATGAGTAGTGACTGTCCTGAGAGATCTGTGAAATTTGGTTCCTGGATAAATAATTTTTACTTTTAGATTTAAGAATTGTTTAATTCCTCAAATCAGTTGCTACCAACTATTAGCATTTTTTTCCTTAAAAAAACCCAACAAGAACAAAAAAACTAGTTATGAGACTAGATTAAAATTTTTATTGAATGTGTAATTCAATAAAAATTTTATTTTTATTGAAAACCAGACATCAACAAAATAAGTAACATTTTTAATTCAAAAACTCTTTTTGATGCCAAATTACTCAATAACTAGACATATGAGCTCAACAGTAAAATACATGTTTTGGTTTCTAATTTGTCATTTAAGTTACTGATATATCAAATTGGTGCAGAGTGATATTATACCAATTCAGTTTCCAATGCTTCAGGAACTCCTGATCATTTGTGGAACTTCTTTAGAAATGTGGACTTACGTTGTGCTGGGGATGTCTGTTCTACTGCGACATGTTTAGCATTAGTAGCTTAGACTTGAGTAGCCTTGTTAATAAGCGAGCTTCTTTTAGCACAACTTCAACACAATAGTCATTTCCCAGCATCCCACCAAATCGGTTTTTGAAGTGGAAATGAACCTCCAGTTAGCCAAGAGAAGCGGCTTTGTCGTCCATCGCAGTGCGGACGTCTCTTGTGTTACAGGTGTTTTGTGAACAGGTAAATGCAAAGGTTCCAGCTCAAGACTTTTGTATGTAAAAAAAAAAATAAAATAAGATGCAGTTTTCAACAGGTTAAATTCTATGTAATTAATTATTCTAAATTAAACGTCAAAGTACCTATGAAAACCCATCAAACATTTACACTGGATTACATATTTTCACTTAACTGCAAGTAAAAACATGTACTTACAGATACACCGATCCAAACTCTGACTTGCTTTTTGGGGGATTCTTTCATATCACATTTGGCCGCATATCTTTAGCTGCAGATTTTGCACGGTCCGGTCTTTCAGTAAGGTCACATTTAAAATCTGTGGGAATTGAAATTATTTCTACACTTTCTACTCCTCACAACACACACTACCCCTCCTGATGTCTCTGTAGATGAATCATCTTATTGGAAAGGTTGCAGCCAGCATGAGCAGCACTTTTTATTCTGTTGGTTTCATCTACTACTTGTGTCAAATAATAAAACTTGGATACCTTTTTTTTTTTTTTTTTTTTTTTTTTTTGTTTGTTTTTTTGATGTTATAAAATCTCTAATTATTCCAGTCAGCAGGCTGGAGCAGTGCTGCTGCTGGAGGGCTTCCTAACTTTGGTCCTGGCAGCCTCACTGTTCATCTTTACAGACTTCCCCCCCCTCTTGCTCTGAGCTGAACACTTAACATGTCCTCAGCTGAAACAAGTGAACCAAACAGTTCAGGTTCTTTTTGTTTTTTTCAGGTCATCCCTCGCAGGTTTTTCAGGTTTCCCTCAAATTTCCCCAGCATTAGAGAAATAAAATGTACAATTTTCTATCAATTTGACTTGGAGAACCAAATTACAGAAGTTGAATGTTGTGTTCAACTTGAGATAAGCCGAAATGATAATGTGACTGAAAATCCAGAACATACAGTTAAAATATTTTAGATTTACAGATTTGTTTTAAATTTCTCACATCTAATTTTCAGTATCATTTGAACTAATTACAAAGCAGACCAGAGGCTCAGGGGGGGATTAATCCTCTTTGTTAGATCATGAGCAAAGGTGAGTTCAAGTTCACTGGCCACACCCGGTCCTGATTACAGAAACGTAAGAACAGATCACAATGTCATTTCTGCGGCTTTAAGGTTCCAGTCAACTACAGTGAGAGAAATTACCAAAAAAAAAAAAAAAATGGAATAAACATGCAGCAGTGACCAACCTTCTCAAATCTACTCCAAAATTAGTCCATAGTGACATCAGCAGGTAAATGTGCTGGTAATGTAAAGGTGTGAGGCTGCTTTGCTGCTTCAGAGCATCTCTGAACCTTGATGACCTTGAAAAGTTAAATTCTTCTTTCCACTAGAAAATCCTGGATAAGATTACCCAGCCATTGTTACATATGGCTTCTGCAGCAAGAAAATGATCCAAATCAATCAGCAAGTCCATCGCAGAATTACAAAAATTCTGCAATGGAATTTGACAGGGTGTGGTCTAGTCAAAGTTCTTCATATTAAGACCCCATCTCCATAGAGATAACTTAGGTCTAAAATTTTTTCTTTGTCACTGATTCAGCAAATTGGGAGACCGGAAACGATTTTTTTGAAAGATTTTTGAAACTGGCTTCAGAGTGAATAACGTTCAGAATTTCATGTTTCCATGTGGCGATGCGAGCCGGATCTTTTTCTAAACAATGACCTCAATCATTGAATCATTCGAAACACGGCGTTCTGTGGCACCATGATTGGCTTTGTGATGTGGTTTTTGTATCTTTCTGTGGCTGTGTGGCAGCGCCACCCATTGGCCCGGCATGTGGTGCCAGACCCTGACATTCTTTTAACCCTTTACAAAACCATACGGCGCTCGTCTCCATTTGTACAGGACCCGAGTTAAAAATACATCTGCAAAGAAGTTTCTAATAAGAAATTTTTACATTTTAAAACATGAAATTGGTGTTTGAAAACTGCTTTTTGTATTTGCTGTGGTTAGCTTTGGTCTTTTTTTTCATTTAACACTTGTTTTGTGTAACAAAAAGACAAAAACACTCATAGAGGGAGGAGAGTCTTGTTAAATTTCCCAGTTGATGCCTGTGGAAAATCAGCCACTATGACATACAAAGACTTTTACCTAGTTATGTATGTAACTTTAACTAGGTTAAAAAAATATTAAAATTAATAGCTTTTTCACTCTGAAAAATGTGGTAGATATCAATATTTTCACATTTTAAATATTTGAATATTTAAAACGTTCATGTTTTCACATGCAAATGAAGGACCTCAAGATTGTTATGAGATTTTGTTTATTAAAGGAGAGAGAGAGATAAATAGACAGAATCAACAGTAACATAAATTCTTCAACAGGGCTTCAAGTTAAAAACAAAAATTACCATAACAGGAAACAAAGACACAATAAGTACTAATACAGCTTACATTCAAGGAAAATAACCAAGGTAAGACTGTTTTAAAAAGAAGTAATGTAACTATGATTGATTGAATCTGTTAGATGGGATATAGAAAATCCCAGCACATAAAAATGCTCAAAAACTGTAACATGCTGTAATGGCAAACAACCCGCGGTATAGTTTAGCCTTTTGGAATCTTTTTATGCTGTGCACATATATTAACCTAAGACCAGATGCAAGATTAAAGTTGAATATCTTCCAACGAAAATAAAAGCGTTGCTTGCGATGTGACCAAATCGTATAAAACTTGGTATTGACCTGGCTGGCAGATTTATAAAGATGGATGTGACAGTGGAGAATTTGGTGTTGGAGGGTTATGAGTGGAAATAGATGGGGTTAGCAGCTCTCCGGTGTAATAAAAGAAATGAAAGTAGTAATAGACTCTCAGTGAATTCCATTAGGGACACACTGACACTACACAAGCCATTCATTATAATGATGCTGTGAAGTGAGATATTTCATTGTGGGGACCCAAAGCCTGGTGTTAAAGGGGACACTGAGGGATGGGTGGAGCACAAAGGTCTGCCTCTGCCGCATTAACTGCCGTTCTCTTCTGTTTCTATGGAGATTTGAGGCTTTTCAGCCAATCAATCAATAGGAGCATGCTTTTCATCCTTCATCAGGCGGCCTTGAGCTTTTCTGTGTAAGCGGAGACGGGCGGAGAGCCCATTGAAATCTTGTGTTTGAAATTGTGTACGACTTTCCAGCAGTATGCTGAAAGTGAGTGCAAATGGATTTGTAATCTAAGCAGCATGTTTGCACCAAATTGAGTTTTTTTTTGTTTTTGTTTTTTAGAACGCATACTTGTCACACAGCAAAAGCATCTACTGTTATTTACACTGCCACCTATTTGTCACGTTTCAATAGATTTTCTAATAAAATGTAATTTTCAGTGACTGTGTCAGTTAAATGAATGGTCTCCTTCATGCAGGTGGAAAAGGAGGAAAGAAGAAGAAAACCAAGGCTGGATCTAAACCTCCTAAAGCTAATGGCTCCAACTGGGCCAATGTTCCCCTGCCCCCTCCCCCGATTCACCCGCTACCCGGCACAGAGATGGACCTGTATCCCAGCGAGCACCATGACGGAGGAGGGTAAGCGCGCCGGTAGTAGATACAGAAAATATGTTTTCGGTTGACCAGAAAAAAGACAAAATAACACAAAAGCGTGTTTTTTAGGTTAAGTTTCACATCAAAACCTAGTGTTCAAGTGTATGCATCATGAATAATGACCAGTTATTGCCGTTTATTTTAATTAGCGGCCGTTTTAATTTCATTGCTCCATTTAGTTCGTGTTAACGTTACCTAGAGAGAATTTTTATTCATGCTTAATTTTTCAGTGCCTTATTTATTTTCATAATCAGAGTCAAAACATTTCTGTGTTCAACAAAATGCCTCAATTCAGTTTATTTTCATAATGCCAATTCGTAACAAATGCCATCTCGAGGCACTTTACAGAAACAAAAATCCTCAGTTTCCTTGCCAATTTTAATGTAAGATACTAAAATACAGAAAAATAAATAGTAAACAATTGAGCATAGAGTTAGTAAAACAGCTTTTAACAACACAGCATATGGCTTCTTACTAATTTAAACCCCCATGTTTTAGCAACATGTTGCCATTTGACCTTTTTCTAACATTTTGTATCTGTAAAGCATCATCGCATACCCATACACTTCTGCAATTGTGTCTTAAGCTGCAGTTGCACCATTTCTTATCTTCCCATCAATGTTGGAGAATTGAAAACAGCAAATTCTCCAACCGGACTAAACATAACATGAAGGGTATTTTGTTAAACAGACCTACTACCTCTAGGACGTTCTGTGCCTCTGTTGACACGCTTGTGTTCTTGATAGCACGATTATCGGGATCAAGGGTGAAAGAATTTACAGCAATTGTTAGCATAATTTCTCCTGACAATTCCTTGCTGAAATTGAAACAGATCTCTGTAACATGCCTGCATGATGACAATACTACACCGTACATATTGAGAGTGTAAGACAGACAGCTGAAGGAAGCTGTTCCTTTTAGACGTTTAAATTAGTTCAAGTGTAACCAAGCACCTCAAACAGATTTCACTTTAAACTAACAGAAGCTAATTTAGCTGGTTCAGAGTGTCCCTCTTTTCGGTGCATGAGGTGCCGCGTCCTCTAACCTCCATTTCGAATCTGGGAGTCATCTGATTTAATAGGCTATCTGGCAAATGAAGAGTCTCCTCCACTGTAAATCTGAGGCTGCTTTTAATGGCAGCAGATTAAACCCGTTATGTCCTATGGCGTGTGCGCCGACAAATTTCTTTAATGAACATTTTTCTTTATGGCTTGTATTATTTCATCACGTATAAGCACAGCTATGAGGAAATGAAGCCTGACAAGCACTATAATTTTACTCAAGCCAGTCGTATAACAAACCCCTTCTTAACTTGGACAAGGTCACAGAGGTTCATGTTTGTGCAGAGATTGTTCTCTTGTAATCAGAAAATGCTTCACATGTATTTTTAAAATACAAATCTCTTGGCTGGGTGGTTTCTGTTCTTACCACAGGTATGAGAATGACACCTGGGGCCCACCCATGCCTGTGCAGACGTACCTTCATCAAGGCATGGAAGATGAGCTGGAAGAAGAGGAGGAAAGGGTTCCCACGCCACCCATCCGAGGAGTGGCCTCCTCTCCGGCTGCCGTCTCTTTTGGGCAGCAGTCCACAGCCACCCTCACCCCGTCTCCGCGGGACGAGATGCAGCCCATGCTCCAGGCCCACCTGGATGAGCTGACCAGAGCATACCAACTGGACATGGCTAAACAGACATGGTACATTTGCATGCACTGACATACGGTACTGTGCTGAATTGATGTCATCAAATGTTTTCTAGACCTCATAAACGTATTCCATATTTGCTCTTTGGATCTGTTGTTTTGTTGTTTTTCTGTTTTTGTTTTTTTTTTTTACTAATTTTCAGTACTGTTCATATATACCTGACCTCGACAGAAATTCTGAAGGGATTTTTGTTATGTGTTTTTTTATTGGGTAAAGGGGGCGTCTGTGGGACAAGAGAAGAGGTGGGCTCTTTTGCAAATAGCATTTCTCTTAAGAAATAAGAAAAGAAAAATCAAGGAAACAGGCTACAGGACATATCATCTATTTTATATTTGGAGTGTTGTTTCACAGATTTACCAAAAAATGTTGCAAGAAATTGCATTTTGTTTCTGGTGGCCAGCAACAAAATGTTACAAGATCCTACATTCATCTCAATGCAAAGCTTTTATGTTAATGTGTGAATATAACACTTGATTATTTTTATTTTGCATTCTAAACTTTATGTTTTAACAACAAAGATTACAAAAAAGATTACAAGATTGTCTTAGTCATTTGAAGTAAAAAAAAAAAAAGAAATATTGCACCATACTTTTTATATTAGCCCACAAATCCCTTCGTCTAGCTAGCTAGTTGGCTAGCTGGCTAAATTATTATAATATAACCTACTGTAGATCATTTAATTATAATTTATCTAAAAACAAAATATAAAAATGTTAGTTAGATTTGGTTTTAGGAAGGAAAACGTCCTTGATGCAACTACCTAACATTATAGCCACTTTGCTGGCTTTCTAGATAACTCATTCAGATGTAACTTATCTGAAAATAAATTTGAGAATTATGATTTAGCTCTATTTTGGGGAAAATAAAGTTTTCTGACTTTATTTGTGTGAACTAACAGGATCCCAGTTAGTTAGCCAACAGGCTAGTGAATGTATTTAGATAACCACATGGTATTTTTTGGCAATTGTAACAGGTCATCTACTTTCAAAATGTGTCGTGCAGATTGTGATCGCTTGTTTTTGCCAGTTTTATTTTTGTTCTGCTGTTTTTCCACACATGAACTCTGTGCCATGGATTCAAACCCATTAATCATTCAACTTTAATAGGCCCATGCTACCACTCTAAGCAACAACTACATTTTGCTTACTCCAACAGACACAATTTCATGCCCATGGTAGTTTACTTCCCCTACACACATACATTCTGCATTCCATTGTTGTTGTGCTCATGCAAGTCAGATGAAGGCCATGCTTCATTCTGTCATCGACGCCGAGAGAACCAGAGCCTGGCATTCATTCATTATCGTGAAGCGGGGCTGTGATGTGGGGGTCGGGGGGGGATCAGGGATGCCTTGTCAGGAAGAAGATGTCATGTTACCCAGTAATGACTATGTTGGTTAGAGAGCATCTCTGACAACACCAGAGGGCCAGTAATTACAACCAATTCCCACTGCAAACCACGTCAAACACTTTGCACTCCCTCTAACAAACGCGGCTGTCAGCCACTAAGGTGACAGCCATGTGTCGACAGGCCCCCGAGAAGGATGCCTTCGTATCATCCACGCATGCAACCACCAGGTCATTGTGTTAGCATGCAAGCTGACCTTTGCAATTAGCGGATTTGTCTAAAGTCGATGTTGATGTGAGGCAAGCCTCCAACAATAACTGCATGTCTCGCTTTTTGCGCCAGAATCGCAGAATTTTTGTACTCTCCATATTCACCTAATCTATGAAGTTTCCCTTCTCAGGCACATGCAGGGAGGCTCTCTTCCTCCCCTGGCACCAGCTCCGCCAGTGGGCTATGTGTCGAGCACAATGGTTTCCGACCTGGAGACTGACCTGCAAGACGAGGAGGAGGAAGAGGAAGACGAGGACGAGGATGAGGGCTACGGAGCCAGGCATCCCCGTGGTATTGAGCACACACCAGGGTCTAGCATGGACAACCTGGACAGCTCTTTAACAGGTAGGTTGGTTACCATCAAAAAATATAGTTTTTGATTATTAATTTGGAAGAATATTTTTGTTTTTAATGTCATTACAACTTGTTCTACAGTCCTGCCATTGGTCTTTTTTTGGGTCTTTTTTTTTCTTTTACATGAATTTGCTTACTGGTGTCACCCTGTCCAATTTTTAAGCACTTCTGGCAGACTGTTGGGAATTACAATTATTATTTCTAAAATAGAGATAAGAAAGTCCATGAATTTTAAAGAGGATAGTGAGAGGGGATGTGACAGGAAAGAGGAAGACTGGGGTGGAGGGGGCGGGGGTGGACGTGATTTAACTGGCACCCGAGTCCAGAGCCAGCGCCACCCGTATCTCCCCTATGAAATTTCAAATAAATTTCATGCGCAGCATATTTGATTCCAGAGCAGTGGCAGCATTACCATTTTTTACAATTCAGTGAAAACTTTTACAGCCCTCTGCCGGGGATGGATTGATGGGGAGAGGTGGATGAAGGGCACATCACTGCAGAGCCAGGTTCTGGTCTGCTGGCTGGGTTCAGACAGAAGGTCACTATCCTCCACTGATGGAAAGCTCTGCTCCACTATAAGGGGGCGCTAAAGAGCTCAGTGGAGCTAATAAACAAACTCGAAGGAAACAAACTGAAATGATCAGTTTAGACACATCTTTATGTGCTGCTTTTACACATATGGTGCAACTTTCACTGTAATGGAACTAGAATGAGGAGAAACAAAGAGCACCATTTCACTTAGATTTATTATTTAAAGGGCAATTCTTCTGGATTCAAATTACATTTTTACACTGAGACCAACTTATCCAGCATCTGCTGTCAAACTTCATGTATGGACTGTGGTAAAATGATTGAAAGCATCATATGGTTAACAGCAAGGTGGATTACGAAGCAGGGCGTGTGGGAATGTTTACAGTCAGAATTGTCTCATTATTTGAAAAATTTATTATTATTATGATAGATAGATAGATAGATAGATAGATAGATAGATAGATAGATAGATAGATAGATAGATAGATAGATAGATAGATAGATAGATAGATAGATAGATAGATAGATAGATAGATAGATAGATAGATAGATAGATAGATAGATAGATAGATAGATAGAACTTGCCTTATATTCTGTCTAAAACAGTATTGCTCAAACAGCAGCCTCCATGTATTAGCTTTGAAATGTTCAAAGGCTAATACATGGCTATCCCAGCATTTTTAAATGGGATAGAGATTAAAAGCTGAAATGGAAATGTTAAAAACTTGGTCAGAACCAACCAATCAGAGCCAGGAGGAGGGTCTCAGCGCTGCCAGTGTGCAAATGGTGGAGAAATAACTTAATGCTACAGGAAAACTGTTTTATCTGCCGTCATCAGTGGTCATGCTAACTAGTCTTAGCATTCACTGCAGACTGCTTAGCTGTAGCGCAGCAGAGAGCAAAGGGGAGGATGTGAACAGAGTGTGCACAAGGGTGATTAACAGTGCTAATACCCTTCTGTGTGCTGTTCACATCTTCCCCCTTGCTCTCTGCTAAGCCACAGCTGCAGTGAATGCTAAAGGCAGTTAGCAAGGCCACGGATGATGGACAATAAACAGATTTCCTGGATTGTTGAGTTGTTTCTCCAAATTCAGCACATGAAAGAACACAGACATGATTGACAACACTAAGACCCTCCTCCTGGCTCTGATTGGTTGCTTCTGACCAGGAGGGGTGCAGTTCTGCAGGTAGCAGTAGGACCACAGGAAGGAGGCTAATTTTTTTCACCCATTGTCTGTCTCATGGTTTCCTATCACAACACCGAAACAGATTTAACAAATATGTAAAGAATAAACATGTTTATAAAAGTCACATACTGCAGCTTTAAAGCTTATTGCCGTGCATGTTCCTCTCACATGAATAAACTCAAACTTAATTCTACACTGATCAATTTAAATGTGTTAAAATGGGCATCGCAGAAATAGAAGCCCTTAAATGCTAAAACGTGACTTTCCAAGGGATGATGGAACGGCGCGTTTGTTTTGACATATGCTGCTGCAGTGACTGTGCTCAAATGTGCAGCATTTCTTCTCCCCTGTATTGCTATGAAGACAGCGATATTTCTCCTTATCTCCCCACTCGTGTGCTTCTGAGCCCATCGGTCCCGGCTCCAGGGTGAGCAGAAAGGAGAGAGGACAGATAGGAGAACACCGCCGAGATTTATCGCGGCCGCCGTTTTGATGCTCGGCGAGCGAGGGAGGCTCCTGTCTGGTGTTGCTTGATAGATTTGACATTGTTTCAGTAATATGAAAATAGTTCTGTTTTCATAATGTTACACCGAAGGCTAGTAAATCAAGTGTCCTCACTGAAGCTTTGGAAAATATCCTCCATCTCCTCAGGGTTTTTTTTTTTCTTTCTTTCTTTTTTTTTTTTTTTCCTCAAGCAGTGTCTCTGCTCAGGCGATGTGTTTTTACCGTGCTCTGAGCTCACAGAGCCTATCTTTAGCTGATCAATGTAAGTCCTCAAGTTGTTTTGGGTATTGGAGAAGCATTTCTTTCTTAAGCCAGTGAGATAAAAGGTATTACTTGGTTTTTGTACAGGCCGTGTAGCGTACTAGTTGTAAAACTGGAGAGACTGTTGTGGGCGATTACTCTTCCACAAAGCCCCGCGAGGAGCGGCGTCCCTTCACCGGACCACAGGTAGAGACGGCTGCTCGTCAGAGGGAATCATTTTTCCTCTTAACGACATGCAGATTACGGTTTCCGTCGTCATAAATCAGTTTTAGAGGCAGGAGGGACACAGCCGGAGTTTTACTGCCCCCAAACCATCCAGTGTTTACTGGCCTTTCTCTGTCGGTGCATGGAGCGCATAAGAAGTCGGCTGACCTTTTTTTTTTTTTTTTTTTTTTTAAGAGAGAGAGAGAGAGAGGACATTTCGGCCCATTGTTCTCATTTGAGATACGATAAAATGACAGATAGTAAAAACTGTGGTTTGAAACATTAACTGCGACTAAATGCAAGGGAAAAAAATATCATGCACGTCCGTTACAATTCTTGTGACCTTTTCCATCTAATGTGATATGTGTATTTAAAACTGGAACAACCTGGTAGTTTAGGCACACTCGAATGGTTGCCATGGGAGATTCAAGGAAACATGTACAGACATCCTCAAACATGCATAAAAAGAGTCAAACCAACATTGGAGGAGCAGTGTGTGTCTGAAAGACACAAGAGGGAATAGCATTATGTTATAAAACATGATATAAACTCCAAACTGTCAAAGAGTTTCTGTCAGTTTTAGTTATGAACTGAGCAGATCCAAAATCTCTCTTTTCTTCTTGTCAAGCCAGTATTATATTGACTTTAATGTGTGCATGAATGAAATGCAGAGAAATTTGACCCTTTGGCTTTTTTAGGTACCCTTCTCTTGACTGATACCTTTGGCGGAGGAAATTTTGATACTTTAAATTGCCACTCTGCAAATGATTGTATTTGTCTCCTTTAGATAAAGAATGCAAAGTCAGGAAAACCCTATTACACAGCTGGGCCAAAAAAAAAATGTTTTTTTCTATCACAAGGTATAACCCTCTACAATCACTTACCTTGGCCTAAAATCTTTCCGTTGCGACGCAGTGGCAATTTGACAGAGCCGAGTAGATTTCCTACATCGAAGAGTAAAGAGTGAAATGGAACTTCAATCTAATTAAACTGGAATGATCATAGTTTGATTGGCCTGATGTTTCAGAGATTAGAAGAGGTTTTCTTCTGTGGAGAGTGGATGTAAGTGTGGCTGAAAAGTTGCTCTGTGATGTGATTTGCTGAGGCAGTGCTCCCTTAGTTGAGCTGGAAGCCTCAGTGCTTTGGCTGGCACTGCCAATACTTCATTATCCTCTCTATTCTTTGTGGGAGGATTGGGCCCAGTGGAATTTCTGTCTTTCTTTCTTAGAGAAAAAAAAAACTCTTAAGAAAGAAATTCAAAGAAAATAGAGAGGATAGACGGAGTGCTTGGAGCGGTTACTCCCTCCGATTTCAGTCGTGGCTGCACAAAAAAAGAGAAATGGGTCATGTCAGTAGATGCACAACCTTTTGCGAGCCTGTGCAGAAGTCTCCCAATAATTCTGAGTGAATTTTCCCGCAATCAAAGTGGAAAGCTGTTGCAACTTTTGCTGCCGAAAGTGCAATTCCCCTAGGTCACATCCAGCGAAGTAGCAGCCATCTCTTTTTAAATGAAGGAGGGGGGCAGGGGAGTTGGAAAACTTTGAGGGGGGATTTCCCCAGCGTGTCTGGATACATAAACCACAGTCATAATTTTCTGCCTAATTTCAGAAGTGTTACATGTTATTTCAAAGGCTAGTACAATCCAGGGGAGCAAGAGGCATTGGATTGTTGTGCGAGTTGCGTTCGCTTCAGCGTCCGTCTGCTGCCACTCTCGTGAGGTTGTTCTGTCATACAGACCTTTTAATTGGTCCAACAATCGTCCCAGTTGCTGCCTCGGCCACCTTTACCCTGGAACCATCCCGGTTCTCTGTTAAAGCAGCCTGTTCCGTGGCGTTGCGGTGTGTGAGGAAAGAAATGGGAGTGTGTGAGCTGAGCTCTTTGGGTCCGTGCCACTCAGGCAAAGTCTGCCAAACCATTTCCACTGAAAGCTGTCACATTAGCCGACTGTTCTCCGTGTTTCTGCCCGCCAAAGTGCCATATTTTTATTGGCAGACAGATACTTTTATATTTAAAGTTGCTGGCCCAGCTTTTTATGTGTATGGGGGGAGAAAATCAAGGCACAAAGAAATACAGTAGGATGTGTATAATCCCGCGGTCATGAGTTGGACACTGTATCTGCATCTTCCCTGTGTGCCTTTTTGACCCGGTTTGACTAGATGTAAAACTTTTTGCCAAGTACTGATTAAATCCACGTTTGTTTAGTTTTTGTGGGGTTAATTATGATGGCTGAACACACAGGGGGATTATTTGGACAGAGCGGTTATTGATGTCATGGGATCTGCTTTAAACCATCAAAAGTTTTGTATTGGATTATTGCCAATCAGGTTGTGTTGCCCACAGCCTCCATAGACGCCTTAATGGTCTGACTGCGGACTCCCTGCTCCAACTGTTGACTGTGAACAGTGTGAACTGAGTTGTGTCTTCATCCCTTAGCTTTGGGTTGGTTTTTGTTTTATTTTATTTTATTAAAGCCAACTGAAATTAAAAACCTCTTCTTCAAGGGAGTTGCCAAGAAGCAACTAATGCAACACAAAAAGTTTCACGGTTAGAATGTCAAGCTACGAGTAAAAAGAGATGTACATATCATGTCACTTCTCTTAAATCGTAGATTTCAACTGTTTCATAATCTTTATGAAACAAAACTAAAACTATAACATGTACAACATTTTATAGTTTTAATATTTTTAGTTTTTGTAGCTGCAAAAATATATTTACCCTTTAAAGGACATTTCAGGAATTGAAAATATGAATTTTTATATGCCAATTCTTAGAATGTTCCCGCTGCTTAACCGCGGGTGGCTCTGCATTTTTAAGCAGCAGGATGAAACTCTCCTCTTACCACCAGGTGTTTCTTTCTATCCAGCGTTCAGTGAGACATCACCCGAGGCGCTTGTGAAGCTCCGCGCAGGTGCTCGCATTGTTCTTTATTAAAAGAAGTTCACAATCAGTTGATGACAGTCGTGCTGCTTCACTGTGTGCATTCCTTTGTGTGTTTTGTTGGTTTGTGTCTGTAATAGTTGAAAGAGGGCAGGCCGGAACAAAATCACTTCACAACATTTTTTCTCTTACGAGAACAGAAACGGCCTGCGGCAGAAACAAAGTGATTAAGTGCAGTGATTTAAATGTTATTTTTCTGAGATCACTCAGTAGCGTTATGCGTCTGTATGCACGTAGAATTACGTACAGGTGTTCAGCCTGTCAGATGTTTTATCTGTAAAAGTTATAGCAGCCGAGCACACAACAGGCAAGGACCGGGATACGAATGTGACGGAATGGGAACCTACAGTAAAAAATAAAGGTTCCACAGTTTTCACAGAAACCTTTGAAAATACATTACAAAATGATGACAGGTGCCAAATTGTGTTCATTTGGCACCTGTCATGCAAAACTGATTCCATAACCTATTGAGAATAACATTGATATTCATCATTGCCCTTTAATATTTTGATTTTGATAAATACACATACATACAGAGACCGCAGTGTTGTAGTACGAGAGATCTGTCTTGGTTTCCAGACCATTTTTTGATGGTTTCAATAACGTCTCGGGCGCTGAGAACTCGGGATTGTGGTTTTCTGAAGTAAACAATTCACAAATAATGTCAATTTGAGAGCAAACTGAAATGACATATTTTTAAGGTCCAGTTGAGACACTAAAACACAAATATAAGCTAAAATTTCAAGAGGGAAACTGAAACTAAAGAATCGATCTTACGATGCTAGTAGCATTGTTCTAATACTGATACCGACATGATATTGATATTGTGAATGTTTTGAATCCATCTTCTCACTTTTACCTTTCAGTATCTGGAACAATGAACCAGGCGAAGAAGAGCAGAAGGCAGACTTTATGTAAAGCCTTTGACTAAAGGCTTAAATGAGGAAAACTGAAATTCACTTAGCAATGTCTAGAATTTAGAGCAGAAGGAACTGACAACGAATGAATGAAGCTGCTCAATATAAGTATTGAGCAGGGGTGCTTAATGGAACAATCAGATTGATTGATTTAGATGGAGAGGGAATAAAAATATCACAATTACTAAATGGAACATAATTCAAGAATGACTCAAGAAAACAGAAAATCTCAAGATAAAAAGAGAGACAGGAACCAGAATACCAAAACTATGATCCATAAGAACCTAGAACTCAAACAGCCTTAAGATCCAGGACAAGACTGCCTTATGGTATGATGAACTCCCAAAACAGTCTTACTGAAAGCTGTGGTGTCCCACAGGGTCCATGGTGAATGGGTGGGGCTCGGCCTCGGAGGATGAGCGTAATTTTTCCAGCCATAGATCCAGTCTGGGCAGTTCTTCCGATGGCTCCATCTTTACCCACTGCAGCTTTGCCCAGGCCCTTGTGGCTGCTGCAGACAAGGCAGGCTACCGCCTTGAGGGAACCAGCCTCAGCAAGAGAGGTTGGTTTGTGGAAACCGGATACCCACTGCTGCAGTGGAGCCGCTCTCCTCTAATAATTCCCTCTGTCATCAGCTGGCTGATGGTTTCTGCCTTCATGTTTTCTTGGCCTTTCTGCTTTTTTTGGAATCTGCACAACGACTGTGCATGGCCCTCCTCTTGATTCTCCCTTTTTCTTCCATGGGTTGTATAAGTAAAACATGGGAGACCAGTTAAATATCCAAGCTTTTACTCTTTTTGTTCTCTCTCTCTCAATCCTTCACTTGTGAATGAATGAAAACCGTTTTCTTCAAACATTTTTGCCAAAGTGAGTTGATGTCATGCGTCTTTAATGGTATCACTTCCATCTCTGCTCTCTGGGTGGCGGCTCCTCAGGGCTTTATTAACCGGGTGGCTTTTTGGTCTATGGAATCTGTTTTTCTTTTTTTAATGCACTATGAGTATAAATTTGGATTGACTGATTTGTTGGTTTGCAGGTAAAGGCTTGTCCCACAGGCCCCGTCCCAGCAGTCCATTTTCAACAGATGGCAGCACAGTTGGCACACACAGCCTGGGCCACCAGAGGGCCACCAGGCCCACCCGCAAACCACGAAGTCAAGGCACAACACCTCACCGGAGAGACGCTGGTGCAGACGGTGAGGCCAACATGGCAGAAACATAATCCAGTTGGTTCAGTAAAAAAAAAAACAACAAAAAAAAACGTTTTAATAACATCTGCAACATTTTAAAAACATTTAAGATCCAACTCATCATATAAATTAGCGTTCAGCTCTTGCATTGTTTACAATATTCCATTCAAAGATATTCATATCCCTTGAATAACATCAATATTTTATATTCAGTTGCAGACTAACATGTTACTTTTTATTTTTTTTACTTTAAATTTTTATATTTTATAGAAAATAAATCTGAAAAGTGTGGCATCCAGTCAGCCCCCTGGATTAACAATTTTTAAAACCATTCTTCACTTCCAGTACAGCTCCAGTTGTATGTCTACACCAGCTTTGCTCACCTAAATGCTGAAGTATTTGCTAATTTTTCTGAGTGAAGCTATTCATTATTCAGTTTCAGTTATTTCAATCTTTTAGTCTTTTCACAGATTCCCATCTAGATCTGTTATGATTTCACTTTAGTGTTTAGCTCCATACATTTTTCCATCACCTCTGAAAATGTTCTCCACAGTGTAGCGCTGACAGGATGGTGTCCAATCTTAGTTTTCTGTCACTGGTAGGGTTTTGTATTTGTACATTCTGCTTTCAGTTAAAAATTCTGAACTGCCTGTTTTGGTTTATCTCATAAAATCCCAATTTGATACACGTGCCAAAAAGGCAAAAGGTTTGCATGTCAGTTAATCTGATTCATCATGTGGTTTTTCTTTACAAAGACCTACCTCCCCCCCCTGAGCCTCCTCCCTGTCAGGGCCAGGGCCGCATCCAGGGGACCCGCAGTGTAAACAGCATGGCACCACCCACGGACAGGAAGGCTTCGTCTCTTGAGCGCACGCCCATGTCAGGACCGCTCTGTGGGCCAGACGACATGAAGAGCTCTATTGACAGACAGATGCGAGCCTCTCTGGAACATCACCGCCAGGCCCAGGATCGGCTGGGCTCCATGGACCGGACGGACGATGCCCGCAGGTGCCACAAGTCAGGTACAGAGGAAACCAGGACCGTCTCCAAACTCAACTCCACCTTTTAACAGTAACATAAAGTGAAGTTGTGAAGTTATGATGTTTAAAGCTGCAGCGCTTCAGTGTCAAACAGACGTCATAAACATGTCAGCAAGTTCAGGTATTCGATAAGGCTGGACTATAAATTGATTTTATCAATCAAATTTTTGGTTTTGAAGATTTCCTTTTTGGACGCCCACGCCCAAGGCCGCCATCTTGTTTTACAGCTTTTTTTTTTAACTGGACATTGACTTTGGGTCAACTCCTTGATGGAATACAAGGGCCAGGATAAGATATGTTTTTTTCTTATTATGAAAATAAAGTCATATTTTTAGAAGAGTACACATATACGACTGCTAATGTAATAATAGTGGAACTTTTTTTTTTAATAATACAAATGACATTAGCAGAATAAAGTTGGACTCTATTAACAAAAAAAACCTAATAAAAAATGAAAATAATAAATGTCGAGGGTCTTGTGAAGTTATACTTTGGTGTGTTTTACAGATGATTAATACTGAAAGGAATTCTTACCTTTTAACACGTCATCGTCGACTTGATATCAATAGCAGAGTTAGTTATGTCAAATCTTTTTTCTCATTAAAACACTTGTTTTCTTGCAATTTCTGCTGACATCGTGTCTTTTTTTACTAGTATTATGACCAGGTTTTTGTAATTAGACAAAAATTCTCTTTGCCTTCGACCTTATTCTCCTTCCCAGGATGGGGATGATTGAAGTAAAAACTGCCTTTTGAAAATGTTTTTTTTCATTTCTTTTTTCAAAAAAGAAAGAGAGCAGAAAATAAATGTATATCGGATCTGGTAGGAAAAAGTGTGAGATTTTATTTTTAAGCCATATCGGTCAGCAATATTTTTAGCTGAAGATAAAATTGACAATTTGAGTTTTGATAGTTGAAGTAGTGCCCTATCGTGGACTGAAATTTTAACAATTGTATGTCCACATATTAGGAAAAATAAAAAATACATGGTCTATTTACCTCAGATAATTCTGGAATGTAGAAAGAGAACCCAGGAAACGTTCCAGTGAAATCAAGAAAAGAACAAAGACAGTGCGGTGTGGGCGCAGCTGTGCGTCGATTGCAGGGTGTTTGTTCTCGTAGTTCTCGTGTTAAATCGAGCTTCCATGCCGCTTCGAGACTGAGCGAGCAGATTGCGCCGTCTGCCACTTTATCTGCTTTCCAGGATTCTCCTCCGTCTCCCCTCCTCTCCCCCTCTGTTGCCCCTGAAACTGTTGCCAGTGACGGCCCGCTCCGCTCCAAGTGACGTAGCAGGGCGTAGCAGCCGATAGACGGACCGTAATGGCCGCCGCTCTGCGCCCCATCTGCACATTTGTGTGTGTGTGTGTGTGATTGTTAGCGCTGCCCGGTTCTGCTGGTGCCAGGGATTTTTTTTGTTGAACTGATAGGTGTAAGACAACAACGGGGGCCACAGTCAGCGAGGGGCCTGACTGATGTTCAGGAGAATCTTCGGAGGTCAGGGCGGCCTCCATTACAGTCATTAGCAGAACAGTGGGAAGCAGTTTGATGAGATTTCACGTGATGATAGAAACTGCTGAGGGTTAATGTGGAGCTGCCCTGCAGTGGGAGGTGGAAGGGGTGGCTCCAACCAGTGGACCCTCTATTGTTGCTCCCCACCATAAGTCTGGTGACAGGGAGGAGAGGTCGAGGGTCATCCCTGTTGCACGCCCTGGCATCGCTTGCTGGCACTGCCACTCTGCAGATGTCACGTTCCGATGGGGGGCTTTTTTTGTTTTTTCTTTTGAAATGCGTCATGTAGCTGTGAAACATTTCCAGTTTGAGGGAAAGTATCGACCTCATCAATGTTTTCCTGCGTTGATATTTTGTTAATTCATTTGTCCACACATACAAAGATGTTACATTTGTCTATGAACTAAATCAGTTCAGTTCATTTCTCCCAAAAGGAAATGTCTTAACTTACATCATCCAACCATCTTCAGATGGTTGTTGTGGATGGTGATGCTCTGGGCAGGAAGATATCTACTGTAGCAGCCAGTTTTGCAACGACTCTAAAAAGGCCTCTGACTGAAGGCTGTTGACAGTCATGACAGATCAACATCTGAATTTCCGGTCAGAGATGATATTTCACTGTAGTATTACTAGAATGACACTAATCCATTTCATTTGAGCCACTGTAAATGTAAATCTAAGATCAAGATGGATGGAAGATGGTTTCAACTTCCTCCTTCTCCCACAAATCTCCTCTGGGACTTAAGAGTCATAGTTCAGGTTTTATTTGAGCTTTCGGCATGGTAATCGTGTGCTCCCAGTTGTAAAAGTAGTGATGTGTTGCCATGGTTACACGACAACTGTTATGTGCAAATATTAAAAAAACAAAAAGTAAGACCAGCATCCAGACCAGATAATTATTCCAGAGGGAATAACTGTCCAAACATGAAACGCCTCGACTAAAACAACGATGAACTGAATTGTAAAATAAGAACAAGTCAGAACTAACTGAGTAACTAGTAACTTCACCATGAGCAGCACAATTCAGTTCAATTCTAGATGCATTCTGGATCACTCTGATGTATCTGTGATAAAGTAAAATCATACAAGGAATTAATTACTGACAAGTTTAATGCAAAGTGAAAAAGCTAAGAGAACTTGAAAACGTCTCCTGTAGGAACCGTCACGGACACGTTTCTTTTCATTGTAATTAAATTAGTGGACTGCTGGGGGTTGTTGCGGCAACCTTTCTGTCATTAGTTTTATTAGAAATGTATTTATCGAGAACAAAAAAAAAACTGAGACATTCAATGCTTATTTTCCTGTGGTTTTTTTTCTGTGAAACCGTCCACCTGAAACGTCTGCATTTTGTTTTTTTAGAGGACGGGTGTGTCCCGTACAGCAAGCCGTCCTTCCCCTCCCCCGGGGGCCACAGTTCCTCTGGGACGGCCTCCTCCAAGGGGTCAACGGGGCCACGCAAGACCGACGGGCCGCGGCAACCACAACAGTGGACCGCTACGGAGCATGCTGAATTTCTGGGGGCCAACGGACATGGAGAGTTATGTAAGGACTCGTTTCCATGTTAGCGCCATTCTTTTATGACTTTACACAAAAATGAAAAAGGAAAACAAAAATCAAAATGTTTTTTTATGACGATAAAGTCAGTGTTTATCGCCAAGCATTTCCTTTTTACTGGCTTGGATACTACGTGTTAAACGTATATGGCAGTAGCTCTAAAACCCCTTTCCAGCCATTCGTTTATGGGACATAATAGGAATTCCTTTTATTGTCCCACAAAGTCTCACAAAAACAGAATAAAAAATAAAATTCTGTACAGTAAGGACAACATTTCAACATAAACACCATGCAGTTATACCTATAAGTTAAATGTATGAAAAAGATTTGGTTAATTTAATGTACATGTACAAAATGTTAATATTACAGTGGAACTAAAGTGTTTGGCCTGCATAGTTTCGTAAAACTTCACATTGCTGAACAAAATGATCCCCGCAGCATGCTGCTGCCACTACCAGATGTGTTCTCTGTTCTTTATGACACCGTTTGTTGAAAAACCTTTTTTTGACTTTGGCTGAACTGCTGTTTTCTTAGATTAAGGCCTGGTCGACACACAGGCGTGTGTCTGGGAATACAGATCCAGTTTTATGTGTTTTAACCTTTCATCCACATGAAAACTGTGTTTAATGTAACTGCAAGCTGTTATTTACGTTAAAAAATAACTGTTATTTGAGAAAACTCTGTGTTTATGTTTATATATGTGTGAACGTGGGAGAACTGAGATTTAGAGTCCTGTGCATTGTAGACAAAATAAAGTGCTAATTTATCCCAAAACGTGCTTTGACACTATTCCCAATCGTCGTCGTCTTCTGTATTCTGTATTTACATTGTAATACGCTATTTAAAAGTAGATTAACTTATATATCTGTCCACACAAATCAACCTCCAGCCGCCACGTTTAATTCCTGACAGGAAGTTGTGGTTGTTTTGAAGCAATCTGATTGGCTGACATAGGTTTTAGCTTTGTGCTACACTGCCCCCTGTGGGTGTGCCATGTTTAAAGCAACGCTCAGAGGCGGTTTGTGTTGCTGCACGTGGATGAAAACTTTTCTGAAAATGATCCAGAGTGTAGGATGTATATTTTATGAGTCGATGTGGCGGAGGGATTCGTTTTTGTAAAGTCCTGGTTATAAAGACATCGTGTGTACGGTGTCTTTATAACACACAAGTGAAATATGTGTGTTATGTTATTATTTGTAGCAATAAATTGTTTCATAACTTGCCAAAATGTGGAAACATTCAACCTTTGCTAAGCAAATGTGTGCATCAAGGCTTTTGAGGCATTTGTTTCCACTTTTTCTTGGATGTTTTCTTGAAACAACTTTATGTTTTCCTCCATGCTCATCTCCTCCACAGAGTGACCCTTCTGGGCTCCCGTCCGGGCCAATAAACTTTCTCCTCTTACCTGTGCGTTCTCAGAGGGGGAGGCGCGCGGCGGTGGAGGGGCGCCACGGCGGTGGAGGGGCTCCACGGCGGTGGAGGGCGCCACGGCGACGAAGCAGTTTCACAGAACTGTACATGTGATGTAAAGTCACAAACATACTGTACATCTCACAATGGTTTTGTCCTCAAGAAAATATTTTCCACCACCTACCTTACTGTAATTTTCTTTTTGCTAGAAAAAGGCAAGTTTAAAAAAAGGAAAAAAAAAAAAAAAGAAAGGAAACATCTATGTGGGGGGGGAAAAAACTTTGTTGTATCTACCCTTTGGGAAAAGGGAATTTTGTTTCCTGTAAATATTTTCTTTGCCATGTTGTTGCATTGCTATGCAAACCCAATAGAGTTTAATTTTTTTTTTTTTTTATTTCCATATACAATAACAGTTGGGTTTTACCTGGTTATTTGTACTATATGTGAATTAAGTGGCTTTTGTGCCATAAGATAATTGTTTTTTTTTTTTTTTTATCCATTGTTTGTTAATAGCTACCATTAATTATTATTATTAATATTATCATTATTATTAATATTATTAATTATTGTTTTTTTGCACTGCAATTTTTGGTGATAAGCACAAAAACATAGCTCCTGCTGACATGAAGAACCGGAAGAATATGTGAAGAGGAGTTTCTGTACTGTAAAGTAAAGAGAAGAAGATATATTCTAGTGTACAGAGAGATATTAAAGAGTCATGCTTTTCTCACAGACAGCATCAAAATCTACAGTAGAGACGAACCGAGTGGCAGACACTAGTCCTGAAGGCGCGAGGCAGAGCTACAAGGCCTGGGAACGGATCCGAAACCTCGGCAACTCATGGATTCGGTTAGCTATTAATTTATTCTTCTCTTTTTTTTTTTTTTTTTTTTTTTTTTTTGAATTTATGGTTTAGTGCCTAAATCGTTCTACAAAGCGGATCTCGTGCTCCTACACAGCACAGCCTCAAACTTCGAAAAAGACAAAAACAAAACAAAACAAGCGGTGAACTTTGTCTGGATGCTGACATCACATATAGCACAAATAGGGTTTTATTTTTATCATATTAAGTTACAAACCCATCTAAACCTCCTTCAATAACAACTAAATTAGGTCATTTACATTTTTATTCGAGCTGATTTTGTTTCACATTTGCTGTTTTAGCACTTATTTTAATCGCTTCATCTGTTATCACCGATCGTATCAATGAGGAAAACATTTTGTTTCCTGGGAAAAAACCGAGTTATTAATGTGGGAAAGTCGGTGACTCAGATGTGAAACCAATGGTCAGTTTGCCTCTTTGTCGATCTTTACACAGTTTAACCCCACAGACCTGTAGCATGTCAGTTCATTCTCCTGTTACTTAACAATTTTGAGAAATTAAGAGCAGAAAAAAAAAAATCATAAAATCTCAATTTCCATGTTTATTTGAGAGTGAAAATTTCCAACAGCTTAGTTCTTAATTCCAGGTTTAAACCAGTTCATTTTAGGCATGGGCCAGAATCATTTTACCATAACCCAAAGTGAAAACAGCACAGTGTTATGCTGTTTACATGAAAATAAAATCTCTGTAACATCATGTAGTTGCTTCTGTTTGAAAGCTAAAAGCAACAAGTCTTCCTACTGCTGCTAAAACACTACATTATGCAGATTATTACAGCTTAATGTCATCTTTAGATTTTTATTATTTAGCATTTTGTTAAATAAGGTTCAGGGTTTAAAGATGAACATTATTATAGTACAGAATTCATCACATTTTTGCTCTAAAATCAACAAGTTATCAGTTTTAGCCCACATTCACTCAGTTAAATGCAACTCCTAGCTTACCAACAGTTGTTTTACAATAGTGTTGCCTTATTAAGATAAGAGGCACTCATTTAGGCTGGTTCCCAATGGGGGGAAAAATTAAGCCAGCTTACAGGCAGTGTATAGGGAAAAAATAGAGAAAACTCAGGTCACTCTGGAAACTCTTCAAACCGACTTTAAACCACGGAAACTTTTCATTTTTTGAAATGAAAAGTTTCATCAAGGTAAACCAAGGTAAACCTTGGTTTACTTGGTTCATTGGTCCATTCCTAGCAACACTTATTAAAACTGAGTGTGTTCAATGCACCAATGGAAGAGCAGGGTTCAGTGTGTCAACTACAAACCTAGCTTAAACTGTCCTCACTGTCACTGGAGTTTAAAAACCATATTTAAAATAAATGACGCTTAAGAAAAGCCTGGTGGCCTGCCAGGCTTATATTGCATAGGGGGAAACTCAGTGAACTGTAAATGGATTAGATAAAATTGATTTGTCTTTAAAGTCCCCTATTAAAGTCAGAAATGACAAAAGGGCAAAGTGGCCAGCGTCCACAACAAGTACGATAGTCTTGACGGAGACTTTTATTTCATTTTTTATTTTTTAAATGGTGGTTACTACACACTGCACATCTTTAGGTTAGAGAGCTGACGAAGCAAAGGCCTTGTATGTTAGTCAGTGGCTCCACTGCCTTCATGTCTACAGCCACAGTGGGAAGCAAAAAAACCCTTTCTTATCCACCTGACTGCCACAAAAACACGCTGGTATCATTTACCGCTTTCGACTTCACAACATCAGATTTTTTTTAGATATGAATCTTTTCCAACAAATGTCCTTTTTGGAAGCTAAGCTTGTTTCTTTGTATGCCTTTTATGGACTCCCTAAACGCTGCTTACAACAATGTTTTTTCAATTGTAATGTTCAGGATTTTTGTGGTTCAATGACTGTTTGTTTTGTCTTTTTTTGTACTGCTAATGTTGATTAAAATAAAAATAAAAATAAAAAATGGGGATGGGGGGTAGGGGAAACTAAAGGCCATCAAAATGCTGTTGTACTGTTGTCGTAACACCATTGTCGTATTTTATTTTATTTTTTTAAGGATACACCCAGTGGCCAGTGTTCTGGGAATGAGGTGCAGAGAGTATCTCAGGTTATTTTGCATTCTGGTGGTGTTTATGTATGTGTATATATGTGTATATATCCATACACATCTCCACTTGATTATTCCATTCCTTTTTCATTAATAAACACTTTCCATCCCATGTTGGAATCCGTTATACCCCTTTCTTTTTATTCATTATTTTCATTACGTTTTAATTTTCTGCTGTGGACGTTGATCCCGATGTGCTGGTTCATCCAACTTAAAGACAAGATGTCAGTAAAAGAACATACCAAATTTGAAATTGATATTTCTAACGTCTAAATGCGTTTTGTGTCTTTAATACTCAAATTTTCTTTCAAATCACAGTGTCGTTTTGTATTTATTAAAATGCTAATAAAGGTATATTGTGAAATATGCATAAAATTTGTAAGATATAAAATGTGTTTTACTTTTTCTTTTGAACTGTTACCTTTGTTCCTTGTGAACGTTGGTGTCGGCGCTGAGCAGCGAGGCCGCTGGGAGGTGATGTGGAGACTGTGCTCTCAGCACGGTGGTACGCCGGTCGGTCGTCATCCAAGTCGCTCTTCGTCTTGCATGTTCACTGCACTGCTCTTCTCGAGTCGCAGCTTTTCGACGCGGGGAGTAAAAACACAATTTGCTCGTCGAGGCAAAAGAGAAAATGTCTTTTTCAAAGTGCTTTACCTCTTTCTGTTCATTTTCTCAATATTGTTGGTTCTTTGTAGCCTATCTGTGTCTTTCCTTTTTGCTATAAAAGCGGATTAAAAATGACAAAAAGTGAAAGTTGTTGGGTGAAGTCTTTCCTGTACAGCATGGGGTGAGGTAACACTCCAAATCCAATGCCATTTCTACGGTACGGTTCTCCTTTCTCTCTGTACACCTCCTCCTGTATTCACTTGCATGTTCTTCTCCGAAAAAGAGAGTGAATCAAGAAAATAAACTCCTACAGTTTAGTTCTCATGACCTGTAAAATAAGTCCATCTTTTATTTCCTTGTTCCTGGATCAATATCAAATAAAAATATTTTTGAAAAACGAATTTAAATGACTTAAATCCTTTGTCCTTGAAGGAGAGCGATTTAATATATCCACTAATTTGTTGGCATGATATCATTAGCATGCTAACTACCTAATGCTAAAAGTTGTGTTGACTTATGTAGAGTTTAAAATGGTAGTTGTAATATGTACTGCAAACAGTCTATGGGCGATGCTATGTTGGAATTACAATCGCTTAACTGGAGTCTGGTGTCAAACTTATGTAACTGGAACGCAGCTATAACATTAGCATGCTAACATTTACTGTGTGTATGAAGCTTTTTTTTATCCAAAAAACAAACTAAAAGAGAAAATTGCATGTGAACTCAAAGCTAATAAGAAAGTTTGCTTCTTAAGCAGATATTTGACAGAAACTTGTAGACCTACTTCTTAAGCTAACCTGAGCTAAAGTATCTACCAATAGCAAAGTGTAATAATCATTATAACTAATGCAAGACTAGTTATAATGCATATATAATATTAACTAACGGTAACTAATATTATGTATGCTCATCATAGTGAGCAAATCAGTACGTTCGGAGGCGGAAAAGCATATTTTTAATGTATATTTTTTATTTGTTGATGACTTGGAGATGTCACAGCAGCTGGGATGTCAAACAGGATTTTTTTAGCACTAGTCCAGCACACCTGAATCAAGCGGCTAAATTAGCTTCTCTGTATGTAGACAAGTTCTCCAGAGTCCTGCTAATGACCTAATTATTTGATCCGAGTGTGTTGAAGCAGAGGCAGATCTGAAAGTTGCAGGACGCTGGCCCCGAGGGCTGGAGTTTGACACCTGTGAACCCCAGGAACCGGTGTGTTGCTGTTAATTGTCCCTCCGCTCTCATTTCCAGCCTTTAACTCACCGTGTGTGACTCAAGACTTTCTTTGTCAGGTGCAGCAGCTCTTCTTTTTCCAGTAATGTATACTTCACTGCTAATTATATACATATTTTTTAAGTTCTGACGATCATGTCGAGAGGTTACAAATTTAAACCAACTTGATCCTTGATGATGAAAAGAAGGCAATCTTCTTTTCATTTTCCTGTAGAAAAAAAATAGACTCACATAGATAACAGATTTTCAGACAATAAAGTAAAATGGGTGAAATGTTACAAATGTAACTATGACTCATTCTATAAAGTGCTGAGAAAAATATGTATTTCTGTGCAGTTGTCACATAGTTTGATGCCTCAGCAAAAAAAGCCTGACTTTACAGAAACCTGTGACATAATCATGAAAGGTTTTGTTTCCCTGAGGCAGATTCTGTAGAAAGAGCTCATTGCTTTGGCGTATTTCTCTGATCAAATTAAAATGATCATAACTGTTGGTTCAACCTTAGCAACATTTAGTCCTTTGTGCTCATCAGCTTCTCATTCCTTCCAACAAATCGCAAATTCTCTTGGACATGCCTCATTTGCTTGGATGTAAATTTTTTTCAGTTTTATAACGTTTTTATTTCTTATTATGTCAGTTAATGGACTAGTATTATGAATGTCAAATAGTCATTCTTACAGTTTCAACATCCAGCTTTGAAGGACTGAATACAAGCTGGTATGACGACATCTATTGATTCAATAATATAAATCTGGCTCCAGCAGCAGGAAGAGGACGAGCTTCAGGAAGGAAACTCTGTGATGTCATGGGACCTTGAACTTCCCAGGACTTCACTGGTGGAGAAAGTTAAATCCTGAAACTGACAGGAGAGAAGAGGCAGTAGTCTACCTGTTTAGTTATGTGCTAACCACAGCAGGTACTTCACGCTCTGAGCCTTGCTAACCAGGCAGCTGTAGCTAAAGCTGCTGTAGTTAAAACCAACAAGAATGTTTGAACTCTTTAGAGCCTCATTCCAGGGAGTGTTTTAATCACCGACAGTCTCATGATGCTAGGTTTATGTCTTTATAGGTATTTATCTTCGTTTCATGCCTCTAAGTGAAGTAAAATAGCTCTAGAAACGTTTCTAAACTGTCCAGTTTCCTTAATGCTAACAGCAGCTAAGCTAGGTGCAGCTATAGCTACATACAGCTTCCCTGCCAATGCTAATCCTTTTTTTTTTTTTTTTTTTTTGTTTTTGCAAACTTTGTTTATTTGGTTTTTAACAGGAATTGCATAGCCATACATTTACAATGTGATACATATAAAACAAACCATACAATTCCCTTACGTTATAAAAACAAAACAAAAAACACAACAAAACGACCTCCAATCACTCCAGGCAATAAGAGAAAGTCATAAGGAAAAGGACAAAAAAAGAAAATGTTTCGAAATAAATAAAATTAAGATGCATTCTGCCATACCTAAAAAAGTAGTTTGTGCCCAGGAAAGTAAATATGGAACCATAAGAAAGGGAAAATCCGAGAGAAAGGACACAGGATGAGCAGACAAATACATGCACAAAGGACTAGACTGGGACAGAATGAAAATTAACTTGACCAACCAATCGTAGTAATGGCTGCCAGATTTCTGCAAATTTGTCAGAGGAACCCCGTAGTGACATCCTAATTTTCTCAAGTTTAAGAAAAAAAACAATATCCCTCAACCAATGTATAAAAGAAGGAGGTTGTGGTGATTTCCATTTAAGAAGAATTATCCTCCTTGCAATAATAGTCATAAAGGACAAAGAATTTTCTTGGGAAGAGGACAAAGGAGATGGCCCCGAAAACACCCCAAACAAAACACTCTGGGGGTTCGGATAAATTTTTCTGCCAACCACGTCTGATATAACAACAAATATATCTGTCCAAAAACTCTTGAGCTGGGGGCACAACCAAAACATGTGTATAAGGTTTGCAGGAGACTGTTGGCACCTATCACAAACTGGGGAAACAGTGCTATAAAATTTAGACAGACGAGCCCTGGTATAGTAAACGCGGTGCACAAGCTTGCATTGAAGAAGACAGTGCCTAGCACATATAGAAGACTTATGTACCCGTATTAAGATACGTGACCAAAGCTCGTCAGGGATAGCCTCTCCTATATCCTCCTCCCAGAGGGCCTTGATTGAGCTTAAAGACTTCGAGCGGATCGAAGCTATGCGGGTATAAAGAATTGAAATAGATCCTTTCAGCCTAGGAATGGGCAAAAGCAAGGAGTCAAGGTCAGAGTCCTCAGGCAGCCTAGGAAAAGTGAGAAAATTACTATGAACAAAGCTGCGCACCTGTAAAAATCTGAAAAAATCTCGAGATGGAAGAGTAAATTTGGCAGCGAGTTGTTGAAAGGTAGCAAATACACCATCAATAAATAAATCCCTAAAGGTCTGAATGCCAAGGTTTGACCAAATCACAAAAGTTTTGTCTGTGAGAGAGGGAGAAAAGACATGATTGTTTGCGATAGGAGCATATGGAGAAAGGAGCTGTAGACCAAAATAACGCCGAAATTGAGTCCAAATCTTAAGAGAGGTTTTAACTACGCTATTCTTTGTGTAAGCAACAGTCGAAGATTTAATTGGCGAATACAACAGAGCTGCGAGAGACACAGGTTTTGCCGAATTCGTCTCCATTACAAGCCAGTCAGGAGAGGATGGACCACACCGAAGCCAGGCTGTCAAACCCCCAATATTGGAAGCCCAATAGTAGTACCTGAAGTTCGATAAGGCCATCCCCCCAAGTGGCTTAGGTCTCTGTAAATATTGTCTAGACAATCTGGGGACCTTCCCCTCCCAGAGAAAATCTGAAACAAGAGAATCTACCCGTCCAAAAAAGGAATTGGTTAAAAAAATTGGGACACATTGAAAAAGATACAAAAAACGGGGGAGAACATTCATTTTGACACAGTTAATTCGAGCTACCAGAGACAGTTTAAGTAAGGACCAGCGCTCAAAGTCTTCTTTAACTTTCAACAGCAAGGGAGAAAAGTTAGCATTAGATAAGTCCTCATACCTATGCGTAACTCGAATTCCAAGATATGTGAAACTGTCATTGGCTACTTTGAAAGGAAAGCCATGCAGCAGAAGAGCCCTAGCCGCTGAGTTAATAGGAAACAACTCACTTTTACCCAGGTTCAGTTTATACCCAGATAACCGGCCAAAGTCTGAAAGCAGGTGCAAAGCAGCAGGAATAGAGCTGTGCAGATCTGAAACGTATAAAAGTAAGTCATCAGCGTAAAGTGAGACCTTAACTTCCAAACTATGATGTCGTATGCCCACAATAGTTGGACTCGAACGAAGCATGATGGCAAGCGGCTCAATAGCCAGGGCAAATAAAAGGGGACTCAATGGGCATCCCTGTCTCGTAGAGCGATGAAGGAGGAAGTACTCCGACCGAGTGTTATTAGTCCTAACCGAGACCTGTGGGTTAGAATAGAGCAACTTAATCCAAGTCAAAAAAGCTTCACCAAAACCAAACTTTTTGATAATATAAAAGAGGTAAGACCACTCAACTCGGTCAAAAGCCTTTTCAGCATCGAGAGAGATCAAGGCTTCGGGATTGTTATGGGATGAGTCATTGTAAATAACATTAAAAAGCCTCCTAACATTAGAAAAAGAATGTCTATTTTGAACAAACCCGGTCTGGTCTGAGTGAACTACTGTAGGCAGAACACACTCAAGACGTATGGCTAAAACTTTCGATAACAGTTTAAAGTCGGCATTTAAAAGGCTTATAGGACGATAGGATGAACAACAAAGAGGGTCTTTGGCTTTTTTCAAAAGAAGGGAGATGGTGGCCTGATTAAGAGTCTCGGGCAGGACTCCAATATCAAAAGCATCATTATACATTTCTAATAAGAGTGGTGCAAGTTTGTCCCAAAACGCTCTATAAAACTCAGAGGGGTACCCATCAGGGCCTGGGCATTTTCCTCCCTGTAGAGATCGCATAGCCGCGTTAAGTTCTGACAAAGTAATAGGTCTACCCAGGCTAACCGCCGTTTCCTGATCAACAGTAGGCACTTCCAATTTGCCGAAAAAAACGATCCAAGTCAGCATCCGTGGATGTGGATTCAGATGAATACAATAACCTATAAAATTTCTCAAAAGCAAGGTTAATCTGACAGGGATCTGTCGTCACACCTGTGTCTGTTTGAATCTTGGTAATCTGACGCGATGCAGACACCTGGCGGATTTGGTGTGCCAACAATTTGCTAGCCTTATCACCGTGTTCGAAAAACTGTACCCCGGACCGCAACATAAGTTCTGTAGTGCGGTGGGTCATGAGCATATCAAATTCGGATTGTAGTGAAAGACGCTCCTTATATACATTTGGGGAAGCACAGGCTGCGTACATATTGTCAAGTTGCGCAATTTGTCGTCTTAGGGTGTTTAACTTCTCATTCCTTAATTTATTCTCGAAATGAATAAAAGAAATTATCTCTCCCCTAATAAAAGCCTTCAATGATTCCCAAAGAAGGGAGGGAGAAATACCTGGTGCTCTATTTGTTGTCAGGAAAAAATCTATCTGTTTCGAAATGTAGTCAACAAAGCTAGTGTTTGAGAGAAGACGTGTGTTTAATAGCCATAATGGACATTGGGATGATAAAGTGCCTAATTTAATATTCATCAAAAGCGGGGCATGGTCAGATAAAACGATGGCATCGTATCTACACAGGGACAAGGATGGTAACAGCCTATTATCAATAAGAAAAAGGTCAATACGAGTGAATGTACGATGTACAGGTGAGAAGAAGGAGTACTCCCTTTTCAAAGGATTAAGAAAACTCCACGCTTCAGATACTGCAAACTCCTTCATAAATGAATGAATTGTTTTGGCCGATCGAGAGAGCATGGCCGGCCTGGATGAAGAACGGTCGAGTGTCGAGTTGAGCCAACAATTGAAATCTCCGCCTAATATTAAATAAAGTTCAGAGAAAAAACGTTTATAGAAGGCTTCATCATCCCAGTTGGGAGCATAGACATTAGCTAATGTAACACGTATATCCCTAATTGAACCTGTGACAATAACATATCTACCATTGTGATCAGAAATAATCTGATCACAAGTAAAAGGGACAGATTTGTGTAAGAGAATAGCTGCTCCCCTGGCCTTACCAGAAAAAGATGAATGATAGATCTGGCCAACCCAGTTCTTTTTCAGTTTCTGATGTTCTTGTTTCCTAAGATGAGTCTCCTGTAGAAAGATGACTCTTGCTCCCAACTGGTTGAGGTGATGTAGCACTTTACTGCATTTGACAGGATTATTCAGCCCCTTGCAGTTGAAACTGGCAAACTGGAGGTTCTGTCCTAGTAATAGAGCCATAGCAAAGTATAAGACATATAAGTAGCAGAAAGAATCTGGGCGCTTGATCGATAAAACAAAGGGTTAAGCAGAAGAAAAGATAAGGAAGAGTTGGAGGTACACAACACAAAAAGAAAACCTAGTAAACAAACAAACCGAACATCTCGCAGAAGCGTCCCCCCAAATGGGATGCGTGAAGCCCACTCCCCCCACAAAATGCCCATGATCCGACCTACAGAAGGTCCTCCGAGAGTTCCTAGAGAAAGAAAACCCTCCAAATAGAATGCAACAAAAACAAAGTCTAGGTGCACAATATTGTATTTCAACATACACAAAAATAAAACCTAATGCCAGTAATAACAATCACAATAAACAAATTGGTAAAGAATAAATAAAATAAATTTTAAAAAATAATAATACAAAAAATAAAAATAAATAATTAAAAAAATAAATAAATAAATAAATAAAATAAAATAAAAATAAAAAGTGCAAACCAGAGTGCAAAGACAATACTTAAAGTGCAAGAAAGCCAACCTCAACTATCAAATCTGCAGCATTAATGCAAGTTACATTCATAGTCCTTGGGGTCAAAAAATTAACCGTGACAAAATACTACAACAAAAGTGTCAATAAAGTCATAGCGATCCCCATGCATAAACGCAAAAAATTTGTCCTGGAAATGTCTGCCATAGGGCAAACATTCAAACAGAGTCAGGGATCACCGCATTTTTTAGCTTTTTCTCAACAAAATCCATGGCAAGCGACGGGTCTTCAAACCTCTGGACTTGTCCATTTGGAAGAGTGATCCGCAATATTGCCGGGTAGAAAAGACCACATTTGACACCTGGACAGCAGTGCAGCTCCTTCTTAACTTTAGTAAAGGCAGTCCGTTTTTTGGCCACAGCAGCAGTGAAATCCGAGAAAACAGAAATCCTCCTCCCATTATAAATCAGAGGAGATGCTTCACTAGCCTTACGCATGATTTCGTTACGTTGTTGAAACATGTTCACTCTTGCGACGAAGGAACGTGGGGGTTCCCAGTCCGTAGGTTTAGCACAGAGGGTCCGGTGAGCCCTGTCCAGCGCGGGTTTGTAGGATAAACCGAGTAAATCCTGAAGTAAAGTAGCCACAAAATCCGTCGGGCGGCCTCCCTCAGATCCTTCAGGCACACCGACCACCCGTACATTATTCAGTCTCGACCGTCCTTCTAAGTCCTCGCATTTCTTTGACATGGACTCCACCATATCCTTTAGCGAAGCAACAGTAGCTCCAAGGGTTGTTAACTTGTCATCGCGGTCAGTAGCCGAGCGCTCAAGGTACGCAATAGCTTGTTCGTGTGAAGTAACTTTGGCTTCCAGCGGAGCAAGAGCAGTCGTAATCTCCCTTCTCACAGCCCCCGGACACAATTTCGTCAAATTTACTCACAAGAATTAGCAGACGCTCATTAGCATCGAGTACTGGAGCAGCCTCGGGCTCAGGCGACAGGCGTGGTTTGCTACGGTCTACCCTCGAGGTGTCGGATTTACCCCGGTTTGCCATGGTTTAATAAAGTTACCAAAACAGATTGAGCATAAATGTTATGTAGATTACGTAATGAACTAGAACTGTAAAAGAAACTTCAATAAATCGTGCTAAAAAAGGTTTAAACAGTCACATTCCTGCGGAGCTCCAGCAGACACGTCCTACATGCTTGACGCTCCCCGGAAGTCCCTGTTTGTTTGGGGTTTTTTTTATTTTTTTTTTTAAAAAGGTTATTAATTTCTGTTTCATTTGTCTTTTGAATTGTGAAACAATGTTTGGAATACATACCAAGTTTGTGAGGCAACGGCTTGAGAAAATACTGCTCTATAGTCGGGCTGCAACTAACGGTTATCTTAGTTATTGATTAATAAAATATTGGTTCATTTAGCCAATTTTTTCATTTAACCACTTGAGGTTTTTATATAATATTAAATGCACAAAATTAGGCAAATAAATTAATTTTGTAGATAAAACATTTTTGCCTAAGTGCAATAAAATGCATATTTCTTGTATAATTTTGCCTTTGTTATTCCTTTGACTGTTCTGTCAGTAAAATTGCCTTTTCTTGAGTGACGATGAATAGATTACTAAATTAGTTGCCGATTGTTTTTTAAATTAATTGATTCATCACAATTAATCCATTAATCCAGCCCTATTCTATGGGTCTGTGTTGCCTTATCTAAATCCATAGCATACAAACAAGAAACCATTGATCACACATTCACATCACTAAACACAACCAAATATGTGGTTTTCTGCAGCTACATAGATGTTGACCTACATTTTATTCAGCCAGCACTTGCTTTGGTTTAAAGTTTCTTTTTTCCTGAGTTTTTTTTTTTTTTGATTATGCACACCTCTGAGGTTTTTTTTTTTTCTTTACTTAAAAATATTCCTCTATTAAATTAAAAACAAGCCCTCACACAATGAGAAGAAGCTGTGTGAGAAGATCTTATTCTCCTATTTCTGTCGCGGCGTATTTTTGCATTTGTGTGCATAAAACAGGCTCCCTGATCCATCCGACCCTTTTAAACAAACTCATCAGACAGACAGGGAGAGAGAGAGAGAGAGACAAAACTGCATCTGCTTCACAGCTCTTCCTCTGTTTGTGCCTGGCAAGCACGTACAAGTAATGACTGCTCCACTTCTTGCCAACGAAGCAACTTTCCTCCTCATGTTTTATTTCCAACTGTTTACCGGTGTGTGAGCGTCTGCGGGTGTGTGTGCGTGTGTGTGTGCATACTCCACCTGTTCCCGATTTTTCTTCTTCATCTGAATGAGCCACAAAACAGAGATTTTAGTAGAGTGCTTGTTTCTTTGCACTGTTCCAGTAAGCCTTTTTCTCTCTCTCTCTCCTGGATGTAATCGTTGCATCACATTTGGGCCGGTTAGCCCAGCAGAGAGAGAAAACAAGCTTCGCTCAGCAAACACAGACTGCAGCAGGGTGCCGGTTATCAGGTCGTAATGAGCGGGAGTGAGCGCGCGCGTGGATGTGTGTGTGCTTTGACCTGTGTGAAGTCGCCCCTCCGGCTCCCCCCACCTTCTTCAAATCTAACAAAATTAGTGTCAAGCGTTTGTGCCGCTTTGTGGAGCAAAAACTTTCATTTGTGCCGCTGTCACTTCAGAGATACTAATAAAGATGATTCCAGGGGTCACTGGAGGTCATCGTCATTATCTTAAAAGCAAAAACAGCACAAACATAAGTTTGGCCTGCACAAATGTAGCACAAACGCTTCACACCAATTTTGTTAGATTTGAAGACGGTGGCGGGGGCCGACGGTGGCGGGGGCCCTCCGGTCGGGCTTCCATGTCTGAAACAGAGCGTTTGTTCCGGGGCCAACGCTGCGGCATGCGCTCGCTACGTTGATGAAAGGAAGCATCTACTGCCTGTGCTGCAGGATGTTTTTTACCCCCCCCCCCCCCCCGCCGCAGCCCCTCACTCCTGCTTTTGTCGGCCGACTGGTGACAATGAGTGGAGGTGAGAGGGCAGCAGAAGCAAGGCAACACCATTCATCACACATGTCAAACAGTTAGAGCAGCTGTGTGGGACACGGTGAAAATTAGCATTTCATCCCTCTCTCCCTCCCTCTTGTCTGTCTCCAGCCCACATCTCTCTCTATTTTTCCATCATAGCTCCACATGTGATAAATGAGTCCTGAAGACGTGTAATTTTCCCAGCTGTTTGGATGAAAACGTGCCATTATTGACCAGCACTTTCCCTGTATTGCAGTTTGTGTGGCTGATTAAATGCAGCTGTTCCACCTTCCCCACCCCCCTCACCCAATCATCATTCCCTTTGGACGTAACGTGAGGACTGGTGGTCCGCGGTGACGCTGTGAGGTAATGGGAGTGAGAACCACAGGTTTGTCATGGCAACATGGACGATCTCTGTCTGTGTTAGCGATGCACTGGACTGATAGTCGTTCTGAAGTTATCGATGCGATTCTCTGGGAAGTCTTTGATCAAATAAACCTGGATAACAGAGGAAATTATGAGACCTTCTTTTAGTCATGGTAAAAGTGCGACACCCAAAGCTACCCAACTGTTTTGGTTATTGCTAATATAGCAGCAAGATTACAAGAGACTGGAAAGATGATGTATCTATTTAATACGCCGTTTTAGTAAGGAGATTACATGATATACATTTGTGTGCAAAGCTGCACATCGGTTTCCAAATCAATTGTCAGTTCCAACATAGTGCGTCTAAAAATATTTTAGAATTGTGCAAAAGTGAAATATTCATTGCCTTTTGAGTCAATAATGATTTACTATTGATGAAAAAGTACTGCGTAGTTCCACTGGGAGAGTATTTCACTTCTACAAGACATTGGAACAGGTATTTTTAAAAATCAATATTGAAGATTTATTGACTTAAAACAAGCTCCTGTGTATTTCTGAAAAGTTAGTTGTCTTATTTTAAGTGTAACAAGATATTTGTACTGAAACTAAACAGAAATAAAAGGTGAGACTTTGTGTTTTTGTAGTGTAGTCAACTTCTTGATCATTGACACCCGAGGCTAATACACAGAGATAGGAAAATGAACAGACTATAACGTAAACAGAAGGAAAAATAGTTTTTTTTGTAACTACAACTATTCTGATATTCTACAAATTTCATAATCCATCTGAGTAACTTGTGGAACTTCAATGGGTCCCAGCTACAACTATCTGTGTGTGTGTGTGTATATATATATATATATATATATATATATATATATCTGATTACTGGCAAGGCGTAGCTGTTGCTGTTAAGACACGAAAATTACTAACAATGCATGGAGGGTTCCACCCCAAATCCAGCACCCTGAGACTGTACACGAGCCGCAAGGAAGGAGGCAGAGGACTAGTGAGTGTGAGAACCACTGTCCAGGACGAAACATCCAAGATCCATAGAATCATCAGGGACAAAGCCTCAACAGACAATCTGCTCAGTGAATGTCTCAGACAATGGGGAACAGAAGTTGAGGTGCTGGAGGTACCATCATGGGAGGACAAACCCCTACACGGGATGTACCACCGGCAAATAACTGAAGTGGCTGATATCAGAAAGTCCTACCAATGGCTGGAAAATGCTGGACTCAAGGACAGCACAGAGGCCCTCATCCTGGCTGCCTAGGAACAGGCCATAAACACCAGAGCAATAGAGGCCCAGATCTACCACACCAGACAAGACCCAAGGTGTAGGTTTGTAAAACTCGGCTTGATCAAAGCAGAATTCACACTTACACTCAAGGGGGTTATCGTCACAGGAAATCAAGTAAAAGATGTTGCATAATTTAACTCGATATAAAACAGATATGCAACCACTCAAAATAGCTTTATAGGTTTTTAGCCCAATAATTTATTCCATAAACCAGGAAATTTAATGTTTAACATTAAACCAAAACCCTCCAAAATAATCATCGGTCAGATTCCCGTTCACTGGAGTCATCAATCAAACCTAAATAATTGACTGTCCACGTAATCCCGTTCCTTTTTTATGAGAATTTTGTCCTTAAAAGAGTCCCATACTCTCAAATCAACGTCCTGGAAGCGTCTCTCCGTATTACTCCCCAGTCTCGCTTCCTTCAAAATCCAAAACGTCAAAAAAAACAAAAAGGATGAGAAAAAATGAGTGGTACCACCAAACCCCCCCCCCAAAAAAAAAGAAAATAAAGTCCAGATCTCACCGGGAGCGTCCTTCTCCCCCCCCACCCCACCCGGTGGCGTCCTCTGCGCACTGGCGTCGTCCCTTTTGCACCGGGCGGCGCTTCCTGGGTGAAAACTTCGGTCCAGTCTCTTGGGCACAATCTGCGGCGCTGGGGCGAACTTTAATCGTTGTTTTTATCTTTTTCTTTAGCTTTCTCTTGGTTTAAACAATTAATAAAGCCGAAACTCCCGCTGCACAGATCTGACGCTGAGCGTCTTCCTCGCTGACTGTGCGCCGCCGCACACGCCCCCTTTTTAATTACAAAATTTTCACACACCTGAAACCAAACCTGATCTACCCAAAATCAGCTTTTTAAACAGTGGAAATTCTGAATATTTTTAATGATGAAATCACCACAACTGTTCCACAAGACAGTTTGCTACTTTTACCATTTAATATATTAATCAAAAAAACAAACATAGTGGTTATGTTACAGGTTGTACAAGGAGGCCCCTGAGACAGTCCAGCACATAACAACAGGGTGCAAGATACTGGCAGGGAAAGAGTACATGGAACGACATAACCAAGTGGCAGGCATAGTGTACAGAAACATCTGTGCAGAATATGGACTGGAAGCCCCGAGATCAAAGCGGGGAACACCCCCAAAGGTGGTGGAGAATGGCCGAGCTAAGAATTTATTTTAGCTCGGAATTTATTTTTTTTATATATATATAAAAAATTCCCTTCTCACCCACCGCGGGTGGTTCTTATCCTCTGAGCTCGGGTCCTCTACCAGAGGTCTGGGAGCTTGAAGGTTCTGCGCAGTATCTTTGCTGTGCCTAGAACTGCACATTTCTGGACTGAGATGTCTGATGTTGTTCCTGGGATCTGTTGTAGCCACTGCTCCTGTTTGGGGGTGACTGCCCCGAGGGCCCCGATGACCACAGGCACCACTGTGGTCTTCACCTTCCAGGCCCTCTCCAGTTCCTCCCTGAGGCCCTGGTATTTCTCCAGTTTCTCGTGCTCCTTTTTCCTGATGTTGCAGTCACTCGGTATTGCTACATCCACCACAACGGCTTTCCTCTGTTGATTATCCACTACGACTATGTCCAGTTGGTTCGACCTTACCATTTTGTCTGACTGGATCTGGAAGTCCCACAGGATCTTAGCTCGGCCATTCTCCACCACTTTTGGGGGTGTTTCCCACTTTGATCTCGGGGCTTCTAGTCCATATTCTGCACAGATGTTTCTGTACACTATGCCTGCCACTTGGTTATGTCGTTCCATGTACTCTTTCCTGCCAGTATCTTGCACCCTGTTGTTATGTGCTGGACTGTCTCAGGGGCCTCCTTGCACAACCTACACCTTGGGTCTTGTCTGGTGTGGTAGATCTGGGCCTATATTGCTCTGGTGTTTATGGCCTGTTCCTAGGCGGCCAGGATGAGGTCCTCTGTGCTGTCCTTGAGTCCAGCATTTTCCAGCCATTGGTAGGACTTTCTGATATCAGCCACTTCAGTTATTTGCCGGTGGTACATCCCGTGTAGGGGTTTGTCCTCCCATGATGGTACCTCCAGCACCTCAACTTCTGTTCCCCATTGTCTGAGACATTCACTGAGCAGATTGTCTGTTGAGGCTTTGTCCCTGATGATTCTATGGATCTTGGATGTTTCGTCCTGGACAGTGGTTCTCACACTCACTAGTCCTCTGCCTCCTTCCTTACGGCTTCCTCCAGTCTCAGGGTGCTGGATTTGGGGTGGAACCCTCCATGCATTGTTAGTAATTTTCGTGTCTTAACATCTGTGGCCTGTATCTCCTCCTTTGGCCAGCTAATTATTCATGCAGGGTATCTGATTACTGGCAAGGCGTAGCTGTTTATTGCCTGGATCTTGTTCTTGCCATTGAGCTGGCTTCTCAGGACTTGCCTTATTTGTTGGAGGTATTTGGCTGTGCCTGTTTTCCTTGTGACCTCATCGAGGTTGCCATTTGCTTGTGGTATTCCCAGGTACTTGTAACTGTCCTCTATGTCTGCTATTGTTCCTTCTGGGAGTGAGACCCCTTCCGTGCGAATGACCTTCCCTCTCTTTGTGACCATCCGACCACACTACTCTAGTCCGAATGACATCCCAATGTCTGTGCTGTAGATCCTGGTGGTGTGGATCAGTGAGTCGATGTTTCGCTCACTTTTTGGCGTACAGCTTGATGTCATCCATGTAGAGGAGGTGACTGATGTTGGCTCCATTCTTTAGTCGGTATCCGTAGCCAGTCTTGTTGATGATTTGGCTGAGGGGGTTCAGGCCTATGCAGAACAGCAGCGGGGACAGAGCATCTCCTTGGTATATGCCACATTTGATGGATACTTGTGCAAGTGGTTTGCAGTTGGCTTCAAGGGTGGTTTTCCACAGCCCCATTGAGTTTGCAGTGAAGGCTCTCAGGGTCCTGTTGATGTTGTACATCTCTAAGCATTCAATGATCCAAGTGTGTGGCATCGAGTCATAGGCTTTCTTGTAATCTATCCAAGCCGTGCACAAGTTGGTGTGTTGGGTTTTGCAGTCTCAGGCAACTGTGTGGTCTACAAGGAGTTGGTGTTTGGCTCCTCTGCTATTTACGCCAATGCCCTTCTGTGCCGTGCCCATGTATTTATCCATGTGTCTGCTTATCATAGCCGCTATGATGCCTGACATGAGCTTCCAGGTTGTGGAGAGACAGGTTATTGGTCGGTAGTTGGGTGGGACTGAGCCCTTTGATGGGTCCTTCTGGATCAGGATTGTGCGCCCTTCAGTTAACCATTCAGGGTGAGTCCCATTTTGTAGCAGCTGGTTCATTTGGGCTGCCAGTTGCTCATGGAGGGCAGTGAGCTTCTTTAGCCAGCAGGCATGGATCATGTCAGGCCCTGGTGCTGTCCAGTTTTTCATACCTGAGACTCTTTCTTGGACATCTGCCACAGTGATGGTTACCGGGGCTTGCTCAGGGAGGTTGCTATGGTCGTCTCGTAGAGAGATCCCATATGCCTTTCCAGTATTGTTCAGTCTCCAGCCTTGGTGGGTCTGCTCTGTTGTTATTAACCTGTCATTGAGAGTACACTTTAGCTGGTTGGGTGGAGAAGAGCCGGTTTATCCTTCTGGCTTCATTCTCTCTTGTGTATCTCTTTAGGCGACTGGCCAATGCTGCATTCACATCTTCAATGAGGCTTTCTGATGGTACTTCACTCGGCCGTTGTAATTGACGCCGAGGAGGTCTGGTTGTCATTCGTGCCATGATCCTATCTCTCAGGTCAGCTGCAGCCTTATTCAGCTCCGATTCCTTCATTGTGGCTGCATACTCCCTCTCTGGGCAGGGACTCGTAGTTAAGCCCCGCCCATCCTGACATTCAGGTTCCTCCTCTTTGTGCTGTACCTCGTCAATCTCAAGTTGTGACAGCAATTGCCGTTTGCGGATGTTGGAACACTGAGCTACTAGTTGTTTAGCACTTAGTGTAGACTGGGGATGTCGAAGTAACCATTGCTCCCTCAGTCTTTGCATATAGCCTCTCCGATTAGGGCTACTTGAGTAGTAGCATTCCAACAGATCCAAGTTTTCACCTCTCGCCCATTTCCCTCTTGTTCCAGTAGCCCATTTATCATCAAGGTGCTCTGGTTCCCCAACACCTGACGCAGACCTTGTTTGGCCGGGCGACGTCTGAGCTGGCATGTTTCCTTGCTTCTCAATGTCTCTCATGGTCCACTTTTAGCTGTTCATATTTTGAAGCTACAACCATGGTAACCAGTCACAGTCTGATATTTCAACTCTATTGTATTTGAATAAATTATTTATTTTTTACACTCAAAAAAGGAGGAACTCAAATTCCATTTAAATACAGCGGCTTAAGCAGCACTCTGGATTTAAAAGGTTTTCCCTCGTGGGTACTTTCATTTATTAAGCAAATGGCATACTTTTATTCTCATCACATTGGCCATTTGCTGCATCAATCATTAATGAGCTCATTTAAGAAAAAAAGAGAGGCGGGCACTTTCAGACATTTTTCTTTTGGCTTCTCCAAACAAAGTTCCTATTGGTTCAAGCAACATGACGATCAACTCTAATAAGATTGCTGTCTTGAATTTTAAAATATGCACACAGGAATATTTGCTGAGAGGCACAAAGTTTGCTGTTTATATTTAAATAAAGTAACATAAATTTGTGGATCAAAAGGAGATTTTATGAACTAACTGCATGGATCGTTCAGCATATTTTTTAAAGTTTCAATAAGTATTTATTTATTTATTTTTAAGCAAACTTTATGGCACCATTTTAGCCCCATACCGCTGCTTTAGCTAATTGGTGCAGCTGTGTAACTTCTCTCTCGTGCAGACTAATGAGTGGATTCCTGGGTTCTTCACCTGTGAGTAACATTTACTTGATTTTATTATTCTGCTTGTTAACTGAACTCTTTGGACGTTGACAGTTGTGTTTTAGTGCCTTTGACTCGGGAAAAAAATGTGTTTGTTGTTTAAAAATAAAAAAAATTGGGGGAAGTGAACGGAGCCATGAAGCTCGTGTTGGCCTCGCTTCTAAATGTTAAGACTTCTTCTGCTCGGTATTTATCTCTTCTAACTGGAGGATGGTGATTTAAAGTGATTTTCGGTTAGCGTTCAAAAACGGGCATGTTTTTGTCCGTCGTGGTTAAATGTTAGCGACTGGGTAAAACTGAAAACGGACCAGGACTCCAGCCAGCCGTCATTTCTCAGTAGCCGAGAGTCCAAACCGTCTGTATTGAAACAAAGCGCGGCTGGTTTTATCTGGAGTTGTGACGCAGTGGTCATCTCTAAAGTCTATAAAGTCTGAAAGAACGAACCGTTTTTTAAAACAAGTTTACTCTCTTCCTTTTAGTATATATATATATATATATATATATATATATATAATGAAATACATTGCACATACATTCTTGTATGATGTGTACCTTCATAGTTCTCATATGACGTAACACTTCCGGGAACTAACTGGCAGCCATTTTGATAGGCAGTTGCTATTGCACAAACAAGCCACAAGCTCAGACCTAGCTCCCCCCAATCATAACTTCTGAACAATATAAGTACATTAAAATTATTTTATTTTATTTTTTTCAGCACTCTACTCACCTCTGTGCAATTCTATGATAAATATCAGTGATAGTTACTGTAGAGAAGGTGCTGAACTAGCAACATTAGACTCTCCTTATAATTTATTGCTTGTCACTACATACATGTACAATGAGATTAAAATCAGCTCCAACAGTGCAAACAATGTAGGAAATGTATACGGTGCGAACATCAATATGGTGATATTTGTATTATTTACAATGTCAAATGTTAGTTTAGTGGTCAATGTAGCTTTTATCAGCAAGCTAAGGTGGACGTGTAGCCTACATGTGTGTTACTACATGTGTGTTACTACATGTTCTTATTCTGTTAGTCACCAGAACCTTATTAATATAAAGCGTTTAGGTCCTGTGCAAATCTGTTGACACACTGATTGCATGTTTGGCACTTGGAATGTTTGCTAAGATGTATAATCACATCCGTTTCTGATTCTTGGGAAATATGTTGTGTAAATATCCTTGGTGGACGCCGAGCCAAAAATTCAGTGGTCGTTCTTTGATTCCAGCCCAGCCATGATTGACCACCAGTGGTAACACACTGGGAGCCTGGTGCTGCTTTTATGTTGCATCTACTTTCCTGTTAGCATGTTGATTATGAGACGTCCAAGTGCTTTTAATTAGTAATCAAATTAAGTTTCTTGGAAGGGCTATTTGCAATCATAGGGTTTCTTTTCTACCAGGTGATTGTAAGGACCATGTGGTTTCTCCAGGACCATGTGTGGCCCAGTAACAGGTCAATGCGCAGACAGCGTTTGTTCCTGTTTTAACTCTACCTCATTCTTTATTCTGCTAATTTCTTCCTGCATTCGCCATCATTCTCGCCTGCCCACACACTTTATTTTTTCCTTCACTTCTCTGCTCTCCTTGAGATTTGTAGTTCAGTTAGGCATGTAGTGGCGAGAGAGTGTGTGTGTGGGGTGGGGGAGTGCATTTCACCTTGCCATCTTTTCAAAAAAAGGGTCCTATTCATTCAGCACAAGCACAAGGATGTTCATGAAAGCTGAGTGATGATTTTATTCAAAAGAAGAGAAAAGAGAGAGAAAACTCTGTTGGCAGATGTGCTCAGAAATCAGCCGTCATTATTGTAATGGCATCCAGGGGAAGGTAAAAGCTGTTGAAAAGAAATATGTGCTATTTTACTTTGCTAACTTGAATAGTTTGTATGTGGTGTGTGTGTTTTGTGCAGGTTTGACTCTAAGTACACTGGGCGTGTACAGCCAGTGTGCTTTGAGTGCCATAATTCAGGGCTTTGTAGGTGCGGGGCATTGTGCTCCTGTGGGCTTTAAACATGCCACTGGCTGCAAGTGGCGACGGCTTGATGAACAATCTCTTAATCAGAGCCTAATTGTTTAGCATGATCCTGAGTGACCTGCTTAATGGAAACCCCTTCTGATTAATGGTGTATGTTAACAAACACAGTGGGGGGACACCCCAAAACCTCGTCTGACTCCCGTTAATTAAAGACGCGCTCCTACTGTATCCAGGCCAGGATTAGTCACCATCATTTTACAGAAATTAGGACAGCTGTGTTAAAGTCCATACATCTGTCTTTATAAAGTAGAAAGGAATATTTCTTCCTTTATATATATAATAGGTGACATTTCTGTGTCTAAGGCCTCTCAAAAGTGTAGAGTAACATGACAATAGCAGGAATTGGAAATGTGGGGGGAAAAAGCAGATATTTTTCTGGATCTATGGCTGCATTATTGACAGACAGCCTGACGGATTTATCCAGATGAACAGTGTAGATTTAAAGTAACCATTGATTTATGTTTTGGTCATTTAAGGCCTTGAACAAATGTAGCCTGATCTTTATAACAAATATCTCTATCACATCGTTTTAAAAACTATTATTGTACATGTAGGATTGGCTTCAGAAACGTTTTCATCGACATAAACTAGAACAAATAGTTTATGTGGAAGTTTTGAAGAACAGTCCAGTTTTTGCAATGCCGTTTTTGTCCTACATTTTTCTGTTGTATTCTAGAAAGTTGTTTTCATAAACTTGTCTGGACTCGTACCTTCCTATGGTGAGATCATTTTGATTCTCTGTAACCGTTTTGCCAGCTATGGCTTTGTCTAGAAGACACAACTTTGGAAAACCAAAGTTGTGTTTTCCAAAGTTGTGGAAAACACAACTTTATTTTAGTAATATTTAGTATAATTGATGGTACGCATGAACTCCACAAGTCTGATGGCTGAAAGTTGGGTAAAATCTAAAACCTTAACAGAGGCCACGCCTCCCGGAAGCAATCAGTTCTCCATAGCTGAGAGCTCAGACCCTCCGTATGAAGCAAACTCTAGAACAAGGGGCTGCACAGCTTGTATTTTTTTTTTTAGGGTTAACAGATGTCAGCTGAGCTGTGCAAAATAAATATTTGCTATACGGTAAAAGTTTTGTAACATTTTATCAATCAATACTCCCATTCAATTCTCTCTCTTTTTTCTTTTTTTAAAATAATAAAAACCTTGTTTTACGTCTTGTTTTTCACAATATGCATTCAGAGCTAATTTCTGAGGATTTTACTTCCACCAAAACAAAGCATTTCTAAACTCCCATTCTGCATTTAATATTGAAATGTTAGAAAAACAGAAGCAGTTCTGCCAAGGCCAGGTTTTGTGTCTAGTTGTAGGAAGCTGAACAGAAATGAAAAAAAATATCCTCGACAGCCCACACATGGAGAGAGAAATACATGTATTTTTTTTCTTTCACCATGTCTTTTGCAGGTTTTTTCATTTTTTTTACACCATCACAAGTGACTGAAAGACTGGAGGGAACATGCAGATAAAGGAGTTTGCAGAAGGAATCTTCTTTACCTTTGAAGTTTCCTGTGGATGTTCTCAGGAACTGGAGGATAACAAACCTGGATATAATAAACCTTAGACTGACTATATGGAGCAGAATGGTTGTCATCGATATGTCAAAGTTTACAAGTCACATAAATTAAAAATGAACTAAATCTGTGAATCACCTTTTGAAAAAAAAAATTGGAAAGTTCAGATGAGGTCATGCTTTTGTAACCTTTGATGGTTTCATTCATAAAAACTTGTCTTTCTTAGAGAGAGAGAGAGACTCTCCCCCTACCATTCGCTCCGAAACGTCACAATTCAGTTCTGACAGCACAAAAACTTATCTGTCCCCCCAAAGCCTGGTAAAACGGCAAAAAATTCAACATCATGCTGCTAGCCCGTACCAACAACTCAAACGCAGAACTGACAGCACTGTCCACCACAAATAATGACCTGGGCGAAGCACAATGCTCTAAATAATTAAACGTACAATGAAGCTTTGAGGCAGGTAAATTTTCCTCACAGAATTTTAATAATCGAGGTACTCCAATCGTTACAGCCCTAATTTTCACAAAGCTCCTCCTCACAGAACACGCCTTTCCACTCGGCCCCTCCAGACTAGCGGCAGCAGCAGTCTAACGACTGGTAGAACTGTGAATCTGCTGAGCTCGTCACAGGAACTACTTCTCAGTCCCACCCTCCTAAGAACACTTGTAAACCACATAATAAGAAGCGTTGTTGTGACAGAGCAGGAGCTTCTTAAAGAGACAGAGGCGAATTTCAAGGCGTCAAATATAAGACAGTCTAATTTGAATATTTTGAGCACTTTAATGTGTGACAGAGTACACAAACACTGAATGAAGTCTGCTTCAGGTACACACTGACCTTCACCTAGTGAAGCTGTTTGTTGGGGCCTTCGTTCAATATATTTACTGAATGCATGTAGAAATATGTATATTTATCAAAATAGATAAATTTTTATACCAAAATTAAATTAATATGGGGGTTATCCACTAATCAAAATCGATCTTTTTTGTTTTATACTACCAGAATAAGAAATTTAGCACATTTACTGACAAACATTATACCGGTTTTTGATCAAAACCGATCAGAAGTGGAACATTTTGTCTTGATCTTTGGAGCATCATCTTGTCTTATCAGGTCAGAGATCATCTGCATCCTTAAAAAGTATTAAATCCATTAAAAAAAAACATGTTGACCTTCAATATAGTTACTATAAAGTTGTTTCTTAGCACTTCGAGTGTTGCTGGAGTCTTAAGATCCAGACCTTGGGAGTCAGTAAAGTTTCTCTTCTGGATCTAAAGGCAGATTTCAGCCGAATCTAAAGCCTTGATGGAGAATCTTTCCAAAGCTTTAGGAGGAACTTAAAGTATAATAAAAGTTGAGCTCTTAGATGTTTGTATGCACTTCAGATCGTTACAGTAGATGCATTTACCATGAGCTGAGGTCGTCTCTTTGTGCTCTAAGCGTTTTTGCACTGTCATTGTAAAATAGGCTATATTGAGATCTTTTTAATAATGTATAATCCATAATCCATTGAGAGGGTGGCCTCTGAGCATGAATGTCACCACTCTCTTAGGAATAATAAGTTAATAACCCCCAGTTGGGCAAGGTCACACTCACTGCCCCTCCACTTATCTGGTGCAGGCCAGGCCACCCAGACGGCAGCAGCAAGAGTAGAAAAAGGTGAGAGGATTTGAAATGAGGAAATTGGATAATGACCTGCATCGATGATCTGTTATGAACTAGTTTGATCTAAAGCTTTTTTTCTTACCCATGCATATTTGTTCTGCTTGCTTTAATAAATCTTGTTCTTATTTCTTCCTTCATGTTTAGGAATGGTTGCATGTGCAGCAGTTTGCAGGTGCATTTCTAGATCTTTTAAGTTTTTGATATTTTGTCACAATAAGCAATCATTTCCATTTGCATGCTTTAGTTTGATTATTTTTTAAAGAGATAACTGCCTTTTCATATTATTGAAAAGCTGCCATTAAAAAAAGGCAAAGAAAGAAGTTAGTGTGCACTTCTTCAAATATTATTAAATTCAACTTATTTTGTGTTGCACACCAACATAATGCGTTTCCTAATAGAATGGAAGGAAAATGCTGTTTACAGAAGTTTTTAGCTTCATAAATCTGAAATGTTCCAAGCGTTTGTATTCAGCCTCACTGCTTTGTAGAAACATTTTTCTCTACTGAAAATGAACATGTTTCCAATTCTTCTCAGAGCGTAGCTTTAGCTCTTTCAGATTGTAGAGTTTCTCTAAACAGTAGTTTTAACGTCTTAGTTGGGTGGAAGTCTGGTGCTTTGACTGGACCGTTTTTAACATGAATGTATGTTGAGCTAAATTCCTCTACCCATCTTTTCATAATCTCAGAAATTTCACAGTCTCTGCTGAAGACAAGCGGCTGCATATCATGACACTTGTCACAAAGACGTACCCAGATCTGCATGGTAGCTCAGGGTGACATACTGATGGTTTTCTATTAAAAGTAGCATTTGCAATATAGTCCAATAAGTTCTGCCACTGTGTGCTTTGGTCCTCTCCATAGATTGTAGCTCTAAACAGGAACAAAAAACAACAATACAGCATCTGATCTGAAATAACTCAGCTGAATGAGTTTAATATTGTTCATAAGACAGATTTGTAGTTCACAAGCCTTAGTTGCAGTGTCATCAGATGGTTATATCACAACCTTTTCAGGTGGCTGAAAATCTGTAGAATGTTTGTTCAGAGTTCCTCTCTGTCCTTCACATAACAGCTGTATTAATATCACTGACAGGTGTAGTTAACTTAAAAATGTAACTTTGTTACTTTGCTAATAATTTGATTTTAAAAATAACTAAATCCTTCACCAAATGTCAACAAAAAGTAGCGTCAGTTTAGCGGTTGTAGGATTTTGTCTGGTAAAAAACTAGGAGCCATTTCTCTCTGTTTTGCTGGACTTGCTTTTTATTTTTTTATTTTTACTCTGACCCAGAATGCCTTGCGCTATGGTCCACCTCCTGCTTTGGAACAGTCTCCAGTCCGCTTGCATTCACATATGCATTTGAACAGCACAAGAGTTAACCTCAACCGACTCCAAGGATTTTAGGCAGATCAGAGTTCATATTTACGGTCAAAATCAGAGTTCGATTGCACAGACGCATGTCCTTAAACCAACAACACTTTCTTTATAATTGGATTCAAGTGGACTGACTAGGGCTGGTGTGAATGCACCTCTAACAGACGGTTGGCTGCAGGGGCCAAGCAAGAAGTTTTGGCGGGAACAAAAACATGTGCAAGACCCACTTCCCAGATTTCACCTCCACTGCATATTTATGGACTACTTTTAGTGTAATACTTAAAATCCGAATAAGCAAACAGGAAAATATTTTGCTTATATGAATAGTGCTACTTGAACTATTTAGAATAGTTCAAGTAGCATGAAAACTTGTGCAGCTTAGCTTCTCAGTATTCCTTTAAGTCTCTGTTTGGTGTTCATTACCTCGGTCACGGACAGCAGCAGATGGTGCAGCTGCCGCTTTAATTGTCTTTATTACAGAGGCATCTGCTTTTTTAGCTTTCTTAAACCCAAACACGTGGCGTCGCCCAGCCGGTCAGGGCCATGTGATTGTGAAATTACCAAATAAAAAAATGTGCAGAAGAGTAACATCTCTTCTGCAGACTGCTACAGCATCGTCAGAGCAGCAAAGGTTTAGACTAAAATCACATTAAAGAATATGATGTGCTGCCTGCCGTCTGCCTTGTGGATGTGGCTCATACCTGGAAGTTTGCAAATGAGAGCGGGATCAGAAATCCCCGTGGCTCTGGCGGCACGGCACTGAGGATAACCGGCAGATGTTAAACTCTGGGCTCTGTCTGTAAAATCCCTTGTCCTGGAGCAGAACTTAATACATTATAATAGTTTAAAACAAATAAAGGAATATTAAAATATTATATTATGACAAGTATACGATTTCAAATAAATAATTATAAAAGTATCAATAAATGTAATTAAAAATAATTTTTATATAATTTCCAACTTCATTGAAATTTGTCCCAAGTTTTTGTCAACACTGTCGGTCAGAAAAATAATGTAAAAAAAAAAAAATCAGGCATTATTGGGGGGCATCAGAACTTCTGAGGACCCCATGACCTCTTCCCTTCTCTTCCTTTGCTAAGAGGGCAAAGCAGCTCTAGTTAGTTTGTTATTCTTTAGTTTTTTCTTCTGTTTTATTCCTAAGTTGTTCATCACAACCATGATGTGTCACAATCTGACAATTTACAAAACTTTGAAGTTTTGTGTACTAAATGCTTAATTTTAGTTAACTGTAAAGATTTGATGGACCTGATGAGCTACAACATGGCCTCTTTCAGAATAATGTATAAATTGAGGTAGTTTGGCATTTTGTCAACACCGTCAGTTTTTAACCAAGTTTGACTCTTTCAGTGACAAATCTCACTTAAATGTGCAGTTAATTCATTTTAATGTGTTTTACATAAATGGCATCACTTCACATGTATCTTTCTTTTGACTCATCAGTGTGTCACCACCAAGATCTGTGTCAACTCCTTCAGATGGACTTTATGTTTTTTATTTTAAAAATTAAATTTTTAAAAACATGTTGCAACTGGGAGCCTGCAACTTAGCATCTTTACATTTCCAAAACATTATTTGTCATATTTGTATACATAAGCTGGAGGAATAGTTAAGAACAATTTTGGAAACATTTAAACCCATTTTGTTCTCAAGAATCACTGTTAGTTTATTTTATTTCACTATGATAACCTTGAACCTCTTCTAGATGCGAAGCATCGAGATGTGATGAGACTCAGGAGGTTAACATGCAGAGATCCCTCTGAAAGAAAGATTTCTCTCCCTCTCTTTTTTTTCCTTTCTTGTGGAAATGAAAGGCTTCACCTCAGCAGCCTGGTACGTGCTCTACCCCAAGAAGTGGGATGGTGAGGAGGGGGGAGTTGTTGGAAGATTGGCTGGCTGTGTTGAGCTTTCCACAGCCGTGTCGGGGAACGGAAGCGGGGCTTTAGAAATGCATCACTGTCACCATTATGCTTAATAATTTGAATGACATGTCAGCGCGTGACTCAAAGGCACTTGTACGGGGGCTGGCAGGGTTATTAGAAATGACTCCCCCCAATGATGCGTGTCACTGAAGCAGCAAATTAACACGAGGAGATGGAGGCATGTTAAAAGCTGCAGCCGAGGAAGGGGAGGGGAGGGGGGAATAGATCCAAAGGAAGATGTTGCCGGTTTTTTTTCTCTCTCTTTGTTAGAGGAGATGCTCCGGTTGTTGGGGTTCCAGCTCCTGCTCTGTTTGAGCCTTTCCTGAACACCAGGTGCTCCTATTGTGATAAATGCTTCTCAGCTGGGCCCCACAATGGCAGAAGCAGCCAGACATGTCCTTCATCAAGTAAACTCCACAGCAGCTCCTCTTCCAGCAAGGACACAATGAGAGTGGAGGATTGTGCTGGAGGTTGTGGGTCTCGGCGCCGCAGACAGAAGAGCAGACGCCACGTTGGCTTCGTTGCCATGAGGAAACACAACGTTTGTGTGTCTGCTGTATTGTGAGTGGCGAGCTCACTTTTTGATCAGCTGGGTGTAGAAAGTAATACTTTTGTGTCTACTTATATGCTGCTATATTTTCTGTTATACTAGCAGTACTAATAAAATAAAAACCCAGCTTCCTAAAACTATTAAAATAGATCACCAAAACATATTAAAGATCTATTCTTAATGTGTAGAGCAGGGGTGTCAAACTCAATTTCACCAAGGGTCACTTCAGCATATTGGCCACCCTCAACGAGCCACATTGACGGTATAAATCAGGAGTGCCCAAGTGCAGGCCTCCAGACTGCAACTTTTAGATGCATCCCTGCTAAAACACATCCCAGACTAAAGGTTGACTTCCCTCATTAGCAGCAACTCAGTTCTGTAGAGGCCTAGTGATGAGTCAATGATCCAGGAACACATCTAAAGTTGCAGAGTGGTAGGTCTGGAAAACTAGTCTTGGGCACCCCGAGCATAAATGTATGAAAATACAATGTTAAAAATAAATTAAACAACACCTCATATTGTCAAATAACTCATTTTATGTTTTCAAGTTTTAAATATTACATTTGAGTTTACATGGATGTAAAGTTACTGCTCAGTTTAAAAATTACAATACTTAAATCAGTGTTTAAAGGTAAGTAAGCAAATAATAAAAACAAGTTTTGATATTAACTCTCAACTTCATTCACAAAACTTTTTTATTACACAACCAACATGTATTTTCACATAAGAACAAAACAATTAGGTGATGTTGCCTCTCCTCTTCACCCTGACACCAACTCACACACATCCTCATTCATCGGTCCTGTTCTGTAAATAAACACAAAACACAAGCAAAATCAATAAACTACATGCATATTCTAGAATACTTAGTCTTGGTTTTACATTCTATTTTAATTCAGTTAGTTCGTGCTTACCGATGTTTTATGGCCGGGTGTCTGGCACCGTTTTCCCTTGGTCAATTCGTCCATGTCCGGTTTTAGGTCTTCTGCTGTGGCAATCCGCAAAACTGCGTGCAGGTTTTCGTCAGTAATGCGCGATCTGTGTTTGGTCTTGTTTAAATTCATTATTGAAAACATCTGTTCGCACAGATAGGTGCTTCCAAACATGGACAAAACACGAGCTGCATGGAGTCAAAGCTGTGGCATCAAATCAGGGGGCAGTAGACGGTGAAAGTCCTCGATTGAAACATCACGGATCTTCGCTCTCAAGCCGCTGTGGCTTTGAAGCTCAATAGCTCCATCTGAAGGCGGTGGGGCGCACTGCAGACATAGCCGGTGAAAGGATTGGTAAAGACGTCAAAATCAGAGTGCTGCGATTTAAAGTAAGAAAAGCGCCGATCAAACTCGTTTATTAACAGTTAGTTTGGTAGTTAACCGAGCACATGAAAAAGCACCGGGAGCCGAGATAATCTGACAAGCACGAAAGTGAACGAGATTGTTTTGTACCACCTGGCGCTTCCATAGGTCGAGTTTACGCTGGAAAGCCGTGATCATGTCGGACATCTGGGTGATGATTTGTTTACGTCCTTGTAGTTTCTGATTTAGCTGAGCAAGATGCTCGGTGACGTCACATAACTTTGCAAAGTCACACAGCCATTTCGGGTCGGACAGTTCAGACAAGGGTTTCCTTTGTTCTTCTTGAAGGCTAAATTTGGCGAACTTAGCTCCGTGTTTGGTTTCAAAATGCCGACGTATATTGTTTTCTTTCACGACGGACACGGTCCCTGAACACAAGACATACTGGTTTTTCACCTTGAAGGACAAACAGGTATTCGTTTTCCCATCGTTCATGAAACAGTCTTCCTTGTAAATCGATTTTTCTTTTCTTAGACATTTTGATGTTAGCTTGTCGATGTCTCAGTTTTATTCGCTGGGAAAATTAATAATGAGCTTGAGGTGACTCTGCTGCACTCTAGTGGAGAGAAGCTGTAATGTTGGCTGGTAACAATCGAAATGCATTATGGGAGATGTAGTTTGTAGTCAATTCGTGCTCACAAAACCTGTTTTAAGTCAGCCATGGGCCTATAAAACGGTGGTGGTAGGGGGGAGGGCCACATAAAATGACGTGGCGGGCCACATGTGGCCTGCGGGCCTTGAGTTTGACACATGTGGTCTATTTGATTTGGAAAGTAAGTTACATTAAAAGTAACTATTTTAGTTACTTTCAGCAGCTGCTAACAACAACGCTCTGCCACCTGTGAAAATCACATTGATCTTTGCCAAAACTTAATTGCAAGTTATTTTATAATGATTGTATCAACCATGTGCCTCCACTTATATGGTTGAACTGAAGGGGAGATTGTTTAATGGTTACAACAGTACAAAAAAAACTTAAGTAATTTGTATGTTTTTGTGTGTTTCTATTGCCTGGAAAACTCTAAGAGTGATTTTAAAGCCCCCATCCTGCCCCCAGCCTTTAGGTTATGCATTACGTCACTGCGTTTAGTGTCAGAGCGCTGCGCACAGATCTCCTCCTGCGGCTCTACAGCTCAGGTGGCTGCACAGATTTGTGACATTTATCTTAATATTAATTAGTATAGTAACGTTTAGTTTCACAACTTTATGAGCACGTTATTTCGCGACTGTTTCCACGTTCATTGCTCGGTTCATATTAGTCTCAATGTTTGCGGTTTTCTGGAGCCCAATGCAAAGCTTGACATCATTCAGAGGCTAAATATTAACTTGACATTAACAAAGACACAGCGGGACGGATCATCCGGGAAATGATGGACGAAAAGTAACTGAATGTCAGACAAATTCTGGGGTTTATTGTGAGTCTTTGCTTATTTCCAAGCCCAAATGAGCTACTTCACGTTCAAAAACGAGCTCAAAAAAGGCACCACCCACAACTCATTAAATTTGCAAGCGATTTAAAAAAACAAAAAAACGAGCTCAAAGCCACTTATAATAATCAGACTTGGAGACAGAAATTCAAAATAGTTCCTGTTTTTCTACCAACAAAATGCGCATCTCCCTCCATTGTTCACATTACTGGATTTTAAATAGCAACGCGTTAGATTACTCCTGACTGAAAAAAGTGGTCCGACGTCAGTAACGCATTACTGACAACGCTGCTCCAAATATATTTCTAATGAATTATCCTGTAAATTAGCTTGTCTACATGATATTTTAAATCATATTTTCTATTTACTGGAAACGCAGTAATTGTGAAATTTCGGTTTTCCGACATCAGCAGAATATAGACAAAGATTTGCACACATATGCAATGGAAATGCAGCCAATGAATGCTTTCCTTTCATATTTTCTCAACAAAAAAAAAAAAAGCCACCCACAATATGGCGGAATCACTGTATAATCTGAACGTCTTCTGTAAATATCCAGCACCGTGGGCTGTTTTTGCCTCCTGTTTACCATGCTGCTCTCATGGGATCTGACAGTCCCCTGAAAGACACCGCTGGAGGATGTTTCTCCTCGTCGTTCTGACCATTTCTCAAACACACTTTATTTCCCCTCTCTCTCTCTCTCTCTCTCTCTTTCTTTCTTTCTCTTTCCATCGCATTTGTCGCTCCTCTCAGTCTCTCATGCATCCTTCAGCTTCTCCAGGCTCCTTTGTTTCCTCGTCTCCTGTCTCTGACAGCAGACAAGGCTTGATACATGTACACCACCTTCACCTTTTTCCACCCAGTAATTTATGCTGTCAGGGGTTCCGCTTTGTTTGGACGCTCAGGCTTTCACATGTGTGCAGGGGCCGTGTCTCGCGGTGTTGACACGTTCCCTTGTTTGTGTTCTGTGTGAGATTGCAGTGGGTAATTGATGGGGGAGAACCCACCGATTAGATGAGTAAAAAAAAAAAATAGCATTTTCAAGATGCAACTTTTCAGACAAGAGAACGGTTAAAAAGACAGGCTTGTTGGGAATCGCTGAGCTACAACTAATTGCGATTTCAGATGCCATACGACAATAATTCTTCTTTTGTCTGAAGAGCCGGTTTTCAAATCCTGATTTGTTAGGAAGTTGGGAAAATTGCAGAAGGCTGGTGTGGGAGCTTCCAAGCATTAAAGTTGAGATTCAGCCAAAAAGAGTCTAAATTCATTACATTAATTACTATGGTTTTGCATTTTCAACAAGTTTTGAGAGGAGAAAAAGCAAAGTCGAAATTTGACATAACCACACAAAATTTAATTATTGAAGATAAAATTCTTGGAAAAACAACTTCTTGTTTAAGTTTCAGTTTAATATTTGTTTCCACAGATATTGAACATGCTAATTAACTTCTATGCCGTCTGCTGAGATTTACACCACTAGACTTGTGAAGATTTTGGAATATGTGTGGATCCATAAAGACCAAAACCATCTGAAGTCTGGCTGTAGAGTCAACCAACACATGTTTATGATTTGAAGAAGAAATTACAGAAGTCATAGCCATGCTAAGCAAGAGGTGCGCTTATTTAAAATGTGCTTACTAAATGGACTCTAATGGAAAGTGGTTGCAAAAATGTTTATACCTATTTAAAGAGGTTTTCGTGCCACAGCCACAAAATGTATACATTTTTAGGCGCTTCGATGTGATGGCTCTAAATTGTGACAGATTAAAAAATGATCCAAAGTTATCATAACATTTTTTACAAATGAAGTCTGGTATGTCTGCTATGCAGCCTCCTGTAATCTGAGTGTCCTCAGCAAAATTGATGATGTGGACTTTGTGTGCACCGTCTGCAGACGATTGAGAGATCTTCGTCAAACATTCTGATTGGCTACATTTCTTGTGATAAACTCCTTCATTTCCCACAATCCAAATGGATGCAGGCAAGTTTGATGAGCTAGTTGGGAGCTTATCCTGATTTCTGTTCCTCTAGGGGAGCCAGCGCACAACTGTTGGTGTGGCACAGTGAGCGGCAGTCATGCTACATGTCCATTTGACTGGTTGCAAAACTTATCAGCTCGATGTGAAGGCTTTCTGTCATTTTAGGGAAGATTTTAAAAGATACAACTTGATCATAAGCTATGCAATCTGCAACAAAAAAAAATTTAATGTTACTTAAAAAGATACCAGGGATTTTATAAATATGAATGCTGTATTATTTTTCTTGCCGTGTTGTCTGGAGTTAAAATTTTTGAAGATATTAGTTCCTGCTGAGTTTGTCGTCCTCAGAGGAAACGCTCTTCCCATCCACACAATAGATCTGTTCAGGATCCAGCCAGGCATATTGATAAAACTCCATTTATCAGCAGGAAGCACTCGCAGCCTGCAGATATATCCAATCTCTGCTTTTGGGTCATTCATGTATGAATCTGAATGGCTTCCTGAACTCCCAGTGAGTCGCTGCTCAAGCTGAAGATCTCATTAGTTTTCCTTCTTCTCCAAATTAATCGCTTTCTTGAGTTTGTCTTTTGTGACTATAGATAAATGGAAATCAAACATCTCTGGATTTATTGATAGATTGTTAAGAAAGGACTGCGTTTTTGTCCCTTTGCCACACTTAAATGTTTCAGATAATCAAACATGTTTATGGAGTCAGACTGATACTTTAACACGTTTCGATTTTAATTATTTTTTAGATGAAGGCCTGATGTGGTCGTTTTATTGGTCTTTTAACCTACTTCGTGTTATCATAGCGCTCCTGTTCAGGATATTGTGATTCTGCAGATCTGTCAGTAATTGGGCCTTGGTGTGGCTCAGGAAATTGAATTGAGCTTTCAGAAAATTAGGTTAGTTTTGAATTCATATAGGACTATGTTGGTTTGGGTAGTCTTTCTCACTTAGATAAAATCATCATCATCAAAATGCATTTTTGTATTTGCTAAGACAATCTTTGTTTTGTACATACAAATTAGTTTGATCTGAAATATTAAAGTTGGGCAAAAAAAATACCTGATTTTATTCTGAAAGCATCAAATAGGAATCCTTATTAAAATTTTTGAAACTGCTGATGAATGTTTCATGTTTAGAAGCGACTCTTTCCACCTTTTTGGTTGAGTAGAGGACCTCGTTAACTCTTGGTCCCACATGTGTGCATGTACGTAATGACGCTTTTCGAAAATGCCAACAGTGGCATTGTTCTAATCGCCTTGCAAATATTGCCTCAAAGGAAATTGGGGGTGAGGGGAGAGAAAATAATCACATTTGGATCCAATTTGTGCTACACTCACCAATTACTTTCATGGTCCACTTCCCATCTAATACACAAAGACCAGATTATCTGCTGGATGTCTGGGTGCTGCACACCCTAATTACAAGCACAAATTGGAAAAACGCAACTTATAACAAAAATCTGCGAAGCGTCTTAGCCTCTTTCCAAGAAAAATGTTTGCCTTAATCTGCTTCAACTCTGTTTCCTCCAGGAGCCATGTTTAAGGACACGTGTTAAATGTGAATTTTTTGATCTTCATTGGTTTGATAATCAGATAAAGCTGCTGGGATGTACTGTGTCTAATTGGGTTGAAGTAATATTAATCCTTAACAGTAATACCAGTGTAGCTCATTATGTTGGTAGGTAAAAGAATCTGAAGACAGAACCTGAGGTTCTAAAGCGTAAAAACTACCCATATCTAAAATGGTTTTAGAATAATAAATTATTGCATTGTTTATGACGGCCATATTACTGAGTTTACTGACTAGCCAACGTCTCATGGAGGTTGGTTTTCTCTTTGTTGCTTCACAAGTTCACAGCTATTTCAGCTGGCTGCACATATCTCATGCATGGAGTCACAGAAGACACGAGGAGAACGGAAGTCTGAGCCAATCACGGTGCAGCCAAAGAGCGAACCATCAACCGCAGCGTGACGGTGTTGGAACTTAGTGACGTTTCCACTGGGTGCTTGGAGCTTAACACTGAGTGTATCTGAAAGACGCGAGCTCGACCTAAAGAAGCTCAGATACTTGTAGATGATAAACTGTGTCAAGTTAAGTGTGACGAACAACCAGCAACAAATCGAGTTTTTTATTTTTAAAAATTGGAAAAAGTTGGAAATGATTTCCAGAGGCAAGCTTCTATAGGAACAAGGACAAATTAATGTTATAGTTTATCGTTAGGTGCATTCACACGAAGCCCTGCTTCGTCCGCTTTAATTGAACTCCAGTTCGTTTGTCTCGAAAGTCGAGGCCGTTTTGAGGTGTGAATGTGTGATCAAGAGTGAACTCTGGTTCACCTACAAGCAGGTCTTGGTAGAGTTGAAATGAACTCTGGTTCATTGAACCAGAGGATTTGAATACATATGTGACCAGAGACCACACCAAAAACAGAAAGTGGTCAACAGCATAGGACATTCTGGGTAAATACAACCTAATCAAACGCTTTAGCAGGAGAAACGGCTCGTAAAATTTGATAGTCCTCAGTTTTTGTGGCGCTCAGTGTCTTCAGAAGTTGTTAATTCATTTGACACAGTGGAATGGAGAATCTTAACTCTTGAAAAAATATATATAGCAAATGTTGATATCCAACGTGACAGAGGTAAAGGCGAATGATAAATAAAATTCTAACTTTTGGATGTAACTAAAAAGATACAAATTTCAAAGGTTCACGTTTTCCAGATCAGTTTGATTGTACCCATTTAAAAAGATGATTTTAAAATGAATCCTAGTATTAAATCAAATTTCTATCCATTTGCAGCTACGAAGTAAAATGATAGTTTGGCTTGATCAAGGATGTTAAGTCTGTCAGATTTTACACACTTGATTTTTCATCTGCCAAACTCGAAGCAAACCATCGTTGGACAAAAGCTCTGCGACTGAGAAGAGCAGAGCGAAGACCTGGAGGTCTGACCGCCAGTGAAATCAGGGAAGGGAAATAGAGAGAGCAGCACTTCTCAGCCTTCAAGGAGATAGATGCGTTCTGCCACTGTATAAATTGGCTGTCGGAAACATTTTACAAGGAAAAACGACAATTGCTGGGAAGTTAGAAGTGCAGTGACAATGATGGAGAGACAGAAAGGTGAGGTGGGTCAGGAGGAAAAAGGTAGCAAAAGGAAAATTGGGCTAGGGCTAAGGTTATTGTTAAATGTTTCAAATTGTTGGAGAATTGAAGACGGATGCTTCAGAAAGACACGGGACACACAGTATGTTTTAAAAAATTGTGTTTTGTCATTCTTAAATGTTTCAGTTCTACAAATTTTAATTACCAAAGAGCCAGGTAAATACAAAATGAAGTTTAAAATTTTAAATTTAGGGGTGTAATGATGCCTCAGGAAGACGCAGGACTGCATGAGAAGGGTTGAGATTTTGATATTATTAAGAAAACATCAAAGATCAGATTTATTCTTCATAAAGGCCTGTGTTCTGTATTTTTATCAATTTTCCCACAAATTTAAACTGTTCTGTGTTTTTCTGATATTTTTTAAAAATCTTTTTGGACTTTGACAGTGCTGCAACTCTGATCTGCAGCACCACATTCCCCAGAGGATGTTGACAGAGTGTAGCTGCGTTTCCATTGACCATATAAGTGTGCTTATTGGAATTACAAGAATATGTTTAATAGAAAGATGCCGATTTCAAAAAGGCTCACATTTTCTGATCATGTTTGCTGTAGCATGAGGAGGTTTTTCAGCTGAATTGAAATTATTGTATTTCGTGAAACTGCGATGGGAACACGTAATAATCATGAATCATGTGATCAACAACTGGATGTCACTCATGGCAAAAACCACAAAGATGATGACAGGATGTGGTAGGACAGTGATGAGCCAGCATGTTTTTTTTAATGACGAATTAGATTGACAAATATGCGTAATTCAAGTGATTTTAATTGCGTTTCATATTTAAAGGAAACACAGCAATTGCGAAATTGTGTTTTTTGACATCAGCTGAATATCAAAAAAGTTTTGATCACATATGATTGGCAGGTAGTATTGTGAACAAGTAGCTCTCATAGTTAGAGACTAAAAGAGGCAGAAAGCATCGCAGTAATGACCTTTACCACATAATTCGTTGTTATTGAGACATTTCCTGCCTCTTTCAGTGTCTGAACAACTTTTACTTTGTGTCATGTTTGTCACATTGTGGCCATTTATTGTTCTTACTTGAACCCGATAAGCTGCTCAAACAAGTGATTCAGATGAGGCGTCTTTTATTACAACTTTATGAGATGAAACTGTACTGATAGCAATTACCTCAAAAATAGATATTGTGGAGTTTTTTTGTTTTTTCTATATCGTGAGATCTTGTATGACAAGATCTTTCCTTCTGCAGCTCTGTCTTTAAGAGTTAGTGATGACTAGTAGTGAGTTTTTCCCATCACTCTGGAGGAATTTCAGCCCAATCTTTTTTGCAGGATTGTTTTAACATGGCCACGTTGACCAGTTATTGAGCATCACCTGCCTGTTTATTGGTGAGCCGTGTTGGACTTCCCGGTCTGCTACAGAACAGCTTCAGGCCTTTACACTTTCACCACCATGTATGATGATCTTTTTTCTGGGATGCTCCTTTGGCTATTTAAAGTTTTTGGGAGGTTCTGGCCTTTTATCTCTCACCATTTTTGTGCACAATCTTGGACAAAAATAGCTACGATACATGGATGTATACTGTAGTATACATCTGTACGTGAATAGCCAGGTACAATGCCCTCTAAAAATGCTTTGCAATTCTTATCTTATTTTTTCGATAACTAGGCAGATTAAGATGTTTACAACATGTTCTGCTTGAAACTGCTAAAAGTGAACATGACTTTCTATTAGAACACCGTAAAATTTCCTTTACTTTTTCACACAGAGCAAGATTGGTTCAGCCAGCTTCTTACACAATAAATTCCATCCTAATTTAAAAAATGTTAGAATCCAGGCTTTGGCTCACTAGTATTAACATTTGCTACATCTAAAACATTTGCGACAAAAAGGAAAAGCAGATTTTGTTTGCTTCATTTTCGCAGAGTCGGGCCTGTAACTAAAGGGAAAAAGACTGATTTAATTATGGACAAAGAGCATCAGGTTTGTTTTACGGTAGAAATCTCCTGCACAGGCAACACAGCAACTGTCATCATTATCACCTTCATAATAGCCGTGTTATTGTTCTCAATGCCTACAGCATATCACCTGTGCATTAACCATAAACACTGATGCAACCTCAGAGCCGAACCACTGCTGGATTGAGTTTAGAGTAATAAAGAAGAGAGGCACAGTGCGGAATAGCAATTACTCAAGCAATCTGGCAGCTCTGATAAAACGAATGAAACCTTATGACTTGGCAAACCAGCTTCATGGTTAATGCAGGACTTCCTGGATGGCGGTGGAAGTTATTGGACGATTGTTTCCCCCGCGGGATAGTAAAGTGATTTGGTCGTACTCTCCAGATGTCTGCCACATACAGGTAGGGGAAGAGATAGTGGCTGTCGTCTGCAAGATGGATGAGATGAGGAAATTAGAGGGAACGAGACAACGAGTCGGCCTATAACCAGGAAGCCAGTGACAGGATCACAGCAGCGCACCAGGAATGTAAAGAGAAGAGATGGAGAGATTGGCATTTCTGTGCTTGGTATTGGAGCACCAAGATCTTGTAGATGCTTTGAATTGCTTCATTTTTTTTTAGCCAGGAGATAAAGAAGAGCCTGAACCATGGACAGGAAGTAAGGATGACCCTAGGAGGTCTGATGTTTGAACGGCGTCAGATATTGACACCCCGCAGTAATGACCTACCTTAGGGATTGCCGCTTCACACAGAGTAATGATGACCCATGTTTGCCTGCAAGCAGCTGCCTTTCGTCTCATCAATGTAATTACCACATAGTGACTCGACTGACCAAAAAAAAAAAAAACCCTCTCAGTCCTTCAGTGCAAAAGCCAGAGGTTCTGGTTGGATCGGAGTGGTGGAAGAACACCAGATAACTCGCCAATCTGTGAAAATTAACCAAAGGTAGTGTGTTAACTCCACTAAAGTCGTTGGCGGCATTAATTATTGTCGGGGCTCATGTGCATGTTTAACCCCCACCAGTGAAAAATGAGATGACAAAGGAGGTAATTTCTCCTTTTTCTCAAGATGGCGTGTAATTGTGTGAGCTACAGCGCTCTGGTAGAGAGGGGGGAGGACTGGTAGCAATGGCTCTGTGTGAGTCTTCTTCCTTCCCACTCCTTTTGACAAAGGCTTTAATTCACTGTAATTATACAGATGGATTGAAATATACAGCAAGACAGGGAATCACTCCAATTATGCAGAGTTGATTAAAACTTGGACCCCTTGCCAGGGTGCTGTTGGAGCAAGGGAGGAGTCAAGATGCACAGCAAAGAAACACCAAGCACAAGAGATAGGGGGACATGTCTGCGAAAGACAAAAACAAGGCAGTCAGCAGTTAGGTGGCTGAAAATAAGAGTTTTTCAAATATATATTATTTTTCAGACCAATAAGTCTCAACAAGCGTGGCACGTCTACCAGCTTGTTCTTTGCAAAACAGCTTCAGTTCAGTCTCAATGGAAAGAAGAGGATCTGTGAACAGCAATTTTCACATCTTGCTACAGATTACAGAAGTTGAATTTCAGTCTAGACTTTGACTGGGTCATTCTAGCACTAGAATATGCTGAAATCTAAACTATACATCTGAGATTGAGATTAAAATTTGAGTGTTTTAGTGGAAATGTACCTGATGCATTGTCATACTTAGACGTGGTTTCTTGTTGTTCTCTTTTTAATAAATTTGCCAAGCGCTAAACCTTTCTTTCCTGCATTTTCTTAAAGGGATACTTGAGGAAAGAGGGTTAAAACATGGAAAAGTGAATACTTTCTTGACATGCAGAATAATTCAGACAGGGCAATGACAACCATCATGTTTCCTAACTGTGGAGGGAAACAGTTCTACTAATTGCACCATTTTCTATACTGTTCTGCCTAAACAATAATTTCACGGTAGCTCTGGTTGCATGTGCTTGAGTTTTTCCCTGAAGACATCCCCAGATGTCTTGATTGTTCATGATCATGCATCTAGCTCGTCATTGTACAACTCTTTCTGTCTTTTCCTCTGCATTTTTCCTGCCACTCTGTACCGCCGTGCCGAAAGTTTGATGGTCTGGTGCATAAGCACAAGTGTCTCCACTCTTGATGGAAAGGAAACTCGTGGTGTTGAAGTCTTGTTTGCCTCCTAATGAAGACGGATCAATGCTATTCATTTACTGACAGGCGCGCACAGCCAGTCACCTACATTGTGCAACAGCATTTATGAAGTCTGGGAGATGAGATGGGTCGTCGGTGTCTGGAGACGATGGTCTGTGAAGAAGAACGAGGAGAAGACAAAGGAATGGAGGAAAAATCAGGGATGGAAAGAAACGTAGTGAAAGAGAATGAGAAGCAGATCACAAATGGGAGGGAAAGGAGTGAAAAGGGCAAGACATTTGTCACCCGCTTCTACAGGACCGTAGGAAAAAAAGAACAATATCATTAATCTCCTGACATTTCAATATTGTATTAACCTTTCTAGTGGAATTCTGTGGGCTCATTAGTCTTTTTGAAGTGGAAAGAAAAATAATAATCGATGGAACAAGCTCCGGACACTGTCTAGAAACGCATTGCTGTCAAATAACATACGGCGTGGAGCCACTCACACAATGTCGTCTGCCTCTCGCGATCATCAACATTATCTACTTTTAAATTATTTGGTTAAAATGCAGAACCGTCACATAAAAAAATGGATGGAGGTAAGAAAAGGGGGTAAGCTCTGGAATAGGTCATAGTCATAAGAGAAAAATGACCGGGCTGTAAAACAACAGCTTAAGATGGCAACAGGAGCACATCAGCTATCATGTGGAGGAGGAGAGGGAAGAAAAAAAAAGAAAAAAAAACTCCCAAGGCCACACAAAGCGTGATGAACCGATGTCTCAGCCTGTCAGCAGCAGAGAGAATGGAGTAGAAAGGAGTAAAAATGAAGGCTGAACCCAGAGGTGCCCCGACTCAAACGACGTCTTCCTCCCCTACCTGTTCTACCCACGCCGCTTGCTCACCCGTGTCCTCACCTTCCATCTATCAATGCCTGAAGAACAGCCGTCATTCAAATCAGCAACATGCCCTCAGGTCATCTGACTGAAAAAACATCCCAATTTATTCCTATTATGCTTTCTCGCCAAAAATCAAGCACCGCCACACCTTCTCTGTCATTTACATCGAAGTGCCACAATGGGTCATGTCAGTGGGTTTTTCTTTGTTCAGTGTAAAGATGACAATGTTGCTTTTGATTGCTTTGGTTGCCTGAGTTTTGCCAGCTAGCTAGCTGAATTTAAGCTAGCTTAAGCAGCACCCTTGTGTGAATCTCTTCAGAATTTGACACATTATTTTTTACAACAGTGATAGCTTGTGACGGAAACCTAGAAGTCTCCTAAAAGGAAATGAGCAAAACAAAAAACCTTGAAAGAAAAACGTTCCTTGCACAAAAAGTTGAAGATTTAACTGGTGTCCCGAGGAAACATGAGGAATATTTTTGTTTTGCATTGAATGCAATAAGGGTATTGCATTCCCTTATATTACTTTTGCACATATTCACTCGTGAGTTTCTGCAGCATTAATATTCAAAATGTCTGATATTGGGAAAAACAAATATATTTTTGACCTTTCACCCACACAGTAAAACAGCATTTAATATTCCTAAAAGGATTACTTATAAAAACTCAGACCATAGTGGAGATTTGACAAGAGTCTAATGTGCTTCTGTGTGGGAAAACGGAGATTTGTGGTCTAATAGAGTCTGCAACCAATAATGCAGTATCCACATACCGATTCCTGATCGATATCATCTTGTGTTTATTTATCCTAATACTTATATCTATACACTGGAGTCATGTTTAATTTGTGGTTGTTTTGAAGCAGTCTGATTAGCTGACATGGGTTTTAGCTTTGCGCAGCAGTGCCCCCAATGGGTTTGGCACAGTTAAAGCAAACCTCAGGGATGGATTTTTGCGACTTTATGTGGATGAAAACTTTTCTGAAACCAATTCCGTATGTGCAATGTTATGTTTCTTTCAACATTGTGATGGAAATGTTTGTATATACACCTGGCTACGTGTGTACAAGGTCTTTTTAATATAAGATTTTTAATATCTCATTTATGAGATGTCTGCAGTTTTTATATCTTTTTCTTTAGGAGAAAAAGCACCTCAAACAGGCAACATCTCCTCTGTAAGATGTAAGCCTTAAAGAAGGTTTTGTAAAGATTCTTTCAACAAACTTTACAAAAGAAGCAAAGAAAAAAGGTAGAAATACTTGGTCAATTTTGACTTAAATCGCCATCTGACAGTTTTGATTTTGTCTTTTCCGTGTTGCTGGACTGAATTGTTAGTAAAGGTCAGTTTTCCTGTGAAATCAATTCTCCACACAAACACACAGTTTAGATTTTTTTCCCAACCACTTTCTGCACCAAAGAGTTAGGATTGTATAAAGGTGTACATATGTGCAGTCGTATTTCAGTTCTGTTTTACACAGGATTTGGTGACTTAAAGAGTATTTTGTTGTTTTTTACAGAATCGGGGCCGTAGCCATTAGTCTGCTGTTCACAGCAGTTTTATTGAAGTGTTTAAAATGATCAATTCTGCTGCTTATGTGACTAATCCAGCTGATCTCTGGTTTACAACACCACATGATTATCAGAAGCGCTCTGCAAGGAAAGGCTGTGATTTATGGGCCTTAATAAACCTTAGATGTGATCATCTTACAGATGCAAAGCAGACATGGCAGGTAAAAAAAAAGGCTGAATTGGAGGGATGGAATGAGGAAACTGTACTCTGCTGGGTTAATTGTACAACCCCACCAGCACTAAATAAGGGTGGTTAGAATGGCTGGCTAAGTGACAAATCATCCAAATTACTTCTTGTGTTAATAAAAAAAATTTGGCTGCCTTCCACTCGTCCTCATCAGGTTGCCTGATGCTTCTCCTTTTACACGAGCGCTCCGTCTTCACAAGACAAACGAGCTTAGAGCGTTTGAAACTGATTAGAAGCAACTTTTTGCGACAACGTGAAACCACGGCGACGAGGAGGAGCTGGCTGCCGATCCTGGGAGAGTTTTGACTGATTATCTGAAGAGGTGGCGTTTGACCTGCAGCTGTAGAGTAAATGGCGGTGGAGAGGCGCCGGTGAGCTGTCTAAACACCGCGCACCTGCGAAGACGGCTTCCTCGCCGGCGTTCCCGCAGAGGGTTGCAACACTAAGATGAGTTGTCAGACAGCGCACAGCTGTTCACTTAATTACCTCCGAGCATGGGAAGGAGGTTAATGAAGCAGTTTGGCGATCAGAAACGAGAGACAGCCTGAATGTGCACAAAAGAAATTAGTTTTCAGCTGCTGGGACCGAGTTGAAAGCAACAGTAGTTTCAATCATTGATAGTAAAGAGAGGGAAAAAAAGGAAAAGTGAAACACTGCAGGAATAAAGAGGGAGGAAGCTGAAAGAGGAGGAGAGGTTAATGCGACTTACAAGTTAGTACGTGATTTGCACGTTGCTGTGCAGAATAATTGGGGCTTATCCTCAATTTGGGAAATTTGTCAATCTTTTGTTTGAGAATACATTATTCTTTGGTGGAAAATTTCACACGAGCAAAATCCGTAGAATTGCTCTTAAGGAATTGTTTTAGGCAACACTTGTAAATTTTGATGGTCACTGAAGGTCATTTCTATGAATAATTACTATATTACTGCTGACTATCATCTCTGTTGTCAATGCCAGTAGCAACCTGTCATTTCTGTTCTAAAGTGGACCCGTGCTGTGGTTGTAGCTCCTCCTCTGTTCTGAGTTGTGTCTTCCCTCCTTGTTGTAAAACGGGTCAGCCATTTTTGTAGTTTCATAGCAGAGCAGAAACGTCACTGACTCTTATGTTCCCCAAGACAAAACCGACTAAAAACACCAAACTGAACATGTAATAATAGCTAGCACAGAGTGCTAACATCAACAAGAGTTACGGTGCGATTTCCATCAAAACAATGGCGAGGACGATATGAACACACAGTAAATTCATGGGTAAAATAAAGTTTTTCTTTTTAGCGTTATTAGCTTACTGTTTGGCTGTCTGTCCATAAGAAAGATGAACTGAATGAATTGTGCGGGTTAATATTTTGACTGGAGCTACACTTGTAGCTTCAGCATCCTTGAACTGGACTACAAAATTGCAATGATTAGTAAAACTGGTGAATTTGGGGAAGTCCATGATCGGCTAACTAATACTGTGGCATAATAGTTAAAAAATATAGAAGAGAAAACTGAACAGATTGGAAAATGTGACTCAAACTGGATATAAAGAAATCTATGCAGCAGTAAGAAAGATGAACTACTACCTCTAAATACACAATAAAATGTATTTAATCGCTAAAAGAGAGGATTTATGCTGCTGTTGATTCTGTAAAACCACAGTATGTTTATCATATAAAAATCTTGTGCAGGCCGGTGCCAACCAGGGCAGTAAAACATGGGCGGGAGATTGTTAATGTATTCACTTTAAAACAGAAAAAATCTAGTTTATATTTTCATGGAATAATTGATTATAGATATAAAAATGCAGTTTGTGTTTTGTTGTAAAAGTTGTTTTCTGCTAAACCTGCTTTTTTGTGAAAGATCCAACTTTTCATGTTCTTTTTAGAGTAAATCTAATAAAAAAAATTCACAATATAAATGTTGCATTAATTGTGGTTTTAAACAGCTTTACTTTTAAAAGATTATAGCTATTAAACAGCTCCGTCATACCATAAGTTAGCTACATTACAGTTCATTGTTGCTGTACTCAGACGTCTCCTGCACTCAGACACAGGCTGCATCCGCAGGCATTGTTCTTGAACTCACAGGTAGAGTAACTGTGAGGACAGAACAGACAGTCTGACCTCATTGTGAATATACATACCATTATGCAGCCGGGCTGACTGTGTATCCGCTTAATATCTTTAATCACCTGCATCTCATTGAGGGCCCAGGACACACCTCCACTCATTAAAATGATGGATTGAGGCATAAGGGAACGATTCCCCGTTCCAAATTTGTTCCTGGTTGGAAAGGTGCTTATTAGAGACGACCTGAGGGAACGAAGGCAGGGGGAGGGATGTCTGAGACCTGCTCAGATGGGAATATGGAGAAAAGAAGAGCTGGCTGCATTAGGAGGAATCAGTAAATATTAAGGGTTCTCTGAATTTGTCCCAAATTAGGATGAAATGTTACTGTACACTTAAAGTTGGAGTTACTATATTTTTAAATATTTATGGTTTGATTTCATCTTATGTGATGTTTTTAAAAACTGACAGATGTAATGATTTCATTTATTTACACAACCACCACCTTTTGAGATAAAATGACATCTTAACATTTTTTTTCACAACCAGATTTGAAAAAATGTTCAATAAAAGTTGAGAGGCGTATCTCTACAGTCTTGGCTGGTTAGTAGTTTGTACTGTTAGTTTGTGGGAGGTCATGGCAGATTTTCAGGTTTGAAATTTGGTGTATTGGTTTATAACAAGAAGTGGAAGAAATCACAAGCTGCATGTCAGAGTAGTGTTCCCTATGGATAGTTTGCACTGTTCCCATTTACATTTTACCTAGTTTAGATATTGTTTTATTTATGAGGGAGAAATTTGAATTTTTTTGTCCTGGATTTTGTAAACTTATTTGGTCTTACATTTTATTTTTAATTTCAAATGGGAATACGATAATTTTTACAATCTAAAATTTTGTCTGTCTACAACACATTAGTCTTTTCATCAAATATTTTACTTTGGAATATTTTATTCTGTTTATAATCCCACTTTAATTTAACATAGCTGTTGTGTTCTTTGGTCTTTATGATGCTGTTTGGTCATTAATGTTGTCTAGGCAACCACCAAGCCTTTAACGATGACATCACACACAGACGGACTCAATTAGTAACGAGGCAACTTTGAAGTCCCCTAAATATCGTATCAGATTAAAGGATTTTAAAGCATTTGGCACATTTTAGATTTTTCCTTCATAAAACTTTCAAAATTCCTCTCTACCTTGTGGTGTTTATTCATTTAAAACTTCAACAAAAAACACTATTGTTTATGGTTTTAATGTCCCAAAATGTGAAGCATTCCAGGGAACCTGCCAGCTGTTGCATCTCCTCGGAAAACCCTTCCAAGAAATTATTTTTATGTCGTCATGACAACCCCTGCACAGTTAGACCCTGAATCCCATAGCTTTCCATGAACGTCTCCTGACACCACAGATCGCTGAAGGGGGTTAGCAATATTCATTAGCTAGTAAAAACAGGACTTCCTCTCCAATTGCAAGACTCAGGAGGGAAGGGAGGGGAGGTATTGGTTCTTTTTTCATCACTGATGTTTGAATAAGTCAGATCGTGCTCTACCTTAAAGGCTCCCATAAGCCAGTTCATTACCTCTGAGAGAACAAGCAGTGTGCAGGTTACATGTAATAAACTGGAACAAATGTAGTTTAGCAACCAATCAGGCCACAGTGACTCAGAATTTTGTGTATTTTTTGTCAACTCATTGACAAATACAACCATTTCTTCATTGGCTTGCTTATGTAACCTCATCAAAGCCTCCTCACACTTAATTGGCAGCAAACTAGACCTGTCAAATTACACATAATCCCTTTTACTGTTGGTTTGTAGCCTGCCTCTTGTTCTCCAAATGCCTTTACTAAGTGACATGGCATGCTGACATTGTGAGTAATGGGGAGCACTAATGGAACTGGCGTTAGGTGAAGCATTTGAATAGCTACAATGAGAAAAAGAAATGGCTGTTTAGCCAGTGTGGCAGGGATATTGATGATTGTCACCTTGACAATGTTCCTGAAGTACGTTGTGTTCATTTTGTGGTGTCCAGTGTGTATCATCCTTCATGAGTTTGTCTTACAAGTCAAATATAAGCTTTGTTGCATTGCGAGAGCATCACGCACGGAACCTATATGTTTGAAAGTTTTTGTATTGTCAAAGCTAGTTACTCCTCAGTATCTGAACAGAACGACAGTAGGGCTGCGTTCAGACCGGACCCGTTTAGTCTGCTTTGTTTGTTTGCAATAGGAAAGAATACGAGAAACTGTGCATCAGTAAGTTTAATGTGCACAGAGGAACCCTTTCTGAAGGGATTTAATTCAGTGTCGATGAAAACACTATCACCACTAATGATTGTTATTGACAGGAAACTTAAAACTAAAGTTGTGTATTCTGTTACAAGCAGCAATGGCCTTGTAATGAGAAGAGGTCTGAATGTGCAATCGTACTCTGGTCTGCCATGGTTGAAGTGAACTCTGGTGCTGTTCCAATGCATAAGTGAATGCTGAGCAGACTGGCGACCATTTCAACAGCAGGAAGTTGACTGTAATACAACCAAAAGAAAAGTGTACGTCTTGCGCTAGCCAGACATGACCCCTGGTCTTTTATCAAAGGCAGGAGTCATCCTACAACTGTGAAGGAAGTTGCACTCTGTATTTTCTTCAGAGGGTTTTGTCTTTTCATTCAGTGGTTCTTGGTGCAGCGCCCCCACAGGCAAGAGGTTTAACATTTTGCTCTAAGGGTCCAGTTTGTTTGACACGGGGTCAAAGTGAATCAAACCAGCTCAAATGTAAAAGAAAAAAAAAGGGAGATTGTTACTACAGCTCAGTAAAGCTTTATTTTGGATTTCTTGGATGTTGGTCCCTGATTGTATATGTTATTCATTCAGATAAACTTGATGTCTCATTTCTGTGGCAAAACAAATTAGAAATTAAGCTTTTTCTATAAATGAACAAATGACAAATATCATTTTAGTTTGAAGTTTTTATTCAGTTTTGTTTTTTACTTTACGAAACAAATGTTTGCAGATGTCCTATGAATAAACAGCACCCCATCATCTTGAAACAGGGTTTAAATCAGCCCCTTTGTATGAAGAAAACTCTTTTTGCCCAATCAAAGCCTCTCCAAGTTCCCAAAGTGACATGTTTTCCTGTATTTGACATTCATTTAAGTGCATTTGTAGGCAACACAACCGTTTTTTGATTCATGTGCAACTTATGGTCATTGTGAAAAGAAGATATTTACATTGCAGCTATGACTCACATTAACTGTCTATCACTTGAGCTAGCATCAGAACTGGAGAGGGAGACAGTCTTGGCATGGGGGAGGGGGCAGAGTCTCATTTCAAGCACAGCCTTCGTAAACAGCAAACTTTACCAACATCATCATCATCAGGATTAACTAGACTCTTTCTGTCACTTCTTTTCCTCAAAGTAAGACGAAAAAGGTTAATAGACAGAATGGTTTAAAATAAAGTTTAGTGATTGTGCTTTTAAAACCAAAGTAAAACAAAAAAACAAAAAAAAAAACAGCGATGAGAACACAGAACATAACAGTGCATTACAAAAAGACAAACAAACATAACAATCCCAAAGTGGCACTTTCTTTTTTTTTTTATGGGGGGCGAGAGAGGCAGGTAAACAATATAGCAATTTACAAACATGGATGGAAATGATAAAATAATTTTATTTACCAATGTAATGACATTAGATCTCCTAAACAAAACGAGGAAGACCATTTCGAGGTACCACGATGGGCAAAACAAGACATCACACAGACACGTATATTTACAGACAGTTTACCCCCCTTCCTGTTTGCGGCCACTTTTCTTCCAGCAACATCTCATTGGGTGGGCGCTCCCACGCTCTTCTCAAGGCAGGTTGAGTCATGTCAATGTCTGAAGCAGAATTTCACTGCATATTGCATTGGAATTTAACATAAATATACCGTTGTTTTGTTACTTTGTTGTTTTAATGAATCAGCCTTCACGCTTTATTTAAAAAAAAAAAAAAAAACGGGCAAATAAATGATAAGTTAGAGGGGGGAAAAATAACATTGGTCTGTTTTTCCCGATGTAAAGAAACACATATGATATACATTATAATGGCAGCCAACATGATGGTGAAATACTGAGATATTTAAAATTGTAAGAGAAAAAAAATGGTGCTCCACTCCTCTGGGAAAAATCTGAACAGTTCCTCCTTTTTCATCTTGACGTCTTCAGCTTTCTAGCATCTAGAAGAGAAGAAACGATACATGTCAGTTTTCTAGAGAATACATAAACTAGTACAGTTAAAAACATGGGCAGCCAGTGGCGCTACAGAAAAGATAATACTAAGTCAACTTCTTCTGATGATATGTACCAGCATCGTAACTAGCTAATTGTGTAATATTTGTGCTGTTCATAAAAAACGTCACAGAGACAAAAGTCCGATTTGAGCTGCCTTTCCCTGCAGTGTGAACGCAGCAAAGGAGCTTTTGTGCTATCAGAACAGATGAGCAAAAACCAATAACATACCCGAGAGGAAGTGGGATTTTTTTTCCCTTTACCAAACTACTGGGTTGACATTTCTGGCAAACACTCCTACTGTAATATCTGAACCAGCACCTGGCTCGGTATGTCAACACTGTCACATTTGTGGTCTTGTGATGGAGCAGCGGAAAGCAGACATGAGTACCAAATGGGCCAAGTCAGCAGTGTTTAGTATAACGTCATGGTTCACTAAAGTTGAAACTAAAGTCAAGCTGTTGAAACTGATTTTTATGGTTTACCAGCTTTGAGCCTAAAGCAGTACCGTTTGTGACATAAGTATGACTGGAGTCCTATGGAGTACAGTTAGATTTGACGACCGTCGTTAGCTTGTACCTCTAGCTCCTCCTCTGCTTGGTGAAAGGCTACAGAGTTGTTGACCGCCAGGTCTCCAGGGTTCCTGCGTGCTCCTTCCCCTCTCCGCCGGCCCCCTGACCCCCTGGAGGACATGGAGCTGGAGGAGCTTGGGTCTCTGGGGCTGTTGACCGTTGGGAACTGTGGTCGGCTGTACGGCAGAACGTCTTCTTTAGAGAGAGAGAGCAGAGTTGTATGACTTTCCATTCGGAACAGAAATTTAACCGACAGCGGCGTAAGCGTGGCAGTACCTGTGTTCTGCCGCGCCTTGTTGGCAGTGCTGCTCTCGGGTTTGTTCCCCTTCCCTCCGTGAGCAGTCTTCTGTCTGTCCTGAGCATCTTTCCGTTCAGATGAGCTGGTTCTGGGGTCCGAGCCCTCCTGAGGCCGGTAGCCCCCTCCCCGCCTGTCCCGGCCCTCGCCCGCTTTGGGGGAAATCACTCCTCGGCCCTCCAGAGCCGCCTTAGAGGGATGTGTGGGAGACTTGAGCACCGCTGGAGGAGGAATGGGTGGAGGAGGGAGGTCTGGTGGATAAACACAGGAAGTGATCAACCGCACAATAAAAAACCCGGTTTTTGTTTAGTTTTTTTAAACTGTGAACCCTTGAAAGTTCTCTGAGTATTTATCCGTCACTCACACCTGCGGGGTGACGCGTAAACACAGCTGCGGCGTGTGTACACATGCTGACCGATAGAGCAGACCATAAAAACACCAGATGACATTCAAGGAGCAGAGTTATGAGATTTGAGCGAGAGGCAGCAGCGGAGGTTTGAGGGGGGGCTTGATGGTCAGTGGCTTGCTCGACATTCCGTGTCAATGAATCAATGCTAGCTGTCCTTGAGCCATTATTCATACAAGAGCTGCTGGGCAGGCGAGCCAGGCCTCTCACACATCACACGGTCATCTGAGAAACACACCAGAGAAAAGCCTCACCAGCCTTAAATCAATGGCATTTCATCTTCTCATCACCATCGGGGTTTTTACACAGGATAAATGTGTTAAGCATTTCTCTTGGTTCCTCAGATTGTGGAAATGACTTTAAGCCCCAAAAGAAAGAGAGAGAAAAAGCAAGCTTTGATTCCCATTTGATCCCATGTGTCGAATCTGTAACTTCAGTGGAAAACTTCACATTTTCCTAACAATTAGGATTGTTGCCAAAGTGATAGACAACAATAATGTATTTGAGTACTCACAGGGATTTATGTTTGCTTTTTTTTGTTTGTAACTTCAACCCAATAACCAGGTTACTACTGCTAACTTTTCAGCGCTACAACCTGTGCAGTGTTTGAACCCACAACCCAAAGAGCACTGGGTCTGACATGGGAAATAATATCACAGCAAGATAGAAAGCATGTAGTTGACAAGTTTTGACACACTGGTGTTGGGCAGGTCTCTGCTTAGCCTAGAAGACTAAGAAGGTCATGTTACTGGATTTGATCTGTTTTATTTGTAGTCATCAATCTGTACAGCGTTCAAAGCAAAGTGCTGGGATTGTAAAGTCGGAAAATAACTTTTTACACTCCTCTAAGGTGTGTTATGAGTCAAACTACCACACAATTTAACATGCTACTTTATGTCTGGCAGAGACGTAAAGTCCTGCTTAAAAGGTCAAACCTCTTTTAGCAGGACATCACCTTTCTGATGACTGAATGTCATATTAATGTTTATCAACAAATCAGTAGGTTGAATTTTTTTTTTTAGTTCATTATCAGGGACATCAATAGAACATATAGAGTCCCACTAACAGTTGAAGATTTTTTTCTTTGATCTAGTTTGCAGACACTGATAGTTTCAGTAGACTTTTGCAGTTATTGTGTGCTCCAACATACTCCCTCTGAATACAAACAGGTGAGCAGGAGGAGGAAGGGTGTATATCATACAGCAGAGAGGAATCTGCAGTTATTTTTTTTTTAATATCTACCCTGCCTTCAGAGTTCGGCCTCAGAGTCCGATCAATGCCACTGTCCGTGAGCTATAGCTCACTACCAGGGTGGAGCCGTGTGCCTGGTGGATTTATGATCGGAGGACAGTGCTCAGGTCTGGGAAGTGTCTCTGAGTTCACCATGGAGGATGAATCTATGAAACTGCTGGTTAATTAAGCAGGCGAGGCTGAGAAGGATCAGAAGAGACAGGAGAGCGGCCAGAGAAAGGCATTGGAGTCAAACACACAATGAATCTTGGAGGGAATAATGTGGGTATTTCTATCTACTGTGCAAACATGAGGGGAGTGACCAGGTTCATCTTCCTTCTCCAAATTCATTGGCATTCCTTGAAAAATCCAAATATATAATATTTTTTACAAGTGTGTGACTTTCATTTCATTACATAGATGGAACAGGTTAAAATGAATCACTTCTTTTTTTCTTTATACCAAGCCAGAACCTTTGTATTGACATGTTGCTGGTAAACATGTGAATACATGTGAATCTAACACACAAGTGATGGACAACAAAGTCTCTTCTCTCAGCCCACAGGGAGTTTATTTTTGTTTCAAAACGCGCAAGTGCAACATGTTTTCCTTCCATAGATACACTTGGAAACAATTATAAAAATTGACAGAAAACTATCACAATATTTTATCGGTTTCAGTTTTTGATGAGATTCTAATTTACAGAGACTCGTGACACGTGAGGATGTACTTTAGATCAGATACATGGGAACATTGACTCTTTTTTTCCCCTCTAAATGCTTATAACCACCTTTCCTCACCCATCACCTCAGCAGCAGGATTCCAGACCAGAGACAGCCTATGAGGGTGGGGTGGGGGGATGGCAATAACCTCCAAATGAAAAACAATCCATTCAGATCAAATGCAATCAGCAAAAGGACTGATACACAGAACTGCAGAGCTGTCAGTCTGCTCCCCTCCCCTGCTCAAACAAAGACAGGGGAGAGGATGGAGAGATCAGGGTGAGGGAGGAGCAGAGGACGTGTTGGGATATAAGGATGATGGTGGAGGTGGTGGTGGAGGTGGTGGTGGGAGGGAAGGAGGAATTCTGCAGTGATATAGCTGGCCTGGCTCCCAGTGAGTTGGATATTAAATCTCCCTGTCAAGTGCTTCCAACACTCAAGGACACCTGACACTAAGAGGAGAGCCAGCTCTGGGGCTGCACACACTGTGCACACCAGAGGAAGTGTGTGTGTGTGTGTGTGAGCACCAGCATACAGATGCATCTTAAAAAAAGACCCTTCCACAAGATCAAAGCAGGAAGAAATAATGGAAAAGTATTTTTTCGGTGGGAAGGTCCGAGCGTTTAGAACCGACAGTGGAAACAGCCGGTGGCTCTTTTAGCTAACAAGGTTATTGTTGGTGTGAGTCTCTGTTCTGGTGTTTAACCTTCTCAAAGCTATAGGTGGCGCTGCAGAGCCATTTCTACAGAGGCCAGGGGAGAGAAGCATCCCAGTGCTAACGCTGCTGAACTGGACATAACTCCCAGAGGACAGGATGGACTCGTGTGCATGAACACAGAGGAGAAGATGATTTACACTCTGGCTCCACACACACACACCGTCATTTACAGACACCAGTTCACAGTAAACTGCTTTTTTCCTCTTTGATGATGTTCAGAGAATCAAAAAAAAAACAACTGCTGACCCAAACTGATCTTAGCTACTGAAAAACATATCACAAGATAAGCGCTTTATATTTGTCTATATGAATATTATAGATTATGTATTTTTTCCAGATTTCTCTCCAAACCATTGCTGTTTACATTTAAGCAGTTATGAGACATGATGGCAAAACCTGAAACTGCTGCTGCGCAAGTTATTCAACAGATTGTTCCTAGGTAACAATTTGTTGATAATACTATTGGAAGTATTATCTATTGATATTGATTGTGATATATATTGTTAATTTCTTGTCCAGAAAAGCCAGACTTCTTGATGTAAGACTACTGGGTCAGATTTGTGGACTTTAATTAGGGCTGAAACAATTGATCCTGATTAATCAAATGATTAAATAAAGTTCAAATACCTTCGTTAAAGGCCTCACGCCGCTGGCTGCCTGGATGTCCTGCAGGATGCTGTTTTTGCTTTTTCGGAGGCCTTCTGTGAATAGCTGCCATACTCATATTACTATCTGTGGACACTGGGCTGCCAGGACGGTGGCCTGGCTGGTTTATTTGGTATTTTCGTGCTGAGAAGACAAAACAGACCAACAGGTTTTAGACATACGTCAAGTTTCTCAGAATAACTCCAGCTCCAGTAGAAGTAGCTGAGTTTACCTGAAGCTCCTCCCACTTCCTGGCCTTGGGGGTTGGGGTACTTTGCCACCCTGAGTCCTGAATACTCTGCTGCGGCGGCAACCGCCTGAGCAAAGTCCGCATCTGTGAAGAAGGAGCCGTCCGATGAACTGACCGCGCTCGACCTCCCCGAGGAGACATTATCCTCCTCAGAGGCGGACCCCCATCCATTGATCATGGAGCCCGTCACCGAGCTCTCCAGGTCGCCCATGCTGGACGCAGGCGTTTGTTCGAGGCCTCGTAGTAGCAACCTCCGTGCGTGCATCTGGGGGTGGTGAGAGTGCGTGTGGGGGTGGGTGTGGTGGTAGTGCATCTTGGCCACTTCCGCGTCCGTTTCATCCCCGTCCTCCTCCTCTTCCTCCAGTATGTCCTCGTCGTCCAGACCGTCAGTATCCAATGCCAGAGGGCTGTTGATGTAGCCGTATGTGTGTGAGGGGGAGAGGGGCCTCGGAGGCGGTGGAGGGCTCACACCATGGCGTCTTCGGTAAGTGGAAAGATACATTGAGTTTTTTAGACATTCATTTTCTTTACTTTATTGTAAATACAGAAGTACACAGAAATCAGTTGTTATAACTGGACAGGCATTGTTTTTTAGTTTAGTTGTCATGACCGCTAAAAGACTGGTTAAAACTCTCTCATATGTGTTGGAAATGTTTGTGGCCTTTTGGAAGTTTCTGAAAGTTAAGGTAAGGGTCAACATTGCACAGTATCTAAATGTTTCAGCAAGTCAAATCTAAAAAATGTAATCTATTTGCACCCATTAACCATGATGTATACAAAAACCTAGTTCGCTAGCAAGGGTGTGTTAGCAGCTAGTTACAGCCTCGACTCCCAGAACACAATGAAAATATATGTGTGCAACTAAACTTTTGCCTAACAGAAAAGTCCTGAGAGGAGAAAAACACCACATACTCTACACATGAATGTGTGAGATTAAGTAGCTATGTCACAAGAAAATTTAACATCTGTGATTTGGGGACAAATTCCATTTTGTTTAATGTACTAAAGAGATTTTAAGGCTTTAATTTGAGACGCATGACTTGTTAAGGATGCGCTGACACCCTGAGCACATCCTTGACATAATAACTGCTACTGGTGCTAACAGGCACTGTTTAGCTAATCAAAAGGCTAAAACATTTAAAATGTGAGCTCTGCTATCATTTTGGCTTGGTTTGAAAATACTTACTCAAGCTACGCATGGTTATTGCTCAAATAAAATGTGAAAGATGATTTAAAATCTTAATTCAGTTGTAAGCAAGTACAGTTACTAAAACTAATTGTTCATCTTTGTTTTAAGATGCAGTTAACAATGCTAACGCTGCTAATTGTAATGCTAATGTTTGTTATAAAATATTAGCTTACTAATTTGCAAAGTTGCTAATTCTTGTCTTTCTTAAACATAGTTCAGTACTAATCACTCTAATTGTGCTAATCACCAGACCATTTAAAATGAGAATTATGTTTTGAAGTAATAATATCCAGTTTCACACATAGCGTGACATCACCTGTAGCAAATGCTTTAAATTGTGACTATAGTTACTGAAGATAAATCTTCGTTGCCACAATGATCCTGAACTGTACAAAAACTAGAGACTAGATGGTCTGTTTACAGTACAGACGCTGGATTATCTTACAAATGTTTCTACATTCATAATGTTCCTCATCAATAATAAAAATGTTGATGCTTACAATTTCATTGCTGCTCATCAATAATCTGTATCTGACATATAATAAACTGAATTTATTTAAGGCAACACTTTTTTCCTCCTAGTTTGGAAATGAATTGAAACAAACGACTTTCCTGAAGGTAAGAAATCATCCCAAAGGCCAAAATGTGCTTTTGAAAAATGGCTGACATTGTAATGCAATATACAAAATCTGCAGTTAATGGAGTAAATCATGACAAACAGCTATGAATTTTAAATATACTGGATGGATCTTTAAAATAATGTTTTCTAAACAGCAGCACACAGTCTCTGTTTTTCTTTTTTTTTAGATACTTATGTCATGCTTGTTTTGCAGGCATGCCTTCGTTCGTGGCTGTCTGGCGCGTCCTGGAGCATAGGCTGCATCTCCTCCTGAGGGGAGGGGGTCAGCGTGGCCGTGGACTGGTGGCTGTAGGACACAGCAGCAGGGGAGGAGGCCGCCCCGCGTATGGGAGGAGTCGGACCCCGCTCCATCTCCTCCTCCTCCAGCTCATCAGGCTGCAGGTACATGTGAGATGGAGGCATGGGGCACTGCATGTCAGGGTCACAGCTGCAACAAGACAAACAAGGCTTGTTAGCTGCACATCAGGCAATGGAAACATGCTTTATTTATACACTAAAAATACACTAAAAAAAGCACTAATTATTCATGCCATCTTGATATAAGTCAGAGAAAAAAACTCCTGGGCCAAATACTTGTGATGAATGAAAGAACCATGCTAAACAAAGAGTTGAAAAGCAAGGAATAGTAATCTAGTTACTAGATTCAGAAACTCGAAAGTCTAATCATCAAAGTGGAGTCCTATCAGGTTGCGTTGAAAATATTTAGAGCAGAGGTTGTTACTGAGAAAAATCCCCTCAAATTTAGCTCATTTAAATTTTTCGATGTAAAAATCACGTCATACAAATGGTGCAAATTTCAGTCAAATGTTTATGTTTAATGTTTAAACTGACCTTAAAAAACTAAAGAATAACTAACTCATATTCATATTCTATACTTAACCTAATATTAGTGATCCACTGACTGCAGTTTTCTGGCCGATCATCAATCTTGGAAGAGCTTGACCTGCTGATTATTACTTTGGCCAAAACCTTTTTAGTTTTATTTTGTCTGAAAAGTTGCTAAATATAGTCACTATGTTGGCTCTCTCATGGCAGTGCAAAAAGGGACAGTGACACATTTTCAGACCTTTGCTGAAGTAGATAAGAAGTAAATATTCACAGATCACCTTAAATTAAGAAAATCTGAGCAATGTTATTGGTTCACCAATAACATTGCTCAGTGTATATTTACCTCGTCTAACTAGTCGAGGTAAATATACACCAAACTGACGACCTCAATTATGTCAATGATTGCTATTCTTTAAATGTAGAAGTTTATGATGGTGATTTGATGTAAAAAATGTAATGAAGGAGCAGATAGTATTTAATGGAATAAGTAAACAACCAGCAAATTAGTTTCAGGAGGCATTTTTGTTGCAAGTTCACGGGGAATCTAAGACATTACCATGGAAACCTCTTTGTTTTAAGGACACTTTAAGACTTGTTTGACTTAGTTTTTAAAGGGTAGCCATTTTGCTCTTCCTCCATTTAATTTTACACGTGTTCCCGGTTTTATACAGGAGATTTTAGGGTGTGAACAATCCACCACAGGACATTGTAAACTTTCCTAAACATAAGAAATCAGAATAAATTTAGCCTAAAACAGAAGTCACAAACCTGCCACGAATCTCTAAATTCTGTTTCTCTTTAAAAAAAAAAAAAATCAGTGTTTTTACCTTTCCTCCATAGAGAGTGAGTATTCCTCTGTGTTCCGCATTGGGGCTGGGTTTGCTGGGGGAGGCGGGAGGAGGTCGGCCCAATTCATTGTGCTTTGTTTGGGTAGTTTGGGGGTCCGTACTCCCTTCTTGTGACCCTGACTCCCTGTTCAGGAAAGAAAAGGATGCCCTGTCAGTCACAACAAACATGAAATAGGAAAACATGAATTCTGAACAAAAACATAAATTTACAGTATTCAAAATGTAAATTAACTGGGCTGAGAGAGAAATAGTTTTAATTTTAGAAATGATGAGTGAAATGGTAGCTATAGAGGAACAGCCAGCTGTTTAAGCTGGCGTTTGGAGAAAAGGTAGGAGCAAAACTGCAGAAACGGCTCCAATTAAAGGCAAGCTATTAAAATAGTGAACCAATGAGCTGTGATGTGCAAGGAGCAGTAAGGGCCTCTTCTTAATGGTTTGAACTTTAAACGTAATATCAGAATGGATACATGGCATTAAGGTGGCAGTGTTGCATGCCGTCTGCACTGTGTAATCATTTGTCCTTGTCCACAGACAGACATTGAGAACTTGATGCAATTAGGCTGCCCCACAATGGAAAGTAAAGCCATTTAACAGAATTAGGACTAAATAAGCAGATGCTAAATATGAATACAAAACCGGATTCAGAAAAACAAAATTAGAATGTCCCTTTATACTTTCCTTCAAACATCCTTGGGTAACAGTTGCGCCTACAAAATGGAAAAAGCCTGCATGCCAAGGAGCTGCTGTCTTTGTTAAATGTTTTATGAGAAACTGGTAAAAAAAAACAAAAAAAAACTGTAAAATATTGCCTCCTAAAAGTAGAGGCAATATTTTTATATAATTTACATAATAGCCTCTTACCAGGGCTATTAGATCAATCAAACCAGGATCTGTTAGTGCACTGTAACTTTATGTCAGTCTCAGACATGTTTTTAAATCTGAACCTTGCATGTACATGTCTTGGTAGGCTGTGCTGATATCTGGATGTTCCTCACAATCTAAGAGTGTTTTCACATCTGATAGTCCGTTAGACTCTGTTTTATTGGGGACCAAAGTTGCAACATTTATTTTTAGCTGCTGTAATTCACTTTCACACTGCACTGTGTCATATAGAGCAGAAACGATTCCCAGAGTGATTCGAGTACCTTGATTATTAAAATTCCTCAAGGAAAATTTATCTGCCTCAAAGCTTCGTTAAATTATATTTTATTATTTAGCGCACCGTGTTCCGGCTGGGTTATTACTGGCTTTGCCCTGCACTCTGACCTCCGCCTGAGTTGTTGACGAAAGCCAAGTGTTAGCAGCATAACATCCAGTTTTCAAGTTCGGCCTGAGAGGATTTTATTGATTCATGATAATGTCCAGGTCTGTCGTTTTTCGGGGGACCAGTAAGCATCTTTAAAATGACTGGCGCGATGCCTGGAGTACGGCAGCTTTTCTCCTCCCGGAGCTGCTGCCTGGTGGCGGTTCAGAGCTCTGCAGGTGTATTCACACAGGTGAGGGGATAGACTGAACACTGCAGGCAGCTGTGCATTAGATGATTAACATAAGTGTAGCTTTATGGACAAACTGGAAAATTTATTTCATATCATCTTGATCTCAACAAATGGGTGGCGGAGCTCATCGTGGCGGCATATAGCTGGTAGATGTTTGAGTGTGACGAACAAAGGTGTCCAATCCCGTCACGAATATAAACACAAAAGCTATAAATGTCTGGGCAAGGTGAGAGTTCATCTATTAAACTGACTAAAGATGAAAACATAAACCAAAAGCTGGAGAACAGCTTTCATAAGCGTATTTGTGAGCCTGCCTCTATTATTGAATTGAATATAATTTCAGATTTTTGTATAACTTTTCTTCAGGGAGCTATTATTGTTACAGTTTAATTTTCTAAACTACAGAAAAGTTATTGTTAGGGATGCTCAACAGTGAAAATTGGACTAATGTTGATATGCGATGGTAATACTATTTTATTTAATCTTTTTTTAGTCAAATTACTCTGTTAATTGTAAGAATAATAAATAGATTACTAAAATATTCATTTACAACAGCCCTAATGTCAAACCAATCAAAGCTTTGAACAACATGTTCAACTCCTTGCCTGTGGTGGCGCTGCAAGGAACGACATAAAAACCTCTAAAGAAGACACTGAACGCAACTTCCTTCTTTATAAAATGTAAACAAAAATGGAGTGGAGTGGACAGGCATTTGGAGTGGTGAGATTTTAGCAATTTCTTTTGTCTTTGGCCATTTCTCCCTCTAGTGCTAGACTTGTATGTTTGTTTTGGGTGCAGACTCTGCCCTGCGCTATAGACTATATGGCATTAAGCGTCTGGCATTCACATACCCATGTTAAAGTGTATAGGACTGTCTTTCAACATAAAGACAGTCTTATAAGCTTCTTACCAGAGGTGCTACTGCTGCCTCGGTCCGAGCTGTTGTAGGACCCTGCGGTGTGTGTGTCATGGGTCTGGTTGTAGGGGATGGTGGCGGGCATTGGACTGTCGCCTCCTCTGTACCGGTCTGCGGGCGAGAAAGCAGTTTGTAGTTTGTTCAGAACTCTTTTGCTACTTTGAAAAGAAAATTTAAGCGCCGAAGAAGCGTTGTACAAACAGCTACACATGGCAAGAGGCATGCAGCAAATTATTAAAATGTGAACACATGCAACAAAACATGACGAGTATCACTGTATCAGAGAGGTACAAAAACTTGATAAAAGCTTGAGTCAAAGATCTGCCCTCTTCACAATACCAGATCCAGGACAGTGCTTGACAACGCCCCAATTTAGAAAAGAAAAGAAATGCAGGAAGGAAGATGGAGCGGCACATGAATGGTATAGAGAAAAAGCAGACGGAAGGAGTAATGATGCCTGTGTTCACTGAGAAGGACTGAGAGAAAGCCAAAGGGTTGATGAGCATGAAGACTTCCACAGCAGGGCTGAAACAGCCAGGAGCCGAAACAACAGTAGGGAAAGTCAAGTGGAGGAAGATCATGGCTCGGAGATGACTTCTGCAGCCGTGGCTGCCCCCCTGCAGCCACACACTCACCCTTATTCAGCTTGTTTTGTTCCAAGATGTTGTACTGAAGCTGGGAGCCCATTTCCTGCTTCTGCTGGATGGATGGAGGCTTCCAGCAGTGTTTCTCATTTACTTCCCCTCCACCCCCGAGTCCGCCTCCGCTCCCTCCGGTTCCTCTCTCCGAGTTCATGTTGTTGCCCATGATGGCAGATTGGATGAGCTGCGTGGTGGCGTAAGGCGTCGGTTGACCCCCCGGACCGACAAAGCGGCCATCTTTGAGGTTCGGGCTGTTGAAGGTCTTCATTTCGTTGATCTTGTTGGACAAGTCTACATCTCCATAGACGCCGGACTCTGGCACCATGAGGTTGGTCTGCTTGTTATCCATCTGGCTGTTATAATTGGCGATACAGTCGGCTGGGGAACATGAGGAGGGCATTAGTCAGTCTTTGCTTTACCACTGATCAGCTTCTGATCAAATGTAAAGCTGAAAGACTTAAAGTATTCGGGTCAAGTCCAGTTCATTAGTACAGTACATTTCAGCAACAAGGCAGTTCAAAGTGCTTTGCATGTTAAGAACAATACAGCAACCAATTATGAAACAAGCAACAGACATGGCATTTTATCAAATGCCATCATCAAAATCACCTAGAATAATCATCAAATATACATCGACTACATTAATCAGTATTCCACTGGAACACTGACAAAGATTTCTGGTTCTGGACATTCAGAGTAAACTAAAAGCATCTGTGTGATTGACTTTTCAGGGAGGCCTGTAAAGACAATGGAACTAAAGATAAACACATGGATGAGTTTCTCTAGCTGTGGCTTGGATGTTAATCTTTTAATCCTAGAAATGTCCTTCAGGTGATAGAAGTCTGACTTCATATCTGTCTTTACGTGTCTCTGCAGGTTAAGGTTCACTACACCCTATGCAGTGAACCTTAACCTACGTAGGTAATAACTGAAGCTACATGCCAACTCTAGATCATTCCTCTGTAGATCCAAAGATAGTAGCTTCAATTTTGTTTTTCTTCAGCTGGAGAACGTTATGACTCTTCCATGCATTGATTTGTTTCTAAGCATCTGTTCAGTGCATGGATGGTTTCAGAGTCACCTGGTGATATTGTAGGAGAAGGAGGCAAGTCCTCAGAACTTTATACCCAATCTTAAAGTTTAAATAAAGGATGGCAACAGCTTAGAGAACGAAACAGACAACACACATTTAGAGGAGCATTGCTATTTCAAAATAATTCATTTTGGAACTGTAATTATGCATCAAAACTGTGTTATTACTACCTAAGGTTATCAAACCATCATAATTTCATTCTGGCCCTTGGCTACTTAATGTGTTAAAATGCATTTTTTTGTTTTTTTTGTTTTTGATGGCTGAAAGTCAGAATCATTAAATAGTCATAATACATCACTGTGTAATGATGAATGTAAAGCTTCACTTTTTAAATTCATTTATTAGCATGAATAAATATTTGATTAAGCTGTGGTTTTTACTCATATCTACCTGTAGTTAGGTATACAGGTATCAGCTTTTTTTTTTTTTTGCTTAGCCTCACTAATGACTCAGTGTGGGCGTCATCTCTGTTCTCCCCCATCTGACGGTGGCGGCAACATCTTCACTCATGGAGAAGGACAGACAGACATGTCTGTATCAAAGACACGGAACGAAGCGCGCCGTAAAAGCACAGCTTCACTGACAGATCCAATTTTCTCTGGCTCATAAAATATTCAAATCCTCCAGCAGATCTGAGAGCCAGCCCCTGCGGTAAAAAAACAGAGACGATCGTATAGGTACATGTGGCTCGCGCTGCACATTTGAACTGCACATCAACACTTCAAAAGGCTGACATGTGAAAGCGCCCCTATGGCTCAGATAAAGGGACATTAACTCTGATTTCTTTGCTCTGTCACCCAGTCAGTGATCCTCTTAATGTGTGGAGTTTAGTTTTGGCACACACACAAAGCTTTGCGTCTGGCGAGCTCCTTAGCGTCGTACAGCGGGGCGTCATGTGAGCGAGTGAGGGCTGCCTGTTTTTGCCTGTTATTCCCTGTTAAACATCGTGTGCTGCGTTCAACCTCGGAACGGTGATTAGCACCAAGAAAAACTGAAGTTGACTATGGAGTCTGCGGAATGAATTATTAATCCTCACAGAGAGAGGCTGGAAGTCAGGAGAAGCGATTGAGCGGCTGAATGTATATTGAGTCGAACAGCTGGACAGGAATTATGTGGCACTTTTAAAGCCGGAGCCCCCATGGAGCATAATTTAGAATGTAAAACATTTTATTGCAATCCAAGTTTCCACTGACAGGGTTGCTGGTCGTGGCTGAAAACTATTAACATTAAGCCCTGTCATCCAGGCTTAAGTTCTTGGCTGCATTATTCTGTAGGTCACTACAGTGTTGTAGTCAAGACCACCAAACCCAAGACCAAGACCCCACAATAAAAATATGATCAAAATTGCTAATCAAATTGACCTGAAAGATTCACATTCCCATAAAAACACCTAGATATTAAATACTTAGAGCTGAAATAAATTGAACCAATATTAAAATCAGAACAAACTCTTTGTTCTGCTTATCTAAAAAGATAACACCCTGGGAATTTGCCCATATCATTCATGAAGTCACCACTGTCTGCACCATTAAACACAGCAATTGAGGCAACACCCTGATGATAAACAATGCTGACCAAAGAGCAACAAGCAAGAAGTAACCAAGTACCATGACTGTTCTCACCCTCTGTCCCACTGCATGAAGCCAGGCAGCACAATGCTGTAATGTTTACCATCATGGCTGTTTTCTATGAAGGTATTTTATAAAACATTAAGCCTTTGTCACGTTTCTACTGGTTATTTATAGGAAAGTCAATCGATACTTTCACAAAAAAATATAAGCTTGAGATGAGCCCCACAAAATATCTTCTTAAGTGAACAGGATTGATAATAGAAAATGTAAAGTTTTTAAGGAGTAGACCCTTTCAATAACGTAGAATAGAAATATTTCACCAAGTGAAAAACATTAAATAGACAAAAACTGTTTTAACACATTTAGTTCTCTTAATCATGAAGCTAATGAAAACATGACATTTAAAATAATATTACATCAGACCAATAAAAAACTATTCCTGTTCAATATCTTCAATCTAACGAGACACATTAATACATACATTCAAATTTCTTGAGTTTGACTGGAAATAAATGTAAAACATTACAAAAAGCAAACAAAATAGCATAGTTGTTTAAGTGAATTCAATGCTATTGATTGTTCCACTTCTAACATTTTCTGTTCTGAGTTTCACATAGGAGGGTAGTTGGTGGTGCACCACCTCCAACCGTTTTCTGAAGAACACATAATGGATTCTGTGGAAATAAACCCTCTGATTAACATGAAGGCATTTTAAAGGTTCATAGAAAATGAATTTGCCTAAACTGCTGTTACACCTTCAGATTTATGATTTTTTTTCTAAGGTAATTTATTTGTATAGCACTTTTTTAGCAACAAGGCAGCTAACAGTGCTGGTAGAAGTCCACTTTGGTTTTAAAAGCTAATAAATACATTGGACTTACAGCAAAATAAATATTTACTTAAGACGTTTCACCAGAGAGGTGAGGAAGGGTTGTGCTTTTTTAGGATTTCAAAACAAGAAACCTTTCACGCAAACATTTGGAAAGTTATACTTGCAAGAAGCAAATATTTTCTCAGTGAAGATATTTCTAATGACGTACCATTTCCAATCTTGTGGAACTAGTACTTTTTCATCAATATTTCAAGAATTACTGCCTTAAAGCTTCTAAATCTAGTTAAAAAGTTACTTATAATTTGGTTTTGTCTTATTTCAAGAGTGATAAGATATCTGCAATAGAACAGTAGACTAAAAACACTTATTTACTAAGGTGGTCCTCCTTACATAATGTTCTGGTTGGAACCATTTCCAGGGTCTGTTTGGGAATACATTTTTGTTTTTCCTTTGGAGCACAGGTGTCAAACTCCAGTCCTCAGTGGCCACTGTCCTGCAACTTTTAGATGTGCCTCTGCTGCACCACACCTGAAGAGAATAATTAGGTCATTAACAAGGTGCTGGAGAACTGATCTACACAAGGAGGAGGTAATTCAGCCATTTCATTCCAGTGTTTTGTTCCTGTGGCACTTCTAAATCCTGCAGGACAGGATTTAGGACCCTAAAATGTAAACTCCAGCCCTTGAGGACTGGAGTTTACACCCCTCCTTGAAAGGCTTTACAAACGGATTGATAACCGTCTCATTTCTCAAAGGAATATTTCAAATGACGGCCTAAAGCAAGGTACCGGGCACCTTACTGTAGAGGAAGGGATAACTCTAGGAATTGGGACTCAGTCTAATCCTATCACTCTCTTTCTGTTGAGCCAGATGTACTCTTCCTCCTCCTCTTCCTCCCTCCATCCATCCTTCCCTCTACCCCTTTGCTTCTCGACGCCGTCTGCAGGCCAGCCCTGACCTCCTTCTCCTGCTGCACATTTCTTAAACAACTGAGCACTTAGAGGAAATTACATTACTGGCTATAACAACTGTATGGAAATCAGCAGAGCAATTTGATTAGCAATAGAGTAGAGCTATAAGCCCTGCTCAGTGTACTCCTTTTATTTCCTGCCTAAAACAGCTCTACTCTAACCTCAGATAAATCAAACACACAAAGCACATGCTCTCCTGTTTTTATTTCTTGCGGAGACCTGCAGAAGGCAGAGATGCACACACCAGCTCTCCAGAGAGCTAACCCAGATATCAGATTGTACTCCCCGCTTCCTTTCTTTTTTTTTTTTCTTTTCTTTTTTTTTTACACTGCAGGTTCCCCCGGCTCCTGCATACCTTATCACCGTAACTATTTTGTCAAGAGGCTTCGCCGCCGCCTCCAAGAGTCAACTGTTTACTTTCGGTCTGCGTTACCTGGTCGGCTGTACGTGGCCAGGTTGCTGTCACTGTTGCCGTTGCCTGCCGTGCAGCAGTTGATGCTGCAGTCATTGTGGTTGGAGCAGGAGTTGGGCCACGTGTCGGCCAGCCAGGGCTGAGTGGCTGGGTCGCCCATGTTTAGCAAACCGGGCCTATAAAAGAAAACCCAAATGTTTAACAATAGAGACAGGCTTGGCCAACACCGCAGCTGCGACATTCATCCGAGTGAACAGGAAGCACCCGCAGAAACAGAAGATTATGGAGGAGTTTATTTATCCAGCTGAGAAGAGGAAAAGTTAAAGAAAAAAGAATTGGTTTCGGTAGTTTTTGCCTTTTGGGCAATCGTGTGCAAAGGGAACACATTTCAGGGTTGGGGGCAACAACAACAACAACACAAAAAAAATACAAGCCCAGCTAAATAGATTGTGTGTGCTCGACTTGCCTCGAGCTGACAACACTTTCTCTGATCCTCCATGAGCATCAGCAATCTGCTTGGATTAGACAGCCAGATAAAATTCACTCCCCATGTTGCGAAATGTACATCCTGAGCAGTCAGTGAACCTCAAGTACACTCTGAATAGATTCTACGGCGTCACAGTATCGCTTTCATTTGAGTTTTTTTTTTTAGCTGAACAGACTCATAAAAACACCAACTCTATCTTTGTTCCTGTTTATTTACCTTCTATCAAACATTTTATATAATATGCATGTCAGACAATTAGGAAGTCAGTAGAAAGTAGTTTTTGCTCATTAATGTGATATTCCAGCTTAACACTAATAAAAATCTAAAATGAAGTAAATTAGAATATTACATAAGATGAATTCACAGGAGGATATTTTATCTCAGAAATGTTATATGGCCAAAACAGTCATGGAAAAGTCTGCTGACTTGACAGGTTTTCAGCAGTCACTGACTGCACCACCACAAACTAAACATTTAGTTCAGCTAACACAAAAGCACTAATTATTTCCACTAACATTAAAGCAGTTAATGCTCATGCTAAGATAGTTGGCAGGAGCTAATGCTAGATCGCTAACTTAAATTCAACATGTATCTGCCCTTAAAAGACTACAACCCTCAAGAATCAGTTTAATTTTGATATGATCTATCTATATACTCCTATCTATATACTCTATAATGCTTTTTAGATATTGTACTATGTCTATATATAACATCTGTTTTATTTTGTTTCTGTGTGTTTCTTGTTTGAAATAAAATAAGTGGAGGAGAGGAAGTGGTCACAGAGAGTGAAGTAGAAAGCAGGTTTATAAAAGTAGCAGCATTAATATCACTTTGAAGTAAAGTTTAGGGATTCAGGACAGGCTAAATTTATTACTATGTTAGTACTTCTATATTTTTACTATTTTTAACTAAGCTGAGTTTAAAATAAATTGTTTTAATGTTTAGATATTATATTATGAATATGACACAAAGACAGAAGCACTGACTCTAAGCCTGGTGGATCTCCTCTGAAGTCTTGAACTCTGTTTTTTGGGGGGTTTTTTAATCCGTGTTTTTTCCTAAACTAATCTTTAATACTCTTTGATACAGCTAGCATCTTTTTTTTTGTTTGTTTGTTTCTGCAACAATCATTTGGAATAACTGTGTGTTTAACAAATAGAATGTTTTAGGCCTTTACATACAATTTATGGCATTTGACATTTTTTTCTAGTAAACAGAATTTGGATTTTGTAAGCAACCATGTACCAAATTTTTATAACATGCATTTCACTATTTCAATAAAATTTCAGAAATAAAATTATTTTTCAAAATTTACAAGGGCTCTTAACAGGACTCTACTGTATAACTTGACCTTTGGCCAAATGTTGAGTGTAGAAAGAGAACATGCCATATTCTATTACTGATTAAATGACTCAATCTAGCATCTAGAACAAGATGGTCTACTTTAGCTGGGCCATAAATTGCTTTGGTATTCAAATCTGTGCAGGAAGATTCCCAGTCTGAATACTCCAGCACTGAATTAGCATCGAATTGCATTTCCTCACTCTGTCCTAAATGACTCATTTCTTGGATTCATTTTGGGTAATGAACACATTTGTCTTGTACAGCCAAATACAATCTCACAATGGCTCCTCCATCACCCCAGTGGTTCTGTGTTGATATCGAACGACCATTGTTTTCATGCAGAGCTGACACAGCCTCACTGCGTCCGGGATTCAATCATACAACTGGGTAATGTAATGAATATGGATTTACTGTTGATGGCTTCAAGCTAACTATTCATTAACACATGAACAACACACACGCACACATTTATGGCATGGCTTAAGTACATTCTGTACTCCGAGCAGAAAGCGGGTAATAATTGAATGCATTTTATTTTGTTTGTGTGTGTGTGTGTGTGTGTGTGTGTGTCTGTTTTCTATTTGCCAGCTATACGGGCGTCATGCCAGAGGCCATCTAGTGGATATACAAATGAGTTTTGGTGGTTCTAGTTCTGAAAGGTCTCACTTGTTCATGCACAATGCACCACTTCACTGTATGGGAAGGTGAGCTTTGCATCTCCATTAAGGTTCTACGGTGATGCTGTGGCACAGCCTTGTGGTTGGATGTGGCTCTTCAGTGTGTGTGTGATGGGGATGGGCTCCTGGCAGGCTGCACAGCTCTTTGTTCCTGTAGTAACACAACACACTTTTTGCACCTACTTCCACCTCCTGCCATGTGCTACTTTAGAAAAGGCTCAGCTCTCCCCCTAGTGTTTGTGAAGGAAAAGTACCGCTGCCCTTCTCCTCAGTCACACCCCATTTTATTTATTAAAAATAGAATTTAAGCAAAATCTTCTTACCTTCCAGCACTGCTGACGCCTTCTCCACCCCTCTGATATGCCACTGAAAAGAGAGACAATCATTTTCAGGAGACTTTCAGAGAAATGTAAAGTAAAATACCAATATTTTACAATTTCTTTACGCAACCAAAGGACTTTATTGATGTTTAATGAAATGCCCCAGCATTATAACTGTAAAGTGGAAAGACAAGAAGTCATAATTTTCTTATTTTCTTAATTTATTTTTAAAAGAAACAAAATGTGGGATGCATTTTAATTTTAATAAAAGAAAACCTTCCACTGTAATTAGAGCTGCAAGAATCCATCAACTGATCAAAGCCAGAGACTTTGTTTGCTTTAAAAATCTTTCATTTGAGTTGGTGAAAACCCTCATAGCTCCCCTGAGTCTCACCCTGTTAATGTCAGGTGAACAGCCATGTCCTGGCAGGTTTTGTTTCCTGGACTAAGTGATACTTTGTGAAATTTTCAAATTTTAGAAAATGTTTTATATAGGCTAATTCTGCTTTAATTTCCTAACTTTATCCTTGTTCTTCATTTGCTCACTAATGATCCCTAACACACTTCTATGACCTTCACACAGCAAATGAAGAGAACATTAATTATACAGAGGTGCTGAAGGTGACATCAAAATTAATTTAGTGGTGCCAATGGGCTAAATAAAGGCCAAACTTTTCAGTTCTTACAAACCCCAGAATTGTGTGCAAAGTTTGTGGCTGTACCATGACAAAATGAAAAAAACAAACAAACATCAAATACTATTGCACCTAATTATTTTTTGACTTTTTAAATGCTGACATGTTTGCATGTTGTCAGCTGAGTCACGTGTGGTGCAGGACGATTCACCACAGGAGGCTTATGAGGAACAAAAACCCAGAGCTCTTTGGTTTTCCAGCTCAGGTTCAACTCGTTTGAAGCTCCTCACGTTGCAAGTCGAACACTTTCAAGAAACTCTGAGCTGCCGGTGTGTGAAAGGGAGATAAACCTCCAACTTTAATTACAATCTGTACCCTGAGAGGAGAGGAGGGTAGAAAGAGAATGAGTCCAGGTCTCAGCTCTGTTCTTTTTGTCCCCTTTCTCTAAAACAGAAAATAGCTGGGGTCTCTCATATCCGTAGGAAGCATAATTGTCTGGTTGCAGATTGAGATCAGAATAATACCCCGCACAGTCTCGCTTCTCTAAAACTAACAAAACCTTATTACACAGGTGAGGACTGAGTCTGACCTGAAAGATTTCCAACAGATCGCGAAACGAGCGTTTAGCTGCAATAAGAGTCTGCATGACTGCAACCCTCGAGGCAGAAAAAAAAGTAGCAAATAAAACGGTAGCTACAGATTGGAGAGTATGCTCAGACAAGATCAACCTGTGTATCAACAAACACATTGTCTCTTTCCCCTCCATGTAGCTCACTGCCGTGTCCTTTCATCTACTCTCAGCCGTGCCACGCCTCAGACAAAGAATTTTTTTTTTTCTGATGGGTTTCAGTCCACAAACAAACTCGTCCAGAAGAAAAGCTTCTCTCTCTTTCTATCTGCTTCATGTCACATCACTTTGATTCACAAATAACCTCCCTGTGTTATCTAAACGGTGCATCAGTGCTGTGTCATTCTCTAAAATCCCATCTAATGTTGCAAGCAGCTGCTTTGATCAAGTTGCTACTGGCTTTAATAGCCTCTTAACAGAGAGGCGTCTTGATCTCAGACACCGACTTCTGACTCAACCCAAAACACCCAGCAGAACCTTTGTTTTTAAGTAACTCTACAAATGATTGCTTTATTTTACTGGCTTTTGCTTAGTGCTGACTTTATTAAGGCAGTAATTTTTATTTTAATAGTCTACCCAAATCAAAGGTGGCAGATGTGGCAGGTTACAAGCAAGTCAAATTTAAGACTCTTTAATGACACCTTCAAACTAAAAAGCTCTATATACATGGGATGGTGGCAGGATCCTGCTGCATTACAATCAAGCACAGCAAAAAATAGTGAAATTGTGCCCAGCCTCTCAGAACTGAGGCCTTCTGGCCAATTGGCCAGAAATTTTCACTTAAAAAGGTTCAACACAAGAAAAGCAGCATTGTTCTTTTTTCATTTGTTTCCTATGGATCTGACACGATGAGGTGACAAAAGCTTGACATCCTTGAGACATCTGCATCCAGTGACATCTGTGCATGAGAACTTTTTCACTTGTAGTTTAGATGTGCACACAAAGGCATTTTCCACAAGAAAGTTGGAAAATGTTAAACTTTTGCTCCTGTTGCACCCAGTGACTTTTCCTGAGTTCAAAGCCTGTCCCCGTGATAGGCACAAAACAGCTAGCTAGTTAGCTAGCAAGACGGTATGTTAGCAGCTAGTTAGCAGTAGCCTCAACCTCCTCAAGTCAGAACACAATGAAGATGTCAGAACACCACGCAAACGTTTGATCGACAGAAAAGGGAAAAAAAGCATATATGAGATTTAATAGTCATGCAATGACAAAATTTAAGACCTTTGATTAATCTAGTTATTACCAACTTATGTTTAGTTTTATGAATTTAAAATGTTTTAAGAATGCTCACTGTGCTTGCACAGATATGAAATAAATTGCTTACCTGTTGGTGTGAATGTGAAGGATGGCACTGTTGGGGAAAGAAGAGAAAGGTTAGTGTTTTCAAGCTTTAAAACTGCAAGTAATCTTTAAGATGTTTTTGAACCTGACTTTCAATCTGAAGTCTGATCCATTGTGGATAAATGCTTGTTTAACCAGCAGCTGGTTCTGATATTAACCCGACATGGTTGGGTTAATATCAAAGCCTGCTGGCAGAGTGCAGGCTAGCTTCTCATGAAGCATCGTATTTATCTCTCTCAATTAGAAGCAGAAATTCAAAAAGTGGTAATGTTCTGTGTGCTTAGCATTTTTACTTGATACCTCATGCTATTTTTCAGTATTCATGCCAAAGTGTAAATCAATTTTTTCCTTTGTTAGAGTTGGGTAAAAGTATAAAGGGGCATATTTTTTTTTGCTGCCCAAGTAAAAATATTGGATTCAAAACAACTGCCTCTTTTTAAAAAAAACCTGCATGACAGTTTCCTCTCATGATTTTATAGTCCTTAGAAAAACATTATCCAAGTGCTCAAGTAAGAATCTCATTCCAAATCTCATACCAAAAATCTGGAGGACAACTATTGTTTTTGCTTTACTCTTTCAGCAAAAAGCAAAGAGTTGTGCTGTGAGGGTTGAAGTTGATTCAATGCATACAGCAAATTGTAGCAACATTAACTACTCTAGTTTTGTCCAAAACAATTCAAGAGGAGCAGTTGTGCTCTAAGGTTGTTTTTATTCTTAAATAATGACTTCATGGATTACTTGTGCCAACAAACATCCTCTAAATGCAATAATCTCGTGTTGGAATCTGTCCTGAAGATATCGGCTGTCATGTGGCTTTTATCTCTCTGATGAATGCCTTTGAAGAAGAGACACGACTACCCAAAACAGTCTGCGACAAATGCAAACATGACTGAAATACATAAATCAGGTCTCCATTGTCAACCTGGACTGGCCCATCACAAGATGTTTATCTCAAGGCTAGGTGAACCTTCATGTGAGGTATGACTATATTTGTTAGTTTGGGGTTTTTATACAAATGTCTCGTTTTCATCTTCACCTGAGATCCGTGAGGAGGAATCGGCAGATTTAAATTTGACTGTGACCAGTAACAACTTAATCCAATCAGTAAATAAAACTGGAGTTTTATTTATTTATTCACCAATTTATTTATTCCCATTGGTGAAGAAGACATTAAAGGGAGAAGATGATTAAAACAGTCATTTTTTATTTATATATTTTAGCTTGTTCTGTCAGCAGTTTAACACTGAAAGTTGTTGTCTGACTGACAAGAAGAATCCAAACAATTTTATTTTCCCAAAAGCAGCATTATGTCTTTCACTATGATGCCGTATTTTCTTAATAATAAATGTTATTACTAGAAAATTCATGAGCTTCATTTTAAATGTGAAAAGTAGTCCCATGATTAACAGTGATTGGGTTAAATCAGTCCCAATACTGCAATAAACTGATGTAAAAATTGTCAAGTCTTCTATTTTGAAATGTTCATTAAGCTTAATTTAAAATTGCCACACTAATCCTGTGTGTAACAATGGTTGGTAAAAAATCAGTTATAAAATACCCAAAACACAAGTAGTTCTAAAGGCCAGCTCATGAGGCATGACAATTCTCATGCCTCAATCACTACAGTTGTGATTAGCACAGCTAAAATAATGTAACTCATTTCAGATCTGAACATGTTTAGCAGCGTTTCAAACATTTTGAGCTGAAATAGGAAAAAAAAACATTCTCTAAGAAACAGAGTTAATATTTGTTTGCTTGCTGTGCTAAAAGCTAACTATGCTAATCGCTAAGATTAAAAATGTGAACTGTAGGCTTTCATCTTTCTTTAAAAATAAAGTTTATACTAATCGGCTCAGTTTACTAGAGCTATTTTTTGTTCTTTGTCTCCAGTTCTAATAATTGAAAAACTGGGTTTAATAAGAACTTTGCAATCACTTTGTTTTTCTGGTAAAATATCAGTAATACCAACATCTTTCATAGGCTCCTGTCTCTCATTGTGTGGGAGATACTGTTTTTTTCTCCTAATATAAATAATTTATAATTATTCAAGAACAGAGAGCAAAAAAAAAGGAAATGCTGTTCTGATCCATTCATATTTATAGCTATAGGTCAAAGTAAAAAAAAAAAAAAACAGATCAGAAATCAGCAACAAATTTGTAATTGGGAAAAAAAAAAAGAACCCATTCTTTTTTTTTTCCACGACTAGTTTAATCTACGCTTAATGTGTTACAAGTACCACCACTCCCACATGCGTGCACTTCCCAGTTCAACTTTTTGCACCCTAACTGCACGTTGTTGATTCATGTGGTTGCAATTATACTCTTTGAAAACATTCTTGGTTACTCGTTCTAACAAAGACTGTGGCCTTTTGTGGTCTGGGTGCACGAGGAGACACGGAGGGCGGGGGATGACGAGAGGGGCAGCGTGCCTACCTACCATTCCCTGAAGAGCTATTTCTTTCTTTATTCGAGTAAACATCAACATATAGAATCGCAGACGGACAAAGGGGAACCTCATTCCGCACGCCATTCGCCTTTCATGCCTGACCGCAGGTCATTACTGCACGCTGTAATCACAGACACGAGCAAAAACATGGCGGTTCTAACTGCTGCGGCCCACACAAGTGTCTGTACGTGTGAATGAAAGTTTGGGAAATCTTCGCCAAAACGGATCTCAATTGACATTTTCCGTCAACTGTGGAAACGTCAGGTTGAAGACGTGGTTTTCTGCGTGGCGGTCTGAGATTAGTCTATTGTTTGTACATCAAGGTTGAAAGGTGGAGCTCCTCTAGCCTTGGCATTCGGCACTAAATCTGAGCCAAACTGAGGTTGAAGAAGGCAGCGCTAACAGTAGCAAGCAGCTGCACAGCCCAAGGCAACACATTAAGCTAGCTCACACATAATTGAGACTAAGATAGAACAGCTAATGACTGTCTTTCTGCTTGAGCTGCCATGAGCCGAGGCCAGGCGCGTCATGAACTCTGTCACTTTGACTTAAATCAGGTAACAACAAGACAGAGAAAAGAAAGAGCCAGTTGTGTATCTTCCAGAGAGATAAGTAGCATAAATCTCTTGCAACATGTCCACTTCCTTATCCGAAGGCCCGTCTCTTACAGGACGGGGAAGCTGAAAGCATGTGAAAATGTCAGGATGTCCTTGATAAACAGAGATTAGAGCACAAACATTCACTATTTTCCCAACAGAGTCAGATGGGAGTTGCAGACAGGGGGAAAAAAAAGAAAAGGGAGTTTTTGGTTCTGAAAATGTGCTTGACTGAAAACACACTTCACACTCTCACAGACTGACTCATGAAAACACGTCTTCATGCTGTACTCTCAGTGGGTGCTGACGTTGCCTCCTAAAGAGAGCCTACTGCTCTGCGCCGTCTACAAATACATCTTTGTGTGACAGAAGACAGGAGAAGTTGGCCGCGTTGAGGATGAAAACAATAAACAAGTAGACGATTAAGTGGATATTGAGCAAACAATGATTTATCACCAACATTTTCTCGTCCCCAGCCTTAAATGTTAAGCGTGTGCCTACCTTTGCGTATGCCTGCATAGCTGCTGGAGAGGCCGTTCCTTTTCTTTCGATGCCGATATAACCAGATACTGAAGACCATGAGGATGATCCAGCATGCTGCTCCAATTCCTGCGATAAAGGCAGGCTGTTTGACCACATCAGAGATCTGCCGGGAGAGCGGGTTCTCCTCGTTCACGGTCTCGGTCATCCGGCCAGATGAATCTGGAAACGGGGCAGGATCAGAACAGACGTGAGCAGGATGTTTCAGAGGGTCCGTTTGATCAGCATACGAATGGTTTTTATGGTAAACATGAAAAGAGATTTATGGTAAAGGAAAGGCATGAAAAAGAAATGAATAAAAATGTAGGAATGAACGGAGAAACTGGGTCGTTACAGACATCAGACAATTTCAGCTGGTTGGAAGAGTCCAGCCTGAACATTTATCACGCACTAAATGACTTGGAAAACTAAAGACATTTCAGGTTTCAATAAGGTGAACCAAAAAAAAAACTGCTTGAAACTGTTGTAACTTTTGCCATATTTAACATATAGTTCAGAGGTTTGGCGAATCCGCTGGTTGAAAAGCTCTTTTCATCCATAATGTCAGTTTTTATGAGCACACAAACCCATTATTTTTAAAATCTAGAACTCTTAAATTTGAAGATTTTAAATTTTATTGAACTTAAATTATGTTTAAGACATAATTTAAGTTCAATAAACTTCTACCTGAGCTCATACAGAGCATCATTTTTGAAAGAGGAGTGATATAACTTAAACTTACTCAAATTTAAAGATTCGTAGTTTACGCACAACAAGAAAAAGCTTTTGTATTTCAATTCATGATGTAAAATTATGGAACAAGTGCAGTGTGTCAGCGGCTCCATAAGGCTCAGGCCTCAGGGGCCCATAAATGATCATATTTTAACACAGATTACAGATACATAAAAGTAACATTTGTTTATTGACATTATAAGTGCTGCTTCATTTGATTTTATGGTTTCAGCATACATAGATTAGATATTTTAAATTGTTTAACATTTATATGTAAGATTTTCAGGAGCTGGAAAGTTTACTTTGTAAATGAACAAATATTCATAGTTAAACTGTTTTGTTGCTGTAGCAACAATCTGATGCTGTGATTTTAATCTTTGAGTTTGAGCTGTGTTTGCCCACAAATACAAATTAATAAACTGGAATTATAACTTATTGCTTTTTAGATTGGCCAATTAAACTACTTCCCTTCTCCACTAAAACTAACACAGAAGCTGTTGGAGGTGCTCATGTTTTTAGCAGCAAGAGGGGCCCCTATGTCAAATTATGCTCAAGGCCTCATACGGCCTTGGACCGGCCCTGCATGATGAGTTAAATCTGCTGCACTGCGCAGAAATGTGCAACAAACAGGAGATTTGATTTGATGCTACTAATGTGGCTGTCTGCCTTCCATTTCATGTCTGTGGAGTTTTTAACAAGAGACACAGAAACTGTTTTAGTTGGTCCAGTTTATGAGACAAGTTTCTCATTAACTCTGACTGAATAAGTGGACAAAGCATTTGATATGGTTTGATGCTTCATAACCGGAAAAATAATGTCAAAAATAATAATAAAATAATATAAAATCAGCATGATGCGTGACTGCAAGGCGAGTGCGTTAGCTCCTCACCGGGCCGAACCTGCATGATGAGGTTAGCTCTGGTTCGTTAACCACTAGCGCTCCAACCAACCAGGACCACAGACATAAACTTTACCAGCGTAGACAGAGCTGGGCGCTGGGCAGCATGTTGAGATGGAAAAGCCGCACAAAATTCTTTGTCCAAAATATAAATCATTCTCACCTCAACCTTGATCAAAAACTTTCGAAAAAATCATAATTCCTCACAGGTTGATGTAAATATCCATACAGGTCAGCCTGTGTACAGTTTGAGTGAAAGGAGGTGTGAAGGATCCACACTGAGGTAAACTTAAGACATCCAGCTATAAACCTATCTTCTATAAACATATCTTTTAGAAATTAATCTGCTCTGCCAGTGAAACGCTCAGAGCAACGGAGACACTTGCAATCTGGTTTTAAAATTAATTTTTTTTTTTTTTTTAATTTATTATTATCTTCCTAAATACATAAACAAGAAAGGCTTAGTCTAGCGGTGGGGCTCGTAAAGCATGGCGGGCCGCCAGGCCTATAATATACTGGGGGAAACCCTGTTTGGTGCTATAATGGGTAGCAGCAAATCAAATATAGCCACTGTTTTATATTTTATATATACGTCGTTCTTGGCTTCAAACTCCTAACCCACCATTAGCATCACAGGTGTGTAACTCTCTTCTTCTCTGAAATACACAAGGAATTTGAATTTGTATTCATGGTTGTCATTATTAAAAGATGCTACAGTGTAAGATCAGACCTTGTCTAATTTAAAGTTCTACATTTTTCAAAAGGAATCTTAAGGATCTCCTCTCACTCGCAAGATTTTAATTTGTGCAAATCTGGCTTGTGTTGCAAATCCCAGTCAACAGTGACAGGTGAGCAGAGCCTGATGATGGAACCAGTTAGAAAAACACCACGAGGCATCATTTACACCAAGCGCCGGTGATTTCCTAAACAGATAAACAAATCCAGAAAGATCACCCTCAAATACAGACACCACAATAATTAGCAAACAGAGGCACAACTGTGAAAAACCGAGGCGTCGGATGCCTGGAAGCTGTGAAACGCGCTGCAGCGAAGCCGTCTGCACAGCTGCTCGCTACAACCTGCTTCTTCTGGATCTGTTTTTCTCATCTGTCTCTGCTTCTCCCCCATGTCTGTTACATGAAAGACTTCTCTGACCGGCCCCGCCCTCTGGCATTTTGAGTTTCCTTTTTTTATGCTTCTTACTTTATTCTTTTGTTTCTCAGAGTGAAGTCTTTTACTCAGTATCCGTTCTTTTGAAAGATTGCTAAAAGCCCAACAAAAATCCAATGCCTTTACTGTACTGTATCTCTTCATTTGTCTCACTGCTGAGTCTATGTCTCTTTTTGGTTCCCTGGCTTCTCAATTTGTGTCTCTGTTTGAGGGAGCCGAGCGTGCCAATGTGACTAAGCAGCCCACAAGGGATTGTACAGGTATCTGGGCTTAGGATGACGTGTGCAAGCCTGAGAGTGTGACAAATGCGTTTGGGTGAAGCGCTGGTCCCCGAGGCGCATTGTTCCACTTCGGTGTTGGTACATGGCAACAATAACCACAGGAACTCTTCAAGTGAGATAAATTGTATCCGTCACAGGGAATGCTTCTTCATTCCCATCCTGGCTCACTCAATCACACATTTAAAACCAGATGGAGCCATTTTTCCTCTCCTGGTCTCTCTCTCTTTCACTTGCCGCTTTATGGTGCTGATTTTTTTCCCCCATTCTTACTCATTAGCAAGTTAACCAGGTGGCTCAAAAATAAACAGTGGCCAAATTACCCAAAAATGTTTGGACAATTTGGATTTGGACAAAAATGATGATCCATTGTCGTCTTTGCTGTTTGAAGCTGAGCAGAGGCAAATTGTACTGTCTGTGCTTCTTTTGTTTCCTCATCTTACTCATTAGCAAGCTAGCTATGCAGCTCAAACGTAACAAAATGTAGTAACAAAATTTCCTGAAAATGTTTGGTCTATCTGCCCAAAAATGACACTTAAAGAAGTTTATATTGGTCATGTTTGCTGTTTGAAGCTGAGCAGAGACGAAAACATCGTTAAAAACAGAATGAAGAAGGGCGCGGCTGCTAGCTTCTTTGTTGAGGGAGCTGAGTGAACCAATGTGACCCTCAGCTAATTAGCTAACGTAGCTAAAAACATTTAACACAAAAAAACAAACAAACTGCAGAGCCACCTTGTTGTCACTAACTTCTCATTGGCACGGTTGATGCCGTTTGTGTGAGAGAACTCACCAAAATTACAGTCTTCAAGCATCTGCACTAAGCATGAAAAGGAAAGAGGGCAGAGGCCTGAGCATGTCTCACAACAATCTCCTATAAGAAAGGGAGTTACAGAGATCTCTGTTCAGTTGGCATAAGGTCATGATACTGAAAGCGCTTCATTTAAAATGGATGGGCTAATGCTATAATTATGTGTTAAGTGATTGGGCTTGATTCACTTCTAAGGAATCTCAGGTAACTATAGATGCACAAATCAAACATTTGAGGTCAAATTTTGACTTCTTTTTGGATAACTGAGAAAATCCACCAGTGTCAGTAAGCTAAGTGTAAGGATTTAAGGATTTTTAAGAACCATTATTTGTATTTAAGATATATAAATACAAATACAATACAATATATCTATATATATATATACTATATATATATTATAATATATATATATATATATATATATATATATATATAATATATATCTAATATATAATATATATATATATATATAATATATATATATATATATATATATATATAGACATTTTTTAAGCTTCATATTTCATGTTTGACTTACTTAACCTCTAAAAACAATTTACATTTCAATTATTACTTTTTATACAGACTTCAACCATTACTAAAAAGCTGATTGTTCAGAGTTCTGTTTTCAAGCACAGAAAATTTAGTGGAAGGAAGAAAATTGGTTAGAGAAAGGTGCAGAAGGGAAAACGACAGCCTTGAGAGGACTGTCACAAATAATTCATTCCAGATGCAGACAAATATTAGGCATGGGCTACAAATGTAGCCTGACCTTTGTGCTTAAAACAGCCTTCTTTATTGGTCTGATGTGATATTAAAATTTTAATAAGGCACAGTTTGAAAGTTGGAGAGGACTCTTTCCACAGATATCAAACTTTTATGCAATTTTCTAATTTTTCACAATGTAACTTATGAGAATGCAGACAGAAAAAGGTGTGGCTATGTCCACTACTCACCAAACTGAAAGAAAGTGGTTTCACTCTTGACCCCGGGACCGGCACTGGTGCTGGCTGCGACCTCGACGCTGTAGCGGATCCCAGGGGTCAGACTAGGGATGACCACGGAAAGCGTTGACCCGTCAACCGTCCGGTTGATGTGATACTTGCTCTCATTCCCCAAACACCAGATCTGCCGTCACAGAGACGAGGATTAATTCAAACCAACGCACCGTTACGAGACTTTGATTGAAATGTTGCCACCATGTTGGCACACAGTGGGTATAGGATTACGGCAGTAAGGCAAGAAATGGGGCCCAGTAATCATAACCCAGTTTCAGTAGAGTGAAGAGCCGCTGCTCATAAGTAGAAGACTTTCAGGTCAGTTTTTAGACCTGAAACTGACATTCTGCTTTATTTACTGTGCTAATATTCTTACAACTTTCAGTGTGTTTTTTATAAATATATATATATTCATGTGCATGTGTGTGTAATGGAAATACGGAGGCTCAGCACTTTCTGTCTGTGAGTGACAGTGGGCAGTGGAGACCTGGCTCAGTAATGAGCAGGCTGTGTGTAAGTGTGTGTGTGTGAGAGAGAGAGAGAGAGGGGTATGGAGCTGGATTTAAAAAGCATGAAATTACTCCAAAGTTGATAATAAGAAAAAAAAATTACCTGGAAAATTAAACTGAACTGTTTATTCCCGTGTGTGCCTGGGGACCCAAGAGGGTTTTCCAATAAAAAGGGGAGTTCCACTGCATAATGTACGAGTTCCTAGAGTTGTTAAACAGATGTTATATGTTGTAACTTTGAATTAAAATATCAAAAATATTAAATGTCCTGTATGTTCATATAATGATGGAATTCAGTGGCCATGTTCTTAAATATTTACTAACTGCATGTTTTTTTTGTTTTGTATTCACTTATTTTATTGCTTTGTTTTTCTTTTTTTATACTTTTATGCTATTTATGTTAAATTTATCACAATATCATATCACAATACTGATATTATTATAAGTTGTATCAATCTTCCTGACCACTCAGGTTTGCTGGTTCTGGTTCTGCTCTGCATCAACAGAACCACACATGGAGAAGCAACATTCAGCTTCTACACACCACAAATCTGGAACAAACTTCCAGAAAACTGCAAAACAGCTGAAACACTGAGTTCTATTAAATCGAGCATAAAAACCCACCTGTTTACAGTTGGATAACTGATGCATATTAGGTTGATGGGATTTGACCAAATGTAATGTTTGTTGCTGCTTCATAACTGGTTTATTGTATTATGTTTTTATTGAGTAAAAAAACTTTGAATTTCCTTGTTGCTCCAAATAGAAATGTGTTTAACAACTCTGACCTAAATAAAGCAATCAGAAACAGATGAAGAGAAAAGTGCAGACATTGATGGATTTAAATTCTGTGTCTGGAAGCAGAAGGAAACAAAGCTAGATAAATAACTAGTGTATAGCATCATTTATTTTGGACAAATGTGCATTTTTTCATTTATTTATGTGCGCATTTTAACTGCAGGTATTGATTTGGTTACATTTTGTGAACAATTACATGTCATTCAGAGTTACTGAGTTTATTTTTACTATTTTGTTCCTAAAAGATTTGCTTTTAATTTTAAAAAAATAATAGCTACTCCACACCCCTGCACTCCTTCTACCCCCACAAAAACAAATAAAAACCAGATCAAACTTGTCTCCTGAAGGGGAGCTCAGTGTGAACAGAAAAAACATCATCACTGTGATGGAAATGACAGATTTTTCCTAAATTCCACCACTTGAAACTCAACAAACTGTAAAATTCTCCAACCTCCACCAGATGGCACTGTTTCCAAAGCATTACCATCCACTCCCCAGAGTTTAATTTCATACCTTTTTTCTACTCTTTCAGCACACAGAGGGGAAGAAGCCCTGATGGGAGCACAAAGGTACACCTCCAGCAGGAATTACATTACCTTTCTCTTTTGTCTGCTCCGTCTGCAGCCATGTCTGCATCTCTATTATGTTTCAGCAGAACAAGTCCCATTTGCTCAGACCTGAGAGATGCTTGCTGTATTTATTTGAGAGTGAAGGCGTGTGTATGTGTGTGTTACCTTGTACTCCTGCACCACCCCGTTCTGCTCCTCTTCCGGAGGGGGTTGCCAGGAGACGACAACAGCAGTTCCGTTGCTCCCGCTCTCCGTCACAGTTACCTTACGAGGGGGCGCGCTGGGGGCTTTTGGGGAAACACAAAAGAAGAAAAAATAACATTTGTACATAGTTCTTTTGAATGCACTTACTCACACATGCTATTCAGTTTTTGGGGATTTACTTCTGAGTGAGACCAAGGCGGATATGAGAACAAATGACTAATCAGAAATATTACAATGCTTTACCTAAAAACCTGTGCCCAGAAATATTTACTCCAAACAAACGGGGTGATGATGACGATGATGATGGACTAAATTGTGGCGTATGAATCAAATTTGTGGTCAAACAAAATATTGAACTGAAAATACAGAGCTGGATTTTTTTCCCTGCTTATGAGGAGAAAAATAAATGAGGCTTAGAGCTCTGAACACAATTATCAACAAAAGCCAGAACAAAGACAGAAAAAAGCAGAAAAAGATCAAAACATGCCCACTCATGCAACACACACACACGTTCTAGTAAACACTTCCGCACTCCCGCTTCTCTTGAAATGTTAGCGACATATGAAAATTTGCAGTTGGGTTTTCACCAAAACCTCAAGAGACTGCTACAACCACACCCAATGAAAAATTAGTACAACACATGCATGCATGAAGGGGGGTTGGTGTGGGTTATCGGGGGGAGCTGCCACCACTCACTGCCTGCCTGAACAGATGCGATATGCTTTCAAACATGCAAGCTGTTCGTATGAAACGGTGTAGACATAGAAGGGGAAAAAAAACAACACTAAAACATTGGCATGAAGACATTCCCCCCCGCCCCACCTTCGTCCAGTGTCTTGCCAACTTTAACGTCGCTGTCTGTTCCCTGGAACTCGTTGAAGAAGGGGCGGACTTTGAAATCATACGTGATGCCCTTCCGCAGCTGTGTCACGACAGCGCTGTCCTCTCCGGGGGTCCGGACCTCGAACACGGCCCATTCGCTCCTCTGCTGGCCCTCTGGCCTGTACATCACCTTGTAGCCCTGGACGTACTGGGACTGCTGCTCCACCTGAATGAAGAAAACCAAGATGGAGTTGTTTGCACAGGTTGATTTTTGTCAAATTGTGAACTTTATATGGTAGACCAGCACAAAGCAGTGCATTATTGTGAGGTGGAAGGAAAAGTGATACATAGTTTCTATATTTCTCGTGAATAAAAACCTGAAATGTTTTGACCTGTATTTATTTGAAATTTTGCACAATGAAATGATTTTGGAATCAGGCATTCATTATGTCAACCAGGTGTATGTGTTGTCTTTTTTTTATCATATCAGTATCTGTCGAATAGAACCGGTCCAACAACATTTATTTCCACCTGGTGCCATTTTGTCTCTGGGGGTTGGTCATGTGACAGACAGTGATAGTTATATGGTGCAGGATCAGTATCAGTTATTGGGCGTAACTGTAATATTAATATTAGATATTTACATCGACCCAAACATTATCCATAATATTAGCATCATGTCAATGACTATTGACTCCTGCTGAATCCATATGAACCCCCAAGTGTTTCACCCCAAATAGGCTAACCCTAACCCTACATTGGCAAAATAAAAAATAAATAAAAATGAAAACCTTCTATTCCACTTAACACGAACGCATAACTTTTGCTCGTCTGTCGCATAAAAGCTCCACAAAGTACATGACAGTTTGTTGTTCTAGTGCTGCAAATAGTGGGAAAGTTTAGCGTTAGAATTATGCCAGAATTTAAAAAACAGCGTCGCAGAATAAATAGGAATCTGTGCAACTATAGACCAGGCAGAGGATGAACTGGGATACTAATTTATCACATCACCCATCTGTTTATCCAGATTCCTCTTTTTTTGACTGCGTCTATGCGCCATTTGGAGCAGCAGTGATTTGTGCAAACCGCACAATGAGGTCATTGGCCAAAGGTTCCTTTAAGTCTGGAGCTGGTTAAATCGAGCCCAGACTCTCAGAGCTGCGTGTCTCATCCCGTCCTGCTCTCTAATGCCTGCCGAAGTCAAACATTGGGGGAGAATCCATCCAGGGAACACGAGGTGTTGACGCTGCAGAATATTCAGCCGCATCCGGCGTAGCATAAAAAAACATAAAAGCAAAATTAGGCCAGATTGTTTTGTTACTGTAATCAATGTGTAATAAATTTTTGCAGCAGAATTTATGAAAACAAACCACTAACTGGAGCGATAATATCCCTAAGGGTCTCTTTGGAAGGGAAGCTTGTAAAGATTTTACTGATTTCTTTATCTCTCCTATATAAAATATATATATATATGCAGCCAGCTCAGGTGGTTTTCATTAGCCGGAAAACTGCAGCAAAGGAAAATGTAAAAACCAAGAAACTGCCCAACGGGAATAAACGTATCACCGCAAAGCGAAGGGAAATGGTGTCACTTAACGACAACGTCAGGCCTCCTCGTGACATGTGTTTCTCTGGAACATTCCAGAGAGACAAAGTAACCAGAGGTAGTGATGTTTTAAATCAGTCTTGACATGTCAGAGTCATTTTCACGTTTTCCTCAGCTGCGTTCATCACTCACGGTGGCACTTCATAACACCTGGGAACGGCAGAACGGAGGGAAGCGGGGGTGGCCTTTTTTGTCAAAAGAGAAGAGCGTTTTGACCATTAAGCGACTCATCCAGCAGGTTAATGTCTACTCTGGGGAGGCTTTGTGATATTGTGCGTGTGATCGGTAACAGAAGCCCATTAGTACCTCATATTCAGTTTTGTAGCGCAGCAGAAACGCCACCATAAGCTCCCAGCTGTAGTTCACTGCCTATCCGGTTCCACATCTGGGAGCCATTTCCACCTAAAGGCATGGGCCTGCCATCTCTTCCCTCTTAGTCGTATTGTTTTAACAGTCGAATGTTTCCAATCTGACCGGGCACGGACTGGCACGCTACACCACTGCTGCTCTGAGCTCGGAGGTTTGGTGTAGCTGGAGTGAGGGAAAAACAAAATGCTGCAGATTCTTCTTCAGGCAGATAAACACCGGGATCTTTTGCAAAATGCTTTCTGCAGTTTGTCTTCTACAAGGGGGAACTTGTATGATCAGCTCAGCTAAGCTGCTTGACAACATGAGTATATCAGGATCACCTGGGAGCCTTCGGAGACCAGATGTCAAATCCATTCTGGTTGCAAATGTTCGAGGAAAAAAACAGCTGCTGGTGAAAGTTTTACTGCCGCCACTCACCGTCCACTGCACCCTGACGGAGGACGACGAGAGGATGGTGGGGTTGTGAAGGTGGATGACCACATCTGCAAGTTCTCTTTGGATCTGTCGATGGTCCACGCCCTGACTGGTGGGAGGGATGTCTGTGTGGGAAAAGCACGGAAGTCGAATTAGCTGAAAATTATGATCAGATTTACAGACAGAGAGTACAGCACAACCCTGTACAAAGTTGGGCATGGTATCATTTTGTAGACGATTATGAAAAATTGTGCATCCACAAGATGGGATGCAGCAGTACAAAAAATGATGTAGTGGGTTTGCTGGGCCAATCGGTGGTGCTCCAACACTGCCAAAGAATGGCACAAAAATAAATAAATAAACACAAAATGGAGCCATGTTTAAGATTTGTGAGAGAAATGGAGCTTCGACGTCATCGTTTAAAAATAGCTGCTGCAATGGCCACATGGAAACATGAGACTGGCGTTCTGAAATTTATGCACTTTGGAACCTGGTTTCAAAAACAATCATTTCTGGTCTCCCAAGACGGCGAATCCATGCGGACACAGAGCCTAAACATTTTTTTTTAAACTCAAGAACATGGTGGGCCATTGGGCGACTGCCCTAGCGGCCCTACCACCAGGCTTAGCAAGTGTTCTGGTGGAAATCCCGATTTATATTATTATTCTCAATATCTAAACATTGTGAGGGTGTAAAATCAAAGTCAAATTCCTTGTTTGTGCTCACAAACTTTGCCAAAAAGCCCCAATTGTGATTCTGGGTAGGAAGAAGGAAGTTCTCACCTTGCGTTTTCACTGCGTCTGAGATGGAACTGGGATCGCTGAGTCCGTAGGCATTGGCCGCTCGCACTAGGAAGAGGTAGACTGCGCTGGGCTTCAGGCCCTTTAGCACAAACGACTCTGTTTTCACATGCTCTGCCAAGGTCTGCCAGCTGCTGCCGGATGCATGGCTGTCAACACACAAGGGAGGTCATGTCAGTCCAACAAGATTCAATGAAAGTCCCACAGAAATCGGTTTGTGTGTAAAATGGCCGATGATCTTCACCTGAAGGCCTCTATGATGTAGGAAGTGGGAGTGGCTCCAGAATTGAGGTTGGGTTTCCAGGATAAGGTGATGGAGGTCCGGGAAACATCTGTGACCTCGGGTTTTGACGGAGCGCTAGGTATCAGGTTTGGGTCAGTCGGTCTGTTCGGCTGGATGGGGGATCCAAATTCTGAGGGCAGAACAGAAATGAAAGGAATCATTTACGTAACGTCGAATGATTTTAAAACACGACAGATTTTCTCACTGTCATGATTTTACTTTACCTTGAACTTCCAAATAGGCTTTCCATGAAGCCTCTCCACTGGGAGTGGAGGCGATGCAGGTGTAGGTACCAGTGTCACCAAGCTGGAAGAGAAGAGAGGGAAGGATATTTGGTTAAATGCAAATTATTTAAATGAGTCCAACCATTGCTACAGTCTTCAAGGCAACTTTCACCGTTCTGCTTATAAATATCTAAATAAAACCTGCAGCTGCCACTGCCTGAAGATCTCGGTGTCATCTCTTAAGATAAAACTGGATGAAAGCAGCTGGACGGGTCAAACGGCGAAACACTTAGTCAATTGGAAAAGATATTCACACAATTACATATTAATGAGAGGCTTTTTCTCCGTCACACCACTTTATTCTAAGAATTAAAACCAACTGCTGCTCTGAACAAAGTGATGTGGTGACAATTAGTGCTGTGGTTTTACCCTGATCACACGGATGATTAGAAGTTAAGCCTAAAAGACGATAATTTCTGAACTAATGTGCACCATGAAAGTATTAGTAAGAAAGTTTATTTCCATTGTAATTGAAAACTACAGATTCAGTCTGAATTTCATCTAAGTGCATCTCCAGCCTCAATATATGTTGATTTATAAATTGACATGTGTTTTGTAAATATAATTTAAAAAATAGGAATCTGCAGAACAAGTTTAAATTCAATGTGTTTTTTTTTTTTGACTCCATAGTAAATCAGATTATATATTCTATTGGTCTGATGTAATATTCTAATTTTAAATATCTTTTCATTACCTTTTCATTAAAATCATTAACAGAAAAGGAAGAGAAGGCTTTCAAACTTTCATCCACATGTAAATCAATGAGATTCACTTGGTGATAAAGTTGTTGATATAAATTTTCAATAATAATCTAATTCCCTCAGAGCCACCCAAAGGCTTGTGGCCAATTTCTGAGTTGATATTTGACCAATCATGTTGTTCTGGTTGTGTTCATTTAAATTGCAGATTTCTTTCGTCACACCCACATTTAAGCATTCTCCACATATTTTCAATACTTGATCTGGGAAGGTGACTCCAGAAGCTTTGTGGTAGGCTGTTTCCCAGTGCCAAAGCAGGTGAACACGACCCAGATCCAATTTTGTTTTTTTTTGCCCATATCCAACTTTTTCATTTCCGTCTCAATATCGACAGAATTTCAATCTTTTCACCACCTAAAAAAATCTGATTTGTGCCACGTTGTGTAGCCAAATTAGATATATATCTGGTAGGTTTTTGCCTGGAAAACCTCCCAACATGCTAATGGCTCGATCATTTTCTGATCTGACCATACGCTTTTCATTCAAAGGGAATTGGCTTGTCTACATTAGATTGATGGCTGATTGATTAGAGTTGACTTGGAGTAGCAGTGGTTTACGGTTCATGCTTGATTTGAGGTTTGGTGGTTCTGGTCTTTCCCTGAATCAGTTTCTAAATGTGCTATTGCTAATATACTAGTATATCCAGTCTGCTAAAAATCTAATAAGGCAAACAAAAGCAGACATTATTTACCAAAGTGAAAAACACTGTTTTCACACTGATGCATTTTCAAGAAGTCTACTCTGTTAACTGAAGGGAAACCCTCCAAGACAAATAAGTCTGCTCTGATTTGTCGGTGATTTATAATCTGCTAAAGGCCACTGCGCTGCGCAAAACAAAACTGCAGAAAACAGAGATAAATTGTTTGAATAATATATAATCATGTCCCCCCTTACATGTCTCCTGGGTGTGTATGTTTTGGTTTGCCAGGAAGGAAATCTATTACAATTTCATCACAATAACACTTACAAAACCATATTAAGAAAATAAATTACCCCAACGTGTCAAAAACATCTTCGTTAAAACGTTGTCTGGGAGATATGACAAGTTCATTAATGTGAAGTGCCTGCAGAGTTTTTCCTCTGCCTCAGCTCAGATGCTTCGCCTCCTGCCTGCCTCGCAATGGCGTCCCAATCACGGCGCAATCTTGTCACAGCGAGAAGCGCCAGCATTCATCAGAACACGGCAAACTGACGTGAACCCTGACCTGCCGACGCCTCAATCTGGAGGAAACGTCGGCAACCCTCCCCCCGTACGTCTCTCTGCCCGAGAGCGCTTGGCGTCACGGGTTCTGCCGTGGAGCCCGAGCATACGGACACACACAGGATGACACACACCGAACACGTTGCTGCTGCTGACTGACTGACAGGAGCTGCACGGTGTTCAACTTCACAGGCTCCGTTTCAAACCCTCGACAACTGACTGACAGTCCGCTGAGAGCCGGGTGCTGGCAGAAACACATGCTTTATTTACCAACCAGCAGGGGTTTGCCAAGCTCATTATAGGGAGAGCATGGACAACTTTGAAACCTCCTGGAATGGAACTTGGAATCTAATAGAAAAACCAAGTGAGGGTAAAGCCATGTCTTATACTCCAAGAGGAAAAAGTCTTATTTTGGGGTTTAGACTCGGGATGTGTTCATTTTAGTTAATTGTCTTTTAACACGATACATTTTTTAGCGCAATTAATTGCATTTGTTCCTCTCAAGCTGGAACCTTTGTTGCGTGTTTCTGGTATGCCCAGAAACCTGATGAACAAACAAAGTCTTCAAATAAACGATGGACGACAAAGCTGCTTCTGGGCCCAGTGGAGGTCAATTTTGCTTCAAAAATGATCTGCTGGAATGCTGGAAAAGAATATTGTTTTGTTCAAGATGTGCTGAAAGGAGTTAGCCAAACTCTTCAAACCTAAACTAGCATTTCGACTCTGCACATGTCATCCCCGTTGCTAATGTAAGTTTCCACATTTTTAAAAACAGATTTTCACCGGAAGAACACCAAGTCTGGTTCCAGTCAGGCGTGTTGTACCCGGTTCTTCAAATCAAACCAAGACGTCAAACAAACAGCAAAAATGGAGGCAAACAGTGGCAGCAGAAGCACATCCGCCATCTTGCTGCTACGCTCTTTTTCAGTGTTATCCCCTGTTAGGCCTGTCACAATAATCAATAAATCAATTAATCACATGATAAGTTAAAACTGACTCAATAAATTCCAATTTCCTGATTTATTGTTTTCCTCTGCCTACCAAAAACTGAATGATAAAGGTCTTGAGCTAATAATTGATTTTATTATTTGTTTCTGTTATTTTGTTTATTTATTTTGGATATTTAAAATGTCTTCCAGTTCCAGGATTAAATGTTCATTAGAATTTAAAGTTTATTGCAAGAATGTATTCTTGCATTATTATGCTATTATTATCATTATATTACTTGCATATTGTCTCAAAACAACAATATTATCGTTTATCGCGATAACTTCTGGAAAGATTTCCCACCCAGAAACATTAGTTATTGTGACAGGCCTAGCCCCTGTTGATGACATGTTTGCTTTCCATAACAGATGGAAACGGGTATTGGCCTCCGTTCAGAGGCCCAGGAACCGAACATGTTCTAGAGCATTCCAGCTATTTTTGTGAAACACTATAAAACTGTTGCAAGGCTTGATAGCTCACATTGACAAATCATCTCCTTTCATTTTAACTCAAGTGGAGCTATTGAGCAATACAAATTTGGTAAATCTTTCACTGCACAGCAGATAGTGATATACACCAAAAGATTAACAGCTTTTTACAAAAACTGGTTCTATTTATTTATTTTTATTTTTAAGTTTATTTGATAGTCATAGACTATCAAATAACTATGGAATGACTATGGAAGCTGGGGGGAAAATTGACATAGACAAACTGAACTAAACAGCTGTCCCATGTTTGTGTCATAGTGCAATAGCAACAGCTAATTCACAGCACTTGTCCTGATATGGGCTTTTAAAAAGAACCTCTAAAAAATTGAAGTCATAATCATTTAAAATAGCACAACATAATGTTGGCAACATCTACAAATAAACAGTGAAACATAAAAACATCAAAAATGGATACAGTTCTGTTTTTGACATATCCAGAGTTTTCTTTGTTTTTTTGAACATACTAAAACTGGTTACGAACTTTAAAGTAACGGCTCAGGGAATACGGAGGGAACACCGCATAGAATTTTGGTATCATTTTTCTTCCACTTCAGACGCACATAAAATCCCAATTGTCACCTTGAACCAGCTGCCTTACCTTTGCGTATCGTATTTGTAGCGCCCCCGTGTCCATCTGTTTGACTCTCGAGTCATGTGTGGACACTAAAACGCCGTCCTTCCTCCACAGGATGGTGGGTGTGGGGTTACCAGATGTCACACAGCTGAGGACCACGGTTCCGTCCACAGCCACCGTTTGATTGGTGGGCCCCTGTCGTATAACTGGTGGCGGGCGGTCTGACACAACTGGGGAAAAAGAGGAAGGAAAACGGGCAATTACGAGAAGCCGTGGAAGCTGCTAATGTGGTGTGGCCAGGTGAAAGGAAACTGGGATTCAGTCAATTATATCCAGCTGGGGGGAAAAGCAAACACAAAAAGTAGAGGAGAGTGGGACCTGAACAAACAGAGAGCAGCGACACAAAAATAGGAAAACAGTGGGGATCGTAGGAGAGGAATTAAGTTCAATTTTTAAAAACTGGAAGCAATTTTTATATTTTTGTTGTTTTTTATCATTCAGCAGCAGGCGTCGATGCTGGCCAAATAATTGCTGAGAATTAAAATGAAAAGCTTCGTTTCTTTTTCAATCAGGAGCCTAGCGGTATGCAGCAGAGCATAAGCCCTCTCCCCTGGGTCACAACAAAGAATAATAAAAAATAAAAGCTTAAAAACTCATCAGAACACATAAACGTATTAAAGCAATGGTGCTGAAACTCTTCCCAGCTTACTTACATGATTTCTGGGCACAGAAATTATGTAAATTAAAGGAAGTAGGTAGATGTAAAAAAAACAAAGTCTTTGCCCAGTGATCAAATTCTTCGCTTTTGGCCTGTTTGTTACAATTCAGCTTTTCCAATCCTCAACCAAATTTTAATCAGATCATCTCAGTAAATAGATGAAGAAAAGATGCTGCTTCTTAGTGATGACTTTAACCAGGGAAAAAATATAGATATATTCAAACCATTTGAAAACGTAATCACCCCTTAAACATAATAGCTGGTTATGCCACCCTTGACAGCAACAACTGCCATCAAGTGCTTACAGTAACAGGCAATGAGTCTTTTACATCACCGTGGAGGAATTTAGGTTCGCTCTCAACAGAATTATTCATAATTCACTGGTGTCATCCAGGACGATACCAAATGCTTCAGTAGGAGTCATCTAGACTTTGCTTATGTCTTGAAGTGGTTCTGCCTCTTTTTGCTCAGGTTCCCATCTGCTTGAGCACTTAGGAACATTGAAAACATCAGAATTGGTTATTTCTGCCACATTTTAATGTTTTTTAAACAGTTCTAAACTGATGAATTAGCTTTCAGGGTTTGTCTTAATGCCCCATTATTTTTAATGGGGCATTCATGGTTCGTCGTAATTTTGTGCTTTAGTGCCTGATGTAGCCATAAATTCCTTACGTTTATCTGGTTGAAAGGAAGGTCATTGCCTTCTTATGCAATTTCACTTGATTCTCATCACCCTTCAGTGCTCCATCTGGAATTTCTCCCATTTAGCTGAATTCTTCAAAGTCCTCAAAGCCAATGAGGACTTTGGCTTTCTGAGCTGTTTTAGAATTGCAGTCTGCCTGTAGTTTGGCAACAGTAGTGGAGGAAGTGAACGAAACCGTTCAGCCCACATTGGCGACGCTTCCAAATATTGAACTAACATCAACAGCCGTTCAGCTCAGCACTTGTCATATCACTGTGGAGGACGGTTATTTACAGTGCACACTATTTCTGGCAAGCTTGAACCAGTGCATTAAATCTGACAAACAATGATTAGCTAAAATTTAACGCTTCCAGCAATCAACCGTTTTTCAATAATCAAGGACCCAGACCCTGCGAACGAAGCAAAGCATAGAAGAAAATGGCTTTGTAAGTCTTTCCAGATTAATGTTCATACCTTCTCATCTGTTTTTGGTGTCTTTTTAAAGTTTTTAGATCAGGGATGTTGTGTTTGCCTTTAAATCTACTTCTAGTTGTCAGGTTCTATTTAAGTGATTTCTTGACAATATCATTAATCTTCCCTGGGTTAGGGAAGTGACACTGATGCAAAAACATATACTTATATTTTAATCAGTACATAGTTCATTTATAAATATGAGAAATAACTGAAAGATGTTTGATTAAAAAGTAAAAAACTCGCAGACACAGCTACAGGATAAAATCTGTCGCATCTTGGTAGTTGGAATGCTTCAGTCCGCAGAAAGATGAGACCCACAGGAGGAACTTTAATAAATTTCATTCACTGTATTTGCTCTGTGCCGTGTGCGATTCATCAGGTTTCCACGTAGTGCTGCCTCCGTCTCTCTTGTCATTATTAATATTCATAGCCCTACTGATGACCGTTGCTGTCTACTCCTCTGATTTACTTACAAATTACATTCACAGAGGGGAGCTCAAATTAATAGCAAACACAGTAAAGCAACATATAATGATGTATTTATGTGTGCATAGATCTTTGGAAATGTGATGCGGTGTAATCTGCGGCTGCTTTGTCTCCGCTTTTGTGTAAAGGGGATGGTACAATTACTAAAACATTGTCAGCATGACCTGTTATTACCAGATCTGCCTGCGGAGAAGTGTTGGCCTCAGAGTGGCCCGCTCACTTTAATAACTGTTATTATTATCCAGAGAGCAGGGCAGAATGAGAAACAGGAGAGCAGCCAGGGAGATAGAGCATTCCATTGTAGGCCTTTAATGAGGAGGAACATTCTGGTAAATGAGGGGATGAATCTAGGTGTGTCGTAGATGGAGTGGTGGCTGCCCAGATATCTGTGGGCCCGGTGGAACCGAGGCCCGGCTCGTCCACGCGGCCGCCGGCGATTGGCTAAGCTGCGTAATTAGAGGGGCCGGCCCAGGCCTCACCGCATAGCCGCAGTCTCCCGACGTTAGACAGCAGCAAGCCAAGCATGGAATACTGAAGGAGACATTAGGCAGCATGAAGCCAGAGCAGCAAGAAAGTGAGCCTTGGGTCTGGATGCAAAGGCACCAGAGAGTCTCAACCTCCTGACAGGAACACTCGGAACAGGCCAGACCAAACCTCACAAACCTCAACACGGACTGTAATACGCTTTAGAGCACAACCACAACATTACAGATGAACAGTGTTATACTCACAAACTCTAGATTATCTCAAATTCCAGTAGATCCGATATATTAACTTCTCTTTCTGCGTTATCAACTCTCTCCCACGGTTTGCTGTGTGTAGACAAGGTCTATATTGAAACTGTCCAGTGGTGTGTCTCTTGTTAACAGCCAAAAAAAAAAAAAAAAAACACAGCTGAGTAATAAAAGTATGGATTTCCACTTCAGGATTTCATAAAATACAAAGTTTATTTGCAGAGAAAAAATAAACTAAATCTGGTTTGTGTGTTCAAGCTGATCCAGCAGCATTGGAACTCCTTTTAGCGTGTGTATGTGTGTGTCCAACTCAGATTACCCCAAGTTATGGTGCAAAGTTCTGTCAAACAAAATTGTGGTGTTGAAGCTAAAGTGGTAAATTCAGACATGTGTTCATGTCTGAATATGTCCATCTAAATAGTTTCTGTGCATATTTACAGTGCTGCAAAAAGTGGATATCCTCTATATGCATATGGGCGCCACTCTCAAGGGGTGCCAAAATGATGGGGAAAATTATTACTCGTTAGAATTTTCTGTACTCAGAGGTTTGTACATGTGTAAATGCTACTTCAGTGTATAAGTAGTAAATAGTATTATATAATACTATATGCTATGTGTCTGCATTAGAGGTGTGCCGACTGATCAGCCACAAATCACAATTCTGTGAAAAAGTGTATGATGGGTAATCACCAATCAATGTCTCTTGTTGCCGATCACATTTCACTTTGCAGCCTGCGTGTGCAGCTGACGGTCAGAAAGCTAAACAAATGACCCAAAAAATAATGCAAGTCTTTGAGCTGGCGGTGTAAGACGCGGCTTCTGCTCTCGCTCTTGGAGCAAAGCAACTGATGGTAATATTTCACAGACCTCCACCCGGCAGTGAACTCTCACACCAACCGTCTGCTTAAAGCTGCAGCATGTAACTTTAAAAAAAAAAAAAAAAAAAAGATATCAGATATGTACTAAAATACATCAATTATGTCTAAATTCGGTGAATTTCTTGCCAGATAATTTTTCCATTCTGCCTGATAACATAGTATTATATATAACTAAAGCAAAAAGATAACAGTCATTCCAGGCGATCCGCAGTGATCGGTGATAGGCAGAGATCGGCCTCATGGATGATCGGAATCGGAATCGGCAGCCAAAAACATGATCTGAGCATTCCTAATGTGCACCATCAAAAGGTACATTGTTGCGCTACTGCATATTTGCAACAGATAAAAGGAATAATAGATGTAAAAGTAATAATTTTGGTTGTTTACAGAAAAGTTTAGAAAATGGTTTCCTACCGTCAGTAACCTCAAGCAGGGCCTTGGTGATCACACTGCCAGCGATGTTCAGAGCCTGGCAGCTGTAGTATCCCATGTCGGAGCGCTCTGCATCTGTGATGGTCAGATCCCCGGTCTGAGATACAGAGAACCGGCTGGAGGGTTGAGGTGGTTGGTAGGAGAACAGGAGGTTCTGTAAGGAAACCAGAACAAAGGCTTTGGGAAAAAAAACAGCACTGATGTCCCATAATATTGATCCTACTAGCCTGCATACGGTGCTTTAAAAAAGAAAATCTTCACACCCCTTTAACTTTTCCACACAGGTATCCAGATCTAACTGATCATTTAAAATATTTTGTCCACACAATAGTGTGGTTTCAGAAAGTTTTAATCTGCATGAACCTGCAGGTAAAAACAAATCCGCTGTGCAACCGGTCAGCTGGTCCGATTGCTTCAAAACAGCCTGTTAGGAATTAAACATGGCACCAGAAGGTTCAGTTATGTGGACAGCTATTTTGGTGCAACTGCTTTTAATTAGCACCATCTGAGTTTTTAGAAATAATTGCTTTTAGTTATATTAAACAGTTTCTTTTGTGGATGAAAGGCCAACCTGCATAAAAATGGATTTGTTTCCTCAGATATTTTGGCTACCTGTGGACGAGGCCTGACACATTAAAGACTTTAGTGTGACTTTACATGAATTTGACATACCAATATTGTGAAATGAATGCTTTTGTTGTTGTTTTTTTTTATTTAAATCTCTTAAACTCTGACAGTGAAAAATAAATGAAAGTCCAACACAATCAGTAAAGTTTTTGGCTGTAATGTGAAAAATAGCTGAAAACATTTCAAATGAAACCAAAATATTTAACTCTTTGCTCCTGTTTTTACCTGACTGCCTTCCCTCTGCCAGAAAATGGCCGGCTGTGGGTTCCCAGTGGCCTCGCACTGGAACGTCACCGTCCTGCCAACTCCAACCACCTGGTTCCTCGGTCTCACCACAAACGCCGGGGGCACTGCAGGACAGCCATGCCAATGATTAACTCCGGTATAGGCAAACATACTACAACATCACTAAAGCACAAAAGATACAATCACACATCCAACATTATTTGAATGGAAGACAAGAGAAATTTGCTTGTATTCAAATTTGTTACGGCTCGGCTTCCAATGTCTGCATTTCAAAGCAAATTAAAGAGTGTGGCATTTAAAGCTAGAATATCCACACATGACGGATGTACTAAATATAAAAAGAAAACAATAGTTACTTCCTTACTGCTCATTTACATGTGCAAAGCTATAGAGCATTTGGATTTATATGAAAATGGGGAATAAATTTGAGCCATCTGTCCATGCTAACAACTTCCAATAGTGTAGGTCTCACCAGAATGCTGTGTTCATGCATCTTAATGCCAAATTCTAGCTCAAATAAAGAGTGCCGTTACAGCCAAACGACAACCAAGCAGTTCTGTGGTGACACTGGTTTAATAGGCTAAACGTACTCTGACTGTCCTCTAACACTAAAACCTAAAAACTCATTTTTGTCATTTTTAAACGGAAACTGAATATATACAAGAATTTCATCTCAAAACTGTCACCTAAGATATGAACACAATTTGTCTATCAGTACCAGGTGATAATTTTTTTTTTTTTTTTTTGTGATGGGGTGTTTAAAAATGGGGGAAAAATTAAAAGAATGAAATGATGCAGCATTACCTTGGAGGCACAAGATGAGCATTTTTTTTTTTTTTTTTACCCTCTAATGTCCTTTTGTCCCCGTTGCCCGTGACAACAGAAACATGATTGCTGATTGAAGGGTGGAGAGGTGATGGGTGAAGGATGGAGGGGGGGTTGTGACACCTTCCTGTCTCTGTCAGGGTGGTGAAAAGGTGACGGGTGACATTTCAACTTACCAGACACGACTAAAAAGGAAACAAAACAAAAAACAAAATGCCAGAATGAATAACCAAATAATAACAGCATGACAACAAATGAAAGATAAGGGGGGAAAAAAACAGCATGAAGTCCAAAGATATCAATAATCATGTTGTTTTCATCCTGTGGGAACAAAATAGACATGTTCATCCTTCATGCAAACCCTAGGGACAGAAGTATTAGGTTGGGTTATCAGGATACAAACAAGGAAGCATTTACATTTTTTTACAGTTAGAATCATTTGAAGCAAAAATGCACAATTTATCTGGATAAATCCCATAAATATAATATGAAGCTCATACAGGACAAAATGATTTTCAACGTTATTTTTGTAACCACACTTTTTTAGGTTTTGTCACAAATTCACCATTGAATTTTGGTTTGAACTTTGACTGGACCATTCTATCCCACATACAGCTCTGGAGAAAATGAAGAGACCACTGCAAAATGATCAGTTTCTCTGATTTTACTTTTTATAGGCACAAGTTTGAGTAAAATTTACATTATTCTTTTATTCTATAAACTACTGACATGTCTCCAAAATTCCAAGCAACAATTTATTATTTATTTGTAAAAAATATATATTTTTTTATTTTTTAGGACCTCAGTGGGTTGCTATATCTTAGTTCCTGAAACACAGTTTTGCATATTTAAACCAGGTCTATAAAAACACAAGGTGAATGTTAACTGTCACTCGCCGGCCCTAAATCCCCCTCTGGCCCATCCGCTTGCCTTATCTAATCTGTCTGCTTCAGCGGCTTCCTCAGAAACATAAACGCTGGCGGTCAGAATAATGGCCGAACCCTTCCTCCTCCCGCTGCCTATAGTTGGCCTTTAAAATGCAGATAAGACTCACATCAAACACTCTCGATGCAAGACGCTCAGGTCTATCTGTGTGCTAGTGGGCCGAGATACGGACCATCCTGAGACACCCCTCACACGCATACGCAAACACACCCTCCCTTTATATAACCATTCATATGTGTCTAAGCCTTTAATGAGGTAACCTAACCTCTCCCATGTTGCTTCTGATCACAGTTGCAGACCAGGAGAGAGGAGAGAGCCTGAAATCTGAACCGGCTGAATAGTTCCTGCTTCCTGTTGGTTTTTAGCACAGAGGGAGATTTTCTGTTAAAGATTCTGACGCGTTTCCATGAATAAAGTCCAGTTGATTCCAAATTTATAACAGCCATGTTTGTGACAATGGATAGATGGAAGAGAAAGAGATGAAGAAATAGATAGAATGTAGGAGAAAAATGGATGGATGGATGTTTGACAATAAAACAGGCCTAAATTCTGGAAGAAAATATTTATATTTATGTTATTTCAATTCTTTTTCCATACTTCAAACCTAAAAAATGTTTGGATTAAACTCTGTGTTGATCAGACGGAGGAGGAACCTTCTTATCAATAAAACGATTAATTAGAAAGTACAAATCCCCGACACCGTGGCCTCCATCAGGAGTCAGGCTGTAAAAGAAACGTTTCCAATAATCCATTGATCGCTGTAACAGCACGCTTTAGATGCTCCATCTCTCATCGGAAATAACAGTTCAATGATCAGGTCAGATGAACATAAAAGCAAATCTGTAGCTGAGGTCATGATTGCAGCCTTGGGGGTCCAGACAAAGGCCACCCCGATACATGTGCTCATTCTTGAAAGATAGTTTCCCGTCTTCATAAGCGATGTTTAGCTTGTATTCTATTAAAAACCATTTCACCCAAACAGGTTTCCCCATTTATCACCACTAGAACAACACAACATGTGCTGACAAAAAAAAAAAAAAAAAAAAAAAAGTTCCTCTCATTCACACTCTGCTGGCAGCAGCTCCAAGCCGCCATCCAGTCCCTTTACATGGGCTATTAGCAACACTGCTCTGGGGACCATAACTCTTTTCAAGACTTTCTCTACACATAAATCAGCGCAAACAGCAAAGTGAGCCAGCTGAGAAAGAAAATAACACATTGATTTTCAGACTGCAACTGTCAATGCAGTCTGAACAGTTCATTTATAGAAACATGCTATTTACTGATAAAGCTTAATTAAAAAATACAACAAAAAAAAACACTCACACACGGAGCAAACATTATCTGACCGCGCCAGACGCAAAAAAACTTCATCTAATTTTGAAATGGTTCACATACGATTACCGAAAAAAAGAGATCTTTGCCGTATTCTCATGTGGCTTAGATTCACGGCTTCACCACACTGCAAGCCATAAATACGGAAAGTGACTTGGTCGATAATGTGTTGGTTCAATCAATCACGCAAATATTTTTCTTGACATATTTATAAGTCCAGAGGAGTTGTAGCTAGCTGATAAACAAGCATGTGAAACAATAATTCACCGATCTGAGTTTGTTACGGGAGCAGAGCCATTTGAAAGAAAAATAGCCCCGAGAGCCACTTCCATAGTGTTGTTTTTGTTCACAGAGAATCGGAGCACAGAAGGTGAGAGGAATCCCCTCTGAAGTGTGCAGCTCTGGAGGCTCATGGTGATACCACACGCCTCCTTAGTCTTCTAAGACAGCTAAAAATAAAATAACATTTTGGTTCTAAGACGAAATGAGGCAAGATGTTAGATTTGCAAGAATGAAGCAAAGTGATATTTAGCTGAATTTTTTGAGAAAACCAACAGTGTCTGTTTGGCCTAGTAAAAGATTTGTAAATTAAGATAGACACGGCTCTGGGAAGAGTGAAGAGTCCACCGAACTCAGTCCTGTTGAAAACCTCCTGGTTATTCCACCAAATATTGATTTCTGAACTCTTCTTGACTTCAAACATTAGTATTGTTGTTTCTAAATTAATACTCGTTTTCTTTGCATTATTTGAGATTTGTTGTCGGTAATTTATAGAATAAAAGAACAATGTTCATTTTACTCAAATACATACATATAAAAAGTCAAATTGGGTGAACTAATCATTTTGCAGTGGTCTGAACTTTTTCCAGAGCTGTAGATGTTGAATGAACTTCTTTTTCTTTGCTCTGATCTTTAATTACTCTTCGAAATGCACCAGTATGAAAATTTATACTGTTATCGATATCCGTTATTAATACTGCTTTTATAGCCGACAGCTGATATTTACTGATTTTATAAATATTTCACTACCTTTTCGACAGCTTAAAATAAAAAGCAACAACATCTCGATCAATTAATATTACTGATGCCTCTGACTTCGCCACTGCTTCAGTTAAACTCCCCACAATCCTTTGCAACATTCCTATCACTGTCACATGACCAAACAAAAACCACATGACTGACCTGTGCCCCTCCCCCGTTCAGCAACAAGATGGAAATAAATGTTGGTTGTTGATATCATCTCAGTTTTATTAACCGGACTGATACCGACATTAATGGCGATATATCATGCATCCCGAATTACTCCAACAATGTTAAAGTGAAGTTGATTCCAAATTAATGTATTTATTTTATCAGATAAAAGGTTTTATAAAAATTTTTATAAAAAAGACCTGATCCCTACTTTGGTCTTCATTTTAAGATTTCTAGAGATGAGTGTTGTGAATTAGCTATGCTGTAAACATTGTGATGCAGGGATTGATCAATGTTTTTTTGTGTCTGTCTCTTATCAAATAAACAACAAAATAACATTGTAGTCCAAAATTTAAAGAAAATCTTTGAGTATCATAAAAAATCTGATGTATTATGATTAAGAGTGGTTGGCGGTTAGCAAGTCATGGCATTCGCACACTTTGTGCAAATAATTACTATCTCGTCTGTTATTCTCACAGTGGAAGCATTTTCAACACTTTGGTAGGATTAAGACTACTTTTGAGCTAGAGTTATGACTAAATCAATAAAACTCTCCTGGGTTGTTCTACGCTGTTTTAAAACTTTTTTAAACAACAAAGGAGATTCTTCGTTTTTGAAAAAGTGGTAAAGTCTTGAACGTTTTTATCCAAGTCTTTTTCAGCATCTCAGCTACTGAGTCGATTAGCATTGGCCTCTTTGAGAGCCATTTTTTACCTCTGAATTATTGCTATTCTGCAGTAGAGGTCCTCTGTCGCAGAAGCTAAGCAACAGAGCCCGACTCTGGAGATGTGATGCAGGCTGACGGCGGCGGCCGCTAAACCGACAAACTAAACTGTTGCTCCCCACATCACAGATTTCTTCACTACTACAGCGACATCCCACTACCTATACATCGTCCCTTCTGCTTTGGCCCATTTAGACCTACAATTACTCAGATTTTCTTTCCATCCCTGTGCCCGCGTCTGTAATTAGAAGCATGTCATTTCCGAGCGTGGGACTGTGGCCCGCTTGCCTTTAATTAGCTGGACTACTCTCTACCCACAGCCTCGCTGGCCTCTGTGCATCTCGGCCTGCTTAAACTTCACTCTGAGGAGAGAGTGGAAATTGTTCTGGGCATCAGTCAGCATTTGATTTAAACAATATAATTCCTGCCATGCCATCATTTTTTTTTTAAACATTCCTCTTCATAACTGTGGCAAGAGAGTTGTCTTGGCTGAAGTAAAGACAGTTGAAGGATTTGCACGATTTAACTCTCACCAGATTGCAAGTTGAAAGGCATGATGTATGAAGAAAGAAAGAGAGAAAGAGAAGCAGAAAGAAAGAAAGAAGGAAAAGAAAAAAAAGAAGGTCAGTGCTTTAGTATGATCATGCAGACAGCGGGGAATTGCCCTGAGGTTAGGACATTTAATTTCCACTGAGGACAGGGGAGGTTTTAGCATTTCAAATATGATTCTAAGTCAGGAGAACAGCTTATTGAGCCATGCATCAATGCAGTTCCCTTTCATTAACTAACCTTTCGTCAAGGGAAGAAAAAGAATGGGGGAGAAAAAAAGCAATAAGAGGAGATATATTGACGGACATATTGGCAGGTGGACCTAATCTTATGCCTCAAACCAATCTATGGTTTGGTGTCTTACTGAGCGAAGTGGGAAGTAATTGTAAAGGGTAGCCATGTGAAAATGAGCTATCTGGGTTTCCTTCTAGGGAGTTGGCAGATGAAAAGAGATGCCTTGTCTCTTTAAATGTCTGCTGGTGGTGACATTAATATGACTGACCTCACTGCAGAAATTTCTCTTCACCTCCGCCAGCCCCTCTCCCCAACTATCACCCCCAGCCCCAATTCCCAACCCGTTCCGCATCAATTGTGAGCCAACCCTCAAACGCCGACATTTGCCCTCACCGTATCCCCTCTGTCCAATCCTCGTTCTTTGTGCTCAAAGCTTCCTCCCTTCTTCCCTCCCCTCTTGTCTCACCAGACTCCAAACATTCCCATTAGTTTTGCCGTTAAATGGCCCCAGTGTTCCCCCGAGTCTCAGGAGACTTTTGGGGGGGCGATCCCACCCACCTCCTATTTTCCCTGAATGGTTTCTTTCTGAATGTTCACACTCTGTGACCAGCTGCTTTATAGTCCGACCGTGTTAATAAGAGGTCCAATTGAGAGGGCCACAGGAGACACACACATATATTCCATTGGTTCTTGAACGGTACTGTAAGTCTGAAAACATGAGGGACGAAGTGCCTCCAGAGAAATACCACTTGTATAAGGCAAATTAAATCGATTGGTACTGAGCTCCCATGTGCAATAGCACTACAACCATTATAGATTTTAGGATTCTTTTTTATTAGAAATCAATCAGTTAATTGAGAGAAAAGAGAGTTTAAAGTGATGATCATACAGTAGCCATGCTGGTGGCTATTATTGCTTTGTGGCTGGGCTAAATTACTTTTCAATCAAGCTGCACTAAAACTCAAAATGGAAATGAATTTAGAGTGGCTGTCCAAGGGGCTATTAATAGCAAATGTAGCAAAGCCAAAACAGGGTAAAACTTTAGACTTATAGGAGGTTATTGAACTGTGGTGTGGCCTACCGTGGACGGTGAGTGTGGCTGAGGCCTCCGCCTTCCCCACCATGTTCTCTGCCACACACGTGTAGGAACCTACGTCAGCGGAGATCACGCGGCGGATCTTCAGGGTGTGGTCCTCACGGATCTCGTATCTGGATATGTAAAGGCGCCAATGAATAAAATGTTTGGATATATAGCAGAAATAACCCAAGGCGCAGACAAAGGGATCGAAAAGGAATCTTTGCTTGGATGAGTCATACCGTCCTTTAGGGAGGTCGCCATCGTCTTTCCTCCAGCGTACAGTGGGAACTGGGTCACCACGAGCCTCGCACTTAAACTCCACACTTTGGTCCACTAAGACCACCGTGCTGCTCGGGCGACGCACAAAGCTAGGACGCTCTGCAGAAAGAAAACAGGAAATCAATAAAGCATTCATCCATCTAGATATCTAGCCATTAAGCTAGCTGGCTACTACTGTGTGCACTTAAACCCCTAAAATAATATAAACAAAAATATAAATTTTTTAAAATTATTTTTCCATCATACAATTTTATTAGGAACTACTTTTGAACTTTGTTCACTCGTACCTTTGCAATATGCTTTCCCCCTTTTTAGTTGCCTCTTTATTCTATCGTCTTAAAATGTATCTAGTAATTTGCATAAAAGTCTTTTGACAAAATGCACATAAAATAATTTGAAATTCCTTTAGTCTGAAACAGCATGTACATTTTAAGGGAAAATGGCCAAGATTAGTATCAAATTAATTAGAAAAATAAAAATAATTTTTGCACTCACATTCACATTGTTAGAACTACTATTAAAATGAATTTAATAAAAGAAAGCAGTCTTCACTAATTGCTTTTTGGCACGTTTTACCAACAAAATTCCTCAAATTAATTAAAAAAAAAAAAAAAAGGTATTTTGTCCACACAAATAAGGCTGAGAATCTTTTCACGTAAAAAAAGACATGTTCATAAGTAGAATAAAACATAGTAGTGAATGTATTGCAGATAGATAAAACCAGGGAAGAGAAAGTAAACACCTGGATGTGTGTTACGTTGTTTGTAATCACAGAATCCTCCATAAATCAGAGCCCAAGATCAAATATCGTCCAGATACCTGACCTAAACTAATGCTCACACTTTGTCTTATCCACGCATCCCAACAGTTTACAGCTATTACAAAACTTGATGCTAAGTTCATGTAAATTTACGATAAAAATACCTAGAATCTTCTTATAGGTGCTCTAATGACAGCATGTGATGTATTACGAGCCAGTTAGTGATGTAATTAGGAACCTTTGCTTTGTTCGGGGCCCCAGATGAGTATCTGGGTCAAAGGTGACTCGTGTAAAATCTGGTCCAGCTGCTTACAGACTAGAAGCTGCAATAAGCAGCCCAGGAACCCGGTTTACAGAGAGACTGTGAGTCTTGTCACACTGTGGGCTAAAGGTCAGCGACATCATTTTGTACCCTGCACGTCAGAGACTAAACATCTGGACTTTGTTTTTACAGCAGACAAACAAAAAGAAGATAATTGACCAATGGGTTGGCATGCTGCAAAGAAGAGAGAAACAAAAAAATAGAAGCTTAATTACCCAGAACTGTCAGTTCAGCTATTTCACTTTCACGCTCTCCGACCATATTTGTGCCGACGCATACATACTTCCCAGCATCACTCTTGCGGGCATTCGTGATCATCAGCTTGCCTCCACGTATCTGAGTGGATACAAAAAGGTAATTAGAACCTAAATGTGGACAAGAAGAAAGTTACACAGTTCGTCATTGACATACTAAGGCCTTCTTGACACAAGGAAACAAAAAATCCATCCAATCTGACTGATGTTGAGCTGATTTGGAAAGAACACTGAACAACTGAGTCTCTGATGTGGAAAGCTGGTAGCGACATATGATAAAAGACATCAACTAGTAGCAAAGGTCTTTTTTTTTTTTTTTTTTTTTTTGCTTTACGCTTTTGCCAACTTTGAAAACATTTAGCACACTTTGTTTCATCTAAATTCATTTTTCCAGAAAAAAACTCTAAAGCACTAATTTTCTTTTTTGTTTTAGTTTGATAAAGTCAAGACATCTATGTTGAAGTTTTTGGTTCTCAATGTCTTCAAGTAGTTAGATGTTTAAAGCCACGCTCTTATTGAAGTAGGTGAAGACTAAGCAGTTCTGTTTCCTCTCCACACATTTGCCCTCATTTTTTCCCTAATAACTATTTCTAGCAAGAAACATGAAAAATGGACAATATAGAACATGATATAAACTTAAATCCAATATCTAAGGGCCTTATTGAACATGTAATGTATAATGCCAAGATTAAATTTTCAAAAGCAGATATAATGTGGCTTGTGCGCCAATTGAAATTAGCGTTTTAGCATTAGCTTCAGCTAAATACCATGTTGCTATTGTGCTTTTGCAATAGCAGAACTGATGGTTTTGTTTAGTCCGTTAGGGTTAGCACAATAGCTAACCCTTAGCACAGGTAACCTTTTAGCTTGGTCCTGTCTGCAAATTAACACAATGAACAAATGCACACTTAGATTGACAAAATATGCACAAAAAAAAACAAAAAACATTTTTTCATAAAAGTCACATGCTTTTATGAAAAAATATTTTCAAGGTTTTTTTGTAAAAATTTGAAAACCATTAATCTTTTTTATCTCCTGTTCAGCCACAAACTTCAGCTTAAAGGACATGTGACAAAATGTGGAAAAGTTCAAAAGGTACGACAAGACAGTATGCACAATAACCTATCAGAAATTTATTCAGGATGTGATTACAGCAGCTTTATGTTTGTCCTTGTACAAGCAAAACAGGAATTTCTTTAGCTTCTTCCTATTGTTCGCAGCCAGTTGGCCTGTTCCTCCTCAGGGTAAGCCGTTTAAAAGACAAATCCTTGGGCAGTCCCTCAGGTAACACCTGAGGCACTGCTGGGACTGCAAGCACTCCTCCAGTCATCTCAAACAACTTAGACCATCATTGATCTGGGAACACTTTTGAAAGCATTCTTCTTGGCATCAAGTGAACGGCACAGACACACACCCGCTGGTAAATGTGTGTTTGTCCAGGTGAATATCATGTCTGTTATTTCCCAGGGCTTTGATTACAGGCCAGAGGAGATGCTTTGTTCTCAGGCAGTCAGAAAGGCATCGCGGGGCCCCGGCACTGGCCCATCAGCAGCCCTGTGAGCTGACAACCGTGGCAGTCGGTACAGACACAGACAATAGCATGGTGTGCCAGTGATCTCTCTGCTCAGATACAGCTTAAGGTTTTAAATGCACACATCAGCCTTCAGGAGCAGCTTTACCCCCTGCAAGCATGTAATCGATATCCCCATTAGAAAAGCACTGACAGAGAACCTGACACACTATCACAAAAGTCTGATCTGCCCGTGACTATCTTGTTTTAAAACTCCATTGCCGGGATGATCCCACACATTCTGTGATGTCTCAGTTGATGTGCATCACATCACATCATGTGTCCATGAGGTTCTTTTGGCTGTCCTTTAACAATGGGACATTCTGACAAAGCCACAAACATGTGAAGAACACGGTAACCTCACTGAGGAAGGTGGTCTGCTCAAAAGAGACAAATCAACATGTTGGATGCAGCATCATGTCGCACAGCTAGTTTTCTTCAATAGTTGAAGCAAAGATGGATGGAGTTAAATCTAGGGAAGTCCTGGTAGAAAACCTAAGGGTACAAAAGCCCTTTCATGGGGACACAGCTCCAAGATAACCAGATCTATGATGGAAGGGGTTAAAGAAGGACTTTTCAAATCCAGACCTGGAGGCCTGGAGTCCTGCAACTTTTAGATGTGCTTGCTTTCAACACACCAGAGTCAAATACTGAGATCATGAGCGGGACTCTGGAGAACTTGACTGTTTATTGAAGGGATGATTCAGCTATTTGATTCAGGTGTGTGGGATGTAAAAGTGGCAGAACAGCAGCCTTGGAGTTCAGAATTTGAAAACTCCTGGCTTCGAGTGAGAAATGTTGTATTAGAACTGCCCACATTTTATGACCTGATGAATCTACAACACAGCACTTAATATGCCCATGAGGTCACCATGATTAGGCTGATGACACACAGTTTCCTAACTTGCCACAGATGCTGGCATTTTAAAAAACACCTGCTATAAGGTTTTTCTTGTTTGCTGGTAGACTGCAAATAGGGTGAGGAAGGGAGCACAGCAAGCATGTGGAACAAGGTGCTTTGTACAGATGGAACCAAAGCTGAATCTATTGTCCTTTTGGCCAAAAAAACCAAAAAACAAAAACAAAAAAACACTACATATCAGCCTAAACACAACACCTACACAAATATACTATTGGCTGTATATTGGTTTAAATCTTGAACAGCCAACATTCTTCTGATATCTTCATTAGTCTACATGAGACCACTTTACATGTCCATGAGGTTAGCATCAGGAAACTTAAGACCGATTAAATACAAATCTTATGGTCTGGCGGTATTCCTCTGCCCTTCACCCTCTGTTTAAAATTAATAATAAAGCAGCAGACAGGCTGTGGAAGACTGGCTTATTTAGGGCACCCTGTGGAGCTGGAAGGGTTTGAAGTATCATTATGTTACTGTTTGTTTGAGGAAAGGCTTAACAGCTAAAATACTGTGACAATCACAAAGGACCAGGGTCAGGGCGGCTCAAAGAGCTCAGAAAGGGGGTGTACCGTGGCTCCACAGGGCTTTGGCATTAGGATCGCCTTAAGGCCAGCCCTTTCTATGCTGATTCTTGCCACTGCATATCTGTAGTTTCTGCATTTCCCCCAGAATATGTGGAGATCCAGAGCAGCAGGAATCCTGAGACTGGGCTAAAGACGATGAATGCGGTGAACCTCTTCTTTTTCACCTATGCTCATTCTCTTCTTGCAGCACACAAGCCTGTCAGAAGTCCCAACAATCTGACTATTATCCCAGCATTACGGGGAGACAGCTCTATCCTGCCGCCTTTTGTCTCATGTCATTTGGCATTGCTGATAATGTAAAACCCCCCACATTCAGAATTGTGTTTGTTCAAATCCACACAGCAGTTCATTCTCCAAGCATGTTATTAGCCACAACAATAACACAAAAGGAAGGGGACAATGTGCTGCTTTTCTGCCATTTACTATGCTCCTGAAAAGCTCTAGAGCAAAGCGGACATTTGACAAGGTTTAAGTGCTTGGATTTTTTCTTTTGTTTCTTTTTTTCCCTCTGCCTTGTTCCTGATAGACGAGTTCTGCAGCCGTGACTAGCAGAAGCAATATGTGGCTAAACAACATTACTTCTCACTTCTCTGTGGGAATCCTTTCAAATCTGTCTGTGCAGGTAGCACAGCATAGATAGCCTGTGTTTGCTATGCAACCTGCCTTGTCTGTGCTGAGATACACAGTTTAAGCTGTATGATGACCCAATGAAGTTTAGTGTGAACACAAGTAAGTGATTTATGTTAGAACCAAATTATCAACAAGTCATATTAAAACAGATGGTAAATATGCTAGCATTAACCTAGCATTTCAACAAAGTGCTACAAGTGAAGATATGGTTAGCAGGAGAAATAGAACTTTTTAAAACATTATGAACAAATGCACACATAGATTGACAAAATATGCAAAAAAAAAAAACAACATTTTTTCATAAAAGTCACATGCTTTTATGAAAAAATATGTTTTTTTTGCATATTTTGTTAAAATTATCATTACGTTGTCACATAATCAGACAAAAAAATCTTTGCAAAGCAAAGGAGAAGATCTGAGCAGCACGTACACAAGGAAGATTGACAGTGCTAAGACCCTCCTCCTGGCCCTGATTGGTAGTTTCCTATTTAACAGTGTTTTTGTCCAGATGACAGCAGGACCACAGAGAGAAAGCTGAGGAGCTTCATTTTTTCACAGATTATCTGTGTTATACTGTACATAATGGTAATTTTAAATATTGAAAAATATTTCTTATAAAAGTTACATGCCCCAGATTTAACTGGGTAAGCCCATTTTAGAGAGTGAATTAAGTGTTTAACTGCCTTTGCACACCATTACCTTAACGAAGTGAAATACCAATACCTAACTGGTTTGGATGTGTGTTGAGGGCTAAAAATAATGACCAGAATGTCCCTACATGACATACCAACCATGGACAAAAAGAAAATCCCGTCTGCAGGTGGTTTAGGACCTCGGTACGATCACCAAGGAGACCGCACGTTTCAGCATGTTGGAAAGGAGAAACAGTGAACTGAACAAAGCGTTAGCATGCAGGCTGGCTGAGAAGGACCCCATATAGCAATCTCAGCTGTTCGTCCCATTAAAAAGATTCCGACCTCCACCCTCCCACGTCCAGTCACCAAATTTACAGTAACATAAACAAACTCTGGACGATGTCCCATGATTCTCCCAATTCTGCTGACATGGCCGTCCAGAGGACGGCATCCAGGCAGCCATCCGTCAGCACAGCTGATTACACATTTTCAGACGGTCAAGCACGACATCTAGCCGGCCGATTGAAGAGGTCGTCAGGGAGCACAGTGTGTTTGATGGGAAGTTTATGGTGAGCAACAGCAGCTGCTCAGAGCCTGCAACCAGCCGCAGGCTACAGAAGCACAATTCAGTGTCATTTGGCCAGCACACAGCAGTGGCAGCAGTATTCATAATATTCATTCAAAGTATGTCAAGTGTGACTTAAGAAAAAAATAATCAAACTGAGGAAAAGCAAGTTGGGTTTAAATGGAATAATAACAGTTGAACAAAGCATAAAAAACAAAGAAGAATTACTTTAGAAATGTAAAGCTACTGTTTTCTACTTGGTATCAGGCAATGGCCAACGCTGAGAGAATGACAAACCAGATCCATGATGCTCTTTTTTATATTCTACCAGATTAAATATCCAGCATGGATTCTTTTCATCTCCATAAAACACAAGAGATGAATAAAGCCATCCGACAAAATGCTTTCATGTGTATTTCCACTGCGTCTGCAGTGACAGATCAAGCATGATATATACTTCCCTTTAACCAGATTACTTGCTCATTTCTTTCAGTTTTGCTCTTTAGCAGCTAAGCGTGGTCTGCTAATCTTTCACGGTGGCTCTTAGTGAAAATAAACAATAGCTGCCTTGTTTAGGAGCCTTTTTAAACCTAAATGATCTCATTTGGGAAACTGTTTACAGCTCTTTGCTAAAGACAGTTTGTGAAACAGCAGTCATTCATCGATTTGGAGCATAAATTTGTGTTTGGTTGAATTATTGGAAAAGAAGATTTTAAGAAAACATCCTCTGTTAATTAATAAATACAGAAATTTTGCTCAGATCTTTTGCAAAAACACACATGAAGCTGATTAATAACAGGCTGCTGGTTTTGCTGGTCTTTTAATTAACGCTGTTTGCAGAAAGCTGTATGGATTCTACAGCTGAAGAGTTGCTGTGTAAAACTTTCTCTCCTTTGATTCCTCCTGCATCTCATCAATAGATCCTAATCAATACAAGGCTCCTGACTAATGAAACAGGACTAACTGTGACCTACATTAACAAATCCAAAAATAATCAAACATTTCAGCTGAGGATTTTTTTTACCTGCATCACAGGGTCATTAAAAACGAAGATGCAACAAGAAATTGGCCAGAACAATCTGGTGGAGTAAATGTGACAAATTGTGACTTTATGGTCAACCATCATATCTGATAGTGACCATAAATAGATGAAGGAAACACATAAGCTCTGAAGAAGACACTGAGCTCAGCTTTCTTCACAAAATGTAAAAAAAAATGGAGAGGAGTGAGACTTTGATAGTTGTAGAATTTCTTTTTTGTCTTGGTTAAAAGACATTCTATTTCTCCTGCTAGTAGGTTGTATTTACCCAGAATCCCCTGCGCTACCATCCACTTCCTGCTCTTGGAGCGGTCCCTAGTCCTCTTGGCATTCACATGTGCTTTTTGAACCACACCAGAGTTCACTTGAACCGAACCAAGGCCTAGATTATAAGGTGGACCAGAGTTCATTTTCAAATGAACCAGACTTTCTAGGGAAACAAACTAGAGTTTGATTTAAGCAGAATAAACAAGGCTGGTGAGAACGCTCCCTAAAAGAGCGAGAGCAAGACTTTCTTTAAAGGGCAGGAAATGTCCAGAAACCTTCAAAGAGTGGAAGCAGCACATTACAAAAATTGCAGCCAAATGTTGGCATGAATACATTCATATTGTAATTTTGGGTACAATTGAAAACGTCAGCAGAGGCCACACCTCCAGGAAGCAATTGTTTCTCAGCAGTGGAGGGTCCAGACCCTCTGTACAAAGAAAAGCAAAGATCAAGATGCTGGTCTTCACCAGAATTTGGGGTAAATAAACCAAATAGAGTTGCTAATTTACAGTAATAGTTGTGGTAATGGAAGTTGTGACCCTGGAAATAAGAGCTAAGTTTGGGTATTTTTATGTGGCTATACATTGCCTTATTTAATAATATACAAAGTTGCCTTCCTGTCATTCTTACTTGTCAGGTCATCAAGACAAGGTAAAATGTTTTTAACTTTTTTTTGTAATTGTAAATACAAATCAGAGTTGGAAAAAACTCAGTATCAGCAGGTCAGAACTTTACAAGAACTGTAAATTGATGATGAGTCTCACAATAATCCATACATGTCAAATAAAATTTTTTTAAAAAAAAATAGCAGTGCAACAATACAAACAGTGATGTGAAGCACTTACAGTGATCCTCTCATCTCTGTCATCAATATTGACTCCGTCTTTTTTCCATGATATGGTGGGTTCAGGGTGACCGCGTGGAGGCTGGCACTCCAGGACGGCCGGCTCTCCAGCTGCAACAATCACATCTGCAGGGTTTTGCCTGAAGTCGTCTCGTAGAACTACAGGAAACAGAAAAGGTCACTTTAGTGAAATACTGTGGAAAAAAACCCAACTGCACAATTATTTCTATGTCTAGACAGCATAAAAGAGGGAAAAATTGACTGTTAATCCTGTTTAGTATGCTGTACACAGTGGAGTACATAGGTTTTTTTTTTTAACATGCATTTTAAAACATCTCTGCTGATGTGTTGCATGCAATGTGGACCAAGTTAAAAGAAATTTAACCTTCCTGTCATCCAGGTACATAATAACTGCTCATCAGCATTTCTCATGGACCGGACCTTCGTTTTGGCTCATATAGACTGGCAAGTAGAATAATCATGCACACCTTCATACATTCAGCATATGCTTCTCTTCAGTTCTCAATCACCAATTCTTCATCTTCCTATGGCCCTGTATGTTTCTCTCTCCTGCAATCACCTAACATGAAATATCTATATCATATTCATCCCCCTCCGTTCTCATCTTGGTAGGGACGCAACGGCAGTTTTACTCGCATAGATTATACCAACTGGAAGGGATAAAAGAAAGCGGAGATTTAACTTTGGATTTTTATTACGAACCTGAAGGAGGGCACCATGTTCTTAATCTCAGATCTGTTTTATTCATACCAGTCCCACACGGCGTGGATCCGACATGATGAACTGAGTGACTCTGGTTTTCGTTTAAGAGCTTCAGTGAAAAATTGCAAACATGACCACAAGTTTACCTGCCTCATTTATATCACACAATTTGAGTCATATTCCACTTTTATGAGGACTAACTCACTTAAGTGTTTAAAACCTCTTGTTCGCAATACCCTGGAGTCGTCAACCGTCAAAAAACAACTCAAAGCTCAAGTGAAAGTTTTGAACCTGCAGAACCCAGAGGAGCCATCAATGTAAGGAAAACTGAAAGTCGAACAAAATTCTCTCCATAAAATTTGAATGTTGCTTTAGATGAACAACAACTAGAAATGTGACAAAAAATAAAACAATAAATAAATAAATAGAGCCGCTTGCCAGAAGTGGGCAGTGTGTCATCTTGTTTAGGGCTAACTGGTGAAAAGGTGGGAACATGCTTAAACATGCTGACATATTTTAACATATGTAAGTGCTACCTGGTGGCAACATTAACGTGACTGTTTGGTGTAGAATTCATTTTAATTCAGTTTATTAACTTAGCACCAATTATTTTGTCCATTTTAAGATCACAGTTACAGCAATTGCTCACTACAACATCTCTTCTCTGAATATATATCATTAATTACTGATTAATACAGCACAGCTAAGAGAAAAATCTATTTTTAATGCCATTCTCACACTTTCGATTTATAAAGAGAAATCTGAGTTGGCTAAAATCAATATTAGCTGTTCAATCAAAAAAAATACCCATTAGACATATCTCTAATGAGTAAAGGGATTGTGAATAAAACATATTAATTCATTCATATATGCTAAAATATCTGGGCAAAAACAAAAAACCCATCCGCCTGTATGTTTTGCCTGTGTCTGTATGTTCATCCATTTCACAGTTTTTATCATTTAAAACATACCAGTTATGTATGTTTTAACATTTCTTAATCTTTTTTTATTAACAAAAAACCCTAGGTATTCTGATCTGTTGCTTTTAATTGCTCAAAAGTCATTTAAATCAAATGTGAACGTGAGACCCACTGACAGACCCTTTGCTTCCTGACACTCACCAAATTCCTTAAATCTTTACATTTTTTAGTAAGTCCAACTACTTGGTGCTTCCAGTAATGCTGACTTTTCAACTCAAGAAGATTTTTGTTTTTAAAAACAAGAACAGCCCTTCATTGCATAATCACATTGATGCAACCAAAGTGGTGTTGATTTAGAAGAACATCACGATATTTCACCAGTGAAATTTTACTAGAATGGTCTGACTCATCTGCTGCGGGGGAGGCACGCTGTACATCCACACATCTATTCACAAACCACATGAACTGCAGTTGCATGATGGACGTCCTAGATTTCAGGCCTTTACTCAGCACCCCAGCTGTGTGCTGTGTTCGTGCCGTGTGGTTACCAAAGCATCGAGTCATTCGGGAACGCGAATGTAAACACTAAACATCCGATCCATTAAAGCATCAACTCCATCTGAAGAAACACTCCATATTTGTGTCAGCAAAGCCAATCTGGTCTGAAGAGGATTACTGAACGAATCCGCAGCCTTGAGGAGCTGAACGAGCCAAACGCTTGAAGATGCGGGCTGCCAGCTCTGACTCAGATCATCCCATGATTGAGATCCACTTAAACATTCAAAATAAAGACTGGGCTCCAGTGTGGAGTGTAATGAATGCATTTTGGAGTGGTTTTGGTAGGTGTAACAATAATTGTGCTCTGTCTCCATCACCCCAACCGGGTTTACAGTCGTTTTTTCACATGCTGGGGTCCTTTGGGATAAGAAAAAAAATTGTAACGTGTAAAAGTGAAACAAGGAAAGAAATAAATTACATGTCAAGAGCCTGAGGAACAGGAGGGTGTTGGCATCTTTTAGTGTTTACACCAACAGCATGGTGACCTCCAACCCCTCCCCGTCGGCGCGCACTCCCCCCACCTCCTTGTCCTCTCCTCCTCCAAACCAACACCTCTTTGTTATAAACACAGCTGAGTACAGCGCAGCAGACAGCCCTGAACATCTGCGAAGTGGAAAACAAATTCCTCTGGGATGGAGGCAGCCAGACAGTCTCCCAGACAGACAAACTGGTCTGGATCTGGCTGCTCTGAACTCCTCTACTTGTCTGAGGCCGACCTGTGACGGAATGGCTTGCCTCTGGTCTTCTTGGATCAATCCGACTCCAATACTTCCTGTATCATAAAGACCTACACACCCTTTATGTCCCCCTTCTTGGACTCTAAAAGGGGCAGAAGGAGGGGAAATGCTGTCACACTCTATGCTGTCCTTAGAGTGTGTGGTGTGGTCTGTATCTGTGTTTAGGATAATGAGCCAACTCCACTATTCTGTCTCTACTGTGAGTTTGCAGCTGTCCCCTAGCAGATAATATTTCCCGGGCTATTAACAGAAAAGCTAGACTCCGTGTGTGTGTGCGCACACAGAGATTTTCATTTTGTAGTCTAATATGTGGAAATAGGCCACAGCCACAAGTCTCAGCATGAAGACGGCTCTTTGTCCATCTTGGATCTGCTCAGATATACTGATGATGGGATGGAGCAGGGCGGATATCCGGACCTGGACAGATATCAATTTGCTTTGTCAAGGTAAAGGGATCCCTTCTGCACCCCATTTTCTCTTTTCATTGGTCAGAACAAAACGCTTCTTGTCTCATATGACCCACAAGCCATGCTGTGAGACTGCTGACTCTGCACAAGACAAACGTATTTCTCAAAACACATTTTTAACATTTGCTGGGGTCTACTTGGGCTTTAATCAGCCATTCTCTACTAGTTTGTTCAGTAAAGACACCTTGAGCTCGCTCACAATCTGGTACAGTACCAATGCTAACCCTCAGCACATTTGATGGTGGTTTTTATCAACACAACAAAAAAACTCTATTATGAAGTGAAGAAAGAATGAGCCATGATTCCTAGTTCTAGAAAAAAAAGCCATGTTTCAACAGCTAAATAGTTTCTTAACAATAACCAACCGCTTTGACGTCTTTCAGTCCAGTTTCTTTGCTCACCGCAGTACTGAGTCTGCCCTCGTCAAAGTGTTCAAGGACATCCACGTAAATACAGACTGTGGAAGAACCACAGTGTTGGTTCTGTTGGACTTCAGCGCAGCATTTGACACGGTTGACCACGACATGTTATCAAGATGTTCTGCTATGGAGATGGTGTTTTTAGGGCAATATCCAAAAGGAGCGAATCTGAGCAAGTGAAGTGCACAAGTAAAATTTGCCTTGTCAACAGATTCTCCAGAGTGACTGTGTGCCTCTTGGCTGCTTGTCTGGTTTATTCCCTCCTCTCCATTTCTGTCAGTTTAGGTGAAAAGGCCACGTCTTGGTATGTTTGCAACCAAGTTGTAGGACTTTAGTTTTTCTTCAGTGTTGCATTTAACAATGCAGCTCTCCACTACTTCAACAAGGATCCCTGATCAATCCAGAGCAGATTGATCAAAGCTTTTTCCAAAAGGACCACATGAGAAATGTCCATATGTAGCAGCATTTATGAAATAGCATAATAACCTTTTTCAATAGTTTTCAAAGACTAATGTCTGTCAAATGTAAAAAACAATAACTATAACCAGTGTTTTTTTTGGTTTGGTTTAGCTCATTTCTTGGTCCAGCATATCTACTACATCCTTTTCTGTGGTGCTGTATCCTGTTGTGAGGATGCACAGTTTTTTCTTAATTGTCAACAAAAATACGCAGTACACGTTTTTTGTACCACACGAGTCACGTGATCAACTGATCACGTGATCAGTCAAGATGTGACTAATGGAGAAAAAGACAACAGAGAGTTCTTAGAATAAAGTGGTGTGACGGAGAAAAAGCCTCTCATTAGTATGTAATTGTGTGAATATTTTTTCCAATTGACTAGTTTGTTTTAATGACAAACCTATCCACGTATGATTTTAATTATGTTTTTGTTTAAATGGAAACACAGCTAGTGAGTAGTTTCCTTCTTATAGGTCAGTGGTGGCTTCTTAGCTAATGTTTCCAACCTATCATTAATCAGCTCAGCAGCTGGCTTCAGAATGAATATAGTGTCCTGCGTCAAGGAAGTTGCCACCACTGGTTGTGCTATAGTCTTAGTTTTGGCACTAAAAAGGCGACATCCCGATTCAATTCAAACCGTCTCCTAAAGGTCAGCTCAGATGGCCGCTTTTAGTTCTGGAAACTCACCGGTTTTCAGCTATCCTCTGTCCACAGACACACAGCCAGCCTTTTCCACAGGAAATTGAAAGCAGATGTTTAAATGTCAAATTAAAATGAGATTCCTATGTTGCCCCTCCAACATTAATGAAAATGAAGACCTAATGCCACACGCAAGCCTGGGTGGGAAGATCAGATGAGCTTTATTCTGAGGAAATTAAACCAAGTAAAACAAGCTCCCCACAAATCTGTGGACGGATACAAAAACACGCACCAGGGGAATTAAAGGTTTATCAGAAAGCACAGGAAGTCAACTCAGCAGAGACGCTGGCTTTGTTCCCTGAATAAGGACAGAGAAGGCTAACCGTAAAGAGGGGAGAAAAGTGAGTTATGAAACCACCGAAAATGAACCTGGAGAGAAAAACAAGACGACGAGGGGGAAAAAAATAAAATGTCTTTGTGTCTATCCTGGAAATACCTCATGTTCAATTTTGAATGATTTTCAAAGCTGTAACAGTTTGAGGATATCAGGTAAACACCATCAAATATTATGAAAGGTTATTAGGTCACGGTAAAAAACAAAAACAAACAAACAAAAAAAAAACATAGGAAAACATCAAATAGCACAGCAGACCCAGATGTTCATGCTGAACATTGCAAAAACACAATCATATCAAATAATTTCAGATATATTAGTACACTTGAAATAAGACAAGTACATTTTCAGCAAGATATAGGAACATGCTTTATGCAAGACATGTTTAGTATTGATTAGTTCACTTATACAAAGATATTTTTCTCCAAGTTATAAGTGGAATAATGCACTTTTTCATCAATCTTAAGGACCAATGACTTAAAACAAGCTTGCTGAAAAGTTACTTATAAGTTAGTTTAGTCTTATTTCAAGTGTATTAAAATATTGGCAGTAGAAACTAGTCCAAAAATACTTGGTAAAATTAGGTGTTTTTGCAGTTAAAGTTGTGATATCCAGTTCTTTTTTCCAAACCCCTTAACAAAAATACTTTCATGCAAGTCAATGTGTCCAAGAGGACACTGGTATCCTGCATTTTTCTTGGCCATAATTTTGAAAATTATTTGATGGAAACGCGACAATTTTATTTTTTTTAAACATTTTGGCGCTAGGAAAAGTTGGTTTTTCAGTCATATCAAAATTGATTTATCAAAACTGCAATGGAAATATTTTTTTCACATCACGAGTCACATGATCAACAACCAGACGTTGCCAATGGTGCAAACCAGGAAAAAGAAGGCAACAGGAAGTAGGTGGAGGTTGATGGTGTGGTGTGATTGTTAAGGACTTATTGCATCAACAAACGCATTCACGTGTGAATTCTGTTGCGTTTCTTATTGAATAGAAACACCTGTGTCTATTCAATAAGAATAGACACAGGTCTATTCGCAATTGCAAAATTGTGTCTTTTCAACATTAGGGGGAATACTGCCAAATTTTGCACACATTTGGAACGCAGCTAGTTAAAGGGTTAAGCCATGATAAGAAATAAAACCACCCTGCAGGTCTGCCTCCATCCTGATCCTCCTCAGCTTCCAGCTCACACCTCTCCATCTAACCACGTCACATCTCTCACTTTGTCTTGAAATTTCTCACCTTCCCCCTTGGACATGTGACCTCGTTAGCCTATCTGTTTCTCAGCTGACATAGACGTGCATGAGAGACGGCCTCATGGCGTCGGCGTGTTAGCCCCCCAGGGCTGGCTGAAAGATCGTTGCAGGTGAATCATTTGCCAGCAGCGTGTGCGCAGAGAGCGTGTCTGTTTGCAGCGCATATATGCGAAGTTTTCCCGGCAGGTGTGAGGATATTGTAAGACTCTAGCAGTATTTTGAAAAAAAAATAAAAGGAAAAAAAAACCCTCTTCTTCCCCTCCTCCATTTTATACCCTTCTTCTCCCGACCTCTTCACCAGACAGATGAAGCTGCTTGAAGTGAACACTCTACTCCCTCTCTCTCTCTCTGGCTCTCAGTCGTTCACTCTGAGCCCTTGGCCACCTTGCAGACACTCTACACCAGTAACACAGTCTCGTACAGAGGATTATACACATAAACTTTACACGCACAAACGCAGAAATAAAACTGACAAGAAAGCTGAAATAAAAGCCGACATACCAATAAAACCCTCAAACATGTTCCACTTGTGAATGTTTTGTTCTTTTATGATTCTCTTTATAGTTTTTAATATGTCCAGATTCTGCACGGATAATAGCTCTCCACGGTAGATGCTTTCTGTGCGTCAATGACATTTCATAGGTCACATCTGTAGAGACGCGCCGGTTTGAAGTACTTGAAAGTCTAAGTTGGCTCTTTGAACTTGAGATATTTTGCGGAGACCTGTAAATATGTCAGCGGGAACAGACAACATCGGCCCCCCGACAGCCTTTAGGGGTCTGCACCTGCATGCTCCAGATGCTATGAGGTCATTGTTCACCTTCAGCACATTATGTCACTGAGTGGAGTCAGGATGGCCAAGTTAATGCCTGTAGGAACCAGCGTCTGTGACGTAAAAATAGAACAGATTTAAGTGAATGGCCATGAATTTAATTTTTTTTATATATTTCTTAAAGTTGTGAAAAATAATCTGTGGAAAACTTGAGCTCCTCTGTCTTGTTTCTCTGTTCTGTGTATTTCTATGTGGAGGACATACAGCTTGGCTAAGAACCAATCAGAGTCAGGAGGCAGGTTTTAGAACTGTCAATCACTTTTGTGTACACGCCGCTTAATGTGCTGATGGTGGAGAAACAATTTACCGTTACAGAAAAACTAATACTCTGTCATTGGTGGCCATGATAAATAGCCTTAGCATTCACAGCAGGCTCTGCTGGAGGGAAGGAGCTGTGGTGTAGCAGTAAGAAAAGAGCACATACACAGGATTGATTGACAGCGCTTAGATTCTCGTTTGTTTTGTTTTTTTGTCTGCATATTCCAGTTAATTAATCGATTACTAAATTAGTTGATTATTTTGATAACAGATTCATCACAATGTTTCAGCTCTATATTAATTTTTATAATCTACAACGCACATAAAAGAAGTTACATTAGAAAATGGATTTCTCTTTTATGTGGAAATAGTTTTCTGCTTCACTGCGTTAGCCATGCTCATTTCATGTAGTCTTTTGAGACAAATGTAAATGACAATGTTGAGAGAATGCTATTAATTTAAGAGACAAATAAAAATAAATGTAATCGTGGAAACTTTCAAACCAGGCCGGATTTTAGCGTGATGAGTGAACGTCAGGCAAATGTACACTTGTGGTGCCCCAGAACGGCTCCAAGGAATGGACCATAACCGTTTCCTCCTAGGATTTCAGGAGTGCTGGTATCCAAGAACAATTACACACTACACTAAGACACGCTTTTCATCACGTACACACACGCTCACACCACTGAAAGAAAATTTTGCCCCTAGCCGAACAGACAGAGAGACCATTGAGTGGCTGTGTTTGTTTAAATGGTCATAAGTCTTCTCGTCAGGCCTGGAGAGAGCGAGATGGCGTTTTGGCGGACAAAGCCAAAGGCACCGAAGGCAGCGGGGAGGTAGGTTTACGCGAGCCACTGAGTGACTGACTGGCTTGGCACCTCGTAGTTCAATAAACAGTGATTGTCTGATTAGAGTGCTGCTGGCCGAGTGGGAGTTGGAGAGAGGCAGAGAGGGGTTGAGAGCCCGGCTAAAATGTGCGAGGCAAAACACGGAGTGTGGGGAGCAACACGCTCACTTTCTCTAAGAATGTTGCAACAAATAAGGGGGGAAAAAAAAAAATCTCATAAAATCCTGATAGGAACACCCAACTAAATCAAGACTGTGCAACAACATCTGCATGAAATTATCACATTTATATTGAGCGATTAAAAAAATACTTACAAGCCCTGTAGGTTTGGGAGCTTTTAAAAGATTAGCATGTTGATTGAGAATACACATGAAAGGGCTGAGTGCATGGACTGGGTAAGGAACAGTCTGATTAGGTAAAGGCCAAGTTCAATAAAAATTCCACATTTAATCACAAGCCTAAGTGCCAATGGAGTTACATTTTGTTTCCATTCTTAAACAGTGCTTTAGCATAGCAATAAAAACAATAATGAAGGAGATATAGCTGGGAGAGAGAGGTAAAACATTTTACAAGCAGAGAAATTACCCCTATTTGCAGCACCTTCATAAGAGAAGGCGTGCACCTACAGCGGCTCAAATATCTGTTATAAAAGCAAGATGTTTACGATTATGTCCAAACCAGGCAACAAAGGTTTTAGTGGTTGCAGTTTTTAGACACAGAAAGTCTCACGAACCAGAAGGAGCTTTCCTTTTTAAACGGTAAGCCTCGGATCAATTACAGCCTCGAGCCACCGGCTAGCTAAACACAGACACAAGGCGGCAGTATGATCATCTCAAACCAGTAAGCAGCCAGTCCAAAAGTCAAAGATGAACTGTTTTTACCATTAAATGCTTTCATCATAGTCATTTCTACCAGGTCAGGTCAATAGCACACTTGGGAGTGGATCCTGTTCCTGAAGGAAGTCGACCCAACTTGTTCAGTAACCAGCTAATAAACTGCTTTCTATGAGCCTCTGAAATTCATTTGAGCTAATGAGAGAGAGCAGAAGTTTTAGCAGATAACAGGAAGCGTGAACAGAGTACAGCAGTACAGCTGCCAATCATCCTCATGTACACCCTCCTCACACCCTCTACCTTGCTTTCTGCTATGCTACAGCTAGTTCACCACGGTGTAGGCTGCTGTGAAGGCTAGCTAGCATGGCAATCAATAACAGCAGATAGACAGTTTTCCTTTAATGTGAGGTTGTTTCTCCATCATTGGAACAGCTATAGTACATACACAAGCATGATTGACAGCGCTAAGACCCTCCCCCTGGCTCTGATTGGTTGTTTCTGCTAATGATGTATTTCTGTAGTGGGAGGGATCACAGGGAGAAGGCAGAGGAGCTCTTTTTTCACAGATCATTTCTCTCATGTTATACTGTCATAACATAGTGAAAGTTTTAAAAAATATGTAAAAATCTATTTTTTATAAAAGTTATGTAGTGCAGCTTTAAATCCCTCTTCCTCCAAAAAGGAACCCAGAGCATCTAGTTTGAAGTATATTTTATGTTCCTGTGAGGTTTTAAGCAGCCCGGCTCACATTGTGTCACTTGCTGTTTTCTGACTGTCTCACTGCGAGGCGACCTTCAGTCTGTGTGGCCCCACTAGCTAACCTCCTCGCATCTGCAGGGATGAGAACCTTATTAAAACAATCCCGCCAATTAACATTCCTGGCTCTTGCAGCTCCGTCAGCTCTCCCCCACTCGGACCTAATCCCCTTCGTCTTGTTTTTATTATGACAAAGAAGCTGCGTGGAACCCGGAGTAGCGATGACAGCGTTAAATGGAGGGGAAACTAAGATGTGAGGAGACTGCTTGATTTCCTTCCTGCAGAAGTGAGTTCTGTATAGCTGTCTGTTTTAACATGCATGCTTGTTTGCCTGCCCATCTGTGTAACCGTCTCTTGAAGAAAAAGAAGAAGAAAAAAAAGGCACAGAAGGTGCAGATGCATAATGGATAAATGGATTAGCTGCAGTCAAGATGGCACAGTCATCGCAAATGCTCCCAACAGAATGATACGCACTCATTTGTGCAGCAGGGAGAATAACTCAGGCAGGCGTTCTGAGACAGGAACATGCACGCTAGCTAACTCTACCCGGCCACTGGAGAAATTCAATCCATAAACACTGCACACTTTTCCTGCAGAGTGCCGTTTGACCCGCTGCTCGCCCTCCTCGGATCGTTTCAGAGTCCAAACATCTGCTGCGAGTCTTTTCCACTTCGGTATTATTCCGAGATCCCACGGCCAGATAACAGGACATTCCTCAGCCTCTTGCTCATCTTCTCAAAACAAAGCTATATTATCTACAAACAGTGGAGACCGATGCAGCGGGATTAAATGGCGGTGCTGAGCAAACTGCAGCGGGGCAACGGGGACGGGATCCAGGTGTGGATGAGGTGAGACGCTTAAAGTCTGCGCCCGCTCGCTGCGGGTCAAGTGGATCCTCGAAACGTTTATTTCTTTACGTCACAACCACCATCTCGTTTATTTTGATCTATATATTGCAAGATAAAGCTGAAATTAATGATTGTTTTAGTAACCAATTCTTTTGATTAATTGATTAAACTAGTTTATTTCAGTGATCAATTTATTATGATTAATCACATTAATCGTTTCAGTCCCAACACAAAATAATGCATCCCTGAAACTTTTTACGCATCCTCACCTTCTCATTTGTATTAAATTGATTTTGAATTATATATTGCAAGATAAACCCACACAAAGTACAGCTGAAACTATTTTTTAGCAATCAATCAATTATTCTGATGATTAATTGATTACTAAATTAGTTTATTATTTCAATGATTGATTGTTCTTAATGGTGTTTTTTTTAATGCAAGTCAAAAAATGTAGCATGCATGTGTAATTATCACCTTTATTTTGATGCCCTGTAATAAAAATTAAAACATGCTGGTTATGCACGCCACACATTTGGCCTTTGTGTTGGCGCAGCAAGAAGAACGTGATGAGAGCGAAGCTGTGGAACGTGGAGCTTGGTGATGGTTGGATGAGACAAAAATAGAACTTTACTTTGGCACGTTATTTATTACGTTGAACAAACCATCTCCCCGATATCTCACATTATCGCTGGCTCTCTGTTTCCCCACAATCCTTTGCAGACTCACTATCACTGTCACATGACATATATAACGACATTTTTAAGTTTATGCACCATATATCTCACCCAAATTACTTTATTAGCTGGTTTTTTGGGCTGTACCTGACTGATTCGTGCTTACAAAGACCCAGTATAGTTGAGGTGTTTGGATGTTTCTATACATGCTTAAACTAATTTGTTTCAGAAATTTTTGAAGTCTTCCCTTCATCTGAGTCATGCTAACCCACTTCCTTTTCCTAAGTTGATACAGATTCAGCAAACAGTAGGAGTGAGTGATGGCTGTGGATAACAGTGTCCTGGTTGGGAAGGGACTATAAACTGGGATTACATCAGCTGCAGTTGTAGAGGGTTGGGTTTGAGTTGGGGGGTGTAATATGATAGTGTCTGTACTGAGGGAAATCGACTGGTGCAGAGGAAAATGGGGAAGAGAGAAAAAAAAAAACACAAGGGGATCCAAATGTAATGTTACAGCCGATCCCTCAGCCTTTCGTCATGGCCACTTTCATTTCTACCATGCTGATCCCACTCCAATCACTTTACCAGGCGCAGGGGAGGTGAGAGAGCAGGCAAGGCCGGTGGAACAGGCACACCCAGCAGAAGACGTTGCAAAGGTTAAATAAAAGTAAAGAGGTTGGGAGGTCTGCCTCAGTTCTCGGGAATGAGAATGTTAAAGAAGGTGAGGCCAGGCAAAGAAACGATACTGGACTCCAGGCATGCGCCGCTGCTACGGCCCTGAAACGAGGCACATCTTTCTCTGATCAGCTGCCATCCCCATTCCAATGCTTTCCACATGGACCTTAAACTCTCCCAGCTGGAGCATGAGAAGATGAAAAGATGCCCCATAACCCTATCCAGGGGATGGGATCTGTTACAGTGGGAAGCGATAGCCAAATGAATGGGCCAAGGGAATGCCGTCGGATATAGTACACCAGAAAGAAACGGAGCTGAAATTTCATCTTCAACACTTGCCAAAGGAGTGGATGCATTCTCTGGGAAGATCAAGGCCAACACTTTGGCGCTATAGCTTTTCACTACCACTTGTCAACTTGTTCAACACGCAGAATTAAGCACCACTTACGCCAAGGAGAAAAGTTCTGTGAATGTGCCGGAAATGGCTCTGATCCCTGTGAAACGGAGAGAGGGAGGTCAAAAGGCAGCGTGGAGTCCCAGGTTCTCCAGCCGTGACGTTTTGTCTGATGATGCACAGACAAAGTGTCGTTTTAGAGTTTTTACTCCTTTGTTTTATAAGATACTTTGCTACTGTTAACATGCCTTAAACATCCTAGCGAGCTGATTTATGTTGCTGCTCCCCAGGGTTCAAAGCCCAGACCGGCGGCATGGGGGAATTTAAAGGTATCGCAACCGAAGTAACTCACAGAGACTCCAAAATATCAACTAGATTTATTGAAGCAGAAAAAGAAATCCTTTTCCTTTTTTTTTCTTGCTCTTCTTTTGCTGTGCGCGTCTTGCATAGCCTCGCAGAATTCAATCCTGGCAACCTGAGAAGCTTGGAGCCCGGCGAACACAGAGGAGTATCAAGGCACTTTTTGTGCAAACATATTTTGAGTAGGGATTTAGGCTTGTTAAATTTATTTCACCCTGAGTTCTAACTCAAAGTTCTTCCTCTTTCTGTTTCGACTTGACAAAGTTTCCATGAGGTTTCGATTTCAAAAGTTCATCCCAAAATGAAAGTCAAGAAAGTTTTGTCTAACCCACCCAACTAACCCATCTGTCCTACAAACTGGCACCATGTAGTCCTGTAATTATGGGACGTTGCTTTAATAAGAAACTGCCACGGATTTGCAGTGAACTTTCATGATGATGCAATTATTCATACCAGTTTAGAATTACATAATGTAATGACAACACATTTATCAACAATTGTGGATTTTACGTCATAGGAAAAAACAAACGTGTTTATCTATCAGAATCCCTCAAAAAGGCACTTAAGTTTATGGAAGTAGCAAAATAAATTGTAAAATTGTAATGAGAAAATTATTCAAAAAACACTGAGCAAAGTCTGATATTTGATGATAGCATGTAGCAACATATTAGTAGAAAACAAAAATAATGAGATAGAGACAAAATTTCAGCTCTTATAAAATTAAAATTTGACCGGACGTTACATCGGAATATTAAATGTCTATCAGTCCTACTCCCTGCAGAGTATCTCTGTAAAACAGGTTGATGGTTCACCAAAACATCCATATATAAAACTTTTATGTTGTTGTGTAATCACATAAAGCAAGTCAAGTCCATGGAAAGTATGATATGAAGCTGTCAGCTTCAAAACAGCTAAATATTGAACAGCAGCTGTATGCATGTTGAAATTCAGAGGAATTGTCTCCCATTTCCTCCTCCTTAAATCTTTGTGTAAAATCGTCTTTTTTGAACTTTATATCCAAAGTTATTAGCTTCTTAGATGGTCAGTTTTCCAATTTCAAGGTGTCAAATTACAGTCAGATTTATTCTGAGTGCAGTCTTTTGGTTTTGCTATGAAATGTGCCTTGAAAGTACATGATACCATCCCTTTAGGCAACTAAGTTTTGTCCCTTTCTTTGTGAGTTGAAATTCCTTCCTTCCCCCCGAAAAACAAGTTTTTGTCCTGGAAATAAAATACCTGCAGAAAAAAGGAACATATTTCTTCCTTCCATTCAAAGCTGCGAGGTTAAAACTGAGCAGGTTTTTTGAGAACACCACAGATGCCATTTCATACTTTCTGTGCAGCTGTGTGTCATTTTGTCTTATTAAAGACAAGAGGAGCCCATCTGGTACTGGGGAAAAGGAAATGTAGGAAATGGAGAAGCAATGCGAAAGGTTTGGGACTGGAGGACGGAAAGCATGTTGGTAGCAGATGTCTGAGGTTGTCTTAAAGGGGAGATGCAGAGGTGTGTCATTTGGAGCAGTAAAAAACATGTAACAGGCCCAGCAAAAACTGAACTTAAAGTGGAAACTGAAGGTAATATCACTCCTTCCCTGTCATGCTGTGAAGAGCATCTTTGTGTGCCACACCAGATGCAACATGGCCGACTAGAGGACCCTACAGAATGATTAATGATTCCATCCACCCTTTCCATACCATAAGGCATCATCAGTGGGCTTTAAGTTTCCCACCAATCTACATTCCAGGTGAGGTTTAGCACAATCAAATGATTTGACTAGACCTCAATAGGCAAACAACTAGACGGCTAAAAAGGTTTTTGCTTATGGCTGAACCACAGTTGTGCTTATGCACTCAATATTATTGCGTAAATGCATTTGAAGTTTTGTTTAGTTAAACAATTAAATATTTGATTTGATTTTATGTCAAATGAAAGATATCAATGATGTTTAATGAATCCACCATGGTTTAGAATTGGACAATTTTGTCTTGATTGACTGTGATTGGTGCTCGGTAAAACTCTCACTACGATTAGGCCATGAACACATCATTCTACACACAATATGATTTGAGTATGAGCTCTTCAAAAATAAAAATTACAGATGTTATGGTTTCATGCAGAAATGAGGATGATCCCAAAATTACTTCATTTTCTATTTGGAGTCAGGACTGCTCAGTCTGTCCTCGGAAGTTGTGATGTTGTGATTGTAACTATTAATGCAGATTCACTCATCACAAATTTTGCACGGACTTTCACCCGTTGTTACGACTTCCTGTTCCATAATATCTATTGAAAGGAGAACCTTCAAGATGTGTGACGCTAAATGTTAACATTTTGCCTTTTGTGTTTGTGTGTCTGTGAAAACCACTTTGAGATGTTCTGTAGAATTTGCTTCAACTTTGTAGGCAGTTCAGGTCAACTTGAATTCTTCCTTTGACAAAGGAATAAATATCAATGTCTTCAGGACATTGATAAATTTTATTTTCGTACTGAGGGTGCCATGTCAAGAAGATACTTAAAAATGCTATTTGTACTTAATTTAAGCAGCAATTTCTATCTTTTTGTAAGAACATGTTATGGCAAAAATAAAAAATGTGGAACTTTGACCTCAACTTTTTGAAAAAGGAGCTGCAACATCAGTAATTTTAGGCCACAACAATCACAAAAAATTATTGCAGCATCCCAAAGGGACTGACTGCTGTCTCTACCAAGGAACCTGTACCACATATTTTAATTTTATTTATTACAGAATTTAAAAAGTTCCCAAAAATCAAACTGGTCAGAGTCACCATGAAAAATATCACTAAAGAGAATCAATGTCTGCCAAAAAAGGAATGAAACGTTTTCAGAATTTACAGAAGCACATACTTATGCATACTGAACCAAATGATGCACTGCAGTCGCTGAGCAGTGCATCAGAATATTAAACAAACACGAAAGCCTTCCTTAAAACTGTTTGCTGGTAAAAGAACAAAACAAACAAACAAAAAAAGATGAAACCTTCACAAAAGTCGTCATATTTCACAAGATCTCCTCAGCAAACCAGGCGTCCTCTGCGTTCACCCTCTGGGATTTGGTGAACAAACTTCCCCTCCGCTCATCACGCATCTTCTGAGATAAGACAGCATCTCTCACATGGAAAGACAGTTTATCACAAAATGCTACCACCCCACCTCCAATCTGAGCTCATCATCAAACAAACCACTGTTTAGCTACAGCCGAGACCAAAACATGCCAGCAAACCCAAAAGATGCTGAGCAGCTGAAAAGCTACATTGTGCTCAACAAAGAAGGAGAAGCAGATCAGGGCCAGGATGTGTTGGGGCTTGTTGGCCCTCTGTAGCAGATGAGGGTGCTCAAGTTGTTGTGAAGCACGGAATCATAATTCAGACCAGGTAACTTCATGTGGGTGACCTTCAGGATGAACCAGACTTGAGTTCTCATTGGGTTAAAAAACAACAACCAGAGTCTCTATTGTCCGAGTTTCCACCTTGTTCTCTCTACCAGGAAGAGATAGCATCAGGGCAAACCCTCTCTGTGGCTTCCCGGGACCTCAGAGAGCCTGTGGGAGGCAACGCACCTGGGTAGCAGACAATGGCGAACCATCCCTTAGGTTCTGCTGGTCTTTGAAGTGGCGACGGATGAGAGCTCAATACCCTGGGCCTTCTTTTATCACACACATCACTCTGCGGTTTTCGGTAAGCAGCCTTTGTGTTGGGAGACGGCTTTGAGATGAGAAGACCAGAGCTTTTGAGGACGCTGGAAGCTTTGGTTGACCAGCAGTTCCACATCAGACAAGGTGCATACACAAAGCCAAAACTGCTAGAACAATTTATAACACTTTAAATTATTAAGTGTATCAACGGGGTGAGAAAAGCCAAGGGCCTCAATCTTAGTATCAGATCACAGGAGATGTCTCTAAAATGTATTCTTTTTTTCCTCCTGAGTGTATTTTCAAACTGTAATCTAACTTATGTTGGTTTTGGAGTAATGATTTCTTACTTGACAGCTTCTTCAACATGTCTTTCTTTTGTTCTGGGGTTGACATGCACATTTCACACAAAATAGGGTGGCCCTCAGGACCCAGAACTATTGCCCTGTTTGAGCGGTGTGACGGCTGCCAGAGACAATTACAAAGTCATCCTTCTATCGCCTTAAGAACATTTCCAGGAACAAACTAATGCCAAAGCAAGATCAAGAGACACTCATCGAATCACTGAAACTTGGCAACAAAATACATTAAGGATTTTCTGTTGTCGTATCAAACTTCCAGACCTTTCAGGTCTTCTGGTTCAAGTCTGATGTGCGACCACAGAACCAGAACCAAACATGGCGAAGCAGCGTTCAGTTCTGTGCTCCACTAATCTGAAACAAACTTCCATAAAACACAGAGTTGCTTTAAATCAAGGCTGAAAACTCACCTGCTTAGAGCTGCCACTGATTCATAACTTGGACATTAATTAACGAATTTGATGCATATAATGATCATTATTCTTGAGGATTTTGATGATACCAATGGACAAACTAATGTTTATGGCTTGCTTGTTTATGGGAATTGTATTCTGTTTTTATTTTGTCAATCGCTTTGAACTGCCTTGTTGCTGAAATATGCTGTACTAATAAAGTTGACCTCAGGTTTCTAGAAAGGGCACGCAAGGACAAACAAGACTTCTGACATCTGTAATAAAGTTTTTCTTTCCCTTGAAATACAGCCACAGATGTTGTGAATCAAACAGTCAGACATACAAAGCTACAATATCATCTTGACTTCCCCAAATTCTTTAAAGACAGTGTCAGTATCTGTAAACTTATGAATTTAAAAAAATACAGAAAAAAAATATTATTTCCAAGACATTTTTTCATTAGAGTCACTTCAGAATAACCCAAATAGAAAAACTTTCATATTTTGACCTGTCAGGTGTGATTTGGAATATTCTACAATACTCTGCAAAACACAATTTATGAAGTCTTTATTGTTAAAATTTCATTCAATTCAAGTGAATCTAATACATGGATATGGATTAATTGTACAGCTTTAATAGCAAAAGGGAAGGTGAAAAAACATTTACGGAGCCAAGAGAATCATGGAAGATCACACAAGAGCTTAGATGTTTTGGATTAGGACTGAAAACGCAACACAGTCACCAGATTCACACCAGACACTTCTTACCATGTTCATTCTTTAGCCTCACTCGCTATTCAACAAGCATTTTCAGCGTAAAATAGCTGCAAACATGACATTGTTTATTGCAGTGCATTTCCTCATGATTAACTTCATGAATTATTCACTGGCAGCTGATGGATGTACTTTCTCCCAATCTACCTCTTCACATCTCCATCAGAGTTACCTCTCTTCTTATCCATTTAATCTTTCCACATGTTCACCTCAGCACTCTCATTAGTCCTCTCAGCTCCATTTGATGTGATGTAAAAAAAAACACAAACATTGCGTTGGAGTAAACACTAGAAGAGGAATAGTGGAGCTTGTGAAGCTAGTCTGTGAATGACAGATGTTAGACTCAACACCTCACCTCTTTACAAGCCAACAACAGAAGCCAGCCGGGGCTAAACCCCGAGGAGTAGACAATGAGGATACGGTGTGATGTTCCAGTCATTTCTGTCATCATCACGGGGATATAAACCTTACAATCCCGGGGCCTGACCCACTATCTGTCACTGTCTCTTTTAACCACCGTCTGTAATGACACATCACTGGCGCTGGAAGAGGTTCTGACTGCACGCCGGGGCAGTTTCGCCGCATTCGCCCGAGCGTGTTGCTTTTAGAGTCACCGGAGACTGAAGCTGTCAAAAGAGGCGCATCCTCTGTCACGATGACAGACACGGCCGTACAGGACATCAGACATGAGTAATGGACTCTGTGGAGCACAGGACATTTTTAGCCTACAACTTGACGCCGTCAGGAAAAATAACTGGAGAAAAAAAGTCATTTTTGACTCAATCTGAATCGAGGCTCTGATAAGTCGTATTTAACAAATATTTTTGAAACTTTGGTCTGTTAGAGATTCTTGTGATACTTCAAAAATATATAAAACAGAATTTTTATTATTCTTTGTATTTTAGTACAGATACTCAGATGTATTTTACAGAAGTACAAAGTGCTGAATAAAAACATATATACCTGTACACAAGGTACAAAAAAAACACAAATAACATAGAAAAGGGATGTTAAGAAATAATAAATGTATTCTACAATATTTATTGCAGCTACAGTGGAGGTCTGTGATATGAACTTAAGGTTCTATGGTACTATTGTGATAATAAAAGTGACATCAACTATTTATTGCTCCTTTTTTTTTTTTTTTTTACATAACTGACTGGCTGTGATTTGTGTCACAGTAATTAAAACCCCAAAAACACAAATGCTGCTCTTGAAAAACATTCCATTTGTAATATGTTTCTTCTGGACACCAGTCACATAAAAAAGTAGAATTTGTGTCACTAAACATCTCACATATTTTCAAATTTATTGTTATTATCGTTTCACTCATTGAAATGCTAAAAGATGGTTAAAACTAAATCTTAATACATACAGTTTTGGGAGATTTTAAACATTAATTGGAATTTATTGTGATGATGAATCAAAATTCTTATGATAAAAAAATTTATCATGATGAATTATAAACGATAAGTCCCCCCTTACAGTAGCTAAGGATTACAGTCAGCTAATAAACAGACACGCACTTCTTTGCTTGCAAACTAAACTTCAAGCTTAATGCCTTCTTTCAGCCAGCTGACTGGCAGGTTACAGGTTCTGCTCTATGCTGAAAACCTTTATGGCTTTCTGTGACATTCCATTAACTGACCTTAAAATGTTCAAATAATTTGCAGCTTTTTAAAAACTTTAAAAGAATCTTCTTAAAGAAATCCACAAAAGCAGAACTTAAATGAAATGTATAATAAATCAGTATACAAAAAACAGATTCAATTCTTTCCTAAACAGGATGTTTACTTAGTTCACTTTGATTCACACATTTCTGACAGGAATTGGGGTTGTCAAAAAATAAAATCTGTCGTATAAGATTTATTTGTTCTGCTCCAACATCTGTGCTTCCAAGTCCTCTTTAATGAGTCTCGTTTTACATGAGGAAATAATGAGCGCAAACCCGGGGTGAAAATGTTTACCGGTCCAGATGAAGCTTATATAGGTAAACAATGAAGACCTGACCTGATTTTATTCCCCACTTCACCTTCTAGTTATTTCCCAACCTGAGGCACAAAAACAGCTCCGACAGAGTCAGGGCTCAAGGCCAACCGCAGAGGAAGACACAATCCAACAAAATCTCACTGATACAAAACAAATGACTTTTCCAGCAATAAGAATAAAAGAAAGCAGAGTGGATCCAGGAAACAAATGGCACAATATCAGCTTCCCGTGTTGGCTGAGAGATGTTTCAGAGTCCTATTCACTCAGAACCTTTGCTTTCAACATGGCCCTCTGTTCTTCTTCTTCTGCTTGTAATGTGGGAGTCCTGCGTGTCACACAATTGCAACAATTTGGCAGAAATTATGCGCCGCCTCTAACAGAAGGCGTTATCCACAAAAAGGGTCACGTAAGGACAGCTGGTGATCAACTTGAATATTGTAGTAAGAGCAATCCACGGCCACTCTACTGGAGGCAGAGGAGGAATGCCCAGCCTGGAGGGGCCCTCCACCTTCTCATCTGTCCACTAAAAGCCCCCCAATGTCTCTGCCTGGCCCATGAATCCCCATCCACCCACGCTCTGCATGAGCCTGTAATGAGTCCACAGGGCTAATGGATACAACAACACAATTAAAGTCAGAAAGGACTCCTCACTCCAATGTGTGCGCAAGCATTCAAGAGAGCCCTCATTGTGCTGGTGTGTTTCTGTACTCTACCATGTCAGCCTGACCACTTGTGCTTGGAGGAAGTGTGTGAGAACAAAGGGAGAAGCTGCCGCATACGGCACTGCGACCTACGGCCCGAAAGCCCGGATGGGAGAAAGTCATTCCTAGCTTACACTTAACTTCTCTGGCACAGAAAACCTGACAAAAAAAAAAACAAAAGAAAAAAAAAGAAAAATACGGAGGCCATGAAGATCCAGGATTTCCCGTTTTTTTTGCCCTGAGGTCCTGACAAATGTGAAAAAAAGTACAATCCTTTTTTTCAGCAGAAGTAAGAACTGTAAGCTGCATTTCCACTCCAAAATGCCAGTTTTAGTTTACAATAATTTATAATAACGGCTTCACAGAAGCAATGCTTCCTTCCAAATGCGCTGTGTGAAAGTTATATTTCCTTCACAATGTCAAATTTGTGTTGGCCCTGATATATTCTTTTCATTTTCTCTCTTTTTGTCAAGGCAGGAAGAAAAATTATTCCTGCTGCAAAGAAGCGGCATTCATCAAATCTGGAACAAACTTCCAGAAAACTGCGAGACAGCCAAATCACAGTTCCTATGAATCAAGACCAAAAACCCACCTCCATAAAGTTGTTTTTGACCCATAAGACATGGAACATTGACCAACATATTTGATGTGTATTGCTGATTTTAACGATGCCACTTGACAAAATTAATTTTTACAGCTGTTAACTATATATGGACTATAAGATGTTTTCACATTGTAAAGTGCTTTGAAATGCCATATTGATGAAATATTCTATAGAAATGTACTTGATTGACAGATCTCTTCTTGGCTTTTGCCATTTCTGTCTTCTATTATTTCATAATTTTTTCTACCTAAAAAAAAAAAAAAAAAAAAAATCAAGCTGTAAAAATGTATTAAGTAAAATATGTCTTCTTGTTTAATTTGAATGCACAGAATGAAATTCCAGGAGGTCCACGACTTCCTGCACGCAAAAGATAATTTAGACTTTAACGAAGAAAAAGAAAGCAAGTAATTGGCCATAAATCACAGCAAATTGGTCACCGTTTAACCTCTTCCGGTCCCACAGAAGTACAGACACCAGGGAAATGCTCCCTCTCGTCCATTTGCTGATTCCCACCAACAAATAAGCAGCAATCACCAATGGGGAAGTATGATAGTGGCGTGTACACCAGGGTGTGGAGGCCTACTGGGACCAGTTGACCTGCGTTTTCCTTGCACACAGCAGGCTGGGCTGATAGACATCTGTGACTCTGAGATTTCCCACCATAAGTCGGCATTTAAACCTCTCAACGTCAGCACAGGAGTTTCCTCAAGGAGGGCTGCACCCCGATGACTCCTGGACCATTTTCTTGATTTATATCTGACATTATGTTGCTGCACTTCCTCTGAGTGTGTTTAAGTGTGTGTTTGTGTGTATGTGATATGAAGGGTGTAATTTTCTCCTTATCTAAACATCCCATTTTGGACCACCAGTGTACTTTTGTTGTTTATTTTATGAAGGCTTTATATCTTTGACTAATAATAGTACACCATTTATTGTCAGCTAATTTCTTTCAAAACAGGAAGCCACAATATATATGCTAGCCTGGTACAAAACAGTCCCTTGTATTGCATAGGAAGGCAAAGGCAAGGCTGAAAACTTGCAAGGACAGACAGTTTAAAAAAATAAATGGTTTAGTTCCTCTTTGGTTCTGGACAAAAGGAACTAGCACATAAACGTTTTAAAAGGCTAATTCAATGCTTAGTGAAGAGTTTTCATAGTCTGATGACAAGAAATCAATCAACAACTTCCTTTTTTACTTCAAAATAAGAGATACTCCAACATTAAACCCGTGATGAAGCAATACCCAATATTGGGTTTATTAGAAAAAAGAAACATGTTATAGATCTCCTTCTCCTGAGATGCTACTTGAACCGCTGTGAATTCATGACCCACATCTGTAAAGTGGAAGATCTTTATCTAATGCAGAATATGGCCCGAGGAGAGGACAAGTCATCTTGGGACACGGTCCTCTGCCACTCACAGCAAATTTGTCATGCATTGTTTTCAACAACAAGAGGGAGCTTCACAGTGGGTAAGTAAGCTTTAATTGAAGTGGCAATAGAGTTCGATTCATGTTACATTCTACAAGAAGAGTGACGAAGTATCTGCTGAGAGCACTGGGCAGGGTTACATTAAAGACATTCCACTGGACCTCAAACACTCGACAGCAAAGGGTCCTGGTCTCTGTTTCTCCCTTCCAGACAGATGCCAGAGTCATTGTTTATCCCAGTCTGCTTTTCAGAAAGAAAACTCGATCCCGCTGGCTGCCAATGTCACCACTGGACCCCTGTCCTCCACCGTTATTCAATCCCATCTCTCCTCCTTTCAGGAATGCACTTCAGTCATTCTTTTGTGCTCTCCTCCTCTCTTTTCTCTGGTCCACGGTGCCCTAGGCAGCTCTGGGGGGTGGTGTGCTGTTTGGTTGCCCCACATCTATTCATCCTTGCTGATGAAACTGGATACGGTGACCTCCTCTGTGTCCAGTAGTCTTTATCCCTAGCTCCTGTCTAGTAAGTGTCAGCAATCAGAAGCTTGTGTGTGCAGGGGCGGGGGGAGCGCTAGGGCCTTCTGGGAGACAAGCCAAGAACACTGGTCAATTATTTCTTTGCTGTAGCAATTCTTGACAATACAACATTTTTCAGGTTTGAGCAGCAAAGTCCCAAATATGTATATGCCCATGGGAAACTTGCCAAATCATCTCTGCCAACAAATGATTTGGCATTTCATCCTGCAACCCACAGTTATTTGGTATTGTTCATTTGATTTGATGAATGACGTTTGAAGAAATAGTTGCCTATATAAAATGTGTTCCTTCAGTATTGTCTCTCGTAAGACATCTAATATCCTCGTATTACTAGCCATTGATTTCACCAATGGAAGTGAAATCAGCAGGTTACCAGACATCCGCATTGAGGTGGACTCAATGCAGACGTCTGCCCTACGAGTCCGTACAAAGGTACATTTTTGCGGCTGCGTACTCTGTGTCGCACAGGAAACCGTGTTCACATCGAACTGTTTTGTATCTGACACCGAGCTGATAAGGTTCAGAGTCTGCGCAACCAACAACATCAGCCAAACTGATGTACCGCACAAACAGGTGGCTGCCCTGGTGGAATAGAAACAGGGCGAAAGTCACCCAACTGTCTCAGCAAACTTGCTACTTTCCATTTGGATTATGGGAAATGAAGGAATTTATCATAAGAAATGTAGAATCGGTGCTCAACTATAAAATCTGACAGTGTGTGTGTTGTACGCGTTACTCCCAATATGGGAACATTTACCAAATTCTGGTGGCAGAGATCTCCGAGTCCAATGTTGAAAATGCATATCCCTCTCACATATGGAAAATGATGCTGAGGTGAAAAATAATACCTTGCAAGCAGGAAGTGTGGCGGATTTGTGATTTTTTTTCATTTACATCTGCCAGAACTGTTTATTTTTTGTTCTCTTCACTGCTTGTTTGTTTCGGAAATGTGCCATACTTGCAGCTAAGCAATCCATCATGTTATATGGAGCACAAACATCCAGTGGAAATGGATGTATCACTGTTGTGGATGTGGAAATATCACTGTTCCAACATCTACGATTTATGATAACTAAATTCACAGTAAATGGCAGTGTCGTTTCCCAAGCAGGGCCCCTTTGCATGTATCACTTGCTCAACAGGAAGGTCATCAGCCCATTGTTGTAACCATTCCTTCAAGGCCTGTTCAGTCATTTTCACATCTAATTCACATGCAAGATCTTGTTTTCAAGACTAGCACTCTAACATCAGGCCGTTAAGTTACTACACATGCACTCTGATACCAGCAGATTACCAATAACGGAATAAATTTCAGCTTCACTAGCCCTAAACAGTGATTAGTTAGACGTAAACACAAGTATTTTAATTCAGTTAACAGATAAACCTTTCCAACATGGTCCATAAATTGAAACTCTTCAGTTGCTACTGCAGAAAAAAGTTTAAGTTTGAAATTTTCAGAAAGTAAGAAGATATATAAAGCCCACTTGGATATTTTGCACAGGCAAGTCACCTGTTTACGTCAGACTGCTACAAACAAGAACCTTACTTCCGCAGGTTCTTGTCAATTTAATCCTAATCATTTTGTTCTTATACAGTTATAAATACAGTTTTTGGTATTTTCTAGCCACTTTTTTCCAGGTACAAACACAATTTGTAAAGATTCAAACCAGTGTTGGGGAAGCTTCATTAAACCAGGAAAAGGAGCAGATAAATTCATCAGATACCAAGAATCCTTAACGTGTTACAGCAAAGCAGCTCTCTTTTATTCTGTCGAGCTTTTGAAGATTTAGGATTTTGAAATGTTGGCAAATATGACCTTTACAACATACACTCTTGTCAGAGTGTATGTCTAGAATAAAATCAGTTATTCTAAACAGATAACTGATATTGACCATAATTCTGGTCTTTGTATAAAAATAATTAAAATGCAATCAATCAGCCACTAGTCCCTGATCTTTGCATATCAGCTCTTCTCTATTGCTGAACAAAACTTTCAAAGCCATCTGTTGGACTGCTGTCATTTATGTAATCCAACCAAAAGAGTCAGATTTAAAACCGTGACTAATAAGGACAGCAGAATGTGTGAAAATCCCAAACAGTTGACCCAGCAGTATCTAATTCGAAGCTTTTTTTAAATTTTTTTTATCACACAGTGGCATACCTCAGTGCTGCACACCAAGAGTCACGTAAGAGGGAAAAATGGGGGAAATTACAACAAAGGTTCTTCAATTCCACAGTAAAATATACAACACCTCCCTAATTCACAAGACACGACAACCCCTCCACACTCCACATCAACATAACCTACCAACAAACTATGTGAACAGCAATTTGTCTGGAAAATCTCCCCCCCCTCCTACAGGTTCATTATTGAAATTGTATCCATTAAAAATAACTCAATTACCATCACAACTGGCTCACCACGAGGTTCATTGTTGCCAGTCTTTGAAAAAGCGATCGCAGCAATTAAGGCAAGAAAATAGAGACTTTAAAATTCATGGGTTTTTCTTTTGTGTGTGTGTGTGTGTGTGTGGGTGGTGTATGTACAGTTTGCATAAAAATGTTTCTGCTACTAGATATGTTTATGCATTCATGTACTGCTCTTTTCCTTTTAACTATCATCCTCCTCTATTCTCATGGAAACCAATTAAGATGGTTTCATAATTCATTTAACTATTCTTTAGTGTGAAAATCATTTTAACAACAAGTTTGACATGAACATTACAAAACAGATCTCTGAGTGTCTCTCAGTCAGTCACATGTTTCTGTCCATGTGGGGCTCCCAGAGGAAAGTCTTGTAAAAATCCTTGAAACGAATTTGATTCAGTTCAGTCTAGATTGCGCCAATTCACACAGATCTCATTTCAATGCATTTTACAATAAAAAAATACATTTAATCAAATCATACAGGCTGTTTCACATTCAACATGAATTCTTTTGAATTTGTACTTTATTTTGTTTTCCAATTTTTTGCAACCAAAATGAACTACAAAAGCACAAAAGAGACAACGGGATGAAAGGAAAAAGTAACTCCTTTTTAATTAACTTCTCTTCTAAGCATCTCACTGATTCTGAAAATAGCCAACTTTAAGTTGGTAACAACTGCCACACTGACGAGTGTTGTTCTGAGCTTCACCAGGCAGCATAAAATGGTTGGACATTTAAGGTTGTGATAAGGTGGCCACCACCCCAGGGACTCCCACAATGAAAATCATTCAATTCCGGTTACACTCCAAAAATATTATCCCAATGCACGGTTAATTTTAACTTTTGTCTTATTTTTCTTGCCCTTTGAGCCCTGAACAGCTCATTTAGCAACTACTGAAAGTTCTTCTTTGTGGAACTGAAAACATCACCTTAATAAGAACAAAGTTTTCCTGTGCAGCTCTTAGTTTACGATGAATAAGAAAGGCTGTGAGCCCTTGAAACATGTGGGTACCGAGGAAACGTCATAAACAATCCATCTCATTTGTGCTCAGTGGCCTGTGATAAGTGTTCCTGCATTAATGCGTGTGCTTGTGTGTGTTTATCCTGAAAAAAAAAAGTGCAGTAAACCCATGACCTGTCTGAAACGGTGGCCCAATTATGACAGTCTCCTTCACCACGCAGCCTTGCAAAACCAAGCTCCATGAAATTGATTATGGGCACACCTGGACCTCATTTGAGGCCACTTTCTGCTCCCCAGCCTGTGACACCCGACTGATCACCGCTGAGTTTCGAATAGAAAACAACCCTGCAGATGCAAGTATAGCAACAATTACAAAAAATATTAAATACCGGATTCTGAAACTTCTCTTGTTTTCAGCTGGAAAAACAGTAGCAGGTTATTATGTCAGGCTCTCTTTAAGAGATTAATAAAGCAGGAGGCAGAAAAATGATCAATTTTATGATCCTGAATATTCCCCTGGTTTCCTTGCAATTCCTTTCACGTTGCTTTCATTAGCAACCCTGGGTGTTTTATTCTCTCATTTTGTTTTGTATTCCATCTTTAAAAGTCTCGCTCTTCCGCCTAGGACTGACTTCCTCCATTACCCTCAAGGTCACTGGGAGGGAACAAGGACATTCCTTTGTGAGAAATGGCAATCCCTGACTGCCATTAAAAAAAAAAAACAGAGATGTTTTATGAGCACTGCTGACAGCAAAACTGAATGAGATGACAAATGACCTTTACAACGTTCCTGTTTTTTTTTTTTTTTTATTGCTTTGATAAAATTAAATCTTTTAATTATGTCTTAGAAATTAAAGATGGGGGACAATTTTCTCAATATAACGTGTTTTGCTATGATGACGTTACAGAGGATAAGCTTCCTCTGTCAGGAAAATGTTTTTGAACTCATTTTAACTAGACATGTAAAGAAAAATGGTCTACTAATCAGAATCAGTTTTAAGAATAAACTAACTTAAAACTGTTAGTTTTAGTTTAGGGTAAAGCTAAACTAAAACTAACTGACATTTGTCAGCGAAATGTTGTTTCGCTGACAACATTCTTCAGTGTTGATGTTGTTGAGGGAAGAAGAGTCAAAGATTGACAACCTACATTTCTTGGAAGCTAAATTGTCAGTAGTCCTAACTGCTGGTGGTAGCCCTCCACTTGTAATTAGGGTGCTAGTGTGCCACTAGTAGCTCAGTTAATTTTTCATTTCGCGCCTTAGCACTTTTGCTAATTTTGAAAATGCTTAGCGCACTTAACATCCCCGAAATGAAAATTTCCATATAATTTCTAAAACGGCAATATACTTGGCTGTTTCAAAAACTTTCAGCTGAATAAAATTCAACATGTGTGCTAAAGTTTTGGTTCTGTTAAGAATTCCTAAAGCAGCGAGACATATTGGTGTTCTTATTTGGAACACGGATAAGTTGTATTTTTCTCAAAGAAAGTCTTTTTTAAAGAAAAAGCAGACAGGAACAAAATAAAACACTGCAAGATATAAACATGAATAATATATTTAAGGGGATTGTAAAATATATAAACTATAGTGTTTAAAATTAAATTAACACTCGAGGGTTTTAGTCTTTCAAGGGCAGCTGTGTTTTCAATTGAAGTTGCCGCATTAGCATTAGCTTCTGCTAAATATAGTGTTAGTGTAGTTAGTGGAACTAATCTTTATGATTACTACTTTAAAGCTCCCACCACTAATTGTTAAGATAATAGAAGAAAGTTTACAATGTATTTTGTGGCAGCTTTTTTTAAATAAATATTTATAAAAAAATGTGAATATTAAACATTGTTCTTGTAGGTTGTAGTTCTCAAAGAGCATCATTTGGAATAATAGGAAAAAATAGATCCTAAAATTGTAATTGGCACATTTCTTTGTTCCTAAAGGAGGGAACATAGGTCCAACTTTCCTAAAAGAAACCCCGTTGTGTGTTTCATCAGATAGAAAATCTCCGGGATCGCCGTCCACTCTCAGTCTGTCCGTTCTTCCTCCCAGCCAAACTTCCCTTCACCTCTCTCTGGCTGGTAGCGATGCACATCGGCTGATAACGTTATGAGGACACCGTATGGGGATGACAACACACTGCAAACATCTGGCTTTCATCGCAGACTATTTTGAAGGAAAAAACAAATGTTGAATTATCTCTCTCTGGGTTCGGCATTTCACTTTTTTTTTATTTTTATTTACTTGCCTTTTTCCCTCAGCGGGTTCCAAGGCTTGTCTGAACTCTCCCTCTCTTTCTCTCGGTGATTGTAAATGTGGGGAGAATATAAACTCTACCATGCCTGCTGCTCGTGTAGCAAAGCCTCAACTGCAGTATTTAGCTGTCAAATCTTCTCAGCAGGTTTCTACCACGCACAAACACTCTGAACAAAGAATCCCTAGAATAAGAGCAAGGGATTGTCATGCATACATGTATAAGGGACGAGTACTCAGCGTAAGAATGCCTTGCCAGGTATTCACAGAAGCTGCTGAGAGTAAGCCTGCGGTGCAGCTGACTCAAAGGTGACCACCCATCTCTTTTCCTGAATGTTGTTTTGCATTCTTCATAATTAGAGGCGCTGAAGCATGCCAAGCATTCCTAATAGAGGTGTTTTACACTAGCAACTGACACCATCACTCAACCCGAAGCCAGTGGTCCTTTACCAAAAGGTCAAGAACTCCGATTTCTTTTTTTCTCTCAGTCAAGCTGCCTCCATCCCAGAGATGATGAGAGAGGGGGTTTCATTAGAGTGACAACACCACCCACCTCCCAGCATTGTTCCCCACCTCCTGTTAAACCCTGCTGACCAACAATAAGGCTGGGTACTAGTTAGAACTAGACATGCTATAATGACAAATGGCTCTTCTGGCTTCTATACCAATGAAGACGAGTGTTAAGCATGAATTATTAAGGGCCAGAGCAGAGCGGAGTATTTCGATATTGAACCGCTCATGAATAATTCCAGCAGCTTCCCCCCACCCACCAAAATAAATTACCTCCTCCTCCATGTTCTGCAGGAGGAGATCCTACGCCTCGTCTCTGGAGGTTCAGGTGGTAGAGAGAGAAAATATACTGTACTGGACATGAAAATTCATTTCACGCCGTGGCGATATTTGGGATTGTGAGCGAGGCGAGGCGAGCGGCTTGAGCTGAAATGTGTTTGGACGGGCCCGGATTGTATATTCTCTTTGATCCGCTGGTCAAAGATGGGTTCGCCGAGAGACTCACACTGGGATGAGAAGTATAAGGAATGCTAACGGAGGGTGAGGTGGGGGGAGAGAGAGAGAGAGGGAGGCGATGATTGGGAGGCGAAGGTTGGGGTTGCATGTCCAATTATCTAGCATGCAAGCAGAGAGGGAAGCCGGCCAATTAGAGCAAAAGGGGGGTGAGAGCGCTGTCAAAGACCCACAGAAACAGACAGACAACCGGACAAAAACACAGCTCTTATAGAACTACAGACAAAATGAGCAGGAGTAAAAAAATACTGTTTAGAAAACACATTTTCAGCTGCTGTTTAAATAAATACTCAATTGTCCTGTTAAAAATGAAGAAAACACATTTGAACAATAATTGGTAGTGGGTTTTACAATGAAAACAATTCAAACAAAACAATGAAAGAAGCCTCTCTTTCTGGTACACGAAACGGAAAGTGTCACATATGCAACAAAAAGAAGAAAGCTTTGCAATTTACCGTTTTGGGGAAAAAACTGAAACAATGCAGAACTCCATACTAACAGTGTAAGGTCATGCTTAAAGATCCTAGAATAGAAATGCTATTTTGGAGCGTTGTCATTTGATGTGCTGTTGATGAGGCTTTATGCACAACAGAGTGAAGGTACAATGAGCTTGTGTTTCCCCCTACACTTTCTTCAGTCTACAGTGTTTTTGTCATTGGCAGCAACATTAATATTGCTTTTCTATATATGTACTTGTTTTGTCTGTGTTGCACTGTGTTGTGACGTATGTATGGAAATAATACAATGACAAAAAAAAAAAAAAAAAAAGAAAACTCAATAAAATTTCCAAATCATGACCTCCGTTTCATTCTAATTAGTAAATAGGGATGAATGATATAGATTTAAAATTTTATAGCTATTTTGTGTTATTTATTAAGGTAAAAGTACTTATAAAGCATTTGCAACTTCAACAACAAAGCTTCACAAGAACAAATATATCCTCAAAAAAAAAAAAAAAAAAACTCATTTTGAAAAAGGTACCAGCTACATAAAAACTGCTTTTTTTTTTTTTTTCCATTTTTTTCTCCAAAGAGTTTTTTGCAGCGCTAGTGGCTCGCATTTTCCGAGGGTAGGCAGACGGGAGAGGGGTGCAGACAGGGGAGGACATGCGGCAGGGGTCGCCGGGACCGGGAGTTGAGCCCGCGACGTCCACGTCGAGGACCAAGGCCTCCAAACGTGGGGCGTGCTAACCCCCTGCGCCACCACAGCACGCCCCGGTCACTGCTTTTAACCATGTTTTTTAATTCATTGATACATGTTGATGCTTCATTGGAGAAAATAGTAATGCAACAACATTCCTAGTTTTGGGGGGTTTTAAGATATCAATCATTTGAATTTATTATTGTGATAAAATGAAAGACCCAAGTAAGTTTTCACTGTACAGATTATTGATACAATAAATGCTACTTTTCTATCTTCTACTGCTACTCGACTTCATCAAGCTGGAAATTAGTGAGAAGTCTTTTTTTTTGGTGCATCCAGGGTTAAAAACAAAGACCCTAAGACAACCATCAATTAAAACCCTCTGGAGGAGAGAAAATAATTACGGCAATTCAGAATTACCCACCATTACTTGCAAATTACGGACACCGATGACTCACTGACTTTCAGAACATAACTTGTTGCTTAACTAAACAGTATTTAAGTTGTTTAAAAGCTCCTCACGTTTTAGATATTTAAACTCGTCTGGTTTTGTATTGGTAGGTTCAGTTTACTTAGTGTCTTGGCAAATGTGGAATTCATTAGACGACCACTTAACCTGCATGTACTAAGAAAGATTTATTTCGTGAACGCTTACCATACACTCATAATTTTAAATAGTGTAATAAAAGTTAGTTCAACTAACTTAGGTTTTCAACCAAAAAAAAAAAAAAAACCTACTAAAGAAAATCATGTAAAACCATGGTATTTATAACACCTCACTTCTCGGAAGACCTTAAATTCCAGCAATCACTGGCAACATTTATAGGAACCCATAGACCTTTGCTCTAGCTTTAAACTTGTTTAATTTGGTAGCTCTGTCTCTCTTCTTTACGTCCTTTCAATGCGGAATGATCATTCAATCACTTCAGGAATGTCTGGTGACTTCTCAATGTCTCATTTAAGTTTCGGTAAATTGAGGGGTTTCGACGCAAACATCATGACACTCGGCGGCCAAGTCAAGTCCTAACAGCGGATCCTGTCGTTTCAGACCAGATGTATAATTTCTGACACCACAGGAATGAAGCCGCAACTCCAAGCTTGAGACAATGAACACTCAAAGAAAAAAAAAAAAAAAAGGAAAAGCCCGGAAGCTGCTCTATCACACCGAGTGATGACGGAGAACGGTCTTCACTGCAATCAAGAGCATGGCATTTTGTGTCTAATGGCACCTGCATAGCAGATTATCATCTGCTTCTAAGACCAAAGGACATGTGCAATCATCATCAAAGCGTCTGAAACCGTTTCTGTCTAGCAGGAATGCTTCTGAAAGATACAGAGAAAACATTTAGAGAGCTGCACACAGGATATTAAAGACTATAGCACTCCAGCCTTACAGCTGGCTCCCAGTACAAAGACCCTCGTAAGCCAATAATTAGCCACAGGTCCACTTCACACGCTCGCCTTGACTTTTGACCTCTTTTACTCACCACTACTTCCTGCAAGCATATTTAACATCCTGGTCTAAATGGCCCTTTGATCAAGGAGAACGGCAGATGTTTAATACTTGCACAGCCATTAGTAGTTCTTTGTGCTTTAATACATCATAATTTGGAGTTAAGCAGACAAAGGTCAAAAGGGCGCAGAGGCTGACCTATCGGAGGGTTCTCGGTGCTTCATCAGTCTTTACGAGAATCCTCAATGAGAGACCAGTGTGCCTGCTGCCTTCGGCCAATTTAGAATTTAGTCACAGTCAGTCTGGTAAGGAAATGGTGATGATGGAAAAGAAAGAAATGAGGAAAATGTAGGTTAAGCACAAACATTGTCATTGCAGTAATCAGAAAGAATGTCACTAAAGAAAATGTTCTTAATATAGGATGACCATAGTTGCAAAAGCTTTGTTGTGAAAGAAACAACAAAAAAAAGAAAATACCATCTCACTGTAAACATCTAATATTTTATCATTCCTAAAGTCACAATGAAACAGGAGTACATACTGTAAGAATTCCTATGGTAATATTTACATAATATTGTTCCATATGGTCCAAAAATTGCTATCTTAGATGGACAGCTGAGGGCAAAATAGCACTATTAAACCAAAGGAGCAAGCTGCATCATTACTGATCAAATTGATCATGATTCTCTAAAGCAGATCACCACGGCATACCAAAGAGCAGTTTCAGAACTATCTGAAATAAAAGTCCATGATTGTAATAGGATGCCTTTTCTGCTTTACTGGCCAGTTGCAATAAAAAAAATAAAAAAAGAAGAAGAAAACATTTTTTGGTCTTTCAATGCATATTGTTTTTGGAAATATGTCACAATTAGGAAATCTCACAGTTGACGGGATCAATGGTTCGTTGTAACAATAGATTTTATCTGAGAAACAATTGTAGGAAAAATGCTATAGGCTGGTTCATTAAATTTAAATAAAATATTGCCATACAGACATCACCATGTTGCTCATGCTGCAATGCCTCTTGGAAATTGATGAGTGTAAGATGCTACAAAGCTAACTCTGTCCAGCCAAAACAGTCATTTTTGCAGGTTGACTAATGTTCAGCTCTTTCAATTTGAACATTGAAATAGAAGCTAATGTAGAAATGATGTAATGAGGAAGACCAAATGGATGAAGAGGAGAGAGTTGGCCGAAATAGCTAGTGCTTGTGCGGCCACTGCTTGGAAATCCCAACGTGAAACAAGAGAGCCTTTCATTAGCATCGGGATCAAAACATTTTCTCAAATATATTCAATTTATTAATATGCTTTACTGTCACTTCCAGCAACCACTCTTCTAATTCGTTTCAAACTACTATATTAGAGTAGTTTGAAACTACTAATAGTGTTAGGTCAAATGAAACAAATGGAAACTTTAACATTAACTTTAACTGTAGGTACTGTAGAATTAGTAAATGTTTTAACTTCATTTTTGAAAGTTAAAACAAAATGACACATAAAGTAGTTCTACAGATAATTACTTAACTACTCATTTTACACAATATAAAAGACATGATCACCTTCCAAACGCAGCTTCACATGTTCCGTAGAACTGCCTTCTAGTACTTCCTCTATGCTAATTGTCCGTGTCAGCTGTGCTAGAACAAGATAACATGTTTTTTTACACAGCAGAAGCCATTAAACCGAATGTATTTCTTCTTAATAGTCTGAATAATGTAATAGAAAAGTACCATTAATGAGCACTTTCCATTTTAAGTCACCCATATAAAGAGTTGAATTATTGCAGGGCCTCAGATGGGTCCTGGGTAAATTATTAGAGGAGCACAGTTTGTTTAGTGTGTTGATGTGGATATCAAATGAAGACATCAATAAAAATTGGTGCAAAGTCTGAAAGCTCATTAAGTATAAATCAATCTGATGCTATGCTGTAATAAATAGCCACACGAAGCATTCACCCAGTCGTTCATCATCCTATGCCACTTGATTTATGCAGAAACAAATAGCTCTAATAATTCTGGCTTCTTCCCTGGAACTCAAAGGACACTGCATTATCAAGAAGATGTATTATCAGAGGAAGGAGAATAGGAAAAACTGTGGTATGCCATCTGGATGGAGAATGTTATAGCCGAGCATTTGTGGTGCGCACTCTGGAGCTCAAGGAAGACCTTGGGCATTTTGTCTTTTTGATTGTAATCGGTGAGTGACCACAATCAATAATTACTTTTTCCTTCCTGAGCAATGGAGGACAACAGTGGGTGACAGAAATTCTTTTTGATGGTGTGTATGTGTGTGCACAATCACAATGCAGAATTTAACACCCTAACAGGAAGGAGGGGAATAACCTCACCGCTTCTCATCTGGCTAAAAGAAATGAAAGATGATAGCAGCTGAAGTTGTTATTCATGTCATTCCTATGAGATTACACAGAAATTGTTTTTTTGCCTTTTAAAGTATTACAAAAAAGTAAATCGAATCTGACTGATTTTGTTTTTCAAAGCAGGTTCAGTATATATATATATATATATATATATATATATATACACACACCAGAGTTTGTTCCTTTATTGGTCCAGACCTAACCAAACCATCGACAGGAAAAATGTCTTTTTGGACTTCCCAAGCTACCACTGCTGGGCAACTAAGTAGAAATGAGCCCTTCAGTGTTGCTAACGCTACTAATGCATGTAGGGATTGTGCTGAAATCGTACCTTATCAGCTGTTTTCTGCTTAGCAATGCTGAAGCCTTTTTGTTGTGGGTCATGTTATGACCCACAACAAACATGACCCACAGAAAACTACGTTGCTTTTGACCTTCAAAGTGTCACTGCAGTTGTCATATCTGCATAAATGTGCACAACAGAAATGCAGCAAGCAGGAATTTGCAAAGTTTGTTCTTTCCAGGTCTGTGCTCTGTCCCGCCCGCGTCATTTCCGTCCAATGGGAGCGATGATCGTCACCCGGGTTTGTTTACAAGGCACCATACACTTGTAAAAAAAAAGCGCAATGAGAAAGCAAACCACACCAAGCAAATAAAATAAAGTCTGCTTTTCCTCCAAACCAAACAAATGGACCAAACGTATTTCCTGGAGTATTTAATGCGTGGATGATTGATGTCTGCCATCTTTTAGGCGAGTTCTTGGTTGTCTTGTGCTCACTTTTTTAGTTCTATGTTAAAGATATTTAGAAAAAAAATACATACAGTAATAAAATACACATTTTACTACATAAAATAAATGTAAAATGCAACCACCAAAAATCACAAGCCTGACTGCAACTGAAATAGATAAGCTATATATAAAACTGACTTATTTCAAAAGCTTTAAGGAGTCAGACTAAACCACAAATGAATTACATAAGAGATTATAGTTATTGAAGCTCTTACTTACTCCAAGGCTGATACAAAAGCTAACCCCCACTGCCTTTTTGTTGTCAGTTTTGTGTACTCAGAGATTTTTTTTCAATCCCACTTACTGTAAGTTTTAACAAGCTATGCAAAACTACAAGAGCTATCAGATGTGTATCAGGGAACGCAGTAATGACAAACAGTAGCTGATTGGATTTTCTTTTTTTTTGCAAGCTAAGCCCTGAATCTAGTTAAATGTCCTCAAGCAGAGCTAGACACAAACAAACCCTGGTTTCACTAGGAATAGCATAAAAAACGGTAAAGAAAGGACCATGAAAAAGCAACTTTAGCTAATGAAACCTATGGTTATTGTGTCACACACACAAAAAATAAATAAATAAAAAAACATCCCGACTCGCAAACGCCTGGCTCACTTTCAACAGCATTCAAACATTAGTTCATGCCCTAACATCAAAGCCAACCATATTTAGGAACTTTTTAAGAGAACTTGTGGCCACCAAGAGCGGAAAAGAACATACACAGTGACACTAAGTGAACTCTCGTCTTCAGACAAGGACATAAACTTTGGAGGACCAGCCATGAGCTTCCAATGCCCACTTTAATTCAAAACTGCACGTACAGCATGCTGGATCTGCCTTGTAATTAATAAAGTAGTCATTATATACATAGTAATTATGCCCTGCTGCTCCATAAGTGGGAAGCCACGCCTGCATCAAGTGTGGATCTTATTTAAGTGTGTGAGGGAATGCTCTTCCAGTCTGCAGAGCATCAACTGCTGCTTTTCATGTAATGAGACTCATGCTATGCAGCGAACAGAACAGAGCCGGGTGTAAATAGGACTCGCTTGCAGCTGCGTCTTCTTGCCTCACTGAGAGTGCAGTGGAGAGTAAAGAGAATGCTAACATAAGACCAGAGGCAGAGAGGGAAATGTGCACGTCTGGCAAAAAACAGACTTTCTGAAGGCAGCTTAGAAAAGGAGAAGAAGCGAGGAAAACTAAATGGCGCAAAGCACACCGGGAACCCACCTCCGTTCCAGGTAATGACATACCAAAGCTGTAAAATAAGTAGGCACAGACAAGCTGCAGAAAGACAGGCGAGTTAAAGAAAGAGAGGGAGAAGACAAATGAAAAACTCAGACAGGTACCGTCCCCCCCCCCCCCAACCCTCAAGAAAAAGAAAAGTTCCTCAAAGTTACCCTTGAAAAAGAAATGTTCAAAAGAAGGAGGAGGGCATCACCAAACGTCTGGGGCTCTTTTATTGTAAACCTAATTATCACCAACATATCTGTCGGAGAATGAAGCCTCAAAGAGGTGTTTTGTTAGAGAAGATATATAAAAGATGAAAAGACAGTGGGAGAGGAGAGACATTCGCTTTGATGCGAGTACATTTGTGTTAGTTTCAGACTTCTCTTCATGCGTTGTATTTTCAGTCTCCTCTCCCCCGTTCCTTCGATGTGACTTAAGAATCTTCAGAATTGCCGAAATTTCTGTCAGATGGAGGGCTGCTTTGTAGAGCACCCCCATCCCGAAGGAAACGACTGATGGCAACGCTTTAATTCTTCCGAAAACTATGCAAAAAAAAAAAAAAAAAAAAAACTAAACATCTGCCACTTTGAATACATTCACAGCGATTCAGCAATTGAACATACTGAAAAGGTGAACTGAATAATAAAACCAAGAATGTGGCTTTAATTTGCAGGAGAATGTTTGCAGAAGCTGTTTTACATGCTATGTATTAAGTGTTGTCCTTTGATGATTTTGTTCTATTTGTAATTTTACTTTATTCCTGTTATACGAGTGTTTAGAAACTCAGACATATTATAATACAATAATTAACTTTAAGATAACAATAATACTAACTACTACTATTATTAGCAGTCGTAGTATTACTGAAGTACTAAGCAGTACTACTGCTTCAATTTGAGCCACTAAAGAAGATGTTTAGATGAGCTCACTTATCAAAAAGCATAAACAGAAATTTTGTTGGGCTCGGTCCTTCTCTCTTCTGAGTGGTTGTTTCCCAGTAAGCTTATTAGCATCAAATTGTCGCATTACGTTTGTCACGGCCAAACATTACCGGTCGGTTAAATTTTAAACTTAAGACTCCACGCCTCCAACAAGCAACCTTTTCTCAATAGTCGAGCATCTGGACCATCTGTACAAAGCAGAGCGTTTTTTAACCATGCTAGGAATCCACTGGTCTCCCTAAAATCAAAACCGTTTGAGTGTTGCTCGTTTGTACTACTCTTTTCTGTGTAAGTTGTTACTCAGGGAAGAAGATGTTAGGTTTTTTCAGCATTAAAGATAGACTTAGAGGAAGTAGAACTCTGTTTGAACCTTCAAACAAGAAGGTTGTGTTTTGAATGAACACAGAGAAATGTCTTCATTCAAGGTGCTAAAAAATAGAAGCTAACTTTGGGCAGGAGCCATGTACCTCCTTCACTGCAGCTTAAAATATTAACTCAAGACATTTCACCTTTTGTACAAAGACTGGTCTTTCACTCATTGGGATGTAACCTCTGCTCCTAATACAAGCACATAATTAATAACCACTAATAGCATAAAGTGTAAGAAATATCCATTTGAGTGTGTATTTTTAACAGATGTTCTCAAATACAAATCTGGATAAGCTAAGACTGGTGGATCAAACACTACATTAAACAAATCATCCAAATTTAGAAAGAAGAACTGCAAATAAGAGGTTAAAATATTCTCCTGTATTGTTTCACTCCCCCGTTAAACAACATTACTGCCGCATACCTACACTGGCATGTCAAACTCAAATGTGTCCTAAACATCCTTTATATGATAATTCTCAACAGCTGACATGTTGGAGTCAAGCCATGCCACATCAAGGCAAGAAGATAAACGTGACAGGGCTTGCAGAGGACCACTGCTAACATATACTGAGTTTATTTGGGGTCTGTCTGGCGTGAAAGTGAGTACATGGCCAAGGGATCATTCTTGTTCCAGGTGAAAGCTTTTCCATTGAGCTTCATTACAACTGCAGCTGACATGCTCCCACATGGGGCGACAGTAAAGATGAGTGGGCCACCTGGGTAGGAAAAATGGAGGCACACTTGAGACAGTCATTTAAAGTTTTAGTGCAATATAATGGTTAAAAAAAAAGGCTGGCTGAGTCAAGAAAAGGTAACAGAGAACACATGGTTACAATGAGTAAAGTAGTGCTTCCTCGCTCTGCAACCTAATTTCTGAATAACTCAGTGACTGCTGAGTAATTACCAGCTCAGCTTAAATAAGTAACACATTTCAATGATAGCCAGGGGCAACTTTTAATATGGGTCATATGGGCAGATGCCCTGGGCAGCGGGGAGTACACACAGCAGATAAAAAATAATCTGTTAATTGACTGAAGAGACAGGAACTATACTTCCATGTGAAAAGGAAAGTAGACCATTGTAAATAACTAGAGATTACTGGGATGTTCTGATTTTTGGCTTATTCAATTAGTAATCTTCTGGTCAGAACCAGAAAAATCTGATCTTCCAATCGGTAAACAGGAACTACCATTGTCATCACTATGGCTGAGCGGTAAAACAATCATAAGGCAATAGATATATGTGATAAATATCAATTGAAAATACATCTGATAGAATGTTAATAATTTTGCTGGACTCCAATCCAGAATTACACAGAATTCTGGGGGACGTAGGCAGAGGAAAGGTTATAACCACTCAACTTCTCATGGCATAGCTAAGAAATGTTGGTGGCATCAACTAACTTGATCACTTTGGTAAGATTGTTAGCAGCAGCAGTTTGATGTTGTATCCTACATAGTAGGGGATACTTCACTCTACGGAGGTCCATGCAGACACAAGACAGACTCAAAGCAGAAGAATGATGGACTTGTCAAAAGTCCATTTTTAGGAAGGACTTTATAAGAAAAATGTTTGACAAAAAACAAAAATCACATCAAAATGTTCTGATGTGACACCAAGTTGGTATCTGTCTGTGCACCGCTAGATGCCCAACCAGCTCATCAAACTTGCAAATATCCATTGGATTGTGGGAAATGAAGGAATTTGCTTCAACAAAATGTAGGCTATCGGTACCCTGGAGTGTGAAAGCTCAACTGTTTGCGGACGGTGTGCGCAGAGTCAGCGAATTCCACAGAAAACACAGTACGCCTGAGTTTGTGGGAGTAGTTTCATGTTTGCCACCGTGCCTCATGACTGCTTAAAATAAAAATGAACAGGCTGGAGTGAAAGGAGAAAATGAGTATACAGCTCAAGAGGATAAAAGAGGAAAGGTCGCATCATCAGTTTGGAAGTAATTTGCATATTTGACTGACATAAAATTCTTGTGTCACGATACATTTTTCAGCCATAATCACCCTGCCCTGGTCATCGCTGAATGCAGAAACTTTTAAATAGAAATGTCTTATGTCATGACATAGAAAGGATTCATTCATGCGTCAGGAGAGCAAGAAAAACTTCAAGCAGAGAAAAAGAAACAGAACAGCTCATCACAGACATCAGTTATGAAGCAAATTTGTTCCGTTTTATCATTTTGAGCTGTAAATTTTAGGCACTGAGGATAACTGATAATCATATGCTACAAATAAAGATAGAGATGGTCACAAAGTCACCCTCCACAGCCTACTGGTTACACAGCACATCAGCTATTTATAACCTTTCACATCACTTACAATAATGTGTGTTTTATATCCCCAGGAGACTTGATTTCACTAAAACATTACAGCCCAAAATAACACGAGGATCTCGGACGATGAAGAATCTCAAGGATCCCTGCGATGATGGATAAAGAGACAGACTACTGTGGCGGAGCACCACTGCTTCGCAGCCAACTGCAACAAGGAGGAACCAATTAGTTATCAGGAACAACAATCCTTCATGCATTACCTGAAGATGGTGATTAAGTATCTTTCAACATGCCCCATTTTATCTGGGAGTACGGCATTCTAAGTGTGTTTGTGGATGTGTGAGTTGTTGGGGCAGTGGGTGGGTGGTGGGGTCTGCCGTTCTGACTTTGAGGCATGGTGATGAAGTGCGGCAAACATCTCCACCTAAACACAACAAAACAAACAGGGTGACCCCGCTCTAACCCCAGCTGTGTCCATCCATCACCCAGCAGCACACACCACCGAGGCCCATATCTCTGCGCTGTCGACATTGGGCCAACCCCGCAGAGAGATTCATGCTGCTTCTCTCCATTAAAACCTCTCGCACACATTTCACACCCCGAAGAGTTCAGCAGATACAACACAGACATTGTCCATCATAGAGGAAGCACTTTTGTCGAAACATTTTATTTAGGAATATGGTTTTTAAGATTTGTGGCTGGAAAGGGTTTCTACTTGAGTAGGTTTCTACTGGAGAGTTGGAAAAGAAAGTGTGAAAAAGACATTAATGGAGTAAAGACTTTTCCTAGTTCCATGATGGTATTTTTAACATCCAACATCCTTTTTGAATGATAAAAGAACTTGAGGGAAACCTTGCCAACTGCTACTACTCTATGACCTCTTGACCTTATTCTCAATTTCCAGTTATTACTTCTTCAAGGTATGGATGTGGGAAAGGGTGCTTGGAAGGTACGTACCTTCTTCAAGACAGCAGCCAGACAGACAGAAGATAAGGACTTAGAGAGCAAGACGTGCTCAGAAAGGCAGAGGAAATCCCTATCATTTCTAGAAGCCCTGCAGATGTATGTTCAAGCTCAAGTCTCGACCCCCTATCTCCCTCTCAGTTTTCCTGGCAGTAGTTTAAGGTTCACATGGAGGTGAGGGCCCTTGCCTCCCCACCCTCTCCTGTGACCCCTATGCACAGTTCTGCGTCTCAGTGGAACAGACTCCCTCAGGGACTGACCCCTTCCTTTACAAACAAAAATCACACCCGTGTTGTGTTTACGTGCTCGGCAGGTGCTCCGCGGCACATGCACATGTACACATTGGTCAAGAAAAATCAACATGGTTTCCAGAGCGAAAACCGCAGTGGTCACACAGGCATTGTTTGCAATCCACGGACAAAACCCAGACGCACTGTTTCCACCCTGCGTCGTTTCTAATCTTTTAAAACCGCACTTACCAACTAGAGGGGAAAATAATGCAAAAGATCTTGGCTTTGGATTCAAAATCTAGGTACATTCTGCGGCTCGTTGTTCCTAAGTGGAGCTGGGGGGTTTAGACAGTGCTCATTGTGTCAGAACCTTTAAGAAGTGGTAATTATTGTAATTTGATCTCGAATGGAGAAACAGCAGTAGGGAAAAGCGGTAGTGCAGCTTGGTGGGTGAGCGCTTCAGGGTGAGGGGCACAGAGACCCAGGGTGACCTTGTCATGCATGGTGAGAGCTATAAGTCATAATACAAGTCACTTTAAATAAGCAAACATCTCACTTATCCACCTGTAATAGAGGGGATGAGTTACAGGTCAGTCTGTGCAGGTTAATCTACCTTCACTGCCAGGACAGGATTCTGCCTTGAAGCTTTTCACAATTGAGACTCGTCTAACATCCACCAATGCTTTCAGGTTTTTTTATGGTTTTATAAAAAAAGAGTTAATCTGTCTTACAGATAAACATCTGTAAGACAAGACAGCATGGGCTTACATATATTTGTGTATATCATGTGTGTATAGAGTAGGTTAAATAGGAGAGGGATTTTGATAACAGTCACTCCTGCCTGCTCCAATACCGTATTATTCAAACTGCTCTTCTTTAGTTAAAGTATTTAATTTGGTTACATATTACATTGAGGATGAGGTCTTATTAAAATTATGTTCTTTATGCTTCTTGCTCAAAAGTTTTAAATAATGGTGTCACTCATTTATTCATTCATTCCTTGAGAAAGATATTTATATGAAAATCAATAGCCAAAATATAGCCTGCAAAACTTTAAAATCCCTAAGTGATGACAAGGGAATGCAGACCAGAGATATTTTATTTTTTTCCTGGTAGGTAGCCGCTGACAGATTGTGTAACCCAACATTTTTCAGTGTGGAAGTTGTTACTGAAGGAAGATGACTCAATGTTAAACTTTCAGCACCAGTAAGGAGTCCTTTTTCTGTAGAGGCATGCCAGCTGTTTATTCAGACAGAAACTTAATTTAAGTGAAGAGTTAATTGCTTTTCATTGTCACAGTTGCACTATGAAAATTGTGTCATTTTGTCAGCAGCCTCACATCTCATCACAATCCTCTCCCGGCAAACTTTCCACTTCCTTCTTCATTCCAAAGTTTGACTATTGTGTGATTGGGAAGAACTTGGTGAGTTTGTTTTGTTTATACCAAAAACAAACCCAACTACTCAACTCCCAGAAACTGTTTTTTTTTTTTTTCTTCCCCAGCCAGAGAGCAGGATGGGTAGCTTTGAGCTGAACGTACACACTGTTGGACCAAAACACTAAACTCCTCCGGCTCAGTTCTGGTGTTTCAACTTGACAATCCGTTTCCTTTGCTCTTCGTTTAAACTTGTTAGTTTGTAATAATCGTTCCTTTCTGCCATGATTCGGCTTACTTTATTAAACCACACATAGGACAAAACACTTAAGTTTACACAGCTGTGGGAGGGTCTTCACAGGTGTTGACCTTGAAGGGTGTCCGCAAAAATTAATGTCCCTCAACCACGTGACCAAAAGTTGACCGTTTAATTTTGGCCTTACCAAGCTAGCACCTTTAGCATACTCAAGTTTTTCTACATGAAGTACACATTGAAAATGTTTTTTCACTTAGTAATGCTAACCATGCTAAGCACTAATACAGAATGTTCAGAATACCAACTCTGTATTTATGTTGTCTTTGTTCAAAAATACTAGTTAAAACTTGTTCTACTGCAGAGCTGTGTAACGCAGACTGCTCTCAGTGATGGCTAATGGGGAAAAAAACAAAAAACACAAACCTTTTTAAATTCAGCTGCAGGTCTGTCTTTCAGTCACAGATAATACTATTCAGGTGAGAAGTACCCGATCAATTCTAATCATCCATAATCAATAACAGACACCGCATTCGCTCATCCATGGAAATATTATAAGTAGCTTCCAGTCAACCTAGGCGTTACTACAGGTGGAAACATTGAGCTCAAATTGATGCATCTTGCCAGCAGCACTGGGCCTCCTGTGGTGGTGATGAGCGGAGATCCTGGTTTCACCTATTGAGCTGGGGCAGGAGCCGTGCAACAGAGGCCAGAGGAGGTGCAGGCAGCATATGCATACTAAAAAGTCAAATCAATTACAAATTCCATTGCCAGCAGTCTTTGTCAGGTCCATCACCGATAATAAAATTGCCCTGTGATCCAGAAACCCTGCTGAGCATAGAAAACCTTGAGGGAGACTTCTGCATGTCTTTATCTGCCCATCAAAGAGCAACATTAGCTGCTCTTGTCACTGTTTATGAGAGACAGTTGAAGGGAGGAGGGAACTTCCTTCCATCATAGTGGCAATGAAGAGATTAAAAAAAAAGAGAACTCCTTTGAATATTTTAGCATAACACGATAAAGTTCAAAACCAGACTGACATCTAACGTGAACGTGGGGATGCAGGAGAAGGACAAATGCAGCGCACGCTGCGGCCTTTATCCCTGAAGCAGCAGTTCATTCCCCCACAGGACTGTGGGGTGACAGCCTGGACCCATCACCAAGATGAATGGTTCTGTCCTACACAAGGCCTTTTAATTAGCTCCACAAGCTTCCTTTTATAAAGAGTGCACACGTATAGACATACATACATACAGAACAAGCACATGCACACCAGGCATGCAGATGTCTAAAGAGAGAGACAACAAAAAAAAAACGTATGAATATCTAAAGACAAACATCAAAGTACACTTTGGTGATTTTTGTGGCCTGTTCACCATTTCAGACATCTACAATGTTTATCACTTTGTGTCAGATTGTTTCCACGTACAAAGACACAAAAAGTTTGCTGCTTTTTTTTTTTTTTAAACAGCCATTTTGTCACTTCCTTTGACTAAATTTCACTCAAACATATTTTATACCACAGTTTTATTGCCAAGGCTTTACACATACAAAATTTTGTACAATTTAAGAAATACATTTAAAAAAATGCAAATAAGAATTTCTATTCCTTTTTTGAATAAAAATAGAAAACAATTGCCTAAAATGCAACATACCATTCAATCATCTAGTGAACGCTTGGCAATTTGTAGCAAAGGATGAATCTGTGGCTAAAAAAAAAAAAAATCCTTCAAACTTCAAGTTAAAAATTTAGACTTTTCTGGTTGATAGTCTTCATACCCGAGAGAGCGACGAATCGATTGCTAAATTGATTGACAATTATTTCAATAACCGATTCATCACGATGGATCCAGTGATTGTTTCAGCCCTAAAACAGGCAGAACGGAACCACAGGATGTGCTAAATGAGGATATGAAACATGCCACAGAAGAAAAAAATATCATGCAAATAAAGTGAAAAGTGATTAGATTTTCAGAAAAAGAATTTTTTCACAAGAAGTTTAGAAAATGAATAATGCAAAGAAACATCTGCATCTAACAGGATAAAACTATAACTATTGGTGTGTTAAGCTGTTTTATCTAATGCTGTCATCTCTTACTGTGTTCAAGCAGAAGTAATTGTAATTATGGATCGTTGATCTAAGTTTTATGGGCTAAACAATTGACAGTAAAAAATTATAAGCAATCAATAGATAATTTTCGATAACTGGAGAATTGAATGGTTTAAATATGAGTAATGAATGATGTTGATCATATCAATAATTGAGAAATTATGTGATGTCTGTAATAAGTCTGATTTAAATGCTGTTCTGATTGTAAATGGATAAAATGTATTAATTAGTCATAAGGGACAGGAGGTAACTCAAATGTGGCTTGAGTTAAAAGGAGAAGTTGCCCGTGACAGAGAAGCATGGGGCAATACGGTGGCATGTGAAGAGGTTCGGGAAGCAGGAAGATCACAGCCCAATCCTGCAAAGATGTGTAGTTTGGCTTTAGCACAAACTGGGCTAACGGGAGCAGGACCACAAAAAATGAACTGCAGAAAATGTTTGGTTTCCAGACAGCCGACATATAATTAAGAGATATTCATGAAGACATGCAAAAAACATGTCCTCACGAGACATGTTCAGACCTGAACCTTCAAAAATGCAAAAAGACAATTACAAGGTCAGCCTTCTGTTACCTGAAGAGCATTTTCAGGATTAAATGACTAATGTCTCACCAAGACCTAAAGAAGCTCATCCTTAGTCGCACCGATTACTGCAATAGTGTCCTCAAAGTTCTACTTAAATAAAAAAAAAATTTTTTTTTAATCAATGCCTGCAGCTGCAGCTTATCCAGAACGCTGCTGCCAACATTCTCACTAAAACCAGGAAGATAAAGCACATCACCCCGGTTCTAAAGTCCTTCCTCTGGCTCTATATAGCTATAGAGTAGATTTTTTTGAGTCTGTCAAATCAAGGCTAAAAACCTGCCTGTTTAGAGTTGTTTTTCATTCATAAGTGGAAAACTGATCAACATATCTGATTTGTACTGCTCATTTTGTTGTTGGCACTCAACAAAATGCAATGTTTGTTACAGCTTTCACAACTGATGACTGTATGGTGCTTTATGATGTTATTTTAATGATTTCATGATGTAAAGCATTTTGAACTGCCTTGTGTTGCTGAAATGTGCTACACAAATAAACTTTGATTATTTGATTGATTATAGAATGGGTTACGATGCCGATGGTGGTTCTATGCACACATAGAACCACGTTAGGAAGCATTCAGGAACCGTGGCCGTCCCAATAAGCGTGAGGAGCCCACAACCAGACGGGCACCATGAAAACAGCGACAGGAAGCAAGAGATCAGACTCCACCTCCTGCGGCTTGCTTTGATTTTCTTCCCTCTCCCCCCATCCCAAGAATCTCGGTGTGGACGGCAGCGCCTCTTCCACCATTAGAGTTGTGGGTGGGGTTATAACAGGGCATGGGGCTGTTGAAATGAACCGCTGGGGCTTTTCCAATTACAGACTGACTGATACCAGATGACGAACACTGCAGCATCTCACATTAGCATCCACCGCAGCCATGGCGTCAGCCTTTCAGGGGCCTATGGCAGGACACGGCACTCCATGTGGATGCACTTCCATCCAGTTAGCAGAACAGCCAGCTTTCAAACACATTGGTGGGTAGGATAAAGGCTTGAGTATGACTAAAGCCAAAGCAGCCAAGTGAAAGGAGATGGATAATGCTAGATGCTAGTGTAAAAACTTTAACAAGGCATTGTACGTGTGGTATGTACTTGTGTGCATAAATATGTTAGTTGAAGACATAGATGGTGAGTAATTTGGCTTCCAGAACAAAAGAATTCTAATTTATACAAAGCTGTGATGAGCTAAATAATTCCTCTGGAAGATTTCTGCTTCTCTTCTCTCAAGCCACAGAAAAACTGCACTTTTACACAGCTTCGTCCACATTCCCTGGCTTCAACTCATTTCTCTACGTTTCGTTCTGACTTTTTATTGTTTCACCTAAGCCTGCAGGAATGACACTTTGCACTTCTGTACATAATTTATGTGCGAGACAGACAATAAAGCCAGGCTTAGTTGAGTCGAGTTAAAAGCGGCGTATGGTTTTATGGCACATCTGTCACGAGGGTGGTGGAAACGCCTCACATCGCACCGGCAGCTGTTCCGAGAGCTCAGCTCTAGGTTTGTTTATGGCCGTTCTTGTCTCTGCACAATCTGTCGCTCCGCAATTACAATTTTCTCAGATACACAGTATCACTCAAAGAAGGACAGTGCAGCGATACCCAAAGGCCTTTGAAGTTTCGACCTGAGTGTTGGTTCAGATATCTGAGAGAGGCCAATCAGTTCAATGCACAGGTTGGACAATATGTTAGAAGTAGCTAGAGTGGTTAAGAGAAAGGATGATTTCAGTCTAATTTGAATAATTACACTAATACTACATACATAATGTGATTTGGGGTGTTTCACACCCGATAGTCCGGTAGACTCAGTTCAACTGGGGGCCAAAATTGCAACATTTGTTATATTTTCAGTTGCTGTGGCTCCATTTCACACAGCACTGTGTCAAACAAACCAAACTTTTTTGAAAATCCTGTTCTGTTTGAGTCACAGCCTCAAGTTGCAATCTAACTTCTTCTAATTGAGAACCTATTGCTGCACATTTAGAGAAGCTGACACGCTCATGACCACATCAATGTTTTATATCAGAGCCGTGACTTTAACATACAAAAGTCGTGAGCTGGAACCTTTCTGTTTGTGTATTTCTGGTACGACTGTAAATCTGATGTACAAGCTACATGCACAAACAATAGTGATGGATGACAAAAGCACTAAAAACAATAAATATCTTTATACATACTGGAGGTTAACTTCAACTTTAAGCATTACAGAAAATGCCTGAAAGGGGAAGTATTATGTAGTTTATACCACAATCAAGCCATCAGTTGTTATCGTAATGCTATACATGTCAGATATAAAAAATTTTACAGTAGGAGTTCAGCTGTACAATCAAATGCCTTCACACTGAGGATCCATTTGTGTTGCTGGTTTTGCATCGGCCTCCCCCCCAGGGTGGTCTGTACATGCAATTAATTAAAAAACGCCTTGTAATACAATTATCCGGCTTTTATAACAGACATCAGTAACCAACTAAGGACAACTTTAAATGAAATAAAACTATGAATGAAATCTCATTTTGTTATGTAATTCCATTTGTTAGTTTGACCAATTTCCTAACTCGATCCCTACGGAAATAAAACAATTTGTAACAAGATCTACTTTTAAAAACTGACAGTCCTGTAAATCTGTCAAGAAGACTGTGAGCCATTCCACTCCCTCCTCTCATGCTTCATATTCTCTATATGTATGGAAAATGGCCATAGCTGCCAGGCAAGTCAAACAGATTTGATTTCACTCATATCTAGTATCAGCCCGTTTTTCTGTCTCCTGCCCCGGCCGTAACAGAATATGTCTTGTTCCCCACTGGCCTCTGGAGAAATTTTCTGCCTAGCAGGGTTGGAGATGGACGCAGAAATCCTCCTCCGGTTGTGGCAGTGTGTTGTCAGAGGAAAGAGAGATGGAGGGATGCAGGGATGGAGTGAGCAAAGTAGGGAAGTGGAGAATCAATAATCCAGCCATGTGTATCCCTTTTCTCTGGTATGAACTGAGATGGCTTTCTAATGGGGGAATGGTCCAGAGTACCCAAATCACAAAACGGTTTAGAAAAACGACAGATTGATATCGAGAGAAAGAGGTCTTACACACAATTTTGGGAAAGCAGAAAATCGAATCACCACATCATGTACCCACTGCAACTTTTATTGGATTTCTGCTGCACAAAAACTCCCGAACTTGATATTACTGGAAGAATATACTGACAACGATTTGTTGAGGCACAAACACACACTAAAATCAGCAGAGAGGGTGATTGGGTGTTCATTTAGAACATTTCACAATCATTGTGATATATTTATGATACATATACAACTTTACATAATTAACATGCTGAATTTTATTTAAGCAGGTATTTTTCAATTTGTATGAAGAGCAAAAACTTGGTTATTATGCAAAGCAGTGAAAATGTTCTCCTTGTAAAACAAAAAACACAGAACTTCATACACTTATAGACAAACCTGAGTCATATCTATATGTATTCAAAGATGCCAGCAGTATATATGATCAACACTATATCACTTGGCAACTTTTAAACAACCCAACCTGTCGGCTGTACATTGTAGAAAGTCTCTCTGTTACCACCATCATTAACAGAGAATACATTAGTCAAATAGGACATTTAACCTCTGCACACTGAGTCAGCACGGCCCAATCGATTCCTTCAGCTTAACAAACAATGGACAACAAGCTCCGTGAGCTCGGTACCAAACCTCTCCCACAAGGTCAATACAAGAACCACTCTGCCCTGATAAGAGACTAATGGGAGATAAAATGAGGGCAGAGGGTGTGAAAAGTTGACAATATGGTACCTTCAAGTCAACATGTATAGAGATGACCTCATTTCCTCAGATAGATTAATGTTCAGTCTTGGTTCAAAAGTGTTTGAAGACGTTATTGTTACCGAAAGATGAAAAACTACGTTAGCTAAAATCTCAACTTGTCTCTCCTATCGTCTTCTCTCATGAGCTGGATGCATCATCACATCTCCACAGCAGCAGTTCATAATGCTAATCACAAAAATTACTAACATAAAGCTAGAGGAGGCTTAAAAAGTAAACTCCATCAATTAATACTTCATTTTAAACATAACGGTAAACTTCCATCTGACTCCTCTCTCATATACATGGTTTACCCTCCATTGACAGAAAAATGTTTGACTTTTATATCATGTTATAATGTTCTCTCATCAAAAACAAATTTCTGGGATTTTTTTTTTTCATGCATGTCTGAGAAATCCTTGAATCTCCCATGGCAACCATTTGGGAATTACTTAAATATGCTTGCTCTCACAAAGCTCCGCCCATTTCCACGAAGCTCCTCCTTGTAGCTGCTGTCGCTTGTTGAATTTCTGCTTCGCCCACTCAGCTCCATCAGACTAGTGGCAGCAGCAATTAGCAAACACCTGGTGGAACTGCTCATGTGCTAAGCTCATCACAGTAACTACTTCTCAGCCCAATGCTTAAAACTGTCGGAAAGAATTTCAAGGTGTCAAATTTCTTTCAAAGTCAAAGTTCTTTTAAGTCATGCATTTTTAAAACAACTAAAGGTAACCTAGTTTATTGATTGTACTATAAAGTGGCACTCTGGCTGGAAAATATATAACATACATTTTTTATAATAGTCATCAAAAAGAATTTGAAAAATGCTAAAATTAGAAGTCCAAAGTTTTACAAAATCAGAAACTGGAAATCATCCGCCTAACTCCTATCGCTCCATCTTGAGTCAAAGACTTCCAGAATGTGGGAGCCAAAAATCCTCATCCTGAACACCGGCAACAAAGACATGTCAATGTTATTCAGGGTTCATATATATGAGCGAGCCATGTTTGATGAAAGGACAGCTGTCATAGCAGGGAACCTGCATAAGGACCATGATGACAGAGTGATGCTGGGAGAGAAGCTAAGAGGTACTCAGCAGTATTAGACCAGGAGAGCCAGGATATTGTTAGTCAACACATCTGACCCCCACAGGGCCCATAGAAAACACTCTGGCTCTCATTTCACCCTTCACCATCATTCCACGTGGAACCACAGAACAACAAACATACCAGCCTCTAAAAAAACATATTCATTCATGTTATGCATTCAGCATAAACTGTATACTGCAGGACATTTGGCAAGGACAGTCAATAAAATCCAAATCAACTCCGAGTAGTCTGGATGTACTTACCAGTAAAGTTACCATAATTCTGACTATTGATGGCAAAAGCCAAATAGAGGTACAAACGTAGGGCAAAAATATATCTATGAGATGAACTGATCAGATATTAATACAAACCCCGATAGTAAAATAATTTTTTGTTTGTGTATTGGTCACAATGTGCCCAATCCATAAAGGCAGAGCTATTAAATCTAATTCTATTTTGTGGTCTGAGTGATATCATGCTCAGACCTGGTTGGTTGACCTGGTTCTAACCTGAATCATGCCAGCAGCTCTCCACAGTGTTAAAATGTAAACTGACATTTCATTGTTGGAAAGATGAAGGCGTGTTTAACAGCTACACGTTGAGAACCACTATGCAGCCGTGTAGAGTTATCAAATAAGTTATTTAATACATTTATGTTTTTTAAAAAAACTAAACGTTTTCAGTCAGTTCAGCACTGTTTTTCTGTATCGTATCAGATAAAACAAACAAACAAACAAAATCAGATATTGTTATTGGAATCAGAAGTGAAAAAAGTGCATCCAGAGTAAAAACTTGTTTTTATTCCAAATAACTTTGAAATGATATGTGTGTTTACTGTGATTATAAGAAGGGAAATATTTATAAGAAAAATATTATTTCAACCACCCAAAGAGAGACAGATTCATTGTAAGACTGAGGAAGGACTAAGCTGTTCAACATGCGCATGCTGCGGACATCTTACTGACATTTTCCTGGAACAAAATATGTTTCCAATTTCTTCAGTGCTATTTGAAGCCACCAATGTGTTAGCTGGCCATTCTAACCTACAGACTATAAATATGGGAAACGTTGAACAAGCCAAGACATTAAAATTAAATCTTGACAGTAGCACAAAAAAAACACACTTACGTGTGTCATGCTGGTTTAGAGAAATGTGGATTTACTTGTTTGTTTCTTTTTTTCTTACAGGGAAGGGAGGAAAAAAGCAAAAAGAAAGCAAAATTTCATCTGTCATGTAGCCGTATTCCGAAACGCTTCGCCAAAAGCTTTGAGGAGAGAAGAAAAGCCAAAAAATCCCCCCCCCCCAAGGTACAATGGCTGCCTTTGTCAAACTGCAGGCTCATACATAGCAAACAAAACGGTAAATGTTTGAGCAATGAAACCCAATCCATGCTCGCTGTGCGAAAGCGTCGTCTGACCCGCTCAGAAGCTTGGCAGACTCAGACTTCCCCTTTCTCTCTTGACAGAAAGGGGAAGGAAAAAGATCTGAAAAGCAGTTTTACAAGTTAAACAAATAGTAAATCTATTTCAACATTGTCCAGGCTTTTACCCACTTCTCAATCAGTCTTTGGCTTTCCTTTTACAGAGCTTTGCAAAGGTTTTCATATCCCACAAACACCATTTGTGAGCTAACTTACCTCAGCTAACTTGTAGGAATTTCATTTTAGATTGTAACGTTGTTTCCACACCCGTCTTCCATTGACTACCATCCCTCCTTAAATTAACTTTTTATTTTATCTTGCTAGAGCGCCAGTTTGTTGGGATGAAATCAAACATGAACAAATTCAATAGGCTTGGGTAGCACTGTCGATTTTTATTTTATTATAACAAGAAAACTCTATACCGTATTTTCTGGACTATCAGCTGCATCAGTCAAAAAGTGGATAATGAGTCACATTTATTTATTAGAAATTGTCAAACATGGCGGTCTTATGGTTGTTGACAAAAGGTTCTGGTGATATTCTGTGTTCAGTTACCTGTTTTTTAACAAACCGTGGCTCAGAAGTCTGTTGGCAGTTCTGACGCAATGTCAGTGCTCTAAATCAGGAGAGCAACTCTGCTTTGCCAGCATTCTGACAATTTGTGCTACCTCGTCAGGTGTTCCTAACAAAACAGGTGTTCGACTGTCTGAGCAACCTAGTGGCAATTCACACCGATGAAGTGCGCAGCGTAGCCTAGCGTAGACGCATCCGGTGGGAGACAAAGGGGCGATGCGTTCATTGAAGTGGTAATGCTAAGAAGGCCCAAAGGTCCAAGGTCAATCATATTCATCTCCTTGGCAACTACCATGATCTGAAGATATAACTGCACCATTCACAAGTCTCACAGTAAAGCACTTCTGTGGAGTCGTTCCTCCAGCTCTGGTTCTCTTCCTTTCAGCCCATGATTAGCTTTCCTCCTGACTGCACAGTAATGTTTAATCCTTGGTCTATGTCCATCAGTAGGAATTAACATTTTACCCATCAGCCTAAAAAAAAAAAAATCTTATTTTTCTTCATATACATGAAGAGAAACTGGACTATAAGTTGCAGGACCATCCAAACTATGAAAAAGTACAACTTATAGTCTGGAAAATACGGTAGTATTTTCTTGTTCTTTTCTCCTCTTTGTTTGACTTTTTTGGCTAAGCATATGAACTCCATTTGGATTCATTCCTCGGAGTCAGAACTGCCAACACATAACAGAACAATTGAATAAGTCCCTCGGCGGACTCACTGCAGGACCCAATAAAAGAAAAGAGCTGAAATGATGGAGGCTTTTAACAAGACATGGAGGGTAACTACTTTATTTGTCTGCAAATCTATTTAAAGGTCTCCTGGATGTGGTTTAACGCCCACCAGAACAAAAATGTACTTTGAAGCCTCCACGACGAAAGCCAGACAATTCCACCAACCCCGAGGGGCCACCAATTGGTACCAGTCTCTGTCGTGCGTGTCTGTATTTAGTGCTGAGTCCATATTTAATCACTGAGAATATCCAGGTTTTACAAAATGTCACACTGGGAAACAAATTATATGCGACATAAAAGTCTGAAGAAAGCATAAACCAGAAAAAAAAGGAAGATAAAAGAAGTCACTGGAATGCTGCAGTGATTCTTTAGCGGATTTCTTTTACCATGCTGGGGGAGACCAGTCATGCCTCCTATTGTCAGGTCCAGTAATGATGTTGACCGGCTAAAGTGAACAACTGCTATTACCGAAACACCCATGGGCTGTAAGCGTACAACAAATACAGTGCAGACATTTAAAGTAGCCCTACTTTGTTTACCCATTCCCATTCTATAGAGCGGCTCCAGAAATAGATGCAGCCAAATGGCATAACGTAAACCTAAGACTGACCTGTGTCCCTAAGCAGCATCTGCTAGAGAGTAAATCTGACCACAGCCTGCAGCTGTCAACAGGAAGCCCAGAATGACCTCCACAGATGTACACACATGCCCAAAGAGTCAAACACACACACACACCAGTCTTTCATCTGTCAATGATTGGCCAACAGCCAGCAGTGTCTATCTGTTCCGCTCTCCTTCACGAAAAGCAATTTTCTTTGTTTAAAAGCAGTTCTAATTTAGGTAACAACATTAGTGATTTCATTTAGCTTAATGAAACCAGGGCATTAAGAAAAATTTACATTTTTAACTTCATTTAATACCATTCCATCACCAAAAGATGTTGCTTTGATTCTTTCATACATGTCTGAAAATCCTCCAGTCTCTCATGGCAACCATTGGAGGGTGCCTAAATGCTTTTTCTCACAAAGCTCCACCTATTTCCACAAAGCTCCGCCTTGGGGTTTGAGTGCACGCCCCACAAAGCACCCTTACCTCACTCAGCTCCCCCAGACCAGCTGGGTGTTTGCAACTAGCAAATACCTGGTGGAACTGGAGTCTGCAGAGCTCACCACACAAACTGCTTCTCAGTCCAACGCTCCTAAGAACGGTTGTAAACGGCATAATGAGAAGTATTGTTGATAACGTGATTAAGGCGGAGTGTCACCAAGAGAGACAGCTAAAGACAGAGGTCATTTAAAAAGTGAAAAAATAAAACAATTAAAAATTATTTTAAATTATGTTTTATATATGCACCACTGAACAGCAACTGAAAGTAGCAGTTATTTGACATAGCTATAAAATGGCACAATCTACCTGGAAAGCACAAAAAATAAATAAAATGCATCAATTAGCCAAAAATTTAAATTTTCTATGCAGAACATTGGTCAGCTGTGATTTCTTATGGACTGGTCAAAGTTGATCCAACTAATCAACCAACAGTGGGTATATAAAAACTTTAAAAACAATGTTACCAAAAACTATAAAAAGATTAGAGATGGATATACAATGGTCAGTTGTCCACGGGCAAAGTCAGTTTCAAGGTCTAATGTTTGCAAATTCAAATATTTAGAAAAATAGCAAAAAATGTGCAGCTTTTTCTATAAGGATTGTAGTTTTGATTCAAACTTCAACAAAGTGCAAGTAAATGATGTGAGTTGGCGTTACAGTTCATTGGGTGGACATGTGCCATATTTGAGTGCAGCTCAAACCTACAGACTGCCTGGTCATATAGCGCTGACAATAACGGAGGGGGTGTCTGGTTTTTGTCAGTGCAACTACTTCTGCGTCTCAGTTGTCAGTTTGCTCGCCTTTCTCTCTAGTCTGTTGGCAGAAAATTTACAAGAATGTTTTCAAGAGTTTGTCATTTCATGAGCTGGCAGTCGGTTTTTGCTGACAGCCTTGTAAATATCTTGCATGACCTTTGACTATCAGAGTTACCAACGACATCTCTGAGAACAGAGCAGTTGCAATAATCTGTTCTGAGAATCCAAAATGAAAGAACGAATAATAAAGTGTAAAAAAAAAAAAGAGTGTAGGTATTTAACAGAATTATAAAGGAACTTTTTTTTTTCCCATCAGGCATTAGCTGGGCTTCTGCCCTGGGTTTTGGAAAAAGTGAACCTTGAACACATCACATCTCTCATCAGCTTTGAATAAACACACAACTGGAGTTGATAGAGTCCGTGCCCTTGGTAAGGCACCTGGAGAGCAACAAGCAGAGAATATATTCAAATCCAAACTCTCACATGTACACGCTTGGACACATGTGATGCAAACACACACCAACAGCAACAGCAGCAGTCAAAGGGATCTCAGGGTGTAACCACAGTTGAAAGAGAGGATCTACAGCCTGCTTCAATGCCAAAATGCCATCTGCACCCAGAACCGACTGAGATAATGAGACGATTAAGCTCTCATCTACAGCTGAGGGACAAGACTCCTAACCCGCCGCCAGCAGGAGCCCACCACACCGGCGCTTTTATATGGAAAACATGACAGAGCCAAGGTGGGGTGCTGCACACATGCTGAGCAGGAACCCCACTGACTGCTGACATGTAAGGGCACGTGTGCCGCAGTCCAGCTTTTCACTTATGGATAAGATAATGTGAGTGTGCATCTGTTTGGCAACAGGTAAAGCATAGCTCTTTTATGCAGATTTTTGTCCCAGTATTCCCCTTCCAATTCCAATATGGGGATGGCTCTTAAGATAATCTCAGGAGAATTTAATGGTGTGTGCGTGGTGCATGAAGAACAAAAAGGTCCATTCCGATATAAAATTGGGAATATTCAACATATCTTGGCCCGTTGGAGGAGAAACGGCAATGTGGCCTGTTGAAGGTGACGTTTAGCCAATCAGAAGGAGAGGTGACTGAAACATGAAGACAAAACGACTGTCATGGTGGACCAGAAAGTCCAGCAGACGTTGGAGACGTCTTTATGTTGTTTTTTCTCCGTTAAATGTAGTCCAGAAGTAATCTCCATTGCTTCTTGATATTCAGCCATGTTTGTTGACTCTGAACTCACGTTTGATCAAGAGGTTTTTCAAGACTTTCAGTTTGACATCTGAATGTTGATTGAAATCAGTTTGTGTGTTGTGTCCTCTTGACACCATATACACTACACAACCAACCATTTCTATCGTTATGCGGGGTGTGTCAAGTTTTGAAAATAGTCTTACAATTTAAAATCTTTCTGTGTGACCCAGGAATTAGGAGCATTTCAGCTTAAATCCTTTAAAACGGCAATGCTCAAGAATCATAAACCTTAAATTAGTCTACAGTAAAGTACTTTACTTTATGGCCCTAAAAACCATCAGCAAAATAAATCTGTTCACTGAGATATAGGAATATAAAGAGTAACAGGAGCCCAACACGATGAGCAACCCCTAACTTTCCCTCCTGACCAGAGATGCAACAAAAAAATGGCTGGAGAGCAAAATCAGACAATTTTCAGCTTGATTGAATGTGATCAGTTATAGGCCTGATGGAAACAGAGACAGAAACAAATCTTTAATACATTGATGTGAAGTTGCCTATGTCCAAAGTGGAATGATTTTATATATATATATAAGCTGCAGCATGAATCAATCGATGTTAAGACACGAAAATTACTAACAATGCATGGAGGGTTCCACCCCAAATCCAGCACCCTGAGACTGTACACGAGCCGCAAGGAAGGAGGCAGAGGACTAGTGAGTGTGAGAACCACTGTCCAGGACGAAACATCCAAGAACCATAGAATCATCAGAGACAAAGCCTCATCAGACAATCTGCTCAGTGAATGTCTCAGACAATGGGGAACAGAAGTTGAGGTGCTGGAGGTACCATCATGGGAGGACAAACCCCTACATGGGATGTACCACCGGCAAATAACTGAAGTGGCTGATATCAGAAAGTCCTACCAATGGCTGGAAAAAGCTGGACTCAAGGACAGCACAGAGGACCTCATCCTGGCTGCCTAGGAACAGGCCATAAACACCAGAGCAATAGAGGCCCAGATCTACCACACCAGACAAGACCCAAGGTGTAGGTTGTACAAGGAGGCCCCTGAGACAGTCCAGCACATAACAACAGGGTGCAAGATACTGGCAGGGAAAGAGTACATGGAACGACATAACCAAGTGGCAGGCATAGTGTACAGAAACATCTGTGCAGAATATGGACTAGAAGCCCCGAGATCAAAGTGGGAAACACCCCCAAAGGTGGTGGAGAATGGCCGAGCTAAGATCCTGTGGGACTTCCAGATCCAGACAGACAAAATGGTAAGGTCAAACCAACCGGACATAGTCGTAGTGGATAATCAACACAGGAAAGCCGTTGTGGTGGATGGAGCAATACCGAGTGACTGCAACATCAGAAAAAAGGAGCACGAGAAACTGGAGAAATACCAGGGCCTCAGGGAGGAACTGGAGAGGGCCTGGAAGGTGAAGACCACAGTGGTGCCTGTGGTCATCGGGGCCCTCACCCCCAAACAGGAGCAGTGGCTACAACAGATCCCAGGAACAACATCAGACATCTCAGTCCAGAAATGTGCAGTTCTAGACACAGCAAAGATACTGCGCAGAACCCTCAAGCTCCCAGACCTCTGGTAGAGGACCCGAGCTCAGAGGATAAGAACCACCCGCGGTGGGTGAGAAGGGAATTTATATATATTCAATGCTGCTTTGTTTTCAGACAGCTGTACAGAAAAATTTTTAAAAGTGGCTGGCCAGAACTTGGTTTGCAGAAATTCAGAACTGCATAAAAAACGTTTTATACAGTCATTGTATAAAAGTTTTATGTGCAATGTGGTCATTTTTAATATGGTAAAGGAAACTTTCCCACTAAAAACTGCAACTTTTAGCAAACTATCTGTTATCCAACATACATGTGAAAATCTATAATTTTGCGTGAAGATGGAAGACATAATCAAACAGCAACCAAAAACAAAAACAAAAATCAAGCACTTCTTTCTTTTCTTTATTATCACATGGGACAACTTAGTCCAAGTCCTATTCTACTGTTTCAGAAAGTTTGCAAAGACAAAGAAAGATAGCATAACATGTTTGAGAAACATTGCTCTAGACTAGACATTGTAAATCTCATTTATATGGGCCAACAAAGCCCTGTTGGCTTTCTGAACCAGTAACAATTTATTTATATCAGCAGTCTTCTCTTTATCGCATTAGCTCAACATGCAAGTCTTAGCTATAGTTAGAGAATAAAAACTTAGAAGTGGGTTGGAACCAAAAACCTAAATGCTATCTGCAGAAATCAAATTACCCTAATAAAACACACAGATAGAAGAATAAAAGGTCTAAACTTGTGTGTCATGCATCCCGAGTTACTGCACACTGTGTGACCTGGGAGATGCATTAATTAAATGAAAGTAACAGAAAGCAACACGGGAAGCTTGTATGTATAAAAAGATACTAGTTCAGAAGATCCGCCTCAAGCATTTAACGTCAAACAGTCTGGTGAGTGGTGTTCATTCTACGGAGCTTCACAAGAGGAAAATGACACAAAACAAACAGCAGAAAGGTGTTGGCATATTAAGCAAAACTTTTCTGGATTTGGGAAATGATGAAATGTGAAACTGAAAAAAATGCCAATATGCCAAGGAAAATTCTGATCACTACAACTCAAACATTTCAAAGCATCTACAGTGGACATTTTAATTCTAACCTTTCATGGCCAATACTGCCTTCTGACCACAGAAAGGAAAGTTTAGCAGCAGCTTTCACTGAGCCTAGGCTTAAAGGTTTTCACTCTTTAAATTTGTTTTTATCAGCAAAAATACTGCTGGTTCTTTTCTCACAACTAAAATGGACTTTTTATTGCTCTATATTCAATTACAGACATAGATTTAAATAGATTCTGAAAGATCATCTTATTCCTCTGGAGTCATTTTCAAGCACCTCATTAGCCAAATAGACAACTTTTATTCTTCTTCTATCAGTAGCATCTTACACACCTAAGAGGGTTATCGTCCCATCTTATCCCCAAATCGTATCTTGATCAGCAAAGGTTTAAATCACTCCAATAGCTAAAAATTTAATTTATACAAGGTGAGTCTTTCTCCCCTGAGAATGTGGACTGATTCAGCCCCGGCTTCAGACAGGGACGGCATCAACTTATGAAGACATAGCAATAATATTACTGAAGTAAAAGAAAAAGGTACAATGCAGTAAAACTACTCATATAAGTATCTTTTTTCCATAAAGTTACTCAATGTAACAATTACTACACACTTTTGAACATAAACAACATCAGTAGCCTACAGGTTACTTGTTAACAAGCTTAAAGTGCTGTATTGGTATTAGCTAGTCATCTTTTAGCTAACATTACCTTCATCCAACAGCATTATTCAACTCAGTCGGTTAGTTTGGGGGAAAAACTGTGCAAAGTTCTTTGCGTATTGCTGCCATAATTTTAACACATTTGTGCAGCTCTGCACAGATTCAGCAGGTCTCCTTCGCTGCCGCACAGGTTTAAACCCAGAGCAAGCATTGTAGCACTCATGTTGTGTTTCAAGGCGACTCAGAAAAACAGCTTACGACATGTTAACAATGGATTAAACCACTTTAATGGGTGAAACAAATGACAGAAGGCGCTGATATTGGAAAAACAACAAACAGCTTCCAGCCCAGGAGGGCACAGCTGACTCTGTGGGCGGGCAATGCCTCCCAATGCCCACCCATGCCGCCGAGCCTGGACTGATTATGTGCCTTCAAATGATTTTAAGAGAAGTTTCACTTAACTTTGAAGCTGATGTAAAAATAATGTTTGCTGCTGAGCAAAATCATTTTGTGGCTAAAACAAACAACAAATCCCCAACTCCAGCATAGACCAGCTCATCGATGTAGCAGCCATGTAGCCTGACGTAAAAACATTTTTGCAAGACAATGTCAAACATTGAGAAGTTTTAGTTATTAAACATTAACAGTGTTTTGAAGCCAAAAATACCTCAGAAATATACAGATCCGACCAACTCATTTAAAGTTTAAACTCAGTTGCACACAAACACAAAAGCCCAAGCATAAATGTTTGGCTGTTGAATTAGACCGTTCCAGGTTGCTATCAAGCTAATTTTCTATTAGCAGCTTTACCAATCTTTTACATTACATTACTAAGGCACATTAAAACAAACCTTTATCTTGGCTTTTTTCTATTCTTCCCCTTTCTTTTCTCCCTCCCTGAAGGATAAGTCCTTTTTTGAGACATTGTTTTGCTTACTTAACTTCTGACAGAAGCTTTAGATGTTTGGATGCACTCTGCACACTGCACGCAACTCATGTTACCGGCGAAGCGTGCGGTACCTACCACGAGCCACCAAGAGCCATTTATTTTTTTCCATAAAATAATGATTTCTACATACATTATCAAATACATATTATTGTAAAAACAAATCACTCCATAGTGAAATTGTGTGTTTTTGATATTCTAATGAAATTATTAATAAAAAAAATAAATAAATAATCAGGTCCACTGAGGGGGCCCTTTAGTAACCCTGGGGCCCTAAGCGGCTGCTAAGTTTGCTTTGGCCGACCCTGCTTTGAACACTGGGATGGGGTAATATAGGGATTTTTACAAATGGATTTCAAAAGGCTGGATTGGTGTGTGATAAAAGTCAAGCAAAAGCTCAAGAGTAAATTTTGTTTCGAGGCAAAAGTGACATCAAAAGTGTTAACAGAAGAGAGACTGAGGAAGCGTGTTACTGTTCAATTCAGAAACTGAAGTTGACAACTATAATGTTTTCTTTCAGTAGTCCAGAAGTTAAGGTATATATTTTTAATAACCAACAGGCAATATCTGGTCCAGAAGAACCCAAAGCTCTTCACAATACATTCAGTCATTCACTCATTTACGCACACATTCACACGCTGATAGTGGAGAGACACTATGTTGTAGCCACAGCTTTGGAAGGTGACCACCATTAGCAGGCAACGCCTGAGAGAGACAGAGAGGGAGTTTGGACTGAAAATCCACTGGACAAGACAAATTCCTACCACCATCACTGCCAAGGACTTGGCTAAAGACAGACCGCTTTCAAATCATAAACTGACTCTACTTGTTCTACACACCATCTAAGTCATTGTACTCCTTGATGGGTACCAATAATTACAACCTTCACTAGACCAATGTTTGTGCAGCCGTGTACTCTCATTCCTACTTTAAACTTGAGTTTTTCTCTCTCCACACTGGCTGATCAAGTGCCTGGCAGTCCAGTAACAATAGTCTATTCAGACCTTCGTCACTGATTGCCAATTAGGGCCTCAGTCTCTAGTGCCCTAAACACAGACGCTCTGAGGAGCTGCTGACAGACTCCGTCATCTCTACCTGGTTAGTCGTGCCACTAAGGGACTACGTCACCTCAGAACGTCGGCAGACTGCCAAATCCTCTGCACATGTTTGAGACAATAACTCTGTCAGACCCAATAGAAGCTAATACCTGAGAGGTAGCGAGTACAGGGAATGACTGAATGGGTTAAAATTCAAGAATTCAATCTCTGGTAGTTTAGGGTATGTGGTGACTCATAAGCACTTAACAACAGCCATATAAAGAGAAAAACAGACCCAGAATAGAGTCAAATGGAATGAATGGCGTAGCTCCTCTGTTCCTCATATAAACCCTATCAGACCTTTGGCAGCGGCAGCAGAACATTGTCCAGCGGTGGAGTTTTTTTTTTTCTTTTTTTTATTAGAGCTTGTATTTGTTAATGTGTCTGGGCTCCTGCACTGTGGAGGCAAGACAGGCAGCCTAACAGAAAGGCTGTTGTGTATGGATCTGGCTGAACTCCACTGTTCCTCCAAGCCAAACTACCATTTTCACACGTTTTTTTATGTAGCCTTATGAACCGAGGGCACACTGTGTGGGTGAATAGTGACTCTAGCTCTTTCCACAAAGATACCTCACTTCAGAGTACATAGTGTCAGCAGAGCTGAAAGCAATTGTTCCAAGGAGAGTGTTTCTACTTTATTTTCATCACTTTTTTTTTCTGTCTAGCATTTCCTCCGTGCCTTTCCGGACAGCTGAATGGAGGCCTGCACCCTCCCTTTCATGGTGCCCTATCTGTTGCTGGAACAGTGACGCCTAACCAGAGCCCAGGTCTTAAATAAAAGGCTTGAGGGCCTTAAACATGTGGACCGGGAACTGACAGCAGCTTTGTGGCGGAGGCAAGAAGGGGTGGGAGTAGAGGGCCAGGGGCCAGGGACACTTAAAGGAGGAGAGAAAAGTTGAAGGAGCCCCTTGAGAAACAGTCTGTGCCAACAACCACAACAACACCTCAACAAGGGTTTTAGTCTTCTAGCATAGTGGAGCTGGAGGGGAAGCGGGGAGTTGTGCACCACTAAATGGCAAGCAGAGCCAAGAAATGTAGCATTTGCCACTTAACATTAAAGCAAAATAGTGACCCTTCAACAGCGTGGACGGAGGTATAACTTTAGAAGATTAAATACAGTAAAATGGCTGGCACTTATGTTACTAAAGTAAACTTCATTGTACTTAATTGAAGAAATTAAAAACAAAATTTAAAAGTGTAGCATGCAATTAGTTTCACTCAAACAATAATTTGTAGACTGTCTTCCATTTCCCTGTTGAAGAAACACATCCCCACAATAATGCCTCCATGTTTTCCTGTCAGCATTATGTTTTCCGCTACGAGTGGCTTTCCACCACTCGTAGCGTTTTTGCGAGCGGGCCAAAGACATAAAACTTAACTCGCATGTTTGGTACCTTCGTCCTCATAATTGCTGCAAATAAAAGATAAGATTACACAAAGTTTCCATTATTCACTAATTAGGTAACCTCCGAACGAAACGGGTTGTACTATCAGAGTTACTAATTGTAGCAACTAGGGGTACACTGATTAATCAACCAGCCAATTAATAGCCCCCAATTTTCTTCATTTTTGTTGATCGCTGATTGGCCGATAAATACATGTGAAACCAGTCTCATCTGCCTCCACAAAGGTCTTAAAATGACTTAAAGCCCTACCTAAAATGTAGTTAAAACATGTTGAATGTTTGTCCAATGTTTTTCAAGACGGTAAGTTTGGAGCATTGAAGGTCGCCATGTTAAAAAAATCTGTATCGACCAAAATCAGAATCAGCAGATCAAGCTTTTTAAAAATCGGCCATCGGCCAGAAATCTGCAATTAGTGAACACAAAACAAAAACTTTTAAAAAATTTATCATTTTCTTCTACTTTACTTCCCTTTGAAAACTCATACAAAACTAATTAAATACACTGAAGTTTGGGTTTGTATCTTGGCAAAATGTGTAATCAAGGCACTGTAGCAGACCATGCAGGAAGGACAAATGCAGCTAAAATGTCTGTGATAAACACTAAAAAAAAAACAAAAAAACACTACCTTAGAAAAAAGCTTGAAGGACAGTGGAGAAGAAGGTGAAAAGAAGACAGAACCGGCTGTGCTGAAGGCTTGTTGTCTATCACAATGCTGCACTACCTGCAAAAAGGTAACAGATGACGTAGAAAAACAGGAGAAATAAAAACAGCCATGGACAGCAAAGGGAGCCAGCATTATGGCAAGGATGGATGTTAAAGATCCAGGAAAAGCTTGCAGGAAAAAAATATTAAGAAGCTCAAACATTTCAATAATTAGAGGCTTTAACATCCAGTGAACTCTTTTTTATCCTCTGAGAAATGTCACTCTCCTTTGGCCTGCCCCCAAAACAGTCCTTTGCTTCACCTCAATTTTAGTTTACTGTATTGTTGTTTCTTTTATTTCAGCAAACTTTAACTGAGGTCAATACCAACATGCTGCTTACACTCTAAACTGGTTAAAGGAAAACGATGGCTCTCAAACCACAGAATGTTTTTTTTTTTTTTTTCTCACTGCGGCTAAGATTTTCCGAATCAGAAAGTACAAATAAAAGACTCATTTAGCTGGTGGAAAAAGGAAAATCCAGACTTGAGGTGCTGCGTTCTAAAGCGGCCATCAACATTTTCCTAAAAAGCCTGCTGCCTCCCTAACAAGAAACAGAGATGCACGCAAATCCACACGGACTTGCTCGCACGTGGTCCAACCGCAGGTTGCACTGACGTCCTCACCTGTCCCCGACCAATCAACGGATGTCCGCACGTTGTGATGGGGGTCGCCGCTGAGCCTGGGCTCTAAGGCGGTGTAGCTGGAAGCAGGCTTGCTGTCTAATTACAGTTAGAAAGGTCACCCCCTCCTTTCTACAGCTAATGTAGATTTACTGACTCTAAATCTCGCTTTAACAAGCCATATAATCTATATGACATAAAGGAAAAAAATTAGATACAGCTGTGCTGCCTGGACAGTTTGAGACAGTAGCTAATGGTTTAAAATGCGGCTGGACATTAACCCCCCCCCCTTGCCACCCTTCTGTCATGTTCACAATTGTTCGCGATGATTCCCCTCTGCAGCTGCAACGCTGTTTTGGTTTCTACACTTCAGATCTCCCAAGCTACGTGCCGTGAAGCTATGTCGCTGGAATGCCACGGCTCCGGCCAGCAGAGTGAATCAGCTTTGAAACGGGGTCAGAACTACACTGGGGCAATGTGCTTGGCATTGACAGCCCCATGTGTGACTGAGGGTGGTTACCATTACACACAGAGAAGTGAGGTGTGGTAACAGTAAACAGCCCAGACAGTGGAATGCCCAGAGCAGTAAAAAAAAAAAAAAAAATGGCCATATAGAGCCATTCATCACAGCAGCAGACCTCTGTAAGGGCACAAAGATCATTTCTCTTTTTCAAACAAGCAATTTCACCAACAGGATACTTTCTATTTTGTTTCTGTCTGTGGATTCCAACTTGAGGGCATTTTTTTCTTTAGTCAATAGTTTGTCAAAGGCATTTATTAATAGAACAGAGAGTAAACTGCTTGAGGTTTAGAGCAATGACACATACGCTGTAGTGGTGGATGCCAGAAGGGTCAGTTTTGGGACAAAACGTTAGGAAACGGAGGCTGAGGATAATGGGATTAATCTGTAAAGTCGAAATACATGACAACAAGAGGAAAACAGAAATCAACGGGTAATCCTCCCCATTAGGATCCCAGTACTAAAGGTTTTAACTCAGTACTGATACTAAGAAATATATCCGTTACTTTGATACCATTTTCAAAAAAGTGGCAACATTACTTAAGTCACAGTACTCTTTCTTGTTGGGGTTTATTTCGTCCTTAGGGCAAAGCCAGAAGTTAGACAAAAATTCAGCCCTCATTGATAAAAATATACAATTTTGTAGTTTACACCTAACAAGCTAATCTCCAAGAGCGCCCCCTCATGTCTGAGAAGCTAATATTTAAATAGCGTTAGCTTGCATAGTCTGGGAGGTTTTTTACTTCTTTGTTGCAGATGAAGCAGCTTTCCAGAACTTTTTAAGTTGCTCTGAAACAACAGAGCCGTAGCATTAGCTAGTAGCATTAGCACAGCTAGCATGAGGCGTCCTTCTGCATTTTTATCTTTGTTATCCATCTGTCTTATAGGGAGAAACCAAAACACCATTTTCCGTGTTGTGTTTGAGTGTCTCATTTAAACACAAACTGCATTTGGATGAGTAAGCAAACTTTGTGATTGAAAGATGATTTTAAAAGAATTGACAGAAACAGATTTTAACCCTACTTCACATGTTTTGGTAGAACCACAGACATTTTTATTCCTATTGGCACGATGTTAGTCAATCATTTTCCTAATAAAGAAAATACACACTGATGAGGATTAGCATGATGACCACCTGCCTAACAGTGTGCTGGTTCCCTTTATACTACCATAGTAGCCATCACCTGAAGGTGTGCAGTGGTTATCTGGCACCAGAACCTCAAAAGTCCTGCTGTAAAGTGGCGGCTGCATAAATTAAACTTGTTTGTCCAGCAGATTCTCTGAAGCTCTGTTCGGGACAAAATCTTTGTTGCTGTCGAGAAAAACAGACAGGAAAGATGGCAGCCTGTGGAATACTATTGCTAAGCAAGTAAAACAAAATCACAAAACTAATCTAGACCATGTAACGGGGAATAAATACATATACAGTATCGCCTTATTATCTGAGCTAAAAGGCCTGACTGGAACATCTTTAACAGAGAGAAAATAACTGATGTAGTGGAGTCAGGGCCAAAGTGAAATGGCAGCGAGTTGTCTTGGTCTTAGTAGCTTTGATGATAATACACGAGTTAACATTTATATGGACTTAATGTTGTAAGTTCAATAAAAAGCAAGTGTCTGTGACCAAAGAGCGGAGCTGCACTCCATATACATCGCTATGGATCATTTAGCCCACCATCAACAGAGCAGGGCTGCAACATTCACAAGTTAGAGGTATGGGTGTGCATGTGTGTGTGTGTGTGTGTGTGTGTTTGGCTCTGTTGAAATGCTGAGTGTACAGGCTCCACCAAAGCTTTTGGTGAGAAAGGTTTCTGTCCAAGTTCAGATCAGCATTAATCTTCCCTTGGAGCCAGTCAGCAACAAACAGCCTCTGGGACAGATTTGTTTAAAAAAAAAAAAAAGAACAAAAAAAAAGCTAAATTCATGAATGACAGCCAGAAATTTATTCTTTATATATGCATAAAGAATAAATTCATATATATGATTTTGTTTTTCTTAGCTCACTCAGATTTTTAAAAGGTCTAGTTTCCAATAAAACCACAAAAAAAAAAAAAAAAAAGTTGCAACCTCATGTAATTGATTATTTCATCGACTCCCAATGGGAAGGACGGTTAAACAACAGCCTTGGACTAGACCGCTGCAGAACAAAGCACTTGCAGCAAAAAAAAAAAAAAAAAGAAAAGCCAAAAAATGAATGATAAGACAGACGAGGCTGGTAAGATAATCAATGAATGGCTGTGTCAAATAACACAAGCAGCAGGTTTAATGTCCCAGTTGTGCTGTGCACACAAACAGACAACCAGTGAAAGCAATTAGAAAAGGTGTTCCAAAGGGGTTTTAATGATGACGTGAAGGCAGACATTCTTATTAAAGTGTCCAGAAGACTAAATCATCAATGGTCACTGAAAACATAATAAAACTGAGGATTCTTAATGAAGCTTAGACTGAAAAGCACTGAAACAATATGAACTACTTCCAGAAAATCACAACTATTAATGAATTCAGTCATCATTTGCAAATTTTTACTAGACATTACAACTTTTCCAAGAACATGACCAATGACCTTGATGTTTTCTGCCTAGTTCCTGGACAATCACTGGACCGCAGGTGAATTTTGACCAATTCTCCGAGACCCCTTATAATTTAGCTTCCTATTTTGTCTCTTAAAAGCCAAATCCCGAAGATAAATGATGTGCAAAACTAAACGGATGTATAGAGTTTTTTTGTTTGGCTGGGTTTTTTTTGGCAAAAGGCATTTTAAGTCCAGCAGAATTTGCCTCTATTGTGTAAACATAACTTGAACGACCGATACAGACTTTTTCTTTGGCACTATGACAAATGATCAGGACATGAGTTTATTCATTTTAAGGCTGTCTTTTATTGGGGGAAGGTTATGTCCAACAATTTCAACTTCTTTGGAAGACCATGTTTTGTAAGACCAGCTTAAAAAAAAACAAACAAAAAAAAACTTGCAACTTTCATCGCAACTTTTTCAAAATGGTGCCGCAAAATCGATCGTTTTAGGACGCAAAATTCACAAAAAAATTTATCGTAGCATCCTGGAGGTACTGAATATATATGAAGAGAGGCAAGAAACGTTTGGGTGAAAGCAAGAGGAGGGGAGATTTGGACCCCATTTTTCTTTTTTTTTCTTTGTTCAGACGTGTCAGGCCCACAGGGAACACGGTCATGCCCCCTTTGCGAAAAAGTGAAAGTCAAATGGTCTTCAGAAATTGGGGACTACTTTATATGGAAATCCTTCCATTGCTTTGCTTTAAAATGTACAAAAAAAGAGCATGGCACTATGAGATATATATATATATATATATATATACATACACACACACAAACACTGGACAGATGGTAAGGACCAGCCAGCTTCTTGAAGCTGCATACTTGCTGTAAAGCAAGAGATGTATGATGAATATTCAAATTTATTCACTTCATGGCTTCTGCTTTGAATTATGTGAGGTAATTTTGCCTGAGTGTACAAAGTGCTGCATTTCTGTGGCAGGTAATTGAGAGCAGTGATGTGAATAGTGTCGGATGTGGTGAAGGCCCGACTCTCCCCTTGGTGTGAAAGTCTCTCCGAGGCCCAGGAAGGACAGCATTGTTCAATCGAGGCACACAAAACGGGGATTAATTTAAATTTGGTTTACAATGCCATGCTTTTCAAGTTAACCCATCTGGTCTGTGCCCTGAAGTTGCCAGCTTCTCCCTCGATCCCCTATTCAGGCTCCCCAGTGCTCTTTGTCTAAAGGAGAGGTAAATGTCAATTTTGCCTCTGCTTGAGGGGACAGGCCTGTGAGACGCTGAAAGAGAAAAAACAACAAGCACTACTTATTAAAAGGAAACTTTCCTAATTTGTATTAATTCATATGCTTATTATTTTACCTATGAATGTTTGGGAACATAGAAATGCAGTGGATGCTGGTCACATTGCAATTCTGGACATTTCAAAAACATTTATGTTTTGTCTTGTTACATAATTTTTGGACATTTTGCACACCTTTGCTACTAGTGATGCACAACATAACAGCCCTATCATGGGTATCGGTTGATAATAGTCATTTTTAACATGTACATAGACATTGGTCCAATAAAAAAACTGGTTTGATATTCAGGATTATATTATTTCCATCTTATTTGTTTGTGGAGTGGGAAAACGTGTGTATTTGTTTGGTCATGTGACAATGATATTGATGGAGCAGAGGATTGTGGGGAGATTACTGTGTACTGAAGCAGAGATGAAGTGAGCGGTACAGTCATTTTTTTTCTCCATAGGTATCGAAAGACATATAATATCTGTAAATATTGGTAATCAGTTACAACAGCAATAATAATTTTGAATATTGGCCCCAACTTTTCCTCATCGGTGGATTCCTAATTGCTACAAAATTAGCAACAACTTTGCAGACATTTCACACACATCAGCATGCTAGATGCTTGAAAATGAAAGTCAAATGGCAGCAACAATAATAATTATCTGACCACTTGGGGGTAGTTGTTTAATATGAAAAAAAAATAAAATAAATATGATCAGACGATGATGTCATGCCAAAAGTAGCTTACATGGTTGAACACTAAATACCCCACCCCTAATTCCAATACATACTCTATGCTGACACACATACTGCAAAGATGTGACCATACTTGATGATCCTCTTCATCTCCACATGTTTCAGCACACATAGCACACATTTTAATACATTACAGGAGAGGAAACGGTGTGAGTACAGCTGTATCTAAAAAAAAAAAAAACCCACATTGAAGTAAAGAGGGTTGATGTTACAGTAGATTTGTTAATACAGTTAACCTTGCTCCCATAGAAAACAGAGAGAAATGAAGATAAAAAGTAATTGTGGAAAATCGGCTATTTTATTTCTGAGACTTAAAAAGGAATAGAAGATGTCCACCATGGAAGACTGCACTAAAATGGTGATATAACATCCCAGAGAACTTAAAGTAGAGACCCACTTTACTTCCCCTTTCTAAAAAAAAATAATAATTCTTCCTGTTCAGTGAATATTTTTAATAAATTTAAAAAATATATGTGCAAAAGGCAGGCTGAGATCATGAGAAATATATAACAAAGCCAACTGCGATATTTTATTTATGACCAGTTATATACAGAGCACAAACATTTCATACCAGCCCCAATTTCTCAGAAATAAAGGCAATGTAAGAACAGCCTCAACTGAAAACACCTAAAAAAAAAAAAAGAAAAAGTTTCAGGATCCAGATTTAAGGTGAGGATACTTCAATAAAAGTTGTTTGATGGTCTAATTGAATTATGCTAAATATAAACACAGAAGATCAGATGTGTTGCCAAAGGGTAGTTGTGCATTGCAGTTACACGTTTCTGTTTTTGCTTTTGATTTTTTTTATTATTACTATTTTTTTTAGGTCAACTCTCAGCAGTATAGCAAGGATTTAGCTAATATTTAATTACACAGTGGCTTAGGTCTAATTCGCGCCTGCAGATTTAGCTCTCACTCAGTATTTGACATCATGCTTCATGTAGGACTGTGAATAAATGGACGCATGTCAGATGTGTTTAATCCACAGCAGACAAGCATTACCAGAAGGTTGTTTAGAAAGAGCAATTTTTGACCAGCATATCGGCAGACCCTTTTGTGAAAACATTATTGCTTCATTTCTTCTCTCATGGTTGGGTTTGTTTTAAATGGTTTTAAGACTAAATAAGTATGGAAAAATAATAGTGTGGGGTGAAAAAATATTAGCGTTTCCAGAATTTACTCCCTATTCCACCTGTTCAAAATAAGTTTCTCCCAATCATTGGGCTTTTTAGTTTGGATTTTTATATCCATCCATCAATCAGTTCAGACTAATTGTCCCAATATTTTTACAGCTCTTCAGCAGTGGAGTCTTACGCATCAAGTGGGTCAATTAGCTATGTTGTCAATTCGAGATGCACCAATCTGAACATTTCAGACGATCCCTATATTGCAAAATTCATATTGCCTTTACATCTGATAAACAATATATACCAATATAAACCAATTGGCCCAAGTCATTTTTTGTCAAAAGTAATTTTGGAGGGGAAAAAAGATGATTTAGGAATATATATATATGTGTGTGTATATATATATATAAAAAAATCACTTGGCAAAACATGACTTGGGCCATTATTTTAGGAAGGTGACAATATTATATACTTTGCTACACTTTGAAAAATTACCAACTAACTCTGGCTGATACTGATGTTTGTATTGGCCGATGGAAGTATGGTGGATTGGGCCTTTTCTCAGAAAATGTTGACATGTTTAATACTTACTTTTTCTCTAAATAGGGACAGGGCTGGGAAAAGGCTACAATTAGCCAAGATTAACACAAAAAAGGTTTAAAAGGGACATTGAAAAATGACTCGGAATTCAGTCCTAGTCTTGACTGTGTGCTGCACATTCCATTCTTCCATCGAGTCTTTGGAAAGCGGGATCCTTCTACCCCCCTGCATGGCGGACTCATCTAAATAGTGCTAATCCACTGCCGGGTTGTGCAACGCAGGGCATTGCTGAACATAAATAAATGAGTTGGATCCTTGTCTACTTTACCCATTTCAATCAAACGCATGGATGGAAACCAGACGGCACGGTCACATTCGGGGGTCAGCCCAGGCTCAATTAGACAGCCCAACACTGATTATTTTAAAGCCCTTAAAGAGCGTCTCCCTGCTGGCTGAAAAATGTGGAAGTGGGGTTCAAGAAGGGAAGAAAGGGAGAGAAAAGAGTGTCTTTCCACACAGGCTGTCAGAATGCATACAGTTTATATACAAAGACAGGCTGGTTTAAAGGTAAGAGCATGGTGGCTGGGGGGTTCAAAGAGGAGGGACAGGGAGATTGAGGCCCTCCAGTTTAGTAAGAGACCACCATCTATGGAAAAAAAAAGAGAAAATCCCAAAAGACCACTGGATTAGTGGTGGCTGTATGTTTTTTTTTCTTTAAATACTAATTAAATATTTATCCAGAGGCACATGCGCTACAATAACTGCATTTCCATTTCATATGTATGGAAGACTTTGTCTATATTCCACTAATGTTAAAAAAACAAGTTTGCAACTGTGCTGTTTTCATTAAGTAAGAAACTCTATGAAAATCACTTTGTAAGTTTTGTCCATGCTATAAAAAATTAAAATAAAAATTAATTAAAAACATGCTACACCATGATCCTCCCAACTACTTCCTGTCGCCCTTTTCTTCGTGGTTTGCATCAGAGGCAACATCTGGCTGGTTTTTGCGTGACTTGTGTTTTGTGAAAAAAAGTGCTTCCGTTTCAATTTTGCAAAAAAACTGTTTTGACACGGCCAAAAAGTCCGCCTCGACCTAGTGCCAAAACTTTTCACTGAGCTTTTTCGAAATTGGTGTTTCTATTTAGCAAATTTATTTTCAAAATGTCAAATTACGCAATTATGTGGTCAATGGTAACACAGCTAATGTGGTGACCAAGATGGAAATGGTGTAAACCCTACCCCCCTCCCCAAAAAAAAAACACAGTATTAGGGGCCTTTATGTCCATGTAATATTCTGGAAAATATATATCTGCGACAGAGACAAAGGTATCCAGAACATAAGTGCTGCTCGAGAACTAAATCCCTCCATTACATCATTTTGTACTCCGTATGTTAAAGTGATGCATTACTTCCTTCCCCAGGACTCCTGTGTTCATGGCCGACGTTAAATGTTTGTGAGGATGAATGAAAGTCTGGCTGCTTGTTTTGTGCTTCTTATTACATCTCAGCAAGTATTTAGCATTTATTAATAATTTAAAGAGGCATGCAGAAGTGCCGATTTCTTTGTGAATTGGCAATGGCAGAGCATTTTATTAAATCTCCGCTTGATAGCGCAGTTCATTTGATTAGGCTGACGGCATCCAACCAGTTTTATGTTCTGCAGCTGAACACCATTAGAACACCGCCTCTCTCACCTTTCACTCATCGCCTCGATGTGAAATTCCACCCTCAGAGTCGCGCGTAGCTGAGCAAAATTTCATTATTCCGATGCCAGTCCTCAGGAATGTGTGACGACATTTCATTGGAGCATAATCAAGGGGTTAATGCTGACAGGGAAAGGACATCTGGGGGGGAAACTGGTGCATTTTAGCGAAGCAGCATATTTGCTGGCTGAATTGATGGCAAAATGAGTCTTTTTACAATTCCTAGTATTAATGCCAGAGGCTTTATTCCCCCATCTCAGAGGTTATAATCTGTTTATGTATATATGTGGACTTCAGTGGATATTGATCTCTGTCAGAAAGTTTCAAAACAAAGCTGACACAGGATAAGAGAACTAGCCAAGGTTCCCAATAGAATTTTACACAGAAATTGTGAAGAAATGGATCATTTTCATCTTTAAAATAATTGAATGGTGATCAGTGAATACACTTCACCTAGGTTTCACCAGGACATGGTGACAACATTTTATAGTATCAATGGTGTTCCTGGGGAAGAAGCAACAGCATCCAAAGGTAGATATTTTCAGCATCAGTAAGGTGTTTTAAAAGGACAGAGAGAGAGCCTTATGCAGGTAACAGGAAGGTGGAGAGAGCTCTGCGGCTTGTAATTCATTGTGGTTTATTTAAAATGTAATTGACAAGGAAACGGAAAGACAGGGGAAAAGACAAAAAGGGGGGCAGAGGTGGGGCTGAATGTTTCAAAGGAAAGAAGGAGGTCAGAATAGAGGAAAGAAAGGAAAAAAAGTGTGGTCCGAGAAATGACAGTGACAAACAAGAGGCAGGGTGATACCGGTTGCTCAGTTTGACCTTTTTGAAGTTTGCCATGAAACACGTTGGTTTTTGCAGCCTCATAAAAATGTTAAGAGTGCAGTCTATATTCTAGTGAATACCTACAGAGACTGATGTAAACAGTTTTGATAACTATGGTAACCACTACTACAGGTTTTAGAGCTTCTAAAGACAACATTTGGACAAATGTTTACACTCCAACACTCAATGTAAATATTTGTTTTCATTGTTTCATTAACAAAATACCTATATTTTTAATAAAAACATTAATTAGTTATACTAACTATGTAGTTGTGCTAACTAAGCTAATTGCTAACAGTGAGGTCAAAACTGAAAAAGACATCATATGGACTGTAAACATTTTTCATTACCTACATGCTAGAGAGAAGGCATGCACAAACACCTTTAGCAATGCTAAATGCTCTGAGTGCTACGATGCTAAAGTCCACTCAAAATGTTAATCTCATTTATGTTTCAGATTGAGTTGCACACTTTTCAAGTGCACTTAAAATAAACACACAACACAAAAATATAAATCTGTGTTCATATATTTTCCTTTGAGTCTCAAATTTCACTTTGTTTCACAAACTCACTTCAAAGAGAATCTGTTGAACACGGCTGAACAGGAGTGGAGCCTAACCGTCTTAACTCTACTTTAAAGTGAACAGTTGATTATATTTTCTGGAGCATTTCGACCAAAATCAACTAAAAGTCAAAGGGAATTGCATGAAAGAAAAATAATATATCGTGCACATCAGCATGGCTTCAGTCAGAGGATTATTAAATATTGCATAAGTTCATAACTTGCAATTGTTGTTGTGTCAAAAACATATTTCCTGAAGTGGTGTTTGTAGAAAGTTTGAGAAACACGGTTTTAAAAAAGTTAATTTTCTTTGATTATTTTTTTATTTTAAGAAAAGGTGGAAAAACACAATTAAAGTAACTGGTCAACAAAATGCATCAAGCAGCTTCACTAGTCATTAACTCATCTTTTCATTGAAAAAACACAAAGATACATTATGGAATTAGCCTGGCTAATTAAAGAGCTAAAATCAGCTCATCTTTTTGCTATTTTACAAAGAACCGCATAGAGTTTTACAACAGCATTAACAACTTTAAAATGTAGCAGGAGTGTATTTTGTATTTTTGATTTAGTCTCAATCAAAATAATAAATCATCTCATGCTGGCCGGTAGCTCCACACTTCCATTACCTTAAAAAAAAACAGCTAAAATTCTTTCATCAGTACAAAACCTGTTAAAATGCTTCTGTTCTGCTTCAATGGATTTTCCTTGGAATACAGTCAAAGTAATACAGGTTTAAGTTTAATGTGTAGTCTACCATTTCCATCCAGCAAAGCTTTTGTCTAGGAGGAAAACCGGTGCCAGCCCCGCCATCTGTGGCTCAGAGGATTAACAGACGGACTGAGGGAGAGTCTTATCTCACCTTGCAGAGATAAATCAGACAGTAAAACAGTGCTGCTCCGGAGGAGAGCGCAGAGGGAGACGGAGGCATTTGAACAGAAAAGCCACATGCAGGCTCCTCTGCAGACTGTTTGTTTAAAAACCTGCTTTGAGGGTTTATGCTTCGCTCTGCCTGCCTGCCCTCGGGGATGAGCGGCCAGTGGCCATTGGCGTGTAGGGCTGTTTGGAATGAGTGGGATCGTCACCTTGATCTCCCGTTCCGTGAAACTTTCCAGACAACAAGACACTTACAAAAAAAATATCAACAAAAATGTAATCTGATTTTCTCTTATCTTGAATATTTTTACATATTTTATCTCTCTTGGGAGTCTCCCACACTGTGTGGTGTTTGATGATTTATTAGTTTTGCAAAATCAAACCTGAATTGAATTGATAAATTTATCTCAAACTTTCCACTAAGATAAAACAAAACAAAAGTGCTTATTCCTAAATGTAAATGCAACAGCCTACTACATACCACACATACACAAGCACATACAAATACACCACTTCTCTGATGAATGTGTCTGAAAAGGGGTATGAAGAAGTTGAACTTCACATCTCAAAATCAATACTCAGGAATTAAAGGTACGCACAAATATTAAGAAAGGATGATTATAATACTACAGTAGACTCTGTTCTATTGGGGGTAAAAATTGCAACATTTGTTGTATTTTCAGCTGGTGTGGTTTGCTTTCACACTGCAGTGTCTCAAACAAATCAATCCCTTTGAAAAGCAGGTTCTCCCTGTCGCCTCTGGTGGCGCTGCACCAAGAACCCCTGAATGACAAAACATAAAAACCTCTGAAGAAGACACCAGCCACAACTTTTTTTCATTATGAAATGTAAACAAAGATGGAGTTGCGTCAGATTTTAGCACTTGTAGACTTGCTTTTGTCGTTGGTGTAAGATCATGAGCCGTTTCACCTGCTAGCGCTAGACTCATGCGTTTGTTTTGGTTGTATTTACCCAGCATGACCTGACCTATAGTTTGCTACCTGGTTTTGGAGCCGTCTCCGGTCTACTTGGCATTCACATATGGATTCGAACTGCACCAGTTTTCACTTCAACCACACCTAGGTTTAAGCGGACCAGAGTTCAGTTTTTTGGTCTGAATCAGAGTTTGATTACACTCCCCAAATGAAAAGGAGTAGAGTTTGAATAAAGGGAACTAAACAGAGCTGGTGTGGAAGCACATTAAGACTTCATATATGTAAAATATGCATCAGTCAACTGGAGTTTGTAACAAAACTCATACATAACTATACAACCTCAATCACAGCCAGTTGAAATACTTGCAAGAAAAACACAACCTCTGCGTCCAACATGCTGGAATGAATGTTACTGGATTCTTTGAAACCTCGCTGTCAAGACAAATACCAGATGATGTTTAAAATGTATATACTTAGAGAAATATGAGGACAGCTAAAATAACATGTGTGTCTGGAGGACAATGATGACTTTATGTTGCTACTGAAGTGAAGTAGCTGGAAATTGTGTTCAGGTTGAAAGGAAACTATTTTTCTGTAAGTACAATTCAAGCTTGAAAGGTGCTGCCACATATTTCTTCTTTGAGGCCTGATGACTAATAATAAAAAAGGTTTTTCTGGTGTGTTCATTTTTCTTCAGTATTTTTAAATAATCATTACTGCTCCTTCTAATACCAAACAATGAAAGTCTAAGTTAGAAATGCTTTTCGGGCTTGAAAGGATTCATTCACAATATTAAAGTCACCACTGAAATGATTGATCAACAAAAATGTCTCAAAAGTTGTGAATGAAAGAATGATTACCTGAGAGTAGGATTTTTTTTTTTTTTAAAGAGAGCCTAATTTCAATTTGTCAGATACAGCTTTTATTTAAAGTCAATTTTAAACAGCATTTTCATAACAACTGAAGATAAAGTAGTTATTTGATTATGCTATAAAACAGAACTATGTGATTGGAAAATACATGACACTCCCCTTTAAAAAGGTTTGCGCTTTAAAAAGGTACAAAAGTGCTGTGACTTCCAAAATTACTCAAACATATTAAACTCAAAATGTTCAAATGACTGTTTACACAATAGTGCATAAATAACTATGTAGCTTTATTGTATTTCCATAAACTCAGATCAGGAACTTTGTCCATGCTGGAAATAAGGAAAGGGATTCATTTACTCTTAGATTACAGTTAGATTCTTTTCTGTCTGAATATAAAAAATATCCTAATCACCAAAAAAAATAGACAGCCCATTTAGAGTGACAGCGAGATGAGGTGCAGGATAACTGCTCTGCTGCAGATCAGAAGCTGAACTGAATCACACAGACTTCAAAAAAATACTGGCAAAGCAGAGAAAGAAAGGTCACTTATACCTGTTGACATCAATCAATAGCAGTCAAGAAAATTGATTCTCCCTGTGTAGGCCCAAAGCAGCGCTGGAGGGGAATCTGGATTCTGAGACTGCCAATGAATTTCATTTAAGAGTGACTTACGTTGCGAGCGGTCTGTGCAGAGCTTTGGGATGAAAGCCAGCTGCCAGGGCCACTGTGGCAAGCGACTGCTTCACACTGAAGATCGCCTCTGTTTGCCAAAAGCAAATAAGTGCCTCTGGACCACAGAGAACCAGCATTTTCTTGTTCTTTTTTCTTGCAAACAAAAGCAGTCTGGCACTGAGATGACACAAGCTCTTCTTGCTGGCCACTACAGACGCCAGATCAAACAACGTGCTGAATATGGAACTAAACCAAAGCCAATATGGTGAAGAACTCCAAACTGACCAAAATGCACAACAGTGGCATACTGCAAGGACAAAAAAAAATATGAAAAAGAGAGAAAAAAAAAATCTATGTCTATACTTTATTCTGGCATATTTCTCCATGGTGGACAAATCACCAGTCATAAAATAAATCTGGTTCAGGGCACCAGAGGACAGAAGTTTCTATCTTTATCCCAATTCTGCTTCCTACCACCTCTTAAAACCACAAGCAATATAAGCAATACATTTCTTCAAGCTTACAAAAAAAGTGTTTTCACTGTTCAATTGGGTACAAAAATGTCAACATTGTTACATTTTCAGCTGCTGTGGTTTTCTTTCAGACTGAACTGTGTCAAACAAACTAAACTGATTGAAAAATCGGTTCTCCCCCGTCTTCATAAAAGACCACAAGCCATTTCTCCCTCTAACTCTAGACTTAAGTGTTTGTTTTGGTTGTATTTTACCCAGAATACCCTGCGCTATAGCACGCTGCCTGCTGTTTGAGTGGTCTCCGGTCCACTTGACGTTCACGTGTGCATTCGAGCCGCACCAAAGTTTACTTCAACCGAACTGAGACCTAGATTTTTAGGAGGACCGGAGTTTGCTTTTTTGTCTGTCAGAGTTCGATTACATATTCACAACTCCCCAAATGAACCGGACTTTCTAGTCAAATGAATTACAGTTTGCGGACTAAAAAAGATTGATGTGAATGCACCCCAGGTGTGAAACTTAATGAGTTTATTTGAGTTATCAGTTAAGTTTGATTGCAACTATTTAAAAGAAGAATTGCACTCAGAAATTGGCTCATAACCAGATCCCAGCAGCGTTCAGCAGGTCAGAAAATCAAAAATCTGTTCCTTGTCCTGCCAGGAGCAGACAATGCTTCTGAGTGAAGAATAGTGAAAGTTACCTGTTTTAAGTATCGACAAGGTGCTTAAAAGTTAAAGGAAAAATAGACTTTATTTTCTACAATAAGTTGGCATGATTTCCCTGGGTTAGGATTGTGCGTTGTTCTAAGGTCCAATAGGTTTTCTAAATAAAAGTCTTGCTCAAACTGCCATGAAAACACACAACAAAAGCTTTTTTTCTGCCGATATTTCAGTTGGTAAAGGTTCATCACCAATTGCAGGCGCATGTAGTTATAAACATACATGCGTTCACAAACAAATGTCACACACACTCTCGTGGACACACACGCAGCACGCTTATAGCGAGAGTTGCCAGCTGTCTCAGATCTTAGAGAACAGAACACCACCTGTCTCCTTATCTCCGCCTCACGAGCCAACAGAGACTGTCGGCCCAACTGCAGCCTCCTCTTTAACTCCCTTATCCCACACTTAATGGCAGCTTGTCTGCAATTTTCTCTTCATGTCTTTGTTTGTCCTTGCTATCTGTCCTTTGGTGTGTTTGATCCAAAAACATTAGATTCTGCATTTCATCTCTCATCAAGGCGACGCGCCGATTCCGATGCAGCATCTGCAGCAGAGGAAACCTGAGGATGGTTTAGGTGGTTAATGTGGACACTTTGGCCAGATGTTTCTCCTGCTTGCTGCCAGTTAGGAATTTGGCCATCGGGTCAGTGATGGCATGTGTATGCAACGGGGGTGCGAGGTCAACGATTCCCTGTCTCTGTGTTTATATGATCTCATTGCTTCAGCTCTTCTCTCTCAGCGCCCACGGTTCTGCGCATTTCAGTCACTTTGATAGAAGCCAGGCGAAGAAACGGGGGGGGGCAAAGTCCAACTGCCCATCAACCTGCTTTACTTTCTGACCGAACACAAACCAACAAGATAAGACAACACCACCGTAGCCCCAATAAACCGCACGAAGCAAAGATGGTGAGCCCAACTAATGATGGTGGGTAAAACATTTCTTTTTTCAAATACCAAGATAAAAGTTTTCCAAACATTACTATTCAACACCTTCTAAATACCCAAATGACGTGTAAGCTAAGCTCAGTATAAAGAAAAGATATTCAAACATCAGTGAACAAACAGCATCATGAATGCCAAGTAAAACCATAAAGACTTAAGAAGTTTTGTTTGCCGTCTGCCACAAAACATATAAGACAACACGCAAAATATGTGGTTGTGGTCATTTGAGCAAAGTGCTGACAGCACCATTATGCCAGATGAGATTTATGGAGGAAAACTGCTGGTGGTGGCAGCAGCATGCACCATGCTGTAGGGCTTTCCTTCAGTAAAGTCAGGAAGGCATGTCAGAGACAGAGCCATAAGTAGCACCTTTTATAAAATTCCATAAGCCATGTAGTGCGTACAGCTGAAGGAGAGGCTGCTCTGATTAGATGAGACCAAAATAGACATTTTTTTGGTCAAACATGTGAAGACTTGATGGGAAGATGAATGGAGCTAAATAGAGGGGAATCCTGAAAGAAAGCAAGTCATAGACTGAGAACAGACTGGAGTCTGTGAAGGGAGTTCAACTCCCAGCAGGACAACGACCCTGAACATACAGCCAGAGACGCAACAAAATGCTGCAGGTCAAAGAATATTTGTGTTTTAAAATGGTTTACTCAGTGTCCAAAACTAGATTAAAGTGGGAAGTTGTCTCTTGAGTGTCATTTTGCCTTCAACTGACAATTATGCACAACTGTGTGTTTGTTTAAGACTGGGGTGTATGAAGGTGGTACAGGGTCTATTTCTGGCCCTTCAAATTATTTTGTATGGCCAAGGGAGACAATTCATAAATGGTACAAATGTGTCCACATTGGTGGTTTTCAAAAATAAATAAATTGATTTAAGGCATTTCAGAAAAGTTAAAAAAAAGAAAAAGAAAAAATGTATCTTCCTAAAATGGAAAACGGAATCCAAGATGTTTTGCTAAACACGTTTCTTTGTTTTCATTTTAATTTAATAAGAAATGGGAAAAGAAAACAATGAAATGCCTAGAAAAATGCAGAGTTAGTTTCACTCTTGTTTGTCAAAAGCAAGCCTTTTCAAACAAAGAATGAATACTAATTTAGTTTTTTGTGCTGTGAAGAGACCCAAAATGTTCAAGATGAAGATGAGAAAAATAACAGACTACAAAAAAACTACATAAGTCAAACTGCAGTTTGGTGTTTTTTTATTTTAATCACAAGAAAATAAAAATTGGCCTTAGAATTGAAGGTGGCTCAGATGGCAAAAAGTGTGAACATTGCAGGGTTAGGACACAATTTTCCCTGAAATACACTGAAGTTGTAGGTTGTTACAAAATGCCAAAAAGGTTCAAGGGACTTGCATACTTTTTGCAAAGCACTGTTGCAGTTAGAGCATGAACCAAATGAGGGCTTTGCATGGATCAAATCAAGTAAAAGAAGCATGAACTCAATTCTTTCTGGCAACCAGAGAGGCTACAAGTCAAATAAAAACACATCCTGTTTCCAGGTAACCAGCCATAGTAAGCATGTGAATATAAGGGCAGTGCTAATGGGCCAGAATTCCCCTGAGAAGCACACTTTCCAACCGTCCTGTTCATACTGTACAAGGTACACAGGAGCAGCTAGCAAGGGGAAGAATCGCACGAGGAATGCGTGATGGTTCAACCAGCTGCATCTGAGTTATGGTTTGAATCAGTAAGGCCAGGCTGATGTTTCTCAGGCTGCTTGAACCGTGTGACAACAGATGTAGACTAAGACGGTGAAGAACAGCTTAAATTAACCCAGGAGTTGAGCGTGGATTGAGGTGGGCCCCCTGAGTGGGGAGTTTCTATCACATAGGAATGAGGCGGGTGCCAGGCGAAGTGAAACAGGCCGACTGAGGAACGGCTGCACCAGTCCATCGGGCTTCCATCGGTCTCAGAGCATGCGTACTCTAACTCTTTGAGGGTTGAAGGAAGACTTAAATGGCAGGGGCAAACCTCGGCTAACATGATTAATAAACCTCGGCAACACGCAGAGAAATGATTAACTTATTCCCTCCCCTGCCGATGCCCTTCCATGTTGCTTGTTGCATCTCTGTCAGACAATCAATAAGCTATTATAGCTCCAAACAGCAGGCAAATTAGCTTAGGGCTGCCCCTGCAGAGTCGGCACTCCAAACTAATTCCACCGGAGGGGGGAAAAAAAAAAGAAAAAGAAACGAGACCCAAAGACCGGTTCTTGAGCTAATCACCTGCCGCATTGTTACTATTAGCAACATTCTTGTCTTGAACTTACAACCGGTTCTAAGGTATAACTATTGAAACAAGTCACTTTCTTAACAAGCCAAATAAAAATTGTGCCTCACTGGAACAAGTAAGTGAAGAACAAAACATGAGTACTGGTTAAACTGGAGTTGAAAAGCAGAGTTAGGGTGGGACAAACCTTTGCTATTTTTAAAGAAGACTTGAGGCTTTTCTGTGCCGTCTTACTGTCGCTGTGTTTCCATCATAAATGTACGCAAACCTTTGTTGATATTCTGCTAATGTTTAAAAAAAAAAAAAAAAATCGCAATTATGGTGTTTTCTGTAAACAAGAAATTAAATTAAAATCACGAGTGAATAATCTTTTTCACGTGACAAGTCCTCAAAAAACATGGCAGTGACGAATGTTAACATGAGATTATATTTATAATATTCATGGCTGATTGATTCTCCTCCTTCCACTTCCTGTCGTCTTCTTTGTCAGTAATAACATCCGGCTCTTAATTATGTGACTCGCATGATGTTTCCATTGCAGTTTTGCAAAACACATTGACTGAAAAACCACTTCATTCTCACACAAAAGATTTTTGGAAAAAAACTTTCCGTCAATGCTTCCATCAAGTGAATTTATTTTTGTAATTTCCATTTGTGCAATTCTGTGGTTAATGGAAACGTATGGGTTAAACAAGCGAAGGGTAGCCGTGACAGCTTACCATTTGATACAATAGTAAACCAGGCGGTGGTGGAATGGAAGGAGTCCAGAGAGGAAGAATAGAGAAGTTTCCCTGGAGCCCAACAACAATATGATATCCATCCAATTCAGAACTTCACTGCTGAGTCAGATGTCAGCTATTTCAAACGTATCCAAAGCTACATAGATAACTGCTTGATATTTGAATGGGTCCTCATCTTTTCTTTCTTTGCACATGACATCCCTGTGTCTGTCTTTTATCCAGCTCTTTGCCAGTATATGGTTACATGGAGCTCTTTTTGTTATCTGGCCACACCCTGTTTAGAAAGGTCAATAGGGAACAAAGAGGAGGTGAGAGTGTCTCTGTTCTATTCACTGCTCTGCCTGGCTCCATGTCTCCTTATGGTCTTTATTAGAGCGTTGTGTATGTTTACATACCCACCACTGGGGCTGTTCATCACACATGTAGTTAGGCCTGAGGTGGATAAATACGATTTGCTGACTTAATAAAGTGAGGCAGATGTTTAAACACGACTAAAGATGCGACGGGTTTTATTTCTGTTCAGCGTAGATTTGCCGCTTTCCTACCCATCCCTGTGTTTTTGTGACAGATGCACCAAGAAATCATTTGTTCATTGATATTGGATTTCAGCTTGAAGGAACCTGACTGGAAAATAATATCTATTTCCATTCTATGAACACTATAATAACCTCCATGGTTGTCTTCACTTTAAATACTGTTACTGAGTGAAGATGATTGTAACCCTCCAACATCCAGTGTTGGAATATTTCAAACAAGAATATTTCAAACAATAAAAAATGTGAAAATGTTTTTTAAACCCACCTGTAGAGACTGAATCAAAATGTTCAATCTTGGAATGTTATTGGACATGAAATTTGAAATATAAGGGTCCCCTACAGGATCACAAAATACCACAACTTGAAAATCCTTGGGTGAGGAGGAGCTATGAATGTCATTAATTTACTCTACCAAATTATTCAAAAAAATTCTCTCAATTTCTCAATTTTCTCTCAAACAGACCTATTTTTGGGTGTGTGTGTATGTGTGTGAGACTCGACAAAAGGCTCGTTTTAAAGCAGTAGGCATCCTAACGATCAAATTACCTTCCACAGGTAACAAGGACAATTAGATGTCAGAAAAATGCCAGCATTTATTCATTGTTTGCATTAGTCATCGACTGCTGGCAGAGTTGTGACTATCACTAGTCAGCAGCAAGAAGACTGTCTCATTTATAGTCCAAGAGCACAAGGCAGATCATTATCAGTGTTTGGTTCTACTGCTTACCTCACCAGCTCTGGCTGCCTGTCATGCAGCAGACTCAGCAACATGCTACAAAGCTGATTATATTTCAGCTGGCTTTTTTTCCTCTGCTTTTCTCTTCCTCTTGTTTGCACAGATTTTGGAAATATGCCTGTTTGAAAGAGGAGAGAAGATGAAAAGCAAATAGAAATAAATGGTTTTTGGAAGATGGTACTCAAAGAGACTGACTACAAACACGAGGCATTTTAGTTGGGGCGACAGTGGTAGGGGTAACCACAGGGTTGTTGGTTTGAATCCCTGCTCTGACTGTTTCAGTCATTGCGCCCATGGGCAAGACACCCGCTTTGCCTGCTGGTCCATGGGGCAGCTTTCTGTCAGACTGCCCCAAGGTAGCTGTGGCTACTATCCAGTAGCTTACAAACATCAGTGTGTGAATGACTGAATGTAGTGTGAAGATCTATATTTTCCTATCGCATTTTTCCTTTTGAATTGTCAAAACATAATGTGAAGCACAAGCACTTTTGCACCGAAAACACCACTCTTTAGTGTGGATAGTGTTACCAAGTGAAGGCGATTCAGCTAACAACTTTGAGCTATTGTAAAAAGTTTAAAATGACATCAGAGAAAGTACTAAACCTGTTAGAAACTATTCAAAAGTATTTTGTACGTGTGAAGACATCATTTGAGCTGTGAAACAACAAGCGAGGGCAAGACTTTCAGCAGCTAACAGGAAGACAAATGTTCAACAATTTAGCCTGTTATAAATCTCTGTCATGGATCATTGTACATCTGGTGACTACCTCCAGCGGTCAATGGGCAAGAGGGGGGGTCACCCTGGACAGGTTGCCCATTCATCGCAGGCTCACTCCTCAAACCTTTAGATAAAAAAAACAAAGTCTATGAAAGTAGAGATAATTTGGATCATATATGGTTATTTCTCTCCAGTGTCCAATGATAAAAATACATTTTTAGACCTTTTTCTTTTCTCTCCAAGGTTACTAGGATACTTCGATTAGCTAGTGCGAGATACATTACCAACCCTCCAATCACTCTTAAGATATTCCGTTAGCTAGAGTTTTTTCTCATTGTAAAAGCAACAATCACGAGTTTTAGACAAACTTGTTAAGTCTGTCTTCATCCACAAGGTCTTAGCTACGCTTCAGCATAGCTAAGAGACGAGAAGTTGGTAGTATGTCATCAACGAATGAATCGTAATGGCAAAGCGTCGCATGATTTGCTCGGACTCATCTTATGTAGACCTTGATTACATTTTTGGACCCTTTTGAAGTGCTGGGTGAAAAACCTTTCAAGCTCTCCTCACCAAACAGCTTAATCCCCCTGTAGCTCCATCGACTCGGAGGAGCACATCGGAAGGTTTCAAGCAAGGGCTTAACTGGGTTCAATAACCAGAGTATGTCCGTGTAGCAGAAAGCCTCGTCATATGACCAGATACAAAAACTGCACGCACGGCCCTCACAGACAGACACATGTTAATGCAGACTCTTGATTTTCTTTTTTTTTGGCCACATTGCCAAGATGCGATTACACTTTACAGCAAGAGAAATATCAAGGTCTCTGCAGAAGAGGTAAAGATTAGAGAAAGCAGCATGATTTCTTCTGCCTCATGGCATGCAGACAGCAAGGCAATCTAAACAAACGGATACTTCAAAACAATTTAAAACATCTGAGCTGAACTTTGTGTGTACAGAAAACACACAAAGTTATTTTGAGTGAGAAGGGAAGGCAGTCGGCTATCGGTGCTCTTTCCGAGCGGCTCTCCAAGGGCACTTGATTAAAGATCGCACATAGTGCATCTTATCTGCTCTAGACCAGCACTTCAAAATACTAATATCATACTTGAGGATGCAGTAGCAGTCCTGCACATGGTAGTTTTGTGCTCTGGAAGCAGTCAAAGGATTGCAGGGAAGTCAAAAACTATTCACGGCCGTGAAGCAGGAGGGAAGAAAACTAAAGCCCCAACCAAAACATACAAAGTAGAGTGCAGCAGAGCTTCTTTTTCAGAGACGTTTTACGATACCTGTGCAGTGTCAACATATGCAAGGCATAATCGCTCAGGAAAGCAGTAAAAGTGGACTCCGTGAATCAGTTTATTTCTTTTCCCCTTAAAGGAGATGAAGCATTTCCTACACGACTGCAGACAGAGACTGCAGAAAGTCGCAGCGAAGCAGTTGCATTTAAACAGATCATACTTTAGGCTCTCAAGTTATATACATAAGGAGACATCAAAGAGCAAAATATGTCCAAAGCGTTCCAGAAATATTCACTCCAAATGCTTTTTAGATTTTGCAGTGCTGTATTAAAGTTCAACATGTTTTACTGGAATTTTATGTGATAGGCCAACAGAGAAAGATGTTTCCATTGACCATAAAATTGCACAAATTGAAAGAAGAAACAAAATTTGCTTGATGGAAACTGCGATAAAAAAACAAAAACATGTTATCTGATAAAATATTTTAACGCAAGGACAAGTTGGTGTTTTTTTGGCAGCATAAAATTTTTTGCAAAACTGCAATGGAAACATTTTTTTTCCACATCACAAGAAACTCCAGTTTGCATACAGCAGGAACGCACAGGCCTCCTTAGGAAATAAGCACCTGGCTCCACCAGAAGTCTCACAGCATCGCACATAATGTTTAATCAAAAGTTAATCAAAAGTTAGATTCATTGTTCATAAGTGTTCGATCCACAGCTCTTCTGTAAAATTGTCCACTACAATTTCCCTAAAATGGCACACATGCAGCCTCTTCAATGTGTAAGGAGTTTGTCTCTCCAACGCCTCAATAAGAGGCCGACTTCTCCTCTGATGGCTGATGATGTGTGCTGCTAGCATGGCTGAAATATAAATATACCTCATGTACTTTCATATAATTAGTCATTTTCAATTCCTCATGTACACTGATCATTGGTGAGAAAATGTGCCAAGACTTTGACATGCATAATCTCTCCATCCAATACTACTGAGCTTTAGGTGTTTTGCAAAGCAGAGGAGACAAAAGTAAAAATGCATTAAACTTTCTGTCAGTTTCAGAGTAAGATTAACTATTTTATCTTATTTAGACAATAAAGTTTACAGCTTTTTCTGTTTTTAAATTTTGGTTTTCTTAGAGAAAAGATGTATATAAAAACTGCTCTGTTGTACGTCTGAAGGACTTGTCCTTCTGGTTCGCCTTGGCCATGTAATCCATCATGTAATCCGGGTGAAGCACAGAGTGATTGATGCACTCCTTTAACCACGTCTGCACACCTGCCTCTTCCGCTCAGGTAGTTCCTTTTCACAAAGCACTAGACTAGATATTGTTCAAAAGGGCAGTGTTCAGGCACTGACAGATTGATGGAATCAAATACATAACTTGCACAGGAAGTCATGCCTCACCCATCGTGTCCTATCCAAGCCTTCATACTTATGTAAACCAGTCCTTTCATTCTAGTTCCTCCGACCTGACTGGATATGTGTTGAGTTTTGTTTAGGCTTGATGCCAATGTTCACTGTAGAACAACACAAAGCCCTTAAAACTCTTAAAAAGCTGCCCTGCTTCTCTGCTCTGGCTCTTATCTGCTGTGCTCTACAGTTTCCCATGGTAAGTATTTTCTGCTCTTGGCCCTCTATCAAGCCCTCAGTATTAGCTTTGGTGGGGAGGGCTGTGTGGGCGAGGTTCTGTTTGCCTGTTTGTCAAAAAACACGGTTCTAAAATCTTCTGACATTTCACACAACCAGAAAAAGAAAAGAAAAAAAAAGAGATGTGAGTTTGTTTTTATGCTGGCTCTGCAGAACTGCTCTCAGTGGGACACAGAAGCAGTGTTTTAGGTCTGTTGGTACCTAGCAGGGTTTGCTCCTATGTTGTTTTACATGCTTTTGCAGCAAGCTAACAGAAACCCCAGAGTATCACATTTATTTCTATAAAAGCTGCATGATGCAACTTTTATAGAAAGATAATTTACTTATTTGCTAAAATTTTTTCTATCATGTGAGGCAGATAATTTGTTTAGAAAAATGTAGTTTCTCTGCCTCCTCCCTGTGGTTCTGCTGCTACCTGCAGAATCACAAACAGCCAATAAGAGCCAGGAGGAGGATCTTAGCACTGTTAATCAGTGTCGTGCAGGTGCTGCTCAATGTGCTGATGGCGGAGAAACAAATTACCGTCACATAAAAACTGTTTATCCTAAATTATTAGTGGCCAATTAGCATTACCATCCACAGCAGACTCCATTGTTGGGATCTAGCTGTAGCATAGCAGAGCAAGAGGCCAAGGAGCATGTACATGAGATTGATTGACAGCTTAAGACCCTCCTCCTGGCTCTGATTGATTGTTTCTGCATGAGCGGCGTATTTCTCCTGTAGGGCCTCAAGAAAAAGGCAGAGGAGCTTGAATTTTTTCCACAGATTATCTGTCTCATGTTATATTATCAGAGGCAAATATGTAAAAACATTTTATATAAAACTTACCATCTCTAAAAATGTAATTTAACAACCGACTTTATCTTATCTAAAAATGTCATTTAACTTAACTCGGACTCAAGGTTGCAAAGAATGATGCAAATAATCAAAATAGCTAACGATTCTAAATTCAGCAGACCACACAATTCATGTGTAAATATATATTTTTTTTAGAGGTGGTCGAATTGAAATGCATGTGTCCAACCGATTTAACCAGAATAGGCTCCTTAAACAAATCCAGCTGCTCCTGGAAGTGAAGTCAGACATACTGTAATTTTAAGGTTCACAACGCTGGGCTGCAATTGGCTTGAACCACAGTGTGCACCTCGTAACTGTTTAGAAGCAGAGGGACTAAAAATAAAGCAGGATTTATTAAATCAGCCACACAAGCACACTTCACCGGAGTCAAAGATTGAGGAAGAGGAAGAGGGACCAAGAAGTCTGTGCCTACGGTGTCAACTTCTGCAGCAAGACCCTTGGATGCTCTGCCTGCACCAATTTGCTGCAAACTTCAGTGAAACAAATAACGACCACAGAGATGTAGCAAAACTGGAAGACCGCCAGATCAGTTGAGGCCACTTCTGCTGCAGGTTAACAGTCCTTAATAGGCAGAGGACAATTTCAACTATCATGGTATACTATGGATTTTCTATCACACGATTCTTAATATTTGAAGACCACTTAGTGTAAAGTCAAGGAAAGAGCCAGTCTAACTTGGCAGACCAGAGTTGAGCATTCTCACCTCCTCACACCAACCAGAGTTCGATTAAAACGAACCAAACAGGGATGGTGTGAATAAACCCAAAGCCTCATTACAATTTACACAAAATGATAAAAATTCAATGGAACATTTTTCAAAGGGGGTTCTGCAAAAAGATCCCAACCACGATCACAGCTTGACTGACAGGTTTTCACATCACTGGAAGCTTGCAATGCCTCCTCTAGACTGGTGCGAGCCAGCCAACTGTTCCCCACGCAACAGATGACAAAATCTGCTGGGACGGGACCCCCTTCGCCTTAAGACTTCTGACATGCTGACCTTCCCCCCTCCCCAATAATCAGATAGTCATTGAAGCCAGCTGTCTTCATACGGCGACAGAGTTTTCAACAGCACAGACATCAACGTCATTGTGAGATAAACTTGGCTGAGGAGAGTTTCATGCACTGGACCGAACTCATGTAAACATCCTTCTACTTCTGTTGTTAGTGGCTGTGAAAAGTAAACTCTGCCTCTGGTGTGAGGCATCTGCGTGTGGATGTGAGGGCCCGCGGCCAACCTTGTGCGGTCCACTCTGTGTAGTCAGCCAGGCCACTAGACAAAACTCGAGCCCCGGGGTTATCGCACGCTCAAGTGGTGCAGTGTGCCGTCCATTACCTCACTTTACTATCTCCACATCCAGAAAAAGGGAAACAAGCTATTCATAGAGCCTCTCAGAGCCCCAGGCAGAGTGCTGGGTAAAGATTATATAGTAAGAACACATATCTCATTGTGTCTCGGAGGTCATTTGTAATCTTTAAACAAATGCGGAGGCACAAAACCATAAATTCTGTAAAGCCCTCCATCCTTTGCCTTGGTGCTAAAAGCTAAATATGTGGGAATGATAAAATAAAATAAAATAAATAAAATAAAAACAAATCTGTGACTTTTCAAGAATCTGCTTTGTAAAAGTATTTGCACTCTTTGAAGTTTTTCAATTTTGTAAACCACAAACCTCAACATGTTTTTATTAGTGATGGGTAACCTGCATGGTCTGTAATTAATTAATCAACATTAATTGCATTTTAATCAAAAACCATGTATCAACAAAACACTTGTAATCTGATTTGAAACAGAAATCAAATTACGTGAAGAAATTCACATGAAACATAAATCAAGATGAGATTTCCATTTGGGTTTAAGAGAAGACAAACGATCTGAAAACACATTTAAAAAGAAGCCAAAAGAGACTTGAGTCATAGTCAATAATATATGCACAAATAATATACAGACAGACAAATCAAACTACACAGTTAATGCTACTGCTGGAACAAACAGTTCGAGCAGGAAGTAAACAGATGATACGCTAAGGTGACTGTGGCTTGTGAGTATAAATTTATTTAACAAAAACAACATGTTCTTAAAGTAATTAGCTGAAGCTTACCTTTTTCTGTGCATGAGAAAAATAAATTATTCAAATGCAGATTATGTAAGATTAGTTTAACTTCCCTTAAAGCTATAATAAAGAGGCTTAGCTTAAAGTGACTTTTAGGGCCAAATCTGCAGACGAACTTACTGAGTTTGATGGGATGATGCCTTGACAGCTACATTACTGTAGTGTCAGTGACCGCCAATGAGAAAATCATGGACTGATGTGTAAAAAAGTGAGACTTGGGTAACTCATGCATTGCTTATTATTATAAAGCACTTTTAAATCCCTGCATAGTGTACCGGTTTGCTAAATCTCCAAGTTAGAGGGCTCAGCTGCAGCCTCCTTGCTGAGTAAACCGCCATATAAATCTTCACATTATTGAGTCAAATAGGGGCAAAAAACCTTGCTATAAATACTTTTGGCTTGAATAAATGTTAATTTGGCTTTTCCATATGCTATGTCATGAGTATTTCTCTTTTTCTGGCTTCCTTAAGCTTACTTTTTTTTTCTTCTTGTGTTTTTCTGTTTACATTATTTCAGATATGTTACTCAATACGACTATCATAAGCTACAACACAGCTGAAAAGGTTGGAATAATACCGCAGCCATATATGTCCTGTAATAGTTGATGAGGTGTCCTGCAGTAATTTCCTTTGTTGCCTTTAATGGTTGAATTTAAATTTCACCACCTTTGTTCAAAAATGTCTAAAATGTTTGTTTAGCATAATTACTTGAAAAGCTTCATTTAAAATTTGCCTCTGCCACACATTACTGCCAATGGGGAACATACTTTTCTTGGGTTTTACTCTTTGTTCTTTATCAGTCGCACGTCCTCAAGTAGGAAGGAAGTTCATTAAAGGATGTTGACGTATTTAATAAAAAGAAAACAACAACGCAGTAGGGGGGTGGGGGGGAATCCTACACTTGTTTGAACACAAACAAGATTCATGGCTAATGCGTTAGTCGGGGTTTTGGGATAGAGGCCAGAGATAGGGAGATTGTGTGCTGAACTGTACATTCAGTTAATGATAAACCAAACAAGCTGGGTTAGCTTTGTAGCCTAGCAAAACAGTACTTGTTGAAACTTGGATTAAGTCAACAATTGCTCATAAGGGAAACTGTAAATACTGAGCTAATCACCTCTCTCTCTCTCAAAAAAAAATGTTTTTAGCCTTTAAAGTGTTAATGTCAGAAAGAGAGAGCAATGCAAAGTAAACACTTTTAAAACCTAAGACTTTCTTCTTTGGAGTTTCACCTGAAACTAAAAGGAACTCTGTAGTTCTCGCTGCATACCTAGATGTCAAACATCTTAAACTAAAATGAATATAAAAACGTCTTCTAGCTTCATAAGGCAGATTTGTAGCTTGTAGTTTGTTCACTCTGGATTTGAATGTAGCCTTAAAAAAAATGTCAGGGTTTCTGTTATATTTTTTTTCCTCTCCTCCTGCCATTTTTTTTAGTCGACAGACCTCCATTCTGGTTGCTAAAACAACATAATTATATGTAGTTAAGCATAAGCTGCAGAGAGGGGTGAGTGAGAGACGTACGCTAAGCATGGAGGAGAGAGAGAGAGTGCTGGGGAGTAGTGGTTTATCATTACTGGTCTGTTTGAACCTTACAGAAAATAAGCAGCCTAAACTTGAGACTGAGCCAGTGGTACTTTGTACTCTGCTCCCGTTTCTTGCCAAAAGTCTTCTGTTTCTTCAAGTTGAAAAGCTCACCGCATACATAAACAGCATAAAGTCTCAAATACAGGGGAGAAATCGCTGCAGCTCAAATATGTGTGAAAACATGCTAAGCTAAATTCGTAAAACTGCATTTTTCACATTTTTGGAAAATACAGTGCCTTGCAAAAGTATTGATCAACTTAAAGAAAACAACATCTTTTGATGTAATGACATTAGAACATATCGGTAAATATTGAAATGATGACTGTTTCATTTGCGTTTCCATCATCCTGTGACCTTTAGCCTTTTGGGCAATGTGTTCATTTTGAACATCTGCAGCCGTAAGACAGTCTAAAAGTTACAGTAATTTATAAAATGTAAATTTAGAACACTTTGAATATATTAGCCAACAATTGTTGATGACGATATATTCACAATATTTCGTGTAGCCCCAGTCACATCCACATTCGCCAATGAGCTTTATTGGAAGTTTATATGATAGAACAGAAAGTAATGCATAATAGTAAAAAAATTAAAAATTAAAAATTTATAGCTTTCAATTTTCTTTAACTTTTCGCTAAGTAATTCAAGCTTAGTAATACAGGATGGGGAACATCTGTGGTCAATAGTTTTCAGTCCTACCACAGATTCTCAACAGAATGTAGGTCTTCACTAGAACTTTGACAAAAGCTTTCTAGTCAAAAGACTTTGACTGGAAAACCATTTGTGTGAATGCCACCTACATTTCTGGAAGGAAGTAAATTACAAGCATCCTTTTATGTTTTTATCTTTTTCTTACAATGTCGTTTGTCTTGCAATTGTAAGAAAACGGCAAGATGAGTGTATTAATTTTTTACACACTTGTTAAGTGTTAAAAGTAAAATTGTTTCATCAAGAGCGTTACTACTGGTCTCTAAGCTGCCTTTCTTGCTAGTTTTTATTATATTCTTTAACAGACAGCCTTTACAGAATAGTCTTCAAACTTCAGAATTGTACTATACATTATTTTAAGGGTACCAGAGTAAAGGGACCAAACATGTCTTCCAGTCATAAATTGTTAAAACCCTGTTTTTCTCTTTTACGTAAATTAAAAAATAAAATGTTTCAAGGGATGTAAATGCTTTTGCTTAAGGTACTGTACATTATGAGTTCAACATAGTCCAAGTTAAGGCGTTATGTCTCATCTGAAACAAGACAGTTGACCATTACAAGTAAAATTGCAAACTACTCAGCAGGCACCTCAAAATCAGCCTCTGCAGAGTCCAAAAGCAGTCCACTACCCCACCCACTGTACTCCACAGTCATTCACACCTAAATCCAGTCAACACACACACACGCACGCACACACACACGTACCATTCTTTCTTTTCCCCATCTTGATTAGATTACAGCGAGCGGGTTGGTGACAGCCTCTGGGCATGCTTGAGGAGCGGTTGATATGTGAGCCGTCCTCCTCGCCCCGCACTCTCAGCCAGTCAAGACGGAAAGAGATAATATGTCTAAAATGCTGACCTTACCGACGAAAGCCGCTTCTGAAGGGCCCCTTTGAAACTAATTTGTCAACATTGAGTGCAATAGGCAAAAACTGTGATATATTTTAGAAACTCACGTAGTGCTTGAACAAATATTTACTCGCTGACCTTACATGTGCCGGAATCCCCTTTTCACTAAATCAGAGCATATCAAACAATATCTGTCTGTTACTTCAAGAAACTGAGTAAGAAACCTCTACATCGAAAGGTGACTGGACACAGATGCAACGATTGCATTGGCTTCAGAATAAAAGCCTCATATCTATCTCTTTGACCAAAAAAAAAAAGCAGAAGCAGTGCCAAAACAGAAAGGCCTTTGTTCCTATTGTGGCTCCTGACCACCTACCAGGGGGTCCTTTAGTGAAGCGCTCACCCTGGAATGATCAGACCACCTCTCCCCCCAAGGCTCCACAGGCCTTGCCGAGACCTCTGGGCCAAACACATCCTGCCCATCTCCTGAGAGATTATCCAACTCAATGAACACATTGAGAGTAGAAACAGTGGACGAAACTGGAGCCTGCTATTCAGCTCTATCTGAAACCAGAAGTCTTTATTTGCACTCAACAGTGGAGAGGGAGAAAGAAACCAGAAGACGTGCGGCACTTACTTGCTACTTCCAGCGAGGCATTGTGGCTCACTGCCTCTCCCAGGTAGTTGCGGGCAACGCAGACGTAGGAACCTTCGTCCGGTTTGCTCCGTCGTCCGTGGACGATGCGCAGGAAGAAAAGGGAGCCACTGGGCAGCAGCATGCGTTGGGAGCGGGGATTGTCCCTGTCTGTTTCCACCCGCTCACCATCTTTGTACCACTCCACCGTTGGAGCTGGTCGCCCCTCCGCCTTACAGTTGAGCGTGGCAGGCTCCCCTTTGGATACGATCAGGTCAGATGGGTGCTCTACAATCCTAGGTGGGGTGTCCTCTTGGCGCAGCCGAGATCCTGAAAAGGAAATGAAACGGTGAAAACTAACGTCTTCAGAAATCTACAGCCCTAAAAGAGTAATTTGGATAAAAACAGGTTGCTTACCTACCTCATAGGAATAGTTTAAAAAGAAACCATTTCTTTTTAGAAAGAAATGGTTCGAAAAATAATTCTTAGAAGTGTATGTGACATTACACGATTTACTAAGTAGGTTGTAATTTTGTCACATTACAACCTGCAGCGTGTTTTAGACATGATTGTAAGGGATAAGAAAAGTAACTAATGGTTTTCAAATGTTTTTACAAATAAAAATCCATCTTTTGGCAACCAGAGACTAACATTTTTGCCCGTTTATTTTTGCAAAACAACTGACGCACAGTCACAGTGGATGGAGAAAAGCTGTACATAAATTTGATAGTCTTACCACATATTCTCAATAGATTTTAGGTCTGGACTTTCACTCAAAGTTTCTAATACATGAATATGCTTTGATCAAAACCCTTCCATTATAGCACAGGCTGTATGTTTATGGTCGCTGTCCTGCTGGAAGGGGAGGCTTCACCAAAGTCTTCAGTTTTTTTGCAGCTTCCAATAGGTCCCCTGTGTTTAGCTCCATCTACCTTCTCATTAACTTTGGCCTGCTTCTCTCTTCGCTAGTCTGCTGAAGAAAAGCTCACAGCACGAGATGTTACCAACATCTTTCACTGTGGGGAAACATGTCTGCTATGTCCCCTACATAGTTTGTGGCAAACCGCAAACAAGACTTCTTTGGTGTTCTTTCAAAGATGCCCTGCTGCTTTCTACTCTTTCATAAAGGCCAGATTTGTGGCGATCATGACTAATGGTTGTTCCTTTTGAGAGACTTCCACCTGAACTGTGGATGTCTGCTACTACCATGAGCTGCTTGGCTGTTTGTCTTAATTCCCTCCTTGCCCAACCTGTCATTTTAGGTGGAAATCTTTTCATAGATTTGCTGTTGTGTCATGTTTTCCATTTTAAGATAATGGATTGAACAGTGCTCTGGGAGATGTTCAAAGATTCAACTACCATGTCATAACCAAACCCTCATTAAATTTAGAGGACTTTATCCCTGACCTATCTGCTGTATTCCTTGTTCTTTGTGATGCCATTCTTATATTAATGTTCTCTAACAAACTTTAGAGGCCTATGTAGCCAGTGTTGTCAGAACTGCAATACAAAGTAACGCGTTACTGACGTCGAACCACTTTTTTCAGTAACGGGGGCTTTAAAATCCTTCTTAAGAGTTTTCCAGACAACAGTGGACCACCCCAAAACACACACGCATTACCAACACTTTTTTTTTGTACTGTTGTAACCATTAAAAAATATCCTCTTCAGTTCAACCTTATGAGTGGAGATACATTGTTGATATTATAAAATAACTTGTAATTAAGTTTTGGCAAAGATCAATGTCATTTTCACAGGTGGTGGAGCGTTGTTGTTAGCAGCTGCTGAAAGTAACTAAAATAGTTACTTTTAATGTAACTTAGTTACTTTCTAAATCAAGTAGTCAGTGGTATAACTAAGTTACTTTTTCGAGAAGTAATCAGTAATCCGATTAAAGTTACTTTTTCAAAGTAACTTTGCCATCACTGTGTTTAGCTTTGTTCTTAGATTAAAGAACTCAGAGGGACTCTATTAATCGGCAGGCATAAGGACAAAAATTTAGACTATTACCCCTGGAGGCTACTTCCATGTCACAGGAGGCTACATCCTGCATTTCAAAGCCAACTATCGATCTGAGTAATAAGAGACCAGCACCAGTGACTAAGTGGCCAGCCCTGATTAATGAGAGGGAGAGTACTGACTTGCGTTAGCCTTAGAGAGGTTGATGATTAGCATGCCTGGGCTGGTCACACACTGGATTGCATACTTCCTATACTGTCCATTTTCAGGAATAGGCAGGCATTAACATAAGCTAGCTGCTAGCATGTCTAAACTGGTCGCCCATGACTTATAAGTATTTCTTTAAAGAAAACTGTCAATAAAAATGTTAATATGTTAGATGCACTGATCTGTTCTTCAGACAGATTTACTGTAATCCAAAGTGACATCAATCAATAATGTATTACACAAAGCTGACTTCTGATTCAGCAGATGGCTAGATGGTGTTTCTACCTAATCTTTTAAAACCTAGAACATCTTGAATTGGATCTAGTTTCAAAACTTCAATACATAAGACTGCTCCAATATGGACTTTATTATTCTACACCAAATCAGAATATTTAGAAATAGTGTCTAATTTGTGAAAACTTTATTTGGTTTGTGAACGCTCAGAAAAAAGTTATTAAATTTTCCTAAATGCAAATAAAGTTTTCATAAATTGACAACCCTGCCAACAATTATTTTGATATAGTTTTCTTCCAAGAAGAGATTAAGTCACAAGTGACCAGTTTACTGACTATCATTTTGCATTGACCATTTAAGAAAATATCACTTGCATAATAATTTGGAACACGGTGTATGTGCTAATGGACAACAGAAGAAGAAGGCAATCCAATGGATGACCAGCTTGTGCATGCCAGTCACCAGTCTATCTAAAGCTTATACAAGTCAGAACTCTGCTTCTCATTAGCCAACGCCGGCCACTCACTTACTGGTGTCGGCTTATCATTAATCCAATCAGTAGCTATCTTAAGAATGGATATAGCTTCCTGTGACAAGAACACTGGGTACACTAAGGTCTATGTTTTAACACTAATTCCACACCATATAGTTACAAACTAGGCCACTTCTAGAGGTGCAAGCAAATGTGTTGAATGCAATGCCTTAAGATCTACAAGCACAAAAAGGTCCAGTCAGTATGAATATTTTTGGAAAGCCCTAACCCATATAGCCTTTTCATAGTACAGCGTTTTTCAGCATTCTGTTATTTATGAGTGATACTCCATTCAAACCCTCATTCACTGCTTGTATGTGTGCCTCTTCTTCCTTTCAGTTTCCCAAGACAACACTTTCCATGTCTGAATGCATAAAAGACAATACTTATTGCATGTCTACTGAACTGACATTGAGTAATTAAATTAACACAAAGAGACAAATTTCTGTCAAGAGTGAAATGCGAGGTTTCGAAGATACAAGGAGTTAACAACTGACCAATCTGGAACATCACTTTTTAATTAGAGCGTGTGCTGCGTCAGTAAAGGTTAACGACACTGCAGTTTATGTGACTGTCATTTCTCAGATCAAAGAACAGAGCAACAGAAACAAGGAAGGGATCTCTTTAAAAAAAAAAAAAAAAAAAAAACGCACCTTAAAGGCAAAAGGAAATTAAGAGATAAGAGATAAGATAAGAGCACACCTCATGGTGGCCTCACAAACAGGGAGCCACAGCGCCAGGGAAGCTAAATCAGTGTCAGCAGCCGTGTGAAAGGAGTTAACACCCGAGTGCCATCTCTGGTCATTACTTCTGCTCCCTGACCAGTCAGCTGTGGCTATCAAAGCTGATTTACATGCAAATCAGCTCCCTGTTAATTCCTGAAGGGTGGGTCTTGCTCTGCGCTTCTGCGCGCAAGTTCTGTTCGTCAGAGAGTGACACAGGGCTCATCCCTCCTCGCCATATTGCCCACCGTAGGCTTTTGGAGCCCATTCAGCACCAATTAGAGGGAGTCAGGTCTAATTGGAGGCATCGGCCTGCAATTAATTTACCCAGTATCCCGTGAACTTGCCACACTGCCTCATTTATGTGCCATCCACCCAGCCCCCACCCTGGTTTTTGTCAGAAAGCAGTGCTGAGGAGGCATCTTCCACTGGTTGCCACATTCTTTTTTTTTTTTTAAGTGAAGTCAGCATAATTAGTGACAGTTCTGTGGAAAGATTAATCACTTCAGTGCTAATGCATAATATGGCCGGTGAAATATAATTAATCCAGCCGCCCAGCAGAGAACGTTTTGATCATGACTCCTGTAAAAAGTCAGGTTTAGACCAACAGTGATAGCAGGCTACAACTAGGTGGATGTTTTGAAAATTAGTTAATTGATAAAATTATGACAAATGCTTAAATTTTTACCGTCTTTCCCATTAAATGTATGCATCTAAATCCATCTTTTCTTCCTTAGCTTATACAAAATCATTGATATTTTGAGTAATCACATTTTTTGTACATAATGCTGTGCAAAAACAAAATCTTGTCAAAGTTTGGTGTTTCTACTTCAAATATCTTAATACACTTGAAATAAGACAAAAATAACTTAGAAGTAACTTTTCAGAAACACACAGGGGCCTGTTTTAATTTAATAATTCCTTAATATTGATGAAAATGAGGAAAGTGGAAAACTAAATTGTTCTTATAAATTAAATGTCTTGTTCCACTGGCAGATTACTTCACTTATAGTCAGTAATTTTTCATCACTATTAATCAAGTATTGACAACAATCTCCAGTGTCTTGTTGAAATGCTACTTATGAATTAGTTTTGTCTCATTTCAAGATACTTAAACTAGAAACTAGACTTGGTGTGATTTTATGTTTGAGTCTTTTTGCTTAAAATTATTCCGAAAACATTGTCATAAACTGTTTGTGTTCCATTTCCAATTTGGGCAAAGCAAATGATCTGTTTAAGGAATTAATTTCAGTTCAAATTTAGCTTCTTTTTTCATTTTTTAAAGATTGTTTACAGAACCGCATATTTTGGAATTTAGTGATACATGACTAACAGTTGGCAGGGGTGAAAGATTATATCTGAAACAGATGGAAAATTAGATGGGAACACATCAACCCTCTGGTGAGATTAATTATCTCACTCTCTGGCACTGAGTAAAGTCCAGCCTTCCCAGCTTTTGGAACCGCCTCAAGCTTGAATAAACTAATTATATTCCAACTCTCATCAGACAAACTTTTGAACCAACAGACTTGATGATAACAAGGGTCATCCAATGGTTCAGGGGAACCCTCCATTACTGCTGCAATGACTGCCCCTCTGCCGCCGCCCTTTACCCACCAATGCATGCTAGCCGTTTTATTAAAGAGGACTTTAAAAAGCGCCACTGCTGTCTGCTCTGTTCTTACCGTCCCAGAGTTAGACAGCTTCTCTCTAATTTGAAGCAGAAGTTTGGGTTCTTACAGAGGCCATTAACTATTTAGTCGTGACCCACTGGGAGGAGAACTGTGCAACGATGAGTGCTGTGTTTGATCAAAGAGTGCTCACTGTGGATGATTACACTGGATCTGCATGATTAACATGTAAACTCCAAATACAATGGAAAGCAGAAGAGCTTTTACTGGAGCTCTGAGTGAACGCTTCGAGTCAGTGAGATGCTGAAAATTGAGGTCTGCAACTCCAGAGCTGCAAGTTGCTCTTTAAACACCACATAGAAACATTTAGTAAGAAATAAGCAATGCTTTGAAATGTAAAAGTGATACAAAAACTAGACATTTCAATAGAATTTCCAAAGCACCAATGGAGAGAGGGTTGGCATTTTATAGAGGAAGCGTCGACTGTTTAGATGCAGCTTAATGAGCAGAGAACAGTTCAATCAATGATAAACGATGTGCTGAGTGTTCACTGCAGATGATAACACTGGAGTCCGATGACTAACATGTGAGCTTGGCATATAATGTAAATTTAAATAATATCTGTTAGTGGTGTCCAGATACAACTTTTTAGTCTCTCATGCGATACAAATATTGCAGCTTAAAGTATTGACCAATATCAATATTGACCTGATACAATATCAGCATAAATCATACATACTTTATTATTTTGTAGTGAGGAATGTTAGAAAAGGCTTGATCAAGTGATTTTACTCAGAGAGCAATAGTGAACAGCAAAAAACATGACAACAACCGACTCATTTAGTACTAGCAGGATACATGCACTGCCGGTAGAGGACGGCTAAATTGACTTCAAATCTTATCACAACATTTTGTTGTACCAATATAATAATGATAAAGATTATTATTTAAGAAAAACTTTTTATTGGTTATCATTTAGGTAACAAGTAGTTTTGCAGGCATGGCGTTCACAGAGCCACAAACACAAGTATTGTTCTTGAAACACGTTACACCTGAAATATGCCACTTACTTAAAAGCATTTGATATACATCACTAAACCGCAAAAAGTAATTGTATTTAATCTTTATTTTTAGTTTTTTTTTTTTTTTTTTTACGTACTTGATGCTTTCATGAAATATCATGAAAACATCGGGTCACACTTTCAGTCTTGTTTTTTCTTTTATCTAATAACTTATCAATAACTTTAATAAATTTATCCTGACAACAATAAATAAAAATTCTTATGATAAGAAATTGTTCAGGATAAATAGTAAACAATATGATAAATGCCCACCCGTAAATGCTAGATAGAAATTGTGGGGCGGACTAAATGCTGGAGTGGAATGCTTCTATCAGCATTTAATCTTATATGCAGGTCAATATAATACAATACTGACTTGATCTGATATTGGAGCGATTTACGACATCAAAGTTGGACTGGGACACCTCTAGTATGTTGTGGAAAAGCTGCAGAGAATAAGGTGGAAAAGCATTCTGAGTTCAGTCCAGTGTCAGCTTTGCCACACTGATCCAAACAGATACTCTGTGTGAACGCTGTTACCTCGACTCCAATAGCCCTCGTCAGGAGAATTAAAAAAAAGAAAAGAAGAAAGAGAGACCCACGCTGAGGGTGGGAGTATCCCACCACATGGATGCTCCACTCTACAGGTGGAAACACTCCAAGATTACAACTGATTTAATTGCTGTAGCTACTGCACAGACAGCAGGCCAACTCTAAAACAAGAGAGAAGTAGAGTGCACACTTCACCACTGAATCAAGCTGTTCAGTCTCTCACTCTTTTTACTTTGAGTCAATCTAACCCACCCACCCCCAGCGCTGCCCTTCCTTCCCCTCTACTGCTTTCAAGCACCTCTCTCCGATGTTTTATTCCACCCTCTATCCCCCCACCCCCTCCCCATTTGCTTGCAGACAGAGAATGTGAGATGAGCTAATGCAACACACAGCCTTACCGAAGGGAACCTGGGACTTCTACTGCAAGGATCTGATCGATTGTTGCTCGGGGCCAGATTCTCCCTCTGCCTTCACCCTCACACTTGCCAGTGAGCTTCTATGTTTTTTTCTTTTTATTTTGTTTTGAATTTTTCCCCTTCATTTACTCATGAACACACACTTAAACATTCACAAACTTCAAGCTAAGCTTTAGGAAGCTTCACGCTTGCAGTGGAGGCAATTAGAAAACAGCCGTTCTCAGAGATATTCAAACAAACATACTAAATAGAAAAATAAATAAATAAACCCGACAGTAACAAACACACGCTGAAGGCATTCGCTGTCCAATCCCATCAAATGTCCCTGACTGAAACTGACCCACCTGCAGTTCAAATGCAAAGACTCGAGGGCCTTCGGGCATTTTGTTCAGGTTCCTATCACTCTCCAGATCTGGATAAAAATAGCCTTATGAAGAGATTTGTGAAGGTTCTCAGTGAGCCAGAGGCATCATCATTCCCAGCCATCAGATCAGCAGTTGTTTGCATATTAAGGCTGAGGTAACCAGGGCTTTTTTTAAAATCAATTAATTTTTGGTTTTGTGTCAAACTTGATTCTCATCTGGCCATGTGAGTTCCTGATCTGTCAATAAATCACACAACACAAGCTGTCTTCCTCAATGTGGGGCACAAGTAGGTAGGAAGCTGATTTCCAATGCAAACAAAGAGGAAACAGAAGTCATTGTCCAGTTATCAATCACTGATGAGTCAGAAACTCTTAAGTCCAACCTTTTTAAGGTCATTGAACTTCACTCAACCATTTATTTGTGGTAACAACACTATTTTACTGAAGACAGCTTGAAGTTAACTATTCTGAACATCTAGGATGTGTTTAAGTTTTCCAAGAGTAGCTTTTCTGTGACAAGATGACAAAGTTCAGTCAAGCTGAGAGAGTGAATGAAGCTTGAAGAAGATAGTAACAAACCCGACAGTAACAAACACACGCTGAAGGCATTCGCTGTCCAATCCCATCAAATGTCCCTGACTGAAACTGACCCACCTGCAGTTCAAATGCAAAGACTCGACTTTCACAAAGACTTTGTGAAGAAGATAACAGGAAGGCTGGACACAGTACACCAAAAGTGCTCAAATAACATGCACTTTTTTGCAAAGTTTAACATTCTAGATCTAGATCAAGCTAAGTAGAGTTATTTGTTTTCTCATTTTGAGCTTTTATTCACTGGTCATATTCAATTTGGAAATGTTGCAGCCTTCTGGAAATCCCTCAGTCAAACTGATTAGCTAGATTACATTAATGTACAATAAAAATAAATACACAAGCTACCTTTTAGATTCAAGTTGCACCAAAAAGCTCAAAAAAGCCATTTGCTGAAAGAACAACATATTCAGAGCAGAAATTAAGTCAAAACTGTACAAAAATATAAACATTTTGCATTTAAGCTATATAAAAAAAGAACTCTTTTCTGCACCTTTCGCTGTCCAATTATTGATCGGTTAATCTAAAAAAAATAATCAATAGACTAGTCCTATGTCACACTGATGTTAAGTTAATCATAAAGGCCTTAGTTTTATAAATGTCGATGTTGGAAGATGCAGATGTATCCTTTACTTCAGTTATTAAGTGGTTCACTAAATGCGGTTATTGCGTATTAGGCAATAAAGTATTTATTTTCTTATTTTAAAAAAAAGTTATGATAAATTATTGTATAAGGACAAGATTATTACTTTGCTTTTATATTGTAATGTATTTACAATATTCTATAAAAAAGCCCTAAGCGGTGAAATAAAAATCTGCAGAATGTGCCAGTGTTTTATCCAATTAATTAATTTATCGTCGGAACAACTGACTAATCGTCACAATAACTAATTTTCAGAATTAATTGTTAAAATAGCTGATAACTAAAATAATTGCTACTTGCAGCCCTAAACCTCTCTAATAACTTTGTCTTTGTTTTAAACAGTTACATCTTTTGATCCAGGTAGAAGAATATGCTTTTTTTTTTGGTGCTGCATGGCTGACAGCCGGGATGGCAACTCTGCAGGACTCTGACTCCCAGCAGCCCTCAGGACCACAAAACCCCAGACAGGGTTGCTTTTTTTCAGACCCACAGTCTTTCTTTAAACACAGTGCTCTTGACCTCCTCAAATAAAACCCTAACCCACATGGGCAGAATAATGCCTGCAAAACATAGAACCTTAATTACTTTCCACTCGCTATGTACATACAGGAAGAAGTGACGTAACATTGGAGAGAAGCTGAAAGGAATTATAAGAAAATTATAAAACAATTACCTAGCAGCAGTAATCAGTTACAGTCCAGTGATTTCCATAGCTTCAAAATAAGTGTGCCTCTGTTGCGCACAGCTTTTTTTCCATGGCTACTATCTTGGCAACATGTGGGGAAGAAGAAGGGAGCCAGGCGCATGCCCTTTACCTAGAGGAATTCACCAGGGAAGGAGGACAGTGAAGCAATTTAGATCTGTTGTCAACGCAGCCCCCCAGAGGTCAGGAGACAGGATAATGCGTCTGCTTCCTTGAATGATAAAAACAGCTTCACAGTGCCACACAGTTCACTCTAATTGCTGCAACCGAACAAATCTGAAGCTGTTCAGATTTGAGAGAGACTGCACCGGGGAGGAGAGGGCAGAGGTTTGCACTTTGGTTCAAGTTCAATCTACAAACTCCTAATAATTACAATACAAACAGCTAACACTGCACTACATCGCTACAATTAGATTGCATCACTTCCAACCTAATATTCCTGACATGAATTAAATGCACCGACAAGAAAGGGTATTTATTCCATTTTGGGGGTGTCCTAACTGGGACTTGGAATAGCTGGCGTATTCGCTTCCTATTTTTGAAAGCGAATAGCTGTACTGTACCCTCATGGAAGAAAAGAAACTTTGAAAGATCTGCTTTTGACCCATAATTATTGGTCTCTGATCAACATATATTATGTGTACTGATGATTTTAATGATGAAACTAAACAAAACATAAGGTTTGTCCACCGTTTTCTCAATTATGAACTCTGTTTGTGGCTTCATATTTTTGTGCTTTTATGGTGCAAAGAACTTTAAACTGATTACTTGTGTAGCAAAATGAATGTCCTACACAAATAAACTTGATTTTTGTGGAATTTCACAATGAATTAAAGAAATTACTTTTTTACTTTGCCCTTGAGAAGATCAGCTATTTTACGAAGGACAAGCTTGATACATTTTGAGAAACCTGAACTGTCTTTTACACTTGGTTCGTCCAAAATGATATGCAACTCAACATGTGGAAAGAGGATTTGTCATAAGGTCATTGGGCAAGAAAAACTGGTCTTTATGTTGATTGGTCTGTTGGTGTATCTGCTTTTTTTTCCTACCCTATGTGTGTGTTTTGTTTTGTTTTTTATTCAAGTCATATTTACGTATCTGTAAATGAGTGGGCATTTTTATTTGCTTGTTAAAATCAATAAAGAGATGTCTTAAAAGAAAAATCCTGAAGCTTTACACCAATTATAGAGCGGTAAAGTTTTATTTCCCTCACTGAAGGGGGTGAAGGTCAAAGAGAAAGACCATAATTATCAGGTGTTTCACCAGTGTGACACATATCATGACCACCCACATCCAGAAGTCCAAGTATGCAACAGCACAGATATGGAATATGGATTTGTGATAAAGGAGGCTAAACACAGTAGGGCACTCCCTATCTACAGACCCATTAATCTGTGATTAGGGGACTTAAGGGGGGATTTATGGCAGAGATAAGAGCAGAGGGCGTGTCCCTCTGGGGGCAGCCGGGCGAAGACCAGAGCCATGCGTAGTGAGGAACGTGGCCGGCCAATTTAATGATTGAACGCAAAAGAAAAGGCGACCTCTTCTATTGAATTAAGGGAGATAACAGAGGAGGGTTGGGCAGAGATAAGACGGCGAGAGACGGAGACCCGGGGAAGAGGCGGGGTACTGTACTGCTGCTGATCGGATGACACAAGCAGGAAAAATGAAACGGAATCTGTAGCCGTTTCAGCTCCTACAATCCCACCCCGGAATGTGCAGCATGAACGACTTTGCCAGTTGGATCAGATCAAACCTGTTTTTAATGTTACACAAGGCTATCACTTACACTCCTGAGAGCCAGGATTAGAGGCCTGTGCGCGAGTGTACGTGGAGACGCAGGGGCGGGGTGATAAGGGGGGTGATGGATGGCTTTATGGCCTCTTTCTCTCCTCATCTCTTTGTCTCCATTTGCCAAACAGAACGGTGTATTGTTATCTTTTCTTACGCTACAGCAGCACTTGAGAAGAGGTATCGCCTGACTTAAAATAGTACCTCTGTTCAAATTTGTGCATTTTCAAGTCAAACAAAGACGGTGCTTAATACCTTTTTCATTTGTACAGATCACAGCATCTTGACTTGCGTTATTTGATTGTTTATCTCCCTTTCTGTTACAGTAACTGAGGCAATCATCAGGCTGAGCACAATGGTCCCATTGATGTTGAAGTGGGCTCAGAAACAGGCACATTTAATGGCATCAGGTACACCAAGGTTTTAAGGACATCCAGTCGCAAACACACTGAGTCTCTATCCTAGTGCTTCTTCACTATATGGTCTTTTTAAAATGAAATGAAAGAAAGTGCCAGAGTAGGTGAAGTTCACAGTTAAACTTTACATGCTCTATTGCTGCGGCCTATTTGTCAATTGACTGAAAAAGGTTTATAATACCATCCCAGTTTGAGACCAGCCTGGTTTGGAATGATTCCTGGTCTCAAACTTAAATTGGCTGTAATTTACCACTGCAGAAGGCAAACCAAGAGCAGTCTTTCTACTAAGCAGCATATAAAAAGCTAGCACCTGACTAAAAAGCTAAGTTTGGGTTATTATACTTTGGTCCAACAAGTTAATTCTACTGCAAAATTCAGTTTGTATTCAACACTGTTTGTTCGGGTCTATTATTCTAAAACATAGCTAACAATGGTGCAACAATAAATCAGCTCAGATTCCCTTAATTTTAGAAATTACAAGGCAGCTTCTTTTGGCCCACAGGGGGTTCAATGTTGTTTTAAAAAAAAAAAAACAGTCAATATCTTTATTGTTGGAGCTTATATGTTTATAAACTCAATAATAAAGTAGCTTAAAGGATTTTTGAATTGAATATATTGTAAATATATGGTTTTTCTTTAAAACGCAAATCATTTTGATTGATTAAATACAGATTAAGCAATTAACTTGATCAAAAAGTTTAATCGAGCTTCACCAACTGGAACACAAACTGGACCCGTCATGCATAACATATTTTCTTAAACGCTCCCTCTAGTTTTGAAGTTTTACAAACAGAACTCAATGCACTCTTGACCCCAGTCAGAATGGCTTTATTACAGTCACTGCCTTTGATCGTCCTGCTTCCCATTCGTCAGCTGTAATAAAGAGACAACATTTCTGCTGATGACAGAAATCTTGGCACCAGAGGTAAATGGCACAAAGGCTCAAAGGCTGTTGAACATTTACAGTAATGGCTCATTGGTCAATGAACCTGGTAAGATCTTTAGGGCAGGAGCACAAGCACGAGTTCCTGGGAAACGCATCCTTTAACTCAATTAGAAGGGCGATCCTGTGATCAGGCTCCAGTGGGGACCAAAAACAATGGAAACAGTATTTTCAGTTCTGCTTCAGGCCATTTTACTAAATACACACAAATTTGGAAGACAATGTGGTTGGAAGCATGATAAAGGGGGGCATTTGAGCCCATAAACACCTAAGAACAGGAACGTCTTTTTTTTCCTAGTCCTTGTAAATTTTAAATCGTTTCTTAGTAATGGGTGAATCGTTTTACTATGTATAGCAACAGAACTTCTAAATGTCTTGTAAAAATATTTGCACATCTTGAACTTTTTCACATTCTGTTGTGCTACAATTAGAAACAATTTAAAGAGCACTGAGATTTTATGTGAGACCCACACAAAGAATCACTTATTTGAGAAGTGTAAAAAAAAAAAATTGTGTTGTTTCTTTTTTGTTCCCATAAAAAAAAAAAAAAAAAAAAAAACAGAAAATAAATCTCCCATCATGATATTCTCACCACAACATTGGTGGTTGGGACATTGCGTCAAATCAGGTGACAAGTTTAACTGGATTTTTTTCTGGCTCTCTTCAAGGAATATCTTTATGTCTCCCTTTCATAAAAGGTGAAATTTGTGGAGAGCACGACTTCTCCCACATTACGTATATCTCTGTAGCTCCTCCAACTGGTTCAATTGGGCTCATCAGTGGGAACCAAAGTAAAGGGAACCGGCGCCACACTTCACACTTATGTGTCTGTTTTCTGTTGGTGTGTTGCGCATTAAAACGGCACTAGAATTTCCTCCAACCGAACTGAGACCAAGGTTTATGGGTGGACTATAGTTTGCTTTTAGTCCTCATTAGAGTATGATTGTGTGTTCACACCTCCCCAAATAAACTGGACTTTCTAGGCAAACAAACCAAAGTTCGATTGAAGCGGACTAAACAGGGTTGGTGTGAACACTTCCTAAAACCTTCGAATGGCACTCTAAATCCATCCTACCATATTTCTAAATTTACGGAAATCTCAAAGACAGCAGCAAATATAATGAAACATTACCAAGGAGGCAAACATACCACACAAAATTCTTAAACACAAACCAAAGGGATGAGTGTGGGTGAACTGCAGCTCTTCTCAACAGCTTGCTGCAGCAAGTGTCATTAGACAGAAAAACAAAAGCTGTCAAACCCTGCAATGGGTCATGAGGCCAGAAATCATTCTTGCAAGGATAAATCCAATTTCTTCTCCCCATCTTATCTATTCTCGGGGTACCAGTTGGGAATTTTGTGTTGGGAAAGACTGTGGGGCTTGTTAGGAAGCTGCCTGTCAAGTTGGCTCTGCAGACCTGGCAGATGGAGCTGAATGGAACAGGGCGGATGCGAGCGGAGAGTCAGTCTGTCGGTTATTTATCACAATGCGACTTCCGCAGACTCGTGGATTCCTCAGCTTGACCCTGCGTATTCCCGGTGTCAACCTGGGACGAAAACATCACCAACGCCGATGTCAGAGATGTCACTCTGTTAGTGGAGCAGAAACTCCAGGACAAGGGGCTGTAATTAATCCAGAGCCCAGATGACAGGCTGGGGACCTTCCTGTTTCAGCACACAGAATAGCTGAGGGTTTGTGTTGTAGAGCAGGGATTACAGAAATGAAGCACAGGGGAGTAAGAGTCGGCAATTATCTCTTGTTTCTGTTTTGCAGCTTTTTAATGAGGTCTGACCAGAGCAACGTTAGAAATTCATGAATGTTTCAAAACAACAGCAGAGCAGGACTCCATTTTGTTTTCAAAATCTCAGAATGTGAATCTCATTGATTTTTGTTTCCCTCTGTGATTTTGAAAGTTGGATGTGTTTTATTATTTAGCATTTTAAAGCAACTTTCAATCTATATGCGCATAAAAACTGTATAATAAACCTGACTGTAATTTCTTTAGAAACGCATACCAGTGAAGTTTATAACTTTGCAAGAAAATTCCAACTCAAAAATTTTCATATTTTGTCCAATTACAACAACATACTTTAATTTATTTAGTTGGAATTTTAGGAAAATGCAATGAAAAGTGTGGCATACATTTCCCACTTATTCTAATATCTCGAAGTCTCTAAATAATGTCTAGTTTGGCAGATTATCTTCAGAAGTTACATAGCAGCTAAACGGTGCCTATTTGTGTAACTTTATCTTAGTATAAAAACAACAGGGCAACAAAGCAATCTCAAAATCTTTGAACCACTCACAAAGAAGAGTTCAATCCCTCATCTGAAAATGGAAAGCGCTGAAAATATTTTATTACATGGCCATCTAGATGAAGAGGCAGGCTGAGCAACATTAATCAGAGCAGTAGGCGAGCAGCCCGTGCTGTAACTCAGGCAGAGCAGCTCAGGTGGGAGAATCCATCAGCAGGGCGACTGGTGGTTGTAAACTCCACAAATCTGACGTTTAATGAAAGAGACTAACAAGGAGAAAGCTGTTGAGAGAAAACCATCAGAAGGCCCATTTAAAACTAAGCGCCAGTCTGCTAATAGCGGATGAGAAATTTGCTAACTTTGAAAATGTTTAGTGCGCCTAGCTTCCCCTACAATGGATGCTTGGTGTCAACGATAAAACTGAAATGTTTACTTCCTGAACCAAAATCTTGCATTTAGATGTGTAATTCCAAATTTACCCTGCTGACGCCAATCTTTGTCACATGGAGGCTATCAACTTGGTTAGTGCTTTAGCATTAGCTTTTACTAAACATGATGTTGATTTAGTGCTTTACTGTTCTGCGGATTTTTAAGCCTCTTTTGTACAATATTAATACATTAAACAATGAAATGAACAAATAATTCAATTCATTTCTCAAGTAAGAAAATAAAAATTTTGTTGCCTAAAATACGATCACAGCATTCCTTTAGTGAACTTTTCATCTTTAATAGTAAGAGATCAATCGGCAGCTATTGAAAACGTTCAGCCCTTTCTATTTGATGCAACGTCAATACAGTGTAAGGTTGACCTGTTCATTTTTTTGGATTAACTGATTAATAATCAGATAGCAAGATGTGCTAAAAAGGGGATGTTTCTTAAAGGACTTGAATTGAGTGAAGCTTCTTGGTTGATCACAGACAAAGGTTTGTTTTATCTCAGATATATATATATATATATAATATATATATATATCCCCCGCCTGAGTCTCTATTCTTAAGTTAACAATCGATTTATTAATTGTTAACTAAATGATTAATCTGATTAATCATTTCAGGACGCTGCAATTCTAAACAAATGGGTTTTTAAGTCTACATTTAAATGTATATATATATATATATATATATATATATATATATATATATATATATATATATATATAAGTCTAGATTTAAAGGCAATCAGTGTTTCAGCTGTTTGCCATTTAAAATGCATGCATTACTAGTAAGATAAAATTTGAAGTATGTGACTGTAGCATTCAGTCAGCATTCACCCCTTAAAGCTTTTGTAAGGCAATATAAACCAATAACATGTCCTGTGCAGAAGAAGAATTTCTAAGCAGAGCAGGAAGCGTTGTGGTTGAAGGAATGGAGCAGAGGGAAAGCTGCAGCTCGGTGAGCAGAAGAGGGACCAGCAGCACACTTGGCTGGCACAGTCCAGCCACACAGAGTGCGACATTTGGGCTCGCTGCCAAGAGAAAAGAGCTCTGAAAGGATGCCAAAGCAGATTGGGGTGGCAGGGAATGGCCAAAAAAACACCTAATGCTTTCTAAATGTTATTTATTTGATTGCTGGCACTGTATTGGCCTACAGTTGGAGCAGCTGAGTCTGGTAGCAGAGCTGATGACCTTAAATGCTTGTGTAGGCTGTTCTAAATGCTCTGCCAAACACATAAAGAAAACCCCAGACAGCTGGGTGTTGGAAGGGAGTTTTATGAACACTGTGCAGTTGGAGGTACACAAAGTCTGCGAGTTCCAACTTGGCACGTCGTCCTCCGGTGCCCTTTAGGTTCCAAGAGGTGAGAATGGATAGCATAACGTTCCCATGCTGACATTTGCAAGCTCTGGTAAGTGATTGTACACGAGAGCACCTCACGTGTTGCGGCTGCAGAGGTATTATTAAAGTGAATCTGGGGTTAAGACTCAATGGAGCCATATGGCAAAACGACTCCAATGAGAAGGGCATGGCCCATGTCCAGCCACATGGAACAGAAATTGCCCCCAAAGTATCCAAAAACCTGACTTGGAAAAGTTTACAAAAAAAAAATGGGATGCAAGGCTTGCCATGAGATGCACAGTAAATATTTGGTCAAAAATTAATAGAGGGGAAAAGTCTGCCAAGAAGCCTTTTTCTAGACATCCGCAGGGAGGAAAGCTTGTGCCCAGTCTGGCATTAGGAAGATATTTCCTTTCTGCAGACAACTGCTCACTGGTCTGTCTGCTTTCCAGCAGCCACTTACCAAAACCCTGCCATCAAACACATACCAGCTGTCCAGGTACGCAATGATTCCAAAAAATAAAAGAAAATAAAACACTGCTCTCTCATGATGCAAACCAAATTGCTTCCAAAAGGGGTGAAGGAATCTGAATTCATTACTTTCTCATCAGCTTGTTGTCTGCACCCCATAGCAGAAACACCTCCAGGTGTCTGGGTTTTTTTTTCTTCTTTATTGGGGGGAAATTTGAGTAAGAGACGGAGACGGAAATAGAGATTGGGATATCGAGATGATGGATGGGACGGAGCAAATATTCCAATTTCCAACAGCTTTTCCCAAAATGTTTTGTAAGTGGAAATAAACTTGACTATTCTTTCCAGTGACAATAGATTCCCCTGGTTGTACTTAACTTCTCCCCCACAAAAAGTAATAAACTGTGAAGTGGTCAAAGGATTCATCATTTTCACGCTGAACTCATGGATTACAGTAAATCATTCAGATTCAACCAGTACTTCTTAGAAAAAGGCAACAAACACCACAGAACAGAAATGCTGCATGAACGCAGAAAAACGCATTCCAATGTAAATATGTTCACATCCTTAAAGTTTTTCATTTTGTCACATTCCAGTCACATATTAGAGAAAAAGTAGAGCCGAAGGTTTTCTGCCATCACAGCTCAATCTTATTCCCATAAAGTCTCATCAGCTTTGGTGTTGGTATTTCGCAAAAGCACATTTTGTGGCAACCTCAAACTTGATACACACAAAGCATTTTTTCTTTTTAAAGGAAAAATGAGAAATGGTTCTCAGTCTTTTGCAAATAAAATGTTAATACTGACTTACCCCATGACCCTTAAATAATTGTTTTTGCATTACCACAGTCACTAAACAGTGTTCAACTGTGTGTAATTTATACAGATTTTCCATGTCAGTCTCACTTTTAAATGCTTCAAAGTCGAACATTCAACGTTTATTCACGTGGTTGCAGGATGTTTGTATTCACACACAGCTTCCCTCCTGCTTCAGTATAAACCACAACTCTATGGTCAGAGAGAGAGCGCCACAACTTTCTGCTTAAAACCTCCAATGCAATGTGACCAAGTTTTTGGCCATTTGACAGTCTGTGTAGGTATTTTGTGAAAAACCATACAAATGTACGTAACCCCTTGCTGCGTCTGATAAACGTTCCTCAAACATATTCATGTCGCCTGTGGATACAAAAACTGGATAAAGGAAGCGGAGCGGTTGAAACAAAATATCAACGTTGCTGTTTGAGCCAATTTTTGCAAAATATGTGGCACAAACTTCCAACCAATCACTTGACAAACCACACAAAGGTCTGTGTGAAATAGTTCCACCCCAGACCTGATGGATGAAGATTTCATTACAATTTTCATCACGCAACTACATTGATGAGAGCCGATTTCCACGCTTCGGATGGAAGCACGGGCGAAGGCTGAAAATAAATGCAACTCACTCTTATTAAATTTCTAATTCATAGGTATTTTTAGAGCCGTTTATTTTACTTTTACTTTCCAACAATGCAATATCTTTTTTGTTGGTTAGCTATGTAAAACCCCTAAAAAATGCTAGCACATCTCAAAAATTTTTAATGTTGTATAAAAGTGTAATATTTCTTGCCAGTCATCTCAGATAGTGAAACTCATATTACAAGGTTTCCCCCAGTGTTTTATCAGCCTGGCGGGCCACCAAGTTTTACTTGTCCCCAACCCACAACCAGGCTGAGCACAGAATGTTTACTTTAAGTAGGGTTTTATACATGACTATGGTTTTAAAGCTGTAAACTTGACCATTTGATGACCATGACTTTAAAATTTCAAAACTTAGTGTCACAGAAAATTAGAATACTGTGAAAAAATGTCATTGAATGGAAAGCCATGATGTTGCATCCTAATCAGCTAATGAACTCAAAACACCTGCAAAGGTTTCCTGAGCCTTTGAACTGTTGCTGACTCTGGGTCAGCTGGCTACACAAACATCACTTTTTGATTTAATGTGAAATTCTAATTTTATGAGAGTCATTTGGGCCTTCACCTGAAAGCCATAATTATTAAAATTTAAAAAAAATTAAAGCTTAAAATGTTTTACTCCATGTGTAATGATTTTCTATAAAAATGACAAAATATAGCTTTTTGTGAAATATTTGAATTTTTTAAAATGTAGTAGTAGTAACATTTAAGGTTACAGTGAGAAAGTGTAGAAATGGTGCAGCTCAGTACTATGAGTGTAATACAGAAAGTCAAGCACACATCTACACCCATCAAAGATAATTGTATTGGATATAGGACAAGGCAGAACTCAAGACAACAAACACAGGCTGTCAAGACTGAGTGCAGCAGGAAGAAGACAGGAAGTGGGGCAAAAGTGATTAGCGAATGCTCTCAGACTTCTTGTGATGTGTGTGTTCTGAACTAACAAAGGTGACATTTCTTGAGAGGCGTGAGAGTGCAGAAAAACGGGAAGAGGTGTTAAACCAAAGTGAATTGCTAATGGTTTAAAGTATGAAGCTTATGATTAGGACTTGCTGACGGATGCTGCAAAATGCAAAAGTAATCTAGTCTTGAGAGCTTGGGGGAATTAGTATTTCAGGCGGCAGCTACAATACAACTCAATAAAAGCAGAGGAGGAGAGGCCGTTGGGGGAAGCTGAAAAGTTGACATTAAGGATAATTACCAGCCCTATAAAAGCAAATGAGTTTAAAAGTTTTTCTAAAGAAGGGGAAATTATTAACTGTGATCAAAAAAGAAAAAAAGCTTACATTTTTTTAAAGATAAAAAACTTATCTGCCATAAATAACATGACTAATATTGTGCATTTAAACGTTCATTTCAGTCGAGACGGCAGATTTAGCATGTCAGCAATTTGCAGACCGTAATGTAAACTCGATAATAGGGCGCGATTAACGTTAATCTCCGAGCTTAAAGCAGCTACGTCTTTGCACACTAGAAAAACAGAGGAAAAAAAAAATCAGTCAGGTTATGCGATGCCTCCCTTCGCCATGGTTACAGTTGAATGGCGGGACCGGCTCCGAAAGCACTCGTATAATAGTGAAATTCAAGGTTACCTTCTCATTAATTATGTTTTTCAACGCTTCCCCTGAAATAGAAGGACACCCCTCCTACTTTTATCACCATCTTTTGTGCAACAGAATTACTCCCCTGCCCCCGACACACACAAACACACACACCCCTACCCCCAGAACTGATTGAGTCGTTGATGCAGCTCTGGATAAAAACGACTTTTAAATAAGAATTAAAAAAAAATAAAAATGCACAAACTCTGCAGCACATGTGAAAACACAGACATGCAGGGACTAGTATTTGATTTCACCAGAGCTTTGTCATTTTGTGGGATTTAAACAACAACGGCTCAAAGTGGGAGAATCCAGAGACATGAATCAACTAATTAGCAGTCTCTTTTAATTGCTAATTTAATTTATTCCTCACAGCTTTTTAATGTCATTTAGCCCTGTCAGTTATGAGAAGAAAGGGGGTTTAGCATCTCAAAAGTGTAACCAGGACTTTAAAACAATGGTGAGAGAGAGAGAGAGCAGAGGATGGGGGGAAATGCATGAGTTCATGCAGGGAGAAAAGTAGAATGGTTACCCACTGGGAAACATAGTCGTGGCTGCAGAGTCATGTGGGAGTGATTTTAAGTAGGAACTACTAGCAACATGAAGCTAAAGCTAAAATAGAATGTTTACATGAGAACACAAACATGTTTGAGAAAGCATTCAGGCCATGTCGAAATGAGACCACTGTCTGGAAACTGAGGGTCTTCATGGAAATTGGTTGGAGAAAATTTCACATTTAAACTAGACTGCAAAGATGAAAGACACCATGAATCACGCCACTAGATGGCACTGTGAGCTCAGCATGTCCTCGAAACGCAACTGTGCTTTTGACCTTTAGCTTCCACCACAGTAGCTTAAGCTCATTTAGAAAACAGCAACTCATCACCCAATGAACCAAGTACTATGTAACACACATATTCCTCATCTAAAGTTTTGTTAATCTGAACACGCACCGTGGAATGCTATTAGTCATTGTTTTTGAAAGGTTTCACTCCGACACCTGGTTTCAAAAAATGCAGGCGTCAGAGACTGATCACTGGTGACATATAAACAGTTAGAATGAAACTAAAATGACGCAGTTTCACTAAAGAGCTCTGGGTAAAGGGGGCCTCAGATAGATGGTTCTAAAATGGGAAGGTTTTTGAACTATTTTTCCTGCATCTACACAGAAATGGTGTAGGGGACTCATTTTTGTTAACGCACTTTCTTTTTTTTTTTGCAAGAAAGCTGACGTATAAGCTCAACTTCTAACCTGGCCTTTGACCTCAAACCGGTCATACAAATGAGTCAAAATTTTATGCATTTAGCATTATGTATTTTCCAGGCACATTGTACAGTCAACTAAATGTTACCTTCAGTTGTTAGAAAAAATGTTGTATTTAGCAACCATAACTTAAAAGATCTCTCATTTCCCATCATGGCAAAAAAATGACACCTTGAAATTGGCCCCCCCATCACTTTAAGAAGCTCCAACGCTTGAGTGCATTATCACAATATTTTTCCATGCTGTCTATTGATGCCGTTTGTTCTTATGAGCTAAGCAAGAACACACTTCCACCAGGTGTTTTCAAATTGCTGCTACCGCTAGTTTGGAGAAATCAAGTGAGAGCTCGCCTGGAGACTACAGTTTCACGGAGGAGCTGTGGGTAAATGGGCAGAGCTTTTGGAAAATGGGCAGAGATTTGGGTAAAGGGGGGGAGCTTTGTATGAACAAGTGCTAATGCACACCTAAATGGTTGCCATGGGAGAATCAAGGTTTTCTCAAACATGCATGAAGGAATCAAAGTAACCCTGCAGATATGTTTTTGATGAGAGAAAAATATTATAAGACAATATAAAGTCAAATTTGCATAATACTCCCCTTTAATAGAACACATCCTCTTTCATACAGTTTATTGTCTCATTATAAAGATGAAGCTCTAATTTGTGTTTTATGACAGATTTACATCACGTTTTTCTTTTCATGTAAAATGAAAAACAGCTACCTTACTGCCTGTCAAAAATTATGGGGACTTACTGCCCATAAATTCATTTTCTTATTGTTTTTGCATTCAGGATGGTTTAAATCATAGGAACCGAGAGTTCCTATTAACGGGTTGTTGTTTTTCCACTCTGTCTGCTCCACTTTTAATGTAAAACAGTCACATCTCCACGCTTGTCACTTGAGTCACTGCTCTGTGTTCAAATGAAAAGTCTCTCTGGGTGGAATTTCCTTCCCACTCTCATTCGTTTTGGTTTGGAAAAGTAGTAAATCAAAGCCATCAAACAGTGAATACTATAACATGTAGTGGATTTGCTAACAAAATTGTTTTAGCACCTAAAACCTTAATAATCTTAATTTTAACTGCATCTTCAAAAGAAGGAGATCTTAATTGAACTTAAAGTGCTGGTGAACTTCAAGCAAATGCTTCTTGTTAGATTGTTACGTCACTAGTCTCTCATTTGTCCCTCCTGTAAAATGTGTTGCTGTTACATGTCTTCCACACACAAAAAAGGTTGTGCTAAATAAAACAAAAACCTCAAATAAAAATAGTCCAGATGAAAGACCAATTGAGGATTGTTTGGGGAAAAAAGGTTTTGTGAACATCCATTTCAAAGTTTTTCCTAAATTTGTTTGAACTATTTTACAAAGAAGAATTTGCAAAAGGAATTACAAAGCTGGAAGATATGCTAAAAAACAAAACAGCAACAACAACAAACCTGCAGCATCAATATAAATAGGAACAAATGTTTGAGCAAGAAAGCTTTTTCACTTCATTAAATTGTAAGTGGAGTCAGCTCAGAGTCGGAGGAGCTGAATAAAGTATTAGTAGTATAACGATTAATCTGACAGTTAATTGATTGATTGTTTAAAAACATTGGCACATTCTGGAGATTTTTGAGAACTTAAACCTATCCTACATAATGCCAAAAACAGATAAAATACTAACAAATAATTCAATACCTTTTTAAGAAAATAATGTCTTGCCTCAGATGGAACAGAGTTCTTTTAGTGAATACTTGATTACTTCCATCTGCAGCAAATGCAAAAAAACTCAACCCCTTCTGCTTGACTTCACCTTCCAGTGCAGAGCTTATCTATTGACTTTTTTTTTTTTTTTCAATTAACCAACTAATAATTAGATACCAAAGCATGCTTTATAGAAGATTGTTTTATTTTCTTTTATAGAATTTGAGCCAGGTGAAATGAAAACAGACACTTGAGAAATTCTGGGTAGACATTTATTTCATCTTAAATAGAGAATGTATATATTTTTGTTTAGCTTCTATATTCCAGATATCAATTAAGTTAGTTGATTGTTTCAAAACTCAATCACAATTAGTACCATTAATCGTTTAATTTCCATAAAATATTCAAACTAATTAGTAGTTTCTCTTTCAATTGCTAATTTATACCCACACTCTTTTTAATGGGATTTTCCACTTAGTCATACACTCCATATTTTACTAAAAAAAAAAAAAAAGTAGTCTAGCATTTCAAAACAGTGTTGAGCCCTTAATAGACCAGTTAGAGAGGCAGGAAGGAGGCCTGAGCTCAAGCAGGGGGAATTAAAGGACAGAAACGGGGGAAGAGTGTCGTGAATGTCATCCCTCCGTCTCCCCCAGAGGAGAAAGTGAAACAGAGGGAGGTGTGAGCCTTTTAGAAATGCACACCCACTGGTAGCAGGACTCCAGCCACCGCAGCCCAACAGAAAGGCCTTCTGGGAGCTTTTGAGTATGCAGAATTCAGATTCATGGAGAATTGGCTGAATGACTCTGCAGTACCTTTTATTTACTCAGCATTTAAAAAAAAAACAAAAAAAAACAACCTCACATCTCCCCAGATGTTCACCTTTATAAAGAAAAACCAACACCAGCACTCCTGCCTCACACTTCTTTTTTTACCCATATCACCCTAATCAGCACATTCAGTGCCACCAGGGACCACCGAGAATATGCAATGTGAGCTCAGAAGCCAGATCAAAACGTATTCCCAGAGCTGGTGTATCACGGTATGTTTGACTCCTCTGTCCTCTTCTCCATTCTCCCTCCCTCCCTCCATCCTCCCTCACACACCCCAGGGTAGCCTTTGTGCAGCCGCACTCCTCCCCTCACACACACACACTCATTCTCCTCCCCTCCTCCATCCCTTTTCCCTTCCAGAGCCCCGTTAAGGTAACACAATGCAGCTACCCCATCCCCACTGGCTTTAAGAAAGACTTCACACTGACCAGTCACAAAAAAGGCAAGTCTTAAAAAATTGGGCCAAAAGAGAGAAAAAAAAAAAGAGAAGGGGGGAGATGCCTTTTTTTTTTCCACGGACAAATCCCTCCGTCTGTCCTTTTTTCTTGCTCATATCTATATCACTAGCTGTATTTCCATTGGCTGAATAATTATGCAATTTGACATTTTGAAAATAAGCTTGCCCAATGGGAACAGGACAAAAAAACTCTTGTTTTTCGATAAAAAGTTGGTGTTTTTAAAAAAAAAAAACGTATCAACATTGGCTTATTTTGCAAAACTGTGACAGAAACACTTTTTTCTGTTGATCATGTGACACGAGTCACAGGAGACACATGATCTTAGTGGCGCAAACCACCAAGATGACGATGACAGGAAGTAGGAGGATGATGGCATGTGATTTTAATTACTTTTCTTCATTAATGGAAACAGAGCAATAGCAAAATTGTGTGTTTTTGACGTCAGTAGAATATTAAAGCTTTGACCATATTCGTGATGGAAACACAGCTGCTGTTATCAATTTGGAGACTAAAACTTACAAGGAAGCGTGCACAACTCCCAGATCAAGTGGCTTTTATAAAAGAAGAAATACCTCCAAGCATTTTTTTTTTTTTTTTTTTTTTAAGTTGTAAACTTGGCTGCAGGAATCCAGAGCGTGCCAGCTTTCGCTGTGGGACAGAAAGCAGACAGCACCTTTCGTCCTGAAAGGGGACAACCATTCATCACTTCAACACCAACAGGAGACGGGGAGAGTGTTTGTCCTCCACGTCAGCTGTCAGGGAGAGATGCATTAACCACGCTGGCCCACCAGGGCAGCAACTTTCTGGATCTGCCTCCCGGTCAGCAGGCTCAGGGTGAAAACTGTTCTTAAAACTATGTTTCAATATGTGTCTATCTGGAGGTACAGTATATTGCAGAAATATTTAATTTCTTTTGGATTTTGTTTCACCATTTGTGAAGTTAAGATTTTGATTTTACTTGATGCCTAAAACTTTACAAATAAATTAGGGATGCACGTATGTATCGGCACTACATGTATCAGTATCGGCTGATATTAGTTCATTTTTAAAATATCAGTAAAAATATCTATTTAGTAGGAGCCACAGGCAGAGACTCTGTCTTGGCCAGGCAGTGTAAATTGTATTTTAATTCATCATATTATCCATTATGGAGTCAACAAATAACTTGGATGCACTATCGGCGCCAACATCGCAATCAGCTGACAACTGATATTTATGTCCATTTTGTTGCTGTTGGTTTCTTGAGGGATCAGGGAAGAGGTTGGTTATGTGGTTTTTGTTTGGTCAAGTGACAGTGACACGAATGCAGCTAACAATTATGGAGAATTTAAGCAGAGAAGTCAGAGGTGTGGTTGTTTTTTTAAGGCGTTGAAAGGGAAGTAAAATACAAATATCGGTATGTATTGTTATTGGCCATGACATCAATATCAGGTATCAGCAGTGACACAAATTTTCAAATCTGAAATAAAGTTCTACATTTGTATTTAGACATGGCTTTTCATCTAAACTGACTGACAAGGAGAGAATCAGAGAAACAACCTGGAGAAGAAAAATTTGAGGAGATGAGACCTTTATTGAGCTTTTTCATCTATAAGCTAAATGTTATGTGTCAGGATAAAAAAAAAACTGCACTTCGTCCTGAACACAGCAGGCTCCAGGATAAAAAATAGTTATGGCACTATCAAGCTATTCATTTTCTTTAGATTTAATCAAAGCTGGACAAGGAGCGACACTACAAACAAGACTACTCTGCAAAAAAAATACAGTTCAAGGCTGCAAGAGACCTCAAGGGTCAAAGGTTCCAGCAAGACAATATCCCGAAACATGTAGCCAAAGCTACAATGGAATCAATTTATTCAAAGCATATTTATGTCTTAGAAAGGCCCAGTCAAATTCCAGACCTAATTCCAGCTGACTCAAAAGGGGGAAAAATAGCAACACATTCCACAATTTCCAGATTTCTGTTTGTTTAATCTGAAGGTAAAACATAAAATACTGAAACCCGATTGCATTAGTGGCAGCATCATGCTCTGGGAACGCTTTTCTTTAACAAGGGCCAGAAAGCTGAGCAGAGATGAAGAAGGATGCAATTAAATACAAAAAATAAATAAATGAACAAATCCAAACACTAAATTTAAACTGACATTTTACTAATAGAGTGGCCTAGCCAAAGTCCAGTCCTAAATCCAATTGAAAATATCTGGCCAGAGTTGTAAATTGCTGTTTAAAAACCTGCCTGCATCCCATTTGAATTAGCTGTAATTGCAGAAAATTTGTGTTTTACAGATTAACAACTCAAGGTGGCTGTAATCTACTGAGCAGGATAAAAATGTCAACACGACATTTTCTTCCTCTCAAGAATTATACTGTACGATATAAAAACCCAATAAAATACAATGAATGTTTATAAATAAGTTACAAACAATTACAAATATCAGATTCAATATTTATTCACACTGTAAACAGAATATCGGTGCTGAATTGCCAGGGAATACTCAGTTTTACAGAATCGTATTCCTTCTCTTCTCCTGGCAAGCCTAAGAGCCGAGGCTGCAGCCGGAGTGAATTACAAACTATTGACGTCAGTTGGATTTGCAAATTAATCCAATTAGGCGGCACTTTTAGGTCATTAGAGGAAGAGTAGTCAGAGGAAAGCAGATCATTAAGCATCGCCGGCTAATTTCTCTGCCCTCAAACAAACTGCCTTGAAATGTTTATCTTGTCAGTCGTTAAACTCTTAGCTGCAGTTCCCATGAAGGAAGGGGGAAAAAAAAGAATAAAAAAGAAAAAAAAAAAAAAAAAAAAAACCAGGGATGCTGATTACCCCTCCTGCATTCCTCCGTGCGGTTTCACTAAGCCAAAGTACGCTTAATCCCGGATCTTGGGGTGTAAAACCCCGTTTCGTTCGGATTAGGATCTGATTAATGTGCATTAGTGGAAATTACGGAGATACAGCTGTCACATCACAGGTGGGAGAAGGAAGGAGTTGGCATGGCACAATCGAGAGTTGTCCTCATTACATTTCTGTTCCGGAAGACGGAATGTGTTGTGATGACGTCGGATAAATCCCCAAAGAAAAAACAAAAAGAACATCACTATAATTAGGCGCCACAGCAGGTTTGAGTTCAGGAGTCTAGGAGAGGTAGAGACGGAGACATGTCTCACCTGTGGGCTCTGGTCATTAATTGGCCGTGCAGAGCCAGCTGTGTCCTGTCATGTCACCCTGATGTAAGAGGCTGAAGAGCCCGGCAATTTATCAGCACTTATGAGTCAATTTGTCATGACCTGCGTGTCTTTGCCAAGGCTGATTACTGGTGCGCCACTCCCTCTGCCCCATGCACTGCAAAACACCACAACATCTTACAGAGCAATTCTGGTGGAGTTTCTAGTGCAAGCACCTTAGCACACTTGAAATAAGGGGAAAAAAAGAAAAACTTATAAGGAACTTTTCAACAAGCTTGTTTTTTATTGAGTCAATAATTCCTTAACATATATTAACCTGTGGAGAGACTTTGTGGAAGAGTGTTGCTAAAGAACTGAAGCAGTGTATACATTGCTGAATATATTCAATAAAATGTAAAATTCAATATTACTGGCTCCAAAGAAGCTCTTATATCTTGTTTAAAAATTACATTTAACTTAGTTCTGTCTTGTTTAAAAGACTAAATGTTTGCACTAGAAACTTACCAAAAGTACTTGGTAAGATTGCGTTTTTGAAGTGTATTTTCATCATCTTAAGCACAAACTCATCCTTACATGCTTTGTTGTGCTGCATTCAGTCATCGAAGCTTTACAGTAAACTGTCACAGGTACTTCCAATATTTGCCTTAAGGTTTTACCATCCAGGTTAATATTTATACATCATCTTGATAATTATCTCTCGAGAATGATCCAGGTTACCGTCCTGCCTGAACGGTATCAGTGTGGGGAGTGTGAGGTCTGGTGAGCACTTAGCACGGAGATAACAGGCATTTAGAGTGTAGAAGGAGGACAGGTCTAAGATAACAGGGCGAGAACTGACAGATGAAGGTATCAATTTACAACAGTCAGACAGAGCAAAGCTGAGAGCAAGCCTTTACAAGTGTGATAGGGCAAAGGCCGTCTTATTTTACTCTTTTCCACAAATTAAAAACGGAAAGTTTGCATTACTGTGGCCAGGAAACAATGTATGAAGACTACAAATGACTCAAACTGGCTGGAAATTCTAAACTTTTGTTGAAGTTAGTCGGCTGTTAATGTCGATATTCAATAAGGCAATATTCAGGTGCGCAGCTGACACGGACTCAAGGGTTTTGTTCACGTCCTCCGCTGCCACTTCCAAAACTACAAACAGACCAAACTTCTAAAACAGAGCAGAAAATCAACCTCCTCATGAACCACTTCACCTTCTGTTTGCTGACTAGCCTGGATGAAAGTCTACCAGAGGAATCCACTTCAATGGGAGAAATCCCAGACAGAGAAGTGAAGAGAGATGAGAATTGTGTGAAACCGCTTAGAAAGGCAACGACCAGGCCAGCATTTCTGCAACCTGGAAACAATGCTGGAATACAACTAAAAATTACAAATATTTGCATAAAGTACTTTTACTATAACTAGTAGAAAGGATTTGATTAACATTTCTCTTTAGAGTCACCCTGATTGTAACTGGCCTTCTGCTTACAGGCCAGTTTTTAACAGTGGGGAATCAGCTGGTAAGGATTGATAGATTTTCTGCTCAGTCAGCTCCTGTAAGGGATTTAATAGCAAAAATATAACAATTTTAGATTGTCTTGTAACAAGCATTCTTCAGTCTGAAAGTTGTTCCAGCAAGAAGACGACTCAGCTGTCTCTGTTTAGCATGGGGATGTTTAAAGGGAAAGCCAGAGGAAGCACGTAAAGTTTAAGAAGATTGTAAAAAAGGAAGTTGTATGTTTTATGAAGACATGGCAGCTATTGCTTTAAGATGCTACATTTCATCAGCTGGTGAGATCTGCTGTCCAGTTGATCTCTAAAGCAACGCACTGAGATCTCACCATCCCCCAGAAAAACAGACAGTCCTCAGATATCCCAACATTTAGCTGCAACTGGAAACCCAGACGTATGAAAGACTTTTTTCACACAACAGGACAGGTTGAGGAACTGAAGGTGGAGCAGATAGACCTCAATCCATAACCTTTGACCCCTTTTCCTGTTTAGATTTTACACCAGTTTTCCTCAACACAACTTATCTGCCTTCGCACAAAAAGCAAACAAAACCGATTGACCAAAGTGTGGAGGTTCAGCCATCAATCACCCAGAGACTAGAAAAAGAGCTTTCAAAAAAAATTTTATAGAGGTCTTTTGGTAAAAAAAAAAAAAAAAAAAGTATTAAAAATAGGGAGGAATTGTTCAAAATCACAAATGGCAGGGAAGACTTTAAAAAAATAAACAAAATCAAAGCCAGATCTGTGTGTCTTAAAGGTGTGGATATAACATCTTGTTCTCCATTTTTAAGACGCTGAGTAGCATTAAGTGGGTATTTAAGAGTGAATGACGCATTCAACAAACAACAAACTCTGGTATAATGTGACAGAAAAGCCTTTCAGGTTTCAACCTGAAAATAATTAAACTGACTGCTACTCGGGTAATTATAGGTTGGCCAAAGTATTGCAGCAGAAATGCAGAGCACCAGGACCCCAGTGGCAAATAGGCTGGCAAAAACAGTGATATTGAGAAATAAGATGTTTTGTTGGGTTTATCGAGCAAGACCAAACATATTTTATTAATTTAGCTACTTTTGCGCCACATGTTTGTTCAGAAACCACCTTGTGTTCCACGTTGTGTACTTGAATGGTTCATTTCTCAAGTCTAAAGCAACTGACCTGGAAAACCCCAAGCTCGCTCTGACTGGAGACTCTAAAAAGATTGCCATGGGACGGGTAAGTCAGAGAAATGTGTGAAAACAGTACAAGCAGCACAGGGAGAAAAGGACAGCTGGCAGCTCACTTCAGGAAGTTCAATGATAAACCTGAATCAGAGGGAAATTTTATATAAAATGGGAAAACAGAAACTAAAATCTGCTGCAGCATTTTTAGTTAAAAAAAAAAAAAAAAAGAGATGCACTCAGCAATAATCGTCAACCAGGGGAAGAATCAAGACATACAGGGAAACACGGTTCCCAACGGGGCTTAGGCTGTCTTTATGACCGATGATAGCTGCTCTCTTCACTGATCCCACATGGCCTCAGCACTTTATGTGTGACTTTCTGTGTGCTCAGCTTTACGCTGGACAATCCTTTTTGCCCACCATGTTGACCCTCTTACAGCCAAAAGACAAATCTGCTGTTTTTTTCCCAGAGAAATTATAACAAAAACTTGCTAAAGGTGAAAGAAAAATAAATATTTCTACGAGAAAAGTCCCAGTTTTTTCTGGTTTATACATGAGAAAAACTTTCCCAGCAAGGACAAAATATTTTATGTTAGAAATGCACCGATTGGACTTTTTCTGAATGGTAGTGATGTTTTTCCCTTTAAAAACAAAATCTAATTTTGACCAATTCAGTTTCCCCCCCCCCCCCACAATGATCATACCACATGGATACGGAAAATGTGCGCCCAGTTCTTTAAAGATTTGGAAGGAAATAAAACCAAATATATTTTAAAGTTTGTGACAAAACCTTTATCATTTCAATAGATTTGCAACTTATCGATCAAAGCTGATCATGCAAAAACTTGTCCAATTCCAATTGCTTCAATTCTAGCAGATTATTACATTTTCTGCTCGTTTTTAAAGGGAGAAAAATATAACAAAGAAGTCAATGCTGGTCATGGAAATAAAATCGGCCGATTCCAATCTCTTGATTGGTGCATCTCTAATCCTAAAATGATTACACTTCCCCCCATTTTTGAGTGAGAAAAATAAAACAAAGCAATACTTTGTTTCATCTTTGCAAAGTCAAACAGATGACCAGAAAAGAAATAGCTAACTTACCTGAGCTCACATGGAGAAAAGCTAAGAAAAATACAAATCCGATTGAAGTTGGAGACATCATTCAGCGCGTCTCCTGTTAGAAATGCTCCGATGTAATCCAAATGATTCAGTAAAGCAGGTTAGCATCCACTCCTTCATGACAAGTAGTCTGAATCCAAAGGCTAAACGGGGCTTGCTTAAGTTTTTCCTTTTATAAAAACGTACAAAACCTAGAAAACACAGAAGCACTTTCAGCGCATGTTCTGTTCACGAAGTTCAGCCCAAGTGAAAAAAATTAAATAATAAAAAAAATAAAAATCAAATAAGTTTCTTATCCTTTCTTTGAATTCATCCCGTCTCTGATCAGCCAAGCGATCTCACTCAAGTCATTCACTTCTTCTTCTGTGCAGAAACTGAAGAAAACAAGCTTGTAAATCCGCAGTGGAAGTTTATAAATCCAAACCGAAGTAGAGCAATCTGTAGTCCACAGTCACATTATTTGAGTCCAGTTTTGGATCTGTCACTCTGGGCTCGGAAACTTTCCCGTCTTCCCTCCTTCTCGGTCTTTCCTTCTCTCTCAGTCTCTCATCCACCGGATCGGACGCGGGATCAGGGCAACTTTCCCATCACTTTCCCCCCGTTTCACCTCCTCTGCTGCCCCGCTGCCCGACGGACGGATCCTGAAGCGAACCTTTAGCTGAGAGAGGAGGGGATCCGGATTCCCACTCAGAGCGTTTCATTCAGAGAAAGCGGAGTGCTCCCGTCAGTTGGTAATGCGTCTTTCTACCCCCTCAGTAGACCCGAGTCTGAGAGGAAAATTAACCTCTTCCCGCCTGGATCCTACTTTACGCAGCGCATCACACTACTGGATTCCCCTTAAAGTAGGGAGTGCCACATATATACAATAAATAAATAAATATATATATTTTAAAAAAGTACACTTTGTAGACCTCATAGGTTACCACTATATTGAAACTATTTTCTGGTTTGTGGTTTAAAGCTGGACTATGTAACTTTTATGTTTCTTTAAAAAAAAAAAAAAAGTTAGAACTGTTTTTATGTCGTGACAATATAATATGAAACATAGACTGAGAACAATTTTAGCTCCCCCAGCCCCCTTTGTTTAAACTGTTGAATATACTAAATACGATTTACCGTTACAGAAAAAAAGAAGTTGTTTTTCTGTCCAACAGCCATGCTAACTAGCCTGAGCTTCACAACAGGCTCCGGTGGGGGTGACCAGCTGTAGGCTAGCTGGCTAGCTTTGGCCTTATTAGCTTTCCGTAATTTGGCCTAGCTGAGCTTTATGCTAGGCTAGCTTTGAATGATGGAGGGCTATTTTTAGAAGTTGTTTCCCATTGGAGCGTTTAGGAAGTATCCAAATGTAACAAGATATTATAAAGTTATTGTTTTAAAACTAGAAAGACGTTTCTGTCATGTTTTAAAGGGGGAGGGGAAGTATTATAAGATCGACTTTTTCTTAGCTTTATATCATGTTATGACGGTATTACCTATTCAAAGACATACCTGGTGTTTCTTTGGTTCTTTCATGCGCGTTTGAGGAATCCTTGACTCTCCCTTAGCTGTTATTCAGGGGTGCCTCAATGGCTGATTTCACAAAGCACTGCCTACATACAATATTATCTATCTATTTCCACAAAGCTCCTTTTTGGAGCTTCATTCTCCAGTTGAGTTTCCCCCCAATGGAGTTCTCAGCTCCACCATACTAGCTGCAGCAGCAATTAGTAAACACCTGGTGAAACTGCTAGTCATCATACAAACTACTCCTCAGCTTACCCTCCTAAGAACGGCTGATGAAGTGCTGAAAGCAGGAAGAGAAGAAGCTTCTTAAAGAAACAGAGGTCCAAATCCATGGCATCAAATTTTGAACTTAAGTTGTTAAACAAGTTTAACAACATAAGAAGTCATGTTTGGTATACACAGCATTTTCATAACTGAAGGTGACAAATTCACTTGACTGTGCTATAAAATGGCAATATGTCGCAAAGCCATAGCTGCTCATTGTATGGAAGTGCCTGACGCTGTTTTAAAACTACTGGTGCCAAGCTGACTAGCTGATAGCCTCACTAACATAACATTAGCTTTCTGTATGGCCAGCTCTCTTCTGTTCTGAACAGAATGTTTAAAAAGGGCCAATGTTCAAACCCAAAACGTCGATTGAAGAAACTACTTTGCTAGTGTTTCTTCTCTGTTTTTGGTTATGCATGAATTACCAGTGGTATTTTTAGTCAAGTCAATTCAGGGGCATTCCAAGGCAGTAAGTCCATTTCAATACAGATTTGGTGGAATCTAGGAGAGGGGACCAAGTTTAATTGACTGAGCTTAAAAAGCAGTCAGTGATAACTGGTTATTGTTTGCAGAGACATGTTTGTGAACAAACAAAAAGATTAAACTCATAGCATCAGATTGCAGCTGTGGTAACACAGCGATCAAACTATTAAAATGATTCTTTTCATTTTTACAAGTGAACTTGCCAATTAAGTCCTACGTTTAAAAGTTAAAATTTTAAATCTTCTATCTGTGTTGAAACGGTTAAATCAAATTTAACAGTATTCTTATTCTCAATAAGCAAATGTTGAAATCTTGTCTGAAATTGAAGGTTTAGGGGCCCCAAGATAGGTTGGTTAAGCCTTGTTCCGAGCCTACACCATAAGAACCTCAAACCTGACTTCAGATGTCAGACAGAATTAAAACAGCTCACCTCACATTCATTTTGTATTTTGCGTACTTCTTCAGGTAGTCAGGGTGCTGATGACAGCTGGCGACAGGCTCCAGGATCAGAGCACTGAAAGTCACAGACATTCGACTTTTGGTTTAAAACTTCTTCAAACATCTTTAAGGTGCTCATGTATTTTAGCATAATCCAATTAAAAGAGCTCACTAATTCAGCTCATTATTGCCCCCCAGGCTTCAGTTCCAAGTTTTAATCAGTTGGTTAATAAAATAATTTAGTGTGATCAGTTCTATTTAAATCTGTTAATTATTTTTAAAGTGTTATTTGGGACACCCATAAAAAATGTGCCTCTGATATGAGATGAAGTAAAGCGGATTTCCCTGAAATAAAGCAACAAAGCTTATGAGAATAGTTTTAATGTTTTAAACCGAATTGTTGGCGAAGCAAAGCAGGAATGACTAACAACAGAAAATCGTCCAAACGGGGCTCAGCTGAAAGCTGCTCTCTCTGCTCTACTCAGCATTTGTTTTCAAATAGCGCCCTCCAGTGGTTGCTGTCCAAACTGATTCAGGAACAAATCCACTTTTAGCTGCAAAACGTTTTTATTTATTCATTTATTCAGTGTTTATTTATTCAAACCCAAATTGAACTCAACACAAAACCAGTGGAACTAATATTCAGCAGCAGAAAGTGAGCAGCCGAGCCGCGTGCTCAACCAGAGCAGCAGAATCAACACCACACTCCAAGTGACTGGGAGTTCTCGAGGCTTCCACTTCTGATAGTTTCAGCGCTTGTTGTATTATTCAAGAAAAAAAAAAAAAGAAAAGAAAAAACAAAGGGGTTCGTATAAAATTGCAGTTTTTTTTCTAATTCTGTTCTGATTCTGGGAAGGGACATTTATCTAAATCCCTATAGAGTGCAGACCACACCGGGTTTGGTCTCTAGACAAATAAACGGATACGAAGGTAACAAACCACTCAGGAAAAAGTAATTCCCATAAAACCTTCTTTATTTATTTATTTTTTTTTTTTTTTGCTTTGTCTTTCTTACAATTGTAAACACTGGGTTTTATTAGGATTTTATGCCAGACCAACGGACAATGGAGGCACAACGACAAAGTGGAAAGAAAATACATTTTTTCAGAAAAATAAAAACCTTAATTGACTGGTGAAAATCTCCAAGCTGCTTTGCAGACTCACTTTTTTTTGTCCGTTCCTTTTGCAAAATACATAAAGCTTAGTCACAATTTTAGGTTTTGCCAGAGATTTTAATTTAGATTTGAACTTTGACTTGGCCATTCCTACACTAAACTGTTCAATTCTAGCTCTGGTTGGATGTTTTGAGCCATTGTCTTCTTAGAAAGGGACTCTTGCTGCAGTTTCAAGTGTGTTGCAGCTTCTACCAGGTGTTCTTCCAGAAATCTCTTGTATTTATATTCCCACAATCCGCCCATCAACTGTGACCTCCTAAAGAAAAGCTCCCCCGCAGCATAATGCTGCACCAGCACGGTTTCTCCAGTGTAATGTAGTTTTATTTGAGGGAGTCTGGTTAAAATGAGCTGAATATCCATGCTTACAGACATCTTCAGGTTGATAATTATAAAAAAACTTTTTTAACCTACACATCTTTTTCACATTCATGCTCTAACTTTGTGTTGCTTTGTCACAATTAGCAGATTTCCATTACTGATGTCCAAATCCAGTAAAAAGGCATAAAGCACGTTGAACATTTTTATGTATTCACAAGAGCAAATCTCCAATAAGGCTTCAGAAGCCAAGAGTGTCATTTACATGAGTGAAAAAGAACATTTATTTCTGCAAAATAAACCTCATTAAGGTTTAAACTTTGAGTCCTTAAATGTGAATTTTAAATCGCAAACTCAGATGGAGTTAATAATACATCAAGATAATGCATAATGTACTCCCCACCACTCTTCATCGGTTTGCTTTAGAGCTTTCGCTCGTTTCATTTACTGCAAAGCACATCCATCTTTATCAGTGTCATATAAACACTGGCAAATGCAAATATTCAATAAAAATTTCAAGGTGTTTGAATTAAAACTAAAGTATTAGCAGAAAAGAGGAATACCGCTCCTACTTTAATAATAAATGTAACTTGTAGAAGGCTGAGAAAAAAAACAGAAAGCTTAATGACTCACACAAAGCACAGACGGAAGCATATCTTTCGACTCGGAGCATGTTTTTATTTCCCATTCGCATTACATTACAGTCCTTCACACTCCGTTCTCACTCGCTTCCTCATGTACCTGATTTTCCTGAAAGCTTTTACAGCCTTGGATCTGCAAAGTGGCTCCTCAGCTCAATACCACCAAATGAACGGTTGCGTTTCCTCACGCCCGCAGCTGAGCCGCAGCTGAGAGTGGTCAAATTGAAGCAATTATCAGCACAGTCCACTTTTAGACCCATCAACCTTGGAGGGTATGTGGAAGTGCAGCTCTGATTGCTAAATGAAAGCAATTTAAATGTGTGATGCAGCATTTCGTGGAGTAAGTGCACAATGAAATGCATGGGATTGTTTGTATTTTTGTACTCACATTGGCTGTAATAAACAGATACATGGAAATATATCCAGGACGAGACCAAAACAGACACAAACATGAACTCGGGCTTGGTTCGGTCATGTCCAGTTGTTTAGAGCTTCCAGACTCACATTCAATCACATTTACACAATGTTATCATATACATACTAAGGTGGCTCACTTTCAGTAAGTTACTTAATTACATAGATTTAATGTGTTAAAAATGTTAATGCAATTAATCTTTTTTTTTTTTTTTACATACAAACATTTTGAACCGGAACCTTTATTGCGTGTTTCTGGTACATCCGCAAATCTGACGCGCAAGCTACAGCTGCAAATAAATCAATGGACAACAAAATTTATCAAAATAGGGGTTAAATTTTGCTTCAAAAACTTTTTGAAGGGACAATGGAAAACACTGCTGTTGTGTTCAAGTTGTGCTAAAATGAGTTAGCTTATCAGCGAAGCTGTTCAAGTCTAAATTAGCATCCACTGTTTCTAAAAACGTTCCTAAAACATTACTGTGTAGCAGCACTATCCACTAGTACGATGGTTCCATAACTTAATCAGATTGAAAATGAACAATAATAATGAACAGGAATAATTTATTCAATAATTTAGAAGTAAAAACAGGGTTTTTGAATTGAAAATGTTTATTTTGTCATTGTATAGTTTTCAATTTAAATGTGATTATTTAGCTAACATTAAAATGAAATGTTTTTGTCACAGCTGGGTTCTAATGTATATTTACTAATGTAGGAGCAAGTAAGGTTTTTGAGATTTTGACAATATGGTTTTCAGTTAAATGAGTTCATTTTGACTAGTTAATGGCCGATTAATTCGACTTAAACTTTTAATCGAGTCCCACCACTGATAAATTCAGTCATTCAATTGAAATAATATTTTTCACAAAGGAAGAATAAATGTATTATAAAATAAAAAGACTTGATGGATGATAAAACTTTTTGATGACTAGGAAAGACAAAAGACTAGAAATATAAATGTTTGTCTATTCAGTATTCTTTCCACGGTGAGCCAGATTTAGAAAATACTCAAATCAATCTCCAAACCCCTGATTTACTGTTGCATTCCAATCAATGTCACATTTTAAAAGCGACGGGCCGTAGCCTTGAACTGAGCGTAACAGTGCCCCTATCCTTAAAGCTACAGTTTTCATGCTACATCAGAGTCCCTGAGATTCAGTTGTGCACTGTATAATTCCAAAGTTGTGCAAACAATGAAGTCTCTGTCCTGCTCTTTCCACTGCAACCTTGAACACAGCAACAGTTGCGAGAGAAATGACATCCGACCAAGCGGAAACAAGCTTTTCACACCCACACCCCTTCCTCTGAGGAGTTTAAGCACAAAACAACTTCCAAGAACTTAAGAGGGGATGAAAGAAAACCTGCTGCAAAGTGCTCAAAGCGTTTCCTCAGTTTTCAAGATGGTACAGTATCACAGCACTTTAATACTTACTGAGGAAGACCTGGCTGCATTTATGGGAATGCCTCAAGGTCTGGTGACTTTGGTGAAGATGACTGCGAAGCCGCTTACACCACTGAGACGTCAGTAAGTCGGTGAGGCCGGGATGCCTGCGGAAACCTTTATGGTGTTTAGGAACTCCAAGCATGACAAGCACCGCAAGCACCACCACCAGAAAACACACAACCTGCATGGCGGTGTGTGTTCACTGCACAGACTCAGAACTGTGAAACCAAAAAAAAAAAAAAAAAAAACGTTTGTTTTTTTCCAGTTCAGCAACTCTTAGCAGAAGAAGCAAAGAGGAGATTCCACAGTTCTCCATCATCCTAGTTCCATTTCAGATACCAGACCTTTTCAAAAATAATCAAAACAAGCTGCAAGTGTTGCTATATCTCCCAATAGTAGTTCTTCCCACTGCTATTGAGATCTGCTAAGTATATAAACCCCTGCCAGTTTCACCATCCTTCTGAATCCACTGGGATGCTAATGGAGGTAGGGGGGAGAGAACCATACACTTCACCATTCTGCTACTCAATGGAGCGACTGTCTCTCATCTTCCTGGCCTATTTATCTGTGATAAGTCTCTTTTTAATATTCAAAGAGAGTTTGGGGATGTTCCGTCTTTTCCTATGATGTTTCTGTGTATGCAGCGAGCGTGGGGTTCCTGTAGAAAATACGCTGGGCTTCTTTTCAGACATACTGGCGGTCTCACAATACCTCCTCCTCCCAAGCCCCCCATGCGCCCCTGGTCTCGAGGTGATGGGGTGACAGCCAGGCAGGGGTAAGGCAAAGCGGGGCCACATTCTCCTTTTTCCCTTGTGCTAAGTCTATTTCATGGCTTTCAGTTCCATCCCACTGAGCAGGATGGCATGAAACAAAACATTTCCCCTGAAAAAGATGCTGCCTGCTCAGAAGAAAAACACAAGATCTTTTCCCAGTGGACAGAAACACATTTTATAACCTTGGAAAAGTGTTGCAATTTGGGATTTAACCATTTTTCTCTCAGGAATATACAAAATGGGAACAATTTTTTTTATTTATTTTGTCTTTTTTTTTTTTGTTGATATTTCCACTTGAGTCACCTTGGACAGACAGCAGGTTGTTGGAGTTCCATTTAGAGGCTTTAAGCTCAGGACAAGTTTTCCCCTCCAACTCGTTTTAATTTTACTACAACCACTTACCATTTGAAAATGTTGCCAGTCTGTTAAAAGATGTTCACACAAGCTAAGAGTGACCGCAATTAAATAAATACACAAATAAACTGCTAAAATGGTACGCAAATATACATCTGGTTAAAACGACCTACGTTCTTGACTCAGTTGATTTGAATGCTAGGCTCTTAAAACGTCACAGACATAATAAAACTGCTTTTATTATGATTTAAAAAGATGAACTGATGGTTAAGGGTCAGAGCTGGACATCACTGAATCACTAAATGGTAACAAACAGATGTATGAATATAATAGTTATTCATCTTTAATTCTGACTTAATTGGAATAATCCAGTTACTTTATAGTAATGGGTTAATGTTCTGCGTGTGGCATTCAGTAGCCAACATTCCTATTCCTCCTATTTCCACGTCTTGAGTTAGATTTTTCTACTTCTTATAACTGTATGGTATTTCTGTAATAATATTGCATTGTATAGGGATTATTGTCAATGTCGCGCTGCATCAGTACCCAGTGTACTGCTGCCTGCAGAAATTTAAAAAGCATATATTATTCAAACTAAAACCGTTTACAACTAGGCTACTAGACATATTTACGCTGTGTCTTTTTAAAGGAAAACATTGGATATTTCATGGAAAACAAGCCACAACTCCACTGAAGGTACAAGCCCACCATCTGCAGACATGACTCAATCTTGTAAGCATCAAACAAATTACTATATCGGTGATGAATAAGGTTAATAAATAACTGCCATGAATATGACATCAAAAACTGAAGCACTGACTGTCAAAAAAAGGGAGTGAGTCTGCTAAACAACTGTCAAACTAAAGCCCGTCACATTTGGACCCTGACACAACTCAGCGAGCACTAAGTGGAGTCTTGTCATATTTTTAGAGCATCTATGACAGAAACCTCAGTAGCTGTCGAACAACCTGACAGTTCCTGTCCGCGGTGGACAATTAGCCTGCCTCTTCAGCTATACATGAGAGCCCCAAAAAAAGCAGCAGTCAGAGCCCACAATCCACAGAATACATGCAATTCAAGCTCAGAACAAACAAAGACTCAGGCGAAAAAGCTTTTCAAAAAAAGTAAACTTTAATATAAATAATCTTGTTGCAAGCTTCACTGGATACTTTACGGCTATTTAAAAAAAAACCCAAAAAAACATTATTTGTAAAATGTAACTGATATTCTTATGTAGTTTAGACATTTGTTAATCTTTTCAGTCATTTAAAGGAGCTTCAGTCTCCAGCCGAGTTCCCCTATGCATCCCCCACTCAGTTCCTCCAGACTAGTGGCAGCAGCAATTAGCAAACAAGTGGTGAAACTGCATTTTCTGCTGAGCTCAACATATGAACTACAATACTCTTAAAAATGGCTGCGAACAGCATCATTGGACGGATCTACAATGCTTCATAACAAGAAGCATTATTATGATAACGTGCTGAAGAGGGAGTGTCACAAAGGGTAGGAGGTTCTTAAAGAGACAGAGGTCAATTTGAAAGTTGATCAAAGTTAAATTTCTTTTGCTTTTTTATATATACCACATTTTTATAATAACTGAAGGTAACATGGTTAATCGATTGTGCTATGAAATGGTACTATACTTCTGAAAAATACATAATATCCTCACTTTAAAATCACATGGGCTCCCACAAGATTCAGCTCCAAGTTCTTTTTTTTTTTTATCTATTTTGTACTGACTAGTTTCAATTCCTTTCCTTTAACATGCAAATGATATTTAGGTGAACATTCCTAAGATGAATTGTCCAAGCATCACCAGCATTAATCATTATTTGTCCAGCATTTATTTCTACCTAAATTCCAACAAAACTAAGAGAATAATGATGGTCCAATCTAAAATAGTACAATATTTTTCACCTGTGTTTCTATAACTAAAATGAATTGGAGAAAATATAACCACAGTCTTCCCTCAGTACACTGTGACCCCTCAGTACCTGTGTCTTTTAATGGGCCTCACATTAGCATCTGTTTAGCGTCATAAAGGGTTGAACAGGGACAGTAACAACAGCTAACCCAAATTCATAAGAAAGGGTTCTTATGAATTTTTAAAAAGCAGCTCAAGGTGCTGTGGTGGCACAGTGGGTAAGCACAACACACATATGGAGACTTCAGTCCTTGATTCAGACATCACAGGTTCAAGTCCTGGCCTGAAGACCTTTGCTGCATGTCTTCCCCTTCTGTCATTACCTGCTTTCCTGTCTAACCACTTTCAAGTAAAGGCCACTAGAGCCAATAAAACCTTTTAAAAAGCAGCAGCTCAAAGCAATTTTATTAGACTTGATTTTTTTTTTTTTTTTTTACTCTCGTTTTTTTATTGTTCTTTATGACCTTGTTTCTGTTAAAAACCACTTTGTAAAGTTCGCATGCCTACTTGAACATCCCAAGTAGGTTTTTATAAAAACAGGGTTGGTGCTATTAAGCAGAGCACGCCAGGGGGTCCCAAAACAAGGCAAAATGCAAAGCAATAAGCTACAAAACATAAACACGAGTGTGAGAATCTGTTTCCCCACAATAACCTTTTCCGCTTTGCTTTCATGATTAACAATAAAGTTAAAGAAAGTTCAACAAACTCTTCAGGGAACGCCCGGCTGCATCGTGTGGCGGCAGTAAAAACAGAGCTTTTTGGGGCGAGGGAGAGACTGAGGGAGAGGGAAGGGAAGGGGTAGAAAGAATAAAGAAAGCCGGGGTGCTTCGCAGGATGCCTGAAGTTTGGAGCGATAAACAGGCTGTTGCTATTCCGCCTGCTTGCGCATGCTGAATCCCCTCTCTCCCTGTGTCTTTTAATGGGCCTCACATTAGCATCTGTTTAGCGTCAGGCTCGACATGGCCTGTGGAGGCTGATTAAAATAACCATCCTATCACGTAACATCCTGGCAGGAACATCAAACTGCAGTCAGATGTTGGAATCCTTGCAGCAGCAGACATTCAGGAGGTTAGCATCAGTGTTCTGCAGTCTGGCAGACAATAGAAGGTTTATTAGTTGCTTCTGTTTGAACAGTCCTGAAGGGAGGTTACGCGCCATATAGAAAGATACAAAATATACACTTTTTCTGCAGAAAGCCACAGGAATTTGCTATTTCTGCAGAAATCTGCAGGCATTTAGAATGAAGACTAAAGTGCTTCTTCATTAGAAACTGTATTTACATGCTGACAGCCAATCATCAGTTTCTGATCAGTTATTAAGCAACACACAAGCTGAACAATGCAACGTTCAGCTAAAAGAAAACTTTCAAGTCTAAATCAAACTAGTTGAACAGCAAAGTCCTGAACAGTGAATTGTCACTGTGGAAAATTGTGCAACTTTCTTTGCGTGTTTGTGTTCAAACCAGATGCTGTGGTTGTTTTAATCAACAACACACTGCGCATAATCAGACTCCCAACAAACTATGGAGCAGGAAAAAAAGACTCTAAGGCTGTGATTCTCCTTTAGGAAATAGCTTTTGCAAATTATTATTGTTGAAAGAAATATAACCTGTAAGGAATATTTTATAGAATATAGATTTGCCAATTGCATAGTTTTTTGGAAATGATATTGGTAGTAAGGATAATAATTTCTATTATTATTATTATTATTATTATTGTTATTATTAGTTGGATTGTTTGGAAGTTCTAAGTATTCACTTATTTTTATGTGTATCTGCCATTGAACTTAATTTTTCCTACTTATGAACAATAAACAATATTTCTAGTCTCTGCCATAGTCAAATGATCATTTATTTTAAAGATATACAAAAACTAGCATCCAAGCTATAGCGCATTAACTGGCGATATTTAGATAAAGCCAATAATAAGTAGGATTTGTCTTGTTTGTCCTTTTTTAACAGCACAATTTTTGTATCTCTTGAAAGGGCCAGTATTTATGTATTTTCCGGGCACATAGTGCCATTTTCTAACAGAAGATAGCTTCAATTGTTAAAAAGATGCTGTATATATCAAAAATAACTTAAAAGAAATTTGACTTGGCAACTTGACATCTTGAAATTGGACTTCTGTCTCTTTAAGAAGCTTCTGCTCAATCAGCATGTCATCAGAACAACGCTCTTCATTATTTGTGCCACAGATCCACCAGAATTAAACCATTTTTTTTCTATTAGTAACTGTAGATATTTTGTTTATTGAATCAGAAAGCCATATAAAATGTGAACTAGTATCCCATACAAACAAAATAATAACCTAAAGTTCCATCTGAACCATGGCTCTGGCTCAGTTAACAGAGTTGGTGTCTTGCAATTGAAAAGTTGTTGTGTTTGATTCCAGCTGCTAATGGGCAAAGGCACTTACCGTTACTATGGAAACTAACTGAACACTTAGAATATTTCTGTTATGAACATTTCAGTGAACTATAAAGCAATACAATATCAAAACTGCAGTCGAGTGGCACTTCAAAGCCAACATTAGAGACTAATCTCTTTGAAGATCCTGAGCAGAGAAAAAGTAAAGTGGAGCCTCCACCCCCCTCTTTTCAGCACAGAAACTTAGACAAACAGACCTAACTCTGGCTCAGGCAGAACTTTACATAAAACATGTCTGTACATGAATCATATTATCAGCAATAAAACAAGCAATGGTTTCACAGATCATCGAGCCATCAGTTTTGGCTGACAGTTATTACAGTCATTTGAACAGGGAGGGTTTGTTAGTGAGCTTACAGGGGATTTTTATGTGTTTGCTCATAAAGATAACTAAACGATCTGAAGACCAAGGAATCTGTGCAAGGGAGCGGATGTAAATCAGCAGTTAGAAGAAACACAAGTGAGAAAATATGTAGTTTAGAAGACTTCGCAGGTATAAGGAAAAATAAGCTCAGTGTGATAATGATTTTTTTTTTTGTTTGTTTGGTTTTTGTTTTTTTTTACAGTGGTTTGATATTATTAAATGAGACCATATGCACACAATTAGTTTAATTCCATCGTCATATCTTTCTGTCTGTTCTTAACAAAACTGATGCCAATTCTCCTTCAAAATGCTATGTAAGCAGTGTCTGAGCCGGTTTCAGAGGCCGAAGTGGACAGATGACCCTAAAGTTAGAAGGAAGGTGAGGAGATTTCTGGTCTGGACATTTTTTTAAGAACAACAGCAGCAGCAGGTGAACAATAGAGATTTATGTAAGGGACCAAAAATCAACCAAAAGCTGTTCTCTAAATTCGGTAATCTACCTTGCACAGTTTTATGTTTTTTTCCCATATTTGAAAGATTAGCTACGATTTATTGGTGCTCAAAATATAAATGTCTCATTCAGGTTTTAACAACAAAAAAAATTCCAAAGCAACACATGCAATTACTAAATACTGGTCATTTTTATTATCACAATATGATTCGAACCATATAACAGATAGTTTTGCTTTAGAGTTCCTCTCTGACTTAACTAATATCTATTGAGATATAATATAATACAATTTTAATATAATCTACTTTATGAGGGGAAAAACAATTGAGAATAGTAGATTATTTAGAAGAAATAGTGGATCAAGCAAAACTAAAACTTTAGACACAGACCCACATAATTTTATTAGTTAGTGTAGTGAGGCTGATAATACATAAAATCCTTTATAGTAGGTAGTTAAATGGAAATATGAAATAAATCTTAATTTGAATATATAATTCCTCCGATGTTAAACAGAAAACTTTAAAACTCATTCAAATAGAAAAACACGAGCTCTTTCACTATGAAGCTGAGTGTGTTTGTCAGGGCAAGAGCAGCTGATTATTAGCACTTAGCCAAACTGTATCCGCTAGTCCTCCCTATTACCGTGAGGACACTGGAGATGTGAGTCTGAATATTCTAATTGAATTCTCGGCACACAGTCATTGTAATCTGAAGCGTCTCAAGTCTCACCCTCTGCTCCAGTGGCTCTTCACCACATCGCTCCTGTTGCCGACCCGACAAGAATGGCCAACAGAGCCGCCCATTTGAGGATGGCCACAGTAAAGCAGGGCAGATTAGGGAGATGAAAAGAAATTGGAAAGTTGAAAAAGAATCCTCAACTGACCTCTGCGAAGTTAAAGCTGGAAGGAAGCATTATGTAGGCCGTGGTTACATCTAAGTGTATCTCCAGTGAATCTCTCCTCCAGGCAAATCTTGGGCTCGTTCTCTGTTGTTGCTGTGGGATTTGAACCCTGTAGCTACACGGAGATGATGTGTAAGACCGCATCCGGATAAAAGTGCAGGAATTTTTTTTAACTTCCTCAATCATTATTATTATTTTTTTCTTTCTCATCCCAAAGACCAAGCAGATGAAATGTGTAACATGAAGATGTATCGCAGAGCTGGCGCTCCGTGTTTGGGGCGACATAAATAAGACTGACGCTGTCAAGGAAATTGGTTTTCAGCAGGGAGAGACTCAAGGCCACACGTAAGGGCCTAGCGATCATAGCAACGGATAATGGGAGAACGGAGCTCTCAATCTCGTTCATGACAAACCTGTCAGCGCTAAAAAGACAATTGCCTCATCACCAGACCTCAAAACAGGAAAGCCCAATAATGCGAAGACAATATTTTACAAAATATGTAACACCAGTGCGGCATTTCTAGTCTGTTCATACCTGAATGATTATAATCTGCGATCACTTATGGTGACATTAAATTGAAGAAAAACAACAGAAGAACTCATGGCTATGTTTAATAGACAAAGTAAGAACATTTCCACACTCGAGGGATCGGTCAAGGGACTAATCAGCTGGGTAGCCTTAAGAAAACTAATCATTGAGGCTAACTAGGAAAAAGGGATATAATTTTCAAAAGGAGCATGAAGACTGGACTCTAAAATGACATAAGAAGGCTATGTGGTCCAGACTCACCCTCTTCCAGACAGATGGGGGCATCAGGGTAAGAAAAGAGTCTCATAAAGTGATATACACATGATACCTAGTGTTTGCATATTAACAAAGTTGGTAAGGTCAACATTATGAGGTCAGCTGTGTACCTGAGGACCAGGTTATTCCATCAGCGGATTGTTTCTTCCCTGAGGACACGGGGATATTCCAAGATGACAATGTCAACCTTCACCAGGCTGAAAATAGTGAACGAGTGGTTTAGAGAGTGTCATTTTCACACATGGATCAGCCACTGCAGAGTCCAGGCCTTAATGCCTATGAGAATCTTTGGGACTCTCCCATCATCAACACCAGATCTGGATGAAAAACTTAATGCAAAACTGGACAGAAATAAATAAATAAATCTTGTGACATGTGCAGTGGCATCAAATCAATGCTACATCAAATGTGTGCTAGAGTCAAAGTTGAAGGCAGTCAAACCACATATTAGTGTTTGAGGTCCATATTAAATGTTTTTTAAATGTTGCTGCAGTTGGAACAATGACTAAGACACAAAATGTGAGCTGCTGCTTTTTAAGCCACAGAGGCAACATGACTGCACAGGATTCCACAGAGGTGAGAATTAGGCTGTTTAGCCTGCAGAAATCAAAGTAGAATGAGGTCAGAGATCTGTAATGGATACAAACAAAGTTAGCCCTGGAAATGTGCCAGGGAAATATTCTGGCGAGGATGTGAACAGAAGAGGTTTGTTCACAGGTGTCAGAATTAAACTGAAAACGCACAAAACTAGAAGAAACCTGGGCGGAGATTTGCCTTCTCGGGAGGACAACGCCCCCGAACACAAACTTCCACACACACACACCTTCTTTTCAGTCAGAGGGCGTTGGAGCCATTTCACAGATGAACTGGTAAAAATTTCAATATAAAGAGCTGAGTGGAGTGAAGTTAGCCCCCTCACCTTCAAATCAAAACCAAAATGGTGTCAAACATTTTTGGTTTTGGTTTGCTTTTCTAAAGGGTCTATGTACTTCAGTTCAGAAGTGATATTACCAATGTTCTCTCTTTTATTCTTACCCAAAAAAACCCTCAAAGAAAACCACATGGCCCGACACTGAGCAATGTCTTTGACACTTCCCATTCTCTTACAATAAATCTTGATTTTCTTCCACTCCTTCTTTGCATATCCCTCCTTCTGATCCAGCTTGCAGCAGTCTGGACCCCGTCTATTCTGGAGCCAATCCGAGATGACAGTGCGGCAACCTTTGCTTCCCTCTCTTCCTCCCTATATCCTTATCGCCGCAGCCTGACAAATAGAGCCGCTTCTCTGAAGTTGCCATGCCTTTGTGATGTGTCACATGCACGATGGTAGCTGTCAGAGGAGAGGGAGGATACGGGCGCTGATGTGCTCTCTGAAGTAATACTCGGCCTTTCATGTTGAGGCAGAAGAACCAAAGAGCTGTCTCCCCCAGCCCGCCTCCCCGCCTGCCTGCCAAGAGACAGCTAGCAAAGTTTAAGTGTAAAAATGTGAGCAGGGCTCGCTAATCCACCCCGCTTCACATGGGTCACTCTCATTTATTATGAATGGGAAGTTCTGCGCAGAGTGCTTTGATACTGGGAAACAATTATGAGCTGACTTGGTGTCGGTGTGAAGGGGGACCAATAAAAACCCTTTTAATGTAGTGCAAACTTTAGGTCAGCGTGATAGCGTTCACTGTAGGCTGTATTAGTCCCAAATGAGTGGTATAAAATAATTACAAGATTTTTCCCCCAAAACTTAGCCGGATGTTTTTAGTTTTAGAATGAAACTTCTGATACAGACGCAAGAGGTTTTGTATTTGCTGAGACAGACCCCAAAAAGAAAAACTAAATTGACTTCAAACAAATGTTAAACGCAGACCTAAATATGCTAAATTGTGCACCAGAACAGCACATCTAAATACACCTACATCTTCACAAGCTTGGTCAAACATGTAAAAACAAATTTGGTTCAGTGAGTTCAATGAAAAAAGTAAATAACAAAGAAACTGAAGCTGACCAAAACAACAGGCTGAACATAAAAAAAACTGCAACTTCTCTTCTCTCAAATGATTCAGAAACTGCAATTATAAACTCCAAATATAATGTCGAATAAATAATAAAGCACAATGTTGCTTTATTCTCTATAATAACAAATATAATAATAGATATTAACATTGTATCAGTGGATGTCTGATAAAAAATAATGCCAGATTAGCAAGAATACAACAAAAAGTTGTGCAGGAGAGAAGAATCATTTTATAGATGTAAAACCTTTAACCATGAAAGACACAAGCCGAATAAAATTGAGGAGACATAAACAATTTAACCGTCAGCTGTCAGGATTACCAGCACATTCCAACAAGCGAGTCGTCCTCCTACAAATGGAGCCTCTGGCAGCAGAGCGCATCGGCCTATCAGATGCAGGCCAAATGTATTAGGGCGCATTAGTCTCATTTCCAATTCACTGACCAGGCCGGGTCGATTGCCTTCATTTTCGTGCACAGATGGGATTAAATGGCCAGATTAGAGGTGAACTCTTGGCACCGTGCAGTGGGCAAATTTATGGTTCTTAAAATGAGCATGAGGGCATTAAGTCAGAAATGATGTTTTGATCCTAAAAACCTCATTCAAGATTTTTTTTTTTTTAAATAAAAGGAGTGAAGCTTTGAGTGGAAAAACAGGAACACTTTAAAAGCCAGAAATTATATTTGAGTGACATAAAAAAATTTGTCATATGACTTATAGAAGTTGGATCTGTTGTTGGTTAATAATAGAAATATGAGGAATTAGGCTAATGACGCAAAGGCAGAAGCACACTTATATCTACAGTTGCAGAAAATAAAGAATATATGTGGCTCATGCAATAAAATAATTTAAATAAAAAAACACGCCAGGTTTTGCTCAGTCACATTTCAATTTATCTGTATTTTTCACTTTTAAGGGTTTACATTAAATTAGGCTTTCTATAGGCAGCTCGAATTGCTGGATGATGTGAAATTACAGTAATAGATGTTTTTTTTTTTTTTTTTTACTTTTGATGCCGTTAAGCAATTACACAAAAAGATGGCCCCTGTATATGCTCTGAGAGGCAATTTAGATTGCCTCTTTCTGTTGGAGGCAATGTGAGGTCCCGTAAATCACCTTGGGCTGTGGGCTTCCTCATTGTGGTAAAACACCTTCCCCTTTCATTGTGATGGAAAGAGGCCAGAAGCTCTCAATGAAAACACATGTCATCCACAGCCGTCTGCAGACTCAGGTCCTTTGTGCTCACGTTAATGTATGCCAGTGATTCTTTAGGGTGAGAACCTGTTTCCAACATCCCGACTTGCCCTCGTTGGCTCCAGAGACACATCTGCAGAAGTGCTAAGCCTTTCTAGAAATTAGCACTTTCTAAAATGAGAACTTCACAGACCTAAGCCAGATGAAGAATTTTTTACACATTCCACAGTCACTGCTGTTACTAATGCAAAAAAAAGGGAGATGCCTGAGGGGTGTGAAACTCATTTTCATTTTGGGCCATATCAAAAGTATGAATGTTCTTAAAGGGGCGGTTGTGACAGAACGTATTGATAAAACCCAATAAACATATCAATAAATATCTGTTTGTTTCAGCATTGAGTAAGCGTGTCTTCAAATTAAATATTATTGAACATCTTTTCACACTGGTCAGTCCGTCCAGGATTTTGTGATTGTTTTTGTGGGTTTTATAATCAAAACACCAGATTTTGTGGTGATAATGTAGAAATATTTGTAAGAAGTTTTTACGGTGTTTGTGCTACTGTATGATGTTAAACGTGACATTTTATTAATCACCGTATTGGTCACAGACTGTAACTTCAAGTAAGGCTGAGGCAAAATTTTATGTTTTTGGCCTATTTTGAGAAACATTTCCAGTAAAAATTAGAAAAACAAATGTCAATGTCAATTTTATTTATAAAGCACTTTAAAAATGTGTGGATCTGTTGATTTTGTGTGAATTTTACTTATTTGTGAAAAACTGGAGGGACTTATTGATGTAATTTGGAGCCAAGAGGGCCACAAAGAAAGCTATAAAAGGACAGATTTTGGCCCCCGACCTTGAATTTGACACTTTTTTCTAGACCTTTAAAGACTATAATGAAACACAAAAGTGCCTTGCAAAAAAACAAAAACAAAAAAAACTATACCAATCATAGATTTTTTTCACATTACAACCACAAACTTCAATGTATTTCGAATAACTTCATGCGATAGACCAACACAAAGTAATGCAGAGTTATACAGAGGAAGGAAGATATATGGTTGTCAATGTTTTATGAATGAAAGTCTGAAAACTGTTGCCAGCTTTTGTATTCAAAAGCCTGGAACAAGACTTTGTTCTACTACTTTTCATTGCAATTACAGCTGAAAGTCTTTTGAAGTCTCTCTCTCTCTCGCCGTCTCAAGTCTTCTAAAGCCTCTAACAAGTTTTTTCCCAGGATTGTTTCATCTGACTAGGACATCTTCTTCAGCGTGCTGGCCGTGTCTGCTATGGGGGTTTGTGGCAAAATGCAAACAGCATGTCTTAGCACTTCCTTTCAACTAACACTTTCATATAAGTCACACAGATTTGTGCAGTGAACCACTTCTACCTATCCAGTTGACAGATTCTTTGATTTGAGCTGCAGCTCCTCCAGAGTTCCCATGAGCTTATTTCTGATCAATGCTCTCCTAAAGTGGCTTGTCTAGGTGGATTTCAGGTTGTGCATTCGGTTTTCATTTTGAGATTCTAGATTAAACATAAGCTTACTTGGTCAAAGCTAAGCTTTGACCACAGTCTATAGTCTAACAGAGCTTTGACCTGTGTGTTGTGTTCCTTGGTCTTCATGGGGCTTTGTTTGCTCGTGTTCTGTATCAAACACTTCAGGTCTTCACACAACAGATTAACTTTATTCACTGTTTGTTAGCTTGTGAAGGTGGTTGTTTTCAAAGGGTACAATTAAGGGGAAATGAGGAACTGAAGGTGATATATGCCACACTAAGTGACATATATCATTTTTCTTTAGTTTTAAATTATGTACTACTTTGTACCCTATCAGATAAAATCAATGTGGTTGTAATATGATCAAATGTGTAAAAGTTCAAAGCATCAGGATATGTTCACAATGTGTGCCAGTGATTCATTTGGGTACAACTGTTTTCAGATAAACTGTTCACAACAGAGCTTTGGTGTCTATTACAGCTGAACCACTAAACTTTTACTGAACCACTAAACCTTTCCCAAAATGTCTTTACAAGAACAAAAACGTGTAAGAAGACTGAAATGAACTTATCACACAACGTGTGCTTCCAATTTAACATTCATTTTAACATTCTATAAGAAATACTTGCCTTTTAAAGCTTCAATATCTTCACTGCAACACATAGCATAACATAAAGTGTTTTTTTTTTAGCTAACTTTGAAAATGTTTAGCGCACTTAGCTTTCCCTAAGTCAAATTTTCAGGATAAATTCTAAGGCAATAATTAACTTCACTGTTCAACTTCTGTGTTAAAGATTTGGTTTTTGAGTGTAAACTGGTAAATAACTTAAATATTTATATTCATGTTACTATTGTGAAGTGGGTGAAGAAGGTTTATGCAGCAGTTTCATTTCCTCTCCTCACGTTGTATCTTTTTTTCCCCCAATAACTTTATTCCAAACAAGAAACATACAGTAATGAAATAAAACCTGTAAAATATATTGTTAAAATTAATTTTTGCTTAAGAGTTCTAGTCCTTCAAGGGATTAATATAATTTGAATTGAAGTTAGCGCTTTATCGTTAGCTTCTGGTAAAGACAAGGCGTAGTGCTCAGGTTAGTACAACTAACTTTTTTAGCTAGCTGTGGCCACCACTGATTATCATAATAAATGCAGAATGTTTAATCCATTACAGTAACTCCATTTAACAATTTAAGTTGTATCAAATTAAATAAAAGTTTTAATAGAAGTTGTACAGAAAATCTTTAACCAAGTTTAGGTTTCCTTCTGGCTAAAGAAATCTGTAATCTTAAATTAGGCTGACAAAATATAAACCATCCATCCATTTTCTTTTCACCCTTCTCCCTAATGGGGTTGGGAGTTGCTTGTGCCTATCTCCAGCTGTGTTCCAGGTGAGAGGCGGGATTCATCCTGGACAGGTCGCCAGTCGCAGGGCAACCTCCACATCTAATTTTATATGAACGTTATGATGGTAACAAAAGCTGTTCTGAAACACATTTCAGGGGTTCCTGTTTTCTTTGAATATCAAGCAAAGCAGCAGCAGTACCTGTGTAGCCCAAAGAGTTGTCGTCTTCAGTTTCGGAGGCAGGAGCCGCTGTTGCCCCTTCGCCGGCACCGTCCTGAGCAACTCCAGTCTCTGTCAACAATAACACCACAGGGACTGAAAAACTGGACACATTCTGCCCAATCTCCACATCCGCGGCCCAAATCTCCAGTCCCACGTTTCCATGGAGGCAGACAGCAAACATGCTCAGAAGTACCAGGCTCCATTTTTGTAAAGCCAGTTTCTGGTATCCAAACATACACATCTCCAGAAAAAAAAAAAAAAACAACAACAAACACGTCTGCAATCCTTCAACTTTTCAATCAATTTACGCATACGAATCCTTCAGATTAAAGTGTATATGTGGTCCTTTCTCTGCGCTCAGCGTGAGCTTGTCCTGAGTTGATCTTGTGTGGGACTCTGAGTGTTAAACAGAGTCATCTCAACCATATCAATAGCCAGAAGTGGCTGTACCCCAAAGGAGCACACAGACAGGACGAGGCGAGGGGGGAGTGAGAGTCAGAACACACTCTACGTGATTGACAATGCCAATCTTTACGCACGCACACACACTGTGCATGCATTCACAATGCAAATACACCGATCCGGCGTTAATTGCTAATCAGTTCCTTTTGATTCCACCTTTATCTCTGTGCATGTGCTGCCTTCAGATTGACAGGTTGAGTGCGTCAGACAGGCGGTGTGAGGGCGGGACGGTGAGGAGGGGCCCGGGGGCGATAAAGAAAGGACCACGAGGGTCTGGGCGTGTGCTACTCATCGAGGACACAGGAGGCCAACTGTGCCCTTATGATGGCTCCGCGTGAAATAAATCAGACAGAGCCATGCCCGTTCTCATTGTGTACCACTGACAGCGGGTTAATATGGGGCTGGGCGGTTAGGGCGGGGAGATAAGAGGAATCTTAATCAGCTAGCCCCTTTGGCTGAGTGACTGGCAGTCTGTCGGAAGTATCTATTTCCTAAATGAGATCTGGCTTTGCTGTGGACAAGCAGCAGACAGCCAGACAGAATTGTTCAATGGAGAGTACTTTAGATTGCTAAAGTGTGAAGAGGAAGGTGACCTGTCATTTTACTGGCTCCTGCCAACATTAGAAAATTGACAAGAGTGGAGCAGGTTTTCTTAAGCACAGACAACATAAAAACAGTAATAATAGTAAAAAGCGCCCCCCCAAAAAAACATCTCCCATGCTGTGATTATGCTGTCTGTGTGCCTGTAGTGCTGCAATTAAACTGACATTAAAACGGCTGCATGTCGAGCAAAACTTATTATCGAGCTCTTCTCATATAATCTGTTTACCCACAGAGCAATATCTGACTGGCATCACTGCAGGAGACCAGAGACTGAAAATCACACAGATATGCATGCAGGTTTAAGGAATAGCTCAGGATCTTTCCTGAGAAGGTTATGAGCAGCTAATAATAGTACATTACCTTCAGTAAATCCTTCCTTTGGGACATAAATAGCTTCAATCCAAATTAGCTTGTCCTAAACTGAAGCTAACAATTAGCCAGAGAGAGGCCAAGACGAAAGCAAACCAATCAAATCTTAAAAAAGTAAATAAGAGTTCAATCCAAACACAGTTTATACATACTGAAGTCAGTTATATATTCGGATTGGACAGATATGTATACAAACAGCAGAGGGCTAGTTGGTCCTGCTAAAGGCTAACTGCTAAAACAACTTGAAGCTAAAAATGTTACAGCACTTCAGGCTAATAATAATAATCAAAGGTGATGAGATTGGATTCATTTTAAGATGGTTTGCTTTGGTGTCGGCACAATTCCCACTGGCAGCTAGCTTTAGCTTCAGCAACGAGCTAATCTGAATTTATACCAAAGGGACTGAAAGAGTTACTTTATCTACAGCGGGTTAAATACGACCAGCTTTAGTCACTACCTCCTAAGATTTAAGAACTATTCCTTTAATGAGTATGACACATGAACACACAAGATGGTAGCATGCTTGACATCTTTAACACAGACACACACATCAACAGTGAGATTCACCTTCTGACACCAATAGCTCAATAGAACCGTTTGTCAATGGTGTTAGGGTTTGTAGTTTGTTGGGACAAAAACAGACAACATATTTGGCAAATAATATTCAACAATGTGTAGCAATAAAAGGAAATGTTTGGTTTGCTTTTTGGTTAGTTGCTTTCAGCATCATTTCTATTTGATTTTTCATTTTTAACAAATTGCCTAAAAATTTCCATTGCAATTCCACTTGACTCTCATCTCCCTTCAGAGTTTCGTCTGGGATTTCTACCTTTCTCCGACTCAGTGGAAGAAATCCCAGGGCAATCAACAAACAAAAGGAGAATTTATGAATGATGACGTTGATTTTCCTTTCTACTACTGTTGTGGTAGAAAGGGAACTCAGCCGTTCAATCTGTGTTGGCAACGTTTCCAAATATTGATTTACCATTAATAGCTTACATACATTCTAATGTTAATGTCAGCGATCAGGTAAAATGTCAAACTTCACCAAAGACCACTCCTCCAGCAAGCTATCATTTGTCTGTAGCCGAAGTGAAGGTGAACAAGGGGCTGGTCTTTACCTAGTTAGAAATTGTATGTATTGAGGAAAATTATGACATTTTCCAACATTTCCTCAAATGTTTCTTTTATTAAACAGTTTATGAAGAGAATTTTTTATATTTCTTTCATAAGAAATGTTATATACTGTTTGCACAGCAGCCTCATCAGCTGTCTTCATGTGAACTCTGATTTCCCTGGGTGGTCTACAGTCAGCGGGCCAATTAGAGACCACTTCAGAGTTCATTAACAGGTGGCGAACCCAGCTGCCCCCGGGGGCATCAAGACCACAGTGTTACCTCAACATTTCCTCTCCGGCCTCAAGAACTCGCCCAACATCAGGGTCCCCTGCTGGTTAATTAGTGTGACACATGTGCAAATAACTGACTACTTATAGAGGAGATACAATAGCAGGCCTGTCCCCATTCTTTGTCCTCCTGCTCCCCAGAGTCTCCCCTCAGACATGAGAGAGTGTCGGACCCCTAAGTCCCCTCACCCTTCCAATCATGAGTCTTTCTTTTGTGACAGAAAAATTCAGAGTGCGCTCTGTTTTTACAGTGTACAGCAGTTAGATCAGGTTGAAAGTGGCTTTTTGGAGAAACCGAGACTGTCTAAACCAAGCAAGCAATTAACAAGTTGAATCTGGTAAGATAAAACGAACAAAAAAAAACAAAAAACAAACAATTATTGATAATGTAGCAATTAATGTTTAGGCTATGAAAGGAGAATACGATGAGGTTTGGTTGTTTTGTTGTAACCTTGTTAAAGGCAGCATCATCGTATCCCAGGCAGCACATAAAAAGATGGATGAGTCTGAAATGGTGACATTGGGGATACAGACGCCAGAGTCTGTTAACAAATCCATCCGATTATTCGCTTCAGGACAAGCGTCCTTTCACACGCTCTGATCAGGCGAGAGACCTTGAGCATTTCCAGAGATCCAGAGAGAATTGATTTCCTGGAAAATGTGCTCATTTAACACCAGTTTTACGATCTGCCGCCAAGAGGAAAACAACTAGCAGGACTGCTTAAACAATTTTAGATCTTTCATTTACTATTTTTACCGCTACACATAAACTGCAAGACTCGCAAAGAGAATTAAATGCTTTAGCATTGTGTTGGATGGACCAAAATGGAACACAGATTGGAGGGTCTGCTTCATCTGTTTTCATAACTCCATTGCATTCATTTACATTTTGCATGACTAATGGGGTTTTATTCAGTCCTCCAAATACTACTAATACACCCAATAAGCACTTAGTACATGAAGTGGCACAAAGACGAAGCTTAAAAACCCGGTTGTGTCTGTAACCTCTAAAATAAATCGAAACTAACATCTTTAGTGCTAACAGACAGAATTCATGCGTGATATTTAGATTTTAATTTACACACATGGTCACTGCTACCTCAGTGAGGATAGAGTGTACTTGACAAACATAAATTTAAGTCATAAATATTTATACATTCTATTAATATCCACACAGCAATGGAAAAACATTGCACAGTAATTCACACAGTTTAGAGCAGGGCCTCATCAGGTTAGGGCCTTAAGTTCTGGGTTGACTGAAAGGATGATTTCAAAATGTTTTGTTTTTATGGCTGCAGAGAGACTTGCAGCAATTCAAGTGAAAAAATAAGTGCAAATCGCTCCTATCTGCTGTTTGTGTCAGCATACACTTAGTTTAATCTGCTTCTTGAAAAAACATGTTGCACAATACTAGTAAAAACAATGAGATGACATCGCTTGCTTCTATGTTTTTCCAAAACTTTAACTTCTCGATCCCATTCGCTGCTGTGTAGCACCATTTTTATTTACTTCATTCTTATAAGTAGTTGTGGTTACGAACAAAACGAAAAAAAGACCTGATAAAAAAGGTTATGAAAGTATTTTGTACATACCTATAAACTTTCTCAAAATATTGTTTTAGATGTGAACAAAATAACCCAAAGGAAAAACTACAAGGCATTCTAAAAGTCAGAAGTTTGATGATATATCAAACTTAATAAAAAATATTGGTATCAGCAATTGGATCTCTTCCAAAATCTGCTTTATTGGACACCTTTACATTGCAAACCATTTTTTTTTATAAGTTTCCATAAGCTTTGCAGAGGAAAGCTGGTTAAAATTGTAGCCTTGTCTGACAAAGCGCCATATTTAGACAGTCTGTTCTCCACTGTGAACTGAAATACAAAGTGTTACCAACAGTGTATGTATTTCACATAATCCTCTGATGTCCTTTTCCAGTCAAAGTTTCATAACTCCAGCTGGAGGGATCATCAGTGAAATAATAAACAGTTCTTCAGTTTGATCAGACTTGCCAATTTGTGAGTGAATGCATGCACACGGATTCTGGTGTTGACAGCTACATTGCACTTTTGTGTGTTTAATCTCTTCCCAAACATCATCTCGTTGGTTACAAAACCCACAGTAAATACAGGTACGTCATACCTCGGGGGTTGGAATGTGATTCATTTTTGAATGGTTGATTGGTTTTTATGGTTAAATAAAAGTGCAAATGTTCAGGGGGGCTGGTGGGGTGACGGGTGGATGAGGAAAAAAAAGTGTCAATTTGCATGCTGATAGATCTGCTTGGAGGGAGATCAGCAGCCAACCACAAAAAGAAAAACAGTGAGACAGCTTCAGGACAAATTGTGCCGATTGGCTGTGAGGGCGCTAAATATTGCATGGTTGCTCGAGTGAATTTCTGTGCAGTCTGTCACTGCCGTGTAAGCAGCTCGAGCCGTGACTGCCGCAGCTGCTTTCAGTGCAGTTTTATCCCCACTGAGCGCTGTGAAGTGGGAGAACGTCTGAGAAGTTTCCAACAATGTGATGTTTCTACAGCCTTTCATCATGTAACATGTGTTTTAATATTCACTCAGAACTTAGCTTCTGATGTTTGTTTCGAAACAGCCATGTAGAACAACCATTGGTACCGATCGCCAATATACTGATGACATAATGCTTTTTGTTCAAAGCTCAAGAAGCAAACTGAACAGTAAAGAGATGATTAAAAAAATAATTATACTCAAAAAATAACAATTATAATAAAAAAAACTGCTTGTAAGATAGTTTTGCCTTATTTTAAAGGCAAAATCAACCTGTGTTATTTAAAATTGGTCAAGAAAAAAAATAATTTTTTATGGTACATTATGTGTACCATACATTTTTATGTGTTACAAAATACAAATTTTTCTAAATAAATGGTGGGGTGACGGGTGACAAACATAAATTTAAGTCATAAATATTTATACATTCTATTAATATCCACACAGCAATGGAAAAACATTGCACAGTAATTCACACAGTTTAGAGCAGTGCTGTTTAAGTAAGTTTAAAAAAACTAAAGCAAAGAAAGAAAATAAGTTATGGATTTTCCTGAAATGTCACTTCAAGATTTCTGAAATTAGGTTGTATTAAAAGGTTATAAGCAAGTTCTGTTAGTAGTTAGCTTACTTGTTTATTGTATATGGTGTAATGTATGTATCTGATGATTAGAGTCGTGACTCAGAGGCAGATTGTCTCAGTCCTCAGGCCTGCAGCCGTCAGACTTCTGACCTCCTCTTACTTCCTCTTGCTCTGAAATCTGCTTCTTCCAAATGTTTCACACAAGAGTCACGATATTCATGCAGGCTGTTTGAGTCAGTGGCTGTTGGCACTTGAATTTTTTTTATTTTTTTTAAACAATCTAGAGGAAACAGAATATTCTATAAGGGAAATGGTGTGTCTGCAAAATGGTAAAATAGAAAGCAAGTTATATCAATGTTACAGAATAATAATGCCAAGTTAGAGGTAACCTGTTCATTCTATTTTACTTTCTCTAATAGGCATGTGCATTAAACAAAAACATTCAGTGAAAATCAGAGCTCACAAAGTCTATGGAGGCGTTTTGGACAAAACTTTAAGCCGATTTTAAAGGTGAGTTTTTAAGCAGAAGTATGAAGTTCAAATTCAAGTGAAGATGCACATATAAAGAGGCTGTTGACTAGAATAAAAGAGCTTGAGCCATTTGATGTGTTTCTAATCAGTATCAGTAAAGGAGCCATATCTACTTCTAGTACCAATAAGGTCCCTAAAAATTAAACAGAGATGAAAGAAGAAATGTAAAAGAAAAGTGGAAATTTTAAGTTGAGACATGTCTGTGATTAATTGTCTGCAACTGAGGAAGAGAGAGCGATACTTTCAGCTGAACCTGAAGAAAACAAAGTTGCTCCTTTTTTTTTTTAATGTTTTAAGCTTCCAATGTGTCCCTGTCAGGATGTACATTCTCTTGAAAATACACACAGAGAGAGTTTTTTTTTGTGATGCTTGCCACGTTAACCTTTTTATTGTTAAAATGGATAATGACTTTAAAATATTAGTTGAACTCTGTTTTAATATGTGCTCTCATGAAGCACAGCATTGCTTTAGCTCTTTCCATAAATAGTTTATGACTCCTCGCAAAATAAGAGCAGGAGATTCTTAAAGAGACAGAGGTCGAATTTTACCATCAAATTGTCAAAAAATTGATGGTAAGATTTAACGTTGTCAATTGACACAAATTTTTAGCTTTTTATATATACAGCATTTTTGTAACAACTGAAGGCGGCACAGTTGTCACTACGTGCCTGGGAAATATGTGGCAGCGCTCCTTTAATGGCTGTTTATAATTCCCTGTTTGCCACTGGCCTTAGACAATGCGAACGCCTCGCGGCTGTTTGTAGCATTATTTTATGTCAAGGTAATTGATGGGACTTTTTAATTAAAGATCAAAACGGAAAAAACGATCAAACTTTGATGTTATGACAGACCTTTCAGCACGCCTATATCTGTTCCTAGCTGTGTTATGGTGAAAACAAGGTGAGGAAACAGAATGATGCATCATGCTCTGGAACAATGTTTCCTGGATACCTCCTGCTGCTGACATGCAATTACCTCTCCTTAGCTTTTGAAGAACATTGCTTGGCACTTTTTCTTCATCATGTACCTTGTAGTATTGCCTATCTCACACAAAGAAGCCTAAGTAGTATCTTCGAAGTGAGGATTATTTTAAATTTGCCAGTGATTGCCGCTGTTACAGTTCAGTCGCCATCCGATCTGAAGCTCGGCAAAGTGAACAAACAAGCGCTATCTGTTGTCAGCAGCCTCACATTCCCGCCTGTATGGGTAAACACTCGTTCCATCACGGATCGGTGCTCATCAGAGAGAAACGGGTATGCTAATTTGCTAAACCATTCACAGTCCAATGACAGAACGCAGATAAACCGACTTATGCTCCCCAGTGGGCCGAGTTCTGATTAGAAGACATGAAAATAGAGCTCTGGATCGTGAAGACGAGCGGTAAGAGCACTGCAGGCATGCAGCCAGCGTCTCTGCAGACTCTAAAATCAGATAAAGAACAAGCAGGTTTGGTAGCAGAGTCGCGATTCTGGTTGCTGTCGTCAAGAAATATGCAAAAGAGTCGGTTAGACCACAATGACTAACACGAAAGGTCTCGCTCGTTTTGTAGTAACTTGTTGCAGATGTAGGAGTCAGTCATAATGTGGAAGGGGTTTGATTTTGGTCTACGTCTCATTGGACTGTAACTCCCCGGCAGTTTTCAAGGATCTCTACCGCTCTTTGGTTGATAAATCCAAGGGATCACAGTTTCAAATACCACATAGGTCATTGGAAAGGAATTTAGGAGAAGTAGTTTTTAAGCCATGCGAGATTAGACCCATTCATTGTCTTGACGGAGAGCCGTTGGCATTGACAGGAAAGTTGTGCTGTGTAAAAAGAAAGACAAACGATCTGTTAAAATGTCAAGAGAGGAAATTCATTAGGTTGTCATAAGCAAAATGGTCTCTCTAAAAGAAAATGCAGACATTTCACCTGAGGCAGGTGTTCGAGCCAAAATGCTTAAAGATGAAGTTTGGATTAAGATTTACTATGTCATAACAGATTGTCTGCTGTGCCTGACAGGTTAAGCCATTCATTTTACCTGTGGAATTCAAATCGGTGTTCAGGAGTGTTGATGTAAATGGAAAATCAAAAACAACAACAAAAAAAAAAAAAACTTACATCTTCCCGCAAAAGGAGGGAGTTAATTTATGTTGCGCAACATAAAATGGTGTCCTCAAAAACACCTACAATATTTCTATTTTCTGAAATTCATCAAACCATTACCTCATTAAATCATAGCTTGTTTCCACCTGAGAACTCGCCCCATGGCGATTAGATGACGACATAATTACAGGCTGTAAGAAGTTCACAGCGTTTTATTATACATTTGCAAAAAAATACCTAGAGGATTTTTACAATTAAGGATCAAGCACATAGATATGTTGCGCCGGTAAGAACTTTATATGCACTTGTCGTGAACATAAATGCTGATTTTTTTAAAAGAAAAAGATGTAAAACATTTTCTTTTCCAAGAAAAAATAAATAAAATAACCAAAGTTTAAAAAAAAAGAAAGAATTAAGTGGACATTTGACTACTCCTCCCATCAGAATTGGATCGACTACTTTAAGGGCTTGGAGCTCGCTTTTTAAAGGTTGTTTGCAAAATTTCATTTGGATTGACATCAGGGCTCTGGGGTGGCCATTCAGGAAGCACAATGTAATTCTTCCAAAACCAGTGCTGATATGTTTTTTTGGGAACACCCAGTTGCTTCTGACAGTCAGAGATTTGATCCAAGTCGTTACGCTCATGCCAAGAAAAATCAGTCCTAATGTTTAAGAACAACACACCAACCTCAAAGGTTCATAAATTGGAAGATCCTAGAAATACCGGTGTATGCCTCCAGAGTGGTGCAAGTTTATTATTATTATGAACTTAGAGAAGGCAGACTGAGAAAGCAGCACTGTTCAAAAAATAAACAACTTCAAGCCTGAGTATAAAGTGCAGCTGCTAAATGGGTGAAAGCTGGACACAGCTGGGTGTTCACACATAACTAGACACAAAGCAATCTCTGAATGGATAAAAGAAGGCTGGAATGTCCCCAAAACCAGCTCTGTTGAAAAATTGTGAACTATGCTTAAAAATAAAACCTGGGTTGGAGCCCGAAATCAATCCATTACAAATTATTTCATGATTAATGATAAGTTGACTGGTCAACCAGTCTAAATTATTTGCATATTGTTACATACAGCTCTCAGTTCTGCTACTGTTTAATCAATTTACTTACATTTTTATGCTAGGCTGTCTTGCTTGCAAGGCGTATCTTCTTAATTACCATAACTTTATTTGTTAATATGCAGCAGATTTATTTAATTTTAGTTTACCAATTACCTTGGAGCTGCTTCACCAAAAAAATAAAGTGAGACCGATGAGAGTTACTTACTGTGCAATCACTCCACCACTGTTAGTCCGCTTTAATTCAACTTTAGTCAGTTTAGTGAGGTGTGAATGTGCAATCAAACTCTGGTCCGCCTAAAAACCAAGGTCTCAGTTCGGTTGAAGTGAATGCTGACAGGGTTCGATTGCAAATGTGAATATCAAGTGGACCAGAGACAGTTCCAAAAGCAGGAAGTGAATAATAATTCAGGGAATTCTGCACGATTACAACCCAAAGAAATTGTCTTTTTACGTAAGACTAAAGAGAAATCCTACAAACACTAAAATCTGACACAACTACCTTTTTTACATTTTGTGAAGAAAGAAGTTGCGCTCAGTGTCTTCTTTAAAACTTTTCATGTTGTTTTTCCAATTGTTTCTTGATGCAGCTCATCCACAGGAGAGAGGGAGAACAGGTTGTTCAAAGAGTTTGGTTGGTTTGTTAGTATTGCAGTGTGAAAGCGAACTGCACCAACTGAAAATGTAACAAGTTTAGTCCCCAACCAAACTAGGTCTACAGTACTATAAGGTTGGAAAATACCTTCAATTAGGTCTCTCCATATTTTCTGACTGAAATAATATTCTTTAAAATCTTCATTAGTTTCTCTTCCTGCTGGTTGCCCCTGGCAACGCCACTGATGGCAACATAAAAGTATGTTGTTTCACTGAACATTGCTGGGTAAATATTTATATATAAACCTGAATTATTTAGAGTGTATGTGGAGTGCAATAAAAAAACATAATTATTTCAAATTTGTGCACCTAAAATGTATTCATGTTGTGCTATTATTCTACCCTGGATAAAGATCACTTCAAATGAATGTTTAACAGCCCAAAATAAGCTAGTCATGCATGTGATGTGTGCATTTAAATTTACGACCAGTGCTGCATCTTCTCTACCCCCCTAGTTATTACATTTATCACTCTTATCATAATTATTATTCATTCATGTCAAAGAAACCAAAGCAGCTTGCATGGATATTGCATCAACAAAAGGTAAGAAAGGGCACATTTTCTTGGTAGGAAAATGTGCAATTTTCTTGTAGATGTCAAGCCATAGGAATTGAATTAAATGGAAAAAGATGACCTTTTGTATCTGCTTCTTAGCTACAAGAAACAAAGCTCATTAGAGTATTAGAATATTTTTTATTGCTTCATCAGACAAAAAGCAATATTATGCCTTCAGTGTTAGGTAACCCCACAGAGGAAAGCCTCAGGCCCGGCTTTTGATGACTTTGCGGGCTGAAAAGAAGCAGTGTCACATGACACATGGGAGTGCCAAGACACCGGAGGGCCAGAGGCTGTGAGGAGAAGGTCGTAAATTCACAAAGGCGAGAAATGCAGTGAGGGACGAGGTGCAACTCTCCACACCTTCTGTCTACGCGTCGCACAGCTTTCCGTTCCATCAGGTCTGCACCGCGTTAAATTCAGCTAAATCTGTTAGTGGTGTGTGGTTCTTTTGGGTTATTTTAAAATTTACAACTGACAGAAAAACTGGGAAAATGTACGTGCATCTTAATTCCAAAATGTTGAGACTTTTAAAAATTTAATTACTATGGCCACAAATCCAAACATTATGCAAAAAAAAAAAAAAACAAGTCATAAACAAAACATTGTCAAGACGGCTCATAGGGCGAAGCAGTGGGAATGCTTCTCAAAGTCTCAGTCAGTGGTATTATGTCCAACAGTGCCTTCATGTGGTCTGCAGGAATTTCTAAACTCTTTTGCTATTTCCAACTCACAGTAATGCTACAAAAATCTGTCTGAGTTTTAAAATATATAAATATGAAAAACTATTTGGAATCAGACTGTTCAACTAAAGCTACAGCTCTGAATAACACAATGACTGTAAGGTAGCTATTTCTTGTTATGCTGAATTGTAATATTTTAAAGTTCAGCAACAGTTCCAGTGCAAACTATTACAAACTATTCACACAGTTTGTAACATAGAAAACGCAAACTTCAACATCTTTTACTGGAATTTCTGTTGAGCACAAAGTAACCCATAATTCTAAAGTGAAAGATAAGACATATCTGGTTGTCACATTGCTTTTTTTTATTGTCTGAAAAATGCAACATGTATTTATATTCAGCCTCCTTAGCGCTGAGCGCCCTAAATAAAAACAACTGCAATAAACTGGCTTGAGAGATTAACAGAGTGAGAGTATCTATAACTTAGAGTCACTTTAATGTGTTGTTTATGTATATTCCAGGCACATAGTCATTTTTATACCACAAGTTATAAAGTAACTATACCAAGTAACCATATTACCTTTAGTTACAAAAATTCTCTAAATATTATCAATGTCCTAAAATACTGGCCTAAGTCATAAAATGATGACTTGAAACATAGCTTAACAGAAATTCAATACCTTGAAATTGGGCCTCTGTCTCTTTTAGAAGGTATTCCTTCAGCACGTCATCACAGCAATGCTCCTCATTGTGCCATTTACAAATGTTCTTAGGAGTGTTGGACTGAGAAGTAGTTTGTATGATGAGCTACATTTTTGTATGTTTTCAATGTGGGAATAACAATATATTGTGATGTAAATTATAACCCCCCTTTTAACTACAATCAATCGTGAAGACCAAGAAGCACGCCCGACATGTCAGGGAGGAGGCTGAGGAGTAAAAGCTGGCCAACATACAATGCTTCTCAGATCAAATGGACTTTGGAAGATCGTGCTGTTTCTCTGCTCTCACTGTGCACCACAGACTCCTGCAGCTCCTACAGCTGTCTTTACTTTATATCACATCGCTCTGTCACACTTGTCCGGCAATCCTATACAGTCTAGACCTTCCAACTAATCGGGAGGCGCAAAGAACATGCTTAGATCACAGAATAAAACCAAGCCGAACCATCATGATCACGTTCCTTATTGTCATGACTATGTGTTACTTTGTGTTTATCATGTAAAATCCCAATAAAGCCTGACAGGGGCTGGTGTTGCAGTGTTGATAAATGTGAAAACAGTCCAGGCTATAAATACTTTTGCATGAAAACTGACATGTTTCTCCCAGCTGTAAAGGGATGCTGCCATCAGACCGTCTTCATGGCTGTCTAACAACTGATGCACCTGAATTGTTTTCACACTGAGGTCTAACTGCCTCTACTGCATCAATCCAGACAGCAGAGCACAACAGAAATAGACACGGAGGTGATTTGTTTTTAAATCTTCCTTTGTTTTCAGGCTGGATGAAAAGCATTTAAAAAAACATTTGCACAATGTTTGCTTCATGCAATAAAATCTAGTTGTTGAACAATTAAGCAGGCAAAGCAAGAATCCTGCTGACGCATACTGACCTTGCTCATAAATCTCCACCTTTTTAAGTGCTATGAACCCTAAGGTCAGCAAAATTATGGAAATATGGCAGCAGAAATGGCAGAGTGACTTCAGCATCAAGTTATTCTGCTCACCAGAGGTGTGAGGTCTTGCCTATAATTACCACCTCATCAGTGGAGTGAGGGGAAAGTAGACCCAGGCAGATGTTTGTCTGGGATGGTAAGGCTAGCTTTTAGCTGTGGTTGGATGGTGAGGCTTTGCTGCTTCAGCTCAGCAGACTGTCTGTCTGAGGATGAGTTTCCCTGCTTTGGCTTTCCTGAAGAATTTCGGAAAGTATCTTCAGACATCTGCCTTGCATTTTAATGCTGCTGGTAGATACTCTGCTTTTGGTAAATAAAACAAAAAATGCCTTGTGTTTTTTTCTGAGAAAACGATACTTCAGCATGTACAATTTGATCATCAGCGCTAAGTCAAAATTGTCCACCTGAGATACAACATGCACCACACCTATATGAGCCAAAACTACAGAATTGATGTAGGTTCCACACAAATGCAGCATCAGCGACCCAGTGATACTGTTACTTAATCTCATGCTATGCTGTGCAGACATTCTGCCTGCACTGATGAAGATTTACTAACTTCCCCACGCTGAACACTTCAAGTTGTTATAAATGATGGTAGGCCAACCTATTTTCTGATTAATTCATCTTATAATCTGCTCTCTTCAGGGCTTTCAGGCATTGTGAATGAAAAATTAACTTCCAAATGTATGAAATTGTGACGTGACGCAAACAATAAGAGTAATGCCTTGTTGTATCTTGTATAAAGGCTTTAAATTGTATGCTTTTAATTCCAAAACATATAAACAAGTGCATCAAAAGTGATCCATATGTTTAATAGATGTCAAAGAACTTCATGTTTCACAAACTGCACTTTCTTACCTAATGCTTATATTGGTATGCTGGTATACATGCCAAACTGAGAAGAAGAGTGACGACAGATTGAGACAACAAAAGCCATGTACACCAACTTCTGGTACCACTTCATAAAAGGCTCAGAAATAGTTTAGAGATGTGTTTTTAATTAACTTATAAACACTTGCGTGTCTATTAGGCATCAATTAGGAGTGAGAAGGGGACAAAGGTGACTAGTTTCTTTGCAAATAGTGAGCCAAATCTGTTTTCCTATACATCTCAGCCAGAGTTGTTAAATTAAACACTTTAGACTAAGTCATTTCCTTGTGATAACCTTCACAACATTATAATACTGCTCCCTTTGACAGTAGTGAATATTAATGTTGGGTTAATAGAGTGCAATACTATATGCAAAAGAATTTTGGTTAGAAATGCTCAATTGTGATTATAGGATTGTAACTTAATCTGAAATGTTTGATTTAGAAGTAAACATGTAAACGGTTTTGGCTCACTAGTCTGGCAAGAAACAGGTCAGTTTTGTCGCTTTCTTGCCCATATTAAATGGATAATAAACACTTTTAATTACTTATGAAGAGCTTTCAGATCAGTTAATAACATAACTAAACTTTTCTTTAGCCATTTGTAAGGGGAGCCTTATTGTAAAGTGGTATCCAACTTTGTGTGTAGGATACCTGAAGTCACAAAAGAAACCAACCTGTCTTAGCACATTAGTAGATCTAGTAATTTGTGAAACATAAAAAAACATGACTTAATATCACCCGTTTTTCTGTTTGCAGTGATTAATTAATGAGCCTTGATTTTAAAGCAGTCAGGGGGGAATGAATTTTCAATTATTACGGAAACTGAAGTGCTCCAATTACTTCTCCACCTCTTCCCCTGACATGACTGACTGGCTGACCTTCCCGGGTTTTATCCCTGACCTTGTATGACAAGCGATAATTGATATTTTCAACTAATTAAAAAGATATTCACACCTCCAAGAGGCTTGAAAAGAGAAACTGCCAAAGGTTAAGACACACGCAAAAATAAAATATCAGTCTATCTCTGCTTGGTACCATTTTTAACCATTGATTGGGTGAATGAGAATAATGACAGTGTAACTTTTTTTTTTCCTTTCCTTTTTTTTTAGAAAATTTAATATTGTAATTAAAAAAAATAACAATAAAGAGAAAAGTAAGATCTCGAAGCTGGAAGATAGATTTAGACCTCATACTCATGGGGCCTATTTAAAGTATCCTGCATTCCTTACACACAGTGAGGCATCTGTAATAATTGTTCTACATGCTTGTGAGCTTCTCTTGGTTTGGCCTGGGTTTCTGATGACTGACTGTCTGTGGTTAAGGCTGTCTGGCCTCTGACCCAAACCACATGCTGCTCATTAGTAACCATTCCTTCCTTTAAACCACATCAGACTTTTGTGTCACTGTTGGCATCTTATGGACGTAGGAGTTCATATTCCGAAGAAATAAATTGCGGAAGTTATTAATAACTGTGTGCTGCACAAAAACAGAAAACAGAAAAGTAGAGTTATTGTTTTAAAGGCTAAGCACACAAACTCCATGTTGCGGGACATTCACATAAACATGCAAATGTTTATGTGCCACACAGGTCGCTAGATGACTGTGAGACCTAGCCACCAGTGTGTTGACAAGAAGGTATAGACAGTAGATGAATGTGTATTTTGCACAAAAAAAACCCTTTTTATACACTGTTAACATGTAAAACTTCTACATATGAGAAGCAGCAGGTCATTTTTATGTGAAATTCCCTGAGCAAACCAGCTGTAAATCTTATAATCCACCTCATCCATCACTGTAACCCGGCTAGTTCAGGACAAACAAAACCTCCTGTGGGGCAATGGTTGTAGTCGAATACTTGGTTTTGCACATACAAATTCAGCCGTATATTTTTTTAATGTGTGAATACTATAATTTTTAATGTATGAATGACGAATTATGATGTAATTTTGAGTGCGGTTAGCATCTGTTGGGAAAATCACTGCTAGCCCACTCCTGAGCCGACTACTTCAGTGAAAAGATCTTGTACAAGTGAGGCGGGCGACGTGTGGGCAGGAAGGGCAAAGCTTTTAGAGAAAAGGCACAAAATGGAAATTCATAATTGATTGCATATCCACATTCATACATTTCTATGGAAATAAAGTCTGTTTGTGCTTAAAGCTGCAGCACATAAAGATTAAAAAGCATTAATATGAAACATAATTTGTAACAACATCAGGTTCCTCTGCCTTCTTCTTGTGGCCCTGACGTCATCTGCAGAAACGCACCACTCCCAGTCAGAAACAACCAATCAAAGCCAAGAGGAGGGTCTTAGCGCTGTCAATCACATTTGTTTACATGTCGCTCAATGTGCTATTGGAACAGAAACAATTTACTGTTACTGGAAAACTTGATCTGCCATTATCGGTGGCCATGCTAACTAGACTTAGCATCCAAGGCATGGCCTGTTGTGGTGAACCAGCTGCAGTATAGCAGAGAGCAAAGGGGAGGGTGTGAGCAGCAAATACACAAGTATTATTGACAGCGCTAAGACCTGGTAAATTTATCTCTGCCATTAGCACAGCTAAGCACGTACATGAGTGTAATTGACAGCATTAAGACCCTCCTCCAGGTTGTTTCTGAAGTGTGAAAAGCGAAGCTCTCTTCATGCTGAAAACAACTACATATATACATATATATATGATCTGAACAGGGCTTGAAAACTAATCAGACCTGAAAACTAATCAGATTTTTATTCCAATACACTGGAGGGTAAAAAAAAAAAAAAACTTTTCCAATTCAACATGAGAGCCTGGTCATATTTCAGCACAGCAGACATTGTCAATATCTAAAAATAAACAGTGCTCTGCTCCAACTTTAAAACTACAAAAGGCTAATAAGTCTGATTGAGTCTAAAGGAGCAGAGCAGCTTTTATATTAATAAGTACAGAACATGAAAGTGGTTTATGTATCGGCCTATTGAATCCCCAGGTCAGTTTGGAATATACTGACCTGGATATATGGATGTGGGAACAAAGCCTGAATCGTAAATTGAGCAAAACAATATATCTGATACAATGAGAGATTTGTATTTATGGGTTGAGTACAATCCACAGTGCCACATTTACTTGATTGGATTTACGTCTAGATTTGACTGGGCCATCATAACACATGAATATACTAATTTATTTTAAGCTTTTCTAATATCGTTCAACTATATTCATGTTAATTTTCAGTTACATACACAGGTAAATTTTATTCACCCATTAGATGATTTCTCAAGGCATTTAATGACAGTGGATTTCATTTAGGGGTAAAAGAGTAAAGGGGGCAAAAACAAATGTAGCATTAAATCTTCTCCATTTTTAGTTGTGAAAATAGTCCATTAACTTCACATTTCTGTGCAATATCTCTCAGTCCATTATATTAAATTCCCATTAAATCCGTTGGTCTTTTTGGTTGTTAGGTTAAGAATAAATGATGTTACTCCAGAAACTGAGACTTCTGCTGTATGTTACAAACTTTGTTTCAAAATATTTCTCTTCAAAAATCACTGAATGGCTTTACATTAAAGACCTGTTGTATCAATGGCCTGGATCACTCAGGTCTTCTGGTTCTGGTTCTGCTCTGAATCCTGAGAACCAGAACCAAATGTGGAGAAGCAGCTTTCAGCTTCTACACTCCTCTAATCTGAACAAACTTCCAGAAAGCTGCAAAACAGCCGAAACACAGACTGCCTTTAAACCACGACTAAAAATCCACCTGTTTAGAGTTACCTTTGATTAGCAGCAAGTGGAACATTGACCAAACATACTTTTATTTATAACTGTTGACTGAATGATGCCTTTATGATGTAAAGAAGCTGCCTTGCTGTTGAAATGTAATATATTAATAAACTTGACTTGTTTTAATATCCGTGGCTAAACATAGCACCAAAATTCTGGTGACATTGCCTTCCTAAAACTGTGAGTCGGATCACTTTTCATGTCACCCTGAGAGCCGCTTGTGTCTCCTTGGAAAGGAATATGGCTTACCCCCAGTTTCCCCCAGTGCCTTTTCCACCCCATCCCAGTCATTTAATCTTGGAACAGTATCAAGATAGTGATCTCCTGTTAACCTCCAAAGAGGGGACAGACACAAAGGGACACCCTCCCACCCCTTCACTTCATCACTCAGCTCCAAGCAGTACCGGCATGCCAAACAATCCCATTAGCTGGGAGCCAAAAGCCTGAAGCCAGCAACAATATCCTGAAGCGACCGCAGCTTGCTGCTCTCTCCTCCCGTCATGCATGCACTCATGTGTCAGCATACGTAATGAACTGAGAGCAACACTGAGCTCTTACGACAAGGAAATTGCCTGCCCCATCTCTCTAAGTAGCTATTTGCAACCCAGCTCTAAACAATTGATGACTGCAAGTGAGACCCAGGAAGATTTTCATACGGGCATGTCATAGATGCTGCGGGGAAGAGGCGTACCGAGGAAAGGGATGATAAAGCGTAAAATGCAGCCCTCGTCATGCGTAGAGGTAGAAATGCGCATTTGCAGTCACACGGGTATTAATACCTCTTAAAACTAGCAACACACTCCAAGGCTGTTGGCCACATATAAATGATTTATCTCACTCTCATATCCAGGTGCCTGTCACAGAGAAATGAGCCGAGGCTTTACCAGCAACCAGAATAATCAAAGTGGCACGTAAAGTTTAATGCTTCTGGGATCTTTACTCACAGGTTCAGTGAAGACAAACGTGGGGAAGCACAACCTAAGATCATGTATAAAAGGGTGGGAGACAAAAGAAGAAATGTGAATATAGAGATGAGTTACTCACTGCTCCTGTCACCTTTCCCCCTCCACCCTCCCTTCTGCTTCCCCGAGCCGTCCGCTGGCACACAGCCTCCAGTCAGCATCTCTGCCACCACCACCAGTAGGAGCAGGGGTATCTGCCTGCCAGCCATGCCTGCCTCTGAAGCTCTCATCCAGTGCTAAAGCGGAGAGCCGAGGGCCGCGACCGGAGCTGTCCCACGCGTGGTCATGCCTCGCACAGCTGTCCGGAGAGATTCAAAACAACAACATGTCCTCAACGGCTCCCGCCTAGAGCGCCTGCTCTGGGTCAGGTCTCTGCCGGCCGAGCGCGGGTCAGACTCAAGGCGAACTCGCCTCCTCCATGTGAGAGAGAGCAAACATTACAGCTTTGGACCAAGAAAAAGTAAGCTTGAATTTCTGAGACTCTCACGAATTGATTTTTTTCCCCTTGCACTCTTGTTCATCCTCAGTGTCTCCCAGAGTTCAGTCGATTCGATGGAGACTCAAACTGTGCTGAAAAGTAACCTCCATGCAACAGATACATAGGTAGATAGAAATGATTCTCCTTGATGCAAAGCAGAAGTTGCTTTGGTCACTCTTGCCACCGGCGCCTTGGTAGTTTCCACTGAGTGAGAAAAAGTGTCCATGAGCTTGTGTGTATGTCAGTCACCTCCCTCTTCCTCTCTTCCTCTACCTACCGCATGGCTCAGATGACACGAGGCAGTGTTGATGTGAAAAGACAGCATAAATCAAAGCGATGGTTCATGACAGAGCAGCCTTGAGTTTGTCAACAGACTGAGGGAGAGAAAGAGAGCGACCAAGGAGGGAGGGGGAATCTGAGGAGAGAGGCTGAGTGAGAGAACAGGCTGCCGTGTGGATGGCAGTTCCTCAAATTCAAGGGATCTTGCACTTTTGAACATATACTTACTGGCCACTTTATTGGGTACATTGGTCCAATTGCATGGTAAGCAAGTCAGACACTGACATGGCTGTGATATAGTTTGCTGAAGTTTTAGATTCAGAAGGTTGAAGGAAGACGATTTATGAGATTTTCTGAAACTGCTGATCTGCTAGGAGCTACAGCGTGTAACTTTTATTTTAAAAAGTCTGTTTTTTGCATATTCGTTCAAACTGCCACTGCATAGTGACAGTATGAGAGATAATCTGTGAAAAAAATCAGGCTCCTCCACGTATTCCCTGAACTACTATAGTGATGTGCAAAAATTAACCCTCCAACTCAAAACCAACCAACAGGAGGCAATAGGAGTGTCTTCATGCTGTCAATCACTACTGTATATGTGCTGCTTAATGTGCTAGTGGTGGAGAAACTTACCATTACAAATTATCTGCTGTAATATGTGGCCATGCGAACTAGCCTGAGCATTCATGCAGGCTCTACTGTTGGGAAGATGCTATAGTGTAGCAGAGAGCAAGGGGAAGGGTGTGAGCAGCACATACACAAGCTCTATTTACCGCTTTCGGACCTTCATTCTGGCTCTGATTGGTTGTTTATAACCAAGTGGAGTATTTCTGTAGTCAGTATACTCGTTTGATAGATAGGCAACAGAAGCTGGAACAACCAATGAGGTTAACCTTAAACTTTAAACCTTTGGAGCAGATGGTCTGCCTGCCACAGCAGAAACTACACCAACAGCTACTCCTGTCAGTTATGAAGCAAGCTGAGGCAGCAATTCAACCAGCCTCACTGAAACTTTTTAATGACAGGGTCAGAATTTGGAGTAACGAACATATTTATGTATTCACATTTTCTTGCATAAACGCTTCAGGCTGCTGGTGTAACCATGCTAGGTACTGTTTAGGGGTTCAATAATTGCAGCTTTCTGGACAATCACTGATCATCAAGATTTAAAAAAAGCTGGCCTTCCGATTCTGAATTTGGCCCATATGATATTTTTGGCTTAAAAGTTGCTAAATATAGTAACAAAATTGCTGTGTTGGTAACAGTGGGGTGATTATTGTTAACCTGTCAGTCAGCTCTCTCTAACAGCAAAACAAAAGAGAAGAGTGAATGATTTTCAGACCTTTGTGGAAGAAATATGATCAGTGGACTAAATCGATTTATCATACAAGTATCGTTTGATGATCCAAAATCAAAGAAAATCGGGGTCAATTTGTCTGTGTTCCCTTAGCAGAGTTGCTGACCATGTCCGTCTGTTTCTGACTTTAGTGTTGCCATGCTCTGACAGTTAGATGTAGCAGACTAATACACCATGTCACAAAGCTTAGAACCTCTAAATATAACCACCAACTTAGGTAAGCGGGTCAAATGTGTGTCATTTGCATCACAAACATTTCGAATGAAAAAGTTTAGTTGAAAAAGTTGGTAACACTTTATTTGAAAGGGTGTGCATAAGACTGACATAACTCTATCATAACACCTCACAAGAACATGAGGAATGTTTGTGACTGTTGTCATAAAGTGTCATTTGGTAAATAATGACACTTTTAATGCAAAGTTGCTTTAAAAGTTGCATTAAAAGCCCATTAAAAGTGCCAACTTTGCATTAAAGTGTCATTTACCAAATAATTCAAAGTGTTACCAAAAGATTCAGTTGATTTGGATGCTGTTAAATTTAAAGGAGTGCTTAATTTTTTAGCTAAAAAGCTACAATTTCTCCATCAAGAGTAACAATGTACAAGACTTGTAACACAAACTGCCTGATTAACCATCCTGCTGTGAGGTTTCTGCAGTTAAAGTATTAAACTCTATTACTACTACTCAGACTGACTTCATGCAGAGACTAAAGCAACACTCCTTGTCGGTACACAAAAGCTCACACACCCCACAAAGACTATTTTTGTAAAAAACAAGCTCAGCAAGTTTGGGTTTAGAGTTACACAGCTCGTTTCCTCCAGCTGCCCCAGCTGTCAGGAGGCAGGTGAGTGCAGGTTAACGTGCGAAACTGAAGGCGTCAGCAGCACCTCCCCCTCTCTGCACACCCCAATGTCTCTTTCATGTGACCTTCATTGTTGTTAAGTGAAAAGCCATCAAAAAGAGTGGAATGCTGTCATTAACAAAGTATTCACACTGAGTCAGTGGTTTGTCCATTTAGCTGTGGTATTAACCACAAACCTCCACAAACTAAATCGGTGAGATCAAATGGAGAACATTCATTTTACAACCTCGCCACTTCTGTGAGCTGTATTGTGAGCTACACTGATTAATAGTGGCTCCAAAAAGTTTACACACCTTCCTGAAAATGGAAAGTTTTGGTAAAGGATCTATCCTTTTTTTTCACATCCATATATGTGGCATATTTTCCGTAATATCGAACAGGAAAAAACCTAATGCTGGGAGAAAATATGAGAAAAACTTTAAGAGTTCCAACAGCATTGAATGTGTACACCAATGTTGGTGTACACATTCAATGTGTGTACACCACATTGTACACACATCCTGCACACATTGTGCACATTGTGTACAATGTGTGTACAATGTACACACATTGTACATTGTACACTGTACACCACATTGTACACACATTGTGTACAATGTGGTGTACACAATGTACACCACATTGTGTACACCAATGTTGGTGTACACATTCAAGCAAATATTTTCTTGAAGTGTCTTTTGACTCAATTTCAGTATTCAGTGCTCCCAGCATCCCACATGTAAACTCTACACTCTAAACTTTGAAAACATTGTTCCAGTTAATGAATGGTTACGACAGACGGTGATGTTGCACCATCACCACAGTGCACTGATGGTAATATGATTGCAATCTTCCTACTGTCCCACATTTACTTCTATTATTGACTTAAAAAAAAAATCATTAAATTAATGTGAAGCAGGGTTTTTTTTCTACCCTTCTCCTGACTAATACCTTTGAACAATGAGGTCCTTTAGATCCTGTGTGCCTTTTCTGCAAGATATGGCCTAATGTAATGGATACTGAAATTTGGACACTAATATAATGACTGAACTCAGTTACGAATTAATTAGACGGTTAACTTGTAACTGTTTGATTAAAAGATATGAACTTCATGATTGATATGCCTGGAAAGCATAGAATACTATATTGAAAAATCTCATCACTAAATGCTAAAATCTGGGGAAAAAAAGTCTTGTCAAAGTTTTTATATGGGCATTTCAATTCAGTTTATTTCTAAAGCGCCAATTTACAACACGTCTCAAGGCACTTTATAAAAAAGTAATTTCCATTCAATCACACTTATGCAACAACATTTTATTGGCACAAAATGTCCCAATAAAGGTGGAAAATGTTCACATCGTGTCATGGTTTCATTTTTATTAAAAAGGCGCGTACTCTTGAGAGTCTCTGTATACACTTGCCTTTCTGAGTCTTGGATTATGTCCAGTCACCCTTGTCATTATTTAATAATGTGGAAAATAACTTACAGAACGATGCCCTATTTGTCAGTTATGTAAACCTGATGAAGTAGTTCTCAGCGACACTGCAGCCAGAGATGTAATTAAGAGTGTTACGTTGGCCACTGATGGAAGTTTGATTAAAAGAGCTCTCTAGTGATTAGACCTCCAGAATAATTACCAACACACAAAGGACACGCCACTTCAGCCCCTCAGGATGCCAGTGCAACTCTCACTACCTTCTTAAATGTCACTGCTAATGCCGGCTGAAAAGACCTTCAGACAATGGAGTGCAAATTACATGCCAGACGACAGAACCTTCAAACTGTCCACAGGTGGCCTCATCTTTCACTCTTAATGATGCATCATTTTCTTTAAAGATATGAACTTCATGATAATCCATTTTCAAAGCATAGAAGAGTGCATTGTAAAATTACTAATGCCTGTTGAATTTTCCACATTTTGTCACTTTAGAACCACAAACTTTAATGTTCTGATGTGGGATTTATTGAAGTAACGCAGCATGAGGCAGAACAAGATTATGGTTTTCAAAAACAAAATATTGAAAGATTTTTTAAAAATGTTTCCTAACAATTGGCAAAAAACTACTCTCACTCAGGTGAATTAGATAGAGAACTTCAAGTCTTGTCATGGATTCTGAATTGATTTTAAGTCTTGACTTTGACTAGGCCATTCAAACAAATGAATATGTTTTGACCTACATTGCTCAGGTGCAGCTCTGGTTCTGTGCGCTAGGTTGTTGTTCTGCTGGAAGGTGAATGTTAGTTCAAGTTTTCAGCAACAAGCTGTAAACCTCAAGCTTGTGACAGCAGGAAATAAGTCTGGTTAAGAGGGAAGTAGCAACACAACATATGGCCTAGCATAGCTGCGATAGAAAAGATTAGCTTTTCACCATGTGAGTCATGTCATCGATCTTCCTATTGGTAATTTAAAAAGACTCAGAGTTATGGCACCAATAACAGTGGCCATGCCGTAAGATGCTTCTTCACTATTAGCGTGTTTAGCATACACAAGAATGAGTGCCAGCACAAACACCCAACTCCTGCTTCTGATTGGTTGTTTTTTGGTCAGGGGTGGAGCATTAATGCAGGTATCAATCAGGGCACTGATAGGAGGTCGATGTTTTCTGATTATCTGTCTCATGTTCTACTGTCTGAAGATGGTGGCAGTTTTAAGAAATATGTAAAAAAAAAAAAAAAAAAAAAAAAACATTTATTTCTAAAAATGAACTTTTCTAAAAATTCCTTTGTTACTGCAGCTTTAACAGAGGAATTCATAAATGTGGCCAGTATTGTAATGAGGTAGAATTTAAATAATCTCATAAGGAATATTAAGACATTAGATTTTTATTTCCACAAAAAAAAAAAAAAAAAGTTTTAGACATGGCTCTATTTTTTGGAAATAGCAAAAAAAAAAAAAAAAAAAAAAAAAAAAAAAAAAAAAAAAAAAAAATATATATATATATATATATATATATATATATATATATATATATATATATATATATATATATATATATATATGACTGGATCTTTACTGTTTTCATGCAAACTTCTCTGCCACTGCAAAAATGTATTTTCTGACAAGTGAATCACCAGATCTATTTTTCTGGTTGGTGCGGTGCTTAGGCTGCTCCCATTCTGGCCCGTCTTTGCTCAGCCTGTGGGAAGTGACAGCATGGTTGATGGATGGTACAAAGACATCCAGCAGAGAGAAACAGGCGAGGAAACTGGACATGAGTACACAGCTTGGAGCACAGCAGGACACTCAGGAAAGGGGAGGGAGAGGGTCTCTGTCCAACTCTGAGCCCCTCAAACACTCAGCAACAACAGCGCCGCAACTTTTGAGACAAACTAGCCATTGCTTCACATTTGGAGCAGAGACAAAACGAGTCATCTGATGGCTTTAGTGTCAGGTTTGCTTTTAACACAGTTTTATATAAAGCCAATAAGAAATGGTCTAAAGTGCATCTTTGTTTCTGCGCATTATTTGAATTGATTGCACTGAACTATGTATGTGTGCTGTACTTTCTATTTTATTTTTAATATAGCTTCGTAATGTCTGCAACGGACAGCAAAAACAAAGTATAATACAGAAGATTAAATTCAAGTTTAAAGTTCAAGATTATTTCAGCAACAAGGCAATTCGACGTGCTTTAGAGGATAAAACATCAGACAGTGAAACAAGCAACAAACATTTAGGTGCCATATAACTATAGCTAAAGCAACTGGAGGTTAAATTAGGAAAAATATAATATTAAATTAAAAATATAAGATAAAAACCATAAAGATACAGTTATGCTGAATGCGTTTACATCTTGGTAAATTTAGAATTTAGAAGTTTGTACGAGACTTACGTTTGTACGAGGAAACGAGACTTAGCTCTCAAAATATAATTCAAATGGTAAAAGCCTTGAACAGTTTGTGTAAATAATAATTTATTTACATTTAAGTGAATGTAAATAAAACCATCAGAAATGAATTATACTCTTCTTAAAAATTTGTGGAGAAGTTAACAGAAACAATCTTGAATTCAGTTCCATGACGGGTTTCTATTTTATTTTCTGTCACTGGAATAATTTTCTTTGTATATAATTACATAATGTCCATTATTTTGTTAATTTATTTCTTAAATTCATTTTTGCTCTTTAAATCAACTTTATTGTTTTGCTCTAAAGACTAATCTAAAGGAGGCAAACCCCACATTTGTGAAACCTGCATGAATGGAACATGAAGCGCTCCCACACACTGAAAACAAGATACAGGCTGGTCTGACAAGTTAGTGTGAGTAAAACCATTAACGACTGGTCAACGTCTTTAAAGCACTTCAAAATCAATTCTAAGCCAAAAAGTCGGCCAATGCAGAGACTTCAACACTGAAGTAATGTGAGCTTTTGTTTTGGGTCTGGCAGCTGAATGTCAGGAAGGATAACTGTGTCTGTGTTTATTAAAACTATAATATAACTCACAAACCTCTCTCCCTTGTCTGCGTGATCGGGGGGAATTTTAATGATAGTGCTTTTGGCGGAAAGCAAACGGAGCATAAATCTGCCATTAGGACTCTGGCTGTCCGGTGACACTGTGATGACAGCTTGGCTTCAACCTGCTCACCGGGGTTCTTAGGACACCATATTTCATAACTGCCTCAGAAACCGTTCCAACACTCGGGGGCTGTCCGCCCAAAGCAAAACCTACAGAAGTGACACCCTGGTGTGGAGACACAGGGTGGAATTGGGCTGTTCTGCCCAGGTGTGCAGAGCAGCTTCTCCTCTCTTCCTCCTGTTTCTGACTGAGTTATGTTCACGGCGTACAGAGGATGATGAACGCAGCCACACCCAGGATTCATGACCAGGCTGGGTTATGGTGCCCCACTCAATCAGCACCGCTGTCCCACCCACATTTCGAGCCTTCTCTTACCCAACACACATACACACCCCTGCACACAAACACACACACACTTAATCCTCCTCCTCCAACAGCTCTTTCCAATCAATGAGAACACACAGAGGGGACGCAGCTGAAGGGTAATGCGAGAAGAGAATAATAAATGCGATAAACTGCAAAGAATTCTTACCAAAAAAAGTAAAAAACATAGCAGCGTTGCGGTATAGCTACAAACTTTCAGTCTAAACAAAAAGCTATATTAATATTACTACAGGTGATTAGGAAACAGCTCCCTTTTACTGCATCTGCTCCATATGAGGAGCAGCTGGATGGCTGCCATTTGCCCCTCAGCCCCGCTCTCTGGGTTTCATTCTCTCTAATGGCTGTTGTCAATGCTCTCACCTTGCAGAGCTTCCTGATAGCAGCGGCGGCCCTGTGATTTACAGCTGCTGTGGTAGCTAAAGCCATCTGGACCTTAACTACCCTTCAACACTCAGCCTTAGGATCTGCATCGTTCGTGCAATGTATGCCTCACATTTTCTCTGTAAATATCCAATCCATCCATTAGTCTTTTTCAGCTAAATAGGTTGTAAATGAGATATAGTTGTTAATTTGAGTATGGCTCATGAAATTGATAAAGGGTGGGTGGATGGATCCAAAATCTCAGTAATAGTTTCCAAGTTGCAGTGATGACCAAGAGACGGGGCCATGTTGGCCCCCCCAGCTGCCCCTCATAGAGAATTATATTCAGCTCATAAAAAGGCAACTTAAATCAAGACATGAATATAAACCCCCCAAATCAATCAATTTATAATATAAAAACTTGACTAAAATGTATTAATATAAATACATTTATATATATTTTCACTCAGTTTGATATGAAATCAGTAAACATTTCCCTTTTTAGTTAGGATTACCAAAGATTTTTCTATTTGTTAAATGCTAGAATATTGAGAGATCATTTTTTAAGGCAATATTTATTACTTTCTTCTTTTACTTTCTTTACTTTCTAATTTACTTTTTAATTTTATAAATGTATTTATTTAGAATTTTTTGGAAGAAGGTCAGAAGGTGTTCTTCTTCTTTTTTTTTTTAAACTGTGGCCCCTAATAATACTTAAGAGCCCGGTTTGGCCGCCCACATGAAAAGTTTCTGAAGAGAGCCACCGCTATGTCGCCATCAGTATCAGTGTCATTTAAGAGTAAATCAAAGCAAAATTTTGAAGAAAGTTGAAACGTCAATATAAAAATACTTTAGTATCGACGTTTCTCAACTTTCTTCAAGATTTTGCTTTGATTTACTCTTAAAGGACAATTTTTGTCATTCTTCTATGTAGGAAACAATGCACACCATCTGGTTTGGTTCTTCTATTGTTTCTGTTGCTTATGTTATTCAAGGATTTTGTGGACAACTCTAAACTTTTTAATAAAATAATTCAAAGGAAAATCCACAAAACACATAAAGTTAATGTGTTTGATGACGTGTCACGTTTAATTATATTGATATCCTTTATTTACCTGGTATTGAATCGATACCATAATATGCAGTATAGCACACCTCAACCAAGAAGTTAAAAAGCACTTTCTAGAAAGAAAAAATCAGCTCAGTTCACTTAAACTGTATATAGGTTCATCATATCACGAGAGACAGTTATGTTGATTGGTACGTCTTAGAAATCACAAAGGAAAACAAGTTTTGACAGATTCTTAAGCCTTTCCATTTTAAAAAGTTCAATAAAAGAGTACAGACTACAATATAGTGCCTTAAATAGCTTCATGACTTAGCAGCACAGTGGGAGTGAATGCAGTCTGAATTTATATGACTTTAGCTTCACTGAATAACTTCTCTGCTCCTGATTGAACAATGGGGGATGATTTTTTTTTCTTCCCTCTTCCCTCTGATGGGAGACGGGAATAATGGAATAGGTTGTACTGCAGACAGACATGATGTAAGGCTGGGCTCGTTATAAAACTAGTCTTTCTTTTCAGCTGAAATAGTGGGTGATGCAGCATTTCTGCAAGAAACGTGTTTGAGATATAAAGACCTGACCAGCAGTGTGAATTCATTCACACCAGCCCTGTTTAGTCCGCTTTAATCCAACTCTGGTTCGTTTGTCTTGAAAGTTCGGTTCAGGAATAAAAAGACAAATAACTACATGATGTTATCTATGTCACAAATTATATCTAAGCTTTTAGTAAAAAGCCAGACAGGTAGCTTTTAAGGATAAGTTAGCTACTAAAGATTTTTCACAGAATTCCTCTTGTAGCTTTTCATAAAAAAAAAAAAAAAAAGTTCAGTGTTATCTTGACAAAAAATTAATTTTCTTAATTAAATCAAATTGTGTATAAAGGTGGAAGTTTCCAGTTCTAGAAAAAGTTGCAGCACCAGAACCTGAAGACCACAGCAGTCTGGTTGGTTGCTGTTATCCCTCTGAGCTAAAGCAGGATAATCGTCAACAAGCTGATTGTCAGACAAACAGCTGCACAAAATAGGAGAATATTTTACGGAGTGTGAAGCAATTTAAAGTTGCTCCTCCCACACAACAAAATTTGAACTTTAACACGTTGGTGCTGCTATTTCCATGAGCCGGGTCAGTGCTGGACACCTGAACCCAGCTCTGTGTTAATGCACCTTGTTCTGGATTATGGAGGTGTTGTAAACATGGAGCTGCATTTTTCTTTTTAATTACCCTCGCCTCCAGTTGAATGCGTCCCTACAGAGCCTTTTGTTGCCGTGTGTGTGCAGTATGGACCGGCTGATGAGAACCAGGTGAAACATCTGCTGTCACATAAAAGGTGTTAGAGAATTAAACTCATACAAGCCTGAAAACAGCTGCAGATGTTCAGAGGGTGCTGCGGAGGTCAGCCTCTGCAGTGAGACAAACCAACCAGCAGGAGGCGCTGCTGGACTTATTAAGTGCCAGTTTGAGCGGTCTCAGTATCTCCTCTGTGATAACAGACCCGCCTGAGAAAAGCAGGGTTAATGTGTTCAAGTGACTTTCTAATGAGATCCGCTCAGATTAGATCTGTAAATCAAACACTCTGCTGCTACGAGATCACTTTCATCACCAAGAGGTGCAATAAATCATTTAAGGATGGGATCTTTTCAGAGTCGAAGGGAAGAGGCAGCTCTATGAAATGACGAGGCTGGTATCTGACAAAAGATCCAATTACCTGTATTTAACAAAAACAATAAGAAATCCTTTTTTTATTTTCTGTTTGAAATTATTTTAATTATGGTTAATGTAACAAAGAATCCTGAAGAATCCAGGAAAATAATACCAGTGAGAAGAATTTCAGTAGGCCTTAAAATGTTTAAAGTTTGTATATATGTTTATTATTTCTTCTTCCACCATCTTTTCTGAATGCACTGGGCAGCATTCATTTGTTGCACAAATGGGTACATAAAATGTCTGGAACCATGAAACTGCTTTTTCTGCAAAATAAATAAAGTAAAAATAAAATACAATTCCCAATGCTTTTCTGAAATTATCTGGTCAACATCTACAAAAGTAAACCAAGGTTCTGTTTTGCACATAAAACTGACATAAACCTGAAAATATTTGTCCAACAAGTTCTAGTGCCTGTTGTACTCACACATGAAACTGAATGCTACCTTTCATGGCCACACGGGGGCACTGTGACCCAATCCATATTCCCAACCAGCAATTTGACAAAGGCAGAATTCATTCTCTATCTGTAGAGGTAATGGAGCAGCAGATTTCGCAGTTATTTTGAACAGCAAGTCTGTTTTCCACGTGTCGAGAAACTTTATTTCACTTCCCTTTATCTCATTTATTTTGCTCATTTTCCAAAAGAAGACAGAAGAAATAAACTTTTAAATGATCAAACGTCAACCCAAAGGAACAGAACAAGTGTGGGCTGAACTAGTATGTATTTCCATTATCTTTTGAAAAGATTTTCTAAATAATACAGATCGACATATCGAAATAATACTACATATCAACGCAACAAAGGAGAACTTAGCAATTTGTTCCCTCACCATTACACAAAAGTCCATGTTCAGTAAGGTCCAATGAAATTGTAATAATTAAAATAAATCACTTTTTGCAATAAATCTACCATATTAATTTTCATCTTAACTGAATTACTTGAATTACTTACTCATTTAAATCATTTTCAAAGATATTCTAACTTATTGAGATCCACTTGTATTGCTTAAATATCCATGTCTTGATTGAAATTCTCTCCTGTTCCAAAAGGGGGCAGTAGAGCGTTACGTTGTGAACCGAACGGGGAGACAGAAAACTCCCATCCAAGTGTTAACTCTCCACTTTGGAGCCTCCTCACGCCGTTTCATTGGGACTAATTAAAAGTGGCCTTCATCAAAAGCAAAATGTTAATGTTTGATTCATTTTGTTCCCAAAGTGAAAGCAAAGACGCGGCAAAGGATTCCTTTCTCTAACTGGTCAAAGTAAATACATACATGTTTAAACTACATGATATGATGGATTAAACACTCCTTTTACTCCTCATTCCCCCACCACATTCCATAATCTGCTTTACACTCTCTTATTTTCTACTTTTTTCCCTTTTAAATTGACAAAGCAATAAGCCTCTCTTATTCATTTCTGCGCAGTTTAAGTTTCCAGCAGAATTCTTTAATAGTGAAATAATAAACAGTGGAAGCAAAACGCCATCTTCTCTGAGGGGATATTTAATGTGACCATGGACAGGAGATTAAGTTGAAAAGTGAGGCCGCAAGTTATTTTGAGGAGGAGGAGGAGGAAGAGGAAAAAAAGGGTGAGGGAGCAGGAAGATAGCACAGGATGTTGCAAATAATTCCCGTGCAGCGTGGAGTCAGCCAACACATGAGGAGAATAATCATATGGAGATGATGGTGGCGTCTCTGTGATTAATGGGTCCATTTTCTTTGCGCAGCTTGGATAGTGGGTCTACTTGGCCCCATTAGGAAGGAGCCCAAAGCCACCCGGTTCTGCTGCACATCATTCATCAGGCGAACACGACGAGCCGCAGAAAGTGTTTAGTCTCCAGCAAACATGAAATCTGCTCCATGATTCCTATGTTCCTCTTCTGTTTGTCTGTGGTGTGATCATTTCATTCAAACACCTGGTGTAACACAGGAATCTGAACTCCTATCTCTAATAATTGCCTCAACCTGGAGAGGCAGGAAGTTATATTTGTTTCCCCTCCTTATTTACCCTCCACGACTTGGAAGCGCTGGCCTGACAGGCACAGAGATGTGTTGGTTCCTGCTTTTAGAAAAATATGCAAATCCACTGTTAAATTTCATTTTTCTAATCCCTTTAATCAGAAACAGGGGAATAAAGCCAGCTGGTAGGAACCCATGTTAAGATGTAATTAAGCATCTGATTGAATTTCAGTGCTTACCAGAGTGTGTGTGCCAAGGCAGTGGAAGAGAAGGGGGAGGAGGTTGTGGGTACTCATACACCAGATTGAGCACCAGGGTTGGTGGAGGGACACATTGCCCGTTGATAGGGGACCTGGAGCTCCTGGCGGGCTTGGTATTTTCCAGCATGCTCTACCGCATGAGTGAACAGCGATCAGAGGCGTGTTTTTTTTTTTTTTTTTTACATTACATTACAACGAAGCCCTGAATGTCAATCACCTCCCTGCTGGTGCTGAAATGGGGTTTCTTCTGTCTCTTTCTTCTGAGTCCCAGAAAGCAGACTAACTACATGTTGCCCCTACTGACCAGTCTATGAAGAATAGCAGCAAATAGATTGTTATCATACAGTGTTTGCTTGTTTGGGTATAGTGACAGATTTATTCCCTCTAGATCTTTAATGTTAAGAATAACCATGATACTGTGCACACAATGCCCAGACACCTGGTCTTGCTAAGCAGTCATACCCCAAACTCTTTTTTTAACAAGTTTAACCCAGACTTCCCTCTCCCTAGTCACTTTTGCCAGCTCCTCTGGGGGAACCCCAAAGTGTTCCCTGGCCAGCTGAGAAACAGAGTCCCTTCCAGTGTGTCCTGGGCCTTCCACTGGATCTCCTCCCAGGGAGGCATTCAAGAGACATTCTAACCTCAACTGGCTCTTCTCAACGTCCATCCAAGATGACCAAGCTTCTCACTCTGTCTCCAGACACCTTGTAGAGGAAATTCATTTTGGTCGCTTGTATCCACAATCTCATTCTTTATGTCACTAGCCAAAGTTCATGATCATAGATAAGGGTAGGAATGTAGCTTGACTGGTAAATCATGAGATTTGCCTTTTGACTCAGCTCTCTCTACCAAGACATACAGGTACAGTGCCCGCTTCACTGCAGATGCAGCACCAATGTGCCCATCAATCTTCTGTTCCATTTTGTTCCTCATTCGTGAGCAAGACTCCAAGATACTTAAACTCCTCCACTTGGGGCAGAACCTCTTCCCCAACCCAGATAAAGTCCTCTACCTTTTCTGGCAGCTCAAGACCATCTCGCTAAGCAAAGCTATAAAAAATACAAACCCATTTCACAACCAGGGTCAGATTTATGGTTATCTCTTAAATGAAATTCCAGTTGACTACACTGATGTTTGAGGTTTTAAATAAAAATGTTAAAGGGAAATAAATACATCTTCATGGCATTGCAAACTGCCTTTGACATCGGGTGTCAAAGGCACCAAAAACACAATCTGTAACAAAATTCCTTTGTCCAAAGGATGACGACTGCTGACTCCAATTAGTGTTCTCCGAACAAAAGCTTTGATATACAGAAGATCCATTACAAGGACCCTTAATTACTAAATGATAAAACCTGTGGGCCTTTGTAGCAGAACATGTGAATAGGACAAGAAAGGCAGAAAAAGATGGGTGACAGGAGTCAACAGGTCATCATGTGTGTGCCCTCCCTACGTCCTTCCCCAGCCATCCTTCACCTTCGCTCTGTGTCATGACCGTCAGCCCCAAAGGCCCATCTGCTGAACAAGCTGCCTGACAAACAAACACAGAGCCATGCCGGCTAAAGCAGGCGACTATTTTCACTCAAAACAATTCAACAGTATAACAATATTGTAACTAATCATATTTACAACTTAAATGTCGAGGATTTTGTGTGTTAGACAACTATAGAAGAAGTCTATAATTGTGAAGTGAAAGAAAAACAATATTTTTTCCAAAAGGTTTTTACAACTATTAAGATATTGTGGCAGACCCCTAGGGGACTTCACTCACATCCAGATGACCGGATATTAAATGTGTAAAACAATAACAGTTTTTTGGTGCTTACTGACACTCTATGTATTGTTACTTTGTTGATCTCAGTTGGAGTTGAGTAGGCAATAAAAATCTATCAAAGGCAGCAAAAAACTCAATATGTCTGTCCTACAGGACAATGGCCCTCAGAGACTGCTTGAACCACAATAAAATAGTTTTGATCATTTTATAATGTTCACATGACCCAGTCAAACTTCAGCTCTAAATGTGATTGTGAATCAATTGCAAGGCTAAAATATGGATGTCCACAAATAGTCACCATTCAAACTGACAGAGATTTAACTATTAAGAGGAATGGGCAGAAATGTCTCTCTATATGCAAACTTGACACATCTAAAAAGATTTGTAGCTGCAACAAAACATGAGGTATTATTCTGGGTTATATACAAATGCATACCACAGAATGAGCGAATTACAATGCTTGTGTTCACTTACCACATAAAATCCATAGAAGTTTTTGGATTTCACATGACAAAAAGCAAAACAGGGGAGTGAATATTTTTGCAATGCAATCTATTTTCCACCTCCGTTCACAGCTGGTTTGTGGTAATTACAGAGGAAGACAGTGCTCAACATCATGGTGGAAGCAGACTTTTCTCCAATTGTATTTAGGATGACAGATTTAATGGCACACTTTTGAAGTTATTTACTCTATGTGTACACAGCTTTAGATAAGTCTTTGTCCACAAACATCAGAGAGAAGAGGAAGTGTTTTGTGTATTTGTTTATAATTCATTATCAGAGATCGACAGCCTTTTGTCAGAGAGACAAAAGGACGCAGAGGTAAGCAGCAGTACAGAGAAAGGTGATGTATGATCAAACGTGAAAGCAGTATTGATTTTCCTCGATTGTGTTTGCTCCGTTTGCCACTATTAAATATGGATTCTGCTCAACTGCCATCTTGACTTTGTCTTGAAATTGACACCCTCTCCATAAAAGGCTGTGACTTTTCCAATAAAGCCTCGCGTCAGGAGAAAGATCAGTCTGACACGGCTTGAGACTGTGTTTGATTGAGTTCAGATGCAAGGAGAGTCAATCCCACACCGGAGCCACCAGGTTGAACAGCGAGGAAGAGTGAAGCAGTGATAGAAAATCTACGGAAGCACATCTGCAACCTTTACGGTGTTGGCAAATTACACTTCATTACCAACACATATGTATAAGTGTATTGACGTAAAATATTTATAACCTGACAAGAGAAAGTGCTAAGTGCTTGTTTAAGTTGTCTAATCCCAAAGTTCTCGATATTATTTGAGTATTTTCTAATCCATAGCTACTGGTGTTGAGCAACAGTTGCTGGTTAGATGTATTGGTAACAAAAAGTGAAAATGCATTATTATTCTGAGCCCATTTCATCCAGCTGCTTCCTGTATGTATGTATTAAGTGACTCTGCTGTGCAGAGTTAGCCACAGACACACTGCCCATAAAAGAAGCTAAAGCTTTGTAATAAGGAATATATTGATCGTTCAAGCCAAAGCAGTAAGTTTCAAAGTCAGCAGAACTACTTTTTCTGTCAGCATACAGCTAATTGAAATTCCACTACAGAAATTTTACGAGCAAAAACAACTAGCAAATCAAAACATGCCAGAATTAACCTCATGTTAACAACTGTGGCAAAAGAACAAGCAGAACCAAGAGCCATTTTGTATGACACATTACAAGAACAGTATATTGACTTTCCTAATGACATACTGACCTGCAGAAACTCCCACTGAGAGAAGCTGGTGCCTGGGGTTGCCAGATCAAACACAAACACAACGGAAAAACCCAGATAAAACCCCCAGACTTAGAGTATATATGTCAGACATGTCTTTCACTTTCTATATACATGTGACAAGCAACATATGTTGCAATCTTCAATTCACAGTAGTTTTGGTTGTTGTCTGTTATTATACTTTGACCAGAGTCGGATTCCAATGGCAATAAAAAGCCCTAGACACTCGAAGCACAACAAGAGTTTTTTTTTTTTTGGTTGTTTTTTCTTTTTTGCGGCCCCATATAATTTTTTTTTGCCAATCTGCCAACACTTCTGGTGTGCTCTATTTGGCCTCAAAATTTGGACTTTCTCAGTTTCCAACTGGAAATACAACAAGAACACTAGTAATTCCTCAGTTCAATTTCAAACATGGCTGACACGTTTAATAAAACACGTGAAAAGTGCAGGTATAAACAACTTAGCATTTTTGATCATTAGTTCAATAATATTTACACTCCAGGTAAATATAAATTTGAAATAACTTAGTAGTAGCTGGTAGTACCATTAAGTCCAGAGTCCAGAGTCTCAAAATGAATCTGATAGAGAACCTGTGGAGGGAGCAAAAGATTAGTGAGACTGCTCCTCCAGGAAATGGAGCATATCAATGAAGATAAATCGTAAAAATACCAGTAGAAACAATTAGTCAGCAATTTGAGTGGTCAGCATTTATAAGGTTTGATTGCTGAAACGCCAGTAAAGATTTTTTTCCTTTGAGAAAAAGGAAAGAAAATGCAGTTTGTCACTACTGATGCCTAAATTTATGTTCCCTAACTAATTTGTTGCTGATAGGCAGATTTTGTTGATTCATTTGACCTGATTCCTGTTCTGCTTTTAAACTAAAATAGTTTTTAAAGCCGACCAGTTTGAGTCAGTGCACTTCAGGTTTTAAGTGTTAGATGTGAATTGTATTTGAAAATCGGTTGTAAAAAGCCTTCTTCATTGTAAATGTTATTTTCTTCTGCTTAGTTTCTACGTATGATAAAGTAGTATTCAGTAGGGAAAATTGTCATTGTGATATTCGGGTAAAAGAAAAAAAGCTTATATAATGGTCGTCCCTTGACAGAGCTTTCACAATTCCCCACATATATAAGATGGGAGTAATAAAACGTTGCATTCAATGTCATTTCACTCTGAATAAAAGGAGTTGTTCTGACCTCAGAACAGTTTCTTTTTTAATGTCAATCCAGAGATGGGAGGACAGAGATGTCTATATGTAGAGATGTCTACATATAGACATTCTTGCACACACACAGTAAAAAATGCCTATATCATCATATTTTAGAGACAAAAAAACTAATATCTTCAAGGTGTAAATAACATTCCACCATTCTGTTCCTGCTCTAAGCTGACAGATCATTTTAAAAATGCAGTTTTGTAAAAACAAAACATTTGAGTCAGGGCTACTAAAATAGGAAGATATGGATGGTGACATCGCCTCTCCAAAGGTACCGTCTGAAAATCTCACAGAGTAATGAAAGATGTCCTTTCTTTCTGAAAGAAATACCCTTTAAAAAAAAAAAGTGGAAAAATGAGGGGGTTAGCTTATTTACTCTAAAGATCACCCAGGCAGGAAACATTGAAGCAAACAACTGAAAGAGGTCCCATCCAAACTCTCAGTAGGACACACTTTTTGCCCTCAGTTTATCAGCAAATGGAATCTTGACTTTAATGGAAGGAATAACCAAAGGCTCTGTCATGGGAACACAACACAATACTGTCTTCGCTGCCTTGGAGAAGGAGGAAACAGCCAAACTGACAGCAACTGTCTGTGAGCACAAAACTCATCAGGTGCTTAGTTTCAAAGCGGTTTTAACTTTTTCCATCACCTCTGTAACTATGAAATCTAGAGCTGAATAAAACCTATGCAAACTCTTAAATAAAATGTTAAAATGAAATTTTCTTTGTTTCTATTTTCCCATGTTTCAACTTTGTGAAAAGGACAAGCTGTTTCTTAATCCATTCAAAATGACAAAAGTAACCCTTCTGCCATATTGTTCAGTGACTTTGAGATGGAACTCTTATCAGCAAAATAACTTGCAAAATATAAGGAAGTGTGAGAATGAATTCTCTTCATATTTCCCTCATTTCATTTGTCTCCACTCTTGCTAAAAACCATAAGCATTGCCTTACAGGAAAACATGGTTGATGCACATTAAAGTCCACAGATTTTGACCTTCAGATTAGTAAACACAGACTCACAGATGTACTGACACTGAGTTATGCAAACACACACACAACTAAGTATATGGTCATATAGGCATGTCACCATCACAAAGCCAGTCTCATTATTCTGTGTCCCCTGACATTTTAAGCACCACAGTGAGCTCCCATATTAATCTTGAGCGGAGCATCTCCTGTTTCCTGTGCATTCTTCCCCCTAATGACAGTTTTATCATAACTTATTATTGCAGACCCAACCCTGAGTTAAAATTATGTAAATGGTGTATGTTTGGCGCTCAAAAAAACATCTTTATGTTTTGCTCAATGGTCGCTCAAGCGGGAATCTAATTTTGCTCTCCGACAGCCTAAATGAATCGCCTTGTTACAATATGAATAATGGTCTGAGCAGTGGGAGCCGGGGGGTCGACCAGCCGAAGGTTGAGAAGGAGAGACCCACTTAGTTAGACGCCGCCTTATCGGATTGTACCTCCGCCTCATTCATTACCTTCCATCACTTCCCTTATTTGCAATAAGCAATATCATTACAGGATGATTTGCCTCAAACGCGAGGTTGAACTAACGTCTAGAGGCAGGAATAAATGCTCCAAGATTTGTAATTTGGGCTGCAATATAGGCTGGTAATAAAGCTTCAGATTCACTCACCCACACAAGCCCACCCACACACACACACTGCTCTCTTTGTTTTGCCTGTGTCTCTTTTTCACACTCACACTACATTAGGGGCAAGCAGTAATGCAAGGAATAACACTTTTGAGTGTGCTGGAATTTTCTGAAATGTACAATATCTTAATTGCCTTAAAAGTATGAGAAACATCAAAAGTTTCTTTCCCCCATGTTTCTGTCACTGTCCTTAAATGACCGTTTCGTTCCCCTTCTTTCTCCTTTTTCCTTCTTCTCACACTCACGTTATCACACTCTAGCTGCACCAATTTATTAAGGTATTTATTATCACAAGCTGCAGGCCTGATTTCTCTGTTTCTGCAGATGACAATGCTTTTCGCACACCACGTTTCCCAGATAAGGCCACAAAAACAAATCTCTTTGACCTACCGTGGCCTTCAAAGTCAAACACTCCAGTCTTCCTTTTCCAGCGACATTGTGATTATTGGTTGCTCTTATGGCCTGAGACCTAAGATTGCTTCTCACAACACTAAAGTCTGTCTCCCAAAGCACTATCCTGTTGAATATTTTGGAATCGGGTCAGAATACAATGAATGGCTAATCTGTAGCAGTTAACGATGTGAAAGTGTGTGTGTTAATCTGATCACCTTTAGTTCAAAACCTCAAAGCTGAAATGTGCAGTTCTACACTTCTGACAACTTCAGATTTATTCAATATTTGTTCTATTTCTGAACATGTAGAATGGAGCATTTTTAGTAACATTACAGCCACTACAGATTGGTTTAAACAGTGCAAAGCAAGGACTGGCCAAACCATCATACTTTATATGTATTGATATTCAATACAGCATCGTTTGTGCTTTGTGAAACATTTACTCTAGTAATATGCATAATAAGAAGCATGTTGGGTATGGTAGAATGTTGCAGGACAACTGTAAGACAGCAGTGAGGTGTGCTGTCGGAGTGACAGAGGAGCTCAAGTTGGAGGTGGGAATACATCAGGGATCAGCTCTAAGCCACTTCTTGTTTGCTTTGATGGCAGACAGGCGAACAGATGAGGGAAGACTATTTTTTTTCCCCCATGGGCTATTGTGTTTGGACATGATGTTGTGATCTGTAGTGAGAGCAAGAGGTACATACTGGAAAAGAGATTAGTTGAAGTGGAAATAAAGATTAGTTGTGATAATGCAAAATGCATGTGGGTAAATGAGCAGCACAAGTGGTGCTACAGTGAAGAAGAAACAGGAGGTTGAACTGGAGGATGCAGAGATCAAGACATTGAGGTTCTCAAGGAAGGATACGATCAAGAATGATTTAATTATGTTGGATGTTTTGGAGACAGAGTCATTGAGACCAAACTGAGATGGTTGGAAATGCTCTGGACACAATGAGTAAAAGGATGCTGAAGTTGGAGCCATATGAAGGAAGACTGAAAATCGGAGTTGTAGGTGTGGTGAGAGAGGACATGAAGTTGGTGTGAGGATAGGACTAAACTGAGACAGACGATTTCCCCCTGCAGGGAAAATTCAAAAGAGAAGTTGACTTCTCTGGAGTTTACATAAGTAAAGTAGGCATAGTGGAACATGGATTGTTGATTTTATTGAATGCTGCTCCTTCCTCTACTTCACATCAACTCACACGCTTGGTTCTGTTGCTGTTTTCAAGTGGGTGGACTTCAATCCCCTCATTCTGAATTGGATCTTACATAAGATGCTTGATGATGTCTTATGTTGGATAAAATGTCCCCAGCTTTAGGTAGGAGGCACTTGAGTTGATCTTCACTAGTGCTTGCAGCTTCTATCTGAAGGTGTAATCTCCACACAGGCTTCAACCCCTGTATGTCTTCAAAGAGACCCAAATAAAACTTAAGTAACAAAAATAGTTTACCACTAGTAGTAAACTATTAGTGGTTTACGACTAGTATACCACAAGACAGAATCTCATCTTTGTAATCAGGTCATTTCCTCAAGCCACAGTTTCAGTGTTCACAAAGAACTATGTGTGACTCATAATGGATTACCTGACTGTCCTGAAATTAAAAGGATCACTGACCTAATTCAAAAAGTAAGCCTACACGCTTATAATCCAAGCCCCCACTTAGCATGAATTAAATGTGTCCTAGGAAGACAGTAAATTCAGACAAGCCTCCAAAGTACAATAGCTGAAATATCTGCTTGACATTTAAAGTCTTGTACTTAATTCCATGCTTAAAATTGTCACCTAAAAAAAAAAGAGTTTTCTAAATGCTGTAAAGTGGATATTTTTTTAAATAGAAAAGAAAACTTTGTTCACTAAAATAAGTAAGGTGAGAAGAGTTTGCATAATTCAGCTGGAATGATGAAGCCCCTACTAATGGATGGCACAGGATAGTAAGTCAAGTGCTATGGAAACAAATAGGGGAAATTTATGAAGTTTCTGATGGTGACGTAGGGTGCTCATAGCAAATAATCAGCATGTTTATCATACGCAAAATGTGAGCTCAACTTGTTGGAAACTATCACTCTGAAATGTATAACATATTACAGCAAAGTCTTCCTGACAACTGCAGTTTCACTGAAGGGGACAGCCAAAAGGAAAAAAGAAAAAGAAAAAGAAAAAATTCAATTAGGATCATTTACACAAATTGATGTATAAACCAACAAATGTTGGTTTATTATTTTTTAAATGGCAAAAAAAGAAAAAAAAATCTTTGGAGTTTTGGTTTAAAATTTTAATTAGGGAGAAATTACTTCACAATTATGCAGGAAAAGTACAGTTATTGATTAAATAGGTTTCTCGTAGCAATTATTGGCTACCCAAAAAGAAACTAATGTTCAAAGCTCAACCAACTGAATTGGTTTAAAAATCAGTCTCATATCTTAAATGAAATACATTTACTCTAAAGCCTGATTTTCCCCGACTAATGTATTCTTAGCACCATAACCAAATGGCAATTAGCCTTTTAGCAGGCAGTATGACATACAATACAGTGAACCCTCGTTTTTTGCGGTGGTTACGTTCCAAACAGAACCTGTGATAGGCAAAATCCGCGAAGTAGAAACCTTTAATTTTTCTACAATTATTATACAATGAAAAACTCCATAAGACATTAAAACCAAAGAATAAAACCTTTTTACAGGCCCAAGCATTTGTTTAAAAAATAAAAGTAGCCTACTGTATAAATATTTTTTTGTTCTTCTTTCCTTCTTTTTACAACTAACTAATCATCAATACGAACTGAAGGCTTCAAATTGCGGAGATCAGCATCACCCCACCGCGACCCGATTCTTTGGATTAGAACAGGAGAAAATGAAAAATGATTATAGAAAAAATACAAAGTACAGCAGGACAAATAGTGACTCACGTGTATGTCTGACTGAGCCGCTGCATCCTGACTTAACTCTGTAGCGTTTTTTTCTTCTAAAGCCTGCGGTGTAGGTGTCTGTGTGTTTTTTTGAGAGAAGAATATAGTTATAGGTAGGTGTTGTCTCTCTTTTTTCTTCTGGGCAAAAAAATTCTTATAAACCGACACGCCACCATCAATTATGTTTGAGTAGCATGTCCAGAAGTTTAACTTTCTCTGCGATAGTTGGCATTTTCCTCTGTCTTTTGGGCCCGGTTGGTGCCTTTGTCGGTGTAGAACCTTTCGTCGACATTATGGGTTTTAGAAAAACTTGAAATTGCAAGAGAATTTGCAAACTTAAATTCGGCAAGCTGTTTTAAGTACGTGTACATATTAAACTGCGACGTTATTGACACACAGGCAGAGAAGAAGCGGAGAGACTGTTTAGCCAATCAGGACGTAGAATATAATGCACTGTGGAAAAAAAAAAACTGTACAAAAAATCCGCAAAGCAGCGAGACTGTGAAAGGTGAACCGCGTTATAGCGAGGGTTCACTGTATAACAAAAACAAAAAAAAGTGCAACACACACATCATACACAGTTACATCCTCAAATATAAAACCCAACTTCTAACTGGTTTAAATGACTTTCTGAACAGGTTTGTTGTGTGTTGTTTCATGGTACATCTGTGCTCAGTTAGGAAAGAATCAGGCATTCCTAAAAAGATGATTCAGCCCAGCCAAGAGCTGATCTCTACTTATTAATAATGGAGTAAACTAAAAACATAATAAAATAAAGTGTGATGCTTGACTCATAAACAGAGCAATTAAACTATAAAATTACATAATTGTAAGCTACACACTGCCTTACAGAAAAATACACAAAAGCTATTTTCCCAAAACTTTATATGTATTCTATTCTCAGATGTCAAGAGGAACTCATACTAGATGGTCTAATTCAGACTCCTGAAGGATAATTTTGAGGGAAAAGATTTTGGGAGAGAGGGAAAAATAAGGAAAAAAAACTCAGCAGCTTGGAAACCACCCAGACCTCAAGTCAAGTGGAGCAGAACGTCAAAGATAAAACATAAAAAGATGCTGCCTACTCCTGGTCAGACATGGCTGTTCTCTGGGCTGGAGGGATAATCACTTTGGCTCCAACAGCTGTCCGCCTGAAGGATGCTCATAAAAAGGCAAGCAGACCTGGCTTATCCTGGTGCGGCCCTTCGAGAGATCCAGAGGATCCTCACTTTGGATTCAGAATCTGGTGGCACTTTTGAAGAAAGCCACTGAGTGATGCTGAGCACGTCGAAGGAAAGTATGATAGTTGATGAAAGTTGATGTTTCCTTACATATTTTATAGCATTGTCTGTTGATTTGCCCAGGGGGTCCCCAGCCAGAGGATAATGCCCTTTGGGGAAGTGAGGGAGCAGAAAAGTTTGGGAACCCCTGTGTTATAGGGCAGGGGAACTGATGCTCTGTGCTCCAACAATAGATCAGAAAAAGAAAAATCAAGAGCTGAAAAGCTTGATGGAGCACAAACAAACCTCCAGATCAGTATATTATAAATAGCAGTATATTTCGCTCCCTCACCTACATGGTCATTGATTGTGAGACTGCTGAGGATAGTAACACCAGCCTGGAGGGGGACAAATGGGTCAGTGACACTGAAGCGCTCCAGCAGCACCGACTCGGCTCCAGCTTTGGGGCTGGCAAATCCCAGATGGCTGGGAGGCCGGGAACCATGAATTATGACCGGCGCAAAAAAACCTCCGGATAAGCACAGCGGAGCATTTGTCATGATTTGGGTAGATGCATGACGACCATGCAGAGGCAGTGCTGCCCAGCTCACTGACAAAATAACAACTAATACACAACACAGCGTGTAGCCATGACTGATTTCTACGGTCGATGGAAAGAAGTGAAAATAGATGACACTGGAATCTACAGAGGGAGAAATTCAACTTAGGGTTATGCTTTCTTTTTTTATTTATTTTTGGGAGTGTTTCTGTCTATAAATTGCTGCTATCCCCCATCTCTCCTTGTTTACAACCTACTCATTCTTTTTCGTAAAATAAACAAACCATAACCTCTCACCTCTCCTGACAGATACACAACCACACACACACGCACGCCTGCACACGCACGCAGGCACACACACACACACCCATCTCAAAACCCTCTGCTATCTATCTTGGGCTGCTACAGCGTCTTATGCGGTTGTCACGTCTGTATATTTAGGTGTGAAGCTGGAGTGCTTCTCTTTGGCTATAGGTCATGGCTTTTGTTCGCCAGGGATTCCAGCTTCTCCGGGCTTCTCAGCGCTCTAATGGGGCACAGAGGGAGAGAGGGGCTTTCAGTCGGGACCATCTACCTCCTGTGGCAGGCTTAATTGGGTATAAAGAGATGTAGCCCTCCCTATGCCCTCCACCTCCGGGTAAATCAAATCATATGTTTAAGTTTGGGTCGTAGCCACGGTGCACAAGCTAAAACTACGCTGCCTGGAAGGGAAGGACAGCATCTGCCCATGTCTTTGTCTCTCCAGATGTAGGGATGTGTGATTTGGGATAAAATTCATATCCCGATATCTATAGAGATGGGTTGCGGTAACGATATATATCAAGATATATAGGCCTGTCACAATAATACATTTTGCTGGACGATAAATTGTCCCTGAAGTTATTGCTATAAATGATTATATTTTTCTTTCAATACCATTTTCAAGTAATGTATGATAAAGGCATAATATTGCAAGAACATATTTTTAAAGATATATGAACTTTAAATCCTAATGAACATCTAACACTGGAACTGGAAGGCATTTTAAATATCCAAAATAAATAAACAAAAAGAAAAGAAAGAACATTTAAAATAAATTGTGAAGTCTCTATAATCAAAATTATCCTTTAAAAAATGGCTATTGAGACCAGTGAACCAGACTGAAGACTTTTATAATCCAGTTTTTGGTAGAAAGAGAAAAATTATAAATCATGCAAATGGAAGTTATAGAGCTTGTTTTAATTTATCATGCTATTGTCTACTGTGACAAGCATAATTGATATGTTGTAGGTACAAAACAACAGAAATTGGGAGAGAGGAGGAAGACATGCAGCGAATGTCGCTAGGCCTGGAATTGAACCTGCAACCACCACCACAAGGACTAAAACCTTGTGCTTTGTCCCTGCGCCACCACAGCATCAGTTCTATCAGTCGATTCAAAAATCTAATCAGATCAATCACACTAGCTGGAGCTGTGGTCCACCACGCTTAACTTTGCAAGCTTGAAATGTAACAAGGTTAAAGAAAATCTTCCATAGTCTCAAACCAAATAATAATAGTTTTATTAATTCAGGATTAATCTATATTACGTAATAATAATGTGTTCATCAACAAGTATTACTGCAGTTAGCTGGTAGACCACAGCTCTCTAAAGTAGGCCAAATTTCTATTGTTTCTAATGTGTACTTGTATATATCATGCATCATGATGTTGAAGTGAACAAATCACTAGAACATCACATGAACGTGTTTTTTAGTCAGCCACAATGGCATATTAAAGGGTTTGTTGGAGTTCCTGCTGTTTCAAGGGTAAATCATCCTTTATTTTTGATAAATGGACTGGAATATCACTTCTTCCTTGCTTTCTTTAATTTCCTCTTCAACATGATGAATCAAATTGGAAGCAGCAGAACATACGGTCACACCGGGGCGTTCTGAGTGGTGCCGGTGATTGTGAAACCTCCTCACTTAAAGAAAAAAACAACCATCCCTAATAAAAAAGAAGGATAAATCACCTTGAATCTGCAGGTCAATAGTAGAGAACAATAAACGTCCGTCTCACCGTTCCTTCATCATCGCTCAAAAGGAGGCTGGCAGGAAGGGTGTGGTGGGGGTGGGTTCACCACGGATGGAAGTGCTAATGTTCGCTAATACACTAAAAGCTATGGGACCTTTTTTTAGGTGATGGATTGTCACTACTAAATTAGTGAGTGTGACAGCTGTAGCATTGCATTATGGGTTATGGAGAAGTTCTCAGGGGAGAGAGCTAAAGAGTGGCAGGACGGGGGGTACATAACAAAACCAAGTTGGTTTGAAGTCTGAAACATTTGAAGCTGGAAGGCAACAGCAGAAGTTTGAACACAGTCCTCCAGTGTAAATGGCGTTGTTGCATTTAAGTTTCAGTTTTGCCCTATTTAGAGAAGCAAGATCTTTTTTTGTCCTCTTCTTTTGGCCAGATAACCCTGCCTACAGTCTCTTTCAATCCTAAACAATTGCATTTATGATTGGTGTAATCCGTTTTGAACTGTAAAGTTAAAAAAAAAGTTTTTCTTTTCTTTTACATACTAATTAAAGACGGACATTAAGATTTTTAATAGCACCCAAAAGCAATTATTCTCAGATGGGAAAATGTAACTAATGTACTTTGAACACCAGCTGAGCATTCTTCTTTGTTATGTTAACCTCAAATTTGTTCCTCCTTTTTTCCTCTCTTTCTCTTCTCTTAACCTTCAAAAGCCTAATATGTACAAGCGTTGAGCTTTGGCAGCTCTGACTGTAAACAAACCACTGCTTCTGGTGTTGTAATGATGTGCTTTGTCCCTCATTAAATAAAAATAAAAACCCTTGAACTGAGCACTGGTTACCTTGGTGACATTAAACAAGGATATATTTGGGACTGAATATAAACAGAGACTTTTATGGGGAACTTTAGCTGGAATGGTATGCAACATTTCTTCTTGAAGGCAAGTAATTGCTGACTGCTGGGAATAAACAAAGATGAGATCCAGGCAGAGATGTGTCTCTTGAATGGTCTTGGTAGTGATAACGATCATTATCCCATCACTTTAAACAGGACAATAGTATCTTCCTCTATGTTTTACACCTAACAACAGAAATCAAATGTTCATGTCATAACCATTTAGACTGATTAATTATGCATAGGTTTGTTGAGTCTTGTCTGATGAGCGAGCAAGAGAGAGAGAGAGACCCAGTATACTTGCAGATATGGCTATGACACAAATAAGAGTACATGCATAGCATAAAGTAACATACTCTAAATGTTACCGAAAAATCATCTTTAAGGTCAGCAGCACTATGTGGTAAAAATAAATACCAAAAAAGTAACTTGTTGTCTTAATGGCAACACTGCAATTTAAAAAAAATAATTTTTTTTCCATTTTTCAACAAAAGGTTTTTGCGCTAAATGAGATGGTTTTTCATGATAGATGTATTTGACAAAACTGCAATGGAAACACCTTTTTAGCCTGCTATTACTGGCGAAAACCAACCGAGAAGACGACAGGAAGTAGCAGAAAGAAGAAGATTTGTTTTTAGGGGTGTTTTCAGCCAATCTGTAGTTGGCTCCCCCAAAGCTCTTACAGCATCACACAGTTAATAAAAAGTTGTGTCATTTAAATGTATTGAATCTCTTCTGTAAAATTACTGACTAAAATTTCCCCCAAAATGCTGCATAAATAGTTGAAAACGAGTCCACTTCGAGTACGTGTAGAAGAGGAGTCAAGTAATGTGGGAGTCTTTCATGAATTTGTTCATCAGAATTTGAAAAAAACCAGTAAAAATAAGGAGAGTGTTGGAAGATATTTCATATAAAAACAGCAAATAACTTTTTCAGTTGGTGAGTTAGATTGTTATAAAATCTACACACATTATATTTCATGAAGAAGTGAACTATTCTTTATGCATAGCCATAAAGAGTAGTTCTTTATGGCTATAAAGAACTATTCTTTATAGAATAGTTCTTTAAAGAATAGTTTATAGAACTATTTTTTATGGCTGTGCATACAAATTTTTTCTAACTTAATTAATTATTTGCTAGCATTGGACCCAGCCTAACCACGTGCAGCACCAATACGCGCAAGACGTGGTGGGCTAAAGGATTGTAAAACTTGTAGGTCGACATTCTAGAAATGGCGGCAAAGTGGTGTAAATCTTTCCTCTGGATGTGTTCAGTGCTGACGTGGTAAAAGCAGAGAGGGCAGTGTGACAGCACATGTCAGATGTGCTGAGAACGTGTCAGGCGGGAGTGATGTGAGCTCTGTCAGCTCCTCACTCACGCACAGCCCAGCCCAGCCCAGCCCAGGACTGCTGTGTCAGCTACCGCGTTATTGATTAGGGGCTTCTTTGGGGAATTTCGGCTTAATCCTTAGTCGTGGGGGGGGCAGCAAAACCAATTGAACAGAGAAATCAGATGTATAAATAAGCAATGTTCTGCATGAGGGTGCCCAGGAATGACCCGCCGACATGGTCACCTTGACATAACCCCGCATCACCCTCCAAGAGCAATTAGCACAGACTGCACCTAGTACACACACACCTTGAAGAGGGTGTGTGTTTTTGAGTAGAGAGAGGTTTTCCACAGCTTCCCTCAAAGAGATTTTGCCTCCTTCCTATATCGCTCCTATAAAAATTATAAGACAGGTGTTAAATCTACCATTAAAGGTTTCATTAAAGCCTGTAATTGCTACTTTGGATGCTGCTCTGTCATTTCAGCTGATACACACTGAAAAAAATCTCAAGAAAAAAATAACTTTTAAACAAACCCAGTTAGATCTGAGAGGAAGACATATTGGATAGACAGAATTTTGACCTTTTACCTGCAGCTATTGTCGTTCACTGAAACTTTGGTTCCAGGTGACAACAAAAGACTAGTACAAGAACCATTAGAATAGGTTTAAATCCTTCTGAATATTTAAGTTGCAATTTATTTCACTTTGCTGCAAACAAATGCTACTTTGAAATTGTTGCTAAACTGCAGTGTCTTGTAGAAGTGTTTGTATCTTTGGACCTTTTCACCATTTTGTTTTTCATGTTACACCCACAAACATGAACTTTTCTCTGTTATGCTGTGTAATAAACTGACACAAAGTGGATAACAATTGAGAAGTGGAATGAATACAAGAATTCACAATGTTTCACGAAGTGTGCCAGGAAGCGAATTATAGTGCAGGGAATTCTGGGTAAATACAACCAAAACAAGTGTCACCAGGAGAAATGGCTCATTGTCTTTTGCCAAAGACAAACGACAAATTCTTAAACTATTAAAATTTGACACATTTTGTTTACATTTTGTGGAAAAAAAAAATTGTGCTCAGTGTTTTCTCCAGAGGTTTTTGTTTTTTCTTTCAGTCATTCTTGGTGCAGCGTCACCGCAGATGAGGGGGAAAATAGGTTTTTCATTTAGTTTGGTTCATTTGACAAAGTGCAGTGTGAAAGTGAGCTGCACCAGCTGAAAATGTAAGAAATGTTGTAATTTTGGTTTCCAATTGAACCGTGTCTACCGGACTATAAGGTGTGAAAAAACAAAGGATCTTTGGCAAGACTTGAAAACTGATGTTCATAAACTCTCATCAGCTAATGTGACTGAACTTGAGCTATTACCAGAGTACTTACAACTTTAATGTGGAGCTTAGTGTGAGCCCAGGGGCTGAAATGCCCATCACATTTTTAAGATTTCAAATGCGTCTATCATATAACGTCTTATTAAATAACTGTTAAATTTGAAACTTGATAAAAGTAAATGAACAAAACCACATTAAACGTCTACTCAGATTTGCTTTTTGGCATATATTGTTAAAGGTAAGCTACACAGACCAACACTGTCTTTATTGAGTGACCATCGAAAGTTTCTGTTCTTATCACTATGCTCTGCTGGCTGTTGCTTGCTGGGTCAGGAAACATGAGCTCAGCACCTTGGCCTCTCCCTTGGACATGCACAGAATGGCCATGTCAGCACACAATGAGGGCACGCTACCAGGGTGGACATCTTCAGCATGCTAAAACATCTACAGTGCTCTGTAGTGCTCTGACTGCACAGCAATCTGATAGATTTTATTCACATCATAAGACAAAGAGAATCAAGAAGGAGAAGGATGGCTGTATAAAATCTATAATGTTCCAACATTCAGTCAGTAACATGTAAAGACTTTCATCTCCACTTGACTCGCTCATCTCCAAATATAGCTCTGATTAAGTGATTGGATGAGTGGTTTCCTTATGGATGAGTTGCCATTTGCTTTCACAACAAACAGTAACGGGGGTACAGAAATGAGAAGTGTGAGGGCATGGCAAAACAAAACACCAAAAAGGATGCATGCCAACAAGGGATATTTAATCCATTTCAAGTATCTCATTGAGAAGCAGTCTTTAAAATACTACATTCTCTTTTCACCTCTTTCAGTGCATAATACATATAATCTGATACAGAACCACAAACGGAAAGGGAAAAAAGTGTGTCAGACACTGTCAAGAGCAGTCATTTATGGAAATACGTTGGTCTTTAGTGTGAGTGGGTGGCTCAAATAGAGAGTGTGTGACTGACTGTATGTGTGCCTCACACTGCAATTTAAAAGCAGGCAAAAGGTAAATGGGCAAATTGAAGGTCTCCTCGGTACTGTTGTTCATATGGAAATGAGCGGTAATGAAGTCAACACTGTCAACCTCAAAATTTCCGTGCATTGTCAGAGTGATAAAGGGCACTGGAGGTAATTAATTTCTGTCAAAACAGTGATCGCACAAGTCCAAGAAAATTATGCTGCAGACAATGATGAGGCTGCTTTGTTTTGCCTTCAAGTTTTACGCCCTCATAAATCTGTCAAAGAGGACCCGACAACGCACAATGTAACCAGTAAAGATTTTCCATGTTGTCCAAGTAATGATAAAGGGATGGATGGATGGATGGAAGGATGGATGGAAGGATGGATGGATGGATGGAAGGATGGAAGGATGGATGGATGGATGGATGGGAGGATGGAAGGATGGATGGATGGATGGATGGATGGATGGATGGATGGATGGATGGATGGATGGATGGATGGATGGATGGATGGATGGATACTGTCAAAGCCTGTTGTACATTTCACTCAAATTTATCAGGGCAGAGTGGATCACAGCAACTTATAGTTCATATTGAACTGTTTTCTAAAAGAAAATCTGGCAAAAACTTCATTCTTTTAGTCACGGGCAAATAAAATATTGCACAGTATGACACCACACTGGTTAGCACTGCTGACTCAAAGAAAAAATGTCCTGGGCTTTCTTGTGTTGTGTTGGGTCAATGGGGAAAAGCAAAGACAGAGCGTTGAAAGGAGATGAGAATCAAGCTGAACTGCGTAGGATGGCAATGGGCAGGCTACTGTATGGAAGTACACACCTTCACAAAGGCAGACATGAGGAGAAGCATCGGAATAGTCTGTCATCTAATAGGTTATGTCCTTCCCAGTTGCTGCACATCGTCTCTTAGGGTCAACATCTCTAAAAAGACAAATGCTATCACTTCCACATGCAGAGAACTGTTATGTTAAAAACTATAGCCAAGTATGACTCAATGTTTTAAATAAACATTAACACTTTTCATTCTTTTTCCCATCAAAGCTAATGAGGCCTACAAACTAAGTACTGGTAGTGTTAAAGCAATAAAACGGCTGAATTCCTTCATCTGCTATCGTTTTGAACGATGCTCCAGTCGGGTCAATATAACCTTCAAGCTGCATGTCATACAAGCAATTCCACGAGGCAATTCTGATCACACAGCGAAGCCTGAAGGTGTGACAGACAGAGGTAATAAAAGGCATCAAAAGCGGCTTTCTGAGCTCTCTTACCCCGACTCTCGTGACATTCATACAAGACATGCAGAGAAACAGACAATGCGGGGGGGAAGTGCAACATATGGGCTCAAGGGGAGATTGGTGGAAGACAAGGAAAGAAGCAGAGAAACTGACACTTGACATAAGTCACCTGAATGCAATCAGGGTTCTACTGACATCAGCACCATCATCATAGCTACCGAGCTGTCAGTTCAAACAAATGTGTGCTGAAGTCTTACTGAAGCACCTGAGTGCACGATGGTTATGATGGCTCTCCGTCTTTGATACTGTGTTTTAAGGTTGTGTGCTTTTAACCCCAAAACAAGGATTCTGTCATAGGTCTCCTTACTCACGCATTCATATGACAGAGGCTAACGTCCTTTCAGCATCCTTGAGCGCCGGTGATGGGCAACCAGCCAGTGACTGATCACCCGCTCGTTCCCTCCTGTCAGCACTTTCGCTCATCTGGCTCATCATCAGTGCTGCTCTGCAATAAAACCAATGTCAACCTTCTCGCAGCAAAGTGCACATCGGAGATAAGGGGAAGGAAATCTTCATTCCTTTGGCTTTTTTGTTCCAAATTAATTTCCCACAGCCTTTGGTACACACCATTTAGTGCTGACAGCGGGCTAATTTTGTGTCTCCTGGTTTAAGCGCTCATTAAGGAGCTTCGCCGCTTTTAATGTCATTTTCTGTTGGAGCTTTCCGGGAAAATGTGCATTTCTAAATGAAAATGATTGATCAGGAGACATTGTTCCAGAGAAGCGGTGGGCCTTTTGTTAATTAAAGCAGCATGTGCCTGTCATGAACATTAGGAGAACGGGGCTGTGTATGGTGTGGGGTTTATTGTAGGGGTGATGATCATCAGTGCGGCGAAATCTCTTGCCGCCCATCAGACAGAGGCTATAGCCACCTGCCCGGTGTGCGTCCTTTCATCCAGGCGAGGAAAGTGTAATGTTATAAAGTGCATATGAGAGTTCAGGGACTGACAGTAGTCATTCAGCAGGGCAAACACACAGCAATATAGCAACACTGTTTTGCCACCATCTGCCCTAAGCTAAAATTGGACTCTATTTTTTCCCCTTATCTTTAAGTTCACTTATCATTATGTCCAAAGAGTAATCTTGGCTCCCAATGTTAGCTTAGTTCTCTTATCCAAAATGCTGTGGTGGAACAGATTGCAGCGTGTTGGGACTGCGATTCCTTACAGACATTACAGGAAAGCAGGACAGAGAACATTCAGAGATAAGAAAAACTCATAAAAAAGTACTGTTTCATTTCCTTAAAACACAATAGCTGCCAATGGTTTATAACTGGATGCCATCGGCTTGGCGGTGGAGTAATACGTCAGTTATCATGACAGACAATAATGGAAAGGTAAGGAGCTTTAAAATGATTAAACAAGCTGACAAACCTCTTTACAGAAACTTTGAGTAGCTGGGACTATGAACCTACAGAAGGCCTTGATCACATCTTTCCATTAAGCCAGTGTACTATCAACTCTTTGGATATTTATGTCATGTTATAAAGTTATTCTATCATCAGAAACATACCTGGAGAGTTGCTTTGATTCTTTCAAGCAGGCTTGAATCTCCCACGGCAACCATTTGAGGTGCCTAAACACTTGCTCTCAGAAAGCTGCAGATGCAGCCTGCTGAGCAAATCATATGAACTACAGTGCTTCTCAATCCAACACTCCTAATAACGGTTGTAAACAATATTATTGTTCTGATGATGTGCTGAAGGCGGAGGTTCTTAAAGAGACTGAGGCCAATTTTATGGCATCAAATTGCAAAATCAGATTTCTTTTAAGTCATGTTTTGCTTTGTTAATCCCACTATTTAGCTGCCTTCCAATACTTGTCAAACATTACTCAAAGTAATGATTTTTCTGTATAGCTGAGAACTCTGTTAGCTTTTGAATCTAATAATTTAAAGGTCTCCTGTTTTTGGCTTCTTGACAGAAATATTCAGCCGTCTAACAGTTTTAAAAAGTTTCTCCCTCAAAACTTTAAGGTTTGAAAACAACAAAACTACTTTTTCCAGCCAGCGGCAAGGCACACACTTTTCCCTTGCTGGGGTGGCCAGCGCAGTGTTGGATTTTCTGTGAACTAACTCAGACAGGGAAGGACTGATGGTATGAGAAATGAACAGAACCTTTCATCCATTCATCAAGCCTGATCAACTTCAAGGTTCTGTAGCAGCAAAAAAAAAAAAAAAAACTTTTTTCTTTGCTTCCTGTACTTCAGTAGTTTGTTTAAATTACAGGTAATATTTTATCTAGTTTTTCCTTCTGGTCTCGATGTGTTCAGTATTATCTGAGACTTTCTTTAACAGGATTTTTTTTTCTTTGTATCCAATTTGGGCTCAGTGTAATGTGAGGAGGGAGACCATCCAATGCCTCGGCCCAGAGAAGACAGTTGCTAACTCTGCTGAAGAAAAATCTTCGTATTGATTCTGTCTTTTCTAAGCAGGACATCTTCCATGTTACTTTGCAAAACGTCAGCTGTACGACTCATCTGATGTCAGGTTAATATGAAAATCTGACATTGATGTACTACAGGTAAGGTAACCTGAAACCTTCAAAGAATTGCTCCTTATCCAATCAATCCTTATATTTCTTCTTGTTGTTTCCTACTTCAGAGTTTTAAACTCATGGATTTCTACTTCTAAAGCTGGTTCTTTTTGAATGCATCCAAATGGCTAATGTTCATATTCATCGAGAGACCAAATGAGTCATTAAATTTTAAAAAAGAAAAGGAAAATTTGTTTATTAAATGAAATAAAAAGTACACATATTTGAGTCTGAAATGTGTTCCACTGTTGTGGGAGTTTTGTGCCTCCTAGGATTGTTTAATTGCCTCTGCAAGCGCATTCAAGATGAGACTTTTACTGAGCTTACCATATCTGAAAGAACTGCCAGCTTCTTAACGGATTAGGAGCAAAAAACCAAATAGACTGAATATAAAAGGTGTTGCATATGACAAATACGTTTTGTGTGAAGTCTTGTATTAAAATCTACGGCACTGCTGTTCGTACAAATGCATTTTCATTTAATTTTAATGCAACTGATCTCACTAATCAGTTGCATTAATCAGCTGCAAGATGAACTAAAAAATATTCTGCTATTAATTCCATTCAGTTTATTTTCCCACAACCAAATTATAACAAATGTCATCTCTTTGGGATTTTAAAGGACAAACCAGTATATTTAATATATTTAGTTATATTGCAACAAATCCAGTTATAACCAATCCACTTTATTCTAACACAATACAGTCCAGTGGTTATGTTCTGGTCATATTACTTAAATCCTAGTCAGAGTTTGCTATCATGAAATTCATCTAAATGCTGGTAAACTATTTAATAGACAAGTCAATTACAAAGAATCACAGACTTTGTAGCAATCTTTCCATCATCAGAACAATGTGACAACCCATTTCACTATGCTGGAGCAAGACTTTTATTATTGTATATTTATCTAATGTTGTTCACGTGTTGTAGGGTATCTCCAGAAAATAAATACATTTACTGTATTGTGTCATATGCTACTCAGAAAATACTGTGTGCTTTTCCAATATCAAACTTTCAGTTCTATTCTTTGAAATATTCTTCAATTTTCCAGTCTGAAAGCTATATCAGCTTGAATTTTTAAAGAGACTGTGAACAGATAACTCAAGAAAGACTGACAGTCGGGCGTGAATCCCCATGTGTTGCAGTTTTTTACTGAGAAAGAACTTTTAAAAAGTTAAATGGGGGGTTGGGGGGGGACCAAAAACAGAAAGACCTCTTCCTCTCCGACTGTCCACTCGTCTGCACCTCTGTGTCTCTTGATAGCAGAAGCCAGAGCGAGGAAGACAAAAGGCAGTTTGAGTATTAATTCAGCAATCACGTCTTCTTTCAAGATCCTTTCACATGCAAAGCAGCGGCGCGCGCCGGGCAGAAGGGGACGCCAACAATTACTGGCTCACAGTCAGGCACCTGTCGGAGAGTCACTCTTCACTCTGATTGACAAATGAAAGAGCTGAAATAGCCTGCATTTAAAATGGCCACTTGCCAGAACAGGGGGATCATCTTCAATATCTTTTCTCAGATGGGAAATGGAAAAAAAAGACGAGTGTGCATGGGAAATTGAGCTAACAATTCAGTACTTTACAAAGGCCATTTAGGCTAAATGCAAAGAATACCCAGACGCACTGCGGAGCCTTTAAAGCTGGAATTCAATAAAAAGTAGAGATAGAGCTCAAGCCTTTTGGTGGTGGAGGTGGGGGGGTTGGCGCTGCATTTCACTGTTCTTCCCACTCAGGTTAAAAAGCTTTAAGCTGGAATAAGTATTCCCTGAATCAACAAGAGTTAAACCCAGTGACACAAACAAGCAATGATTAGTAAAAGCTACCTTGTCCTTGAAAGGACACTCAAAATAGTAAATGTGAAAGTCTGTAAAATAAACCAGTTTTCTTTTTTTTTTTTTTTTTTTTTTTATGTTAAGTGCACACAAAGTGAACTGTTGAGATGAAAGACTTTTAAGATGCTCATCTCATGTGAACCCAAATGACATTGCTAGTGTGTGTTCAAGGATCGACACAATGCCGTTTGAAATGGTTCCTTTTCATCCCAAATGGTAATAAAATGTACAACTGATAAAACATTTGGTTCAACCCTTTGACTATAGCAGCAAAGCACTCTTAAAGCTGTATTAATATTCATTGCTGGAAAAAGAGGAGATAAGTTAGACTTGAATAAGATTTTTAAAAAAACTTATAAACCAGAAGCGACGTCACATGCCATTTGTGTAACGGAGAACAGGCAGAAGCTACGTTTCAAAACACATTTCCACAAATGCGATGTTTCTATTAAATAAAGACCCAATTAAAATCACATGTGGATAAGTTTGGGCAGATATTCAGTTATTAAAAAACATGCTGCACCATCATCCTCCAACCCATTCCAGGAGTCTTTTTCATTTATTTCACCAGTGTCGATTATGTGACAGGTGAAAAAAAACAGTGTTTCCTTTGCAGTTTTGTGAAATACATCTATTATAACCAAAAAAACACTTAATCCTCGCATAAAACAACTTTTTCTCAAAAAACGTGCTTTTTGAAACTGACTTGTTTCCATTAAGCAAATTTATTTTTGTAATTCCACTGAAGTGAATGAAAATGCATCTAATGTTGCACAACTCCGCAGTTAAGCTGAATTTCAAAACATGGATGACATGGTCACATTTTTTGCTGACTTTAGCTAATTAAAATAGGCTGGAGCTCAATGAGAGTGTTCAGCACAATTAGTGATATTGCCATTACTAACTCTAAGACATCAGTCTGTGTGTCACAAAGGAATGCCATGTTAGGCAATAACATTTTAATATTCTTATTTAAAAAGGACTAATTATTTGTTTGTTATAAATTGTATTTCTAATACAGGATAAAAAAAAAGGGCTAAGTGGTTAAATAAAAAATCTGCAGAATGTGACAATTTTTGTATACGATTATTCACCAGAACAACAGAAAGATGTCCGAGTTGAGCCTAATTTCTTCAAAAACACCTTCTGCACTGAAGAGAGTTCTCAGCAGAGCAAAAGTCATTTGCATACTTTGACTACTGATTAAAAAACCCAAGGCAGTTCAAGCATTAAATCATAATTATCTAATAAAGTTTGAATGTTTGAGTTTATCTACTAAACATTATTCTAATCTTTGTGATAAACAGCAGAAAAAAATAAATAAATCAAAAACAAAAAAATAAATAAATCAAAAGTCTTTGCAAACTTGAGAAAATTAACAAGCATGACACACTGACATGAAGTGAGCTAAACACCTAAAACAAATAATACTTATTACAACAAGAGGGAATAAGTCACCCTGTTGTTTCCCTTCATTACAGGTAGCCAGAGAAGATGGCACAGGTATCCAAATAACAAGTAGCGGTGTGTGTGAGAGCACAAACAGCTACAGGGGAGTGTGGCGTGCTGCTGCAGGAGCACAAACAGCTTCTTTAATAGAGAGAGGGATGTGAGGAGAAATTCATTTGCGAGATGACACTCTCTCACAGCCCCAAAGCACAAGCCCCATGAGAGGCCTGCTGTGGCTCAAAGGATGGGGGGATGGATGTGTGTGTGTGTTTGTGCTTGTATGCGTGAAGGCCATATTGGGGAATGGGGTGAAGAGATGCAGAGGTGTCTGTGTCGTGTCTATATGGAAATGATTTAACCCCGCTGCATGCACAGCTTTTCATAGAGCACCAAAATACAAGTTTACATACATTGATGCTGCTGGCAGGAACAATGAGCTATGACAGAATTCTATCTGGAAACAATGTGCACCATTACACCACTGTCACACTCACAAACATTCTGCTGCTTACGTTTTCAACATGGCAGCAGCGCTACAAATTACAACAGTATGTCGGTTCAACGACAACAAAATTTATGTAAGAGATACTACAAATAAACAAAGGACAATGATGCTGCTAAATGTTATGCTATGCTAATCAAATGCTTTGTCTGCACTGAGGAAGATTCACTCACCTCTGCATGCCGAATGTTTGAAATGGATGTGACAGTATGGTTGCTTGACCTATTATCTGATTAATAATTATGGATGTGACTAATAATTATGTCAATTTTATGTCACATCCATTTTGGGGGGTATTAAACGACTCAAAAAGAGAGAGCAAATTATGTACATTTTTAAACCAAACACAATAACATTCAAAACTTTAACTCTAAACATTAGAGTTTAGAGTTAAAACTAAACTCTAAAACAAGTTGGTTACTTGGCAACTACATCTGCATATTTCTTTTCAAAAATGTATATAACTTTGTAACACTTTTTGTGCTAAACTTTTAGTAGTATCACTAGTATTTTGGCTTATCAAAAGAAGTAAAAAGTGAATAACATTTAACATTCGAAGGAAAACCAAGGCAGTGCAGGACTTATTGGATTTCTGATCTTTTTCTGCTGGCTACAGTCTCTTGCCTCTGGCTCCTTCATGGTTTTCTTTTAATTTTCACAAAATTCTCCATCTCTGCTCCTGTGTCAGTTCTATATACCAGTGTACCAATCTAAATATCAACACCATCAATACCAAAGGGACTATTGGTATGGGATCAAGGCTCATGTGATCATATTAGTCCTTTTGTTTGAATTTTCTCTTCTAAATAGCCAGCAAATTATTGGAATTTCCTCTGCGATCATGTCAGTGCATACACAGAAACAGAAATACCAAATATGAAGATCTTACATGTTTGAATTTCAGGACAGGATTTCTTACCTTTGTAATGTTTGCACACTTTTAATTGCCTAAAATCTTTCTACTTTATCATGATTAATTAACTGAAGTCAAATCAAAAAATTATTACATGATAATGACATTTCAAGAAACTTGAAATCGGCATCGGCATTAGTGATATTACTGCTGTATTTATCGGATTGATACCAAAATTCCCATCATCTCACACTCCTACTTCAAAGCTTACAAAATAACAAACTTCCAAAACTTTTAGTCATAACTTTAAATGAACCTAGTTTTAAATTAACTAATGCAGCTAAAATTCAAGGTGAGATCACATAACACACGTAAAAAATATGTTTAAAATATGCTTCTTGATTAAAATGCATAATGCAGGAAATGGAGAAATGTAGACAAGGACATTTAATCCGCCTTGAATATGTCTGCATTTGCTTTAAAATCTACTCTGACTTCATGTAAAGACAACATCAAAACCCTCTAAAGACGCAAAATGCGACATAATCAACATTAAAAAAGCAGGAGTAAACGCCCAGATTTCCTGGAGCAGATTTTGCATCATTAAATGAGAGCCTGAGGGTGGTGTGTGTTGAGGGAACAGTAGCTAGTACTGCGCTCTGTAATTAAATGATGGCTGAGCAGAGCAAGAGACTGAGAGATGATAAGCACTGAGCTCTGTGCTCCAAGAAAAACTGAGTCACATCCTTTCAACAATATGTTCACATTTCATGGAATGTGCTGTTTGGTCCTTTTTTTGTTAAAGTAAAAGACACAAAGGAGAATAAAGACACTAAGATATCCAGATTCTTATTGTTTCCTTTTGGAGATCTTACAAAATTGAAAGAAAATCATATACAGTGCCTATAAAAAGTATTCACGTTTTATCATGATTAACAAAACTTCGCTTCTGGATTAAAAAAAGCCAAATAAAACTTCTTTAATGTCAAAGTAAAAGTATTCAACCCAGCATACAGTCTGAGTGGATCCCTCTCAGTCAGGCTGCAGTTTTCCTTTAGTCTTCCTGCTAATCTCAAACAGCTCTGTCGGGTTGGTGGGGATGAACAAACCTTTTCACGTCCTGTCACAAGTTCTCTATCAAACTGAGGACTGGGCTTTGACTGGGCCACTCCCGAACATCCACATTGTTGTCTTCCAATCATTTCTGTGCAGCTTTAGCTGGATGCTTCAGGTTGTCTTGCTTGAAAATAAATGTTCTCTGAAGCTGTAGTTCTCTGGCAGCTGGAAACTAATCGTCCTCTAGGATTGTCCTACTTTTCATTTCACCTTCTACCTTTACAAACCTTCCAGGGCCTGCTGCCCAGAAGCATTGACATGCTTCACAGTGTCAATGCTGGATTTGTGGTTATGTGAAGTGCTTGGTGTCAACCAAAAGTAGTGTCTTGTCTAATGACCAAAAAGCTACATTTTTTCCCCCCTCGTCAGACTAAAGAATTTCCTTCCACTTGATCAGGGAGTCTTCCTCTGACCTTTTGGCCAGCAGTGATTTTCTCATTGTCAATAGAGCTCTGACTGGTGAAATTCCTGGGGGAAAGTTGTTGTAGTCATAGTGACCTGGTGTCCTCTTTTACTAGTCTTCTTTTTGGATGGTCATTCAGATTGTGAGGATGGCCTGATCTAGGCCGGTTTACACTTTGGCCATATTCCTGCCATTTCTTGATGATGGATTGAACTCAACTCAAGAAGATGCTCAGGGCTTTGAGATTTTTTATATCCATTCCCCCTGATTTATACTTTACAATAACATTTTCTCTGATTTGGTTGGAATGTTCTTCAGTCTTTGTGCTGTAATGCACCCAGGAATACCTATTAGCCAGAATGAATGATCTTTATACCAGAACTTTAGATACTCGCTACAGTAAGGTGACCTTCTAGCACCAATATGGAGAAACATTTGTGCAATCACATGCTTATTTAATTGTAATTTTGCAGAAATCTGTTTTCACTTTGACATTAAAAAGGTTTGTGTGCTTTATTTTGTAAAAAATAAATCAAAATTTTGTTGTTCATGATTGATTTGTAAAAGGAATGAAGAAGATAAAACATCCAAAGTATTTTATAAAAAAGAATACTTTTTATAGGCGCTGTACATTTACAGAAAAAATGCTGCAGGGGATGAATTCATTTAAGTCATATATTGTGAATGACTTGAAATATGATTGATTACAAAAGTGATAAACCCAGTGATTGACAATATAAATGCATTAACATGACTCATCTTTCCTTAAACAAATGAACTTGTTTTCCATGTTATGATTCCAACCTTAAATATCTTTCATTTGGCTGTTAGATTGACCAACACTACATTGTGGAATATAAGGAAAATGATTCATAAAATAAAAACCTAAACAGAACAGCACACGTTTAGATTAGGTCTCCATTCCTCTATTAGTCTTAAACAGAATCCAAAGAAACCAGTTTCCTACGGCTAATTCATAAACAGAATCCACATGAGTGTCATTTAATCACAGGCTCACCGGAGAGGTCAAAGGTAAAGCAGTGAAGAAGGCGGTATTGTGTTTAAAAAAACAATAACCCAACCTTTGAATGTTTCACAGAGCAGTGCTCAGTCTATTCTGTGACAATAGATAAACTGGCAAATGAAAAAACCTATCAAGAGACCGTCATGCACTAACTCTGAAACCTTGGCAACAAGAACATTAGTCAGAGAAACACAAAAAAAGACCATTCCATTTCTATTCTATCCTGCAAAGTATCAACTCAGGGGGCCAAAAACAAACGCACGCCATAGTTTCTGACTTGTCCAAAATGTATTGTTTGTGTTATTTCCATTTCACTTCATAGTTATGCTTCACTGTATCTTGGTTTATCACAGAAGATTTTTTTGACAAAATCTGTGTTCGGTGCATGGGTATGGATACGTCTGCAAGGCACTGTACTTTTATACAACCACAAAAATAGCAAGGACATGGAAAAAGGGAAATTCTGGAGGGCAAATCGGAGCAGTTTAAAGAAAGACTGTATCAAAGTGCTGCAATGGGGATGCACAGATGGAGAATCTCAGCAAAATTACCTTCCAGACACAAATCCAGCAATCAATACGAGTTTCAGAATGCATCAACTATAGCTTCACTCTTCTACTTCTGTAATATTTTTGCTGTGTAATGACAATGTGAACAAGTGCACACAGTTCCAGTAATTTCTTGACATGCCATCCGGTGTTTTAGCCTTGTTTTAATCTCACACAACCAAAGTCTGGATGGTTAGTTTTCCATCCAGACTCTAAAATGCACTTAAATGAAAGCAAACTAAGCAAAAACTGAAATTATCTATTGGCACAAAAGCTGACAGGATGAAGCTTGATGTTTTGCTTTGAGGAATTAGTGAAGCGGTACTCAGAGGACAGAGCTGCGTAGAGGGTTCCTTTGACAAAGCTGTTCAATATGTCTTAATGGAAAGAGTCGTGTCACTAAATTGTATCATTCCACTGAAAATAAACATTCTGTCACGAGAATTTCATTACATAAAATGCCACATCTTCCATCTTCTCTCTGCATGCTCCCCCGAGAAAGGAGAGCAAAAGTGGTGAAATGAGGATTTCTCTTTGAAATACAATTACCAGGCGTTCTGCAAAGTGCTGTAAAAAGCAATCAGGAGTCACTTTTAAAGTTGGCAAGAGAGACACACACTGAGTATTTAATGTCCCGGTGTTTCATTTTGACTTTTTTATTGGCAAAAAGCTTTTCCTGCCCTCTGCCAAGCAAAGTTTTGTGTGCCGACGCCAGGCGGGCTTTGAATTCTCTCAATGGGGGGATTGAAGATGATTACAACTATCTCTGAAAAATGGCAGCGACTCTGTGGACTTGTGTGCTTGATGCTAAGGCACTCTGCCTCATTTTTCTTTGGCCTCAGCTTCAAATTAAATCAGGGAGAAGGGAGGCGACCTTCAGATATCAGCAGACCCAATATGCTTACTAGGATGCATTTGAGAAAATGGCCACTGATCAAGATTTATGGAGTGAGGCTCTACCGCGCGTCAAGAATGATACGAGTCTCATCCATGGCAAAATTAAATGTCAAATTAGAACGCGAGCGCGCCTGTGCCGGGTGGTCGGCTCATTTACGAGAATGAGCTAATGGGTTTTTGTTCACAAAATATAGTGAGATTTCAATAAAGTGCATTGGATGGAGCGGCGGTCTGAGAGAATAAGGCGAAAGCCTGAGTGTCAGACAGAGTGCTTATAGAGCAGAGCACTAATAAGGAACGCGTCAGCAGGACGGCGGCAGCAGATCCATTCTCCTCCAGGCTCCATTTTGGCAGTACCTGTTATAAACTTCCTTTGCCGTCTTGCACAATTGGTTCTGTAATTTAAAAAGGTCAGCGTGGCTCCTGTGTAATTCAATACTCTCATGGTGCTGTATTAACCACATATTTAATCACCCTCAGGGTGGTATGCAAACTGAATGCTTAATGTAAAGGTAAGGAAGGGGGGGCGACTGGCAGTAAAACATGAGCCCAGGCGTCCGCCGCATGTAGAGAACGATTATATTCTGGAAGAAGATGTTTTCAACTTTTTTTTAAGCAAAAAAAAAAAAAAGAGATATGTATAATCAGATGTTATGGAAAAAGAGTATTTTACGTTGCTTTGTATTAAATTTGCCTCAGTGTGACAGTTATATTGCTGTCTTATGGAGTTCACTTGTCAAGACAATCCAGTTAAAGGGCAGCATCACTGATAAGCAATCGCGAGTGGTTTGAGGAAAACAAATTTTTTATGAGAAAAAACTATGAATATTGCATTTTTGACACTGGTAGTGCCAACAAATGAAAGGAAACAATCTTTAAAGTTTATAACATCGACAGCCTGTGGCGTAAGATGAACACCATGGTATTTCTTGTGATATTAAAACCGTCTCTGGAAGCACTATTTAATTGTTGTCTGCATTTGACTTGGTTTAGCAAAGTAAGTTATTAAGAGCTCCAAATATGAAAATGGCTGGAGTTAAGCTTCACTTCCTGTTGAGCCTTTGTTTGGAGTAAAGGAAGTAGTTCTTAAGTTGACCTTGACAGAGTTGGCTGGTCAAACTGTCAGCAGCCTGGCTAAGAACACAAGATCATAGTACTATTAATGTAGCCTCCACCACCAGCATTTATATTTGTTCCAAGAAATAGTGATTAAAGATCAAGGATGTGTAAGAATTGTTAAAATATCAGAGTTGGCTCATCACTAGAAGCTATTGATGCAAAAGGTGGGATCTGATTTGTGCCTTTGTACTGGTGACAAAGCAAAGGCTTATTTTGCCAATTTCTGCGATGCCGAGATCACAGTTGATTGTCTCCAATTTGTTTAGACAAAAACTAAAACCATTGACTTACCAACGCAGTGGAAGTCCCAACATAAAGTTAATAATCGAATAAATAGGGTTACAGGATTACCAAGTGGACCGTCAAGATGCCACACTCTCCACCATTTTAATATTCCTCTAAGTGTGGTGGAATTTATTGAAATACCTTTTAGAGAAAAAAAAGTACCTTTTTTTACCTAAACAGAAACAATATTTGAGAAATATTGTTTTAATGGACAGATTTTGGAGGTTTTGCATCTATTTGTGAACACAGAGTGTTTTCAATATTTTGTTTTATTTTTGGTATTATGACCACATGGACAACAAACATATATACAAACTACAACATAGTGAAACTCACCATTACTAATAATGCTACACTTTTTTAAAAAACAAGTCCATGAATGCTAATTGTGAAAAAAATGTTTGCTAGAATTTCGTCTCTTTAACAGCGTATTATGGCCACACAAAGAAATTGTTTTTTTGTTTTTTTTCTCTTTTTTGTCATAATGTGATGAAGGTGGACCCAAAAGCAGCTGGCAAAAAACTGCCAGCTGAATGATTGTGAGTATTTAATGAAATGAAATCAGAATCCAAGTACACAAAGGAACATCCAAAGAGCACATAATAATCCAAAGCAAAATCCAAAACTGAAAACATGAGAGATACAGAGGAACATAAGGTGAGTGACGAGACAGACTGGCAAGTGATGACTGAGAGGGAGGAATTTAAATACTGGGAGGTAGTAAATGGTACAATGTTCCTAGCTAGATGAGATAACTGATTGCGGGTGTGAGTAGTTGGCACAGGAGCTGAGGGGTGGGAAGAAGATGGTATATAAGAAGATATACTGGGGAATACAAACGGGAGGAAACACCAGGGAGGTGAAAATACTTCTAATACTAAAGAAACATTAAGACTAAGGAAAACCTGACAAATTAGAAGAGAAAAAGACAAAAGGGAAAAACCTAAACGAACCTAAACAGAAAAAAAGATTGATTTAACAAAAATAAGAACTAAGGAACATAGAGGTAAAATAACTAGAAGGACTAAACAAAGAAATAATAATAATTAGAATCACTAAAGAAAGATGGACATAGATTCAGGCAAAAAGACTAAGTAAACCTAAAGTGACAAAATAATAAAACTGGAAATACTACAGGGGGAGCTAGACGGGCTTGAAAAATAACCTAACTAGGATTACTAAAGGAAGATGGGCATAGATGTAGACATAACAGAACTAAAACTAAAGAAACAAGATAACAAAACTAGACACACTATGAGGGAGCTGAAATAATATAGAACAATGTTGCAATAATACAAAAATAAAGTTATATTACTTGAATAAAGTTATAATATTCAGTTTGTTAGTACAGCACATTTCAGCAACAAGGCACTTCAAAGTGTTTTACACCTTAAAAACTTAATAAAACAACCAATTAAGCAGCAATAAACATTACATTTAGTCAAACACCATCATCAAAATCATCAAGCGAATATACATCACATATATTGATCAATGCCGTAGCCAATATGAATCAAAGGCTATCCAGATTAGTGGAGCATTAAAAACTAAATCCTGTTTGTCCCTGTTTGGTTCTGGTTCTTAATCTTTCAACAGATTGGCATCAAATTACAATCAGCAGCAAGACTTTGAAACAATTGTGGAAATGGCTGTTTATGTAAAAGAAAAGAAAAAAAACACATAGTTGACGAACTAGTTACATCAGAGTTTGATAACCCTATTGAAGGTTTTTTTTCCTTATAAAAAGACTATTGTAATTTTACATATTTTGTTGGTAATATGGTGTTTTTTTTCCTAGAATGTAATGATTTTATTCTTGTAATATTATGGCTTTATTCTCATAATATAGTGACAATTCCCATTACTTGGAAAAAAAGCTGCTTAGGTCTGGCTCAAATCCTCCGTTATAAAATTCGTTCTCGTAGAGTGATGTGGCGTATTGCCCTGTCCTGGAAGATATAATGTATCATTGCCCCCTTTTTATTGACCCTCCAATTTACAGAAAATACCAGCTGTATTTCCATGAAACAGAGCAAAAATTTTAACTCAAACTGTACATAAAACAAAATCTATACGCTCCTTTAAAACACTGCAGACCAGGATAAATGGCGCTCCCTGCAAAGTCGATTCATGGCAGCTATGATACAGTAAAAGTAAAGGCATGTCAATACCGTTTATGATTCAGCTTGTTTGTCATCCGTCATGTAGCAGAAAAGCAGAGCCAGATAAATTCACTTTGTTCTGTGGCTGCATATTAAGCTCTAAGCACTGCCAAAACGTTGGCATCTGCTCAAGTCTTCGCCTAATTGCATTATATACAGACACAGACGGAGCATGGAAGCCGCTCGAGATATCTTTCAGGCCGCTAAAACGGTTAAGATAAAGTGGAGCGGCTGAGATATTAATCCACCATTCTGACCTTCCTATCGTTACCCATACATACCGCGACAGATATTACAACTTCCTGCTCGAGTATTGATCATGTTTTATTAACTGAAGAATGACCCGGTACGAACATAAATTCTAATAGACAAATGTGAGTGCGAGAGAATCTGCACTCAGGAAAGTGGAACATAACTTATGATTCTGAGAGGGATGGCTACGCCGCTATACAGCAACCTCCACAATAAACAGAAAAGGAGGAAGTGACTTTTATAAAAGTCAAGAGAAAGGATTTTTTTTTTTTAGAACAGAGAATATCTAAAAGAAAAGGTCAGTCCCGACGTATGAAAAACCATGCAAATCAAACCAAAGCCTTTATATTTGTCTTATTTCTGACACACAGTAAGAGAAAAATTCCCCCCCCATCCCATTTTTCAAACCCAGCTCCTCTTAATCCAGGTATTTATGAAATTCCTCCTTTACGATGATGACACACGCTGAAAGAAGAGTACACACCTCAGATCTGACAACCCTTCTGTAGTAGGGGTGAAGCTTCACAAAGGCTGAACACACTGCTGCAGGCAGCAGGCACCTTAAATAGAAGAAGAAATTCAAATGTTCTGACACAATATCTGCCACTTGAGTTTCCTGTAGGTTTTATTCATTCAGCAATACGTGATCGAGTTCGGGGGGGAACACATTTTTATTGTTATTTGATGCTCAACGAGTAGGTGTTGTGTTGTTATAGGAACTGCTACTGGTCAGATGATGATGCCACACATTACTCATCAACAGATGCTAATTATGGCGTTAGAAGTTATCGAGTGTCACACCAACATGTATACTGGTACTTTTGGATACTGGGAGAAGCGTATCACGTTGCAGTTGACAGGTAAATTGCTTTGAAGATAGCGCAGGCAAGAAAATAATACAGAAAAGAAAGGAGTAGGTAGCATGAAGGGATGGCGGGTAGAGAGAATGAATGAAAGGTGAGAGGTAATCTAAAGCAGCAGACACACCGGAATAAGAAAGCAGCTCCTCTAAGTAGGGCTGCAGGGACCTGTCGTCCCGCCTGATCAGGACGAGATGGAAACAGAGTGATGGCAACATACTGTAACTATGGCGACTGTCGAACGTTGTTACGATAAAAAATACATAGCACAGGTACCTTTCTTATTTAAGCAAAGTGCAAGGGAGGCTGTCAGGGAAGATGTGAGTCACGCTAAAACTCTGACATCTTAAGTAATTAGGAGGTGTACGAGATTAAATTAATTGCCAAATAAATGGCTTGTTTTGAAAGAAAGGATTAAAATAAAAAACTGTTATGCAGAGATGAACGTCTTTTGAATAAATAGATACAAATTCCATGGGATACTAGCCTTAGGTTTTTTTCTACTTATTAAGGGTGACACATTTGTTCTACTTTAAACAGATCAAAATTTTGGTCCAAGTTCTGGTCCAAACAAACCCTGGTGCAAAGATACAGCAAAAATACCTGTATCAACTACAGCACTCATACAACTTTCTGGACTTCATGAGCTGGGCAATAACGTAAAAATGAGCCCTTCAGTGTCGCAAGCATTACTATTGCCTGTAGTGATTGTAACAAAATAATAAAGTTCGGTTTTGGTCCGGACCACACAAGTAAGCTGTGTGGTCCGGACACAGGAGTTTTCTGATGTGAATCCACCCTAAGTTGCACTAATAGAGGAATGTAACTTGTACTCTCCACATCAAGTAAACAGACATGCTGGGAAAGCTAGATAAAAAGAAAGACTTTTGATATCTAATCAAAAATAATAGCATACTGGAAGTACGTGCTCCGATCAGAAGAAACCAAAATTAGAAGAACAATGAGACGTATGGAGGAAATACCAACATTGCACATTATCAACACTATGAGACATGGTGGTGGCAGCATCAAAGTGGCTGCATAAGGCAAAATATTTAATCAGGCTTTAAATAATTTTTAGTTTAAATATTAGACTAAAGTTAGACTTATTTTATTGTCAATGCACAAAGAAACATAAGTGAAATTAGCAATGGAATGTCATTGCTTGGCCACGGGAGCGCACACAAAAAACACAAGTGTATATTGCTAAATATATATAACCATGTATTTCAAGCAGTCTCAGACGGTCTTAGTGATGTGATTGTTGAGCAACCTGATGGGCAGTGGGAGACAACTATTTTTGAGTCTGGCTGTTCAAAGGTTTGGTACTAACCTCTAAATTTTAGTCAAACTACATGACCTCTATTAAAAAATACTCACTGCCAAGATCCAAACACAGCAAATGAATCAAATCAAACGAATAAATTAATCAAGTTCATTGCTTTTAAATTCATTTTGAGCTCAGCTGCATGGACACATCGGGATTTTTTGTACATGCATTTTCTCAAACTAAATATTTGTGGTGTATTATGTGGAGTGGGCGAAATTATGCAAAACATTTTGTATAAGATAGTTAAAATATCTGTCTATCTCATACGCAGTTTTAACATTTTGCATTCAAATATTTGAAATCATTACCCAACAGTGTATAACCCATGTATTCTCTAGAGAGTCACATGAAACAAGCAACTCCTAACTGAGAATCTGGAATATCTTCGGAAATCAAATTGCCAGAAACTGTTTTATCACCGGTAGTGCAAAACCTTTTATAAATAAAATTGTAGCAATTTTTTTTGTGAAATGGCTTTTTTCAGTAATGAGTCCCAGTCCACGACGGTGTCAAACATACGACGGCCAGACAATCACTCAGACTGAAAGATGCTGACAAATCATGAAGATGGAGCACAGCACAGACTTCACTAATGGGAGGACATGCCGGTTAGAGAAGAACATAAAAAACTCTTACCTGGGGCTAAAGGAGCGTCTTCGGCCTGAGCCAGCTGAAGCAGAACCATTATTACGATGGGGGTCGTCCCCAACCAAGCGCCACGCATCACGGTGCTCACTGTTCTGGCATCACTTGACGTAAAACTAGAAAAAGGAAAAACAAAACCGCTGAGTGTTGTTTACAAAGTTTTATGGAGCTTTAAAATAACATAACAATGTTTGATTTATATGGCATTTGATCAAATTAACTTCCACAAGAGTTTCTCAAATATGTCTGAATATTCAGCTGTTATGACCATGTTATGTTTCTTTCTTAAGATTCAACTTTACTAGGGGTATAAAAAGGGATTGATCCAGACAAAGTAGTTCTCATTCATATTGGAGTCTTTTGGGACTATTTGTTTATTAATTTTAAACTTTTGTTAGAACTAATTCCGGTCATCCTTCTTCTTTTAAGAACTGCCCATCGGTAATAGGTAGTTGTAGTCAGAAGTAAATGTTTTTCACAAAAACATGATTTTGTACTTAGTGATGTGTAAAATTACACAGACAATACATTATGTTGTGTTTGTGTGGCAATATATAGTTAAGATATTTATGTAAAAATTCCAAAAGCTCTTTGAAATATTGAGATCTTTAAAGCGGTCAGAGTTTTTTGTGGCTTCTAATGTCATTAACACATTGAAGTCTTTTGGGACTCTTTCATGATCCGTTACTCCACAAACCACAAAGGTTTTGAATGAGGAGTGGCAGAGTACACCAGAGTAATTCATTCTGAAAAGCCTTCACTATTTCTCAAATAATCGAGTTTCCAAATGTTAGGAAGAGTACTGAGTAAGGAGGAATCAGATGAGATTACAGAGATTTGAACGTTTAACGAACTGATAAAGCAACACTGGAAATGTTTGGACATTTGGACCAGAACTATGTTTAGCATGTCCAAAACTAGGGCAAGCCTGTAGCCCAACATGATAATTGATCAATAATGATATGTTGGGTTTTTTTTTGTTTTTTTTTTCTATGGCAGAAAGTGCCCATCTTGATCATGTGTTGGTGTCATGGATTCCCAGAAAATTCAGGTCATAAAGAACCTGAGTCATACGTTCTTTTGACTTCTGTCAGTGATCACCGGACTTCTAAACAAGACAACGATGCCAATCACACCAACCAGAGTTTGGTTGACAAAAAATGTCATAAGCTGCATTTCCATTGGCCATATAATTGCACGAATCGGAATTACGAAAATAAATTTGCTTAATGGAAGTGCACCAATTTTCAAAGAAATTCTCACTTTTATATAAAAAGCTTTTAGGATATGACGAGGTGCTTTTTGAGCTGTATCAAAATTAGAGTATTTCACAAAACAGCAATGGAAAAGTTTTCCTGACATCGCACAAGTCACGTCATCAACAACCGGATGTTACTGCTGGCAGAAAAGACGAAGAAGATGACAGGAAGTAGGAGGAGCATCATTTCCCAGCCTGTTTTAATGATTTATTGCATAAACAAACTTATTCAGTTGAGATTTTCATTTTGTTTCTCACTTAATGAAGACACCACAATTGCGGAACTGTTTTTCAAACATTAGCGGCATGTCAACAAAGCTTTACGCATGTTTGTAATAAAAACACATCTATGGAGAACTGGAACACTGGAGTTCTCAAGAACTAAATTTAAAATCAGGCTGAATAATCTTTGGTGGGATTTAGGGAAGACAGCTGCATCACAAAAGTGATCAAATATCAGTGAGCAAGAGGGAAAAAAATCCAAACAAACCTTTAGGGAAGTCTTAAAAGCTAAAGAGGTTGCACAAAGAACTAAAGTTGACGGTGAAACAATATCCGTGTTTAACAAGTTAAATTTTTCATTTGAAATTCAAGCTAAGTCAACTTCTGTTGCTGAATAAATAAATGGTTTCATTATTTAGTGATTTGATTTGTTTAGTGTCTTATGAAGTGAGAGCTGAATACTTCAGATTTTTGCTGTATGTCTTTTATTTTTGCTTGTCTTAGCTCTTCTCTTCAGCAGTAGGAATTCCCTTCCAAACCACCGTCATCTGTTCTGAGAATATTAGACCTGCAACTCCAGCAGGCAGGGATCGAAACATTAAACACACAACAAATTCCCCTCACACTAATATCAGACAAGAGAGACAAAAGCATCTGAGTTTAGTGGTGTGTGTGTGTGTGTGTGTGTGGTGGGAGGGGAGGGGAGGGTAGGGGTGTGTGTGTGTGAGACAATGCCACCGTGCAGTCATCACCTGCACGCAGTGACAGAGACCGTCTGCGGCGGGGAAATAAATCGGAGGATTCTCTGGATCAGCCATCTGTGGAGCAACCTGTTCACCCTTGTTTGATTACATCCAGCGGGCCCGACAGCCCCGACATCTATGTGTCTCCCCCGCTCTCTCTCCCTGTGTCTCACTCTCTTCAGACTTCCCTCTTCCCCCAAACACAGCTTTGCAATGCGACTTTCTCTTTGCTGCCCTATCCTCAGGCATGACGCGCTCCTCGAATTGGCTATGCTTCACCTCAAATATGATGGACTTGCTTTGTCGTGAATACCAGGGCAGACACAATGACTGAGCCTACGCCAGGCTTCTATCTTCACATTTAGCATTTAGCCTTTAGCGTAGCTCCTCCAGGGCTAAAAGGAGCAACATGTGCATTCATGAAAAGATAGGCATTATTATTTTGCTGTATTTCTTGACATAGACCACAGAGTCAAATGCCCAAGGGGCTAACTGCTGAAAGGAGCTCCACTTTGAAACTTACATAGTTAACATTTCTAACATGTTAACTTCAGCTGGAGTTGAGCTAAGTAATGCTAGCAGGTAGTTTTGTTGCTGTTAGAAGCGACAAAACTATGTTATCATGTTTTCTGTAGCTTCTAATCCATCAGGTGCACAGTTTGTGCTTTCCACCTGAATTAGCTGAGGCTAATTTTAGCTTCAGCTTTTAGAAACTGTTTGAAGCTGATGTTAGAACAGTCTTACATGAGCTTACATGCTGAATGGGTGTTGGATAGTATTTCTTCTGTGAATAGAAGGTGAAATCATACCACCACAAAAATGAACTATTTCTTCTTTAAAAACTCAAATATCTTTTTATACTAAATTAGGTCCATCACTAGTTATAGTTTGGGTCCTGATGTTGTTCAGAAGCAGTCTAAAGTTAAGTGTCAGGAAGGAGCTGAAGTGCAGCAGAGAACAAGGGGGACAGTATAAGCAGTCTATACCCAAGCTTGATTGACAGCCCTAAACCCCTCCCCTTGGCTCTGATTGGTTGTTTCTGGCAGCGATTATATCGCTGCATTTGACAAAAGAACCATATAAATGAGGAGGCAGAGGAGCTGAATTTTATTTTTACAGATGTCTCATTTTATACTGTCACAACATGATGACGGTTTTAACAAATATGCAAAAAGGATTTTTTTTTTCGGCAAAAGTTACATATTGCAGTTTTAAGGGGGATTTTTTTGTACAACTTTGTAAGTTGTGAAGCTTACAAAAAGGTAACATTAAAAAACAGTGCTAAGCACTGAATTTCTCTTAAGCCAAAAGGCCCATGGGAAAAGCTGCTGCAGTTCACAGTCAAGGTAGCACAATGTGTTGATAGGACAACTATTAATCACACTCTATAAACCTGGGCCTTATGTTAGAAGAAAGTTGCTGCTGAAAGAAAACTTGAGAAATGTTCTTTACAGTTTTCTTAAAGTCATATAAGAGACACAGGTAGCCTGATATTCACAAGACGGTATCTATAGCACACTGACCTATTGGGCAAAAGGAACAAGCAACCAAAACTTGCAACTGCAGTTGCAGTGAAAAGTAGTTCTTCAATGTATTTACCCAGGCAGCACTGAATATAATGTATGCTTTTCAAGTTTTATACCGTCCTTCAACTGCACAAAATATCCATGATTTTGTGTTTTTCACATAAAGTGGCAAAAAATATATAAATATATAATGACGGCATTGTTAAAGATGAACAAACGTTCAAGGGCTATGAAGGTAAAGGTACTGTATGTTCCACCTCTAACAACCAGCTCAGGGTTTCATGTCGTCCTTCCTTCTTATCTAGCTCACCCTCCTTTTGTAATAGCATTGCTAGGAGAAGGAATATGGCTAGGAGAAGGAAGCCATATTCATACCAATTTGCATTTGCTACATCGCTATCTGTAGATGCAGAGTGGCCGCTTTACGACCCTTTTCAAGTCCTGCTTTCACAATTAGCAGAACTGTGGAAAGGGAGAAATCAGATCTCAGCTGTGAGGACCTCACTGCTGCGTGTGCGTTATCACCTCATTGCTCCGGTGTCACAGCACGGCAAAGGAATTATGGGTTGCATTTGCACAATTTACATGTAATGATGATGAGAATGTTAGGTAATACCTGATAAAGTCCCTGTTACACCAGAAGATTCCAAGATATTCATTTGAAAGACTATCCTGGTGGTGGAATAGGTTTTCCTGAGGATGATGTCTGATAAACACTGTGGCGTTCTTTGCAGGCAGTCTGATAAATATCCAATTACCAGTCGGGACTTGAGGGAGACAAGCGGGCGCCAGGGGTCTTTGGCATTGGAATTTGGGTTACATGGCAGTGAGGTGGCCTTTTCAACCCCGACGTAAGTACGGAGCTAAACCCATAATTCGCAGCATCATAGAGTGCCATTTGATTAACGAACAGACAGATTAGAGACAGAGGAAGATCTATCCTCACCCTCCCTGCTGGAAACCACAGACACTTATGTGAAGATGCCTGACAATCCAATCAATGACTATTTCTCCCTCCTCATTATTCAAACCGCTTGCATCAAAAGAAAGGAGATGTTTTACAATACTTGTTTCTTCTAAGTTCACTACCAATTGAGCTGGAGAGGACTGAAAGGCCCTCATTGTCTCTCCTTATCTGACTTGATGACCGCTGAATGGATTCAAGCCAATTAATCAGTCGCTGACAAGAAGCATTGCTGCTGGCTCAGTGACCAAGTCCCTCAATCGACCATCAGCACAACAGTCACTGTCCACAAATTGATTTCTGAACACTTAGTAACCCAGAGCAATGCCGTGCAGAATGTGGTTTTTCACTGGGACTTTTCAGCATAAACCGATGTCTTAAACCCACCTGCATAAGGATGCTACATCTTCAAATTCTCTTTTCTGCCGAAGAAGTAAAATTGTTTTACATGTTTCACTCTCTTCACTATCACGGTGCTTTGAGGGCACCTTAAGGGAAAGTTAATTGGAGTTCATATTACCTCTGAGGCCTCCACTCTAATCACTGCTTTATTGTGTTTTTCTTTCTCTCTTTGCTCTCTGCCCCTGATGCACAATGCACAGACTTATTAACAACCCAAATGGAAGGAGAAGTTGAAACTAAAGGGGGAACGCAAATCGGGAGTGCAGTGATGCATAACGTCAATTAATGCACCTCAGTAGGCTCCTTTAGCGTGCGTTGGACACGTGGTGGTGAAGTGCAGCAAAAAACAGACCGACGATAGTTGCTTCTGAACAGAGCAGGATTGAGAAGAAGCACTTGAAGCCACATTCAAAATGTCAGCAGGTAACCACATGCTGCTGGCATGGCTTGTTTAAATAACAAAAATATAAAGGGAATATTTGCACCACAGATATGGGTTGCCCCCAATGGTCCTTTCAATTTCTCTGAGTTTGAAAGTCTTAGAAATGTCCTTAGTCTCGAATTGAGTGTTTGAGTAGCATTTCAGAAACTCAGTAGGTTGAGCTGATTGTTCGAAATGTCACTTTTCTTTACAATAAAAACTAAAAGAACACGTTAAAAAGACATTTTATTTCAAGGCGTTAAATTAGGAAGTGTAATATATTAGTCTTTAAATCAAGTCCAAAATAATACTTGGTTAGAGTTGCTTTGAAACCATAATTAATGCCACATCGACCAGCACTTGACAGAATGTGATGTCTGTAATTGGTTTTCACTACTGATCTTTATATATTCACAATGTAAGCACTTTGCACTGCCGTAATGCTGAAACTTGCCATAGAAATTAACTTGATTGGTCAAAGTCATTTTTGATACAGAATTTTTATAACAACCGAAGTTAACATTGTTACTTAATTGTGCTGTAAAATGGTAAAACACATAACTGGCCCTTCAGAGAACAACAGATGATCAGACTCCATCTTAACCATAGACCACAATTCAACATGATTTTATTTTCTGGAATGTAAATATCTGCGTTTGTGACTGACAGAAGTCATAAGTTCATGGAAATATTGGGAATGTAAAACAATCCTGTTTCAATGAACCTATCAAGACTGACACATTAAACTCTTCTCTGGACATTAACAAAATGAAGGGAAGCTTGTGTGTGTGCAGAGACTCCCATAAATCTCATTAAGTCTGTTGTGTTGAGCTGTTTCTGTGACATATTATGATATATGACTCTAAACCATTCTATCCTTTATGTCACTGTGGCAACTTCGTCCTCATAAAAGTGCCAACATTGGATTAAGTAGTTCATGTTGAAGGTATGCACCTTCACTTGATTAAAGTAAAAGGATTAACATGCTGGGTATCCAAGTTGATCTGTGTGGAAGGTGGATGACGTTCCGCTGGATTGTCCTTCCCTGTTTGTTTGAGTCACATTTCTTGTGTCTCTTCAAGTCTTCAGAACAATCATCCAGACTCCAGCAGAGAGCAATACTTTATATTCAGGTTCAGGGAGTAAAATATCTCCAGCCATTAGGACGCCCTCAGTTGACAGACATAATAAAACATGCATCATGCTCTACAGGGGAAGACGAGCTTTGCTACCTCAGCTCCTTGTAGCTCGCTCTGGGCTGGTAATAATAATTGTTTTTAAATGGTGCAAACTTTCACTTATATTTTTAGGATTTGTGAAAGATTGAAACTTATAGAAATGTAACACTGAAAAATATTTCTACATTCAATACTGCAAATGTATGGCAGTCCCTCGAAGGAAGCTGGACGTCACATTCAATTTTGATATTTGGTCAAATACAAGCCTGGTTTTTATTTGAGACAACATAAAGTAGTGTACTTCTCCTTTCTTATGAAAGGAAAGTCTTATGACTTTGAAAGGAAAGGAAGTGAAAGGAAAAGAACACATAGCGACAATAGTATTAAAATAAAAGGAGAAACAAAACAGCAATAACATGTATTATTAAAGCTCAAAGATATTTATTGTGACTATGAAGTCAGACTTGATCATACAAAGACTCCTGTCAGTCATTTATCTTCTTATGTGTGTGATCTGTGTTAAATGAAAAGCCAAATCCATGGCTTGCATCTTCTGTGCTGTGGCGGTGATGGATTGGGCCACAGCCTCCTTGTTTGACCCATCTACAATGACAGACCCGAGTGTCTCCCATCAACATGTCACTGCTGACAGCTGCTGCTTTATGTCAATAAATCCCCAATTGTATAAAAAGCACATTTCCACAAAAACAGATTCCTAGTTGATGTTTTAATTGTATTTTACATAAATCAATATTTTTTTTTATCAATAAAGCACACATATATCTGTTTTCTACACAAACGAAGAGATGTAAATTTAATAGAGTCCAGGATTTTCTTATATATAAGCGTGACTGAGGTCACCGTCCCTTTTAAAGATCCAGTCTGAGAGCAGCATGGAGCTCACATTAACAGTTTCCTCAAAGCTGAGGCTTTTGCCTCAACCCCCCACTTCACCCCCCCTCTCCCCTCCCGTGTGTCTGAGCCATTTTTCCAGGGCCGGCTTCATTTGGAAGGCTTACAACGCAATTTGTCTGCAGTGATTGGGTCTGCCTGAGCGGGAACAAAGGCTGACCGCCTGGCTGCCATGTCCTTTTGTGTCCCATATGTCAGAAGTCTGCCACACATTCAAAGCAGGAACTGCCAAGAGCACAACAGTCATTATCGGCTGTAAAATCGCTTTCATTATCCTGCTGCAATCATAACTCTAATTACAAAAGTTGCTTTGTAAGCAGGTAGATTATGCAATGTTAATTACGCGTGTACAATGGGGCAAGCACATGTTTAAATGCCATTTGCTGTTGTTCCACATACAAAAGTGTTAGATGTTTTAACACTCTGCCATATGTGCGCCGAGTGGGTCCCTGGGCACCTGGTTTAAAGCCTTCATGTGGCAATCACTGGCCGTTAATAATATCTTATTAGCAAAAGGTGAAGCATGTAACCTTTATATGTCACCAGGTTACAGTTACAGTTAAAGTATTCATATCACTGGAACTTTTCCACACACTCAATTAGAATGACTTTGTTTCCTCCAGCAGTACCCTGAGAGCTTAACTCCATCCATCCGTCAAACAACTCTGATGAAGGAAAGCTTCTCCACAGAATGATACTGCCACCACCAAGTTTTAGCATGGGGATAGTGTTTAGTGTTGGTTTCTTTGGTTCGTCTTGCTATGTCTCCTGGATGTTGTGTGGTGAGCTAAATTACTGTTGGTTTTCTTTTTTCCACTCTTACCAAAAAGGCGAGATTCATTAATTCATCAATTCATAACTAATAAGATTTTCATCAACAGATTCTCCCACCCGAGCTATGGAGACCTGAAACTTCTCTTGAACTGCTACGTACGGTGGCATAGAAGGGTTAACAAATGCAAAAGTCACAATAGTAAAAAAAAAAAAAAAACACCAAAAAGCCACGAGGCAACAGAAAAATCCCACAACACAGCATAAAAAAAACCATAAACACCAAAAGGTCACAAGACAACAGGACAACACTAACTCCAAGAGCCAAAAGGCAACATCAAAAAGCTACAACACAACAGTATAAAACCTTGACAAAACAGCAAAAAGCCAAAAGGCAACAGCTAAAACCACATCAGAAGTTATGAAAACCTGCACTTTGTTGACGCTTTTGTCCCACCACACTTATGGGGCCTCTTGACTGCTTTTCTTAACAGGCATCAGCTTAGACGTATGGACATATCATAGGTTTGATAGGTTTGTGCTGTATTGCAGTTGTTAGATGGTGGATTGACAGTGGATTACATCATCAATGCATAAGATGTAACTGAGTTTGTTTTCTCTCCAACATATGGGCAGGTATTTACACTGCATACTAATAGTAATTTTTCATACTCTTTCTTAAGAGCAGTTGCATGAAAAACAATAAAATCTTTAACATCATAAACAGAAGTCATAGACATGACTTCCAGAAGGCTTCTTCACTATTTACTTGTTTGTTTTTATTTTTCATTTTCTTTAATCACCGTACAGCTGCACCTCACCAACTCATTTCGGCAAGTTAAATCCACAGAATATTGTCTCCACATCTCCGTCACAGACTGAAGCGTCTATTTGGCTGTAGAAGGCAGCACAGTGGGGTCTGCCAACTTGTAAAAAAGCTGGACCCACGGGGCAATAAAAAGTGACATCAGCAATGGGAAAGTTAATAGTGTGTTTCAGATGCACTTTCCAGGGGACGGAAGAGCTCGGGATTTCATTCACTCCAAGCGACAGTGGCCGGCGATTTCCCTCCCGCCTCCAGTATGGCCTCATAAATTTCCACCTGCTCCGCAATACAACTTGTAAATGCATCAAGTGTGGCTTTTGTGTATCCGCCGCCTTCCCGGTCCGGATAAAGATCATGGCGAGCGATTGTTTTCCCGTCTATTTGACTTGATGTCTGATTGCAATCATACCGCAGTTTGGGTTGTGGGAAGTTTCTGACTGTTGGTTGTGTGAAGCTGTTTTAGACTTTCCAAGTCTTTGCCTCACTTTGTAGCGCCAGCTTCTGCACAGCTGTCAGAGAACGCCTGGAGCTGGATAAACAGAATTTACAACCACACAGGCACACAGAAGACAACACGATTGTGGGAGTGGATTTGAAACTGGGCCACCGGCACATCAGCTGCCGTTTCCACGCTAAGCATTTCACTTCTTGTGTAAATCTAGCTTGCTTTTTAAGAGTGTCACTGGTACGTTATAATGTTCTGTCTTTACAAGCAAACTGACAATTTTGTGTGAAAAGGAATATAATTTTCACAAATATAAGCTTAAGGTTATGTACTCTATTATACCACAGCACCAAACTTGCATTTCTCCAGTCCCACTTAAAAAATTAGTCTGAAGGGTTTTCTATTAAAGGAAAAGCCGGGTTTGGCGAGCGCTATGTTGTTGAATTGTCTAATTTTAGGGGGAAATTCTACAAATCCCCTCAAGTCAGAATTGGTTTCCTCTAACAATGAGCAATCAAAGCAGTAAGTGAAAAAAAAATGGACCAAACAAAGGCTCTTTGGCAGAGTTAATAACTGCAAGTGAGGAATAAGGCAGACACATTCTTCAAGTGAATAACGGCACCACTCAGAGAAGTGGTCCAGAAGAGATTCTCGAGCAATCACGTGATTAATCCGATGGTTATAGCAGAGGAAAATTGATCACACGGAGGAACTACCCATATAGCCACACTGGAGTTGGTGCTAATAAATAAAATCCTCCTCTAGCAGAAGTGAAAAAGATTCAGAGAAAACGCTGACAGGTCTATTTCTTTTAGCAACTAACTTTGCTCTTTTTGGGGAGAGGTCTGAATGCACAATTAAAATCTGAGGCGGACCCAAACAGCAAACTCTGCTCTGCTTAAAAGCCCAATTCTGGATTCCATTGTATATGTGAGTACTAATTGCACTGGAAACTACTCCAAAAGCTGGAAACGGACTACAGCGCAAGGCCTTAAGGTTAAATGCAGCCAAAACAAACGTGTAAGCGTAGCGCTAGCAGGGGAAATAGCGAGGAGACTTGTACCAAAGACAAAAGAGAAATTCAACAACCGCTAAAATCTGACACTTCATTTTTGTTTACATTAGTGAAGAAGGAAGTTTTACTCAGTGTCTTCTTCAGAGGTTTTTGTGCCATTTCCTTCAGTAGTTCTCGGTGCAGCGCCGCCACAGGCGAAGGGGGGGAAACATATTTTTCAAAGGGTTTCCTTGGTTTGACACAGTGCAGTGTGAAAGCAAACTGCACCAGATGAAAATGTAATTTAGATTATGTAAAAATTGTGTCTGGCACATGTACCTGGGAATGTAAAAAAAAACAAAAAAACCAGGATCCACTACATACAGATCCACTGCTGGCTTGAAGGTGAGCCAGCAGAGGCAGCTGGATGCTTTGAGTAACGTTCTACTGGGAAACCTTGAGTCCCGCCATTCATGTGGAGCTTACTTTGACTGCACACCATATAAATTCATTTATGGTAATCTCTGTAGGGTATTGCCTCTTTCAATAACATAATGCCACAAAGCAAAGCAAAAAAACAGTTCAGGAAGGCTCCAAAGGGGCACAACAACGTGTCTGATGTGCTGAATTGGCCTCTGGCTTCCAGAACGAAGGGGATCTGTTTCTAACGTCTTGGTGCCAGGAACCGCAGCACACCGTTAGGGATTCAGGGCTGTTTTGGCATGAAAAACTCTCCCTAACGGCGTTAGGGAGGTGGTCATTATTTAATGGCTAGACATTATATTCGAAATAGCATTAGAAGAATGCAAAAACTCAATTTGTCTTGCAATTTGGAAATGGTGGGGCCAGTCAGCTCGAGTGAAATAAATAACATCAATATTTACCTAAAATATCACAGTGTCCATTCAGTCTGCCAAAGCTAAAACAAGTCATTTAAAGAATCTATGTAGAATGAGTTATGTTTTTACATTCCACTGAAACCATACTTCTTTCTCATTAGGTGTCAAACCAATAAGTTATAGGTTTGCTTTCTAATCAGTTTTAACCTAAAATGAAACTAAGCAAAGTCAGGATATTTTTTTTTGTAAAAGGAAAGAAGCAAACTACAGGAACTTAAGCCAACTGGGATTTTTTTTTTTTTTTTTTTTTTTTACAAAGCTCCACATCTGCTGCTACTTCATCCAGCCCTTCTGCCTGTTTACTTCTGATGAGTGATTCTGTGTGAGTTTCATCCAGCTAACAGGATCCACTTGAGTGCTGCTTTTACAGCTTTACGTTTGCGCCTTGTTCTGAATAGACACTGCCCACTTTTTCCCTGTTGAACTTAAAATAATAATAATAAAAATATAGACTCAACTATCAGTAAACACAGCTGTTTACATTTTTTTTCTTTCCATTCAGGGCCTCTCAACTGTTGTTTCATTAATGAGGAATGTCGAGTCCTGCCTATTGGTGTAGCATATTTCATCAACAAGGCAGTTTGAAGAGTTCTATAGGATAAAAACATATTACAGTAACCAATTATGAAACAAGCAACAAACATTGTGTTTTGTCAAATGCCATCATCAAAATCATCAAGAATAATGATTATCAAATGTATTGATCAATGTTCCAGCTACTAATAATTAACAGCAACTCTAAACAGGTCAGGTTTTAGCTTTGATTTAAAAGAAATCAGTGGTTAGCATTTTTTGCAGTTTTCCAGATGTTTGCTCCAGATTAGTGGTGCATAGAAGCGGAATGCTGCTTCTCTGTACTCAGTTTTGGTATTGGGGATGCAGAAACAGAACCAGAACCAGACGACCCGAGTGGTATGGACCATACAACAACATCAGGTTTTTAATGTATTTTGGTGCTAAGGCATTCAATGATGGTTTTAATGAGAACGCCAGCAGCAGCATTCTGGATCAACTGTAGCTGAAAGATTTTTAGTCAGACCTGTGAAAACACTGTTGCAGTAATCAATGCGATTAAAGATAGCAGATAAACGCATGGATGAGTTTCTCTACATCTCTACATTAATCCTTTAATCCTGGAAATGTTTCTCAGGTGACAGAAGTCTGACCAACTGTCTTCCTATAACGCCGAAGGTCTGAACCTGGAGTCCATCACTACACCTGATCTCTAGTTTCTAGCTGTAATAACTGAAGCTGTGTGCTTTAGATCCTCTTTAGGCTCAATGATAATAACTTCAGTTTTGTTTGTTTAGCTGGAGAAGGTTTTGGCACATCCACACACTGACCTGCTGTAAGCATTTGTTCAGTGCTTGGATGGTTTTCACCTGGTTACATCGTAATGTAAAGCTGTGTATCATCTGCGTAGTTATGGCAACTAATTTCACGGTTGCTAGCGGTAGCATATTAATTAGGACGAGTCCCAGGATTGAACCTTGGGTTACCATTCTTCCATTTTTTTCTTAGATACAGAAAACTAATAATATGACTTTCCTAACTTTTCCATTATGTCTATTCTTTGTTTTTTTCCCCTCATATTTCAAATCTAAATATTGCATCCACTCACTTTAGAGGTGTATTCTGGCATTTACTTTTACAATTTTTTTTTATATAATTTTTTTGAGGTTTTTAGCTATACCCCTTAAGGACACTCTCAACTTTAAATGAGAAAAAAAACAACAACAAAACAAAAAAAAAAACAAATGCACGATAAGGCTGTTGTCTTAATTTAGACACAATGGAACCTTCAGTGGAACATGACTTAAACATTTGGCACAGAACTTCAGCCGATGAAGCCACACATACACCACACTAATGTGCTAAACACCAAACCGCACATTTCAAACTAACTGCTGAACCCTCTCATTTAAAATCTGATATGTGAAAATAACACACCGTTTTCCCTCGCTCCCACTAACATTCAAACCCCTGGCCGTTACAAACCGCCGCTGTCGACTTTCATGCTCCACAACACAGCAGCCAAAGATCAAATGTGTGATCTGAGACATGAAACTATATAAAAGATAACCCGCAACAGTGATCGCTGCAGAGTGGGAGAGAAAAAAAACAGGTAGATAATGAAAACACAGCGGGTTTGAAGGTTTGAAGTGTCTCGTTCGCTGACAGACAGAAGCGCTGGTCCTGAACGCGTCCGTGGTTCAACAAGCCTCCGACACGGCCGGCTCTTCTCCTTGGGACTGTCAGCCTTCAGCAGAGCACATCATCTCTCCATGAGGATTTCATCACATTAGCCTAAGCCGGGCGCACAGATAGCAGCGGCGGCAGCAGCAGCTACATAGCGTATGATCCACAGACAGGCTTGCAATCACCAATTAGAGCTATCACACACTCTGTAATTAGCAAGAGCCCCTGATTTCAGCATGTGTAAAATGTATTCCTATTATCCACATCACAAATACGCACATTCATCTAATTACCTAGCATAGTACATGAGTGTAATTAAAGTTAATACATTATGATACTCCAAAATCCAGAGATTACAATGCTGCAAGGTTCCAGTTAATTAAGAGTATTCACACATTGACAACCAGGGATCCCAGCCTCCATCTCCCACAGCCAATTAAAATTCAGGGTCAAAATGAAAGAGAGAAAGAGAGAGAGAGAGAAAAAAAGTTTCTTTAGTTGTTCACGTTTCCCTGCAAGAATACAAATGTGTTAAAGGAAGCACCGTTCCTGTAAAAATTTTACTTTTTTAACACATCGAGATCACAGAAGCTAAATAAAATAAGAACTCCAACACCGGCGGAATAAGAGTTTATAAAAAGCTCAAAGACTTTGTTGTTTTCTTTGGTTGTTTCATCACGTTTTGGCCTTTGTCATTTATGAATGTGACATCTTATACAGGAACAATGTTCCTGTATAAGATGTAGCCAAAATCCTGCTACCCCAAAATTCTGTTCTTCTCAGAAAATGAGAAAATTTCAAAAGACCAATAAAATTGTTATGTGATTGTATATGACCTTCACATGACAGCTGAGCAGAGAAAATTCACTGACATTCTCCACAAGGACGGTTAGCCCCTGGCTGCTGTATCCAAGCATGTTAATGGAAAGTTGAGTGGAAGGAAAAAGTGTTGCAGAAAAAGGTACACAACACTGTGGCACAACAATGCAGCTAAGCTAAAGGATGTAATCAAAATGACATGGGCCACCATTCCATGCTGCACAGATGCAAACCTTTTATTTGTGGGGGTTAATACACTAATTTTCGGAGAAACTAACTTTAGGGATTATTAGCTGTAGGCCACAATCAGATTCAACAAAATATATTCTATGTGAAATTACTCTATCACGTATTATATATGAGTTTCACTTCTTTTTTTTAATGAATCAGTGAAATAAATAAGTTTTTCAATTATATTCTAAATTATTGGGCTGCACCTCTAATGAAAATAAGGATCTACATAAATTTGTTTTACAGTATCTTGTACACTTACAAAATTGAACACATGCAGTGAAAGATCAGGGCATTATTAATCATATATAATAGTGTTACAATACAACTATGTACCCGGACATGCTGAAGATGGTTTTTCAGAAGTTCAAACCAAGCAGAGAGGGAAAAGAAAAGGATTCAAGTAACTTCTAATGCAAGGATTCAAGTAGATTCTCTTGGGAACACAACGTTCCCTTGGATTTAAAGAGAAAGATGGGGAAAAGTTTAAATATCCAGTGAGCTGCTGTTGTGTATTGGCTACAGCAGCACAAGACCACATCAGGTGCCACTCCTGTTAGGCCAGAACAGGAGACTGATGATACAATCCTCACACAGAATGGCCCAGTAGAAAGGTCAATGCATGGATGCTTCAGAAAGTTTGTTTTCCTCTAAGCTGTGACGGATTAAAGTAGATCTGAAGACCAAAGATGATGCAAATTAAAGTGCTAAGATACAAGCTAGCACAATGCTAATAAGCTTTACTGTGTTTTTATTGACAAATCAAATACCCCAAACATTGAAAAAGCTAGTTTACTTTAAATTAAAAAAAACACAACTCTCGATTTATATCCCATTTGAAAGTGTTTACGTTGAAACAATAATAGCTTTCGTGAGATTTCAAGATGATATTTTATCCAATATAATGACCTTGGTAACAAATATGTTTGTCACCTCCAAAGCTGGGACTGAGTTTTTAAAAAGGGATTTTTTTTTGAAGACTTTATTTTTATTTTATTTTATTTTTATTTTATTAACTCAGGAAGAAGGCAGACGCATTAATCAAGGGAATACTGACACCAGTATATATGCACATGTTCTTGTTTTAAACATTTTGAAATTGTAAAAGTTCCTCGTTACAAATAAAATTACTTTTTACATTTTTTTTACTTTTTTCTTTTTTTTTAGCTTTTATTGATTTCCAGATTAGCCACAGTTCGTAATAATGCCTGGATCTAACTTCTACTTTTGCTTTATTAAAGGCATTTTCCAAATGTTGTCTGTTGTCCATCTATTGGTTCAAAATAACTACAATGATCTTAATTGCAACAATTTATCTTAGATTAAAAAGTTGCTGGATCACTGGTTGGTTTTCTGAGATATTGTTCCTGACAAGATGAGAAAAAGCACGTGTAGAATCACATAATGGGAGTATTGTCAGCTCTACTGAGCACTACATGCTCCTTTCTCTGCCACCGTCTCATTTATCTTGTACAGTTGCAACAGGAATAATTTTTCATGCAACAAATCAAACACCAAGGCATTCAGCAAGCTGAGGTCTCCAAGCCATTGTCCTTCCCTCGCCGTCCCACTACCTGACCTAGAGCCATGTCCTGCAGCCATTAATAATCCAGACATCCTTCTGTTCATGAAGAGTCTCTCAGATTTTCAATAAAAAATTGAAAGTCTGTCTCCGGTACTTTCTGACCCGGTCTTGACATTTTATCTCGCGGAAACTACTCAGCCATGCTTTTTCAGTCCGATTCACAGTAATCTGCTCATGACTTTAAACACCTGCACTCTGCACTCCATGTATTTCCAGGATGTTCAAGATCTTTGACAGTGGCTGCACTCAGGAGAAAAACAGATTTTTTTCTTTTTTTTTTTGCTATGTTTGTTTATACTTATTGAATTTAGGTATTTGCAAGTTTCATGTTCAGTAAGGCCTTCCTTGTTTTCAAAAAGCCTAAAGCTTCATTACAGTTGGAGATATTTATTTTCTAATAGTGATTGTTAACAAAATTGTGTTGAAACTGGACAATTTTATTCAACACTTACAGTAATTACAATAATCATATTTTATCTAATATTTGATGTTAAATCAAATCTACAGATTTGAACTACTTAACATGAAACACAATTTGTTTCTCTCCTAAGTCCTACTGTCTTTTGAATTACTTGTTAATAAAACTGGCATGTCTGAACTGCTTTTAGAAACCATCCTTTGCTTCACACTATAGGTGACGAGGAGAAACTTGTTAAGAGTTTCAGACAGAAAGGAAAGGAAACAGGTTAACTAACGGTGTTTTCATATCTCATATTCTGGAAGAAGCTTTTCTACTGGAGACCAAAATTACAACATTTGTTACATCAGCTGGTGGTGGTTCAACTTCTCTCTGCACTGTGTCAAACAAATTTAAACCTGTTCCCCTCCTTGCCTGTGGTGGCGCTGCACTAAGAACCATGAAAGAAATCCCATAAAAACCTCTGAAGAAACCAATGAGCAAAACGTCCTTCTTCATGAAATGTAAACAAAAATAGAGTGGTTGTGGTTGATTTAACCAAAAGAGAATGATTTCTCTTTTGACTTTGCCAAAAGACTACAAACCATTTTGCTCGAGACCTGTGTTTGCTTTGGTTTTATTTACCCAGAATGCCTTGCGGTATAGCCCACATCCTGCTTTTGGAGCGTTTTCTAGTCTGCTTGGTCTCTGGTTCACTTCAACCGAACTGAGACCTAAGTTGTAGACCAGAGTTGGATTTTTTTGGTATGAATCAGAGTTCAATTGCGCATTCACACGTCCCCAAGCGAATCGGACTTTCTAGGAAAACAAACTGCTGGATTAAGGTGGACTAAACAGAGCTGGTGTGAAATCGCTATCAAATATGCAACTACCAACAGGTGGCCTAATAATATGTTTAAAGGTTGTTAACTAAAGTTAATCTAAAGCGTGAAAATATATACTTGTTAATGGGAGTCAGAAGGTAAACTAGTGGAATCAATGTAATTTGTTCCGTATGTTTCTCGATAAATGAATACATAAAATGTTTATTTATTGATTCCATGCAGTAAAGATAAGAGTAAATGAGATAAGACGCAAAGGTAAAATGAGCTGGAGAGGTATTACAGATGATTTATTATCAGACACTAGGAAACATAATGCTGTTACCAATATTATAGAGGGCAAGTTTTAAATCCGTTTACATTTTTTCAATTTTCTCAGCTTACCAATATTTTATGACCAAAAAAAATAAATCTGTCTTTCCATGTGATTACATCTTTTTGAATTATTTTACACAGCGTCTCTGCTTAATGCATTGCTGTAATTTTGGAGAAAGATAAAAACGAATGTTTCCAGTAAATTCTTTTAGGACAAAGTGATGAAAAAAGGCCATAAAAAGCACTCAAAAAACACAGACAACAAAAAAAGGAAGAGCAGCTCTTTCTATTTATGGAGCTCATTACATTTAGAAAGAGCAGGATAATGTTTGCCTTGCAGCATAGAATAATTACTCTGACAGAGGTCTAATGTGGTCCAGAAGGGCTAAATAGAAGCAATATCAGGGAGGAGAAACAGGAAACAATTTTAATGGATCAATAAGGTAGATTAGCTTTGATCTTTTCTCCCCCCAAAGGCTGGAAAACTAGATTCTGTTATTTTTCTGCAGTGTGAAGATTAGAAAAGTCTTGCAATCTACAAATTAAAGTTATACTAATTAGAGCTAAATCATCCTTTTTTATTTCTTATATCAGCCACAAAATTTAAACAGATAAATCCTTAATTTTAGTTTAGTAACAAACTGGACATCAGTAATGACACACCCAGATGTTTAAAGGGGCAGTATTGTGAGAAATGTGTTTTTTTTAGCTTTACATCGTGTTAATTCTTCATCAAAATTATAACTGGAGTGTTATCTTGATTCTTTCATGCATGTTTGAGAAATCCTTGAATTTCCCATGGCAACCATCCAGCTGCGCAAAATGGCTGGGTGGACCTAGCTCTGCCTTTGAGATACAGCTCCTCCTCGGAAATGCAGATTCCAAGCTTATGTACTTCCACCTCACAGATCACCCCTTCCCAGTGAGTCGCCCACTCAGCTCCTTCAGACTAGTCAGTAGCAATTAGCAAACACCTGGTGGAACTACACATCTCCTGAGCTCATTATAGGAGCTACATCTCATTGAAACACTGGTTAAAAAAAAAAAAAAAACTTTGTTAAAGGGTTAATAGAGGAGCTATGTTGTGATGACTTCCTGAATGTGGAGTTTCAGAAAGGGCAGGAGTTTTTAAAGCGACACATGCCCAATTTCAAGGCATTAAGTTACACATTAAAATTTATTTTAAGTAATATTACATATATGCTATCTGAGTAGCATTTTTTACTGCTGAAGTTATCATAGTTACTTGACTGTACTATTAAATTGACAATGTGTCTGGAAAACACACAATACTGCCCCTTTGCAATGAAACCCCTTTGGTTAAACTACTGGGAATCGTCACTCTGACATTGTGGGAAAAATACTGTGTATATTTGTGTCAACCACTCATTTCCTAAAATGGGATTACCCAGAGCTGATTTGCTGTGTTTCATGCTCAGTCATTCTCAAAGCTCTCCATTTTCAGGACTTTTGTTCTTTATTTTCAGAGTAAAGGACGGCAACATGAAAAGTGTGTCCAGTCGTGGATTTATAACTCCCAACATTCAGTTAGTCACGCCAACAGCGTTAGCGTTGCATACTGACAAATCTTAGCGAGACTTTTGTCAGACAGCCCGACAATAGAATAATTGTCTAAACGTCTGCCACAGTATGTCACAATTTAAAAGATTACTAAGAAAAAAACACAGCCGTATCACACTCTGTCTCGTTTCTCCAGATGTAGATGGATGTCTCCTGCGGCTGATCCTGAATAGTTCATTACAACAAGCAGCAAAGCCTTGACAGAACCTTTTCGGGATTTGGAAAGAAGCATCTTGGGAGGACAAACACTTCCTCAGCCCCCTGGGGGGAGCAAACACGATGCAGTCATCTGTCTTAGTTATACAGGAGTGAGACTTGCTGACACAGAAGCGGGCTGTGGCAATATCTGCAATGTTTTATGATGCTGCATTAAACAAACTGATGGAACGCCACAAAAGCTTATTTAAAACATAATGGTAAAGCATATTTTGATCAGGAAAACTGATGGTGAAATAGGGCTGTTGGAATTTACAAGAGCAGAATTCACATCGATAAAGGCGACCTCTGACCCCAGATGGTATTTTGGGGAGGGCTCTGGGTGAATCAGGTCACAACATGAAGATTTACAGCTAGGACAAGTCTGACGAATTGAAGAGAGCGAGGAGAAAGGCGGGACGAGGGGCGTCACTGCAGCAAGTTATCACTCCGTCAGCCGTGGGTCGGCCGTGTTTACGGACCTGTCAGCACCACAGTGACGCCGCTCTCGGGAAACCCCAGCCACTGGGGCGATGAGAAAATAATAGCTCCTTCTGTCAGAGCTCCAAAGGACAAGAGGTCTGATGGACATCAGAGGGAATTAAAGCCAGCTTGTGGGACATATCCCATCTAACGTTTAAACACAGCCCCTCCTGCACACCGTGGTCCATATCAGTAGCTGTGTGTCTTGGTGACAATTGTGTGACGAAGACTTAAAGGGAGTCACATCTGAGGAGGTTTCTTGCATTTGCAAGGTAACCAAAAGGTTTTTGTTTTCCATGTGAAAAATGAAGGATACAATTGTTGTTTGCTGCTTAACTCAGACTCATAAATAACTCAAATCTATTAATTTTTAAGCCTATAATCTGAGTAGAAACATTGCTATTCAATTAAGATCAAGGAACACACCAGACAGGTTGAGGATAAAGTGGTGGAGAGGTTTAAAATAGGGCCAGGCTACAACGCAATATCCTAATCTATGAAGATCGAATCTTTGTTCTAGTCATGAAATGACATGAATCCAATTGGGAAAATTGTGGCAATACTTGAAATTTGCCATTCACTGATGCTCTCCATCCAACCTGAGGATGAGCCCCTCTAGAATAAAACTTTTGCTGGATACTCTCTATCGTATTAAAAAAAAGTGTGACTGATTTGATCAGACCAACTATTTTCAATCACCCACCACTTCATCTTTAGATTGCAAAGAAGTAAACAGCAATCGATTACTTTCTAGGAGATTAGAGATCAATATATCCATAGCTCCGTGCTCCGAACTTAACATAAACCAAATCCCTTAACATTACAGGAAGGCTTCAAGAAACTCAGAGGCAATGTAGAGCAAGCAGACCCACTGGTGATAAACAGAATCGGAAACTACAGCACTATCCATAAAATCTGACTCTAAATCAGGGTGAACCTCCATTAAAGGCTCGAGCGCTAGCTTAGTGGAGCTCATCATTAGTACAAACACTCAGAAATCATAGGGTAGCATCTGTTTTCCCGCACATCCTCCCACATCAATGCTGAGAGACGCAGGCCTCAGGGAAGGGGGGCGTGCAGACGACTATTCCCCTGCCCCTCACCATGAATAACAATCACTACCTCCAGGTAATTAAAGGGGACAAACGATGTCCACAGGGCCGCGGCGAGCCCATCATTAGTAAGGCACAACTACTGCGGGATGTGTACACACACACACCAGGAGAAAGGGACTCCTCATACATCCATTCAGGAAACATAATGACCATTGATTTCGAGTGGTCCATAAGAAAGAACATTTCAACGCATCTATTGCCCAGATTAATCTATGTACCTTTTCTTTTTTACCATCAACAAAAATGTGATACGCACACACAGGCACACGCACACACAATATGAATTGTGCTCAGCTGCCACAAAAGAGGGTGTCTACTGCCTTTGTTTCCGCCGGGGGCCCAGACACAACGATGCGCTGCATAGTGATGACCCCAGCCTCCGTTACGGATTCCTTCTCGCATGCTACACACGTGGCACGTGCAAGGCTCACAAAGACAGATGGAAGTTTACAAACGCACCATGCAAATCGATGTGCACGTGTGTGCAATTAGAGAGTTAAAATCTGAAAAATGAAACCAGATCGCACATCTGCGGTACAAACAGGCAATCAAAAATCAGCTAAGTTCCTGGTCCCATATAGAGATGGGTACTGACATCAAAAAGTACAATAGTGCTGAGTGCACAAAAATGTGCTTAAAGATACAACCAGAGACAAATTAAACCAAAGGGATAGTCATTTGGTATTTTACAAAACCAAAAGAAGCTACAAAACAATACAGTGATTGATTGATTGACTGACTGTGTTTTCTGTTGATTACCACATTTATTCGGTGGGGCATAGATTCAACAAGTGTTTTCCGGAAGCAAAATAGAAGCACTGAACTACAACTGCTCATCAAACTAAAAGGTAGGAAGGCAGAGTTAGTGAATGAGACCATGGAAGAAAATAAATCATGCTTTAGTCGAATAAAAAAAATAATTTATCAGTTGCCCTTTGTCATCTCAGTTCAGCATTTCTTCCAGATACAGGGCACTTCCGTATAAGACGCCTCAGAAACCTCTGAAATGAGAAACACCCCAGCGCCTCCCACTGGGATCTAAGCTGTTTTATGAGTTTTAAAAACCTGCTAAATAATGCAGCACTTTACCACAAGAGGAAACACAAAATAATAGACCACAGATACCCTGCCAAATGGTGGGCAGAGTGGGTGCCATTGATGTAGAGAGTGTCTGGGTTCTTATGTGGAGGTTTATCACAGTGTGAGTGTGTTGCTGCACACTGGGGGCCAGAGGAATCAAGATATGGCACAAAGAAAGTGGCGAAGGGGGATGAATTTCCCTCTCTGCTCCTGGAGAGGGGCTTCCATTACATTACACTGAGGTGTGCATGTAAGGCTGCATGGATGATATACTCAACTAAAATTATGCTTTTAAAACAAGAATAAGGCGTGAGAATATATATTTTTTCTGTAGTTAATTAAAGTGTTGCACTTCTTGATTCAAATTATGTTGCGCATCTGGATGTGTAATAGTGTTTGTATTGTTTAAGGTCTCAAACCTTTTCCAAGTTTTATCAGGTTTTCTCTCAGGACTCCTGTGTATTTACCTTAGTCATTTTCACTATCAACTCTAGCATACCATTTCTATCTTTAGACAGTGGGCTGACCAGTTCAATGAGCTTTTCAAAGCTTCTAGTACCGCTTATGTTTGGTGTGAAGGAGACTGAACATATGGCAGTGCTTCCTTTTATTCAGAGATATGTGCTACTTTGTGTTGGAGGTTTAATGTGAAAAATGTGAAACAGTACAAAGGGTTTAAATACATTTTAAAGGAGTGATATCAGTGTTGGAAATCGTTTGGGATTCTTTGTTTACATCCATGAGATTCTTAAGCTATGATCACACAGCAGGTCTTGATGTTCATGACCAATTCCAAAATTTTGCTGAAATCTGACTTGCTTTTGCGTGGTCGTTCATATTACTAATTAAATGTGACCGCAATCAGACTTCTGTGTGAATGGTTTACCATCCCAAAAAAAATATAAGACAAAGGGAGCTAATAGAAAATAAAGCACAGAGAAGTCTGACTGGATGTGTAATCATAGCCCAGACTGGTGTGATTAGGATATGTCACTGACACAGACATCAGTCTGTCATAAGTCCATAATTATAATTTTTAGACATTATTTATGTCCGTATTTATCGCGTCTGGCTTCTGCTGACACAAAATTATGTTGCACGTCTCACATCAATGACATAAAATGGTACTTAAACATTAAGACTGGACACAGTTGGAAAACAATTGAATATGTATTCAACTTCGTATCACATATGGAAGTGGCATATATCAGATATTTTCAGGGGTTCAAGGGATGAAGTGATCAGAATTGGGCCGTTCAGACTGCCATAAAAAAGTAAAAAATGGGTCACATATGAGAAAAAATATATAAAATATTGGATTTGTTTCCTGTATGAACATAGCCTTTGGTTTGGTGTTTTGTGGTAATCTCCATTACACCAAGGTTCTGTCGTTTAACAAAATTTAACTTTGGTATATTCAGAAGTGAAAATCTTAGATATATTTCTTGAAGTAAAAGTGAACAGCAAAAGCTTTTTGAATCCACAAAATGGTGTTCTGTTCTTACATTAGACATTGAACAGTTGGATGTAAGACTCGCTGACAGATCAAGCACTTATCAGTTGATGGAGAGGGATAAAGCAGCTTACAGCAGGTGAACAATACAAACCTTTGAAAGGAACAGCAGTCTTCCTTGAAGCATTTCCTCAAACACTAAGTGACAAGCCTCAGTGGTGTGCGTTCTATTTTTTTCTAAAATATTAGCTACAGTGAAGCCCAGAACCAAGCAGCAACGGGGATCATTCTTTGGGTGGGTTACATGACTACCTTTGGAGTGCACTCATTTAGAGACAAATCATTGAGCACTCTCTCTGCTACATTCTCCATCTCTTCAATTTCACACTTTAAGGAGCTGTACATCGGTTTGGCCACACACACTTTTTACAAAACCCAATGCTTCTTCCATGGCAGGAACCTCCAACAGCGAATACAAATCCAAGTAAAGGAACATCCCTCATTGCACAAAATCAGCTTTCTGAAAATCTATTGAAAAAGTTGCTGTTATATATGATCTCTCATAAAATACTAAATTCCACTTTTCATGACAACAAACATCTTTTTGCTTTTATGTTTACCATCTGTTTCAGGCAGATCCAGTTAGACAGTCTGATTGTCTGAATGGTGTCTTAAGATCAATTTCAAGGTTTGACCACAGTTTCTCAATTGGATTGAGGCCTAGAATAGAGCTGGGCCATGTTCTTGTTGGAAGGAAAACCTCCTTCCAACAAGAACATTTTCAAGTCTTTTGCAGCAAATAAAAGACTTTCAGTATTTCCCTGTATTTAGCTTCTACTATCTGGCTAACTTCCCTGCTAATGTGAAGAGAATCAGCACATGATTCTTTAATCACTAGCCTAGAAGAGAATACAAGTTCTTAGAAATCGATTCTCAGTATCTGGTTATTTACAGAAGTAATGTTATACCCAAAATCATTTTAAAGGGAGTTATGTATTTTTCAGTCACATAGTGCCATTTTACAGCACAGTCAATTTACCTTTAGTTATTATAAAAATGCTGTACATATCAATTGTGACATGAACGCAATTTGACTTTGCAATTCGATGCCATAAAGTTGGGCTTGTGTCTCTTTAAGAAACTCCTACTCTTTCCAAACTCCGCCTTCAGCATGTCATCAAAACAATTTCCATCCATTATGTCATTTACAGCAGTTTTTAGGGGCAAACATTTTTATGAAACTGGACTCGACCAGAATTGGCACTAGCATGGTCTGACTGGATTTTATTTGAGGGTATCAGAGTCAAAGGTACTAAATACAAATCAATACCATGTTTTTGAATGAAAAAATGTTAAGTATTTTCCTTCCACTTTATAACTAAACACTGTTTTGCTTTTAATTATCATGTAACACTAATTAAAGTTACAAAAGTGAAAAGCTTCCAGAAATGTCGATACTGTTGCAGGGGTCTGTATATGTGTGTGAATCAGACAGTAGCTCTGTGTACATGCATGCAAACCTATTGTGACAGATTTTTGTTCAACCATCTCCCCCTGAGGTATTCACCAGCACCAAACGCCACACGGTTCTGCAAACTGGGCCTTTTATTTACAGAACACTCGATTTCCTTGAGAGGCAATCATAGATTTCCTAATCTCCACATCTTTGATCACAATCTCCTCTTCTCACACTGGAGAACAGAAATCTGTCTTTTTTGCCTTCCCGTTGCTGATGCCTAAATCTGTTTCCTCGTCTTCTCACAGCTTTAAGACAAACTTTCACCAGCAGAATTTCTTGCTTTAACCACGCAGAAAAACTTTGAAAGATAAAATAAATAGCTGGGTTTTTAGGGTTAATTTTGCAGTGATTTGCAGAGATGCTGCTCTTAGGCAGAACACCTTTCAGGGTTTCCTCTAGGATTTCTTTAAACCGTAGTAGTGGGCTGTTGTGTGGAAAGGCATGCGAATCGACAATCAATCAGGAAGCCTACAAAGCGTATGTCAAACATACACATGAAGGCTAAACTATATTAAATAACTACGTAGCCATTGTTCAATTCAACATATGTTAACATTATGGTCGTTTTCAGAGGCTCAAACTAAAACTGCATTCAACTTAGCCTTCTTTAGGTATCTCTACTTGAGACTGTGGTCTTCTCTCCTGAGAGCAGGAATGTGCACAGTGGTCAGCTACACAGCCAGTCAAACAGGAGCTGGCGGTGTTGGTTTTTCAAAATAAACTCAATTCCAACATTTCTTTAGATATGGATAAAAAAAAACAACATATCACGATACAAGGGTTTTATATTGATCAGTAACAATAATTATTGATTAGGTTTAGTTTTAACTATCTGAAATACTGTCAAATTGTTGACATGACAACCTTTCCTGTTTTATCCAGTTTTATCTGGAGGAGCTATTCTCATTTTATCCTTTCATTCCATGTTGTTGTTTTTTTATATTACTTTTAATTTTTTAGAAGTTATGAGGCAAAACTTGAAACCTGAAGGTGTGCAAGTTACTCAACAGGTTGTTGCTAGGCAGCCAATGAGCGAGTGAGTTAGTTGCTGCCACCCACTTTGCTTAGCTGGCCTCCTTTCCTCTCCTTATGTTGCCCAGAATGTCATGCTTTTCTGGTTTGGAGTTCAGTGAAATTATTGAACATTGTAATGGAATAGATATGTATTTATTGATACATATCTATCACAATATATACTGCTATTGATTTATTGCCCAGCCCTATATTTTATATTTATAATTAGTTAGAACTCATCACGGTTAGTACAAGTGTGCAAATCTCTCATCTGCTTTTACATTCTTTGAACATATTTTGAAAAATAAAAAGTCCTTCTGATGGTTCGGCTTTTAGGGTTTGCTCAATTACATATGGAGCAAACCCTGCCTTTATATAGACCGAAAATCCTCCCATCAGAAAAGCTTCATTGTTTTCCCTCAGACATGACTAATTGACTCACCAGCACGGGTGACCGACATGCCATCCGCAGGGCACCGAAGTGACAGAGTCATGGGAAAATGATGAGACCCGATGATCACTAGCAGCACTCGACCTTTCGCACGTGAGGTCGAATGTCAGGAGGAACGAGGGTCTCCATGATGTAGGAGCCACAGCCGCGGGGCTCTGTGGGGAGAAGCCACAGACCTATAATGGGGAGGGGGTGGTTGGAGTTTTTCAATCAAGCTGCCTTGCAGGACACTGGTTTCCATGAGTTTTGACAGAGGAATGAAAAATAAAAACAATAAAATGAAAATCAATCCTCATCAGCCTTGGGGCGTTCAGGCGTCTTTAGGGTGGAGGAAGATGAAGAAGAGGGATGGCAACTTCCTTTATCATTTGCACCTGACAAGAGGTTATTATGGGTTTTTTTTCAAGTGTCTAGACAGAAATGCTTCCTCTGCTAAAAAAAACTGCAGACGTCTTAGAGAGCTTTCTAATCTCTAAACTATTGAATACAAATGAAAGAGAATCTTTTCTAAACAGGGATGTTCGCTGCAAACACAGCCTCAGTTCAGCAACGCAGCTCTGATGGATTCATGTGCAAAATCCTCTCTGTGTCTCTCAGCGAATCATTATTCACACATTAGTTAGTGTTGTTGGTTCTTCCCGTCTCACTCCCCAAATATCACCATAATCCTGTTAGATGAGATCTATTAATGTTTCTGCTTCAGACTGCCACGTTGAAATTTTCAAGTCTGCCGATAAGCCCCAAATGTGCCATGAAGGCATATCTGGTCTTCCTCTCTGGATTAGAGAGACTGAGACGACCGCAGACGTGTGACCGGCAGCTCGCAGTGGGCAAAGCCACGCAACCAACACAAACAACCAGATAAAAACACTTTTTGCTTCACTTCCTTTTCCTCCCTGAATTTCTTACATCCTTTACTGCACATCTTTTTTTTTTATCCTAGTTTAAGATGCGGGAAAATGTTTCTTATCCAACATGTTTTGACAAAGAAATTGCTTTAAGTCTTCCAGATTTATTAATCCGTTAATAAATCTGTAAATCCTTCCAACATGGCAGTAAATATACAATACGATGTTTTCAGAAACTATTCTTATAAAGTGAAAGATGGGAAACAAACAAGAAATGAATGGTTGCATGTTTTGGTGTTTTAGGTGGTTGGTGTGGGCTTTAGGTGCTAAGTGTAATCATCTTAAAAATACCATTATGTTAGTGTATCACAATATTTTAAAAACGTTTTTTTAAACAATAAAAAAAATCACTACATACTAGAAATTAATCTTATTTATAGCCAACAAAATTATATGGATAATGAGCCGCAGCCATTCTTAAAAGCTTCATGCAAAAAAGTTAAGTAAAAAAAAAAAAAAGTGCTGTTCAAGCAGTGATATAGCTCCGCCCACGAGCACAACACACTGGGGGTAGAACTCCAAGGGGCCAGGGAGCGCCAAATAAAATCTGGCTTAATCATTGTAATCATTCATAACTACATATTATATAACTCACTGATTTGAGAAATACAAAAGTAAGACACTTGAAATGTAAACACTATTTTCACATCAGACGAGTCACATGATCAACCTCCGGATGTTGCTACTGCTGAAAGAAATGGACGGTTGGACGATAATGGCACCACAAATAGCAATGGTCCTGAGTTCAGTTCTTTACAGAGTGACAAGGATTACAAATTCACATCAGCTGGTAATGGATCAGGCTGTCCGCCAGTTTACAGTCTCCTGCTGACCAAGACACACAGTCCTTAGATAATTGTAGTATTAAACAGTATTACTGTGGCAACTCTAATAGATGGCACTGTTTCCATGGCCATATTTTTAATGAACAAAAATATTCAGAAATTTTAACGAGTCTTTAGGAAGCTTTGTTTCAGCTAACTGACACGGGATGTGCAGCAACAAATGGGGGAGGGACTGTGCTGTGTTAGAGTGAACTTTCATCCCTATACTTTTTCAACTGTGACTTAATATTTTGGGATACTCTCCAGTCACTCTCTGCTATCATTGTTTCCTGTAAAAGCCAACAGAATGCAGGCATTAGACATCCTCCAGAATAATCTGTAATTTGGCTTTTTCCAGAACAGTTATACAAGAATTACATAACCCAACTTTTTTACATGGCTGCCTTAAAAATAAATCAATAAGAAACTTTAAAGGAGTGGCTACATGGGGCCCACCCTGAGTGGAGCATGAGGGGCTAAATGAAATCTTAGCCATACGGGAAGGACTGATGTTTAAGTGGTACACTGGAGGACAAAATGAAAAATCACAGGGATAAATAGGTGCACAAATACATAAAGAAAACATTTTTAGAAATTATATACACTGTGGAGGGGGAGGAGGTAGTTTAAGGAGCAGCAGGATGGCCCCTGGGGTCCCCCCTTGATGGCACCAGTGAATTATTCCTTCCATCAATGTACTGTAGTAAAATAACAAAAAAGAAAATAAAAAAAAAAATCATTTTTGTTTTTTTGATCAGTGACCTACTGTGTAAATTTCCACTGGCGTTTTCTGCAAAGATGGTTGGATTCACTGAGCAGGAAACGAAAATATGTGGAAAACGGAAGCTACAGAGGAGAGCGCGTGTCTCTTCACCTGTCTATACAACCTTCCAGATTCATCTCCCTGACGTCGCATTTAACACACAATTCATCAAATAACCGCTTAAAGCAAGTTGTTTTTTTCCTGAAAGTAAACGACAGCTATAAACAGCTAAGTTTGGATTTTAACGTAAAACCACGACCATGGCGTCATTTTTTATTTTTATTATTTGTTTTATTATTATTATTTGGTCTCGGGAGAACAGCAAAGCAAAGGTAGACAACAGAGGAACAATGGAAATTGTTTCTTTTCACGTCGCATATTATAACTAATGAAACTCCACAGAGGGACTCTATCAATTCAGAGCACACTGGATTTGCCCCCCACCCCCATCCTCTGATTTCCACAAGAAATCAGAGGATGGTTCAATTCTAACATTCAATGAAAAAAAAAAAAAAAAAAAAGTCCAAACGTCTTTCTATAGAAAGGACAGCTCGGCTGCGCATCTCAGCCTCGTTTCTGTCTTTTCCTTCCTCGGTGCGTCAAGTCATGTGTCCAGCAGGGAAACTTTCAGCACCGGGGAAGAAACGAACAGCTCCGGAGAGCAGCGCGAGCGTCCTGTCAGTCAACAGGCTGCTTTCACAACGAGCTCACGCGCGCAGCAGCAGCACGGAAGCTTCGAAAAAAAAAAAAAGTATTTGTAATAAAGGGTTTAATCCCCCTCAAAAATATGAAACATTCATATTTAGCGGTGATTTTAAAAAAAAAATGTAGTAAAAGTTGTACTTTGCTCGATGAAGCATCTACGTATATCCCACATTTTTATGCTACTCAGCCTGAGAAGCCGCAGCTCAGGAGTCTCTGAATCGCACCGACAAAAACCCGACAGCGGCAGAAAAGCGTTTTGTCCGCGACAACTGTGAGCGCTTCTTCGGCCAACAGAGAAAACGTAAACTGTACTCACCTCTCCAAAATGACGCACAGCTTCAGAACAAGCCTCCCTAAAAGCAGAGCAGCTCCATGCCGGCGGGCTGAGCAAAACTTTAGTTCGCCGCGCGCGTGGATGAGAAGTGCACCGGCGGCCGGAAACCGGGAGTCTTCAAACAGCGACAGAGCGGAGGCGAGGAGTCCGTTTCTTTAAGGATGAACCATTGTTAGGCAGAGTCCTGCGACAAGTCTTATCCTTTTCGGGTAGAGAAAACGACGTGTATCCTATGCGGTGTTGCGGGCTGCGGTGCAGTTAGTGCGGCGGGGGAGGTTGGGGGAGAGCCCGGCGCATACAAATGTGTCCATGCTGCTTTAGAGGAGAGCAGCAGCGTCAGCCTCCCCGGGTCCTAACGCGGCGCGCGAACAATGGCACCGCAATCAATACTGGATTCCTGATGAGCCACGGGACAATCTGATGGTTTGTGGATTACGATGTTGTCCTGTGATCTGTTTGTAACGGAGCGAATTCTGAGATTACGGAATAAAAACTTTAAAGAAAAAAAAAAAAAAAACAGGAATGAATTCAAGAGAATGCTCGTGACTGGTGCTTTATTTTCTGATGCTCCTTCATAGACACTCAGAAACCCAGAAGATCCATGTTGCCCGAAGCTTAAAAGCTCAACACTGAACAACAATAACAATAAGAAATGTCATTTGTATAATAGAGTTCTTCGTCAGAGCCGGCCCAAGGCATCAGCAAACTAAGCTGTTGTCACAAGATTAGGAGGGCTGGTGGACCCCGAGAGAGTCTGGCTTCATCTCAGTAAAGAAGAATTCCATAAAAAAGTTGACTTATTTCAGTAATTCAATTAAAGGGGTGGTATTTTTCTTTCAGCTTTACATCATGTTATAATCATATTCCCTAATCAAAAACTGACTTGGAGTGTTGCCTTCAATCTTTAATGCCTCTTTGAGAAATCCTTTAGTCTCCCATGGCAACCAAGCCCTGCCTTCAAGACGCAGCTCCTCCTCACAGCTGCAGTTTACAAGCTTCCACAGCCCAGCCCTACCCAGCAACTCCTCACTCAGATCCTTCAGACTAGCAAGCAGAAATTAGTAAACACCCAGTTTTTACTAATAACAAAAACTGGGTAAAGCATAAATTATGCTTAAAGACCAAAATAAAAACTAAGTTCTATTAAGATAATTAAAAATGTGTTTTGGAGTGGTTTTAAACACCGCTTATAGTTTCTAGAGGTAAAGGAAGATAGAATCGAGTGATGGTCATTGTGCATCTATAGTTATTATTCAAGCTTTATTTCTGCAATATGTGTAAATGAATTTAGTAAATTAAAATAAAGGAAATGCAATGGTGAGCATAACTCTAAACTCTAGACTTTAAAGCCACAGTATTTACCAAAACAGCTTTGCAGAGTTCAAATCCCCTTCCCATGATTCTTTTTTGAGCCTGGATTGTAAACCTTATGTTAAACTGCAAAATAATGCAGTTTGTTAAGGAGTCATAGGGAAAATCCTCAGGTGTTTTTTATGTTTTAATCTTAGAAATGAATTATTTTCAAAGTTTGGAGCAAGCAAAGCCCAAAGAAATCTCAAGACTTACAGCAGTTTCATTTAAAATGTATTTTGCTTGAAGAGATTTTTTTTTCACCCCATCTGTAAAACAAAAAGAAAATTCTCAAAAGCACAAACAACTGGCTTCAGAAATGGATTTCTGCATAATGCATTTATGTATTCCATCATCCCGTCAAACTGGCCCTTCACTTCATGCATTATGCCGCCCGACTCTTTTCTTCCTGCATTGGCTATTCAAGTATTGGGCCGTTTTGTGTCCCAGTATTTGTACTTATTCATGCTTATGTTTCTTTAAACTCTCATGTTTTTTCTGAAAGCGTATATACAAACGGAACTTGTAGTATTGTCGGTCATTACCCAGGCAGGCTGAACGGGACCAAACAGAGATTCAGGCCAACTCCCGTCCTGCTTTGCATCTTCAAGCTCCGTCTGTCTCAGAGAGAGGAAGAGGGCAGGCAATGTATGAGGTGCAGAACAAAGATCAGTCCTGATTCTGCTCCTTAGCTGCGTTTCTGTTGACCACAATTTTGTAATTTGACATTTCAAAAACACATTTGCTTATCGGAAACATGCCAACTTCGATAAAAACTTGTTTTCAATAAAAAAAAGGTTTTGGGATGAGGTGGTTTTTGTGACCGTGTGAAAATTGTTGTGGGAAACGACACGCATCACATGAGTCACGTGATCAACAACCAGATGTTGCCAGTGGCACAAACCACAAAGATGATGACAGGAAGCAGTGGGATTATCATGGTGTGGCATGATTTTCAATGACTTAAACTTATGAATTTAAGTCAGTTTCTTGCTTAATTTAAACACCACAATTGCAAAATTGTGTTTTTTGGACATTATTAGAATATTGACAAAGTTTTATGCACATAAATAATAGAAACACAACTAATAACTCACAATCCAATCACTTCAAGGGCTTCATATCATTTCTGGACAGTTAAGGTTACTGGCCCATCATTTTACACCAAAGAAGTCTCATCTTGTGATACCTGAGAAAAAATAGTATTAACTAATGATACCACTTTTCACATTTTATCAAATAAAGAAAATACTTTCATTGAGATTTTTAGTGATGCAGGAGCTTCTTAAAGAGATAAAGGCACATTTTAAGGCGTTAAATTGGGAAGTCAAATTTCTTTTAGGTCATATTCTTTTAGGTCATATATTTTAGGTCATATTAGCATTTTTATAACAACTGACTTCACTGTGATATAAAGTGACCCTATGTGCTTTAACAATACATAGTGCTGTCCCTTTAAATGTTCCACAGAGCCATGTTGAATCTACTTGTGAGAGAGTATGGCACAGCTGCAAGCCCACGAAGACAAGATGTCCACCTTAACCAAAAAAAGCTGTAAGAGGCCCATGGTGTCGCTGGAGGAGCTGCAGAATGCCACAGCTTCGCTGAGAAAACTTCTCAAAGTAGCGTTCTCTCCACAAATCTGGAAGAACAACGAGAAGAAAGTTATTCATTTCTCAAGTGTGCCGCGAACCACTCAGACTCAGGTGGAAGGTGCTCTGGTCAGATAAGACATGAAAATTGACTCCTGAAATTGAGAAAGCAGTCCCAGTAGCACGATCACATACAATCCAATCGCAAATTCCTGCTTAAATTCAACTTGCATTCATACAAGCCCGTTTCTCCAAAGCGGCGACATGCTATTGTCATTCAGGCAGTGTGACATTGAAAGTCAGCTGAAGTTCACATCCATTTGCATTCACTTGCTGCGCCCGAACGACGGAGGAAACTGAGGAGTCAGCAGCCGCGCTTGATATGCAGGATAAGCGCCTGCATCTGCAACTTGTTAATCATATAACAAGAAGAAAGCAATGACACACAATGAGGTCATGGATTAATCCCCAACAGGAGAATAACACTTGATAATCTTTTGTTCATTATTTATTCAGGAAGGCAGGTGTTGCTGGAAGAGAAGAACCCTGGGGTAATTTGGGGATTGGTGTGCTGTAATGTAAAAATATTACAGAGATAAATACATTATTGTGTTGGTGCCATGTTGGTTCAGAAATGCTGGGGAAGAGCCAGAATAGGGTTATTTCTTAATGTACGCCACTTTGCCTGAACAGTTGCACAGTTACAGTTTTTACAAAATCAAACAAAACTTTTCCCTGAGAGCTGAATGAAAATCTGCTCTTTTAAGTTACATGGGGATGAAAATCCGTAAACAGTGTAAAAACTAAATCCAGAGCTGCTCAGTTTGCGTGATAAATCTGAAAATTCATGCAAAACTCGCAAAGAGAGTTTCGGCGTTTTCTGTGTGTGCTCAGCAAGAGAAGTAACAGATGGGAAGAAAGCAGCTGCAGATGGGGGATTGGCTGACTTAAACATTAACTTGTAGAAGGCTAGCCCAACAGGTCAGGTGTCCTCAAAGACGGACCACATGTTCGGCACAAACAGCCAAAAATATCCCGCTGATCTCCACGCTCAGAACTTCCACATGCTGATTCTTAATACCCAGACGCTGGCGGATGCTGCGCCTTCTGAAGTATCCACACACCTTGAACTGCTTCACATTTTACCATGCATTAACACACTTTGGTGTATTTGATTCGTGATACTTTTTTTTTTTTATCTTTTGACTCAACATTACAGAGTTGTGAAGTGGAAGAAACTGATCCGTGGTACACTGAAAATTTTGCTGATTATTAGCTGAAAGGCCCCTTGCGTTGGACGGAGAGCCTCTGTTGAACAACTGTTTCAACTCCTTCTATCACGTCTTGCCAAAGATCCACATTAGCCTTTATGTCCAGACTTTCTGTAGGCTCTGTACATCCTATCTGGAAGTGGAGATGAACCTCCATCTGAGTCTCAAGTTTTTTACAGCATCGCCTTGCTTTTATCTTCACCCATCGTCTGACCCACTGTGACCAGCTTTTCTGCCACTGCTGAAGAAAGACATTTGGTTGGGTTGATTGGGTTTAGTGTTTCTGGCTTGCAAAATGTTGAGTAGTTGGAATGTTTAACGTAGCATACCTTTAAACTTTGTCTCTACGCTCTCTCCTGTGTTTCTAATAGCCCAACACACTCGGCTCGATTGGGGACGAAAATTGCAACGTTTGTTACATTTTCAGCTGATGCGGATCACTTTCACACCGCACCGTGTCAGACCAACTAAACCGTTTCTAAAAAGTGAAAATTGTGTCTGCCCCTTGTCTGTGGTGGCACTGCTCCAATGCTGAAGGAAACAGAACAAAACTTTCTGAGGAAGACAGCTCAACTTCCTGTTTCAAAAAATGTTAAAAATGGAATGGCATCAGGTTTTAGCAGACTCTTTTGTCTTACGTAAAAGACAAAGAGTCTTTTACCAAAGGCACACTACTGTTAGACTCTTGTGTGTGTTTTGATTGTATAACCTAAAATGCCCTACTTTATGCTTTTGGAGCGGTCTCCAGTCCGCTGGGCATTCATATATGCGTTTAAACTGCACCAAAGTTCACTTCAACTTGAACCGAGACCTCGGTTTGTAGACGGACCAAACAAACCGGACAATCTAAGCAATTTAACAAGACTTTGACTAACTAAAAAGGCTTGGTGTGATTGTGCCCTAAGTTTTTTAGGGATTCAATACAAATATGACTTTTTCTCAATTTTTTATTGGTAAAAAGACAAAAAAAAAAAACTTGTATCATTCTTTGTTAAACTCTGTGAACTTGCTCTGAAAGGCAAGTAAAGCCTGGCAGACTTATTGAAATACACCGGGGGAAACCCTGGATGGTATTAGCATTTTCTTAAGGTGGATGAAATTATTAACCTTTGTAAATTTCAAGTTCCTGCTAGAATGCTGCAGAGGAATTATATTTTGCAGCCTTATTGTTAGTCCAAGCACCTTTGCTCTTGATATTTAATGATAATGTTCACCCTTTATTAAAAAAATTAAAAATGAAAAAAGTGTGTTGCATCTATGAAAGTGGTGTTTTTCTTTCTCATGAGTGACTAATAAAAAACTGAAAAGAATAAAAGAATAAATAAACAGACCTCTGTTAAAGACTGTGAAAACAATGAGGGCAAGTAAACTGACAAAAGCATCGGAAAAAGCCAGAGAACACTAACGCTGCTGACCTGTTCTTAGTGGACTGATGTTCAACACTACAGTCCATCTGAACAAGTTATTATCAAACCAGAGTCATATCTGGCCAAAATTCAGAAGAAAAAAGGAAAAGGAAAATAATGCTATCCAGGTTCTATTTAGGCAAATTTCCTGTCATCGTCCAAAACCGTAGAAGATTTTCAGACTGTTCTTCCTGCAGTCTTAATTGCTTGGCCCACTTATTACAGTGACGTTGTCATCCCAACTCATGACAGCCTGCAGCACAGAAGAACCTTACTTAGCATTATTAAAATGTTTTTTTTTATTTTTTTATCCCAGAAGCTTTCAAACTCAAATGAGACGTCAGGCTTGGTTGTCACAAATTGATCATGGTGTAGACAGGACCGGCTTTACGTGTGATGTCTGCTTCTGCTCGTCTCATTTAAAAACATCCAATAGAGTTTTACTAGTTTCCGGAATGCACAGACAATCAATGAGGACTGTTAGCACACAGTTTTCCAAAAACTAAAATTTCAAACTTGCAATGGAAGAAACTATTTATTTGTTTGGAAGCAAAATGTAAAGCATCTCAAGACTCATTAAATTCTTAAGGATAAATTTGAATCTTGACACATGGTTGTAACTTCAGCTTTTATTGTTAAAGTATGGATCGAAATCCAAACCATCTCTGCCTGAACACTAACCTTTACGTGAAACCCAGCATTAAACCAAGTTCTGGGCTGCTTCCTCCTCTGAATACTAAATTTGGGAAGCAAACTATTCAAATAAATACCATCTACTTTTACAAAAAGCTTTGCACACACCACGATATTGTTGCCAATCTCGGCACTTTTCAAAGCAAGAAAAAGTGTTGCATGATTTGCAACTGACTTGGCTGTGGCCTTCTTGGAGAAGCATAAACTGGTTTTGCAGACAAGAGGAAGGTGTTTTCCAACGAGGAGATTCTCCATTTGTGTGGACAAGCTGCAAATGTCAAAGCAAGACATTGTCGAGACAGGTTGGACTTGATTTACTGAACAAGAGAACCTAAATATGTATTAACAGGACAAAAAATATTACTGCTTGCTGTGTTAAAGAATTTGTATTGTTTAGTTTTAATGTTTCTCACAAGAAGCATCAGTTCTTCCTGCTCTTTAAAAGCAAAAGACTAATACACAGTGATCAGGTATTAATTGAGTCATTTCTAAAGCACAAATAACAAAAAAGTCAGTGTTTTTTTCCCCTAAAACAGAACACAAACAACTATCTGAACACGCAGTCAGTTTTGTGTTGGAATGTCAGACAGAAGCAAACACAGCCACAGACGAGCCTCTGATAGCGCTCTGCTCCCATGACAGTGAACATGGCCCTAAGAACTGCAAGTCATGCAGTAAGCTCTGTCGCATTGTTCCAGAAATAACCAGCTACTGCACAGGGAAATGAACAATAAAAATGCTGGTTTGTTAGTTAGTTGTTTTTTCCTGACCAGCACTTTGTTGTTCCTTCATTAAACTTTGGAGAGCGGCTAGCTCTAGCAAGCTCCTTGAATTAGCACAAGAAAACTCTTTGATGGGTCATTAAAGCATATGTCATATGACTTAAAGGTGAAGTGATTTCTGGGAAATAATCACATATTTGTCTGAGGAGAGGATGCAGACTGACTCATAGTTATGCAAAACAGAAATAATAAAAATGCATGAATACTGTTTGTAACTCATAAACTCCTTCCATACTAGCACAATTTGAGATGGTATGGAAGATGTACACGGAGTACACAGCAGCTGTGTTTCCATCCAATTGTTCTGTGAATTTTAAACACACTTAAAGAAGGAGAATGTGAATTAAATGTGTTTTCATCTACAGTGAATCAACCAAGTTTATAAAGTGTAATTTAATTAGATGAAGATGCTATGTATGACTGTAACCAAGTGTCGACATTTTGGTTACTAACCAAAATGTCGATATTATAAGCTAGCATGGACCACACATCCTCAGAAACTGGAGCTCAAGATTTGAACTTTGGTTTTTATGCCTCTGGTAAGGCACAGACCCACTTGTGGATGGGAGCAATCCACCACACTCATCCCAGTCCTGAGTGCCTCTTGTCGGTCACTCCATGCTGGACACTCCTCCCCTCTGTGCTGAAGGTTTGGACCCGACTGTGGATGGGGGCGGGGGTGTTTTGCATGCTCTCTTTTTCAGAAAGCCAAAAACTATGTTACACAAAGATAAGAATTTGAATTGTGATACTGAGGAAGTTCGTTCAAATTTTTAAAACCAGTTAAAAACCGTTGATAGAAACACAGCACCAGCATTATGAAAAGGCAAAAGACTTTCACAGAATTTCAGTCAGTACAATACAATATGCACAGCACAATACTTGATACACTGATACAATATCTGCATCATGTTTGCTTTGTAATACAAAGTGATACTTTACAGTACTATAAAAACTATAAAAAAGAATAACATCCTTCCTTTCTAGCCATTGTTGTCATAATTGTAGCGTCAATTAAAGTTAAATATCAGTTAATATTTATTAGCCTTTTAATTTGGTTTGATTGAATCTGTAATTGCTGTGCTTTCTCTTCTTCCACGTCCTTCACTGTTTCAGTAAATGTGGGTTAATAGGTTATACAAAAGCCCCATGATGATGGTTCCATCCTCTATACAAAAAAAAAGGCCACACCTGTGTCCCACATGCATCACTTTAGTTGTCACACCATTCTCATTAAAGGCAGTAAAGCATAAGGCATAGCAGGTTGTGGGAATTGGACTCAATTCTGTTGTGACAGAATCTTTTTTAAGCTTAGATTGGATTTTTATTATGGTTCCGTAGTGCACAAAATTCATAGGCGGTGGTCTTTTATTGGAAGGCATGAAACTTTTACCAGTCACATGGGATGGCCGGAGCAGCAGCAGAGGATTTTCTACTGATCAACATCTAACCAGCTAATAGCTTTCTGTACTGGAAGTTAATTCTTGAATGGAATTGAATTATAACTCATGTCCAAACAAATTACTGTCAAGCAATAAGCAGGTGCATTTTTTGACAAGCTCAGGGCGTTTGTAATCTAACGCATGAGTCGTCTCTTCCCCCGGCTCCAGGCCCCATGCTCCCAAGTAATACACCTTCTGCCTTCCCACTTATCCAACCAATTCCCGTTTCAGAAGCTGCTGGTGTGGCGGCACTTTGTGGGGGAGGAAATACATGGGAAAAAAGGGGGTATAATAATATGCGATCTGAGCTGGGATCTACCGTGAACAGGTTTAATCCTTATCCCAAACGTCAGATATGAAATAGTATCAAATTGATCTCGCAAAGGACTTTGTTGTTAAAGTATTTTTTCTCAGTTTCAGTTACAGTTTTTGATTTTTCCTGATTAAGAAGCATATTAGGGTGCCACTGGAAATAGATCTGACTAAGTAGTGGAGAACAGAGTTGGTTGTCACAGTTGTGAGTCCTCGCCCTTAAGGTTCAACTGTTGTAAAATGTTTGGGTGCTGATATCCAAAATAGTTGTCACAAACTAAATATTGTTATTTTAGTGTTTTGACACTTTACATTGAAGAGAGGTATTTGTTTGGCACCACATATTTGCAGAGATGCTTATACAAAATCTCTATAATGTTCTCCTAATCCTACTGGAAATCTTGATTTTTTTTTTTTCTCACTGAAAAAAACCCAACAACTCCTAGTCATGTTGCTTACTTAAAACAATGCTTATGGGTTTTGTCCAGGCAGCAGAAAACACAAAAATGCTTAAGTATTGTTTTTTTTATGAAACAATACTTTGTGTGTGCGAGGAAAGGTCAGGGCAGGTTTTCATAATTATGGTGAACAAAGCACAACTTGTTAGGTAAGTAAAACATAATGAACAAGGAGCTGCAGACTCCCTTGTGCCCATCTCTCCGGAGTTCAAACATTTTGTCTGACTAATTAGTGTGTTTTGAAGTTTACGGGCAAACTGCGGGAGCAGCCGACATCCAATGAGGAAGAGGGGAATGGAGGAGGAGGAGGAGGAGGAAGTCTAGCATCCCGCTTGTCATTCTAAACATGATTTGTTTGGTCCTTCTCACCGCTCACTTCCCCTACTTCAAACAAAAGTGACATGTTTGTTCTGCTTGCCTGTGATCTTCTATGTAAATATCATTGTCTGCTGAGCACAGGCCCATTAGCATTCCAACATCCGTCTCGCACATGGTCAGCGGGAAGACCTAACAACCTTGCTAGGAATCTGAACTCGGAACAGATGCACATGAGTAAAAAAATAATAATAAAAAAAAAGTATAAAAAAATAAAAAATAAAGGCATACAGAAAGAGAAGTGATAAGGAAAGAGCACATAATAAACACAGACCCTCTGCCCTGCTGCTGTTTGCGTGGCTGGCTTGCGAGATATAATGTACAGTCGGAGGTGGTTCGCTTTAACAGCAGCCGGCAGCGAGGAGAGGAAAAGATTCAGCCAACCTGTACTTGAACAGGTGGTTATCTGTAAAATCACTTGTGAAAAGCCCTTTTGGCCACCCGATAGAGAGAAGATGAAGGGTGAGGATAAGAAATGGTTATTGATCGACAGTCACTTTATCTGCCGCGGTTCTGATGACCACACAATGCAATCTAACTCCGTCCAGGAGGTGCAAAAGTGCTGATGGATTTTCAGACTCCTTGTATTGCAGACGCCGTCATCTTTATTTTGTGATTGTGCGTTGGAGTCAGCTATTCCCAGTTGCTTCAGAGCCAAAATTAGCCTTTTGGAAGTAATTTGTGGTAATGGCACAGAAAACTAGAGGCCTCCAATGGCTGCTCATTAAATTTTGAACGTGTTACAGCAATTTCATTAGCTTGTTGTGTTTCCATTACAAATGTGCAAGAAACTTCGTCAAAAAAAAACAAAAACACACAATTTAGCAATCAAATAAGAAACACAATTACAATCACGCAATAAGTCCAACTACATCTTGTTGTTGTTGTCTTTGTGGTTTCCGCCAGTGGCAACATCCAGCTGTTGATCATGTGACTCGTGTCACACAGAATAAGTGTTTCCATCGCAGTTTTGCGAAATAAACCAGTTTCAATACAGCAAAAAAAAAAAAACCTCATAATTTTAGACATAAAATAAAGAATACATGATATATATGAATCAATATTGATCATTTTAGTATAAAATGACCAGTCAACTGATATTTATATCCATCTTGTTGCTGTTTGATGGTCATGTGACAGTGATTGTGATGCAGCAAAGGATTGTGGGAAGTTTAACTGTAGCAGAGAAGCAGTGGTGAAGTCAGTAGAGCGAATGTTTTATTGAAGGTGTCAGAAAAGTAATAAATACATAAATATATAGTCATGTTTAATGCAGTTTAACGTGTTGAGATGAGGCTCGTTTGTCAAATTCAAATTACGTTTTGGAAACAGTTCTTCTGTAGGTATTTAACATATTTTTCAGCAGACTCACTTTTCTGCTTTAGGGATGTTTTTTTATTAGTCTGATATAATATTTTAGTCCTAAACGTCACATTTTCGTCAGCTGTAAACAAGTCATCAATATTAAGAAAAATAAAAGCTTTAACACAACAGCTGGGGTGCAATTAATCTATAAATCAAAAGTTTATATAAACATTTGAATAATATATTAATTCATTCACTGTATATACCATAGATAAATATCTATGGTATAGATATTTATAGATATTTATCTATGGTATAGATACTTATCTATACCATAGATAAATGGTATCTATGGTATAGATAAATATACCATAGATACCATGGTATATTTACCATGAGCTGGGATCTACCGTGAACAGGATGAAACCTGTTCACGGTCTATATACATATACCATAGATAAATATCTATGGTATATACAGTGATATCGGTGCATCCCTAACGAAAATGGTCGGAGTTTTTAGTTTTGAATGGTGTAACAATTAAACTAGAGGATTTTCATGGTGTTGACCTGCTGATAACTCAACAGAATATCTGGCATATTATTGGTGAATCAAATTTTTGCTTTTCCAGCAATAAGAAAAGAAGGTACATTGATATTCTGAGGAGATGAAAGGTTTTGACATGTTTCCTTCTCTGCACCACATGGCAGATTTTCAGTATAAAATATTTTCAAACATCTAGAACCTTTTGTCAAACAACTCTTTGGTCGTATAAAATCCAATGTTAATTTTAAGGTTATTTAAAATGTGTCTCATCTCAAACATTTGTACGTCCTCGCTGCACTCTGCCATAGCTTATTAAATGCAATTGTTTTAACAAAATGCAAGGGTGCAGAATACATTAGCATCTCCTAACACATTACCATTCAATAAACAGAAAGCATCGGCATCTTGGGAAATGCGGGGTTTATAATGAGACGCTACACTGCTATTCTCCAACGTCCCATTGCTCGCAAAATGCAAAAATCAAGACATATACAATCAAAACCTCCCACACAGCCCAGTACAACCCCAATGACTGTGCTCCAAAAATAATAATAATAATAATAATAATAAAAAAAAAGGCTCCACTTCCCCGCCCTACATGCTAAAATCACCCAGAATGCTGATGGAATATGGGGAGCCCATGTGGCTCGAGGTGGATATCAATTAAAATGATGTATGGTCTCTGTGTTTTCTAATTGGGACATGGTGATGTATTTAATAACACGCATTAGAACCCTAATGAGAGGTAAATTGAGCCGCATCCTTTTGTCTGCTAATCAACACGGTGAGGTTATTTATCGTGTGGATAAATAACCTCAGACTGAGCATCTCTGGTTTGAGATATTTTAGGGAGAATGTTTAGCTTGGCGTGTTTTGGCTCATATCTCAGCAGCCAGCAACCAAAAACGTGTTTGCGTTCCTTAACAACAATAAGTCTTACCAAAACAAACGACTTACTGGAATGTGACAAGAGGAAAATATATGGAGACTGGAGTGTTTGTTTATTCTGGTTAAATAAATGGATTCTGTACTTTCGATTGTAAAAACTACATGGCCAAATGTTAAAGAGGCAGCCAGTAGATAAGGCGGGTAGCAATCTACTACTCTGTGAAAAGGGAGGCTGGGCAACAGAGCCACTAACCAGGAACAGCTTGGAGTAGAAATGTATTTTTAAACAGCATTTGCACCACTTAAATATTAAAATTCAATCAAAATGTAGTTGTCTGATCCTTCATCTATCTTAAAGGCTTATTTTAAAAAAATAATTATTTGTTTCATGCTGATATGTGTCAGGAAAGGTTATTTTAGTGCAGCACAAGGAAAATTTAAGAATGATCTCTGACTCAATGGTTTAGGCAAGTAATTTCAGGTCTAGTTTTGTTGGTGAATCATAAATTCATTTTAGGAAACAACATTTTCTCCATCCAGTCCAGTTGTTAGTTTATTAAATGTAAAGAGTTGTTTTTGCTTATAGGTCGTCTGATTTTTGTAAATGTCCTTCTAATGTTTGATTAATAATATTTATTGAAATGTGTATTTCAATAAATACAGTAAACAGACAAAGAGGTTCCACTTACATTTGTCTTAAACAATGCTAAAAAAAAAAACACAACAAAAACCCCATGATGAATATACCATCTTTCTGACAACAAGTGTTCATTCTGCTCTCAGTTTTCTTAACTGTCTCAGTTTTTGGAGGATTATCTGTTGCAGTTTCAGATTTGGCATTATGCTATTCTGTTCTGTTCTTTTAGCCTCCAATCGGACCAAGTCTACCAGTCTGTCAGGTGTGAAAACACCGGTAGACGGATCAGCATGAACTAAAAGATTCTCCACTGACTAACCTTTTAACCATCAGCACCATTAATAAAAACCTTCAGATCCCCTGCCTTTTTGTTAGTTTTTATCATCGTTTTCTGGCAAAGCAGACTTGTGAGTCATTTTCTCAACTGTTATATTGTGGTGGGGCTCCGCCAAGCAAAGCCTTCTGACAACACCTCTTAGTCGAAGTTGACACAACTCCTGACTTATGATCCCAATGTCAGTTTTTGCTAAGTTTCAATTACCCTAACATCCCTTTGTGTAAACAATAAATCAGTCTCAGTGCTGCGCGGCCATCTTGGTAGAAGCAGAGAGAGAGAAAAAAGAAAACCCTCAACTCTTAAACTTGCATTAGCAAAGATTTCAGGAGGCCTGGCTAATGTGTAACAAAACATCATTTCTAATATTTTTAATGTTTTAAATCAGGAATCATCACAATACAATGAAATAATGATAATAAAAAAAAAACATTTTAAAATACTTACCCAAACTCAGGGAAAAATCAGATCCGCTTTGTAATAGTTTTGTCCATTGTCATGTGAGGTGAAACAATTACACGGCACATCAAACTTCCTGTAACTACCTTTGTGCCAGATCCTTCTCTCCTGCTTTTACCGGATGGCTTTTCCTACTAGTGGGTCGGCTTACTGTAAATAGTAATCATCCATCCATGCTGACTCCGGTGTAAAAATCCCTCGGAGCACATTTTATAGATTGAAGAAACATTTGACAAGCTCTCTGCAATCGGACGTGTCAGTATAAAGGATTATGTGTTTTATGGGTCTTGGCCCGAACAGCAGATCTGCTACCATAAACATGCACTACAATTTAGCCTAAGGTGCGCTGCGGAAAGGTTATCCAATCACCCTTTGGAAAGTGGCTCTCAAGATGAGTGAATGCCTCGGCTGACGCAACACGGTGCGCTCTGTCGCCGAGGAGAAGAAACAGAGGCTTTTATCATCTGCCTGAAAGAGACCAGTGCTAAAATTAAATTAGCTTTTGCTTCTTTTTTTTTTTTTTTTTTATTGGTGCGTCCAGTCCTTTCGGATTTCCGTCTCTTACTACTTTTCCGTTCCTTCCTGGCGAGCTAAAGCAACTCTCACACTTGGGAATAAACACACTTCCTTATTGATCTGCAGCTCTCTTGTTGAGCGGTACAGTACTGGTTATCTATATGATAATGCAGAGCTGCACGTCTTACTTTGTTATTTCAGGTTTCTCTGTTGGCTCACACACTGTGGAGCTTTGATAATCGTCTGTGTCACTACAGGGTCATTTGACAGAGTCCTGTTTGCATACTGAGCTCATCTCCCATTTGCTTCCACAACGCAATTTATCTCTATACTTCTGTATGCCTCATTTTTGCATAAATAATTAGTGTAAAATTACTCATCTGAAAACAGAAATATGCATACATGTATCTGATGAATAACTTACTTTAAATATGTTGGCATTCTGAAGTGGAAACCAAACTAACATATTCACCACGTGCTCTTCCCCGTCTCTGATCGTCTCCCAACTTCTCCTCCTTTTTTGCACAAATTAATTTGTCTGCAGCGAACAACAAAGTCCAAAACAAGCAATTGTGCAGCTGCGTCGTAGTAAACGCGTCCCCCCGCGCCAAAGCGACAGCTGGAAAAGTTTGACAGTCTGGTGGTCAGTTCAGAATTGGATCAAAATGCAGACGTGAAGAAACGAACAAACAACTTCTGCAACGTCTTCGTTGGTGTCCATCTGTGTGTTCAGCATCAAACTGTCACATTTCTGATTGGCGGTTTAGGCTGAGGAGCATTACATTTCTCTCTCAACTTTTCAAACTTCTCCTGTTTAATACAGTTTGACTAAAGGACGAGTCTTTTTTTTTTTTTTTTTTTAAATCATACATGAAACATGTGGGCGATTCGTATTTATACCCAACGTCACTTATTTTCATCATCAAACATAAAAGACTTTCGTGGGTCATTTCATAAAAGTCTTTTCATGAAAGATTACATTTCTTTTTTTGGTCATGTGTTGATCTAATGTGCCTGTGCATAAAAAGACTTTGTAAATCCAAATTTGCACTTCTAAATACCTTTTGCCACTTTATAAACCACAATGTCTGGCAATTTTATGTTTATGCATTCATAAAAAATAACTTATGTGTAAAACAGGCTTTGTAATATAACAAAATAATTCAAGTTATTTATTTTTTTGGTTCAATGACCATCGGAACTACAAAAAACAATATTTTTTCCTATATATAATAGATCTATAAAATTCCCTCTTTGATATGACTGGCAGGAAATATTTCACATTTTCCCCAATAGTATTTTGAGATGTACTTATTAAATACTAATTGTTCAGGGTAATGAATACTCATTGGTTGCCTGTTGACCTGGTCCAGTTGATGCTGTACGCACTCTTCCACCACAATCGATAAAAAGATTTGGATCTCAAGGTTTGACCTTGGAATCATCCATTTTCAGCTCCGTATCTCACAACTACTACATTTGGATTGATTGAGAAGTTGTTTAAGGAGGAATCTGTGGGCCAATCAACGAACACATTCTGCTGCCTATCAAATGGACGCGACACCTGGTCAGTTCTGGCTTGGTGGTTCCAAAAGATGAGGAGGAAGTGTGTAGAATCTAGAAACAGACCAATCTGGCCGGTTAGAACAACACTTGAGGAAAAGAGGCTTCAGTCTCCACACCTTGACTGCCATTATGTTCAAAAAGCCATATTTGTTTTTCTTTTTTTGGGCTGGGGTAGGGAGAGGAGCAGGACTTCATTACTCTATGCTTTAAATAACAGACTAAAAGTCCAATTACAAACACTTTTTTTTCTCATTGTTTAACAGATTTTAGTCTGCAGAAGCATTGTGGGAGGAGATTTCTGCTGTTTTTGACCATAGTGGAAGAACAAAGCATACACATTTTAAGAAGAAAACCAGATCACGACCATTTAGTACACTAAAATACGTAAATGAAAGTGAAATGCAATCATGTCAAATAAAATCAAATAAAAAAACATGTTTACATATTTTCTCCTACTCAAATCCTGACCTCGTTATTTATGCTTAATGACTTTCTTTTCTGTTTGCCTGACATCCTTTTGGAGTTGACAATTCAACCCACTAGCCACCAAGTTAATAACATGTATGATGACACATATATGACCAATATCAACAGATAATACATGCGATCGAATTTTTAATAATTTCACCGAACTTGATGTGGGGCTCCACAGCATTCTGGGGGATTTTGGCAGAAGAAAGGCTTCTCATGACCAGCTAAGAAAGCTGGGTGGCATCAACCAACCAACTCACTCTTCGGTTACCTAGCAACAACCTGCTGAGTGACATGCACTGCAGCAGTTTCAGGTTTCTCCACCATGACTGCTTGAAAATAATAAAACAACAGAGTGAAGCGATCAAATGAGTGCAACAGCTCCAGAGGAAACTGGATGAAATGAGAAAGGTCACACAAGCAGTTTGACAGTATTTCAGATATTTTAAACAAATCAATAATCATCAATATCGCCTGATATTATTATTATTTTGTCACATGTTTTCCAGCAGTATCGTCCAACCCTATCTTGTTGACTGCTGCTCACTTTCTGAATCCTCCTAATTCCCCAGGACACCTTGGAGTGAGTGGATCTCCAGTGCTTTTAAAGCAGCATTGACAGACTCAGCAGCGGAGTTTCGTTTGGCATTTTGACAGATGTCAGAAATCACCTGCTGCACTCACTGCCTTTCAGAGTCTTCATGTCTGCGTTTTGTCTTGAGCTATGCAACGACTTCGAGTGAGAAGGATCTAATGAGGAGGAAGGTGTAATTAGAGAGATACGACAAAGTCAGTGATGGCGTGCTGCAGCCGCGGCGCTGGCGGCGGTAAATATGGCTAATTACATCTTCCGCTCCAAAGCCTCTTTATCTTAACTCAGCAAGACACAGACCTGCCCACCCTGCACTTCATTATTGTGCACCGAAGTAAGAGAGGCCTGATGTTTGCAGCAGCACTCAGAAATTGCTTTTCAGCAGTCGGCGTTGTATTTGGAAAAAATAAATGCAGCACAGAGGGACCTTACTAATTTCTACCAAACGATGTTTGTGTGCCTCAAAAGATGACAAATTAGCTTGAATTTTAACAGCACTGTAACTAAAAATATTTATTTTTACAGTAGAATGACAGATGTAATTGCTGTGCGGATGTCTGCGTGTGGCGCTCAACTGACAATCTGTTGACAGAAACATGACTTTTCCAACAGGGATGTGTTGAAATAAAGTGCAGCTCTTTACTGGCAATGTAGAAAAGGAATGGAGTGAGCAGTATTATTTTCCCCAAAGATCCATGAGTAAAGTTTGTCAAAGTGACCACTGTTCTTCTCCCCATTATAAATATAAAGCTCTTTGTGTTTTTCTCTGGTAATCTTGGTAGAACAAGAACTACCCAGAGCTAGCAGATGAGGAATCAATGAGGCTCATAAACAGTATCTGCATCGCCACTTTAAATGGGAGCAAAACGTTTCCGATATTCCGCTAGTCTCAAAAAACACAATTTTGCAATTGAGTTGTTCACATTAAATAAGAAACACAATTAAAATCACAGGTGAATGAATGAAAAGTGCATATTTTTTTACAGAGAGGAAGCATGATTTGTTGTGCACAGCGTTGGTTGTGCTGTTATATTGATGCTTATTTGATCATGAGAGAAAACTTCCTAAGACGTGTAAACAACTGACTGAAACATGCTGAGAAAACAAGATTTATCATGGGAAAAACATTCATATTTTGTTTTAATTACTGCCAGCAATGGTTTAAACTACTGCACAGTTGAAAACATTAAAAGGATTTTAATCAGAGCTTAATGTACTTGGTTTCTCTCAGTGTTTCCTAAGCCTGGCGGGGCACCAAGCGTTACCTACACCCCCACCAGGCTAAGCATTGCTTCTTCATTTATTTTAGGAGGGGTTTTATGTTTGCCTTTTTTAAGACTTTATAGTTGATGTTTAGGTATTGTTAACATCATCTAATAACAAATAATTAAATAGTCATTTTTTCAAATTTCCTGTCAACTTCAAAAAAATTTTAACTCCAAGTTGGCAAGATGGAAATTTTTCTGGAGGAAACCATCCAGGCATTACCACTTCTTATGGGTTTTTTCTTTTTTGTTTTCTTTGTCAAAATTAAATGTTTAATTAAATTAAATGGACACATTTTAATACAGCACAAAGATCGTCTGAGTAAATAGTAAATTCAGTTTTTATCAACAATTTAATTTAATTTGCCTTGTGCAAAAAAAGTGACTGACTTGTAAGATGTTAATAAGCCTTGCGCCATCATGGGTTGTAACAAACTTCATCGAGAGCTAACAGTAATTGACAATGAGTCTTTCACATCACTTTTCAAATCTCTGTCTGATACTAACATGTATTTGTTGATTGGAAACATAAAATATGTCAAAAGCAAAAGAACTCCATAACAGAAACAACAATGTTTCACACAACAAAAACAGAAAAAAGCAAAAAAAGACAGGAAACAAATAAAGATACAATTTTTTGTCATCTGTTTTTGTCCAGACTTTTGCTGAGGTCAGCAGTCAGCAGGGAGGAGCAGCAGCTGAAGGCCTGAGCCTCTCAGCGGCCGGTCCGCTGATGGAGATGGAGAATGAATACGGGATGATTGGGGCGACGCTGAATTCATTCCCCATAATTCCTCTGCCATGCACAGTGATGGAGCACATCTCATTTACAGTAACTGGAAGAATTAATTTCCCCAGCCACCGCGAATTTCACACACTTGACTTTTCACCTGGGCTCGGATCTACACGCTTATCAATTAATTAAATGCCAGTCCGGAACATATGTATTTGTAATAAATATCGGGAATCAATCATAAAGCCAAGACGCTTTACTTTCTAGCACATACGTTGAGCACAACATCGCAAACGACATTGTTGCAGCTGTATAATTATGACAAAACAGGCATGTGATGGCAGCCGCGCCGAGGTTTTCCGTGTTTAAAGGTCAGATGTAAACTGGGCACTAGCTAGGAACCTACGTTCTAAGATCAAATTGCTCCATGCAGTACACTCTGTCTGGAAACTGCAACACGCACCTGTGTCATGTTGTATCATTAAGTTTGACAGATCCGGTTGTAAGGACTGAGGCTCATTGATCTCACAGCAGATACATCTGTCCACAGATGTGAAGGCTGCTGAGGCATTTCAGCACACAGACTGTGTTAGTAACAGAGTGTGGAAGACAGTGAATACTAACAAGTAGGGATGTTTATGATTTACAAAACATAATGTCATAGTTCTTCACACCGTGCCATCATATTTACATCGTTTTCATATGTCTGAATTTCTTGAGTGTGACCGCTGTACATCCCGTAACCACAGGCTGTAATGCAAAAGATGAACAGACCCAAGAGACAGAGGATTACACTGCCTCTGATTTTACAGCCTTTAATTGACAAGGTTTCCCCTAGAAAACCTGCTCAGGTTAGTGGTTGTGCACGAGGGCAGCCATTCATCCAGCAGCCCGTCATGTTTTTCAGTTTAAAAATGTTTAAAGCTGAGAGGAAATTTGAAAATATCACCTGATAATTATGTGTTATTAAAAGTTTGGAGGATTGATACCTAAACATCAACAATAAAGTCTTAAAAAATACAAACATTTTAAAAATAAACAACGCTTAGCCTGGTGGGGACACAAGTAAAGCCTGGTGGCCCGCCAGGCTTATAGATCACGGGGGGAAACCCTGAATTTAGAATACAGCCTCGCAGGCGATGTTATCCATGTGGCTACTGAAATGTACTAAGAATGGCCTCCATTCAGGAATGTCTGCATCATCAATCAAGCTAGTGTATGTGCTCTATGTGCTAATGGTGGAGAAATAATTGTTAAAGGAAATCTGTTTATCCACTGTCATCAGTTGCCATGCTTGCAAGCATTAGCATTGCAAGCATGGTGGAGATAAATTAGATTATTTTCACACATATATGTCTCATACATGTTGTTTAAAACTGGTACATAATGACAGTTAAATAACATGTTAGTTTTTATTGTTTTTATGAAAGTTACCTACTGCAGCTTTAATACACTGACCTTCCCTGCTTTGGTTCAAAACTATAAATGGAACAAGAATGAAAGTAAATGAGATTCCATTGAGTTAGCTACATATTTCAGTGCATAAACTGAATCTGTTTGTCTTGTATGGCCAATCATACAATGTGGTCAAGCATATAAACCTGAAATGTTCCAAAAACAAAAAATTCAACGGTTTATTTCAATATTTTGCTCCCAAAAAGCAGCAGGGTAATACTGCATTTCTCTCAGGTAATACGGAGCAGCCCTCCTTACCATTTACTGCATTTTCACTCTGTATTTCACTCACTCTCAGCGCCTCATCTCCATTTGGATCTCTCTCTGTTTGCAAATAAATCACATTCACGCAACACCTGAGCTGCGGATAGCAGTGGCACGGGATCAGAATGGGATCAGGGTCCCAGGTGGGCTGATTCAAATAGCATTCAGTCGCTGGAGTGGGAACTCGTACACATTGTTAGCACTGACACACACACACGCATACGAAAGGTTACGGTCAGCCAAAAACCCCTGTGCTTATGGGTCACAAATGCCAAAAATAAACCTCTGCATACACACATTTATTATCCACACCCACTCCCTTGTTTTCTGTTTAATTTACAAGACTTTTGTCTGTTTTGTCTTCCATGTAGAAACAAAGACCCTCACAGTCCCCCTGCCTCTCATTCATTAACTGACAGCTCACAGATCTCCCAAGCGGAATTGTCGGGAGGCAGAGGATTTGCATTTGTATTTTTCCAATATCTTCCCTGGACAGAGGATCATGAGCCTACCGTGGGGAAAGAAGCGGGCGGCAGTCTGACACTTGTTAAAGACATCCATCTCCTTTCATCTTATTCTTTTCTCTCTTTTTTTTCTTCTCAGTATAATTTATGAGAAGGCTTGTTGTCGGTGCCTGCAAGGACTTTGTTTAAAGATGATAATGAATCTTCTCTTCTCATTTCATTGAGAGAGTAGAAACATATTCCAAAGCAGCATTTAGTGCATAACTATAACTATAGAAAAATTAGACATAGTCTGTCCTGATAGCTCACTGAAGATGGTGGACTTGATGAGTCACACCTCCAGCTCTTGCCTTACCTCTTGCTTTGTATGCAAGCATCCATGCACTGACATTTCTCTCCCTCAACGAGAAAATGTAAAGGCATATTGTGGAAAGTGTCGACTTGTGCAAGAAAACATTTGCTGTGGCGCGGCTTGTGGTCTGAGCAGTGCAGAGCAGCAGCTCTGTCCGATGGGTCCTGTGTGCAGCAGAACAAATAGAAAATCTACTCAAAACATCCAAGTAAAGAAGTTAAGTTTAACAAATGAATCCGATTCGCAGGGGAAAAATAGTGATGCTTGTATAAAGCTTTTTCTGGATTACAGTCCAGCTGCAGGATGTATTGCGTCAGTTCTGTTCAGCAGAATTGTCTCTTTAAAGAGTGAAAAAACACAGGCAGGTGTTTGCTCACATACCTGTAATAGTTGAAGGAAATTCAATACGCAAAGCCTTGTCACATGACTCAATGAAGGACGAGTTCAGTGGAGGAAAAAGACTCTTCAATAAAGGTTTGGATGTTCAGCTCTGTGGTATATTAGTTCTGCTTACGAGAGGAAAAACAAAGAAATCATTTTTACCAACGACAAACCTATGTATATGTTTAAAAAATGATTATCTGTCACATTGAAAAAAATCTAACAAAAGAAAAATAGATTAAAAGAAATAATATTATATATATATATATATATATATATATATATATTATATATATATATATATGTTATACCACATTCCTCAACAAAATTCTAAATACTGCAATCAGTTAGACGGGGTATTGTGTGCATAGAAAAAAAAACAATTTTTTATCTGCACCTGCCGAGTCTAAACAATAAATGCAAAATGCAAGACCCAAGGCCTAAATTTGCATTTCTTATCTGTGGATACTAAACAAAACAGATGACTGGAAGTGAAGTCATATCGCTCCTGCACAGTCCAGTCACATCCAATATTCCTGCTGGATTCTCGCTGACACTTATTTCACATTTCAACAAATCTAAATATATTAAAGGCAATTTCTTCAAAAAGGTGAAAACAGAACCCTCACACAAAGGCTGACATGTTTCAAGGCTTGATTTCTGTTGATCTTGATGATTGTGGTTCCTAGCAACTGGAAACCAAAACTAAAATTTCTCATAAAATTTCTTTTTTGCATAAAAGAAGAAATGTTACAGAAATGGCTGCCTATTGAAAAGTGTGTCCATTTTCTGAACAGTCCAGTCAGGACGCCAACACCCGGTGGTCTGAGTATTCAGGGAAACTAAAGTTGCTTTATTAGCGGCTTTCATCTCATCTGTATTATTGGGTCTGATAAACATCTTCGTCTTAAAGGGGCAGTGTTACATATTTTTCAAACACATAGTGCACAATCAAGTCACAGGGTGAGCTTCAGTCGTAATAAAAATGTTGCATACATCAAACTTGACTTTGCAATTTGAGACCTTAAAAGAGGTGTTTGTCTCTTTAAGAAGCTCCTACCTTCTCCGACCCTCTGCCTTCATAACGATGCTTTTATGATTGACAGCACTAAGACCCGCCTCCTGGCTCTGATTGGTTGCTCCTGACCAATGGAGCTTGATTTTTTTCACAGATTATCAGTCCCATGTTATACAGTCACAATATAGTGGCAGTTTAACCAAAAATTTTAAAAAAAACAACAACAAACAAACAAACAAAAAACATTATTTATTAAAGCTACATACTAAATCTTTATTTTGATTAGATTCAATATTTTCAACAGCCATTTATTTATTTAAATAATGGCTTACTCTGACAGAAGAACAAGCCAAATATACAACCAAAAACAAGCATAAAATACATAAAAGTCAGAGCGAAGCTCATTTTACTCCCTTCTAACTGCTATTTATTAAGTTTAGAAGAATAAATTGAGATGGTTTTCTGACATCTGGAGTCCCTGCTGAGGTGATGTATTCAGCCTGGCAGGAAGACAAGGTCTCACGGTGCCAGACGGCTCAGCTAGAGCTGCACTTAATACTGGTGGCCACTCCATTAAATGGCTTGTGTCAGTATAGGAAGATGTTTTATTAATCCAGTTAGACCTATAAAGAGTTTAATTGAGAGCTCTAGATTAGTCATTGGCTCAAGGAGGTTTTTACTGTTCCACAGACTGATTTCACATCAATAGTATCCTTTCCTTTCGGCTTGCGTTTGATAAAGTGGTGACTGTACATGCAAAATAAAGAAAACCTAAAAATACATTAAAGACAAGAAAAAAAAAAGAACAGCACACCTTCTATTATAAAGGACTTAAAATGAATGAAGAGTTTGCCAATATTGGCATGAGTTTCAAAATCCAAACAGAGTAACCAGAAAAAAAAGACTTGAACCGTTGTAAGGGCTTCTTATGTGGTGGCTGACAAAACACACACACAGGAAAGCTAAAATGTTTCAAAAGCAGAAAATAATAGCAAAAATCTACAAACAATCAGCAGTTCAAATAGTTAGCGCTTAGCTAGCAGTCCTGGCACTGAGCTATGGTAGGTAAATAGACGGTACTTCTGCTGCGACATGTTTACAGTCATACAACATGTATGGTTGTGCTGACATGGATATATTTAAACTAAAATGTAATCTGTCAAGTCTCTTTTTTTGGCCAGGAAAACTAACACATTTTACCCCTCTGTCCCCCCCCCCTGCTTCCGTATTAGCATTTTTCCCTAAATTTCCCATATTCGAGTAATAATTGATGGCAGCCACAGACGGATAACTATTCCTCGTATCCTCAACAGGCATGAACATGTAGTTTGTTTTGTGATCGGATCATTTGCTTTTTATATTTCTGTACTGGGTTAAGCAACTTCTGAGCGCTATGTCAGCAATAGCCACTTTAATTAGCGTTCTTGGATATTACATACCTCTTCATTATGATGCAGACTTAAGTGAAACAAAAAATGTGGGTTTCCTTTTAGCTTTCTTATTTATGCCGGCTTAATATTTGTTTCATCAGGCATCCAAACAGCTTTCATGAATGGCAATAAAAAGTGAGAGTAATCACATCCCACAATAATACTGTATTATGAACAACGTGAGGTTCTGAATAAAACATTTGATCTTTTATTCTGTTTCAATGGCACTATTCACTTGCTCTCCTTCTGGTTTTCTTCCAGCACAGAGTCAGACCTGAACTGGATGCTTAATACAAGTATAAATGTTTCAGTATTTGGCTGAATGAGGCCACAGATACAATATTTAGCAAATGTATGATGAAGATTAGTGCCAATGAATTACATTTACAAACCAGTTTTCCTTTTGTAATATTTTAGTTAAGTTTTTTCCTGAACTAAACAATTATTTTGTTTTCTTTAAAGCTGAAAACCGAGATACTGTGATAAGGGTATACATTCGGGTGTGAAATACAGATACAATGTATGTATACATTGTATCTGCCACAATACCTTAATTTTTTAAGGTATTATGGCAATACCTTAAAAAATTAAGGTGCGTGCGGCTCAATCCCATGAGGGGAGCTATTACTTTTGTTGGCATTTTGAGTAACTGTGGCGACATAATTAACAAAAACAGGAGTCAAATTCAACTCAAAACAAAAGTCTAAGAGACACTGTTTTGTGTCAGTTAGACTTAAAATAGAATTTAATCTGCCAGAATCTAGTCAGAACTACAGACATGGTGGAACAGCAGCTATAAAGTCATTATGTCTCTGAATAGTGCTGTTTATGTTAGATCCTATATGAACATCATCTAGTGTTGGCAAAAGCACCAAAAAAGAGGCACACATATTCATGACATGCTTTGATTAAATTAATAAATGTAATAAATGTAATTCCATTACTGAAATATTAACTTTATACCAGGTGAGTCTCTCTAACCTGAGAATGTGAACCTGTACTGGGTTGATTCTGTATCTTCAAATAATTTTAACAAAAGATCCTGTGGAAGATTCATAACTTATAACTCGTAAGTCTGAAACAGGAACAGGTCTGAAAAAACAGTCTGTGTGCTACACTGAAGAGAGATTCATTTGATGCATCAAAGAGTGATGTCATCACTGCTGATGTCATTGTTACCAGTAGAACTGAACATTCTAATGGTGCATTCACATCAAACACGTTTTGAGCGTCAGGTGATTCTGGTTTATATTCAAAGTCTATGTGGAGTGTTGGATGCACCAGATGTGTCAAACACTTCAAAGGTTCAAATCGCGCCGTGCTAGACGCTCGAAACGCGCCACAACGGCCCTCGACGCACCTCCACATAGACTAAATGCAAACTAGATGCGCCTGACGCTCAAAACGCATTTGGTGTGAACGCATCATTATATGTCCAGTGTCACATTAGGTCAGTGCTTCTCAATTCCAGTCCTTAAACCCCCTGCTCTGCATGTTTTAGATGTGTCTCTACTTCAGAACAGCTGATCCAAATGATTGCATGACCTCTGCAGTCATCAAGTACTGCAGAAGCCTGATAATCACCAACAGATTCAATCCAGGTGTGTCGCAGAAGGGGAAACACCTAAAACATGAGGGGGTCCTGAGGACCAGAACTGAGAAACACTGCATGACGTCATTGATACCATTGGAAATGAACATTCTATCCACCTTATTCCTGGGAGGTTTACTGGGAAAACGATTATGGGTCTTACTTCCAGAACCCATCAGAAGTAGCAGTATTTCATTGTAATTTGTTGGGTTTTTGGCTAATCTGTATGCATGATAGAAGTTACATCTCTCTTTTCAGTTATGTACAATGTTTAGTAAAACTTGTTGACGTACGCGCCGTCTGCTGTCAGAGAGCTGCTCAGTACATTGTAATTATGAGTTTAATGACGGGGAGCGACAGGAACACAGAGTTAAGTTTTTGTAACAGAATTTCAAAATAAAAGCCTAAATATTCCTCTCAGGGTAGTAATATTAGTAATATTAATCACTAATATTAGCCTTTACTATCTTTTTCCTTCAGGTTCTTGCACTGCCTGCTGCGCAAGATAGTGCATTAACATTAGCATTTGACTGCCCACCATTAGCATTAGCCTTTTCACTTAAAAAAGCTTTTAGTTCTTTTTCTTATTTATTAGCCACGATTAGTAAACCGAATGCAGTAAATGAATATAAGACAACATGCTAGTGATGCCGCACATGCTACGGACAGCATTTAGGCTAATGTTAGCAATTTGCCTCATTTTAACTTGTACACTAATTTCAACATACTGAATGGCATAAGTCCATGTTACTCAACATGCTTGTGACTCTCCACATGCTATTGAGTCCATTGCTTCTCCAACACACCTGAATAATGTGAATGACCTCTGCAGAGCTGAATGACTGCTAATCATTCAGCTCTGCCTGTATTTTTTATTTTATTTACCTTGGAAGATCATGTATTTGAGGAATTTAAAATTATTACGTTTAAATTCTGAAAACCATTTTCTATTTTCAACAATATATGTAGTCTTATATGTTCAGTGCATGTTGAGCATATACACCCTCATACTAATTGCTGACAGATTTGCAGATGAGTTCACTACAAATGCAAATCCTGGTCCATGTTTAAGATCCGTCATCTGTTTGGGTTAGTGGAGTCAGACTTAACAAATGTGTGTTAAGGCGTATTTTTTTTATTAGGAGACTTGATTGGTTGAGAAAGCTTTTGTGTAAAAATATCTAATGACAAATTATGAATATTTGCAGGATTTTAAATGAACCTGAATCTAAACTATCAGTACGTATCAGTATACGCGGAAAATCTTTAGTGAAGTCATTCAGTCATTCAACACAGCACAACTCCAGATTCACTGAGGCATGAATAACCTCGTACAAAAGGAATAATGCAATCCAGTATTTTCTAATTTGGCTGATGTGCCGGGGTGTGAACTTTCAGAGATAGATTTTCCAGCAGACAGGCAAAACAATCTCTTTGAGTCCATTTTGATCGTCGTACTTTTGTCCTCTATTTTTGGTGCGGCTTCTTTGGAAATTACGTGTGCGAAGTTGCACCGAGGCGCATTGTAAAAAAAAAAAAAAGGTGGGGAAATAAAGCCATCCACATCGACAAAACCAGCATGACGAATCTGTGCTCGGAGAGGCTATTGATTGTGTCACCTCTCCACAGGCCCGGAGCTGTGAGGGCTTTTTGTGAGTCCGGCTCGCAGTGAAGGACTGCAGGCACTTGTACATAAAAAGACTCGGTGTATAAAGCAGCTGTGGCTGGAGGGGGGGGAGTTGGGGGGAGCTGCACGGTGATACAAGCTACTCTTTTATGTCCTGCTGCCTCCCATCTCTCGCTGTGTCCTGTGAAGCCGTTAGAAAGGCTTCTTTTATTCTCTCCTCTACTTGTCGATTTGTAATTATTGCGGGCTGTGCAACAGAACAGGTAGCTGTGATGTTTCTACCTTTTTTTTTTCTCTAGGAAAGCAGTAAAATATGAAAGTCAGTTTTGGGTGGAAACAACCAGCGTAATACACCGACCTATTTCGCCCTGAGCGGTGGCACTTAAGTGGCACACTCTCACTTTAATTTGCTTTAGGATTGGACGTGGATTGGAAAAGAATTCCTTTTGTCTATCTCCCTATTATGCTGTTGTCAGAGAGGCTAATTAGCTCTCTTCAAAGTGTTTTACCAATGCCAGCCAGGTGCTTTCACAAAGAGCGAGCTGAACCCCGCTAGGGCCGTGTTTATCCGACGAAGCTCAAGGCATCTGCTTTGGAGGGCAGTAATCAGCCCGCAATTACAAAGCAACCTCGGCTAATGGGTTTGAAGAGTCCACTTAAAGCATTTACAGTGAGAACGAGTGTTCGGTCAGGTGTTGCAAGGCCCAGGTTAACAGTGATTCTGCTTTTTAAAAAAAAAGGCCTGCAACACAATTGGACTTTATTCTAGGTATTTCTCTTTCATGGTTACTGTCATCAAAGTATAGTTGAGGATTTAAAAAGTAATGTAACTTTTATTAAAAAATATTTTTTTTTACATATTTGTTGAAACTGTCACCTTGTCCTGATGGTACAGCATGAGACAGAAAATCTGTGAAAAATATCACACTCCTTTGCCTTCTCCTAGTGCTTCCAGGACTAATTAGAAACAACCAATCAGAGCCAGGGGCGGGTCTTAGCGCTGTCAATCACATCTGTTCTCCAGCTAACACGGTCTGTTGTGAATGCTAAGGCTAGTTAGCATAGCCACCAATGTTGGCGGACAAACGCTTTTCCTGTAACGGTGAGCTATTTCTTCTTCTGCTTTAAGGAAATGTCCTACACTGTTTTGCTAGAATAGCTTCAGAAAGTAACCTGATTACTTGATGTCAACAGAAGCTAAATAGATTACAATCTGCTTCATTCATTTCATGTTACAGATGCTCACAACACTCCCCCGTCTTCCTCCACCGCTTCCACATAAAAATATGAAGTGCATTTTTAACAGTAATGTCAACATTGTATCGCCTGACATTTTAAGTTGAACCCAAAATATTTTGTGGAAAAAAAAAATACATAAAAGATCAAATTAAGACAGTATTTCTCTCCCTCATTCAGTGTGACCTTTAAATTTCTCTCCATCCCCGCCTACTCATTCTTCAGGTAAGAAGAAACAGATGTCGTTGATGTTCTCGGCCTTCATGGTAGGAGGGATTTTGTTAGCTAACTTTGGTGACTTTTCAGATTTCTCCAGCGGCTTTAAAATATAAAAAAAAAAGCATTTGCTTTCTCTGATTTATTGGAGACTTCAGCGACGGTTCTGTAAACGTGGACATAGGTTTGGTACTTGTTGTTTGTTACAGAAGTAGTAGTAACAAACGCTGTCAGCCATTTGAAATGCTTTCTGAATATTGCAAGAAATACACTTCAGCTATTTGTTTCGCAACCTGCTGCTGCCGTTCCTCACTTACGCCTTTTCTTTAACAGCACTAAATGTCTGTGCAGAGGACTCTCACTCCCACCGCTGATGGGGGACTTTTATTTATCACAGCGACCGATAGCTCATTAATTTCTCCAGAAATGCCACCTAGGGACAACTTCAGACCGCCGAGCCCCCGCGATAGTGGAATCAGGTCATCACTCCATAAACTTCCTAATCAACGCAGAGTATACAACCCGGAGAAAAAAACAAAACAAACTGTTCGTATGCCTCTCTCGCCCATTTGAGTGATGCCCTTAGCTTACGCAGCCTTTTAAAGCCACAGAGGAAAAAGGTCACGCTGACTGAAGGGAAAACGGGCGGACTCACTGGCACGGATCTGCAGTAACGAGCATTTAGATGCCTTCTGAACGTGCTGAACCCTGGGCTGACAGGTTGATGGTGCGGTCAGTCCGTCCGTTCCTCGACTCGTTTTGTGCGAGACGTAATTATCAGCTGTAAGTCTTCTCCTGTGTTCCAGGTAATTGATGCTCATTTCCCCGGGAAGAGTTTAAATTTGTATTGATTGTCAACTTAAGTAAACCAAGTTTATCGCCCGTCTCTCTTCCTCCTCGCTGAGAAATCAATGCGATACTCTCTCTCGCTCTCTCAACAACCTGCTTTGCACATAGTCGCCATCTTTGGAACTGAAGGTACCCCCCGCCCCCAACACGCCTTCTTGTGCTTATCTTCCAACCAAATCACAAATCCTCCGTAGCACAATGCAGCTTCACAAAGCTCTGCTACGGCCTCTTAACTCTCGGCTCATGAAATCTAATTACCACCCCCACGCACTAATCTGGAATTAATTCACCCCAGATGAAGGTGATTGATAATAGCCAGTGGTAAAGTCACGCAGGTCACTCATCAACACTGACTTCAAAGCGAACACTGGAGTTGAACCTGACAAGTTAGGACTATATGAGGACCGCTGACCTCCCAGAAACTACTGCTGCAGACGCCGAACTAAAAACTAAAAACGGTCTGGAAAACGCCACGACCCTTTCTCACAAGTTACAGCTGTTTCTTAAGCATCTGAAGAAACATTTGCGATAGCTCAAAATACAAGACGATCAAGACTGAAACCTTAAAGACCGTTTCTAGAAGCATTTTTCTTTCAGCAGAATTATTTTTAAAGGGTCAGTATTATGCATTTTCCAGACATGAAGTGCCATTTTATTGCACAGTCAAAAAACTATGATGCCTCCAGTTGTTATAAAAATGTTGTACATATGAAATATGACTTAAAAGAAGACTGACTTCATGATTGTTTCGTTTTATGACTTCATGGCTCTACCAGGTGTTTGCTAATTGGTGCTGGCTAGTCTGAAGGAGCTGAATGACCGAGTCATTTATCTTGTCTCTGTCTGTTTGGTTCGCTCTGTTTTCTCTCTTTCACTTCCCAACACATCAGTTGAAGGAAAAACATCATTTATAAGCATGGAAAAAATATTAAGGATGAAACTGTACTTCTTGAGAGATTAACTATATCACATTGTCTTTTTAAATCTTATTTTGTACTTAATTTTTACTGTGTATTTAAATTTTGTGCCTGTTTTTGGGTTAAATTATGTAAGGTGACCAAGCGTGTCAAGGAAGGGGCCTACAATTAAAATGTACTATTGTTAGTTATTTTTATTATTATTATTATTATTATTATTATTGTAGAGAGCTCATAACATTCATATCTTCATTTTAATCTTCTTCGATATTTATTGTTATTGCTGCATCTTTGGCTGCCTCTTGTCTTTTGGTTCCATTATCTACTCTCTGTTGTTGTCATTCTTAACTACATTTTTTCCATAGCAACAACTTTATTTAAGAAAAAAAAAAATTGAATAGTTCAATTTCTCACAGGAGTCCAGCCTTTGAGTTGGAATCAGAGATAATCGAAGTTATCTGCGTTGATATAATTCCCAGTCTGAAACGACTGACCGAGTTTTCAGGAGTTCAGTAAATACAGATAAAATACAAAGCAGAAAAATAATAAGAAAATGTTTTACAGGTGCATATTCTGCAATACTTTGTACACACAAAAAGTACTCATCTTTCAGTTTCTTTTACTTTCGAAAAAAAAAAAGAGAGAGATCACAGAACTTTTGTCTTCAGGACGGTTTCTGATGAAATCCCGTCTCGGCTCGTGCAATAATCGTCCTAAGGAAGCCAGCGTCGGCAACGTTTGATCCTACACATTTCTTTCATGAAATGAAGAAAAAAAAAAAAAGCAATCAGGCAGAGGAGCATAAGCAGAAGTGTGTTGATGAATTCAATTAACCTGGACACACACACAAAAAAGGAATTACCTGGAGGAAAAGCAACATAAAGGTTTTCATGTGATCCTGTCCGGTACAGAAATGAGTTTTTGAGTAGAACAGAAGAGCTTCCTCTCCAGAAATCAGCTCAACGGTGAAGATGAAACAAAGAAAGAGACTGATCCTGCGCAGGAGGTGCAGCACCACACTTCAGCTTTAATGGGCCCTAATGACTCCATTCAGACACTTCATTTTGTCTGGGCGTATGAATAAAACAAACTATTTTTATAAGAGGTTTGAGTGAAGGAGACAAGGCCCAATTATAGCCAATAACAGAGCAGTAACTTCATGACAGCTGATTTAATTTGAAGAGGGTAATAATGACGCTGGAGCGGACGCTGAAGAGGCTGATCGGATCTGAACAGCAGCTTGACAGGCGTTTGTCTCACTTTTCTGGAAAAGGAATTGTAAAATCTGGAACTTTTATTTTAAAGTAGTCAATAAGGTCCTCATATGTGGTTGAAGTGCATATCTCAGTAGACATGATGAAAGCTGTGGTGCTGGCACAATTGGGTAATTTTGAGCTGTTTGTTTATGTTTGACAAGTTTTAATATTTCATGTTAGAGACAAAGCTGTAGTCCTTTCCGTAGCGTTCAGGATGAGAACATGTTTTTGTCTCTGCCTGTTGAGACTCAAGGGAGTTACCTTCCCTTAGAAGCAGCCATAAATTTAAGGCAACAGTGATGATAACTCCCTTCATTGCTCTCAAATTACCATCATGTAATGTTGTGGATGAAATATGAGACCGCTTGGAAGATTTGCTTCTTAAAGTCACAGAAATGTGTGAAATTATAACAGTATTCTCTCATTAAAAACATACCTCTGAGCGTTGCTTTGATTCTTTCATGAATGCTTGAGAAATCCTTTAATCTCCCACGGCAACCATTCAGGATGCCTGAACCCTGGCTCCCACAAAACACCGCCCACTTTCACAAAGCTCCTCCTCAATAATATTTTTGACAAGTCGAGTTTCCACCTCTCATGGCTCAGTTCCTACAGAATAGCGGCAGCAGCACTTGACAACTGCCTGAGGTTCGATTTGAAAAACAAATCGAACCTCAGATGTTCTTACTCTCATTGAGCGATTAGATATTATAATGTACTGACTATATTCAGAAACCAGGTCAGGGTTTAAATACTAGCAGGCAGTTATCCTGCTAGTATATACTAGCAAAATAGCAAAATAAATACTAGCAAACAGTATTAGATTTGTTCTGCAATGTTTTGCCTCAGGCAGAACTTGTACATAACTCTTAATTTCAAGAGTTCAAAATGCTTTTGTTCACAAGAGAGCAGAATGCCAGGATTTGAACTAAGAACAGATTACAAGTATTTTTTCATTCAAAACATGAAACTCAGGTTTTATATGCTTCAAGCATTTGCTGCTCATTTTAATCATTAAGACTTGCATATTTACCCCCATGTTTAACTTTTCATAAAACTTACAAATTTACCAAACTTGGACTTTTAGAACTTTGATGACACCCAAACCATGATTATTATAATCAGTTAATAAGCGTCTATGGCTAGAATATGTCCTAACTAATAATTGACCCAGATCAATTAGAAAATCACAGCACAGTTCACACTTTAACAACAAAGTTTTAGAGATGCTTGCTGGTTAATCATCCTCATCTCAGAACTTTATGAAATGAGTAAAACTTTTGTCTCTACAGTGTGATGGATGATACGTCTGTGCCACTGAGAGCAATATGTCTTTGAGTGAAGTGTGTAAAGTATTTGGGTTCCTGTCACGTTTGTCTGTTAAATCGTTACCACGGAGATGAGACAGTGGTGAGGACAGCTATTTCTCTAAAAGGTGTACAAACTCCTCTGTTCAGAGGAGAGGGGAAAAAATTGCTTCCTTTTGCTTGTTGGTATTTTGTTGCTCAAAAACAAAATATGTTTGTGAATAACTAGTGACTACAACTTAATTAGGGATGAGAATTGATGAGGAATGAGGAATACCGATTACGTTATCAATCTCACTTATCGGTTTGATTCCTTATCGATTCTTATTAAGTTAGAAAACAAATTTAAAATATGCATCAGGGTGTATATTTTAATTAAATAATAACAACAACTCAGGCAAATGAATATTTTAACAAGAAATGCTTTTTTGGACTGTCAGTCTGGGGCTCTTTGAATTGAACTAACTTATTCTGCCTACTTGACACCCTTGTGCCTGTTCTTAATGTTCTTACTTTATTTAGGCCACATAGAAGAAGGCATACACACATCTACTACCCTGTTAAGGCCTGTGCAATCCTGCATCAGAGAGCTGCATCTCTCCTACCAGAAAAAACACCACTAGAGTGAGCTTATGACTAAAAATAAGTAGGACCAAATAAATAATGAAACTCAAAAGCACAGAAAAAATTTGGTATAAAACAATAGATCCAAACGTTAAAGCTGCACTCTGTAACTTTAAGATAAAAACTATATGTTTTTTACATATTTGTTAAAACTGTCACCATGTTATGATCGCAGGCTATGAGAAAAACTGCATGGTGTCCCTCAGGGATCCTCCCTGTCCATTTTACCCTTTGAGAGGTTTTACAGCAGATTGGTCCATCATGGTTGAATTTACAAAGCACACTCTGTTTAAAAAGTGGACGGACTGAGACCTGTGGGTGAGCTGAATGATTGAGCGGCTCCTAGTTTTCTTTGAATCACTCATTCCAGTAATGAGATGAGAGATTCAAAGAAATGGCAGCCCGCTCAGGGTTTGCTGGTGGGCAGCCGCACTTTGATGGCGGCTGATGAGTGGAGAGCACCCCGAGCCGTTGGGGGGGAGAGTTGGCAGGATGCGGGCTCCGTCCAGATGGGGTCTCATCTGGTCCCTTTTGTCCACCCCTCCTCGTTTACAAGTCAGCTAGCCTCACAATGAAAACCCCAGCTACCCACCGTCACTCGAGTCCCAACAAATGAGGGCGAGGTGTTGAAATATCAAAAGAAAGGAGGCTCTGATGTGACATTTGAAAGTTGTCTGATGGTCGGCAACAGAAAGGTTACATTTTGGATGTTTGAAGCCGAACTGCACAGCAGGGGAGCGCCAGATGTGGAAGCGAAAGGAAAATATCAGTCATCTAGGGAAAAGAAATATGCCCAAACAGCTATTTATAGAGTTTTAAAAAACTGGCAGTGATGTAGGTGATGGTGAAGGAAATTTTTCAATTTCCTTCAAGGAAATTTTTTCAATTTCCTTCAAGCTAAGCATTTTGGCTTCGCTTTCATTTTATCAGACATTTAGATGAAATAGGTTATGACATTTACCCAGGGTTCCTTTGCTGTCTGCAAAAGTCTGCAATTGGACTCAAGTGTTTTCCACGTTGGATGATCCCTCCAGTGATTTGTGATTCTGCAATCAGGGGAATTCACACAAGATTAAAATTTCTCCCTATTTTGCAGTGGTGGGCTACTGCATGATTCTGAGTTTGTTGCAAATTTTCCACAAAAATGGTCAGAAACATTGTCACTGCTAACTCTGTGGCAGTTTTTCTTCCTTCTACATCACTGCTGCCTCGGAATAACCTGACGTTAAATTATTATTCGAGATCGATACGGAGAGTAACAAAAATCTATGTATTTAAGACGTTTTAAAGGATAATAATGTTTCTGTTCCTATCTGTCTGCTTATGATTTTACTTCAATATATACATTTTTGTATGGGTTTAATAAGGAGAAAATATCTTAAAATTTGTTACAAGTATTTTTAAAGTAGCTCTACAAAAAAAAACAAAAAAATCATAAAATTTTGGAGTATTTTCCTAAATTTATTTCCTATCCAATTGTCTAAGAATTTTAGAAAAAGATTTATCTTTTAGGTTGGACCATTCATTCATTCATTCATTAGTTTATCCATCTGTTTGTCCTTCTGTCTCTCCATTCTTAGTCTATAATACTAGAGTTTTATAGACCAGACCCCTGGTATTAATGGCTCTTAATAATTTCACTATAAAAATCAAAACCCATCATTTTTTGCTATTTTTCTGAATTCTGCATTTCATTTCCGAAACAAAATGATAAATGTTTTATATTTTTCTTTGTTTTAAAATACAGAAACAGAAAGATATTGGTGGTTCTTTAAAAGTGACCACAAGTTATGTGTAGTTATTATGAGGTTATAATGTTTGTGGCTCTAAAACAAGTTTTATGCAGCTGCGCTGATGGTGAAAATTTTTCAGAAAGGTTGCAGAGCCCTGGTCTGAACACGAATCCGTCATCCACCCGGCGCTGTCCAAGCAGGCCTCAGGCGTCTTTTGTCCAACTGTCCATCTATCCACCAGTTTTTCCAATTCTGCAATAAATTCATAATGAACGTTGTTTTGTTTTGTTTTTTTAACAGTAGATGAGGGTTTGGTGCAGATTGGTAGAGAACCTTTACAATAAAAAGTTTAGAGAACTATACTGCATCTGGTTACAAAATATTAAAATGCTCTTCAGATTAATAATCCCCAGCTTCATAAGAACAGCCACAAACATAAATTAGTTTGTGTCAGTTAAGCCTGTCGCAATGAGCAATTAATCGCACAATAAATAAAAAAGAGCTTCAAAACTTACATGATGATGATTAATATTTATAGGATTAATGTTTTTTGAAGGGCAATTTTCTTTAGAGACATAATTTACTTATGGTATCGGTTGTGTGTGTGTGGGGGGGGGTGTGTGTGTGTTTTTTATTATTTATTTCTTAGGTGTTTTGGATATTTAAAATGTCTTCCAGTTGCAGTGTGGTGTGTTCTGTATAAAATTAAAGTTTAACAGTGTTTGAGACGGCGAACATTCATTACTACACCATTATAAATAAATAAGTTCAAATGGTCTCAAAACAACTACTATTACTATTTGCTGCACTAATTATTGGGATAACTTATTGTTCTCTAACATTTTCAATCGTGACAGGCCTAAAGTCAACCACAAAGTAAAAGAAGAAAATAATCAAATCTATTTTATAAATGTAAAATTTACCTACTGCTTGAATTGGAATCTGATTCTTACAGCACAATATTTACTTCATTTTCATTTCGACACATTCAGCCGTTTGTTTCAGAGTTTTACTAAAAGTTTCCTCAACTCCAATTTGAGTGAAGATGTTCGGAGCTCCGACTGAACGCTTCATGTTTTCAATCAGCATTTTGTCCCCAATGCTTACAGAGAATACCCGGCAACAGCAAAACTGGTTTTTGTTTTTCTATTTATTTATTTGTTCATTTTCTAAAACAAATCACAGCGACAAATCTTTATGGCGTGATCCGTCCTCGTCCTTTCACACCCACTATGTTTACAAATGAGTGGCGCTCCGGTCCGCCGGGGACTGCAGGCGGCAATGATTTCCGATGCACAGCCCAACCCTGCAGCATCCTCCCTTTGAAAATCCACTCCAACTCTGCGTGTGTGTGTGTGTGTGTGTGTGTGTGTGTGTGTGTCTGCGTGCCGAGCTAAACTGGGTTCCCAATGGACCGGGTCCAAACAGAGTGGGGTTAGCAGAGCTGACCGGCCATGCATACGAGTCAATGGATGCAAATCAGTAAGATCCCTCCACACCAGGCAGAAGGTGAAACCCTCCACTACTGTTTTCTTCCTCTTCAGATATTTTGTCTGCAACCGGAATCAACAACTCCGGTTGCAGAGTTAGAGATTGCGGCAGTACTGAAAAAGTACTGAAATGATGGGGGGGGGAAAACATCTGCTGTCTGAGGGAAGTGGTCAGCGCTCTTGGACGGCAGAACCTCATTACGTTATTCACACGAGTAATGAGTCCAGATTCTTGTGGAACCAAACTCGCACAATTAACCTGCTGCCAAAGAATGAAAGTAATCAAGCCCGGTGAATCTAAATGTATAATTAAAATGCAAATCCTCTGAGCTCTCGGCAGCTCTAACTGGATTATTTCAAATTACATGTCACAAAAGAGTGGCATTTATACAGCAACGCGTTGCCAAGAGTTCCACATTGCCACAAATTTATATTCCAGTGTAGAGCAGCGGCGAAGATGACTGGAACAAATGGTCTGTATGCTACACATTCATAAATCAGGCTTCTTTTGAACCTCAAAGCTCATTTAGCCTACAAAGAAAGACTTCACTGCTGTTTTTATATAAATATTTAAATTCCTCAAGTGTCACTGCATTCGACATCGCAAAGATTTTAAAGTTGTACTTTTTCATTTTTCAATCAGTTTTTTTTTTTGTTTTGTTTTGGTTTTTTTTTTCTAAAGCAATAAAGCTTCCATCCGGGCGTTAAAAATTCCTGAGGAAGTCAAATCTGATCATGAACAGACAACAATACCAAAACTAAACCATGCACAAAGATGGTCTTCCCAAGTTAACATGTGCTAAAAATTTAACAGAGCTTCATTTCTAGTATTATGACGCAACTTTTGTTGCAACCATTTCTCGCTTATTAAACCGTTTCATGTTCCCCAGTTCTCGATTTGTAAATTCGGTTCCTCTCATTGTTCTGATTCATTGCATCTCGTGACATTTCTTCGGTTTCTTCTTGGTTGTGTCTTTGTTTCCTGGTTTGTTTGGGCTGGTTCTGAACGTCCACCATGATTCTTTTTGTTCTCATTTTGCTTCTCTTAGAAACTCATCTATAAAGTACTGTGGTATTTTGTCTGGGAGTTTTGTCTCTTTCTTGTCACTTTAAGAATTTTATTTAAAAAAAAAAAAAAAAAGGTTCATACATTAAGCTGTTTAATAGATTTAAACATCAAAGCATGCATATTTACTTGGGAGCTTTAGAAAAAGGAACCCTTATCGTTTATCATCTGAGGCTTTGTGTCAGCTCGTTTAATGAAACCTAAACAGAACGTTGGGTCGGTTCTGGACTTCTCAGCCATCTGCCGGCGTTGCGGACACATTTCTAGCGTTAAGCAAAGCTCATTTGTCTGTCGTTTGGGCGTCTCGTGGCGAGGCTGGGTGGGGGGGCGACCCGGGTCTCATCACTGTCATCAACAAATTGAAATGAAGCGTGTCTTGGCTTTTGGGGAGGTAGCAGAAAAGATCAGGGCATTGCTCATTTTGCTTAGCAGATTAGTGGGGTGATGGGACAGGGTATTATGAAGAGTGATGAGCAGCGGGAGGAGGATCACCAAGATGTAAAGCGCTTCATCTTGTGCCTCGCTGAGCAGCGAAGAGACGAGGGCCAAACAGGTGGCAGAAATCTCCATCAGACTTCACACAGGCTGAGCATCTTCACTCAAGGGACTCGATTCAAAATGGGCCGGCCGAGCTGGTGTCATCCGCTTCTAACTGGACTGAACGTTGGGTCCTGGAAAAACATCAACCGCTTTTTATTTGATGAATGCAGAGTCTTGCAAAAGGGTCCAAACACCTCGAAAAGACCTCGCTCCGGAGCTGATATTGTCTCGTCAGTTTTAGAATAGCAAAATAAAGTATTCTAAAAATAAAAAATAAAAGTCTCTTTAAAATCTTAAAGTCACGTATATAAAATAAAGGGTAGGGGTCCCCATATTGCAGTTTTTGGGCAGATCCCTGATACAGAGCCTGATTTTGATTCTGACAGACACCAATTATATATTTTTTTTGTCTTAAATATAGCAAGAAAGTCGCCGAGTTAACAATTTTCGCTGATTTCAGGTGTATCAGCAAAAATTTTTCATCATGTGCATCCACACAAATTTGGTGTCTTTGGTGAATCATTTTTAAAACCGGGTTCCAAAGTGGATGAATTTCAGAACAGCAGTTTCTTGTTTCCGTGTGGTTACTGCCTTTGTTTGTTCCTTGTTTTTTGGGGGGTTTTTTAACAACATCGTGGCTCCATTTCTGCAACTCACTCTCACAAACAAACATGGCGGTGTTCCATATTTTTTGTGTGGTTCTCTGGGTGTGTTACAGCGCCGCCAATTGGCCCGGAGTACCCACTGCATCGTTTTCAGCGTAGACGCATAATTTTTCTTCTCAACTAAATATACAAAACTGGCAGAGATTTACCCCAAAGGACTGAAGAAGGAGAAGCAAAACATGAAGGAGAGGCCATGTTGATGGCTACATTTAACTTAAATCAAGTGTTTGTTCAGTTTGGAAATTTTTGGCCGATAGTGACCAGGCATGAATTTATAAAATCACCAGCTTTCAAAATAATAAAGCAGTAGAAAAGCTATTGTACAACTCAGTAAGACCAAATGAAGGAAGTATATCAAATATTTCTGGGCTCATTCCAAACATTTTGTGAGCCACACATCTAGGTAATAAGACTCTCGTTCTGAAGAACCAAAGCACTTCCTGTTTGAGAATAACATAAAGCTGGTGCTGCTAATAAGAAAGGCACCAGGGTAAACCTTCACCCTGGTGCCTTAACAACTTAAGGGTTTAACAACTTAACAATTTGTCTCAATAATATGCTTAACCAACCAACATATTAGATCACTTTCCACACTTTTACTGTTATTGCACCATCAAATTAATGTCTTATCGCATCATCAATAAATGCTCTCCTCTGACTTTAGGTTCATAAAGCAGTTATCAAATCCTCTGAACATTGTTTCACAGACAAGTCGGATTGGATGATGATGCAACAATGTGGCAGAAATAAATAATAAAAATTCATATTGCAGATATTTTAATCTTGAAAATCATCACTGTTTTTTGATTCAGCTTCAGAGTCAAACTATAAGGAAGACATTTTAATTTTAAGATGTAAAGTAAGTTTTACTGGCAATTAATTTCAGTATATGTATTTAGTCGGAAATCCTACAATTATTATCCTCCTGAAAATCTTGCTAATATAAATGTCCATCCATCCATTTTCTTTCACCCTTGTCCATAATGGGGTGGGAGTTGCTGGTGCTTATCTCCAGCTAATGTTCCGGGCGAGAGGCTGGGGTCACCCTGGACAGGTTGCCATTCTGTAGCAGGGCAACACAGAAACAAACGGGACAAACAACCACGCACAATTTGGAAAGACCAATTAACTTGACAGTCATGTTTCTGGACTGTGGGAGAACCCGGAGAGAACCCACACATGCACAGGGAGAACATGCAAACTCTGTTCAGAAAGACCCCGGATCGGGAATTGAACCCAGAACCTTCTTGCTGCAAGGCAACAGTGCTACCAACTGTGCCACACTGCAGCCCCTAATATAAATGTGACTGAAGTAATTTTCTTACATTCTGGATTTGGTTTTTTTTTTATCTTTACTGATTCTCAAACAAGTAGCATAATCCCAATTTCAGTACTTGAGAAAGCATAAGTAGAACTGTGTATTATTATAAATAAAACAACCGATACGACTCTAATTCCCAGAGAAAAGATCGGAATAAAAACTAGGATAAAGCAAAAGAAAACGTTTTATGAAGTACAAAGAAATAAGTTAAAATACACAAACTAAAAACATGGTATTATATAATGATAAAGCACATGTATTACAGAGGGTGGAGTGTCATGGAGGTTTTTTCAAACTTCTGAGTTTTACGTTGTGTCTAATTTTCCACCAACCAAATCGTTTGGTCTTGTAATCGAGAAAGGCTGTTAATTTTTCTATTTTGTACATGTTGAATGTTATATCCATCTAATCATCTGTTTTTTTGTAGGTCTGTTGAAATTATCACTCTATTTACATTATTTTATTTATTTATTTTTGCTTTGATGCGAAAAAATGTATTATTGCAACGATTAGTTTGGAAAGTGCATCTGGGTTTTGCTGCATCTCACTTCTGTTATATTCAGTATTTTTAAACCGTGCGAGTAAAAAAGCAATAAAAGTACCTTTTGCAATATTCATGAGTTATATGTTGACTGAATGCATCTTCATTACAAGTTTCCTTGAAAAGCGATGAATTACAGTTCACGTCTCAACAGATTTTGATCAGTTCATTTTTGTTCATCTTTGAACAGTTCTGGTTTTTGCTGGAGGTTTTCAGAAGTAAAGTGGAACAAGCTGACCGTCTCTAACACCTGAGGGAGGTGATTCTGTTCAAACTGTTCAATCTCTCTGTGACTTTACAGAGATGATTTGTTCGATTTCTCTCTTCACTCGTGGTCACAAAACACCAACTGTAGAGGCTCCAGAGTTAAATGCACTCATTTACTTGTGTGCCTGTGCGTGTGTGTTGGGGTGTGTGGGTGTGTGTGTGTGTGTGTGTGTGTGTGTGTGTGTGTGGTGGTGGTGAGGGGGGGGGAAACAGACGTGTGCAGATAAACACCCGGACCCAGGTGCTAAAATCCATCTCCTCCAGCCTGGATTAAATGTGTGGATGTTATCTTCCTGATGTCTAGACAGGTGGCAAAGCAAAGCCCGGGGTCACGCAGCCAACCGCCTCTTCACCTGATTTCTATACTTCCACCGGCCCGAGGCGCACCGCAGCACAGGCGGCACTTAAGAAACTGCAACCTCCGGCTCTGTGTGAAGACGGCCAACACACAAAGGTAAACAACAACGTCAAGGTCGGCGTGGCCTTATCTTTCCAACAGCCGAGCCGTCTGTCAGAGTCCAGCCGCGCCGTTGTTTGCTCAGCGTTCGCTGCGGCTCGTGTTCCGCGCATCTCTCCTTGTACGTTTTATCAATTCTCCTCCTCCTACTGCTTCCCTACACACACGCATGTACACGCACACACACACGCTCCAACACTTCCCCTCCGCCTCCTCTGGGGGAAGAGATGCATAATAGATTTGCGGTGCTTGTGAGAGGAACGGTCCTCCGCCTCACCGTTTCAGCTGCGACTCGGGATAATTGACTGATCGTCGTTACTGAAACGGACAGCAGGTGACTGACTGCCTGCCTCCGCTTTTGTCCAGATTCTGTCATAGAAGAATCGGCCATGCTGTTTCTTATTTCTGGTTGGAAATGAGCTGTAAAGAGCAATAACAAAGGTCCGGAAGGACAGGTGGAGTTTATCCGTCTGTAGGTTAATGTATGCAGCAGATCGGCGAGCCAGACTGAGATGGGGGTCAGTCGGTGTGTGTGAGTCAGGCTGACCCACAGCTGCTTCCATAACATGAAAGTGTTCGCTCTATCAGTGGCGGTAAATATTATTATTAGAGCCCAGTGATCGTTATTAACGAACGAGAAGGTACGACTGAGACGATTAATCGGGATGAATCGATTGTCGACAAAATCGTCAACTAATTAAGTAATCAATTAATCCTTAACTAGAGTATACAGACATTTTTCAGTCGATTAAGCCAAAACTGCATACATTTCTTGCATCCGAGACAAAACAAAATCTTTGTCTGTAAATATGTTTACAGGCCCGGAATTCTCCAAGTGGGATACTTTGAGCTTCACCCGGTTTAAATTTAGCAAAAATCAAAAAAAGAAACTAAGTGCTAACAACAGTCTTCCTCCAGACCCAAATAAGGTGCTCTCACCCAACAGGGAAACCTCAAACTATTAGGCAACACAATGTGACAACTATTAAGCTCTCTGTAAGAATGTCTTCAGAGTAGAACGGTTTCTCGATAATCTTAGCAGCTCAGACGAAGAATCCTCCTTGAAATCAAGACGAGCAGTGAAATATGAATCTACGTCCCATATTATGGCCTCCCTCCCCCTTTCACAGTAGTTTATCCTGGAGGAATGAAGGACTCTTCAGGAGTTTGTTCTACTCATGTGGAAAACAATGAAAAAAATATAAAAAATTGGCTGATAGTATTGTGCTTTGTGCGCTACTTAACCTCTTCAGTTTAACATCAACTCTTGGTTGAACAGAGATGAAGACGCAGATTGTGTTTAATGCAGACGCTGAATGGACCCATCAGGTGACGGAGGATTTGACGTCATGCTAAAATCATAGCACTCCCCTACTGCCCTGGCACGCCAACTACAGCGGTAGTGTTGGCTACCTCGACTAAACAGTAACCCAATGCCATTTAAACGATTCCATCTGATAGTCAAACAACATCTGAAAATACCAGCAGTTTCCAGATTCATCTATAATTATTTAATCAAAGTTTTTATTTTCTGTGCAAAAAAAAATAAAACAACTATTTTTACGACATGAAAAGCTACTTTAAGTTGTATTCTAGACATTTGGTGCTATATATACAATTGTAAAAGTTTCCTTTACTTTAGCATCAAGTAGGATTCACAGTTGGTTTGTAAAAATAGTTGTTTTTCAAATCTGAATAAAAATAGGTTTCTTACCCTTCAGAGAAACTAAAGTATCCAAAATGTTGTCGACTTTAATTTTCCACCGACTTATAATCGTGTCATAAATAATAATCAAACTATTGGGTTAAAATCAGAAAGTCACTTTTAATGTTGTCACACAAACAAAAATAGTTCCAGCCTTTCAGTCTGAATCTTGAATGGATAAAAGTTATGATCACTTTTTCTACCATTTTGCTGCGATTAATGTTCTAGGATAAAACATCGGAGTCAAAAATAAACCTGTTTTTTTGTAAACGTCCAGAGGAAAACAAAATGTTCCTGCTGTGACTGTCTTATTACCTCCGCACAAACAAACCTGCTGGTTGGAATTTCACATAAATGTTTGGAAAGAAAAAAAAAAAAACAAGATGAAAACAACCTAATGTGTTAAGTGATTACAAGCATTATTGTATTTATATATTTAAAGCTGTTGCAGTATTCATGTGAAACAAACTTAAATGGTGTACATTTAGCTAAAAGATATAAATAATTTCTTCTTATTAAGAGACAAACAATAGACCACAACTAAAGTAAACAAAGACCAAAACTGCAGGAGCATCAGGACTTTCCACATCGTTCCAGCATCCTGCTGAGAGAGTCGATGCCTGCACTGCTCTGCTCTGATCAAAGATAAATCTATCAGAATGTGAGCTAAACATCAACAACAGAAAAGTCCCAGGTCGGGTTCAGAATCAGCTTTTCTTAAAGAGTAAATCTGCACTAGAACGGGTTTGGTCTTCACCGTTATCCTCACAGAAGTTTAATCTTCTGAATTCAGTGGCAAAGAGAAGCTTAAAGAAAAACAGCTCCATGCATTTTTTTTTTTTTTGCCTTGCACCAAGAAAGTTCCTCTGTTTTTTGTTTTTGTTTTTTTCAACGACAGTAGCTTCATTGCCATTGACCATATAGTTGCACAGTTTGACATTTGGAAAATAAATTTGCTTAGTGGAAACATACCATACCTTGAAAAAACCTTTTTATTTTTTCTTTATAAAACGATGTAGCACTGGGATCAGGTGGGGTTTTTTTTATTTTTGGCTGAATCAAAATTGGTTTATTTCGCAAAGCTGCAATGGAAACACTATTTTCACAGCACACCAGTCATATGATCAACAACTTGATGTTGCCCCTGGTGCCAACCACAAAGACCAAATGAAGTAGATGGAGGCAATTTTTTGAAATTATTTGTGCTTGAATAAACTTTATCATGTGTGATTTTAGCTGTGTTTCCTATTTTATGGAGATTTCCATTACAAAGTTTTGTGCACGTTTGTAATGGAAACATAACTTGTGTCAAATAAGTGTTTTTTTTTTTTTTTCTTATTTGTGCTTGTTCTTTTGCTGCAATTCACAACACATGTACAGAGTCACACAAAGAAATCCACAATGTGGCTTAAAAATGTGAAATATCAGCCGAACACATCATAAAGTTAGAAATGAAGATATCCGACGAGAAATGCGAAAATTTACCAAGCAGGACGTATCACACGGTTCCTTTTTTTTTTCCATCTTTGAAAAGATGTCTGCTCACTGCTTTTATTGCTCCTGTCATCTGAATCGAAATATTTAATGGAAAAAGAAAACGTATACCAAACCTGATATATGAATGTAGTGTGTATTTTCATATTATACCATATGAAATGATACGGCTTCTGTGGCTTGGAAGGTTTAGTGACACATCAGTCAAACCGTTATCTTTTTTAATATTACATTACAGTGCCTGCAAGGAGAAAGGCATCTTCTAGACTCGTCCATTGAAACTTTAAGCGTTTTGAAGGAGAGCGGAATGACAGATACAGGCCGATAATCTGCAGAACATCTTTAATGCCAACTAAACTATTCAGTTTAAAGAGCAAAGCAGCTTAAAGAGAAGATTTGTTTTGCAAAGCATAAATAAATCTCTATCTTAGACAAGCACATAGTTTATTTAACAAGTGTCTATCAATCTTTGGCACAGAAACAGCCGTAGAAGAGCTGAAAGCTGTCTTAAACAATATTATCCAGCTCAACGTTTACTGATAAGAAGAAAGCCAGGGAATCCTCGCAAGGCCGCAGACGAAAACTCGAACAACTGAAGCAAATAATTTGTTCCTTTCAACTAAAAGATTCTTGGAATATAGTGGAGTGTCAAGAATATTAAATGACTGACGAAACTTTACAATTTTTTAAACTGTGGTGTTTGGAATCACACAACTCTTCCAGATTCCATCTCATGGTGGAATTAGATAACTTGTCACTGGAACAACATTAACATTGCAAGTATGTTCTAAGGAATCATTTTCAGATTTAGGGAGCAATGAACAACTTGCCACTGGCTTTTCCTCAGTGTATACTTTAAAAAAAAAAATGTGTTGTGTAAGCCTCACCTTCAGAAAAAACAATGGGAGAACGACACCCAGGCGTTCTGCAGGTTAAGGGGTTAAGAGTTTAATATTGGTTTAATTTGCTTTAATTAAGCTCGTTAGTAAATCTCGACTGTTATTAAGTTACAAATCTATCTCCAAAATTGAAACTTTTGAATGGTAAGCAACTTTCTGCTGAATATCTAAGGATCATCTTTTACATGTAGCTTAAATTTTACAGATTCATTTTGGTCAGTCCAGCTATGCTGAGGTGAGAAATCATGAAAAATGAGGTTTTATCCTGGTTGGCTTCTGATGCATTTGTTTGTTTGAAGTCGGGTACAATTTCAAATTTCAAACTTCTTATTCTGTATTATGCCTTTACTGGACCAAAAAGATGCAAAACGTAATATTTGAGTGCACCTTTGCTTAGTTGAAAACATTGTTACACTAAAGAATAATCATTTTTTTTAAATCTGTGCAGAAACTAGGGAAAGAAAAACTTTTGTCCACATTTTGAAGATGCTGGATCCTTTCGATGAAGAAAAACTTCCAAGCATTCCCGGGACGACGGATTACTTTGATGAAAGAAAATCAAGTTTTTATATTTAAACAGAAGATTTGAGTGCATGAATGTTCAAATCTTTCAAGGGGGACTAGGCTGCTCCTGTCAAACATGAATTTTTAAGCACAATGCTTTCACTGATCTGAAAAAATAGCCCCAGCATCGTCACACTGAGTGTGAATCAATCAAGAAAACAATGGGTGACCGTGTTGTTTACAGCTCATAAGCTGCAGAAGATTAAGTCCCATAAACAAAGAGGCGTCATTAAAATGGAGAGCTTTATGTGCTGTAATTGTTGGAGCACTGATAAGATTTGAAGTTACAGGGGAGTGGTAAAGAATGTTTGTGTCATCAGGTGTAATTTAGACACTCCCCTCTCTAAAAATAGAAAAGGGTCATTAAGTCTGAGATGGTGGCAGCGGTCAAAACCACAGAGATCATTAAAGTGTGAAAGCAAAACCTCGATCAGAATTAGTTTCTCCGCCCCCTCTCCTCCTCTTCCTTCACTGCTCAACGCAGCATGAAGCGAAAATACTGTTTTTATGGAGCAAGTGAAGGCAGCACCATGCGCCCATCCCACCACGGACCTTTTCCTACAACTTCCCCAATTAACTTTAATGGCCTGTAATATCATTTTATGTGTTTCCACTCTATTTTCTGTACCATTTCCATTTGAGCCCCTTCATGAATCCGTATTACACTCCCCTCCAAGTCTTCAGCATCCTCGCCAACTCCTCCGCCGCCATTACTCTCCCCCGTTTTCGCCTCTCCAGACACAGTGTCAACAGTTTAAACGGATTGCTCATGCAGCCGGTTAACCTTCTCATCCCATAAAAAGTATAATTGGTTTACTATAGAAAAAGGAGCCTTTTTCCATGCTAGGCGTAATCCCTCGGCTTGATTAATGCTCCTCCAATCAATCGGTGTCTGGGAGGCCCGCCCCTTCAGTCACATCCTGTGAGGGGGAACAGCTGGACTCTCTAAAGGTCAGGCATTGGGGGGGACCTTGGGGTCAGAAGAGCTGATGGATCAACAAGGGGGTTTCAGTCGACTTTTGCATATTAAAACTCCCAACAGCATCCTTAAGGTCGTCTCTGTTTTTTTTGTGTTTTTGTGAATCAAACCGTTTTGTCCAGGGATGATGCTGGAGCGTGATAATCTGGTGACTTGAATCTTAGTCTTACATCAGCTTCAAAACTGAATGAAGACAAAAACACCCTTCAGTACAAGCAGCATTATTGAGTGAAGAAGACTCAAAGACAGGCTTGTCAAGATAAATTTTCCTGGACGATAAATTGTCCCAGAAATTATTGCGATAAAAGATAATATTGTCATTTTGAGACCATTTCCAACTTACTTAATAGTAATGGAACATTAAACACTGGAACTGCACAATATTTTAAGCAAACATTAAAACAGCAGAGACAACAATAATTAGTAAAAAAAATAAAAATAAAAATAAAAATTGATAGAGAGAGGAAAACAGGCTAAAGTGGCAGGTGAAGCAAATTACTCTATTCTGTGTGTCACGTTTAAATCATTTCTCAAAATACCAGCTTGTCAACGACATTTAAAGGGAGAATTTCTTGAACAATGTTTCTCCATATAAAAATGATTGCGCTCGGTTTAATGTATGATGTGATTAACTGACTTATTCAAAGCTTATTCACAGCTAGCCATTTCTTATATCAGTGAGATGTTAAATGCAATCGCAGGGAGCACAGAGAAGTTAGAAGCTGTTTGAAAGGCAACTAAATGTTCAATCTGAAGAGAGGTTAGGGTTTATCCAAACTACAGGTGTGTGATGCTGCATATTGTGGTAGCAATCTGATAAATAAACATAGGACTAATATCGCCAATACAATACTTATTATTTAAGTACGTCGCTAAGTCAAAGCAAAGTCTTATTTACGGTGCAGTAAATAAAAGCATAAATCAAAAGGGATTTCAAAACTAATACTGATTTTACCATTTGAGTATTAGTCTGATACTGATAGAGATTTGGGATCGATGTCAATGTTTTGGATCAATTTGCCGACCTCTTAAAAAAGCTGAATGAACAGGAGACGGGAATCTGTTGTTACTCTGCTGAACCTGAACTGGACCAGAACAGATGGTGAAGAAATAAACTTTGACTCTGTTTTCCCCTAAGATGTGATCAACAGTCAGATTAGTCACCCTGAAGTTCACTAAAGTCCGAAGAAGTCTGGATAAAAATAAGAGCATTAATATATTGTATTTATTAGTTTGCTGAATGTAAAAATTTTTATATCAGTAGAAGAAGACATTGACAAAATATTGCTTCCATAATTCGTTATATGTTATGTTTTTGTGACGTAAAGCACTTTGAACTTCCTTGTTGTTGAAATGTGTGATAAAAATAAACCTGACTAGAAATAATGTTTTTGTTTGTGAGTTTGTTGCGATGACTAAATGACTGCAGATAAATAGATTTGCAAACCTAACCTCTTCTAAACATGCAGTGATGATTGCATGTCGAATTCAATCAACAGATTTACAAATATGAAAATGTTCAATTGACAATCACATAATGCAATACAGCACTAACATCAGTTACAATATAAACATTATTTTGAATGCTGTTCTAAATTTGATTGCTTTTGCCAATAAGGGAAAAATCTGAATCAGTAGGTTGAAGCTTTACAAAATATTCACAGTAAAAACACCAACATTCTGAACGCTGCATTTTTTTTTTCTTTTTACCATTATTATTGTAAACCGTGGGGGCTTCAACATGCTCAGAATTACAAGCTGCTTCCCGCAGGACAAAGGTTAAGCTTAGGTATAGCAACAAGGGGTGAAGGTTAAGGCCACAGGGCCGGGGATTGGAATAGGCTCTCCCCTCGAATGGATATTGCAAGTCTGCATCTGTGCTTGTATGTTTAATGCTCAGTGTCCCATGTGAGTCGGTGAATCCATACATTTTGCTCAGATAAAGAAAAGACAAAGACCGAAGAAAACAGCTCATTTGGATTAAATCACTGCGAGTCGTGTGCAGACATCCAGCTGAACGAGAACAGATCCCCCCGGTGTATTGCTCTTGTAATTTTCTCTTCAAACAGGACGCGCAATCATCTTCACAGCAAACGCTGCTGAAGGGTTTGCGCTCCACTCCGAGCAGATTTGAATAAGTCTTGGAAATTGACACGGACTCCGCTGTGATGCATGAATATCAATGTCACCTCTGACGGAGCAGAATGGGACGGTGGGAAATATCAATTTATTAGGAGACCTGCACTGGGACAAAACATCTCACTTTGAGCACACATGATGCTCCCCAAGCCCGACCCCCCCAAAACCCCCCCACTCGCCCCAGTGACAATGAGCTTACCTTCACCAAATGCTCTAATCAATACGCAATAATACAACTGAGACGAAAATGATCGGCACAAGACGTCACCCTGAGGACTTTGAATAGGTAATGAATCACTACATTGGTAAAATATCTGATGAATACATTAGCATTATTGTATAGTGTTTTGGTCAGGCTCACAAGAAAAGTCAAATTTTGAGAATCAGCATATTATAAGAATGAACTCGCATGAAAGATTGTCACAAGAATAAAGCCACAATATTACAATAAAACCTTACAAGATTAAGGCGGTAATAATACAAGAGTAAAGTCAATATTTTGAGAAAAATTACAATAGTCATATTACAGGAACTCATAGGAGAATAAAGTTGCAATATTATGATAATAAGGTTGTCCATTAATAAAGTGGAAATAATACAAGAATACAGTTGTAATATTTTGAGAACAAAGTTGTATTACAAGAATAATTACAAATAAGAATATTCTTGTGCGTAATATTGTCACCAGACAATAAAAGACGTAAGATGAGATTAAGGTCTTAATAATACAAGAATAAAGTCATAAAATTGCAAGAGTACGGTCATATTATCAGAAGAAACGCACACAAGAGTAAAGTTATCATACGGGAACAAAGTCACAATATTGCAATAATAAAGTTATAAGAGAATAAAGTGAAAATAATAAAGGAACAAAGTTGTAATAATACCAAAATAAAACCATAACATTAGGAAAATAAAGTCGTATTATTGCCAGAGTTAGGATGCATAGAGAATGAAGTTATAATTTTTCAAAAATTCTCCACAAAAATGTTTGAAATCAGAATGTGGAATGTTGAGCATAAAGGTTGAGCATAAAGTTGAACTTTATGTCAGTTTTACAAATGAGTTCATCTTTCAACACATCAGGATCATATTATTGTCAGCAGCAGGATTTGGAAACAAACATTCAATCGACTGTGGTCACTTCAGGTCATGAGAACAGTTCATATTGCTCTCAAGACGACTTGTTTTCTGGTAATATTGCATCTTTACTCTCAATATTATGACTGAATGCTGCAAAGTGGACATTCAAGGCCAGACTGACAAAATTAGAGAATACAAAGTGGACATAAACTACGCTGGTCTCCAGGAGAAGATGAATGATCCTGTCCCTATCTGCGTTGTGACGCGCCGCAGACATTGAAGCCGACCCCGCTCACCGTTTGTGAGCTCAGACGGACTGTCAGGTAAACCCGAAAATGAGCGGTTCATTTATCTTTCAAATACATGAAAGGTAACAACTCCAGACTCCTGCAGCAACGCAGGCAGTGATGAATCATCTCGCCAGTTGTTTGCTGCAGATGTTTCGCAGCCGTCAGTTCAGTTTCCGCCTTCCCTCCACCAACTTTCCGCAGGCTGCCGCAGCTTATCGGACGGTGATTTGGTTAAACTTGTAAACAACAACAGCCATCTGTCTCCATCAACTTTAATAAACGTTTCGACTCCTTTATTTGTGGGGATCTGGTGCGCGGGCAACAGGGCGCTCCGTGTCGCCGTAGCGGGGATATTGTGGCACGGCTTGGCGTTAGTATGCACACGCACGCTTCCTCGACACACAGACTCACTGCGACAACACTGCAGTCAGACGAGGGGAGAAAATGGTGAGAAGCGAGTGGCGGGGAGAGCGTAGAGGGGAGAGAATGGGAAAGAAAAGTCTGCTTCTGAATACTTTCGGCGTCGTTATCAGAAAAGTGTTGCCATTAGGAATAAATATACATAAAACAGCTCTTTAAATGAGGCACTGCAAGGTGAGTGGAATAAATATTTCACACGCAGAAGCAAACTACTTATTTGTAATGGGCTCTGCAGTGAGAACTGGAAACCAAGCCCCTTATTGTGTTGTTCTTTTATTAATACTTTTCAGCCAATGGTCTGTGGAATATGCATGGATTAACCTGCCCTTACCTCTTTTTTATGCTAATCGTCAATGACATTTCCCCGAGCCTGGCCCAGAAAACCCACCAAATATTAGCAACAATAAAATCCTTAAAGCAGTAATCCTTCATGAGACATTAATATTGTTCAATTATCTGCTGGTTTTTTTCCCCCCGTCATGCTGCAGTGTTGACCCGACATCTTGGGAGTGATTTTGTCATCGCATAAGGTTTGACAGTCAGGTACTCTTTGTATCTGAAAGGCTACCACATCCATCTTCTGCCCATTTATCACTCCTGTCTTCTTTTCCGCAGTCGTCCATTCATCTATCAGTCCATTCATCTCTCCATCCATCAGCTCCGGTGGCCTTTGTTCCACATTTGAATTGTCTGTCAGGGCCCCCGCGACGCCCCGTTGCTGCATATACACAGACATCTCATTTGAACCGTTCACCTTTGTCAGATTGCCTCCAGATCCACAATGCTTGTGCCGAGTTCCCCGAGAAGCTTGGGGAGAAAAACTTTTGACAGAAAACTCTTAGGAGAGAATACATTAATCCTTACAATAACAGAGAAAGCAGTGAATTACGATGAAAGACATAGGAAGTAATGATGGATTACAGGTACAGAACATTAGTGGGAAGGTATAAAACAGCAACATGTGGGTACGGTTTGTTCCAGAGCCTTTTCTTAACTTTTAACCACATTGAGCTTTGTCTGACAAATCTGTGAAAAGTTCAATCTTCTCCACCCCTTTACCGAGATGCTATTGTCGTTTGAAGATGTGCAACGCGCCTGAACAAAAACAACCAATAAGAACCAGGAGGAGAGTCTCGGTGCTGTCAATCATCCTCCTATACTAGCTACTAAATGTGCTAACGAAGGAGAAACAACTCATCATTACAGGAAAACCGTTTATCTGGCGACAACAGTAACCATGCTAACTAGCTCGAGCATCCCCAACAGGCTATGCTAGCAGAGAGCAAGAGGGGACGAGGTGAGGTGAGGAGTGCCAAATGGAGGGCTGATTGACAGCGCAATGACCCGTCTCCTGCCTCTGATTGGTTGTCAGAGGAGCTCAATTTTTTCGCAGATTATCCGTCTCATACCATGCCGTCACAACACGGCGACGTAAAAAAAAATCACTTTTAGCACATCCTCCACATTTCTCAACCAAGTACAATTATCGCGACTATCATGTAAAAAGCACAAAAAAAAAGCCCAACTTACTTTGTGATCAAAACTAAGGGAATCGATGGGTTGTTGGAGAAAGAATAAAGAAAAAGCAAAGCTAACTGGATTTCCTGGCTCCAATACAAGCCAATTAACCTTACACTGAGGCAATTAACAGAGAATGGAGTGGTTCAATATCACAAAAGTGATGCCCCAAGAAGGTATTTACAGAATAGTTTATCTCTATTGAGCTGCATGGTGCCAGTCTTAAAGAAGGCAATTTGCTCAGCCCGCTTAGTAACCAGCTCCAAACTGATCGATAAACGTGGCCTCGTATTATTATTTCTTTTTTAATGATGATTCATGTCAGCTTCCTGCCCCCGCACGTGGATGCTCGTAACCTCTCTGCATGTTAATGATGACTTTCCGAACAACAGGGGGAGATGTAGGTACAAAGCATCATTTCATACAGCGCTCAAGAGAGGTATGCGTGATTAGGGAGACAGATGATATGAGCACCAATCATCTCCCACCCACCGCAGCCATTAAAACAGCATGCGCCAACAATAGATCAGTGCTAATTGGATGCAGAATGTGACCATAACAAAACATTGCCCTCCATCAATCATTGATTCTGTCTTTGAGGCGGACTTGGGTTGACCTTAAAATTTGAGTCATGGCGGTGTCTTTTTTTTTCTTTTCTTTTCTTTTGTCAGCCACTTTAAAAAGGTGAGATGGTCAATAGTAAAGACGTTCTCTTTTTCTTATTCAAATTGTTGTTTTCACAGCATTTGACTTAAATTAGCCACAGAGAAAAGTTCAAGATGGTCCATGTGGATCGTTATGGAGCACATGAAAACCCAACATTATAATTAATCGGCTCTAGTCAGTATTGACTGTGCTAATAATTCAACACAATTGTGTTCCCTTTCACAGATATTTTTTAAAAATTGTAACACAACTATTGAATTATTAGAAATATGATGAATTGAACACAAAATTTGTTGTCTTATAAAGACACATTCTTGTGTAAAAACAATGTCTCCATCCATCCATCTTTGTCTTCCACTACAGCATAAGCAGAGATGTGCAGGTGACTGTATTGTTCTGGTCTTGGTTCTATTCAGAATTCTGCTGAAGGAACCTTGGAATTTCAGGTTCCCCAAGATCGAAGTTGATAACGCGAGAAGAGAAAGAAGTTTGATAACTGTCCAAGAGTTTCACTGAGTCTGGCCACTGACCAGCCAACATCGCTGATGCTGTGCAAACCAGAGTTACTTTTTTCTTGTCACTGAGTTAAATAAAATAGCCCTTAAAATGTTCTAGGTATCCAGTTATCCTAAAGCTAATGGAAGCTAAGCTAAATGTAGACCAGAGCTCAAGCATTCCCATAACAGCTTTTTCTGCTCATCCAGTCAGCTGTAGCGAACCACTGATGCTTAAACTATTAATGTTGTTATTTACAGTGCTTTTGACTTAAAGAGATCATTTAATCATCTAAATAGCAAAATATTAGATTTTTGGTCATCATTTAAGTCGTCTTTCTTGTATTCCTAATTTAAAATATCTATCACTGTGGTAACTGATAAACAAATTTGAAAATATTGTTTTGGAGAATTGGTTTTTAATTACACCCGTATCATTTCATATATTATAATTCTTACGTAAATAAATTTTGCTGACGTCAATATTGGCGTTTTGTATCAGAGCTGCACAAAAACTAAAAATGGGAGATCAACCAAAAGAAATTGTGATTAGTACAGCTCTGTTTTTTAAAGATGGGTTAATCTACAGGCTTAAACAATAAATAAGATAGTTTCCAACACCAGAATCTTTACCAGAAAAGTTACACCGTCTTGCTTTAATCCCCATCCTCCTCAACTGTATCCATCTTCAGGTCACAGGTACAGGTCAAATCATCTGTCTATTAGAATTGACCACAGCAGAAAGTATTGGAATCCAGTGGCATGGCATAGTGAGGGTGTAAGCACACTTCTGTCAAAAACATTACATTCAATGGAGCAGAATCCAATAAGGGTAGAGTCAAGGATCTGATAACCGCACTGGTCCAGGGATCAAATGAGAAGTCAGAGGTCCTGGACAGAGACATTAAAAGCTGAGTGAGTGTGAAGAAGAAACAAATTGCCAACAGATTTCTGACAGGTCAGGGGTTTCATTGTTTGGTGAACAGAGATGAAAATATCCACCCTGATCCTTCACTGAAAACACTTGATTTATATATATATATATATATATATATATATATATATATATATATATATATATATATATATATGCAACCCCACACATTTTGTGATTATTATGTGTTTAAAGAAGATGCAAACTTCTTGTAAAGTGCCTGGTATAATCTCTCATTTAAAGATGGTACCTGTGCCTCATAAAGGTTAAAAGACAGATTCACACATCAGCATTATCCTAGAGAAGGATGCTGGCTGAGATACTGCTGCCATTAATTTTCACTTTTCATCAACATAAAAAGAAGTCATATAAATTCATCTGTTTATTTTTGCATCTGCTCTGTCTTCTCAAACTCCCAGTTGGGCTTTAGAGAACCGAAGTGACTTTTCTTTTTTGTAAGAAAAAAAAAAAGCCTTGATACCACGTTTGTTGTGAATTGGCATTATTTGAAGCACTTTTTTGTCCGAGGGGCAATTTATCTGCAGCAGACTCTATAAAAACGACATGCAGCAACAACACACACACTCTAGATAGAGATTTAAAAAAAAATTAAAATAAAAAATACATTTACAAAATTTTATTAACAAAACCATTAATCTAGAATCATTTAAAAGCTCCACATCTAAAAAGGACTAAAAGGTCTAAGGTACCAGTCTGATCTTTGGGCATTGGTAAATCTACTTGATCATGTAAGTCTGAACTCAGAGTGCAAAGAGTGTTTAAGGATGGATCTATTCTAAAACCTGATTAAAGCACCAACCATCACCTGTGTACAAACCTTGACTATCCTCATTAACCTGTTTATGTACAATGCTCAAGTTACCAAACCAGTGCATCATATCATGAGTTCTGACTGATACAATAAAAGAAAAAAACACAATCTGAAAAAAGATTAATGAGCATTAAAACCAGTTTTCTGAAAAAAAAAAACAAAAAAACAATAAAATTGTCTGGCTTGTTTATTATTGGGAATGGTGCCCAAATGTTTATACTGGCTAACAATTACTACTGTACCAATAACTCACGTTGATATAATCGTAGACTGATGACTTCGGGGGGAAAAAAAATCAATCAGCAATTCTTTTGTCTTTGAAACGTTTAGCTGCAAACATAAATTATTGCACTCCTGGATAAAGTGTTTTAAAACTGGATTATGACCCAGAGTCTAACAATTACAGAGTCATCTGCAAATGTAACAATAAACATATTCACTTTGGCTCCATGTAGAGCACAAACAGAAGAGCCAGTGGAGCATGTCAGTGGGGTTAGAAACAGTGTTGTCAACACTTGATGTCTGTGATCTCATTAGTTTAAAAAAAATCCACCGTCCAGTAAATAATACCAAAGTCAAAGACAGGATTTCTTCAGAAATTCTAGACTTGAATTTATTACCTTTTACTACCCATTTTTAAAACCTCTACAATATTTTCATGACTAACACAAAATTGAGCAGCAGGCTCTTTTGGAGGAGCGGTGAATTCTAGGGCTGCACCGATTTATCAGCCAGTTGATAAATCGGAGCGGTGAATTCTAGGGCTGCACCGATTTATCAGCCAGTTGATTTATCAGCCAGTTGATTTATCAGCACCGATTTCCTTAATTTTGAGAGATTGGTGATCGGCCGATACTTACATGTGAAGCTTATCTTATCCTCCTAAGCAAAGGTCTGAAAATCCTCTTCTGCTCTGCTGTGTGAGAGGTTTGACTGACAGACTGCCCCACCAGGTCAGGTCTGCGCGGCTGCAGTTAACAATAGTCAAACTGCCAAAAGCTAATTTTAGTGACATTTCAGACAAAAAATGGTACAGAGCAAAAACGGCAGGTCAGGGTTTTTAAAGCTCGATGATCAGCGATAGGCCAGAAAACTGCGATCAGTGCAGGACTAGTGAATTCACAGCACCATGTAACATGATATTCCACTTACTGGGGGATAAAACTTTATCTTGACCAAGATCTCACATGTAAATATTCCAAAAGCATTTCCAGAAGACTTGGGATATTTGTGAATATAAACAAAATGCTACGACATACAGATTTCACAAGCCGATGCTTTAATTTGAGCTCATTTAATTTACTATCTTTTACCACCGCACGGAAACCCTGAAATAAATAGAAATCAACCAGGATGTGGGGATGCATGCAGCTGAAGGCTGAACAGACGTCAACAAAACAGACCATTGTTTGTTTCCATGCACACTAGATGCCCAACAACCAGGTAGAGCAATGTAGCAATAGCCTCCTCAACCCCTTTCCTTTCCTGACAAACAAATTGAAATGGCTCCATTTTACTCTGCAATATTTCCCTCTTCACTATCTGTTCGAATGATATCATCACTGAGGGTGTACGTGCCACTGGATGATGATCGGTCAGGACATTTGGGTATTTAACCTTGGCTGCGGGTATGACAATAGATTCCTGTTACAGGGACTTTTTCCAGTAACACTCAAAGATGAATGTGAAAGAACCACACAAGAAAAAACCACAGTGCTTAGGTGAGTGTCCACTACTATCAGGGCCATGACTTTTCCTAATATTGGTTTATGCTTTGCTTCTTTGTCCTTTTTATTTAGTATAATAAAAAAAAGTACATTAGATCTGCTGTTTTTATGGGCCACGGAAATTATGCATGACGACCTGTATGCAGTTCAGGTTTGTGCTGATTTTGTGCAATTTGTGCAACAAGCAAGTTGCGCGTTAGCATGTGTGCTCAGTGGCGGTTTCTAATATAAAATCAAACAAAAAAATCCCTATTTCCTACCAGCAATATCAAAGAAACTATTAGAGATGGCCAAAAATTGATGCCTTTATTTTATTCAGCAACCTAATTTATCTGTAGTAGAGAAGTTTTATTGAAATCTGAAATACAATCTAAAATACAAATTCGGGAGTGGTCAAAATACAAAATTTTTGAATTTGTTTTCCATCTGTCAAATTAGCTTTGGAAGAATGTTTGCAGCCTAATACATCTTTAACCCCTACAAAACATTGAGCCTGTTAAGACCACACAGAAGGCCAGGCAAAGCTTTTGTGGCTTGGTTTCAATATATATATTTTTAATATTGTATCCCAAACATGCCATGTCTGCTGTTAGGTCAGTATTGAAATTTGTTTTATTTTTCAAAATGACATTTTTAAAATAATCTTAATTTTTAAAGTAAGCTATTCATACTGTGCATTTTCATATTTTGGAAAATGATTTATATATATTTAAAGAATTTTATGACAAATAAGTGTCAAACTGATTAATTTTTTAAGTTATCAGCTTTCAAAAACCCCATCTTTTTCTACTCAAAGGTGGATCCGAGGCAAGCCCCCAAAATCTCAAAAACCGTTTGACATAACGGGCTGAAACGTTTTCTGCTCTTTTCTGGTAATACACTTGACAGAAAAATGCTTTTAGAGTACTAAAAATCTAAAGAAAAAAAGAACTGCTGGTACCTACTTGCATATTTTTTTCAAAAAAAAACTTGGTAGATAGCCTATAAACTTCTCATTTTTCTCTGGATTTTTGTTTGACATGTCATTGATTTATCAAACAGCTTCTGATTAATTAAAGCTCTGCTTTAGAACAGGATATGAAATGCTCCCTTAAAGGCACCATACAGCGGTAAAACATTTCAAGGTGGTGTTAAATCTTCTCTGTGTGGTTATGACATTTAGTCTCTGGTTTCCCCCCTTAGCTATGATTGCAACGACCATTGTTGAAGGGCATTTTGAAAGAGTTCATTATAAAGTATCATCAACTGGCACTCGGCTCCAACATCTGACATATCGCAGGTGAGCAACTCTGTCTGTAATAATAGTTTGTCCTTCAAAAACTGAGACTGAAGCAAAAGAGATACAGAGTATTATAGTCTGGTGGCATAAATGTTTTTTATACCCTCCATAAAATAGCACTTTCTTGTGTGTCGCTTTTGAAAACAGTTTTTTTTTTTCTTTTGGATCTAATGGGGCTTGTTGGAACTCCTAATTGGCAGTCTCTGCACCCCAGTCGTTTGAGCCGTGGTTGCTATGGGGAGATTTCACTGTTCAAACCAGCTTTGAAGTTCTTAAAATTGAGCTTTTTTCTTCATTGCTGTGGCAGCAAGAAACATCAGTGGCCAAACGGGATAATAATTGAATGGGAGATGTACATTTGAAGCCAGAGTAAAGTCTACAACAGTATACACTGTGGCAAGTTGCTTTACTTTGTTACAGCGGATGAACCGGCGCCAAGCCTTTCAAAGAGACCTTAAGGTTTCCTAAGCTCCTATTCCATAGGGACCACTCTGCCAGAGCCCAGCAGTAAGAGGAGCTGATTATCAGTGAGATGGACCATGTATGGCTTCCCTTCCCCTGTAATCTAAAAGAAAATGAAATCGCTAATTGTTTAGTGTTAAAGTCTCCTTCACAGCGTCTATACTATAAAGTGCAATCCAATATTCCTTCTAACTTTAAATCTCTTCTCAATTCAGAGATGTCTTGAATAGGAGAATGACTCACAAGTCAGAACTTTTGCTGCAGTGCAGAACATCAATTGCCTATTTGTTGCTATCATTTAATAGAAGCTTTTGGCCAATGCCTTTTTTTTTTTTTTTTTTTGAGTCTAAGATGTAAAATCTATTTTGAGTTTTATATTATGTTATAGTGTTATTCCCTCATTTAAAAAAAAATCATGCCGCAATTGTTACTTTGATGCTCTTGCATGTTTGAGGAATCATTGAATCTCCCATGGCAACCATTCAGGGGTAACTAGACATTTGCTCACATGATGCACCGTCTATTAACTAGGGATGAAACGATCCACGTTTTTTTTCTCATATCCCCCAACTTTTTTTGTTTTGTTTTGTTTTAAATGCCCCATCCAAGCTTTGTATCAAATCAATAGTTGCGGTCTATGCATGCTTTAATCTTTACCTACCTTTACTGTGGAGTCACTCTTTACCTTGAATGCATGCATTTAAGACAAAGAAATCAAATCAAACCAGGGAGAATACACAATAGCAAAGAGAGGTTATACAATATGAACACAAGAAAAAGAGCAGCAATTTCTCAATGCCGATTCAAATTCTACGGACGTGTCGGGTGAGGAAACAGAAAATGTACAAATTGCGGCACAAAAAGGCAGTTAGGCGGAAAAATAAATCTTCAGCCGTTTTGTGTCGTTAATGTTGAGCAGAACCCTCATGAGCCAGGACATTTTTAACACCAGAGCACAGCTGCAACAAAATACCTACTGAAGACATAACAAGAAAACACAAACGCTTGTCGACAGCAGTCAAAACAGCAACGGCAGTTTTTGTAGAAGACAAAAGACATGTGAACAGCTGTTATCCCACCAAAATATTGGCATAATAAACATGTCTGCTCTTATTTTCCTTTGTATTTTACCAGAGTGAAAACTATATAGCACAATTTCTCCAAACATCCCTGTTATTGTTTGGATGTGACTGACAGAAGTGAAGTTACTCAGTAAGAATCACAGCCTGACGTGGTTTTTGTGGTTTTTGCGTCTCCTGAGGAATCCCAGTCGACCTTGGCATGACTCTTAAGCCTATTAGATGTAACAGCCTTCTTGGATGGACCTTGGTCTTCAATTCACCCCACAGTTTTTCAATGGGATTCAAGTCCACTTTTTGCAGAGCAGTCAATACACTTTATGTTTCCGGAGGCAGTGGTTTACCAGGAGCAGCACATGTTTTGGGTGGCTGTCATGTTGGGAGACGAAGTGACGACCCACAGCTTTCCTGCTGAAGACTTTAGTTGTTTGCTGAACCTCTTCATATTAACTCCCTCCTCAATGAAATTCCTAGTTCCAGAAGCACTGACACATTCCTACAATACCTTACTCTCTGTGTTCTTTGGTTATCCATCTTCCCATTTTTCCCTCAAATGCAAGCATCGTCTCTTGCTCCATTTCTGTCTCATTTGGTGAGAGGATTATTTCCCTGTAAGCTTAATTTCCTCCAGGCTGTACTTGACGAGGTTCAAGGTGATTCGAAGGTGTCCAGCCGTGGAGTGTTGATGTCTGGAGCCTTGGCTTTGGTAGGTCTCTGATGGCCAACCGGTTTCAGAGTAAGAGAGAGAGAGCTTAATCAATTCAGGGATCTCTGTGGCAAAGCAACTGAGGCCATATTCTTCAATTCTTGGCCCAAAATAAAACATTATTTATAAGTTAGAGGTAGCTCTAAGCCTGTGGTTTGTTTATTGTTGTCATAGCAACTCCATAACAACTGTCTGCCATAAGGCTGTCCGTGAACTTCCGTACCTTCTTCCTATGTATTGCGTAGGAAGGCAGTGACCTGACTAAATTAAAATTACATCAAAACATAAAAATTTATTGGGTTAGTGTCCAATTATATTTTCTTTCAGCTTTTGCCTTCATGCACAAACTAGTCTTAACCCCCTTTAAAACAAGGAACTAATTTTACTGGACAAGTCCTTTGGAAGTAATTTATGAAAATAACAAAAACTATTATAATGCATGTACTAAAACAGGATTAGTAATATTGTTATTAAGAAATGTCTAAACAAGGCCCGTTCATCTTTAAATGTAAGGTTTAAGTGTACCAAGCTAAAGCTTTGTGCTTTCTCTGGACTCTTGAGATGACCCTCTTCCCCGGCTCCAGCAGAAATGGGTCTTACAGTCTGAGAATCAAAAGCTGAGGCGTAGATGGTGGTTCAGCAGATGGGATTAGGCTCAAGTCTTCAAAGAGGGCCGTCTGCGCTAAAGCTGCTCACTTCAGCTTTAGCATTACTGTTTATATTTCCTGATCTTTCCTTTTTTTTTTTTTTTCTTTTTTTTTTTCCCTCCGCCAGTTGTTGGGTGGAACATGAACTCGAGTGTAGCACGGAAACGACTGACGAGAGAATATTTACAGACAGAGGTGTTTAATACTGAGAGTGGGCAAACCTTAATGCAGCATCTCAGCCTGAGGCGAAGCCAAGGGACCCTCAAGCTGACAGAAAACCCCTCCTCTCTGCGAAAAGGATTTTTTTTCACCCTCTCTTTTGGCTTTTAAAAAAAGCTACTTTCTGTCTTCCTGTTCTCTTACCTTTCATAGACTTAATATAAAACCATTCACACAGAATTCCAGTGGGGGGAAAAAAACACTTAATCAAAACATTTTAATGCCACTTTAACCCAGCAATGGCTCTAAACTGCTCAGAAAGCCCCATCAATGGGCAATTCATACAGCAAATTCAACAATGTTTGCTCACTTTTTGCAGCAGCATCTAAAGGTTTTAATTGATTGATTGATATTAACATTATCAATGGTTATCTGACCTTTTTTTTTTTTTTTTTTTAAAGCATGCACTTAAAATAAAACTTGCTTCAGCATGCAACTCTCTGCTCACCAGTAAACTTTCCAGTTAGTCCACAGGGCGGTCAAGCATGGAAGATGAAATGCAACACAGCTGACAAGCAATTAATTTCAATTATCGAAGGAAAGAGTGTGAATGTGACTTCGGCGGCTGAATATAGTTTCTATGTCTATATTTCGAAGCAGCACACAGCACTTCTAGCAAATGGAACCAGTTTGTAATCGAGTAGAAAGCGCACTTTATTTCACACTTCGGTAAAGTCACTTAAAAACAGGACTTAAGTCGCCATTCCTATTTCTCTTCACAAATGTGCAATCTCTGCTTTCTTTCTCCCACTGAGCGGCAAAAGAGACCGGCTTGATGTTTACCATCACACAGCGGCAACAAAGAGAGGGAAGCAGCTCAGTGAACAAAGCATTATGCAATCAATATCGCTGGTCAGTCGGAACACATAGAGGTGCTGATCTGTTGACTGAACTACTGCTTAAATAGATCTTTTCTCTTGCTGAAGATTTCAAAGGACAAAGGGAGCAGGAAGGTAGAAAAAGAAGCACTTCAATATGTGGGGCTGCAGGGAGGATGATTAGTATCATTGGAAGAAAACCGGGTTGATTGAAGGCACCTTGAAAGGCCGTGATCCACGTCAGAGCGGCGCGAGGTCGAGGCCAATCTACCTCATCTCTGTGAATTAAAACTGTGGTCTTGAACAGCTGAAGGATGATTTCAATTAATTTGTGCAGAGTAAGATCCCAGGAGTGGCTGCAAAGCAAATGCTACCGCTTTATTGCTTTCACGTTAGTCCCATAAGTGGTCAAAACGAAGTTTCTGTAGGGTGAGGGGATACTTTGAGAACAGGAAATGATGAGCCACTGGAAAATCTAAAACAGATGTTCTGTCCTCTGTCAATCATTTTATATCGTCATTTCCAGAAGCGGTGGACAAGGATGAGATCCTCAAAATATGAAAACCTAAAGCCAGGTTTAAACAGGAAAGAAGAAAGTTCCAAGGTAACACTGTACTTCCCCAAAAAAAGTAAACAGAAATATAGCACTGTGTGATTTTATTGTAAATAGAAAAAAACCATTGTTAATCCTAAATTATTGCTACAGTACTGTCTGAAATGTATTTCTTTTGATTTTAACACATGGATTTAAGCAAAAACATAGAACAGACACCTACTGAAAAAAATATCTACTCAGTAAGTTGTAGGAAAAGCGTATTGCACAGAATACATCCTGGAAAAAGTCATGGAAGGAGCTATTACTGAGGTTTATGTTTTCATTAGTATGTCTATTCTGTTTTTCATAGACTAAACAGAGCAACTAACAGAGTTACTGGCAATCCTTGCACTGGCTTCCTGTTCTTGTTTCTACATAAGTCCCCTCTCCACTATCAAGTCTCCCTCAAGCCGGTTGATGTTCGGTTCAGTTCCAGTCAAGTTGGGAGTGTCTGTATTGGTAGTGTAGGTCTCACAGTATAGGACGTGGGGTGAAAGGTCAGTGAGCAGGAACCGTAGTCCATGTGCTGATGTCTATTTGGAGGCGTATCCTTGGTCGCCCAGTCACTCAGAAATCTTTTGGTATATTTGTTCATTGCCCCATCCAGTTGATGCTGTATGCGCCCTTCCACTGCAATCACAAAAGGTTTGGACCTCAATGTTTCACCATGGAATTATCAATTTGCCGCTCGCCATCTCCCCTGCTAAAGCCAGGCTTATCATTGATACACTGAACCAGAGCCCACTGTCCCCATCCTGGTTTGTTAGCCTAATATGCTGTTGTCACACCTGGTCCTGCACCTCTAATATTTTGTAACTTGGCAAGGATTGAGTTTGTATGCCACCTTTAAATCCACCTTTAAATCAAGGTTCACCAAGGTAAACCGCGAGTATAAACGCCACACCTCTTGCTCAAAAGCATGAGTATAACTCAGCCTTACTATGGTCTTGTCGCAGACTCCATGGGTCAGTCAATGAATGAGTCTGCTACCAATCAAAGTACTTGTAGGCAACACCCAGGTACATTCAGCTTTTACCATTTCTGTGGTTTCAAAAAATAGGGAGGAACAGCGTAGGATCTGCAAATGAAGGCGAATTTTACTGGAACCACTTCTTCTGGAGGATGGGCTATATCATTACCCATATCTGAGTTGCTTCACTTCTATCATCCCACTACGTCCTTTGGGTCAGCTGTTTAGGGTTTACTGGTCATCCCTCATACCAGACCCAGAACCAATGGGATAAACCTGATGAATGTGTTGCACCTAGATGGGCAGGACGACCTTCCTTAGCATTATATATGGGTCACCAAAGCATGCCTAAACTCAGTATATAGAACTTTGCAAATGTTGCTAAGCAACAATTTCACCTGCAAGGATCCATGTGTTTAATTTCCAATGAGAAATTTCTTTGATTTTAATTTAAAATCTTCATCTAATGCTCAACAAAACCTCAATTATAAAGCAAAACACCTAAAGCTGTAATGATTGTTTTTTTTTTTTAACCATCATTCTGCAAACGGACGTATTTAAACCCATTGTAATCCTGAAGCACACAGTGATGATTAAAGCCAAGAGCTGATGGATTTGGATAAAGAATGGTTTTGGATGCTGCAGCAGTGCAGACGGATAATGAAGCCATTTTAGATTGGCAACACAGATCTCTAATGTAACACATCCCTCACAGCATCCTTCTGAAGCAAACATGTTACATTATTCATTTCAGGAACTTTGTTTTTATCCTTCAATGCTACAACAAAGAAATCTGTAATGACACACAGGGGTACAAAGAAAATGTGTCAACAGAAGCTTCTTTTGCATTTTGCCTATAATGACGTGAATTGGAAATGTTTGGAGATGAAAACTGAATTTTGACAATGAATTTAAGCTATGAGACTGAGTGCACAAATAAATGCATGAAAACAGTTGAATAGCCTTATTGACTCCATGCTTTTAGCAAAACTGCTAATCGTGGTGAATTCTGTAAAGATTATTCAAAATGGCTTTAGGCATTTTTATGCTAATGTGCATCCCATTATGTGTCTGCCACCATTACAGGTGATATCAGTGGACTGGGATCTGATGGAGTGATCTGACAGTCTGACCTTTGTTCAAAAAGTGTCAGCTGTCGTTCTGTCCGTACATCAGAAACGGCCTGACCTTCATTGGATGTCTGTCATCTCATCCGCAGATCTCTGTGTCCAGCTCTTTTAATCTCAAAGTGTCGTTAATCATAAAGGAGGGTCAGAACGAGTTACAAACGTACATATGAAGACGTAAAAAATATTTCTCTTACAGATTCCTTCAAAAAACAATTTCTCATTTTTGGAACAGGTTTCATGTTCAATTTTCAGATGAAGTTAAAATGCAGCTTTTGAAATGATCACCTCATTTGAAGAAAAAAAACTGTCGAATCCAACAGGTCCAATCAATTGTGATAATCAAAAAGATCTGAGTATGTAAGTGTCTCCTAACAATGGCTGCTTGTGTTGCCCATGGCAGCAGCAACCGGTTTGAACCATGCCAAGGGAGCGGCATGGTTGTTTTATAAACAATGTGTATTTTGTTTTTGTTTGTTGTTCTTGGACATTTTGTTAAAACTGTCACGACATAATGACTTGAAACAATCTAAAAATAAAAAAAATAAAAAACTGAGCTCCCTGCTTCCTTCCTGTGCCAGCTGCAGAAAAAAAACACAGCTCTGTCAAAAACAACCAATCAGACCCTGCAGTATGGTCTTACAAGCATGCTCATATACGCGCTGCTCACACCCTTGCTTTCTGCTAGACTTTGGCCTCACAGTTGAGCCTGCTGTGAATGCTCAGGTTGGTAACATGGCTTCTGACAAAGGTGTTTCAAGTTTTTTCTGTAACAGTAAGTTTGTTCTCCGTCATCAGCACGTTGACTTGCTAACGGCTTCAGGCAGTAGCACTAGCATGCTAAAGGGTCTCTCAGCGTGACTGACAGCACTAAGACCCTCCTCCTGACTCTGGTTGGTTCTTTCTGACTGGGAACAGCATATTTTTGCAGATGGCAGAAGGACAACAAGGAGAAGACAGAGCAGATGCAATTTTTCAAAAATTATGTCTGATGTCTTTTACCCAACTGTATAAAAAAAACAGTTTTATAAAAGTTGCCTACTTCAGATATTACTCGGTCACTCCTGCACCTTCATTTTTTATGTTTTGATGTACATTTGAACTTAAAGTCATGAAATAATAGACAAGTAATTTAAACTTTTCATGGGCAGCATTGTCGTTCAGATATATATATATATATATTTTATCTTAAACTGTTTATCTGAAACATTTAATTGTATGGAGAACTGAAAATAGAAGAAACCTTTAGGAGGGACAATACACTTTACATAAGTTGAATAAATTTGTAATTCTCTTCACATTGAAAGGTCACTCAGTTGCTTTTTAGCGCCGTTAAAGTCTAGTGTGTTTGAAGACACCAGGAAATTGTCAGACGGTCCAATTAAAGCGATTTCATGGTTGCCCCACTTTGAGGGGATTTTCAGTCTGAAATGCTCCAGTGTTCTCATGCAAACATCCGAAATGAAAAGCATATACTTGACAAAATTTGTTTAATTCTGCTTCCCTCCCTTGAAGTCTAAAAGGCTTGCCTTAGGTAAACTGACGTGTCACCCTCTAGTGGAGTCGAACGTCAGCATTTATTCTTCATAATCACATGTGGTTAAAACCTAATTGGCAGAGGAAGGGAGGCATAGAGTGAAGGACAACAAATGCTACTATGAATTTAATTGGATGAATGCTGGCAAAATAGATTGGTTGTGTCAGAAATACATTAAAATTGAGGGAAAATCGTCAAGAAATTACAAGTTTAATCGGTGTTCCTAAAATCTGGACAAAGCTGGAAGGCTCCAAGGGGCCCCACTTTCTTCCTCTACAAGCATTAGATTTCAGGCTCCCTTCCGCTGCAATTAGAGTGTTACACATCAGTTAACCTGCATCCATATTTATGCCCCATCACAGTGTAAATCTGCAGCAGAGAGGCATCACACCCTGGAGCCACCACCCCAAATGAGGTGACAAAGAAACATCAGAGTTGCTTGAGGCTTACTGAAGATGGGTGAAACCAAACTGCTCTATCCGGCTCTATAAAATATATCCACGGAAGCCCTGTGCGGTAGGTTGATGTTAATTCTGTCCAATACATCCAGCCTACGTCCCACTCCGTCTGCCATGGCACAAAGGTCTGAGCGTTCCCCGGACCGCCTTGGACGGCTGCCAGGGAACAGAGACGCAGCGGCGGAATGAAAAAAGCGTGGAGGCAGCCGCTCGCACATTCCTGTTAATTATTTGTTTAATAAATATGCAATAACTGCAGCTCCTGAGGCCACATCTGATTCTTCTCCAAGCTGTGTGTCTCCACAAAAGGCAGAATGAGGCGCATTATCTTCCACTGATGCTCGGCTGTTCAAGTTAAGCGTGTTCTGAAACCAGCTGGAAGTTTCCATTTATTAAAACATTTTTTTTCTTTTGCTTTGTGAGCTAGTGCGATCCTGCTCATCCCTCCTGATGTAGCACTGAGACACACGGATTCACACTTTCCCCGCGCCATTTGTCTGCTCCACAAATAACTCATTTTCTAATCACCAAAGTCTTTAATCACCCTGCCACTGCGCAGATTCAGGGTTTTACATGGGTGATTATGAAAGTTGTTGAGCAAGAGTTACTTTTAATCCTCATCTGCTATCCTACAGCACTGTTAAACCACGGCCTGATCTGTGAGAGTGGATGATGACTTTGAAAAAAAATCATTGATCATCATCAGCGCATGCGAGAAGCAAATTTATCACGTTTCTTAATGAACGGGATTGCATGTGATGAAGAAAACCGTAATAAATCTGTTGTAGGACTGAAAGGAAACGTTCATATACTGACAAGTTTCAAAATGGGGAAAAACTCACAAATCAGCTCAATCTTTTATTATCCTCTGGATTCACCACGTACGACATGCCCGTCGAGTCCAGCAGATGTACGCAGTTCACCAAAAGCTGCTCTACAGAAAGTATGTTTATATCCAAGTCTGTGAAACATCAGAGGAAATCTCTGAAGCACATTCCCTGTTCATTTCAAATACATAGAAATTGTCAAGCTTTATAGGGAATCTGTTAACAATTGGTGCACCGTCAACAGTGTCTACGGTGAGAATGGGGTGATGCAGATGTTGACTTGGACCATCTGTATCGGTGGGAAGAATACTTCAAAGATCTTCTCAATCCCACCAGGATGAGATTCGGCCAGACTTCCTTAAGGCTATGGATGTTGTAGGATTGTGTTGTTTGACGCAACTCCTCAATATCGTGGACATCTGAGGCAGTTAAACCTGGATTGGAAGGTCTCGTGATGCCCTAATTTATAAAAACAAAGGACACTGCAGAGTGTCTTCCTTACCAGGAAGGCTTAGGAATCTCCCTGGTAAGGTCTGTTCATTAGATTGAAAGGTGAATTGCGCAACAATCTCAGTGGTTAGATTGGAAAAGAAAATATTATTTTGAGGAAAATTAAAATGTTTACAACATAGGTACATTTTATGCATCTTCTTAAAATTCTAATCCAAATGTAGCTTCATTTTATGTAATGTTGAAAAGATTATTTTTTTTTCTCTCAAATATGTTTTCTTCCATGTTTAACAAATGGATGCTTAACTCTCATCTGAACTGCAATGTTACACGACAATCTGTAGAGTTTGCAGAACTGGAAGCAATGCACCTAAAACTGTGCGTCACCCTCTGAAGCTCACAATGCCAAAATGTCTGTCTGGTTTATTTCTCGAAGATATGACCAGAAAGATTGTTTTCATAGACTTTTGTAACTAAATATAAAACATGTTTCTCACCAGGTCCGATAAACCGAAAGACGGGGATGAATTCTTGAAAGAAGTTTATTTTTAACTTCATGTCAGAATCTAAACTCATCCAAGAGCTGCAAGAGGTTTTGCCAGCAGATGCGATAGACTCAGAAATATCAATATAGCCTCTGAACTTTGCACCCTGATTCAGAGGTCACATACTAATAACCTGAAGGACAGTGTTGGGCATGTCTGAGATTCTCTCAATATAGACTCCTCTAGGTAGCAACGTCTCTCAAAACCTCTGAGTTGTATTCACCCTCACAGACCACACCATCTTCAAATGAGCCCCTCTGTGGCTTTCAGTTTTTCTGCTATCAAACTCCGCCGCGGGTCTCTGTTTGCCCTCCTCCTTAGAAGATCCTACAACACAAACCTTCATCCAGCTCCGTGTCACAGCTTGATCGAAGACAATCCGTAGAAGCGCGCGCTCCCTTTCTGAGTTTGTGTTTCTTTTTTAGCAGTCCACCTCTTTTCAATAGCTCCCCGTTTTTTCTGTAAAGTTCAAACGACTTTAAACTGAACGCCTGGAGCACAAACTCATCTGGAGTCGGGCCAGACGAGACTAAGAAAGCCGGGACAGGCGAAGACATCAAGACACGGCAAGGCGGTCGGAGAGAAAAGGAAAACTGTGTAACTTTTGTTCCAGCAATTTTTTTTAAGAGAGCAACTGCTCTTGAACCTATTTTAGTCTTTATCTCTCTTTTCTCTCACAGTAAAAAAAAAAAAAAAATAATATATATATATATATATATATATGTATATATATATATATATATATTGCTGCTGCCATAGAAACGTGTAGTAGCTTTAAAACAAAGTGCAGTTGTTGAGCTTGGTAAATAACTAGCCAGAAGAATTTGTTCCAGTTTAGGAAATGTTTCATGATGCAACAAATCCCTGCCTTCAAAGCATCATGTACAGATAAGAACAGTATTTTGGAGTAAAGTTTCTGCAGACACACCTCATAGGAGCTTTGTATACTTAACTAATGCAGCAGTGATTTATGTTTTTATTCAATATTGGCCATTGTTTAGAATAAATAGAAATTTGTGATATTTAAATTTTTGCCTTACTAAAACTTTTGTGTATTTACTCCAGCATGATTCTGTTCATTACATTGTACTCTATTGGAGTGATATTATATTCTTAGGGACAACTCCAGCTAATTTGGGAAGCAAAGTGCAACACAACACCTTTGTCTCGTTTCCACTGAAAGGCGCTAGTCGGTGCGGTTCGGTTTGCTACTTTATGGTCTGGCGCACTCAGGAGAGCGTTTCCACAGCCAGGTGGACACTCACTGGGCATCCGGGCTAAACCCAAATGTCTAATGGGTTTAACCCTGCGTCATACGACAAATGTGACGCACTAGCGCTTCTCTCCCTTATAGCAAAGAGTTTTGTTTTTCTGTCCCCCAATCAATGAACTGTGTTGTGTGATAACTTATCAGTACCGGTGCCTTAAAAAGGGGACCCAGGAATGATGCGACACAGTTTGTTTGAATGAGCCGCTTTTACAATTAGAACAGACAAAATAGCGTTCAGAACTGACCTGGTTGTCGTACAGAGTGGAAAACCAATTAATAAAAGTTACTTAATAGGAAACTTAATTACTAATAATAGGTTACTTAATTACTAAATTAGTTGATTATGCCAATCAATTTATCATAATTAAGTCAATAATTTGCTTAATGTACTACTGAATATGCATATGAAAAATGCTGCATAGTGATTTTTATAGCTATTGTCATATAATGTACCATTCAGTGCTGTAAAAAACTGAAGGTATCAGATTGAGTCTGCGTACTGGAATATGAATGTTCTTATAAGTATCCATGTAATGATAATAAAATAAAATAAAAATCTGGATTGAACCATCCCCAGTTAAAATCCTTGACTATCCACCTCAAAGTGAAAAAGGAAACTACAAAAAAAAATGAAAATTATAAATAAAAAGGGAATAAAACATGGAGCAAAATTAACAAGGAAAACAGAATGCAACCCTCAAAGATTTTCTCTTCTCTCCAGCTGTGACATGAAGCTTCATTAGGGTTTATGGTCAGCAACTTCACAGGAAGAGCATTTACAGAAAAACAGGACAACCTTGGATAGCGTCTGACAAAAGAAAACAAACCACTGTGTGCCCGTTTGAAGCCAGGAAAAAAAGATCATGGCAGATGGAAAAAAAATTAAAGCCGCTAGCGGCGACGGGCGGCCCTCGGAGCCCAGCTCCGCTCCAGAGGGGGCGGGGCTTCCAGCACCGCCGCCCGCTCGCCACCGCAGATGCTCTTGCTATAGATATAGATAGGCCGATGCAGCGAGGAGATATAGCTGATGGATTAACCTAGGGGGCGCAGTGGAGTCAAATTACAATTTGATGCTATTGGGCTATTTAGAGTTTTTGTCAGTCGAAATTTGACCCCAGGCAACCCCCCTTCAGCATGCACAAAAATGCAAAACTTTGATAACTTTTAATTGTCCATGCCTTCTGAACAATTTGAAGCCGATCGATCGAAATCCGTTGGAGGAATTTGATCAAATGCGAAGGCTCTAAACGGCCAAAATGGGGTCAAAATCTGAACTTGAATCCAAAATGGCCGACTTCCTGTTTGACTTGCACTATGACATTAATTGTATTTTCTGTGTGTCTTGGGGAGCTCTACAAGTGTACCAAATTTCATGTCTCTGCGATGAAGTAAGGTCAATGTGTAGGTTTTTTTTTAAATCTTGCTAGGTGGCGCTGTTGAGTCGTTTCTTTCACAATTTTTTTTTGTGATGACCTTAAATCTTACACAGGCTGTACGCGTCCGCGAAGTTTGGTGAGTTTTTGAATATGATAAAGCATCCAGAAAGCCCCCGCTTTAGGGGGGCAGAATCGTAATAATAAAATAATAAACAGTATAAAAACAAAAGGCCTTTGTAACAATTTGCTCCTCTGGCCTTATAAATAAATCACACAGTGGAAAAACATTTTTTAAAAATTACAAAATGACACTTTGATGTCAATTAAAGCTGCAACAAGGAAATGAATGCTTTGGCATCTCTGGCTGGCTGAAAAGACTCTGTGGGATCTATTTCTGTATTTCTCCTCAAGCAAAGATTTTCCTTCTAACTTGGATAAAATAAAGATGTGAGCAATTAAAAAGTTTCATTTTGGGTTGGTTTACATAGAAGAACGAGTTTGGAAAATAGTGAACTCTAAGCCTGTGTTGGCTCTGTTTGAAAAATAAAAATCATCATACAATATATTCCCCCTCCTACATCCCTAATATCTTGGACAAATTAATTGGAAATGTTATGATGCATCATCAAAAAGACATCTGTATCATGCTTTAAACATTCTACATGCAGTGATCAGCAAAAGTATTTGCGCAAACTTTTGTCATATTTCAATAACAAACTTCAGTTAATTTTAGCAAGACTTGGTGAGAAAAAAAACAGCTGGTTGTTAGCTTTGAAATTGAAGGAAACTTTTAAGTCAAAACATTTCACAACTTCAATAATTGTGGCTTGCGTTTATAGTCACCCAAACACATCCAGTGCAGCTATTTGCATTCAGAAGTCGCCTTATTAGTCTCAGTGTAATTTTCTCTCATCATAAATGGAGCTGTGAAGGTCTTGCAGAAAGTCAATAATTAGACTTGGTAAGTTTGATCGACTGTATTTGATGTTCTGGTCAAATACAGTTTGGCTCTTAAAATAAAATAAAATTTTTAAAAACCGTTGCAGATATTGTAGAACCTTCTGCCAAGTTACACATCATACTACGAATCAGTCTGACACCAAGTCCAAATTAAACACCTGTGCTCACATTAACTGTGGAAGATTTTTGATCAATTCCTTTGTAAGGTGCTATGTATAGTTCTACAATATAATGCCATTAATATTTTATCACTCTGTTTTGCTATGCTCCTTCACTGGCTCCTTCCTTAATATTTTAGACCGTTGTGAAGAAAGAGCCTTGTCGTTTTTTTGTAGATTCCACCTTTGTCTTCATGTCAGATTATGTTTAATACAACAAAGTTGAACTTAATAGGAAGAGATTAATATTCTACAGTTTGTTCTGAGTAAATTTACATTGCACTGACAACCCAGTTGCGTTCTCCAGTGTTTTCAATGTGTTGATTTCACTTTAAAAGCTTAAAAATTGTCCATTTTGTCCATCTTTAAATATTGTCAGACATCAAATCCGCTTAAAATTAGGTCCCATATTCATAAAGCAGAAGTAGAAAGTTAAATATTTGTTTTCTGTACCAACGGAGGCTTCTTAACAGTGTGTTTTGATGAAAAGGGCTGTTCATTTAGCATGATTTAGTTAATTCGATTGATTACAGCCTGGCCGTTTCACAGTGGAAATCAATTTCAACATGGCAGGAACAAAAACAACCTATCCCGGAAAATTAGCAATGAATAATTTTAATTAAGCAGGAGCAATTATTTCATTTATTTGACTGACAGTCTCTCATTAAACCACACTTAAACCATTTCGTCTGTGCTGGCAATAATGTTCCCCCCCCCCCCCCCCCTCACAGTTGGTGACATGAGGCGGCGGTCCAATCTCACCGACAAACTGCACCTCAACCTTTTACCTCTGCATGTCATTACGCCTGTGGAAATGCTACACATTCACTTAGCCTAATTAAAGAATGACAAACTGTGCCATCACGCAGCGTACTTCTCGTCAGCTAAAACCAAAGTCCTGAAGATACTTTTTTTATTCCAGAAGTGCCAAAAAAATTCTAAATAGGAGATTTTTTTTTTTTTCCCCCTCTTCAGTCTATTGTTTTGTTTTGCAGACTAGTAGCATCAGCTAATCCCCTCGCCTGCGTCAATATGGGAATGAATCGAGAGGCATTTCCGTCTGTTCCAAAAGCTGGATTACAGACTCCGGGAGATTATCCATGGAACAACTTTAACAGTAACAAAAAAACAAAGCCATCACAACGGCTCTCAATGTGCGGTGATTAGATGTGGTCTTTTCATTTCGGATTATTAAACTCGTCTAGTTTACATGCTCAAACACTGGATCCCTGCGGTGAGGAACAAGACCTAATCCTCAGAAAACAGCTCTGGATTGTTTCACATGGAAATCTCTGGATGATTTTTCATTTACCGCCTAATTTTATGGCCTCCTCTGAATGACAGTTCACTGTAAAACATTAAACCACTGTGTTTTATTATGGGTTGTGGTGGGAGGTTAAACATGAGCAGGCAGAGATTTTCATTTTCATTTTCAAGTCAAGACTAAACTGAAATTAAGATTAACTCACTGACTGCTTGCCAGGTAGCATGCCCACTGCAATGTCTTTATGCCTAATACAACACACAACAAACATCCACAATTTCCATAACATCAAATCTAATATGTTTAAAGAGGGGGTGTTTTGTATTTTCAGGCATAGGGTGCTATTTTATAGCACAGTTACAGTAACTGTTACCTTCAGTTGTTATAAAGATGCCGTGTATATCCAAAACATGACTTAAAAGAAATTTGACTTCGCAATTTAACACCTTGAAATTGGGCTACTGCCTCTTTAAGAAGCACTTACTCTTTCCGACACGGCACCTTCAGCATGTCATCACAACGATGCTCCTTCATTAAGTCAAAAAAGTTGACTTTGCATAATACGCCTTTAATAACTGTCCAATTATTTTCAATATTAACACAATTTTACACCATCTGTAATTCAACTATTTATTGACTTTCAAAAAGCAATAAAAATTTGTTAAAAGGGGTGTATTATGTAAAATCAACTTTGAGCTTTATGTCATATCTTATCATTCACACAACACTTGTAAGAATGGATGTAAATGGCATAAAGGGAAGTATTGTGATAATGTGCTGAAGGCAGAGCGTCAAAACCAGCGGCAGCTTCTTAAAGAGACCCAGGCCCAATTTCTGTCTCTTTAAATTTCAACATCAAATTTCTTTGAAATCATGTTTTATATATACACCACTCTTAAAACAACTGAAGGTAATAGTTATTTGGAGCTGTACCTGGTATTTTGCAAATAACACCACCCCTTTAACACCTGTGAATGTCAGATTTCTCCCAGGAAGCGCTCTTATTTTGAAGAACCAAACATATCCGTTTTGCGGTTACTTGCACAGTGAGACTATGACGTAAGTAACTCAAGTTTATTTTGTTTAGAAATGGCTCAGCCATTAGCTTAGCTGATGTTTGGTCATAAATAGGAAGCTAAGACATTATAGCTTCATAACATAACTTGCAATCTGGAAAGCACAAAAACCCAGCTCATCTGAAAAATAACATAAAACCTTGTGATTAAGCTTTACGTCAAGATAAAAGTTTTCCACTTCCTAACAAATCAAATAATTACTCTATGCTCCACAAGGGAAAAGTTCTCCCATTACCCAGCTCTCATTAACCCACTTCAACGTCTACCTTAAAGGCTAAAATGCCACTTTCTTATCACAGAGCCCATTCAAATGTAATACTCATTCCCTTGAAAACTAGCCTCACGTGCACCTCACATTGCTAAAAGCAGCGACTGATCATTCCATTATCAATATTTGATGATGTACACTAATTAACCTTGAACTGTCTGCGAGCCGCAGACAAACGCTCCCTGGTGGCGCTGCCGCCGGATGAGTGACAGCATCTTAAGAGCCGCTTTTGACAGAAGGATCTTTCCCTTCTTCTCCAGAAAAGCTAAACATCACTCACTTTTATAGATGTGTGCAGTCTGAAACCTGGCCCACGGTCGCTCTGAAAACACAGAAAGTGTTTTGAGGGGAGTGTTTGGGGGGGGTGAAGGGTCTCCTATTGAATAATAATGATCGGTGGCCGGCGGCTTTGTTTGTTTGCGAGCTGCGGCTTTACAGCCATCCTTGTAAATAAAACTGCGTGCATAATAAAAGAGCTGATACTGAAATGACATCTGGCTGTAAAACTCCTGCGGCATGCTGAGTTCAGCCACTTCATCTTCCATCCTTAATATCGGAGAGTTTCTGAAGAGGAGGGAGGTGCACAAAACGGTGGCTTGGAGGTTTAAGTCCTCACTTTTAGAGATGAATAACACTTGGACAACCCCAACCCCCAAACCTCAGCCCTGCTGTCACACGACTGTCAGAAATGACAGAGAGGATACTTTGTTTCTGGATGACATGATGGGAGGACAGGACAGGCGAGTGGCTCTGATCACATCACACCACTGATTACTGGAGAAGGCAGAGAGGGATAAGAGTGGAGCCACGAGTCCCATTGATCACACAGATGCATCATGGGATAGTGAGAGCAGTCGGGAACAGAACAGAAAAGTGCCTTTATCTGACGTTAAAGGCATGTGGGATGGCATCATCACAATCCCTGCCTGTGGAGAGCATAAAGGAAGCCAAAATATACAGAGACCATGACAAAATGATCAGTTTCTCTGATTTTACTTTTATATGTATATGTTTGGGTAAAACGAACATTGTTCTTTTATTCTATGAACTACTGACAACATGTATCTGAAATTCCAAGCAAAAATTTGCTATTTATATGCAGAAAATGAGAAATGGTCAAAATCATGAAAAGATGCAATGCTTTCACTAATGCAAAGAAAACAAGATCATATTCATTTAGAAACAACAACAGTAATGTTTGAACTCAGGAAGAGTTCAAGAATCAATATTTGATGGAATAACCAGGAGGTTCTGGTGTCTTAGATGAATCCAACTCACCCGCTTTTAAATCTCTGTCTGGTTAGAAAGCCAGGGAGGGAGATGTTTGAGTCTGGGTTATGATATTTATGCTTTATGATCAAACTTCCTTCTTCTCGATGTGCTCTTTGGTCTGGTCAGAAACCAAGCAGTAAAGTTCAAGGACAAAAAGTATAACCAGATATTTTCCATTTATTTAGATAGCAAATCTAAAAAAAAAAAACATTGCCTAGGTTTTCTCATTTTTTCTGCTGTCAGAGACTAACGTTACCAACTTTTACCGATTTGACTTTTTCTGAAACTAACAAAATTCAAAATAGCATTAAAAAGTATATTGTTAAATAACACTGACAATGGTTGTTCTGGAGTTTTCGCCTTCAAAATACATAAAACACAATCTAAGAAAACAACTAGAAGACTAAATTTCATGAGTCAATTTACTTTCAAGAATAACGACATGTTGGAGCAGCTCTCTTTTTGACTTAGACTTTTGTTTTGGCAGAGCCGTTGTTCCCTCTGCTTTTGGAACATTTGCTCTTACGTCCTTATGTGTCAGCGTGGCAACAGGGCTGTTTGTACAACTGGGAGCAGCTGATTAGCATCTCAAAAGGCTCAAATAATACCTGAACTATGACCAAACAATAAAAAATAAGCCTGGGTAAATGCACTCAACAGTGGAAATGTAAAATCAATTAGCATGATAAATCTGAAATGCACACTCAGACAGACCCTAAACACAGTGCCAGTGCTGTATTTGTTAGTAGAAGGCTTGAATATTGGCAACTTGGACAAACAGATTCTTTTCATGGTCGCACGATTTTTACAGACTAGTTCTGCTTGGTGTGAAAAAGGACTGCAAAGCACCCAAACAACATGATTAATGTCATCCCCAGCCTCATCCATTGAGTCGGTGGAGGTGCAGAAAGAAGAACAGAACATTCCTGGCCAGAAGAGCACAGAGGAAGGGGAGCAGCATTTCTAAAAGCCCTGAACCTTTTCCAATAACACTGAATTTATGTGACCTTTTCTAGTCGGCATACGGTTTGCTGAATTCTCCCACAGATTAAGTACAAAGTCATTAAAATTGTCATGCTGGCAGCCAGACTGGACACACTGGAACGAGAGCCAAATGTTATAGTGCCTTATAGAGTGTGAAAGGTTAACAGAGAAACGAGCGCAGGGAGAGGGAGCCGAGCCAGAAAACAAAACGAGAAGTCCCACTCGCCGCAGTTTATCCACAGAATTTTGGAGCCGGTGGTTATCATAGAGAATTAAATGGACGGTAACAAACTCATCTTTATTACCAGCAATTAAGAGAAGGAGCTACAGATATACAGTTCTAGAAAACCATTGAAAATCTCCTGGTTGTTCCATCGAATATTGATTTCTGATCTCTTCCTGAGTTAAAACATTAGAATTGTTGTTTCTAGATTAACATGAACTTGGACTGTATCTTTTCATTATTTTGACCGTTTCTCATTTTCTGCAAACAAATAGTAAATTTGTGCTTGGACATTGTGTCAGTAGTTCATGGAATAAAAGAACAAGGTTCATTTTACTAACAAAAAATCTGCCTTTGAAAAGTTAAATCAGAGAAACTGATCATTTTAAATGGTCTCTTAATTTTTTCCCACAGCTGCAGAATACATTGCAAAAGTATTCATAAACCTCAAATCTCTCATTTTGTCTCATTACAACTGTAAATTTGTAGTTTGTAGTGAACTCAAAGTCTTCAGGTAGAATATCTGAAAGCAGCTGTACTTATACATTTAATGTGTATTGTTTACTGTCATCTCAATAATTCTACACTCCTGTATGTGAGACTATTACATTAAAAAAAACACAATTAAAAATACATTTAAGTTAGTGACGCTGGCCTGACTAAGTGTGAAAAAGTTCAAGGATGGAAACACCTTTGCAAGGCAGTCAAAGTGAACAAGTCATAGATGCATGAACAACGTGTTGTACGTGCAAGAGATTTTCCTGCCCTTACCTTTCAGACCTTCTTCTCAACATAAAAACATTCCATGCTTGTAATTTCAGAGCCCACTCTGCCTGCTCTGCATGCGATGAAGTTACTAAGAAGGTCCAGATGGCAGCCATTAGCAGGAGCCGTGGCATTACCCAGCGCAACTACCCATGTTACATGTCCAATAATTGATATAGATGTTTAATAATCTTTACAGTCTCCCTGGTGCTCAGGAATATGGACCTGGAATTCTCCTCTAATTTTCAGATTAAATTGCATGTCAAAGTATCAACCTGTGATCTCTGGAGGTGCAAAATACCTCGATTAGCCTGCAGATGGAGGGTTACTTCCTGAGAGCTAATCCCATCAGCCCGGGTCCCATGATGAGTAATTCCCTCTGTGGAAACACTGAGCTTCACCTGGAAAACTACAATATGGTTTTACAATGTTACCAAAATGACTAAAGAGAGTCATCCATCATAGTTATTAAGGTTACAGTTTTAAAGATAGACGGCAAGAACTGAGCAGCTTGAGTGTAAAGCAGCAGACTGCAGGCTTGTTACCAGAGCAGATGGTTGGACTAAACTACCCATATCAGCTTGTTTTTTCTCCCAAGGTTACTTGATAAAGACCAGAAAGGCAAGAAGGTGTAATAATCTGTGCAATAATCACAATCACATTTATTTTAAAAATTCTGATAAACTTAGGCTGCGTTCACACAGCAGGCAAATGTGACCCATATCCAATGTTTTTCTTTCCCCAGATGCAACCTGGATCACATTGTCACAGTACGATCTTAACAGTCCAATTCCGATCGTTTTACCCACCAAAAAAAATCGGATTCATGACACTTTGAAAAGGTTTTGACACATTTCAGCTGTCTTTTTACACCACTAACGCAACTCGTGCCTCACAATTCTGAACCAGAAGAAACGAGATTCAGTAAATCTGGACGCAAGCTGTGGCTAAAAACGATCCTCCTGAAAATTCTGAAATGCTCCACAAAAAGCTTTTAGTTGTGCTTTTTTTATTAGCTTCTTTTGCCTTACGATGTCGTGATGATACTGTCGGCTCTTGGTGCTGAATAACTTTAAAATCAATCCATAAACAGTGGCATCTATTGTTAACTTAATGCGCTACTGTGTGACGTCTGCGTTGTTTTGCATATGCAGGTTGCTTCGGGATCGTAAAATGTTCACATAAAATGTTCTCATTGCAGCCACATTTAATTAGTACAGAGCCCTCTAGGGGACATCTTTTGCGTTACCTCACAATAATGTACCAATCAGTTCATGTGGCAGAATTTAATACTGGACGTCTGTCTTACGGTGCCCACCGTATCTTCTGCTGTAAGGTTGTCGTAAGATTTTTACACGTATGTTAATGCCTCGTTTGTGAGATGTCTAAAGTTTAAATATTTTTCTTGAAGGTAGAAATGCATCACAGACCTATGAGCAGAATACAAAAGTAAAACAGGTCAAACATGGACTTTCCATCTCCCTTCTACAATGTAAGCAAGTTTTCCATAAGAAGGGATATATATATAATAAATATACATATATATATATATATATATATATATATATATATATATATATATATATATATATCCAAACTATTTGAACTATTCCTGAGTTATTTTCATCTGACAGTTTTGATTGTGTCTTTTTTGTGTTGGTAGTCTATAAAGGGTTGTTTTTATGAACAGTTCCATCTCTATGATTGCACTAAGCAATACTTGCTTATCGCGAGAGAATGCAAAAGTTTTGTGAAGTAATGCAAAAGAAAAAAAATTCGCCAATGGCTCTGAAAATTGGTAGCATCATCGATCGTGCCAAAAAATAAATAAATCTAATTTTAGCAAGAAATTGGAAGCATTGAGCACTGAGACAACAGGTCTTTAGAATAAGTCTTGGTGCTTATTCTAAATTTTGCAAAAGTCTTTGTTTCAAAATCAACATAAACATGTTGGAGATCATATAATTAGAGCCAGGGAATCATTTTAACAGCAGCATGAATATGTTTTTCTGTGAAATAAATGTAATTTTATCTTCTTTTTTTTGTTTTAAACTTGTGTGAATAATGTGACACAGTGCTAAATTGACTTTCATAACAAGAATCAGGCCCATGCCCACTTGCATCACAGTAAACATTTTCCTCCTAGATCAGCAGGCTGACTGCAAACCCACTTAATATTTTGTTTATAAATTCCAGCAACATTGAATACAAAGCTCCAGAAAAATGTACTATGAAATTAGCTTTTTATTGCTGAGCTGCTCTAACTGCTGACTTATATACTTTTATTTTTTTTATAACTTCCCAATTTTAATGCTCAGACATTAAAATCAAATTCATTATAAATACTGCAGGCCAGCTGCAGTATTTATAATACAAAAACAAGAACTTTTAAACAGCCAGAACTTGAAGCAAGTGATTTGTGCAGTTGGAAAAAAAAAGAAAAAAAAATTGGCTCTGACAATGAGGAGTAAATAATGTAAACAGACTGGAAGTTGTTTCTCTTGCAGAACACAGAGCTTCCCTCTGTTTCAGAGACCATTGATTCTGTTCACTAAAAACACTGTCAAAGATATTTTTAAAAATTAACCACAAAATCATGTCTAATTCATCAAATGAACACATTCTTTCAAGTTAAGCCCATATTGGTTTAAGGCAAAACATTTCCCAGTTTTTAAGGACTCGGCTGTGGACGGGATGCCAGTAATTACTACTGTGGAAATGTGCAGTAGTACCCTCCCATTCGCAACCATCAGCCAAAACATTAAGACCAATCCATACACACATCCACACTCTGAATGTCCAATGTGTACCGAGCATGGCTCACTTTTATATGCTTACAACATTAAGCTCTGTTATAGCTAAAGCATATGAAGCTGGGATTAACAGATCTATTAATAACTATTACTAGAACTATTTTCTCTGGGCTGCAAAAATGAATATAAAGTTCAATATCTGGAGCAAAAATGGTCTTTATTTTCGTGAACGATCCGTATAAAAGTAGCATAAAGTTCCCAACTAACGACAGCTTCAGCAAAATGGCAAGTTGGCAGCAGGATTAGCACTCGGCACGACGCGGCAACGCAGCTTCAGAGAAAACTGAAATATTAAAGAAGGGAAAACTGCAGAGTGTAGCTGAAACTGTAACAGAGTCAAAACTGAGCATTTCTGAAGAGACAGTCCATTCATTCAATAAAGTACAACAGCTTTAAAACGTGCTACAAGCAAAAACATAAACATTTGATCAAATTGGAGTATTAAATGCTAATGATAGCCTGGAACCAAAGCAAACTAACAAATAGGAGCAACAGGTTCCAGTCCTGTCCAGCTTCCATTTTGGCTGGTTAACTACTGTTCTTTTCCCACTGTGCTCCTGTGTTAGTATTTTCCCACAAATATCTCATGTTCTGCAGTACAACATCTTTCTTTTATAGGAAAATTACTACGAGTAAATAAAAAAAAACAACAACACACATTTATGTTTAGTGGAAGGTTTTCAAACTTTCATTTTGGGCCATGTCAAGATCGCATTTCACGAATGTCCTCAAATGTCTGGTTGAGACAGAATCTTTTGATAAAACCATCCATCAACAAACTGTTTAAATATTAATAAATAACTTCCTCTGCATTCAGTGAGTACATATTAAAATTCAACATCTTTTCAGTATGATGTAATTTGGCGGCATGCTTTGATTTGATTGACAAAATGATATAAGCACAAAGTGTGCTTAAAATGTGCTTCAACTTTTAGTGGGCCAGATTTGGCCCCCCCGGGGGCCTTCGGTTTTGACAGGGCTTACATAAAAAGTCATTTTTATTCCCAACATGTGGCTTGAAGATTACTCATCGTATTTGGATACAAAAACATGCCACGTGCAATTACTCTAACATTTAGCATATTTTAAACTCAAATCAGAGAGCAATGCTCCTGCCAGATGCAGAGATGAAATGCTTCCCTGGCAGATGTTAGCTCACCTCTCCCATCACTTATGTCTGTTCTCGCCTTACTGTGGTTTGCACGTCCCATCTGTTTACTATTATTTTTGGGGGGATGTTTTCTCTGAGTCTTTTGGCAAACTATGCTGCTAGCCACGCCGCCATTGTTTTCATAATCATCTTTTTACTGGGCTATAATTTCAACACTTAAATGGCAGCCAAATCAACCATCTGGAGCCTTGTTTACATTCATGTTTATTTACAGTTGCATAAAACATTTTCTTGCTTTGGTTTTGATAAGGTGGCCTCAACTTCTACGAAGCTTAATCTTTCAGTAAAATGGAGCGTATAAAATGCAAATATAGGCGGTTTGTTGAAGCTAAATGAGTTACATTGCCACAAGTTTCTTATCTGACATGTGTGCAGCTCTCAAGGAAAGCTTAAAATCCAGTGATTCTGCATTCTGCTGATCTATTGAGAACAAGACACTATTAATCCTAACTGAACCTGTCGAGATAAAGCGGAGCTCTGGTGGATTGCGCCGTTAGCTCCCAAAACTAGAAATGAATTCTAACACCAGTGATTAATCCCCTTGAATCTATCTCTGCATTTACTCTGTGAGCCAGTTTATGCAGTTCTCCGCCGTCAGTTGCGCTCAATGCTCTGCTGTCTTCGATTTACTGGGAACATGAAAAGACATTTTATCTTCCAGTGTCTGTGAGCAAACACTGAATGCCAAGATAATGCCGTCTTCCAAGTGTTTATTGCACCTGTTCTGAATGGCAACTGTAATGCTTTACTTAAATGCGCAGATCTGACTGCGAGGTATAGTGGTAACCAGTTTGTAGAATCAGAAGTAGGTACGACATGGAGTCATGATTGGATGAATAATTAATATAACTGATGCAAAGAGGTTTGTTGATACTGCTATTTACTGCAGTGGCAATAATAATAATAATAATAATAATAATAATAATAATAATGATAATAATAATAATAATGATAATACCAAACCCACAAAAAAAAATAAAGTTCTCAAAAACAAAAACAAAAAAGAGAAAACAACCCAACAAAACAATTATAATAATAATCAGTGACACTTCAAAACCCAATAGAGTCCACAAGAGGTCCAAGAATGAAAGGAGAATAGTTATTTTCCTCTTTTCCTACTCCTTAGAGTCTGTTCAGTTCCTATATGGAAAGTGTAGTTCTGTTTTCCTACCACCAGATGGTGGGTGGGTAGCTCGCCATCTTCTGTCCTCAAGTGTGTCAGTGAAGGGGCCCGGAAGAAAAAACCTGACCGTCGAGTAACGGATTGTCTGAGGAGGTGGATGCAATGGTAACTTGTTAAATCAGGAAAGCATACCAGCTGTTAATGAATCACAACGGCAAATCTTCAAGGTGTAGAGATTGAATTAGTGATGAGTCGATTTAGAAACTTCAAGTTGTTTTATCAACAACCGACGCGACAACCAACAGTGAGCAGCAGCAAACCCGGAAACACACATGACAATCAACTTAAAGGGAAGATGATTGGGTCATGTCGGCCACATGGGGTACACAACGCTCAATGGTGCTGGTGGAATAGCGTTTTCAAATGTTACTTCCTCAAAGATTTTCAAGGTTATAAACATCATCGGTGATGACAGAATCCAACTTTTCTGCAACAGACCGCTGTTTTTAGGCAACTACTAAAGCATTACTCAAGTTGTAAGATTCAGTCGAAGACATTGAGTTGTCAGGTACAATATCGATTTGGTAGAAAAGTCCAGAGATCTCAATCATTCAAGGCAATAAATCCTTTCCTAGACTTTTACAGTAAGCTGCTACATCATATTGTGAAAGGAAGAAAAAAAATAGCTGAATTCTGCAAATGCAGGAGACTCCTCTAAAAACACCTATAACTACCTGTTGTCATAGTTCAAACACTAAATATTTGTCATTTGCACAGGGGATGCACAGGATTCCTTACTGTGGTTTGTATGTCCCATCTGTTTACAATTACCTTTGTAAACAGTGGAACCCTTAGGCTGCATTCACATTGCAACCTGAAGTCACCCAATTCCGGTTTTTTGTCAAATTGGATGTTTTTGCCGGGGCCGATCACGCTTCTAAACATCTGCACCCTCTGTGTTCTCTACTGCGAACACGCAGCAATTCCAGCACTCAGACATGACTGTCTACCTAAACTGGTAGGTAGTTAGACAGAATCATAAGCAGAAAACACATTTGAGAGATTTGCTGAGAAAGAAAAACAATATCCTGGGCAATTAAGCAAAGCACTTTCCAATCCATAATCTGAAAATACAAAGAGAACAGCACAACTAAATCTGTCAAGACATGTTAGTTCACTTAAACCTCCAGGTTAATCAGAGAAGCTGCCAAGAAAACACAATTCAGAAGATGTGGAGATAAGTTGATGGGACAACTACTCACCATGCAGTCTACAGTAAATATGTGGATGAATGCAGCTAAATACAAGTCAACCCTAAAACATCCTGTTTGAGATGGGAAAGAACTCTTGAGACTGGGGTGGAGGTATTGATTCCAGCAGAACAATGACTCTAAGCTACTATTTTTCCTCAGTTGTCACATTTGCAAAAGCAAAAAGCAGGAAATCTTAATTACAATGTCACAGAAGATAAAATTTAAAAAAGATGCAGTATATCATAACACCTTATATCTTCACATCTGTGCCTTTTTGAACCCATCTACGTATGAAAAAAGAGTGTAGTGATTTGAACCTTTCAAAAATAACACCATCAACCCCTCTGTGTATATATAGAAAGTCGTTACCTTGGTTTCCTCAACATGAAGTTTCTCAGTTCTGCAAATGCCCACGTGTTGTACGTGCTGTAGCGCATCAGGTCTTGGGCTTTGCATGTAATCTCTTAATTTAAAAATGATCTGTGTGTGTGTGTGTTTTAATTATGTTTCAGGAAATAAAGAAGATTCCAAAGCCTGTCTGTACCAGTGATCAAAGTGGCGACAGTAGTGAGTTATGGTGGCCCTCAGGCGAGGATGAGTCCTCTTTGTTCTGCCCTTCTCCGCAATGTGGATACTTCTTACAGTCAAAGACTCCATCAACAGCCTGCCAAGCGGCAGGCAGAGGCCCCTCTATCACTCTCTGCGTGGCTGAAATGGGATGGGTTTGTTCAGGGTGAAGGGCCTCATGGGCAGTGATGGGATACAGCAGCCAGGCTGTCTTCTGAAACAAATGACTCAAAGCTCACCTCATTTTCCTGTCTTTTTAGGATTATTGAGATTTCTTACACAGACAGCAGCCATCAGTCACAGTCAGCGCTGAATACATTTTCTCTTCATGTGTCAGTGTTAAAAGAAAAAAAACAAAAACAAACATTTGTTCCATTGTAACTATTCTGATACTTTGAAGATACGCCAGTGGGATCTTGATAACAGCAAATATATTACTGAAATCTAAATCTAGAGGAAGATTGGCAGTGATGTAGTGGAGGATGTGTGGTAAAATGTATTATGTGCCAGCTCTTAGTTAGATTAGGCAGATGTCAGTTGGATTGTTGAGACAAAAGCTGATTAGTTTGGAAAGTCCCAGTTTTCATCTGGTGTCCATTTGCCTAGAAAGTCCGGTTTGTTTGGGGAGGTGTGAATATGCAATCAAACCGATGCAGAGCAAACAAGAAAATTCTGGTCAGTCTGAAAACCTAAGTCTCGCTTGAAGGAATTTGTGAATGCGAAGCATAACAGAGACCACTCCAAAAGCATCAAGCGGGCTGCAGTGCAGGGGATTGTGGGTAAATTCAGAAAAATGGCTTGTGGTTATTTGTAAAAGAAAAAAGAGAGACCGTACAAAAATCTGCCATCATCCATTTTTGTTTATATTTGGTTAATAAGGAAGTTGTTCTCATGTCCTCTTCAGTATTTCTGGTGCAGACCACCACTGGCGAATGGAGGGAAGAAGTTTTTCAATCTGAACCTACTCTGAATGACTCCAAAGTAAAACAAGAAACGCTTTATTATAGTGCTTACAGCTAAGAGGCCCAATCGCCCATTAGGTTGAGGGAGTCAGATACTTTTTCACATAGCGCCAGGTTGGTTAACTTTTTTCCCCCCCTAATGTCTTCCCTCTAATAATCTTTGTCTAATATTAAAATGTGATCATCTGAAACATTTATGAGTGACAGGAAAACAAAAGCAAATCTATGAGAGGACAAATAAGTTTCATAGACTGTGTGTCATCATTACAGTTTTGGAAAGATTTCATCATCCTACGTTTTACAGGGACGATGAGTATATTTTAGGCCTGGCGGGCCACCAGGCTCAACTTGCCCCTCCATAGTGGATGCATTGAACTGGGCGTGACGGGATGCGCACCAACTGCGTTGTCCTGCACGCAGTTATTTCCAATTTATGATGCCTCCAAATTTTTTTGCAACGTTTAAAATGTTTTAATATAAAAATACAACAGATCGCCGAAGGTCTGCACTAGCGCCCTTACAAAAGACTGCAAGTTTTCTGTGAGAAACCCTGAATAGATTCATTTTCAATGCTTGATTTATTCTTTGAATGGTTGCAGAGCCATATGCCACCATTGTCCAAGCAAAAAGGAATCATCAAGGTCTTTCCCAGCTTCTCAGTCTTTGGCGGGCTTAACAATTTTCTACTGAATCAATCTGAAGACCGACAGTGACGGTGCCCTCGGCTGCCTGTTGACATCCTCATTTTTCTGGGTGAAGATGTAAAACCCGCTGTTGTTTACTCAATTACCAAAGCTACAAATGGCACTCTTAAACTAAAATGTGTGACGTTAATTGCCATTTAAGAGGTCTTTTTTTTCTCTCTCTCCTGCTAAAACTGTTACGATTGCTCACGTTCCCTTTAACAAGATTGGTAGTTTTGAGATGAAGACTTGATCCCAGCAAGACGCCGCTGAGAGAGAAAAGGGCACAATTAGTTTCCAGATCAATTGGGACAGGGCGGGTGGGGAGGAGGGGCCAAATCAATACAGCGATTATGCATGAAAACGTCATCTGCTTACACAGAGATCAAAGCGTCGATGATCTGAGCTGGAGCGACTCGGGTTCCAGCTGTACGTGATCTATGCGCCGCGCGGGGAAGAGGAGAAGTCAGACAGATGAATATAGGAATGAATTACAGAAATGTAAACGGAGACATGATATCGTTACCCCAGGGCCTACCAAATTATGCTGCTTTTATCATCTCCTTTTTAATCAGTAGAAATTCTCTGATGAAGCACTTGGTGTCCTCTGGGAATTTCAGAGTTTGAAAAGCAAACAGAAAGAAAAGGACAAAAGAGAGGTTGTCGTGGTCTGCTTTAAAACCGCTCTTTGTTAACGAGAGCTGCAAAGTCTGCTTGGCAAAGATGCCAGAAACTTGACATATTCTGAACAATCAGGGCGGAGTCGGGAAGCCACACAAGTCTAACATTTACACTTGCTGCCGCGGAAAAGAGCAAGCAATCAAAGGCAGTCACACGGATTCAAATATTTATGACTTCGAGAAAGCGTGAACTCTCCTTTCTTCTCCTTTGAGGTCAAAAGGATTAAGATCAAATCTGGGGACGGAACGATAAGCGAGTTTGCACAAAGAGACGACGTCCTCCTCTAGCTTTTACAGACCGCTTCAAAAAAATCGTCCCGAGCATCCAGAACGGGGGAGAGGGAGCTATCTGAAATTGAGGAAGTCTCGCTGTGAATTATGGATGCCGCCTGAACGGGACACATTGTTGTGTCGCTTTACAGAGAACAGGTAGCAGCAGACTGATAAAGTAAGTAAGATGAAAGCGCGGGCGCACCTGGCAGGTCTGCTCACTAACATCTTTGATCCGCCGAGGCAAACATCAAAGGGTCCCGTTGGTGGCTTTGTGCGGACGCCAGGCGGGGAAGCAGTCGCAGGCTATAAGCACCAATCTGCAGCGCAAAGTGCAATTCAACAAGAGCGGCGGCTTGGGAAAGATGGGCTATTTTTCCCACAGGCTGAAATTACCACAACTGTGCAAAGCCCCTCGATAACAGAGGTAAGTCTGATGTGATCAATTCAAGGACAAGAGTGAAGAAATTTCACAGCAATTACTGTCACAGGAAATGTTTTCGGAAGCAGAAAATACCAATAAAAAGTGTGAAAAGAGTCTGCGATTTCCTGCAAATCTGTAGAAGTGTTTTGTTTTTCTGTTTGTAATATCTTTAAATAGCTTTTGTAAAACTTGAGAACTAATCACACATCTAGAGGCCTGGCTTTGGTTTTAGGTTTGATTTGACAGTCTGAAAACAAAGTCCACAAACCAGATTATTACATGGTTTTTGTCAGACAAAAACACAAAAATATCAAATGTTTTTGCTCCCTAATTTTCACATTCTCATCATTTACAATTTACAATCATTTAAAAAGTGTGATTGTGTGGACATAAACGTTTTATTGTTGCAAAGCTTTCCTTTGTAATAATCAGTATGTCCAACTTTAAGTAATGCCCTTTGTGTGATTCATGAGGAATGGAAGAGATTATGTTACTTTGAAGATGAGCAAGATGTGAATTCAATTATAAAACCAGAGTAAAAAAAAATAAAATAAAATAACTCAAATCGGCAACAGTTTGTAAATCAATATAGAAATTATACACGGTTTTCAAAATCTTTGACAAGTTGGTCATGCACTTTTGTTCAAGCTTGCAAAATTAACACATTGAACCATTTCTATATTCTCTTCTGGAAGATGCCAGTTTTGTGCACATTTCTTGCTAAATTTAACTCCGGTGGACGATAACTGAGCATTCATTTTCTTGTCCTGCCAAAAATACCCAGCTGCATTTGTTCTGATCTCAAATCATTCTAGGGCTGTAGCAAAACAATTATTTTATTAACTGAGTAATCTATCGATTATTTTAACCACCACGTAATCAAATAAAAAATTTCACATCCTCTAGTTGCTTCTTAAGCTAGTCGAAGACATGAAAGAAAAAATGCGAGTACGTAACATCTTAATAAGAAAACATCTTAGTGCTCAAAATGAAATATAATTCAAGCATCACTTTCAGTCTCAAATTTGAAGTAGGTAAAAATTTGTACTGATTACAGACTATAAATGGAAGAGATTATGTTCAAGTAAGGCTAAGGGGTCATATGGTCAAAGTTTGACCATATGATCCTACAGTCTTTGCCAAAAGTCAGGAGTGATGAAAGCGATGTCGCGGTATTTGATATTTGATTTGATATAACCAAAAAATAAAACAAGACGCATATAAAAATAAATCTGTGGACATTACTGTTCACCGCAAATTTTTCGTGGTGCAGAAGTCGCCTCGATGTGCAGTGAGCAGCGCTTGTGCATGGAACAGATGTGGCTCATCAAAAAAATATGACTAAACAAATGAATGAACAAATTAAATCACGTACATGTTTTACAAGAAAAGCACACATTTATACAACTGCAGCTCTCTTATGCAATTTTAATTAGCACCAAGATCTTTTGCAAAAAAAAAAAAAAAAAAAAACACCAAATAAAGCATAACAGTACAGTTGTTTAAACTGTATTCATATGACTCATTTGAGCACTAAAAGCAGCAGCAGCAAAAGACAAAATTAATCATTTAATTTACTCGCTCAATTCTGATCAACTTGTAGGTGGTTTGCGTTGCTCCACAAATCCCTCAGAGTGATTTTAATTAGCTCTGGGACAACAATGAGAACGGCTGCTACGTTGCCAGATTTATGGGAGCCGCTTCACTCGATGTAATTAAGCATAAATAAAACACATTTTAAAAAATCTGCATGGGTTTTTACATTCCTCTTGTGGCTGTTCTACTAAATACATATTTAAATCATGCTAATATTTGACTTTTTCACTATGGGGCCGTTGATAATTGGTGGCGCACAAACTAGCAAAACTGTAATGGTACAATTTTTCAAATATTTTTAATGTCTAATCATTAACAAAGGTCATGTGGTTTCATGTGGTAAAGAGAACTGTTGTGTTAATGTTATGCATGACGTATTCAAACTGGCAGGAGTCCAAATTATGCAAAAAATGCAAAAATAATAATTTGATAGTATCTAAAGTGAGTACTTTCAAATCTGCCTTCACATTTGACCAATAAAAGTCACCATCAGCGTTTCTCTCTGAAAATAATCTTGCAACCACAAGCCATTTTACAGTTAGGCCGCTCAAGAAACTTGTACTCAATTGTCTTTGTTTGGCAATTAGCGAGTTAGATATGAAAACTAAACATTTTTTTTTTATTATTAGTTATTAGTTTACTTTAAATCAAAATTTCAGATAAACTTTAATCATTGCTCTCATTGCAGGTATGGGCAAATTCATCATTTCCTCCAAGACTTTTAACGAACACACACCAAACACCTACCTTCATAAAGTCTCATCTTTTCCATTTTGAAGAGTGATTAAAATAAAATACCCACTGTGTCATATATTTTTTACCACACGGAAACAAATTCAGAAATTATTCTAATTCTTTGTTTCTTAAATAAAAATGTAAAACTTTGGGTATAATTTTATAGGTTTAATGGTTTCAGTAGCTTAGCACAACAAATATTTTAAAAAAGCAACCATTTCTAATGTGGTCGGTTTTTCTTACTCAATACACGTGAATAAATAAAAAGTTTTACTTTCCAATTGTTGCCTTGCAAAACTGTGTTACTGGATTAAAAGATGACTGTTTGAAAGGTGGTGCAAATAACCAGGGAACCAAGCATTTAAATACACAAACCCAAAAATCCTCTACAGCAGTAAGATTGCTGTAGTATGTCTTGCAGCTGTAACAAGACATACTGGGTGTATTACCCTGGCAGGTTCAAGATTAAGATTGTAAAAGTCAAAAAGTTGTATTTAAGATGGATTCCAAGAGAACCTTTACTTCCACCTAATACATGGAGATAATTTACACTTTAGCTTCTTTGTTTTATAGTAGAATGCACAGAAGGCGTACAGATTGCACATGATGTTGCTGCATAATAAAGCTGAATATTTTGTAGTAATCTTAACATCTCCTACAGCCTGTTTATTCTGGGTTTCCATTATGGATAAAAGTGCAACTGTCTCTGCGCATTAAAAGTAATCTAAAAAACAATCCGGGCTGCAGAATTAATGTACAAGAACAATTTTTCTTTCGGTTTTCCAAGATAGTGTAACAACTGAGCTGAGTAAAATAACACATTTAGAGAGGCTCTGGCAGACAAGTGAAAGTTGAATGTTCATCAATATGATTTGACATTACTTGTTAACATTTTATGCCAACATTACATGAGAAATAGAAAGTTATATCTCAGTGATTTGTGGTTGCAGACGCAGAATTTGTATCTAATCTTCTTGACATTGGAGGACTTGCATATAAATGCAGGTTTCACAAAAGTCACATCAAGGGGAAACTTAGGTCTAAATGTTTCTTTACATAAATGTAACATCATGGAGCCAGAAAACATTTTGAAAGTGTGAAACAAAAACACAATTGTCCTTTTCAAACTGTCCAAGTTTACTTTAATCAAACTTTGGTTCGTTTGTCTGGAAAGTCTGGTTCATTTAGGGAGGCGTGTATGTGCAACCGAACTCTGATGTGGATTAAAAAAAAAAAAAACGAACGCTGGTCCGCAGAGAAACCTTGGTCTGGGTCTGGTTGAAGTGAATTCTGGTGCAGTTCAAATGCACGAGCGGACCAGAGAGCGCTCCAAAAGCAGGAAGTGGGCTATGGTGCAGGACATTCTGGGTAAATACAATCCAAAAACAAGCCAAGTGAATCCCTGTGGACATGAGAGTAACAATGCCAGTCAGAACAGGAGCTATAATGATAACCTATAGATGAGTTTTGCCAAAGGTTTTATACTTAGAATTAGATTTAAGTTTGGGTTTTAAATCTGAATTTAGTTTAGAATTTCACTACAGTCACCCTGATGTCCACGTCCTCACTGGATGAGTCTATATAAATCTTCACTTTATGAACTCTAAATTTAACTAGCTCCTCTGCTTTCATTCCAAATGGACAATGGCCTTTTAAATGTAGCATCCTTACTCCTTAGCAAGAAGAAGCATTTCATGAGATGTTTTTATTTCTTGATTTAGTGCATTAATTGAATTTAAGCTTTGCAGCTGAAGCCAGCTGACGAGGAAATGTGGAAATAATGGTGAAATAAGCCTTTAGCTATCGTCTTCTGAATTAGAGGTTAGAATATTGCATTTTGCAATATTTATCAAAAACAACAACAGATTGCATCTGTTATCATATAAAGAGCATTTTCAATCTATGTGTAACAAACAGCCAAAATGCCAAGTGCCCACCTATTGTACAGTTTGCTTATTGTTCCCTCTGACGGCGGCTCTACCGTTTGGCTGCTCATTGAGCTGCGGGGAGAAAAAGGCTGACCACTTTCTCCAGTATAATTGGACAAATTCATCAATTACATCGATAGCAAATTACAACGTTCATAATTGATCCCTGGGCTGCTGCAGTATAGGTCATCCCGCTGTTCGATAGCTATCCCGCAATATTCATGTTACACTGAACATATTCAGGAACTAATTAAATCTCAAAGGAGGCGATCAATGTTTGAAGAGGCATGGGAAAACTATTGATTCTCGTCCACAACAGAGATCTCTTAAACCAGCGATTTAATCTGCATGACATGATATGGGCTCGTTTTTTTTTTTTTTTTTTGTTAGGATAGCGGCCATGCTAATTTTGCTTGATGAATTTCATTTGCTGAGGCAACACTTTTGTGTACAATCTCTGCTCCTTCTTTTATTGCACAGATGTGATAAAAAAAAATTTACACGTAAATGGAAATAAATTCTTCAGTCGCACCCATTGCATCCTCACTCCGCGGCTTCTATTAACTACGGGATTACATTTGCATTGAACAGGTACAAGAGGCAGAGTATCCAGGAGCAATCGCAGCACTTGTAGGAGGAAGGTGGCTATCAGCGTGAGATTTCACAAAATGAATCAATATCCAGGGCAGAAGGAGAAAAAAAAAAAAAAACGCCCGTGAATATAGACACCATTACTGCGACAAACACTGATTGTTGCTTGCCTTATTCTGTTGTGATGGGAAAGACTCCCAATATCATGCTATTGTGGTTCTTGCATGTCTTTTTAAAAAGCACAATAGTCTGGACTCTTATTACATTAATCCAGTCTATATGCTCCCATTATATACACACAACCACTTTGTTAAGTTGATTCGTTCATTTACTTCTTAGCACAAGTAATGGAGGCAATCATATGGTAGCAACTTGATGCCATTAGGCATCTACAGCTTAAGAAAAGCAATTTAAGGACATTTTAATGCTGGATCATTTAGTACCAGATGAGCTTGTCTGAGTAGCTCAAAAATTGCTACTCTCCTGTGAGTTTTAGCCAAAATTATCTCTGGATATTCAGTTGTGTGAATAACGAAAAGGGGTCAGAGGATAAAAGACAGTCCAAATCACTGATCGCTTAGCACCAAAATGCATTAAAGATCTGTTGCTGTGTCAACCGTCCAGGCCACCCAGGTCTTCTGGTTATAGTTTACCATGCATCTCCAGAATCAGAACCAAACCTGGAGAAAGAACCAGCATTCAGTTTTCATGCTCTGCTAATCTGGGACAAACTTTAAATCGAGACCAGAAACCCAGCTGTTCAGAGCCGCATTTCATAATAACTGGAATATTGATCAATATATTTGATGATTTTTATGTCATTGTTTATGGTTTGTTTCATAATTTGTTATTGTATTGTATTTTTACACTTTGAACTTCCATGTCATCATGTCAATATGAACCAAAATCTGTCAAGAGCATTTTCTCTGACTTGTTAAAATTGATATCATGAAGAATTTAGACAAAACTTTCTCTCTAGCTCAACAGGATGTGTACCTAAGGACTTGGAGGATGTGTGTATTGTGTGTTTAGAGATGAAAGGTGAAAAATTGCGTGTTGTTTTTTTTTTTTTCCTGTCTGTATTCAATGGTTATCTTGAACAGGGAGTTCTGCACTTAACATTGGAGTGTCTGCAAAGGGTATTTAAAATTTTTCTGAATTCATTAGAAAATAAAACCAAATGGATTGAAATTACAGCCAAGTCAAGTAATCAGCATGCCGAGGCGGGTATCTGCAAATCCCAGCTTATGAACTTAAGGGACAACGTTATTATCAAGTCCCTGCTACATCGCTCTGACATTTAAGTTTTTAACAGTGAGGCACGTGCAAAAGATAAACCGTCTCTGAGTTGCGGGTTTCATGCCACAGAATTTTGTGGGCAAGAATCGAAATGTTTTCCATGTACAACATCAAATTTACAAAAGACAATACAAGATGTTTTCATCATTTCAAGTATGAAGCTAAACTAATTCTTACATGCCACGATCTGCAAATGCAGCTATGTTGACTCACAAAGGCAGCACTCATGGTGTCACTGAACTAAACTTACATGATAGTAGTTGAATCCCAACTGCTGAAGTACAAACTGTGAATCAGTGTAGCATAGCTAACTAGAACAAAGCATGTGTGAACCTGATATTTGTGGTTTACATTGTTTGAGTTGCAGTGATATAATATGGTTGGTTGTAATCAGGGCACTTTATTTTGTATTTAAGTTAAATCACTCCTTTATTTTATGCTACATTTGTAGAGTGAGTCAGTGTGGTTTGATTCAGGTCTGCAGTCCAATTTTATCGAATATGAAGCTTCTCTTTTCTGGGTGGGTGACATTTAAAAGGCTCACTGTTCACTTTAGGAAACGGTAAAAGGTTTAAATTCATTAATAGCTGAAATACGGTCCATGTCATTTCAGGCTGCTCTCTCCTCCTCCATCCCCTCTCTCTCTGCTGATGACCTTTCTCTGCTGTCCATGTCTCCGTCCCGGTGAAGAGGGTACTTGGCCGCTTTCCATTTTGTCCCAAATGAGGCCAGCTGAAGGGAGGGTATCAATGCTTTTTTTTCTCTCTCTCTCTCTCTCCTCGAGTCATTGGAAACAGCTGTCAAGCTGTCGTCTGGCACAGAGCGGCGGCCGGAGCCGGCGGGGAGGAGAGAGAGACATTCGCGCTTCCTCTGCGCTCGCAGTAAAACAGTCACCTGAGCGGATTCACGGTGCCGCGCCCTCCAGCGACACTTAAAACCCCGGGATATAAACAATGAGGCAGCGATGCTCCGACAGGGAACACTCCCAACGCTGAAGCCATGTTTCATAAATACTGTCCCTAATAAACTTGAGATCCCTTTTACATGTCCTTGGATGATCTCAATCAGGCACAGACTAAAGGCTGCAGCTGTAGGATGTAACACAGCAAAAGTATTCACACCTCTTGACAGATTACCCATTTTGTTAAGTTATAACCTGTATTTTATTAGAATTTTGTGTCATAAACCAGTGAAAAAATGCTTGAACAGTTATGATTTTTTTTTTTATGTTTTTACCAATCTCAAAAGTGTGGCGTGCATATGTACAGCGTGATGTTTTTCTCATGAGATTCCACTACTGGTTTGTTCTGTTAAGTTGTCAACATAACGACCTAAATCTTAAATGTACGTGTGATATATAAAAGAAAAAGGGACGCGGCGCTTTGCATCTAACTGCAAAGCACCGCAAAGCACCTAGCTTTTGTAATTGTCAACATCACAAAAACTAGATCAGAAGGTCAGGAATAGTTTTAATCAAAAAAAAAAAAAATAGCGAGAAAGTAGGTGAGTTATGCTAGCTTGACTTTTACAACCTTAGCATGTGGATGTGCTGCAGAATTCAGCGTGTTTTGCATCAGTTAAAAAAATGTATTCAAAAGTTTCTTTTTGAGCATGCTAAGATTATTGTAGTACAAAAATGTGTCTTTTCCATTCCTTGTTCATGTGTGTGATTTTATACTTCTATCATCTTCAAAATAAATAAGTATAAAATAATAAATAAGACGACCCACATACCAACTCTGACAGATGATCAGGAGATCACAGCAAAATAAACATCAAGCCTGAAAACAACACTGAAACGGACTGGATGTTTTTTGTGTGCTAAATGTTTGCTAGTTTTTTCGTGTTGAATCCTGACACATTAGCGTCACTGGTGTCAGTCAGGTGAACGGGTTTTTCAAAGGGTTTGGTTTGTTTTACACAGAGAACCACAGCAGCTGAAAATGTAACAAAAGTTGCCATTTGAGGAAGAAAATAGTACCCAACTATCAGGTGAGAAAACTCCCACTGTGCAACAAAGCTGCTGCTGCTGCTAACAACAACAACAACATAGGAGGCTCTACGAAGCATCAGCTCAGGTGAGCATAAATGCCCGCCTCATGTTTCAGATTTGTACTCTCTAAAATCCCCATAAAACACACTGAAGCTTATAAGGTTTAAGAGAAATGAGAAGATTTTTTTCGAGCGACTGTGTATGTCCTTGGGTGATCTTGCGTCAGTAGCTGGAGCTGAATGACCTGATCTGGGGAAACGGTGCTCCTCCATATATTCATATAGGTAACAAAGACAGAAGGCTGGCTTCATAATGAGGTAATATTAGACGGCGAGTGAAATGAAATGCTTCAGAATTTTTAAAAAAAGTGCAGCAGAGAGGGGAGGTTTCCATGCAAAACCTTTAGCGTGTGTTTCATTACCGGGACCTGACCTTATCTCCCTGGTCCAAACCTTATCTCCCACAGATGCAGCCAGCATGCATAATGGGAGAGGGCCCCTTTGTGCCAAATGCTCTGGGCCAGACCTCATGCTTCTTCTCCTGTCTGACTCCCTCCTCCCCCTCAGAGCCACAGCTGTAAACACATCTACACTTAGAGAAGGATGCAGGAAGATGCTCACCTCCGATGTGTTCATCAGCACCTCTGCCGTGCTTTTTTCTCCCCCTCCAGACGCTGCCTTTGTGTTTCTACAGAGCCTGAAAACCTGAAAACCACAGACACAGCCAGGTTTCATTTCACCACCAAGCAAAAGAATAAAAAAAATACAAAATCTGAGACTAAGTTCCTTTGTCATCTATGTAACTACATGAAGTTTATCAATTGTTTATAGAAAAAAAAAAAAAAAAAAAAGTAAAACCCTACAGTAACTATTGCTGGCTGCGATTTTATTTGCCGTGTTTGTGTGCGGAATACAAGATGAGCGGCGGCGCGACGAGGCCAGCTGCTCCATATTCATGGGGTTCATCGCATCTGAGCCGCCACTGTAAACAAAGAATATTAAATGCAGATACTGGGGGACCGCCTAATGAACGCGCGCACGTGTTACTCATAGAGTGTAATGAAGTGATTGAATTCCTCTTTCATCCAATATTTATTGAAGCGATATTCCTGAGGCCGTTTCTGAGTGAAAGGAGAACTCTGGAGTTCAGGCGCACACCTTGGTGGCCTCTGAGCAGAAACACTGTGACTCATTAAGGGAGAAAACACAAATCTTTGACTTAATGAAAAATATCAAGTCTATCCATCATCCCTCGGCTGCGTGGCTCAGATTACTGCCGAGCTGATATTCAAGAGGAGCTCTGGTGATGTTAGGATGCGTGTACGTTGACGCTATCTCGAGGAAGTCCCCTTGTCCACGATGCAAATGAAACGTCTGAATCTCATTACCTCCAAATTATCTGTCACAATCTACTTACAATCTCATTAATCTTCGCTGAATATTCAGGAGAGCCGGCTCATGACGAGTGTGGGACACCGGCGGAGCATGTCAGCCTGGTGGGATAACTACTCCTGCAAACACAGCGCAGCGCCGGAGCGGGGTAGAAAAGCCCGCCAGTCCCCGGAGACGTGTGGTCTCCGTTTCTGGAGCCGGAGCAGCTGACAGGTTACCGAGCCAGCTTACAGAAAGAACGAAGAAGAGAAAAAAAAAACCTCTGGAAGCCTCTGAAACCTAAATCACCTTGAAAATGTGACAGATCACAGCTGTGTACTCCAAGCCTCTTTCATCACACCTGCCAGTACAGACTCAGCTTCTCTGAGCTCCATGTGGGGTTTTTTTTTGTTTGTTTTGTTTGTTTTTTGTTTTTGCTCTTTCTTGCAAAGGCCAGGAAGCAGATTTTAGACCATGCATGGCAGGACGACACCCACAGCGTACATCTCTTTGGGAAAAGTCCATCCACCGTCCAACTTGGACAGAAGATTTCTGACTAAACTGACTTCCATTAATAAAGCTTTTCTTCCAACACACACTACAGCAGACTTGCAGTGTTTCAGCAGGAAGATGAATAGCTATTGGGCTCCCTCTGTTGGCCTGTATGCATAGATCTGCATCCTGTCCGGGTTAAAAGGGTCATTCATCTCTCTGGAGTAGTAAAATTCATTTTAAATCACATTTTGCACTCTTCAAATCATTTTCACAGGCACTAGATAATGTCACCATTGATAAAGATGTGTTTATGTCACTTCATTAACAGAACCTGTATGTTTAAAATCCATTTTGCAGGCATTTAAGGGGGAAAATTAAGACAACTTCAATTTTTTTTCTAGCTGGCTGTCAAAGAACTCCTTCTTCGCAGCCTGTAGTTTTCCATTTCCCTGAGGTATGAATATGACATGAAACAGAAACCGGTCAATTATAAACTCTAAGTGAGGTTCCATATTTATTATGACAAAAGATATAAGATATTCACCTGTGGAGAACTACAGCAAAGTAGGATCACCATTACAAATAGACCATATTTTCAACCCTACATCCTGATAATAATAATAATAATAATAAAAAGCTAGTTCATTTTAACCACAGGCTCTGGTCAGATAACAACAAGCACTGAATCAAAAGATTTGTCCGTTCCTTCAGTGAGTCACGATGTTGAGGTTGCACTCGGTCACAGATATTGTGTTGACTTGTGCAACTTTTCTGGAAAACTGATCAATCGCGTTTTCTGTATTTCCTTTTTTTTTTTTTTTTTTTGCCGACTAATCACTTTGACCAAAAGTCTCTTCAAAGCCAAACTTGCAAAATGAAACCGTTTTGTTGGGTTTTTTTTAACCATTTTCAGATGCTCTGTAGGATGGCTGTAAACAGTTCATGTTAACTTGAATGACCAATGTGACATTTGTCTTTTGCTGCTTCTACAATTCCTCAGGACAGGATTTTATTTGGACTAGCCCTAACCCTTAAAAAAAAAAAAGAAAGGTACCGTATTTTCCAGACTATAGAGCACACTTCACTATACGCCGCACCCACAAAGTTAAAAAAAAAAAAACCTGAAAACGTACATATATAAGCCGCTCCTGGTTTTTCAGCAGAAGGCTGCGTCCTTGTGGAAATCTCCTTAAAAAAGCTGCATCATATGAACTTCTTTGTGTTGTTTCCACGATGAGGGAGTTTGAGTTTGAAAACATTTCTCAGCCGTACCTGCTGCTATAGAATGTGATTGTTCTAAATGAAAATCAGCTCTTTCTTCTTTGGATTTCCAATTTTGACTTCCAATAATTCACTTCCCGCTGAAGAAAAAAAAATAAAAATCAGTAATTTCTTGCTGCAACAATCACACACTCAAAAAAAAAAAAAACTTCTGAAGAGACTCATTAAGGTGTGGGATGCCCACTTTGCTAGAGGGCATTGGTACTTGGATCTTGGATTCAAAACATGTTAATTAAAGATCTGGTGGAGTCTACCAGTAACCTGAAAATGTATGATGTTTCAGTAGAAATGAAAACATTTGAAAATCAGCCTTTTTCCATAGCCGACTCAGACTGCAGACCAAAATACTTTACAACTCATGACACGAATAAGGAAAGAGAAAGAGATCTTTGGATAATTTAGACAAATTGTGCAAACATCCTCTCTTTATGCACCAACTTTGTAAAATGCTAAAGTACTGTGTTTAGTTTTTGTCTGAAGGGTCTATATAAAGTATTGATAGCACAGGTTTCAACAAACATACCAACAGGGATTTTATTATATATATTTAAAAATAATTTTTAAGAAGTTTTGTAAACCACTGAATACATGTTCCAAAATTCAAGGTCGCATTGTTCCATGTGTTACTGCACCACAATATGAATTTATTTATAGGATATGTTTTCACGTTTTTAACAGAGAAGGGTAGCAAACAGAGGCGGTCCATGTCTGCATGTGGGACTTTGTTACGCATGAATTTTGTCATAAATGAAACTTTAAGCTTTAAGAAGTAGACATAGTTTGCGTTCTCAACAAGAGTTACAAGGTGAATCCGCGAGAAATAAAGGATGCTGGAGGCATTATAGTTGTAAAATAATAGCCAAATCTGTTGTCTGCAGACATCCTAGATGATATAAAGATAAATTCTCATCAGCTGTCTGCTCGTCCTCCTGTTTCAGGCAGGCTGTGATCCCAGCAGACTTCACAGCAGATTTTTCTCCTCAGGCTACAAAATTCATGGCATTTTTTTTTTCTTTTTTGCAATGATAAAAAAAAAATCCCCCTACACTTCATTATTCAACCTCTAGTTGAATGAGATTATTAAATGTTGAATAATGAACATAATACAGTGTAAAGATATGCAGGGCACCACCTCTTTAATCTCTGGGACTCTGACTGGAGCTGCTCTCTGAACCAGCTGGGAAACACGAAATGCTGCACTCAGATGATTATTGCTGCAGGTTCACATGAACTAACCGCCGCTTCTGAGTCTAATTAGAAAAATGAGTCCTGAACTACGTTCTCTTGTCATTATTGTTTCCAAGGAACTAAAGTCTGCCAACTATTCATAAATTATTCATGCACAAAAAAGCAAAGTCTAATTTACCGACCTAACAACTACGGGGTGACGTTTGTAAGGTTACGCAGGCAAATATTAACGGAAATCCTCGGGTTATTTATCCTGCCGAGGGAAAAGAAAAATGGGGGTTTTAAGGTCATTGCTTCACCAGGTTAATTTGTCTATAAATGTCACCTTTTCAAACTAATCATTTAGTTAAACTAAATATTTTTGCTCAAAACTGAATAATTAGCTCCAAAATAAACATATAGCTAGCAAACTACATAATTAGTTAGCAAAGCAAGTATTTCTAAGTACTAATTATTTAGCTCAATATCAATCAGCAAACTAAACATTTCACTCCAAAATAATTATTTAGCTGGTAAACTAATTATATGGCAACCAAACTAAATATTTACCTCTAAACTAAATGTATATCTTGCTACCGAGAGATCAACTTTTAAAATGATTAAATAACACGTTGAAAATGTTAACAAATTGAGCCTCCATTTTTTTGTCCTCTAAATAAACCAAATTACTCTTGCTAATTTTTGACAGTGTAAGTTAACTAACAAACTACCCAGATAATAACACAAAATCCACACATTTTGAAGTTGCGAGTTGATTAGTTCTCAAGCACGTTATGAGACCAGTTTTCACAAAGAACTGACACAAAACAGTTCTTCACCTCTCTCTCTTAACAAGAGACACCTGGAAGAGCAAACCGATCCCACGCTGTTCCCGAAACCGAAACGTCTGCTTCTCTGTCAGTGGAGGGGGTGGAAACATTTCGGACAGGACACATGTTCACCTCTGACATCGGTTCTATGAAATATTTATGGCCCATATAAATATATGAGGACAGCATACGGCAGGAAGAGATGTGTTTGTGGACCCGATTGGAACCGGAAAGGTTACATTACCATCATCTGGTGAGATGTGTGTCAGGGTGTACATTTTTTAGCAGCACGAGGATAACGACGTGTGTTGTAATGCACAAAGCGTCACGGTTTTACATGCACACAGCAGAGTTACACAATTTGCATACGATTGGAGACAGCTGTGTGCAGTTTTTTCCCTGAAAAATTAAAGGAAAAAAAACAAAAGCTTTGTTTTCAAAAACAATAGAAAAAAAAAACAACTCCCTCCATGCATGCTGGTGGCATGATTAAAATGCAACATTTGCATTTAGATGCCAGTTTTTTAGATTCTAACACATGCAGCTTAGGTCACAAGTTAACTTGCACGTCTGGCTGGATCCTTTGAATATTTTTGATTAAAACAACAAATGCCTTCCAGCAATTTGGAAAATAATTTGGTGCACAAGGTTAACTTGCTGTGGATTCTCTGATCCAGGCAGGTTCCAATTTTACCTACACTCAATGTTTGGATAACTGTCGTGAAGAAATCACTCACTTTTTGGAGTCATCAGCAAGGTTCAGTGTTTATTCTTGGCATGTTTGGTAACATTCACTCATTGACATTGGCTGGTTTTAAAGTGAACTCTGGTTCGAACCGCCCGGAGGCCCGAATGCTGGCAGGAGAAACGGCTTGTGGTCTTTTACCAAAGACAAAAGAGAAATCCAACAACCGCAGAAATCTGCGCATTTATTTTCATTTGGTGAAGAAGGAAGTTGTGCTCATGTCTTCAGAAGTTTTTATGTCATTTCCTAACGTTTTTTTTTTTTTTTTTTTGAAGAGTTTCATTTGTTTAACGCATTGCAGAGTGAAAACAAACCAGATCAACTGAAAACGAGACAAATATTGCAATTTTGGTCATCGATCAAACCGAATCGACCGGTGAAGAAGAACTCCTGAGACTCGCATCTCGAGAAAACAAAAAAGAAATTATGCCTGAATTCACTTCATTATCATTTTCCTTCTTGATATTCTCTCTGTAGATTCCTCTTGTTTTCTGTGTCTGTTACTCATGTTGTCAAAATAGCCAAGTTACACGAATATTTCCATGCTCAGAAATGCATTTCTTTGGCCAGCCAGGGAAGACGACGTGTCCTGAGCACAGTTCTTTGTTTGACCTTCGCTGCCAGGATGAGGAGCCCTTCTTAAAAGAAAGACAGTCAGGAGCTGATGGAGCAATGTCTTTAATGAGCTACGCCGGGGCTGGGCTTTTCTCCCCCACATTTAATTAGACAATTATGCACCCTCCTGCGGAAGAGGGAGCTTTCAGGGTCACCGGGGGCGCGCGGGGGAAGATGCCACAATGCCCCCCCGTGTCACATGCAGAGGGAAGGGGGCTAAATCACAGGTGAGTCCCTCCGGGGCAGAGCTCAGACCCCGCTCCCCGTTTGGGATCCATTACAGGCTCATCCCATTTAAATTCAGTTCGACCGGCTTTGTCCATATTCATTGTGTTTGTGACCGGGCAGGTAATTACCCTTCCAAAGACGCGCTTGGCAGACAGCAACGCCGCTGTAGTCTGGCGCCGTTAAGCAGCCTGTCCTCCACAGGAGAAACCCACACCGAGAAACTGTGACCTAAAAACAAAACCCCGCGGACTGCTCAGCCTTTCGCCAAATGTACAAAACACTTTCGCCAATCAGGGTGGCGGGCGGCGGCGTTTCGTTCCAACAGTGCCACGTTTCCCACCAGAGAATTATAATTACAGCTTCTCCCACCATCTGCTATCTGTGCTCGTCACTGCTCATCCTTCACCGGTGCCAAAACAGGCTCCAGTTTTTTTTTGTTGTTGTTGTTTTGTTTGTTTTTTTGCGGCGAATAGCATGAACCTCGTGTCTGCCGTCCCCACGGATGTCTCGCTTACACGATGGCGCTCAGACCCACCATGACACCACGGTGCTTAGCAGATAAAGGTTCAGGTTGTGGATGCAGTTAGAAAGAAAAGCCGGGTCTCACAAACCAACAGTTGGAAAAGCTTTTTCAGCTACTTCAGGTCACAGATGGAATACTTTTAAAAGCTTCGGTATCTGAAAACACTCCACTGGTCATCGCTTCCTTTTTTACCCTCTTTTTTGTTTGAAGAATTAAGGAACTCCGGCAAGTGATGCAAAGTTACTACATTATATTCATTCTTAAAGGGGCAGTATTGTGTGTTTTCCAGGCATACAGTGCCATTTTATAGCACAATCACGTTAACTTCAATTGCTCACAAAATGCTGTTAAAATAAATTTGATTTTGTAATTTGGCACACTGAAATTGGGCCTCTGTCTCTTTAAAAATTGTCTGTCTGAAACTCAGGAAATCATCACAACATCACTTAAGAAGTAGCTCGTATAATGAGCTCAGCAGATGTGCAGTTCCAACAGGTGTATGCTGATTGCCCTGGCTAGTCTGAAGGAGTAATGAGGGGGAAGTCTTCCATTTTCTGTTAAACACTATTTTCTGTGTCCCAAGACAGCATATGGCTATTTATTTGAAATAAGTATGTAGTTTCTAGTAATGTTTAGCTTGTAAAAAAAAAAAAAAAAAGATTTTTTAATATAGAAAACTGAATTACAGATAAAGAACTAAACGAAAAGTTGCTGGTAATCCTGTTAACATATTGTCATATCTACAAAGCAGACATTGCAGCTTTCCAATTTTAGGCCTTCCTGCTTTTTCCATTATAAAATAAAAAATACATACACTTCGCTCCGTACCGTATAGCCCAATACGAAATAGAATGGCAGAAATTTGCCTCACAGTACAGTTACAAGAATGGATGGGAGAATGTTACTGTGTTTCTACCTTCAATAGGAATAGCATGTTGATTGACAGGACTGTGGTGATACCAGACTAAACAGTTTATTAAAGGAAAAAAGAGAAGAAGCAAAACATAGCACGTTCCAACGGAGGTGACTGGAAGGTAAATACCTGTCTAGTTCAGGAGACGTTGAACGAGTTGGGATTCTATTCAACTCATGCAAACTTTGTGTTTGTTTGTACACTTCTACATGCACGTTTTAAATGTGTGTTTTTTTTTTTCTTCATTTCTGCTCATGTAACCTTACAGCTGCAGCTTCCCAGCTGACCATAAATCATCATGGAGTTCTCATTGTCCCTGAACAAATCATGTGCCATGCAGAAGAGGACGTCCTGCAGAGAGACCAACTGAGGGTCATTTCTCACCGCTGCTGCTGAGAGCAGACAGAGGAAGACAAGATGCAGCTGCTGCCTATGTTCCTTATTCTGTGCAGTCCAAAAACAAGCAGTCATTGCTGCCTTTTTGGTTTCACTTGGTCCTCAACCCTGGCGACCAACTGGTCTGCCTCCTCTGTTCTTGTTGGTTTACAAAGGTCAGATATTTGTTTCATTAATCAGCGACATGAGAGGCTTTTCTTTACAACAACCCGTTTAATAGGACAATGGGTCGTTTTCCTGTTAAATGGAAACATTTAATAGGAATGGAACATTTTAACAACATGGACTTTGGTTGGACAAAGTCCATAAACCAATGATGACATTAATTGTAAGATAAATCGGTTTCCTCCTCAATCATTTTCTTCATTAGTAAAATTAAATTGCAACTAGAACTTATTAAAACTCGTTCATTTGTCTGATGAAGCTCAGAAGCTAATAAGTCCAAATCTGAAGGACAAACTTTGAAGCTGTGAAGTACAGCTGATATCAATTAGCTGCAATCTGGAAGCAATTATTTCAGACTGTAAGCTTTCTATATAGTTCATTAATGTATTTTTATTTTAAACTGGAATGTTACCTTCAAGTGCAGTAATAAAACACAGCAGTCTGAAGTAAGTCCCCAGGCTTCCTCTGTTTAGGTGTTTGGTCCTCAAGTGGTTCTCTCGGGTCTTGGTTTGTTGTCCTGACAAGAACTTATGTCTCCTTCGTCGAAGCTACTGAAACGTTACAACATAATCCTGTGTCACATATTTTTACAAGCGCTAACCGAAGTAACGACATATTTAATGGTGGTTAGTGTATTCGGACAATTCTGGTGAGCTCGCAGTTTCACTAATGCAGAAGTGGAGCGTAGAGCTCAAGATAGCGTCAGATCTGATGCTGCGGTCCAGTTGTACTCGGAAATCCCGACTTCACACTCAAAAAAATGTGCTACAATGCCCTTAAGACGGATTTTCCCATTCGGAAAGTGGGAGCAACTCCAACCACCTCCTCATGTATGACTCGAAAGGCCGACTTGACGTTTCCACATGGGCAACTAGAACTTAGTGTCTTATTAGTAAAATATGGTGGAAACAAACATGTTCATTTTACAAGCATCGTAGTCGTGGGTCTTAAAATCAATGCAACCCCTGCAGCTCTAAACCTAACAGTTTAAAGTGGTGTTTGCCTGTGGGAAGTAAAGCTTAAAACTATATTTGTAAGAGATGCTGCAAACAATGACTGACCTCGGGTCTGATGTTGCGTTCAGGGTTCCAACTGTCTGTAGACATGAAGCGTGGCTGGCAACCTGGAATGTTTGATGGCTCGTTTTGACATTTTGTTGGTTTTCTGAGCACACTTGAGCATATGTTGTAGCCAACAGTTGAGACCCACAATAAAATAAAATCTTGCAACATATGTTAGTATTTTTAGCACAAAATCATGTGAAATTTCTTTTAACATTATTTATATGAATTTAAATATGGATTATTCAAATATTGGGCAAAGTGAAGTGTTGAGAAATATCTGAATTAAAATGCCAAGGAGGTTTTGGAGTAGCATCTGAGCATGACCTTAAAGTTGAAGTATGTTTTTTTATCAATAAAGAATATGTTTTTTATATATTTGATAAAGTAAGAGACAGATCATTTATAAAGTTTGATTTCCTCCACCTCCTTCCTGAGCTATTGTTACCCTCTGAAGAAATGTACTGCTCATGGCCAAAAACAACCAATCAGAGCCAGGAGGAGGGTCTCAGTGCTGTCAATCACTCTCAGGTACTCACTGCTAAATGTGCTAATGGTGGAGAAACAACTTACTGTTACAGAAAAACCATTTATCTGTTGTCATTGGTGACTATGCTAACTAGCCTGAGCATTCACAACAGGTGATGCTGTACAACGGAAGGAGGGAGAATGAGTAGCACCACATGATTGTGATTGACAGCAGTAAGACCCACTTCCTGGCTCTGATTGGTTGTTTCTAGTTAGCGTTGGGAGAAGGCAGACAAGATCAGTTTTTGTCACAGATCATCTCACATAGCATTACTACCATGACAAAGTGACAGTTTCAACTATTCATTCTTTTTTTTCCAAACTTTTTGATTCCCATCTGTACCAAATGGGAATCGACTTATGCATAAATTAGATCTTTTGTTTATCAACCTTTATTTTGGCACACAGGTGGCTTTATCAGTGAACGGATAAAACGGTTTCTTTTGTCATGCAGATGTTGGTGTAAAGGTCTCTCTTTGTGTGCCAAAGAACTCGACCGCCGCCCGTTTGGCATACAGGGTGGAGGGAAAAAAAAACTCACACTCATTTGTCATCTTTTATTGTTGTGGCGATGAAGCCGCAAACACGGGGCTTGGAAATATCTCTCGCCGTTTTAATTGCATCCTTCAAATTAACTGATGTACCCACAGCCACCGAAACGAACCCCCGGGGGAAGCGAGCAGACGCAGACGATGTAAACAGGTAGGCGTCGCTTTTCTTGTCTGGTTGCAGACAAGCCACTCTTCCGTGACTTTTGCCCCTGGGATCTGCTGACAGCTCAGCTCAGAGTGTCTACAGACTGCAAATGTTTGATTAGATGTTTCATAACCAACATTTCCACGTGAAGTTCCGTGTTTGTTTTAATCTGATTTCTCATCCGCACATCATTTTGAGGGTGTCCTCAAAATGGGATAATTGCACTGCTTTAAAGCGCTGGTTCTTTCAATAAGGCTGCACTTTACTTCACAGTTGTCAATCATTTGCACTAATTAGCTGTGGCTCAGCAAGAAGATTTAGAGTTGGGTAACTGGAAGTTGTTTTATCGTTGTACATGTCTGTGGGATTGAAGAGGCTAAAACTCATTTAAACTGAGTTTTAAAACATCTTGAATGAAATGAGTGTTGCAACATTTAAAACGTCGACCTGATCATTTCAGCCCCCCGAGCAGATTGCTAAACCCAAATTTGCTGCCTTACAGTCCTGCACTGTTTTTAAAAGATTACAGTGTTTGAACACTGCAACAATTCTCAAATGTTTACAAGAATGACAACACATTTAATTGTCTCTCCCTTTCTTGATTGGGCGACCTGCTTCCTATCTAGCAACAAATCACAAGTCACTGACTTTCTAACGAAAAGTTCAGTCTGACTAACTGTGGAAACAAAGACAATCAGAGTGTGCTGCGTCACCGTTTGGCTGAGGATGAAACATGATGCACCAGGAAACATTCTGCTGAGTTTCCAGGAGCACACAGATGAAATAAAAGATTTTCCAGTATTCCCGGTATCAGTGATCAGAAAATTATAGATCTAAATCCTAAGCAAATTCTCCAAAGCAGGTAGTTTTACAGAGCTTTGCACATCACAAAGAACTAATCCAAACATTAATCCATTTTACAAAAGTGTTTTTTTTAAAGTGGCCGACCAATACAATTTTTCTATTGTTTCTTTTTGTTGTTGTTCTCGCAAAAGAGTTACAGCTCAGTCAGACTGTGTGGGTAAAGCAGTGAATATAAATGCACGCCTCACTTTCAAGAATAACGTTTGTCAAAAAGAAAAAAAGAAAACTATGCAACATCTACCTTCCATTAATAAATGTATTAAAGTTTGTGATTGTGATGTGGAGAGAATGTGGTTAGAGTTCAATGGACAAGAAAAGTTTTGCAAGGTACCTTTATAGAAAACCTTAACTACAAAGTAGCTGATTCTTTTTTTCCCATATCAATGTCCATTTCAATCCAGCAGGACTAAAAAAAAACATGAGCTCGGTTGGGGATAAAAAGTGGATTTTTAAGCCTGTCCAGCAGTCTGCCTTCGGTTTTCTTATTCCACTCACATCCCTTCTAAGTCACACTGGCTTTGTGTTCGACTTTCAGCAGGTTTTTTTTTGTTTGTTTTGTTTCTGAGCATTTTTCTGAGCCAGACATTCATCATTTAGCAGCGGCAGGATGAGCTGCGGGATAAAAAGACGTCGTTATGTGCTCAGACTAATTATGCGCACACAAACAATGTTCCCCGGATTTTGGGCAGCTGAAACACGCGACTGTTATTTAACCGTTTATCGTTGCCGCAAATAGTTTGCGTGACATACCAGCTTGAGGCAGAGGCGATTATCTTTTTCTGTTAATTTTAGCATTATTTTTTTCTTTTGTGCTCTGCTTTTCAGCAATGACTCCCGATGGCGTTCACACATATGCAAAAATAACAAGTTTATCAAATTTCAAAACAAGGTCGTGGCTGTCTGCGGTTCTGCACGGCCTCCCGGTTCCTGCTGCATGGTGGGTTTCCACTAAAAGCTGTGCTGCCTCAGCTTTCTGTCCCACATCCTGCAAATGCTGCCCTCGACCTCCTGACCTCCCCGAGCTGAACCTCTCAACCCGAGCGCCCGCGCAGCGTGCAGACACCACGGACAGAGCGAGGATAGAAAAACTGACACCAGAAGAAAAGAAGAAAGAAAAAAAAGAGTAGAACTTAGAAAAAAAAAAGAGGGAGTGAGCGGTGGAGAAAATAATAGAAAACGACTCAGGGCGGTGAACGCGGGGTAAAAGAAAAAAAAAAAAGTGGTGTAGATTGAAAGGCCTCTTCTTCTTCTAATTTGCACAGTATTCATCACCTCGGAGGGCGGATGCTCTCATATCGCTTTCCATTCACTTTCTCACCCTCGGCTGCAGGTCAGGGGGAAAAAAACAGGCAATTTCCCTCCCGCCCGTGCACAAGTGGCTCCATTCCTCATGGATAAACTGTACTTTTGAAATGTGAAGAAGTGAGGGCATTCATCACCCAGGCCAGGTCTCCCTCCAGTCGGAACAAAACAAGGAAAGCAAAAAAAAAAAAAAGAAAGAAAAAAGAAATGGAGGCAAACACTTGTGATTAACAGCTTGGCTCCTTCTGCAGTTTAAGAGCGCTCTGCGGGGCTGCTGTCAGTCAAGATGGCCGGCGATGCGAGAGCTGCCCATCTAATTCTCTTACGGGGCCGCAGCGCAGCAGGCCCGCCTGCAGGAGGCCCAGAACACATCGGATTGTTGGGATTTTTCTGCGGAGTTCTGCACTGCTGGGGCCCGTCGATGAAGGGACCTGAAGTCGGTGACGTTTTTTGCCCCTTGACCAACGAAGGCCGAGAGAGGCAGTAAAGTCGACTTTTAGATAAAGCACATTAAAAGAACTTATGGATTTATTCACCTTTTGTCATGTGAAAACCACAAAGCGTAACTCTTAAAGGTGTGGTCCTATGCATTTTCCAGGCACATAGTGTCATTTTATAGCACAATGACATATATTTTAACTTCAGTTGTTATAAAAATGTTTGATATACCAAATATGACCTAAAAGAAATTTTACTCTTGAAATTGAACTTCTGTCTCTTTAAAAAATCCTTCTTGTCTGAAACTCTGCCTTCAGGAAGTTATCACAACATGGCAAGAAGCAGACTACATTGCAGGGAATTCTGGGTAAATGCAATCAAAACAAATATGAGAGTCTAACGCCAAAGGGAGAAATGGCTTGTTGTCTTTTGCTAAAGATTAAAGAGAAATCCTACAACCACTAACATCTGATGCCTTGCCATTTAAGCATACATTTTGTGAAGAAGGAAGCTGCGCTCAATGTCTTCTTCAGACGTTTTTGTGTCATTTCCTTCAGTGGTTGTTGGTGCAGCGCACCACAAGGAGAGGGGGAGAACAGGTTTTCTCAAAAGGTTTGCTGTGTTTGACACGTTGCAGCTGAAAATGTTGCAGTATTGGTACCGGACTATTTTCTTTTAGCACACCCTAAAAGAACTTAGATCATATTTGGTTTCCCAAATACTTTCCTATTCGAGTGAACTCCTCCGCTCGCTTCCCGTATTCATACCCTAGAAATCTCTTCACTTTAGAGAAAAAGAGAGGAGCCTGAGAGTTGATGGTGATTATTCAGGCCCACTCTCCCATCTCTTTCACCTCTCTCCATTGATCCCGTCCCATCAGAGAGGCTGTAAATATTAATGAGGGCTTTGTTTTAGCAACCTGTGTGAAGATCAGAGCACAAAGCAATGGAGGCATCGGGACATGTATTTTTTTTCCTCTCTCTCTCTTGCAGTCGAACAGCAGGCAGTCTTTGGGGGAGGGGAGGGAGCTTAGGGGGAGTCCAGCCTTCAGCCCACCGCCTCGGGCTCTCTGTGTTCAAGTCAAGGTCAGCTCAAGGGGAACTGTTAATGTGCGAGATCCGAATCAATTTTGTTTAAAATGGAGGTGTATCTGGCTGACTTGGGGATAGAGTTGAACATAAGGATAAGATATCCTTGTTTTTTTTTTCTTTTTTTTTAACTTGTAGACCCATGAAGTTTAAAGTGCAATTTTACTATAACCAGAAGTAGAAATGCGATTAACAAAATTAATGGTATAAAATACAACACAGTGGGGTGTAATAAAGGACAAGTTCATCATTTTGTAAAATGTGCTTAATCTATAAATAACTAAGACAGATTTTTATAAATGGTATAAAATCAATGCTGAGCTCATCATACAAACTAGTCCAACGCTCCTTAGAACTGCTGTAAATGAGAAGCATGGTGATGATGACATGATGATGGCGAAGTGCTGGAAAGAGCAGGAGCTTCTTAAAGAGCCAGACGACTAATTTCAAGATGTAAAATTGCTAAATCAAATTTCTTTTTGTTTTTTTGTTTTTTTTATGTACATCACTTTCATAACTGAAGGTAACACAGCAATATGAGTGTGCTATAAATTTGCACCAATTAGCTGAGAAAACTATGCTAATGTCAGTAGGGCTGTACCAATGACTGGTGCTGTGAAATGTTGGGCTTTATACACACAGTAAAATTCATTCATGGTCTTTTTTTTTTGGTGATATTAATGCTAGAGTTGTGTTACTACACAAGTAAGAATAAAAACCCTGCGTATAAAGCGAAATTTCAAGCAAGCATAAATACATGCAGAGATTATTAACATATACCTAAATATTGCTTCACTCTGGGATTTTCCCAGATATATTTCTCTGAAACTAATTAGAGGAATAATCCAAAGCGCCCTCACCTCTCCATTTTGTAATATTTTATGTTTACTGCAGCAGCAGCAGCTTCTGTAAAAACAACGCATGTGATCTGGGAGTACCAATTAAAAAGAAAACATCGACAACATTAAATATGACCCCAGCGGTGTGTGACCCCTCTTTCCCTTCCTGCTCCATTAGGTCTCTTTAAAAAAAATATGTTTGTGTGTTCGGTGACCCCCATTTTCCCTCCCTGACCTTTGAGAAGATGTCAGAACCAAGGGTCAAGGAACCTCTCCCCTTGGCTTAATGCTTCAATGCCGTACCTAACACTGTAATCACATGTCTGCTCTCTCATGTTAGAAACTGTGATGTAGAGTCTGTCCTGCTGAGACAGGACAAAAAATAAATAAATAAAAAATTGAAACCAAGTCGGTGGTTTGGCTTAACTCTGGGCATTGAGGAAGAAAGGAGGGATCACTTCGGTTAATAGAAGTTTGTGATTTACAGCAGATGTTGGCCAACTCCTTTCCAATCTAGAAACAATACGTGTGACACGAGGCTCATTTCTAGATGGGAACGGATCGATGACCCGGATTGGTGCGGGTTTTATGAGGAGTTGGGCTGCCCCCTGCCCCCGAGTGCGGGAGTGTGACAGATGCAAGTCACTGAAGTCGATCGACGGCGCACATGGTCAGCAAACACGACATCTTGAGAGAAAAATGAAGCAACCAGCTGAGGTAAATAAAACTAAAGATTGGTTTTCTTATGGATTACAGAGTCACTGAGGTCACCGAGCGAGCGATGGGGATTTCAGCGAACTTTAGTACCTCTTGTGAAGAGAAATATACTGATATCTGAAATAAACAGACAGATGCACCAGACAGGGCATGACAAACCTTGATAGGGGTCACATTGTGAATTTACAAGAAGGAATAATATTGATATATGAAGGCAAACTTATACAAATGCATAATATCTGCGCATAACACCCACACTTATGGTAAATAAAATACAAAGATGCAGCACCAGCAGACGTAGAAAAACAGAAGTACTGATGTATGGACTTGTCACATTAAAGATTCTGTTGGAATGGTGTCATAATGAGCAAGATTCATAAACTGATGAAGTTATGATTAACAATCATGCTCAAGTCTCTATACCTGTGGAAGACAAATCATGAGACACATCAAAAATTGATAATTCCTGCAATGAATAAAAAATTGTGGAGATAAATCAGAGTCTCTCTGCCATCTGACAGAACTAAACTCCATCAATAACATTTAAGGTCCAAGTTTAAGCCCTCCTGAAATGCCAGCCTACTACTACTGTCTGTCAACAGAACAATGTCAAGAACCTAAATTGTCCCTGAACTGGGATGTTACCTTTGACCCAGAGCAAAACTGCCAGACCTTAAAAGTCAGCTGCTCTGAAAGAGGCAATTCCAGTATCCTCTTGCATTTGGGCCCAACAGGATGTGATAACCCAATGACAAGACCATCAGCGTGCCCAGACTGTCAACTTTGCTTTAAACACCATCTAATATTTTAGTCAAATTTAGTCTAGTCAGATAACCCTTTAACAAGTGCAGTTTAATTTTATTTCCACAACTCCATCTGGCAGCTTAACCCACTTTTCTAAGCCAGTGACTTCAGATGATGCTTGTCATGTCTTGTGTGATTTCTTTTGATTTTCACACTTCGGGAGACTTTTCAGCCACATGCTGTGACACACTTGCAGCTTCTGTACTGATTTGATTGAACAGGGCTCTCAAGTATTTAGGCCAGGATGGGTTTGGTCTAACTCCAGCCAGTAGCTAACAACTGAAGGAAGGTTGGATCTGTGGAAAATTTGCATACCATTATCACACGAATTTTCCAAATGCATCAATATTGAAAATATCTATAGAGATGCACCAATAAAAAGGCTGTAGACTACAGTCAGACAAACTTCTGCTTGACCAGCTCTGATCTGAGACCAACCAATCAGAAAGCTAAAGCCAGATATTTTGTCCAATCGGTGTATGAACACATCAATGCTGAAGTTAGCTGTGCAAATAGTAACACTCTTCAGTGTGGATGTTAACACGGAGGGAAGAACACTTAATGTTTTCTATTTTTAGTATTAGTGAGGTGCTTAAAAATGTAGTCAGAGGGAGCAAGAAAAAGACCAAAATATAATAATAATAAAATATGAGTATCCTAATTTTTTGGTGCACATCTACACTTTAAAATACACAAAAATTTATCAATTAGTGAATTATACCTGCCAGTATTGAGTAGTAACCCAATACTGCTAATTTAATTAGCAGAATTTTATGCAAGAGCATAAAATTTAATTATTTTAAAATATAAACCGATGGAATTTGATCAAGATTAGAACTTCATAGAATTTTTTTGAATAAATAAATAAATAAAAACATTCTGTATTTTATGCCATCATTTCTTCTTAACAGTCACATAATTTAAACAGAATCAAGTTGGTGTCTAAATTGAAAAACATTTCTGAATTGAATTGTGACCCTTAAAGTCGGAATTGAATTGAATCACTAGACACTGAATGAGTCCCACCTCTAGTAATAAACCCGTTTAAAGAGATTCTTGTTTTTGAATAGATATTTTTTCATTAGGACTGCAAGAATAAATCAGCCCCAATTCTCTTAATTTTTGGGAGATCGTCGATCAGTCGATGCTTTCGTGAGAAACCGATCTTATCCACCGATTTTATCTAACATCGCAAAGGTCTGAAAATCAGCCACTGTCTGACAGAACCACCAAAAAATAAAACAGTCACCCCATTGTTACCAACTTAGCGACCGTCGCTATATTTAGCAACTTTTCCAACATAGATAAATCAGTGTCGATCAAAATCGGAGAGGGCAGGTCAGGATTTTTAAAGATCATTGATCGGTTATTATTGTCCTGTCTGTCTCTTTCTCCCTCTCATTCAATGCAGAATATTATCTTCTAATTTTCATCTTTGAGAGAAGGACAGCTTTGACATTAATATTAAGTACGATGACAGGGGGGAGAAATCAGCATGAGGGAAAAGTGAAGCTTGAACTGCAGCTTAAATAAATTAATTTCAGTCTCGTGACACTGCCACCTCTCATGCAAATGTACAGCTTGAAGAGCAAAAGTGTCGACTTCAATTTCAAACAAATGAAGGGCACAAGAGGCGGGTCATTGTTGCACTCCGATTTCGACATTTAAATCAAAGGCTTCAAAGTCTGGAAGTGTCTGTGTGACAAACAGGATCCTTTATTTGTTGAGATCTTTTCACTTCGACTTCATAATCTTTTGGTAGGAAAGAAAACGCTAAGGCATGAAACAACCACGGCTTAGGAAGACTCACACTTTCTAGGTTGGGGGGAGACGAGCGCAGTGATTAAAAACAGCAGAATATTTTGCTTCTATTCTCCCAGGAATTTTATGTGAGCCCATCATTTGTAGGTTAGAGTACACATGTCAGAGCATCCCTCCTGAGCTGCCCCCCTCCATTGTTCAGGTGACAGCGTCAACCATCAGGAGACTGACCAGGCAGTAATGTATACACACTTGACCGCTTCAACTATACAAGGCTTCTCTCTCTTTTTCCCCCCCTCCTGTCTCTCTTAAACGCCTGTTGAGAGCACCAAGGTGTGTGCTTGCATTTCATTTCACCTCATTTCATTTCACGCGAGCCTCTTGAGTCTCCCTCATGACCTGTAAACAGGTTTTCCTCCACGCCCAGCAGCGGCGCCGCCTGTCACCTGCGAACCGAGCAGAGCCGAGTGTCGCCGCTGTCACGCTCCGACGGCTCAATTTAAATGGAAATTGGATGAAGTGCATGGAAGTGATCCAACCATCCAGAACAATTAACCTGTTTTACTGTCAGGCCTTGAAAGAGGAATTTGACTTTGGACGAAAACAGAAAAAATTGATTTTTCCCAAGTTATTTCTTGCTTTAATACTTTTGCAACTAAAATATGCCACTGTTGCGCCTAAATTTCCCCAGTGGATCTATTTTATTTTATTTTTAAATAATATTCAGCAGATAACACAGGGGCTTCAGTTATTTGGGGGGGGGGGGGGTTCTTCTTTTTTACATCAAATGCAGAATAAAATCACCATCATCATGCTTTAAGGGTGTGTTAAGGGTTCGCTTCTACTGAGCACAGTGTCAAATGGACCAAAACCTTTGAGAACCTGTTCCCCTCCTCGCCTGTGGGGGCGCCTCACCAAGAACTACTGAAGTCACAAAAAGTCTCAAAAGAAGACACTAAGGACAACTTCCTTTTCCATAAATGCAAACAAAAATGAACTGTGTATGAGGGCCGTTGTAGAAAAAGGAGTAAATTTCTGCCAAACAATCCCTAAAATTTTCAAGAAAAAAAAGGCAATTTCTGAACTTTAGAAGTCAAACATTTAGTTGAAAAATTCAGAAATATTTAGATTAATTGTATACATTTTCTAGAAAGAAGCATGAAGATTTCAAAGTTTGAAAATGTGCGACTTTTGAAATTACAAATCTTGGATAAATTTCTGAGGTTTATCTGAAACTTTGTATTTTTCTAGCAATATATATATATATATATATATATACATATATATATATATATATATATAATCTTGAATCCCTTTTCTCTTTGCACACCAACACTGAAGAGATAAACCAAGACTGAATGAATCATGTTATCAGGACACACAGGCTAAAGTGTTTATCAGATAATAGCTGGTTTTAGATTAGAATACAGCTACACAAAGGGAAAGATTAAGACAATCAATAACCCCAAGGTGGATGAAATACTTAGAGATTAACAGAAAAGATGAATACATAAAATTTATCCACACATAAGGCTCAGTCTGTCCTAATTTTGCAAGGAGTTTCTTTAAAAAAAAAAGAAAAAAAGAAAAAGGTCTAGCCTATACTTTCATAGTGATGGAGGAAGATATCTAGTTGTTAATATCTCTGCAGCAGGTCCAATATAAGTCGTTGCATCTGCTTGATGGAATCCTCTAGAAATAAGTGGAGAAATGAAAGATTGTTTGTGTGATTTTGGCGTGATGACCTTTTAACTTGACTGTAGAGAGATAAGTGGAACTCCTGCCAGAGGATGAAATTACTGAAACATTGGTTTGTTTTTGCTTATTTCATTCACTTGGGTGGTTTTGTAAATTATGTCCATCTTAGGGCAAAGAATTGGCAATCTCCATCCCCAGACAAGGCAATTAGAAATTGATATTGGACTTAATGACTTTTGAATTGTTATGTTTTGTTGGTGAACCCACAGTGAGCATCAAGACCCAATTTACTTGGACAATTTTTTTTTATTATTTTTTAATTCACAGCCAATGTTCTTGTGGGTGACTTGCTTTTCACAGCTGCTGTTCATTTGGGCTTTTCACCATTTCATTTTTTGATGACACCATCTGTGGGATATTTTTTTAACTATACCTGCTTTGATAACATCCCAGTTTCCTGTCCTGTCAACTCCACCGCTCTCTTTTGTTTTTGGTGAATCAAATACGAGCCGTTTCTCTCACCAGCGCCAGACTTGCACGTTTGTTTGGGTTGTATTTACCTAGAATGCTCTGTCTTATAGTCAACTTCCTGCTTTTGGAGCAGTCATGGTCTGCTTGGCGTTCACATATGCAGTCGAGTTCAATTCATCCGAACACACCTGGGTTTGTGGGCGGATTGGCTGATAGATAAACGGAAAATTTCAAGTGCAAATGATGGAACTGATATGTTTCTTGGACACATATTGACATCAAGTTTTATATAATTTAGTCCTCAAACCTCAAAGTCCACAGTGAGTAATTGTGATTGTGGAAAGACCGAGACTAAGGAAAATGGATATCAATTCCAAACAACATTATTACTGCAAATGTCAATAATAATCTTGCACTTGCAATTTTTCCCATAAGAGCTCTGAAGAGTACAGTTTTGTATTTGTATTTTATGAATTGTTTTTCTTATTTTTTATTTATTTATTTATATTGAAACATACAAATCCTCATTGTCTCAAAATATTATTCAAAGCAATTTTGCCCCCTGTTGATGACAGAGACAGAATTAAAGAGAGCAACAAGAATAAAAAGAAAACACAGCTGAAATGGTGGCACTCTGTATGCAGGGGACTGAAGCGTGTTGGACTTTTGAATCAGTCAGGTAATGGGTGAAATTGTGTCTGCTGCAAAGCTTATAAATCGCAGAGCTGGCAGTATTTATCTATGTCTCAGACAATCCTGCTGGGAGATGGGAGCGCTGAAATGAAAATCAACAGCCAGCTTCTCCTCCCCTCTGCTCCCGTCAGGTCATTTCACCCCCACCGAGGAGAGGCTGATAAATAGAAAGCCAGTGGAGAGCCGCCTGCCTCTGCCCTCCACGTTTCACCACAATTCCCGGGGTCATTTTAATGTATTTTGCCCCCAAAACCTGAAGAAAACCCGACAAAATCCGCCCCTGTGGCCCAAACTCCTCGAATGCACGTTCTCTTTTAAAGCGCATGTTGCGTGCTCACATCTGTTACCAAAGAAGAAGAAGAAGAAGAAAAAAAGGCCTTCGGCTCTAATACCCCGTCGCTTTTCTACCTGAACTTAGTTAACATATTTCATCTCTTAAATAAAGACTTTAACGCTCCAGTGGTGGGAGGACTTCTCTTTAATAAAACTCAGAGACACGGGCTGTTCTGGTCTCTCATCCTTTCTGCTCCGGCTCGAACAGTCACACCTTGTTACCGCGTCTGAGACAGGAGAGAAACGGGCCCGGATGAAGAGACGGGAACAGGAACAATAACCATTTCAGACTTCATTGTGATTCCGCTCTCGTCCTGGTCCCCGGCCAGGTTTCTAATCATTCCTGTTGTCACAACGGGACCTCGAGTGAGATTGAGTTGATTGCTTGAACACATTTGCAAAGTAACAATGCAATTTGCGACAGCGGGCCTTCCGGGAGGGATGCAGGCCTGTGATTGGTGGAGACTCCGGAGGGACGGAGACGGAGAAGTGCTTGTTGTCTTCCCGGACCGACGTGTTCGCAGGTTAATTAATCTCCCCGTTAATCTCGACGCTTCCACGGTAAACAGTCACGCGCGTGTTGGGAGGAAGCTTAGTGAGCTGAAGGACTTTTAAAAATTCATGCAACAATTTGGGATTTCACTCTCAAAGTATTGAACAATCAAAAGGGCATTAAAGGAATAAGTGTGATGCTTCAGTTGTCTAAATCCATTAACTGACTTGGAAAAGAAAAATAAAGTTTTGTAATTGCGGTATTTCCATTAAGTGAGAAACACAATCAAACTCCAGAGAACCCCTAGAACACTCCTTCAGACTAACCAGAAGCAATTAGCAAACATCTAGTGGAACTGCTGAGCTACTTCTGTGTGATACTGGATAAACATTAATAGAGGAGCCATGTTGTTATAAATGGACTGAACTTATATAGCACTTTCCCAGTCATTTTGACCACTCAGCACTTCACACTAGAGTCATATTCACCCATTGACATGTGGCAGGAAGAATCTGGAATTGAACCTTCAACCTTCCGATTGCAAGGCGACTACTCTGCCATACAGCCACAGTCGCCCACTGAAACTTCATGAAGGTTTCAGTATTCATATATGAAGGCTAATTTCTTCTGATATGTATATGTAGGATTTAACAGTCATTTTGTTGTATTGCCCCATGAAAACTTTTTTTTAAAAATTGGTCCAATGTGTTATTGTGACTTTTGAAGACACTGAATTTTGCTCTTTTTTTCTTTTTTTTTTTTTACCCAAAAGTCATAATCAATAAAAGTGGAAATATCTTACTCGAAATGTAACGAATCTCTATCAACTGTTTCATTTTCTGAGATGAGTGGCAGGAAATATTGCACTTTCACGCAATATTGTAGTTTTTTTTTTTTTGAGATGTACTAGTAAACTCAGTGAATGTCACAGTGGACAAACCCCCAGTCACTGTATGAATTTTTGTTATCATCTGTGATCGTTTGTCATCTCATGATTAGAGATTCCACTAACACAGAAGTGCAGGTTGCATAAAGACTCTCCACTTTTAGTGGGACAGTTGCAATTTTCTAATAAAATGACCGTGGCTGCTGACCGCCACATAGGTCAGCTTATCAAAAAACAAAGACTTGTTCGTGACTAACAAGTCTTTGTTCTCCTGTCTTTGCCAACAGGAGAACTTATTCCCCTGCATAACTCAGCATGAGCTGCTTAGAAGGAGCTTTTAGTTTTCCCACCAACAGATGTTGGTGAACTGGGGTCAGAGGTCAAGTTTGAATTAGACTTTGGAGCTGTTATTTAACCTGTTTGCTGTGACAAATCTAATTTTGAATTCACCGTTTTGTCCTACTTCTGCTTATTATTTTGACTTTATCAACATGTAATCTGATAAAACATCATAGTATTGTAGGTAGTATCATTTTAGAAAGCCACTATTGTTTTTTTATTAGCAAAGTTAACTTTTTAAAAAATATTTTTTGGAAGAATTATACCAAGAAAATGTTTTGAGTTATCATTTTTAAAACACGTCATTTCACAGACCTTGAATTTGTGTTTCATGTCCCACGGTGAGCCGCTGAGCGCAACATTTAACTGCTGCTGGGTTAAAATACGAATGTGGAGAAATGTGCTGGAACCTCAGGTATAGAGTCATTAAGGGAAGTTCATCTTTTACCCCCAGGGCCTTACTCAGCAGGGGAAAATAAAAAAACACCTACCATGTTAGGAAATAATGGTTTTAAGTTATTGATACTCCTGCTGGGAATAAAAACACAGATACGGATCTTTGGCTCCGTCTCTCTCGGTCATTCTCAGTCCTAGCTTCCCTGTTTTTGCTTTCTTCTCTTCATCTCACCCAGTACACTTTCATTTGGCCATTAAACAATTTTGTGTTTTTGTGTTCCTATATGTTTATCTTTTGTGTCATACCAAACCCACTTCCAATGTTTTAGTCGCTGGATCCCTCTTAATATAACTGAAAATCATTGTTTGTAAAAAAAAAAAAAAAAACTCAGATAAGAGTGGAGATTTGAGAAAACTCCATATTTGTTTCTGTGTGTGTACATGAGAAAATGGAGCTGTATTGTTCATGTGTATCACATATTGCGATAAATAATACGCCAATATATCAGCATATTTGCTTTGAGATAATTCCCAATCTACTTGTGTTTTAATAAGTTTATCTTCTAATACGGCATTTATTTATCGGTCCATACAAACAAACCTCCTTACACCACGTTTAATTCCTAACAGGAAATCGTGGGTGTATTTTGAAGCAATCTGATTGGTTGCTAGGTTTTATCTTTGTGCTACACTGCCCCCTACGGAATTGGCATGTGTAAAACAACGCTCAGGGACGGATTTGTGAGGGTTCATGTGAATGAAAACTTTTCTGAAACCGATTCTGAGAGTACGATATTTTTTTTAAAAACATTGTGGCAGAGATATTCATTTTAATAAAGACTCGGCGATGTGTGTGCAGGGCTTTATAAGTCTCATCCGATCAAGATTTTCAGTCCATGTCCCATTAAAGGTTAGCAAATGGCAGATGTTTATGTTTTTTCTGGCATAATTTTAACAGTAGTTATGGAGACTTGGTCTCAAAATGCAAACCTTCACTGTAGTTCTTTGAGGGTGAGCTCTGACATATAACCCTGTATGGTGGAAACATAAATTAGGCCCTTTTTCCAGTCTAGTGCTGAGTGGCTACGATAAATTGGCCTCTGTGTTGTCACATGAAACCTGAAACAGAAAGTCACAGATTGCTAACAAGAAATGCCTAGAAACTTTGATGAACTTAAAAAAAATTCTAATTGCCTACGTTTATCCCCCGTGTAAAATTCTGACTTCTTGAAATGTGGCAGTTATAGTCATTAAAGTGCACTGTGTTTTTGAGGCCAACGTATTGGCTCGGGTCACGCTGTTAGCTTGTCATGCCTCACATGCTGTACGCCATGGTACGGCAGATCCACTAAAAGGCTGTGGTTCCTGTTAGATTGGTGTGTACTGAACTGTTACACGGCGACCGCTGAGCTATTGGAATCACCGGAGCGCCACTGGAGAAACGATTATCCAGACATCAGCAGGAAGCGGGCGGCTCCCACTGGAAAAGTAATCACCTTTCTCTCTCTCTCTCTCTCGGAAGAAGAAAAAAAAAAATCACCAGATATTTTGAGATCTGACTACTTAATCCTAAAATAAGTGGCTCAAAGCATCCACAAAGACCACAGTGCGTCTGTCTCCAGCCTGCATCGTCTGTCTTCATTGGCTCCCCCTACACATTGTAAATTCTCCTTGTAATGTTATGTATTTCACAGGCAGGAAGTACTGTTTTGTTCCAAGACTCCCAGCTTAAAAGCCGTTTTGTTTGTTCCTTTGTATCTGATCCATTTCAGTGTCTGCACACATCTGCTGTGGCCATATTGGATTTTCTAAGGCCCGGCCGCAAGCCTCACTCTCATCGCTAGCTGCGTTTCCATGTGTGGAAAACTTTGTCAATATTCCGTGAGTGTCAAAAAAATGACAATCGTGGTGTTTCAATAAATTAAGAAACACAATTAAAATGACACTACACTACAAAAGTCATTAGACATGCCACAGCATCATCCTCCAACTACTTCCTGTCCCGTTCTTCTTCATGGTTTGCATCAGTGTTTTGTGAAATAACCACTTTGGATATGGCCAATTCTACCATCAAAAAATGTTTTTAAATCAAAAAATTTATTTAATTTAAATTTTTTTTTTTTTTTTTCAGAATTGGCTAATTTATTATCAAAATGTCAAATTGCAGAATTATACGGTAAATGGAAACACAATCACTGTCATCCTGGAAAATCAAGCAGCAGACCACTTTAGCATTCTGCAGTGGGTAGAGAAAGTGATGAAATCACAGTGAGGCAGGCGGAGTTATAAGAAAAACAACCGAAAGAAAACAACAACAACAACAAAAACCTCGTCATAGATATAAGAAACTCTGTACAAAGAAGTGCAGTCTACCAATATGAATCAGTTGTGGCCTGCAGGGATTTCCATCATCTTTCTCGGAGCTCGATGCGAGGCCGAAGAGGAAGCCTGCGCCGGCTCCCTTTATCTCGCCTCAGATTGGATGATTAGATCGAATAGCCTGGCAGACGAAGCGCAACTCCTCTCAGCCACACTGCGAGCAAAAGCAATGTTCCACAAGACTACACATTCATTACTCAAAAATAAATCCCCATTAAACAAATGCCTTATGCATAATTAGGCCGAGAGAATAATTATAAACCTGATTAGTTTCTCCAAGGGCAGTCTTATGAAAATTGTGATTGACAACAGAGCAAAGTTGGCTGCGCATCAATCCGTCCTCAGAAACACGGCGAGGCGGACGGTGGGAGAATAGCAAGCAGCCAAACAGAGAGAGGCGACACAGAGATATATAAATATTCACTTCACATTTAAACAACAGATAAATGGAGCAACCTCCTCATGAGAGGGGAGGAAAAGCTTTTAAATAAATGAATCTTTCACTGCAACAGTACATTGATTTCCACATTTTTTGGTACGCGGGCCAAAATTAGCTCACTCAAAGTACGTGAGGGCTAAATATTTATTTTTTTGTAATTAAAAGCAAAAATTGTTTTGTAGAACAAAGAAGTTGGATTTTTGTTAAAAATTGAACCCATAGACCCACCCACCCATCCAGGGTCGCGGGGGTAGCAGCTTCAGAAGGGAGACCCAGACTTCCCTCTCCCAGCTTTTCCAGGGGAATCTCAAGGCGTTCCCAGGCCAGCCGAGAAACATGGTCCCTCCAGCGAGTCCTGGGTCTTCCTTGGTGGTTCTCTCAAATAGGCAGAACTGAGTGAGGTGAAATCTCGTTATCTGACAATGTTCTGTTTTGTTTGTTTTTTAATGTAACAAAAATACAACATGGGTTGTATAGCCTCAACTTATTCAAGGAAGCATAATAGATTAGGTTTAAGGGTTCAAGTTAAAAGCCAATTCAAAATAAATACATCTGAAACATTTGATTATTATTTTTCGTTTTGAAGTAGATCAGAATTTCATGACTTTTTGTATCAATGGGTATCAACAGGAAGTGACACAGGTCCATTTTTCCTTGTCGCCCCTGGCCACCAGGCTGGAACAGAAGGAAACTTATTTATCTTCCACACACACGCGCACACACACACACACACGGGCAAACGATGAAAAAGTTTTAGAGGAAAATAAAAACATCCACAGCTCACTGGAGAGTAGCATTTTGGGGTTCACTGGGTTGCCTTTAAAAATTTCAGGAGCTTTTTAAGGCTACTAAGTCCTACCGTTAGGCCCAAAGATATTCATACCTTCTGGCAAATTCAGATTCGAATCGTTTCGATTGAAACAAAATGCTTATTTTAGATATGAAACGAAAGGTGCGTGTCAAAAGATGATGACGTGCAAAAGCTTACCTTTCTTTGTGCTTCCTATAGAGTGATTATTTCCTGGAGGCGTGGCCTCTGTTGAAATTTGAATTGAATTTTACCCAATCACTTACATTTGGCCGTGAAGTTTGGAAAGGGCCAGTTTGATGCTATGTAGCTTATCGGAAGCTGCCTGCACTATAAACAACCATCCTTCACTGAGAATAGAGAACTGCTCAGTCAAACAAGATGGCTGTTAATGTTAATTCAATATTTGGAAGAGAGGCCAACATGTTCACTTCCTCTGCCACCATTGCCAAGCTGCAACCCCACATAGGTAGAATACAATTCCAAAACAGAGCATGAAAATTGACGCCAATCTTTCACAACTCCGTTTGAAATTCTGTTGGAGAAATCCAGCTCAATGGGAGAACGCTCAGATGGAGCATTGATGGAAGATGAGAATCCATCGATTCTGTGCAGGAAGGCCATGGCCAGGCTACGTCTTGAAATAAAATCCTGATTGGACTTTTCAGCAGGAAACATTCCAGATTACTTAACAGATGCGAATAGTAAGTATGTTGGAGGACCTGTGATGCTGAGGGCCTGGGGGCTTTGGTATTCCAAACTCTTTGAAGTATAGTGGGAGATTATAGGTAAAAAAAAAAAAAAATCAGGGGCAACCACAGCAGACATTAACTGGGTCATAACTGGGTCTTTTCAACCAGATAATAATCCAAAGCATCTGGCTAAAAAACTAAAAGGTACACAAAATGTGGGATGATCTAAAAAGAGAAAAAAAAATTAAACCCAGGAATGATCTTTAAGAAAAAAATATATATATTTATGAAAGTCAGATTGTGTCACTGCAATAAAACATATTTTAGAGTTTAAAAAAAGTCATCTTTAAAAGAAATGCCAATAAATCTCATCAGATGCTTTTTGCTTCAGTTTGATAAATGTTTTGATTAATGTTTCAATGTAACATTAATCAAAAATGTTTCATTTGTTTGCCATTTTTAACTGAATCTGTTTTATGCAACATGCACATTTCTTAACTGGAGCGAAACATCAGCTGAAGGACACTGATGGTTAAATGCTGTTGAAATGCAAATGTCAGCCACATGGTGGCGCTCCAGGAGTGAGCAGCTCTTTAAATGAGGATCACGTAAATGTGGAGACTTTTACTGAGGCATTAAGGAGCTGATTGTAGCATCTGATTAGAGACATCGAAACTGAGCGAAAATCATTGCACTTGATGTTTGCGCTGATTGAGAAGCAGAAGAAAAACAGAATCAAATGTATTCTTTGAAGAAAAAACAAATGCAATGTGGCCCTTCAAATAAAAACAAAAAAAGCAGAGAATGTGTAAATTAGTCTGGACTCAAACTAATCACAAATACAATAAGAAGCTACTTTGTAGGAGTCTTCTCAGCTTGTCACCTGAAAATAAAGATTTTCAGTGAATAAGACATTTAATTAATGTCTGACTGACCCGACAGGCCTGTGAGGGAGGGGATCCAAGGGATGTTTGGAGTGTTTCTGACAGCTCACAACATTCTGTTTTAGGCTGCATCTAAAATCATTCCAGACTTTGATCAGTTTAATCTGTCCTACCTGGAGTGAACGCGTGTCACAGATCACCAGGGGCCCCAGTCTGGCCCTTCAAATTAACAATAAAGAAAAAAAACAAAAAAAAAGCATTACCAGCCTTGATCTGTGTGGAGGCGGCTATTGGAGGTTCTCACCAGTCTGCCTCTGCTGATTGATGTGAAGCTTTCATCTCCAAATCCGTCGCTCTGGGAGACAATGAGCAGCTCCTCCCTCCATGCTTTTGAACGCACCAGGTGGGGGCAGCACTGCTAACACGAACCGAACAGGTGACCCGGGAATGAAGAGACAGGAGCGGTGCACGCTGGGTTCAGGCTGTAGCTGCTCCACCCACACATTTATGGCTCTATTACAGATTAGAAAGGGCCAGACAGCTTTATGAAGAAAAGAAAGAAATGGACATGAATCCTCAAAAAGAAAAGGAAAAAAAGCAATTATCATGTAGACGGATCAACACCTGCGACTTTGGAATGAACCCGTCTTCTGCTTATCCAGGGTTGGATCACAGTGGCTGCTTTTCCATTAAAAATGTGCACAAGATTTTGTCAATATTTTGATAATGTTGAAAAAACAATTGTTTTTTTTTTGCAATTGTGTTTTCATTAAATAAGAAACACAATTAAAATCACATGAGAATTTGCTTGTTCAAGTGATAATGGCTTCCTAAAGGCGGAGCATCAGAAAGACCAGAAGCTTCTTAAAGAGACAGAGGCCCAATTTCAAGGCGTTAAATTGCCATGTGAAATCTCTTGCAAGTCACATCTGATAAATAGCATTTTTATAATAACTGAAGGCAACAATTACCTGATTCCACTATAAAATGACACAATGTGACTGGAAAATATAGCATACTGCCCCTTTAAACTCCATGGTGTACATTAACATGAAAAAAAACACAAAGGAAAACATTGATGATATGTCCACATTTATTGTGCAGTGACTTTTATATACATCCACTTTTTTTTACACCTAATTTACATGACCAGTAATAAATTAATCCATTTTCTTTTAATCATCAGACTGGGCACAGCAATTTTCAGAGGAGAAAACCACAATAACTCCATGTGACGCGTGAGTGACAAGGCAGTTACATGAGTGAACGTAGAGTCGACTTCTGTAGTGTTTTATCTCACGTCGTAACAAAGTTGGAAAGAGTTTTGGGAGCCATGACAGACACAGCGTTGCTTTCACAACCAGATACGACGAAAAGATCCGTCACAGGAATCGCCGCAGCGAACCTCTCTGAACGGGAACGTGTTTGTATCTGTTAGATATGCTTAAATGTTTAGTGTTTGTATGTTTAACGGAATGAGAATTCCTTTTGGCACCGTGTTTTCCGATTTACCTGACAAAACTTTGTTCAGTTAGAGGAATTTCAGTGCTTACAGCTGATGAGCACCAAGGGCCTAAAGTGCCACAATCTAACAAATATCTCAGTCAGTTTACCACTAAAAACACAACTTAATATGTTAAATCATTAACAATTACATTTATTCTAAAAAATGGAAAATTTCATTATTTAATATTTAATGTACTTCAGCTTGTTATGAAAGAGTTTAAAAATAATACATATTCATAGTAGCACTACTTTACAAAAAAAAAGTCCTTAACCTATCAGAAAAATGTTTTCAGGAAGTCAACAGCCAGAACAACAAAAATGTTTTTCGCTATCAGTAAAATCAGTACGGTAGTTACTGTTCTTTGGTGTCTGAGCCAAATGAAAGAGCGCATCTGATAGCAGCTGTCTGCGTAGTTTCACTTCCAGGAGGAGCCTGAAGTGACTTCTGAGAGCCTAACATGTAAGAAAGGCATGAAGGGCTGTCCTAGTAATAACTGTAAGCGCCAGATTGTTAAATCTTCAAGCTACTGCATTTCTCCTTTAGGGAGGGCTGCAGCCTCATGCATCTGTCTGCCCATGTCTTATGTTTGGTTTTTGTTTTGGACGGGCTGTACAGAAATATTAACTTTCACTTTCAGGGACTGATAAAGGTATTCTTACTCTTTATGAACTCGTATCCTGAGAGGTTCATCGACGACAAATGGATGGTCGTCCACTGACGCCCCCGTTTGGTCTTCCAAACGCTCTTCGTAATTGTTCCCTAGAGCTATTTGTGTCCTAGAGCTTTCTTGTATTTTTCACAATTTGTTTTCACAATTTAGATTTTGTCAATCTCAGAAATAATAAAAAGTTACAAAGTTCAAAACAGCCCAAGATGTTGTAAAAATAAAGATATATGCTCCTTAAACTGTCAATAAGGCTCATCGGATAGAAAGCACGAATTACATTGATTATCCTGCACAGCAAATGACATGCAGATCAATTATTTTGCTTCATTAACTAATTTTGGCTGACAGATGAGATCAATTTGTGATGCTCTGGGATTATAAAAAACAAAGATTTAAATCCTTTTAAATACCCCCACTGTTACGTCCTGTAAAGTACTAAAAAAACCTAAAATATTAAGAGTAATTTTACTTATTTGACATTCATAGAAACTGTGGCATTTTTGGCCCTTAATAATTAGGTGGGCAATTTTTTAACTGTCAAAATTTGTGGTTTAAACCCAAAAACACCAAAATGCCGTTCGTTCTTCTTTCTTATCTGGGTGAATCAGACTTAAAGCCGATTCAGGGATCGCTCAGAAACGCTTTACACACAGCGTCTGCAACATTAGAGATGAGCTTTACTATTGTGCTACATACAGTACTGACCACTTACGACGGACACGAAGGTAAAATACAACTAGTAGTGCGAGTCTTTATAAAAACTGAATCTGACGAGTTAATGTAGAAATCGTGTTTGGTGTTTACACTTTAGTGTGTGAAAAAAAAAGAATAATAAAACAATAATCAGAGAGACCGGGGGCCAGCCACACACACACACACACACAAAGAAACAAAAAACAAAACAAAAATTCTCATTTACACAAGACGTTTAACTCCCTAAGCTAGCTCAAAGATAAACACTGACACTAACTAGAGTGACATGCCTATGGTACACAAAAATCACATAAGCTCTAACTTCCTCATTTCCCTCCCAATACAGAAACATACACACACAAAAAATATATATATATATTTATAGGTTACACTGATGGCTCTTGAGCACTACCCTGCTGCAGACAGCAGTCATCTACGCTATCAAAACATGCAGCTCGTGGTGAGAGTATACAGTACGGTTCAGTCGCTTTTTGTTGGTGGTAAACAGTTGTGAAGAAAACCCAGAGTTTGTAGCTTTATTACTATTATAGTCAGGAGAGAATGATTTTCATCATGGCTCTGTTTGTTCCATTTAAGCCTCTTGCGCTCGATCGATGAAGACCCGCTTGTTACTAAAAATAAAAGTTAAAAGAAACCATCACATCATTCGGAAACATCTGGTTATTGCACGCTGGCGCTGAAATTGCGAATGCTCATGCAGAATGACAAGAGAACGCACTACGATCCAGTCAGTGGAGGAGGTCACTGGAAGACTAAATTACATTGCCTGGGAGACCTACGACTACAGGGGAGAGTGGGGATTATGACGCCCTAAAACGGTACGGAAAGTTCTGTGTGTGACGACCGGCGGAGTGCTTCAGGGGGAATTCTTGTGTCGGCGGGTAAAAATATTACATCCGTGTCAAACATTCAACGATTCCGTTAAAAAAACACAAAGATGTTTGATGTGATGGGTTTGTGTGAAGATCTACCTCACACATTACAGACTGCACACGAGAGACGGCGGTAAGGTGGAGTAAAGGGGACAGGTGGGGGGTGAGGAGGGGTGCTGCTGTGATTGGATGTTGGCGTTTGGCGGACAGTAGAGGGTCCTCTCGCCAGCTTACGGGGACTGAGAACCTGACCTGTAGCTCTTAAAGGTGCCCAGCAGACTCTGAACACCTTTCTTAACCCGGCGGGCCACAGAGTCAGCGGGAGGGGTGGGCAGGCAGGAGGCCAGGCTGGGGGGGCGGGCATCCAAACACTTCTGGTAGCGAAGCTGAAAAGCAAACAAACAAACAAAATCAAGGGGGTTAGTGGTGTTAAACAGGGATGTTTTCATACCTGATTCAACAGTAAACTTGGTTTGATTGGAGAGCAAAGTTACAACATTTCAGCTGGTGCAGTTTGCTTTCACACTGCAATGTGTCAAACAAACCAAACACTGTGAAAAACCTGTTCTCCAAATCACCTGGGGCGGCGCTGCACCAACAACTACTGAAGGAAACGACACAAAAACCTCTGAAGAAGACGCCGAGTGCAACTTCCTTCTTCACCAAATGTAAACAAAAATGAAGTGGTGTCAGATTTTAGCAGTTGTTGGATTTCTTTTTTGTCTTAGGCTAAAGATAATGAGGCATTTCTAGCTAGCACTAGACTAGCTTGTTTGCTTTGGCTCCATTTATCCAGAATGCCTTGCACTATAGTCTACTTCCTGCTTTTAGAGAAGCTTATGGTTCGCTTCGCGTTCAAACTGCACCAGAGTTCACTTGACCCAAACAGAGACCTAGAGATTTAGGTGCATCAGAGTTCGATTATTCACACCTTCCCAAGCGAACCGGACCACAACTACAGTTCGATTAAAGAGGGCTATAAAACTAATTTTAGCAATTAACATTCAATGTATCAACCTTGCTGCAATATGGTGGTGTGCACTCTTCTCAAATCTTACATAGTGATTTCCAGCTATTCTTTTATTCTTTCATGCCCAAAAATCCACAGGAAGTACAACTTGTCCTTTCCTACAGACTCTCTTCCTTGTGTGACCAGTCTATTGACTAAAACTAGATCTAAACTCTGCATGTGCCATTCAGTCCGATCCGCTTTTTATGAACCATTCCATCTGTAATATGATTGTCATGGCATTCCTTCTTCTGAGACTCACCATGCAAGCAGCCTGAACGGCCTCACTCAGACTGGCAGCGTTGGGCTCACACCAGAACATGTGGCAGGTGAACTCCTGCGGGCCTTCGGCCATGATGAAAGCAAAGGTGTGGACGTCCTTCCCCACGCCCATGAACGACAGGAAGCGCACCCTGCACTCCGACAGGACCTCGTCATCCTGGAGGGGACAGGCGTCAGCAGGATGAAATCATTTAGTCATACCACCAGGAATTAATACAAGATGTCTACTGACCACAATTATGCCTGTCCAGATGAGACATTCTGCTGGATGATAAGTCGTTCCAGTTTTTATTGAGATAGATAATAATATTGACTTAAAGTAATATATTGATGATGGGATAATAATGCTAATTTGTCCTCTCAAGACTAATGAACAAAGAAGATTTAACATTGGAAGATAATTTAAATACCCAAAATAAAATATGACAACCAAAAACAATAAATAAAACTGAAATAAAAACCATTTACAACAAAAACCATAAATATAATTGATTATTGTATTTTTGTAAACAAAACTGCCCTTCAGAACATATTAATCATCAGACAGGAAGTTGTGGAGCTCATTTTAATTTATAATGCAGTTCATTGATTTATTGTGACAGGCTTAAATACAAATTCAGGCTTTTATTGGGAATGCAATGAAATGGGAGCCTTAAATTAAACTCTGTACTTTTAAAGTTCACAGCCAGGTTAAATAAACACAAAAAAAACATCAATTTTGAAAACATTCAGCAGACAAATATTACAATCAATAAATAAAATCTGCTGTGGTATTAAGCAATTAATCAGATGACAAATTAATTTGAGCTCTAATTCAGAATTGGTTTCTGTTGCTTATTGTTTTTATTCTGGATTTTTTAAGTATCTTCCAGTTCCACCATTAAGAGCAATTCTTACAAAATTAAAAGCATGTTACTTGAAAATGATTTCAAGACAACAATATTATTTATCTCAACAATTACTGGGACAATTTATCATCCAGTAAAGTGTGTTACCGTGACAGGCTGTTGCCATGGTGAAGTTTGTACCTGTTTTGAAAGTATAGTGAGGGTGGCTGGTGCCACGTTGACAGAAACAGGAGTCCAGTCATTTTTATCCCTGCCAGCCATCGCAAACTCCAACGCTTCATTCAGTATCTCCATTCCTGTCAGAAACGCACAAAGATATATTAAGTCAAATTCAATAAAAATCCTATTAATAATGCGGATGAAATCTCTGACTTTGCTCACCGACTGGTCTGGCCACTGGTATACAACCAAGGTAATAAACATGGAAGCGCTGGAAGAGCTCGTTTTTTGGAGCAGGAAACTCTGTTGAGGCAGAAAATATTTGTATTACTCCACTGTTAGTTAACAAAAGAGAAAATGTTCAAATGTTGAAATGTTTCCATTTTACCTTCAACAGGGATGCCAAACGGTTTGCTTGGGTCAGAGTTGAGTCTGCTTACACCTGGCTTGTTTGCCTTTCTCTCCATCATGATCTAAAGAGAAATAGTAATACTGTGTATTATTTTCAGGGGGAAAATAGCCTGAATATGTTAAAATGAAATCGGAGGAAAAGCCGACCTTTGAGCACATCTCGTGCAGGCTGGTGGCGATGTTCTTGGCGGGTGAGTCGCAGCGGAAAACGTGACACTTCAGCACCTGGGTGAGGTTGTCCCGAGCAACATAGGCAAAATCCCTGCAGGGAAAAACCAAAAGCTTATCTTTTCCCCCTGTTTCTAGTTTTACTTTTATTAATGTAAAACATGCAGAATCACATACAATTCATTTTCCAAAGAGTAATTGTTAAAATATACCTTTCTCTGTTAAGAATGAATAGAGCAGCATGAAAGAAAAAAATAAAACAAGACAGCTGTTAGAATCCAGATGGCAGAAAGGATTAGTGGGATATTTCAGCTGCAGTTATAGAAAACATCCAGTAGAGAGCAGCAGAAGCCACATATACAGAGTTCTTTGTTTTTAATCAATAGCAAAATGGAGACAAACCAACATAACAGAATCCACCAATCAGGAAGATCATCTGAACTGAATATATTACATTTTATATTACTTAATATAAATATCCAATATTAATATTTCAGATTAGCCAATTGTTGGTTTTTGTTTATAGATTCCAGTTTAGTTTTTTTGATAAAATTTGGAAAAATAATTGTTCATAATTGAACAGCATATTTTAATATTATATAATTTATAATCAATACATTTCCACTATTTAGTTTAGCTAAAATGAAATAGATACTATATTGATGAGATAACTATTAAATATAAGTTTAGTTATACAGACTGTAAATGTACTTCAAAAATTGTCCGTCAACTTTGAAATTTGTTTTAACTCAAAATCACGTTTGAGTTAAACGTGATTTTGATGCCACCCTACCACTGGCGTTAGCAGGTTTTCTGGGGGAAACCCTGAATCCATTCAATACGACATCAGAAACTAAAAACTACACGCCGCCTTATTGCCAGGTCTGACCTTCCGTTGTCTCTGCCGACGCCCCACACACGGATGCTTCCGATTGGCTGAGAGTGAAGCAGAGTCTGGCCCAGAGGGTCGATCAGGTTCATGGTGTCGTTCTCCAGGACCATCAGCATGTCCTTACCCTGCAGGGAGCGCACAAGCTCAGCATGAAGAATGACACGCAACATTTTAATTTTTTCCATTAGAGAACGTAAAGTAATTCAACTTGTAATGTTGATGATTATGGTCTATAGAAAATTAAAACCAAAAATTAAGTCCTAGAAAATCACCAACTTGTATATTAAAAAACATAATGCACTCTGAAAGTTGAGTGGAAGGAAAAAGTGCAGAAGCAACAGGGATAACTTCACACTTAATAGGATTGTTAAGCAAAGTCCATTGAAAAATTTGTGGGAGATTCACAAGAACATGCTGGACTTTTCAAGCGTGCGGTGCGTGTTGCTGTGGCGACAGAGGAGTCAGGTGACGACTCTCACCTCCCCCCAGATCCCAGCGGTGTCGTGCAGGTTGTGTTTGTGATAGGAGAGCTGCCGGATGCAGTTGTTGACGGCCACACTGCTCTTTCCGGGCGCCAGGTCCTCCTCAGACATCTCCACCCAGCCCAGAGAGCGAACGGCGAAACACTGTCAGGGACAGAAACAACATGATGAACTCGAGCAGCTGGGCGTTCTTAAATTCAGTTTCTGATTAAAGACTGTGAAACAGCTCATCTCTACGTGTTTATGCGGCTTTAAATGTCAGCTAAGAACTTGTCTCTTTTCTCCAGTCTATGACTGTATCAGAGGCTAAATAGTCATTTGAAATTCTAACTGTGTTTTATTTACTTTTGTTACTGTTTAACTTTTTTTTTTACCATTTCATGATTATGTATTTTAACAATGGATCAACTGATGTTTTAAAATGTACCATGAATCAATTTTTTTTCTTGCTCATAATCACGATTTTGCTTTTGTTTGGGCCCCAGATTAAAGAGCTCTAACTGGCAGGAAAAGTAAAAAACAAACAAACAAAAAAAAAAAAAACAATAATAATCCCCTTCAGGCCAGAATAACTTGTGTTCCTGTTTTATGCATCTACAAAGAAGCAAAACATTTGCCACATTTGTCTCCAAATGAGAGTTTTCCCCCAAACGGATTCCTTATTCACCTTGGTCTCTAGATCTGTGCACTGTGGAGAGACCTTTTCCTCCTCCTCTGACTGGGAGCAGTTGTAGCTGCAAAAACAAAAGAATCAAGAATAAATTTAAAAGAAGGTTAAGAATGGCAGCATCTAGACAGGATATAAAATCCTGCTGCTTACTTTAAGTTGATAGATGCATAGCGTAGAGTTGCTCCTTCAAACTCTTTCAGACTCTGGTCAGATGCAGCTTCTCCCTCCTCCTGAAGACAAACATGGCAGTTTATGTTAGTACGTTTCGCCAAAGAGCGTAAATGACGACGACAACTCGACGCAACACTGTAGCTCACAGAGGAGGATTAGGGCCTCGGAAAAAAAGAAGAAAATAATGACTGTTTCTCAGAATTCTGACTTTAATCTTCTGAGATCAAGTCAGCATTCTGTGACGGCACACACTACAGATAGAAGAAAAGAAAAGGAGGAGGACATTTCTGACAAAAACTCAGAAATTTTGCTAGAATTCTCCAAAATGTTCTAAAACCTATTTATTTATTTTTAATTTCTGAGTTTCAAACATCACATTTAAGATAGAAAGAAATGGGAGTTTTTTTGGGGGGGACTTTTGAATCTTCCAATATTTTTTTCAAGAAAATTTCTGAGATCGATCTCAAAATTTGAGTTATTATCTAGCAAATCAATCCCTCCAGGAAGTTCAAATCACAAATTCACTTTTTTGCAAATTTTGTGCAAACTTGCAACTTTCACCGACCATCACAACTTTTCCCCTAAATCTGACCAATCATATGAACGTTTTCTATATTTCCTTCTTTTCCGACCAATCGCTGCAATTCGGCCAAATTTTGACCAATCCTGAGCCTCCTTCTAGCTTAAGTTCCTGTTTCATGACGTCTCTTGAAAACCATCTAGCTTTAGCCAAAAGGCAAGCAAACTGTGTGAATGGGGTCCAGCTGCTGCATTCAGATAATATTAGCTAAATAGTGAATCCACGGAATCCAAGCTTGTTGACAAGAATACTAATATTGTTGTTACATACTGTACATCCCTTACTATGCCAGGAATAAGCCCAATCCTCTTTTATTTCTGGACAGAAATACATACTTTTCACATATTTAAAAGGAATCCTTATTCCCGCAATAGAACAAGCAAAGAATCAGGGAGGAAACCAGGTTTTGACAAAAGTAAAGTTTAAAAAAATAAAATAAAATAAAAAAATTGCAACTTTGATTACAACTCTTTGAAAAAAGTGAGTCATTTTAGTCATCAGCAATCCCAAAAAACATTGCAACATCCTGGAGGGATTAAACTCCACATCTGCTTCCACAGCAAAATGTAAGCACATAAGATGTTGTTTCTCCAGGAAATAAAGCAGTTAAGAGTAGGGAGTGCGACATTATCTAACCTTCCACAGTTCCCCTTCATCGCCACCATCATCTGTGCTGGAAAGCTGAGCCCAGGTTTCCTAGAGAACAGAGTATTTTCTATGAAATGTCTGATTCTGTTTCTGAGCCACCCGTCGCTAAGCCAGGCGTTCGGCTGCCCTCACCTCCGGCTCCTCGCAGGGCGTGGTCTCCAGAGACATGGTGGAGGACATCATGGAGTCGCCGACCTTCCCCAGAGGTGACGGAGGCTCCCACTGGGTGGTGCCTGTGGGAATATGCCAGTAATACGTGCCTGACGTGTCGCGCACTCTCATCCACCCGGAAGGCAGGTCCGTGTCCGTCTCAAACGCGCTGGAGTCCCAGAAAGATTCTACGGTTCAAAGAAAAATGCAAATAGAAATATGAACAAAACATACAAAAAAGGGGGTTGGAGGGGGTGAAGAAGGCTTAGAACCAACAGTAACCTATTAAAATCTTTCAACAAATCTTTGAATAAGTGTGATGAGAAAAATAAAAAACCTCTGGATAAATCAGTAAGGAAGAAGATTCCAATGAGCAGTTTATGATATAGAGCTCAGTTTATAAAGATTTCTTCACATTAAGTGCTAAGTGCAAATATTTTTGACACCAATTAAACTGTGGGGTGATGACATCAAGCACCGACTACACATGCATCTTCTCTACAGAAGCTGCAGTAAATACACCACAAAAGGTCGCTGCTATCAGCTGTCTTGTTGTGATTTTGTGACGATACTATTGCCTCGTTTGAAATCAATCCACTATTACTTCTGTGAACAGTGTGCTGATGTGTGACGGCTACATTCTGCTTCTGTGCATGTGGCTCACTTTGGAAACCCAAACCGTTCACAGGCAAGTCTGATTGCAGTTGGGTTTAGTTAGTAGCATAAAAAACCCCAAACAAAAACAAATCAGATTTCAGCAAAAGAAAAAAAGACCTGCTGTGTGAACATAGCATTATCAATGCTTTGAATTACCTCTGTTCCCATTTGGAGAATTGTCAGAGTTGTCCTGAGATAATGAAGGCCAGCTGGGGTCTTCGTCACTCGGGGTGCCGTTCATGTTGGAAAACAGAAGGCAGGCATTTCTCCCCACGCCGCCGCCTTCCCTGTGAGACTCAACGTTACTCCGCTCTGCGGGTTTCTCTCCTCCGCCGCCATCCGAAGCCTCCTCTTGCCCCTCGCAGTCGTTGTCTTTCTCCTTGTCGTCCTCCTCCCGCTCCTTCTCCTTCTCCTCTTCGGACCCCAGCGCATGGATGAGCAGCGGCTCGTTGAGGATGTTCTTGGACTCCTCCTGGCTGAGGCCGGGCGTCATGGCCGCTTTGGTCTGCTCCTCGTTTCCCTGCTGCTCTTCCTGAGTGGTGTTCTGCAGGGGGAAGTTGTCCTTGTTGCCATTCTGGTTGATGTTGCAGTTATGGTCCTGGTCCTGCTGGTTCTCAGTGACTTTGCGCAGCTGATTCTGGCCCTCTTTGACCCGCTTGGCGTTGTTGCAGTGGCTGCCTTCGTTCAGCTTGTTCTTCAGCTCTTCATCCTGTTTTTGTTTGTTTACGACGTACGAGCCGTCGTCATCGTGACCGCCCATGGTGGCTTCCCTTCCAAATGGTCTGTGGGGAAACGACAAAGAGATTTCATTTACTGACAGACATCAGGGTTTGTTCTGCAGGGAATTGATGGTGGCGCACCGCAATGGCAAAATAAAAGCAGCGACGCCTTCTGTTTTTTTTTTTTTTAATATATGCTAAAACAATGTAAAGCATATGAAATATATATGCAGCTCTGAAAAAATGAAGAGCCCACAGCTCTGAGCCTCATTGAAAACCCCCTGATTATTCCTCCTAATAATGATTTCTGAACTCTTCCTGAGTTCAAACATTAGTATTGATGTTTCTAAATGCATATAAACTTGTTTTTTTTTTTTTTGCGTTATTTGACATCTGAAAGCACTGCATCTTTTTCATGATTTTGACCTTTTCTTATTTTTTGCAAATAAATGGCAACATTTTTGCAAAGAAAAATTTTGGAGAAATGTCGGTAGTTCATAAAATAAAAAACCAATGTTCATTTTACTCTTAACACAGATCAATAAAAAGTAAAAATCAGAGAAACTGATCATTTTGTAGTGGTATCTTAATTTTTTCCAGAACTGTATATTTGTGCACTTATACTAACCATAACCAGATAATGAGACAAAGATCATGAAATGTTAAAATTTACTTTACTTTTGAAAAACCAATACCGCGAAGCTTGCTACTTAAAAAAAAATTCAGTCAAGAATCTCTTGGATTAAGAAAATGTTTCTTCTTCTGTTTCTTCTGGGTTTTTTTTTTATCTTTATGAAGCACGGTGGCGAAACCTTAAACAGGTGGTTGCTAGGTAACTAAAGAGTGAGTTGGTTTGTTGGTGCCACCCACCTTTCTTCGCCAGGAAAGACTGAGCAGCTACAGACTTTCCTTTGCCTACATCCCCCAGAATTCCCAGTTCTGGATTGGAGTTCAGTGAAATTAACTGAACCTTTTCAGGAATTATCTATTGCTATTGATCATGTGTCTATCACCATATATATTATTATTGATTTATTGTGCAATTAATTGTTTTATTTCTGGCACATAAAAAAATATTAATATCTTTGCAGTTGTACTTATAGCTTGCACTGAATAGCATTTTCTTTTCTTATTCGCTGAATTTGTTTGTGTGTGCAGACAGTTTACAGAGCCATAGGCATAGACTGTGACATACAGATAATAGATCAGATCTAGAGTGAGCTTGTTGATGAAGCTGTTTTCTTATTCAGAGATGAACGTTAAGGCTGCATTGCTGATGGTAAGAGATGCAACAGCGACTACAGACACAGGTCTGTGCTTCATGATCTGTGTACCAGCACAGCTTCTCACACAGCTAATTCCACCCACATCAGGGAGAAAAGACACAGTAAAAACAAACCATTTGTTTGTCAAGCTATTTGTCATCTGATCGGTATCTCACAATGGAAAAACAAGTAAACTGAGGGCCAAACCTCAAGACATCAAAAGGACGGTGTGTTATCTATCATGATTTTGCGATATTGTCTTGGTGTGCAAAATATTTCTGCTATGCTTAAAATATTGCATGATTATTGCTCATCTCATGCCTTGAATGTAATTCTGAGAAATGGAAGAAAACTCCCACTTCTTACTTCCCTTGGAAAGCTGCAAATGTCAACATTTAAAGAGTGTAGTTAATATTACTGTTTACTTTTGTTCACTTTTAAGAAATATGAAGTTTAAAGTTTGTTATATTCAATTTATGTGTCCAAAAATGCCAGTCTTTTTTTTTTACTGCATGCTTGCTCTTCTAACATTTATAAAATTTCCTCATTAACTTTTGAAAAAATGACAAGGGCTTTGCAAACATAAACTAATTCACTTGAACATTACTAACACCTTATTAAAGTGTACTCCGAAAACAGGCCTTACGGTCTTTGTGCAGGATAGATGAATAGCAAAACTGGGAGCATCTCAATTTTTTTATTTTTTTTGCTTTGAAGTCTGTGTCTTGTTGATATCTATGGGTTGGCGTTGACTGTGGTTATTTTCACTGCTGGCGTAGTTAGTCGAATCACAAACGTACTTCAGCAGTTTCACCTTCCATTTGCCAACACGACCCCTTATGGAAGATAATACGACCGAAATGGTCAATGATAATTTTACATTCAATATTTATGCCCTGAATGCTATACTTAGAATATATTCATGCTATCCCGATGCAAGCAACTCAGCTGGAAGTAACGGGCATCATCCGCCATCATCGCAGTTTTCTTTGCTAGGCTAATCCTGGCTTCCCGTTTAGCTAGCTGGCTAACGTTTGCAGAAATACGCTATTAAATGGCTGCGGCTGGACTCATTTATCAAACCCGGCTTTAAGAATGTCAACTTACCGACTCCACCAAACCCTCCTGCTATCGCAATGTGGCAAACCGTGCGAGTTAACTACATATTTCCATTGGTCGTGATGGCTCGCTCGGATTCCGGGTGTTTTCAGCCTGTGGGCACTGCCAGTGATGGAGGACGAACCTGCGTCACGGATAATCGTCACGGCGCGAGCCCACTGCCGCCCCTCGGTTCCCAGAGAGGAGGAGGGGACGCTGGGGAAAAGCTCGCTGCTTTTGGACACGACATCCGCTGAATCTGTTCTCAGCGCGATAAAGCTGCCATGCAGGGTTTTCCGGGAAACCATGAACACTGGACACATAACAGCTCAGAAGGGAGAAATATACATTTTGTCGCAATGTGTGAAGGTTATCAAATATGTTGTAAAAACTCAAGTTTTGTTTATTTTTTCTTGTTCTTCAAATTTTCCCCTGCCTCTATCAAAAAATCTGTTTCCATTCGAGCGTCTTTTTGTTTTGGACTCCGTTTTTCAGATCTTTTAAACTTTGCTGTCCAAACATCAGCCATAAATTCACGCTTAAGTTTTTATTTTTAAATTCCCAGTTAAAAAAATGGTCAAAAAGGCTGAAAATTTAAGCATTGAAAGTGAATACAAAAAAATGTGCTGGAATCCTGTGCTATCAAAGTGTAGTCTACTGCAGTGAAAATAAAAAATAAAATAAACCTCTACTTGGCTGTGTCGTTTATTACACTTTTTACTTCATGTAATTATTAATTCTAATTATGGAGCGACTGAAAGTGTCCACTCTTCTAGAACGCTTCATAGAAAAAGGCAAAGTGAGATGATTATACATTTCTAGCACACATCATCTGCATCATGTTTTTGTGCTCTCAATCATAGATGACACATTCCATTTGTTGATACAGCTCCTTTTTAATATTTTTATATTAAGAATATTTGTCTTTCTCGTTCTTGATTTTGGCTTCAACCAGGTGACTGAGTGCAGGAAGCAAGCAGGTAGCTGCAGGGGAACGATGCAGGTAAAGGCAACAAGCCATGACTTCAGGAAAAACTAACTCCAGAGAAACAAGACTCGGTAATTAGACTTTGAAGGACATAAACTCTGCCCTTTAAACGTGCCTGCTGTAACAGTACTTTCTAAAGACAGTCAGAAAAATGCTGGTGTTTTTGACTCCAACAAACGGCGTCACAAACACGGCAAATATTGGCATTTTAGGAGAGTAAAAATATTTCTGTATTCAAAAAAAAAAACTTGCAATAAGCTGTTGGCATGTTGTCATTGACTGCTTTTTGCTCGACTGTTCAGATAAAATCAGATAAAATTGAGGGGTAGGTACTGAGATTACGCAAATATAATAAAATATAAACCCAAAACAAACAATCAAGTTAAAAGCTGATCTCTTAACTTAAAAACTGATCCTGGGATTCATTATTAAACGTCTTTTCCCAGTGTTGGCAAAGAGGTTCGTCTGCTGAGCTGTAAACCGTTTGTCGTCAAGAAGCAACGGCCGACAGAGGTGATCTGTGTCCATGAACGCACCACGCCGCCTTCACTGAAACACAACCTTTCAGGTTCAACCAGCTGAAATGTTTCAACACTAGCCTCTGACGTTTGGCATGCTTGTTCATTGTGTATAGTTTCTTGACACCGGAAAAACAGCCGACATTCATCTTCTCCCCCCACAAGATATGTTTTGAGTTAATCTGTTATTTCTTTAATCAGAAGCATTTACATTGGTGATAAAAGAAAGCCTTTAAATCCACCGGTCTGACGGATCGTCATGCTGATCTCCACAGGTTATTTAGTGACGAGGAAAAGATTGGACTTGATCCGCATGATTACAGTTTAGAAGATGCAAAGACATACAAGGCAAACACAGTAACATAATTATTACACTGGAAAAAAAAATACAAAAGAAGGGATTGCTGCTCCAGTCATCTCAGAAAGCAGAGGCTGCAGTGGAGAGGAGTGTAGCGGTAAGAGTTTAAGGCAATACTGGTAAGCACCAAAACACCGTTTCTAGACTCAGAGTCTCATCCGGTTTTAAGGTTATCCAGGGACTGAAACTGTTTGACGAAGGAGAGCGGTAGCAGGGTTTTTTTTTTCTTTCTCTCTTTTTCACTTGTCCTGCATTTTTTCCAAAATTGGCACAATCATGTCAAATTTGGGCCTTTTAGCCGGGTCTTCGTTCATGCATATCTTCATGAGTTTGCATATGTGTGGAGAGATGCCAGGAGGGATGGTGGGCCTCAAACCTTCCAAGGCGATCTGAGGTTTAACAAAACATAAATAGTGTTTGTTGCATTAATCAATAATAATAATTTTAAAAAAATTGTTAAGGTCTGACTGCTGCTGACCTTCATGCCTATCTCCATGTTGGACAAATCAGCGAATGGAACTTCTCTGGTCACCAGCTCCCACAGCAGGATGGCAAAGCTCCACATGTCAGCAGAACGACGGTTAATCTCTTCGGGCTTCTTCTGCAGGGCTGGCAACCACAAAGAAAATAAAAACAAACATAATATTTCATTTACTAATAATGTATACTAAAGTGAATCTATTAGGACATACATAAAAGTCCAGAAGGTGTTTGAGATTTTTGTAAATCAAAACATAATTCTCACGTTTTCTTAATTTGGAGTTGTAGTTAGTTAGTGTTGTATTTTTCAATGGGTAGTTATGTTTAAAGATTTGCACTTCAGGGCCACCGTAGTCGTATCATATGACGCATTTTCACAGGCTGCAGTTAAGAGTTTCCATGTCTGCTGTAAACATGCCCTGCTTGTTGTCACTATTCTCTAATAGCTTTATGTTTGCAAGCTGCTCATATTTCTCTGTATCTGAACGGGGAAATCAGCTCCAGATGACATTAGGCTCTGAGTCAGAGTGCAGTTTCCTGTGTCCATCGTTTCCCCCTGATCTGGTGTGGCTTCGGCTGTCGGTTTGGATCGGTCTCGTTAGAAGTGATGCCTACCCTCAGGGGCGACCCATGCAGGCGAGTACATCCTGCCGGGACACTGGAAGGAGAACTTGACATCGGCCATGCTGATCCTCGCCGTCAAGTCTTCGTCTATCTGCAAGAAAAAGGAAGAAAATGAACTGAATAGCTCTGTGATCGGACGCTGCAACATACAAGAGGCTAAACCTTTGATAGAAAAACATTATTATTACTGTTAGGGCGGATGCTTATGATTATTTTAGTCATAGATTATTCTATGGAATATTCTGCCGATTAATCTGATAGAGAGAAAAAGTATAAAATCGACACATTCTGCAGATTTATGCAATTTTAGACATTGATATGAAAATACAAATTAACAAATGATTCAATTTTTTAAATAATATTAAATAAATATTTGACTTAGCTTGATCATTTATAGCGAAGGATGCAGCAAAGGTAGTTCTGACATCAATGCGGTGCCTGGGTAGTCTGTTGACTTCATTTATATTAACTGATTATTAGTGATAGTAAAAGTTGCTTTAATAGAAGATTTATTTACAGAATTTGAAGTAGGTGAAGCTAAAACTGCTACTTGAGGAGTTCTGGGTGAACATAGTGACGGATCAGAAGGATTTTCATCTTAAATGTAAAATGTTTATATTTTTTGTAAAGGTTTGGAGTATAGACTCTAAAATATGCTATTTGCTGACTTAATAACACACTCAGACCAGTAATTAAGCCAGTTAAAGATGAACTGATTGCTTAATTAGTTGATGATTACTTTAGTAATCATTACGGTGAATCATTTCCGCGCTACTCACCATGATACTTTTGCTGTTGAGATGATGACGAGGGATCATGGGCTCCAGTGTGTGTAAGAAGGCCATTCCGGATGCAATGTCCAGAGCAAACTTGACTGCCTGCATCTGGTCCACCACGAAGTCTGGCAGCAGGAGGAGGAACGAGAAATTAAAGCTTTGGACTACTTTAGTCAAGTAGCAGAATGACAGGAAAAGGGCGGGTTGAAAACAAAAGGCACAACAACATAATGACAACCAAAAGGGATGCAAAACTCCTGCAAATGACTTACAGTGCTTTGCAAAAGTATCCCTACCGCCTAAAACTTTTACCTTTTTTTTTCAGGTTGCAAGGGATTTTAAGTGACAGACCAAATACCTCATAATGGTGAAGGATAATTACAGCTTATTACAGCTAGAAACTAGTGATCAGGGCCAGAATGTGGGTGGAGTGATGGACCCAGACCTGAACCTTCAGATACACAAAGGCAGTAACAAAGTTGGCCTTCTATCACATACAGAACATTTCCAGGATTAAAGGAGTAAAGTTCCAGCCGAATCAAGAGAAAAGTCTATGTGTTTATCTTTAGTTGCATTGATTAACAGAAAACTACTTTTCAAACAGAGAAGTAGTGGTAAACAAATTTTGTTCTTGGTTATGTATGCACATGCTTTTCTGTTTCTCTGCCCCACTGATTGCTTGTTCTCTTGTCTTTTAAAACCTGCTTGAACTAAATAAATTAAATGAATGCAATCGTATCGTCACAGCTCTGCCTTAAGAAGAAGAGAAAAAAAAAAACTACAATCAATCCAGTGTTCCTACTCATGTTCTCAATAAAACTAGGAAGATAGATCACATCACCCCACTAAACTTTGTTAGTTTATAAATCACTGAATGGCTCCAAAACACGTTACAGATCTGCTGTTGTATCAACCCTCCAGACCTCTCAGGTCTGCTGGTTCTGCTCCAGAACCAAACATGGAGAAGCAGCAGCATCTATTAACCACTAATCTGGAACCAAGTTCCACAAAACAGTCAAAACACTAAGTTCTTCTAAACCGCCACTAAAACCACACTTGTTTAAAGTTGCCTTTTGAGTCATAATAACTGGAATATTGATCAACATATTTGCTTGACGATCTCAATGATGGAATTTGACAAAATGTAAAGTTTCATAAAAGCTGACTGTGTTGTGTTTTTATGGTATAAAGCACTTTGAACTAACTGCCTTGTTGATAAAACCTGACTCTAATGTGCATCTTTTTCCATTTACGTCCAAAAGACGCATAACTTTATACCGCTCTGTCCCTTCAACGTGCGTTCAAGTGGGTGGTTGTAAATAAAGTTCATAGTGGAAATGAGAGCCACTGCAGAGTGAAGACACGTATGGAGCCTGATCAGAGTGGAAATACTCACTGGTGCCTTCATGGAGCACTTTGTAGAGGGAGCCACAAGGCATCCAGTGTGTAATGATGATGGGGTGAGGGGCGGGAGGAGACGGACATGCTCCCAACATAGGCAGGACGTTTGGGTGGGAAAAAATCCTGGGTGAAGCCAGTGTGGGTGGGGTTGAGGGGAGACAGACACGGGGTGAACGGACAAACATTTTCACATCAATATTTCTTCGAAAATGAAAACGGACACATGAGTGAGCACAGAGAAGAAATGGCAGAAGTTGACATTTTTTTAACGCAATAGAAACCTGAGTTTGGGATATTCCTCGTTAAAGTCTCTGCTCTTCCTCGGAGTCCAGTCGCGAATTTTTAGCACCTTAACAGCGATTTCGTTACCTTGCCAACGCCCCTGCCACAGCTAGGCACGAGAAACAAACAGAGAGAAACATGTGGGTTTAAATGTTGTCATCGGTAGAGCGAGACATAAATAAAGCGGGAGTAAAATACACTATGATGTGAAACACCTCTCCAGAATGGTTTTCATTTCTTTTTTCGGTGAAGGAAAGCTGCCTGTGGTCGATCCCCGCCAGCTTGTTTAAAGTACCGTTGCCTAAAAACATAAGATGAGAAAAAAAATGTTTATAGAAGTGAAAGCACAGACAAAAAAAATAAATCAGTAAAGTTAAAATGTAGGAAGGAAAAAAAAAAGCCACAGGAACTAAAAAAAAAAAAAAAAAGGAAGATGGAGGTTGAAGTGGAACAAGTCTTCCTTCATTCAGCACTTTTGCCAATTTAAAGGTGGTCAGCTAATAATTGGGTTGTGTGTTCCTGGGACTCACGCGGTCGGGTTCGGGTGGTGCCTTTCCAGAACGAATCCTTGAAGGGTATTTTAGCAAGGCTCTGCCCCATTTTCTCTGCCTTTTCTGGAAGAAGCAGAACCAGCAATGTCATCTTAAACCAAGAAATCTATCTTTTTAAAACTTGTGACAACCCGACAAGTGTCGTCACCTCTGAGAAGTTCCCGCAGCTCAGGTTTTGCTTTATCCATAGGCGTTTCTCCATATTTGTTACAGATGCTCACCAGAGCGCTGCTATTCACAAGATCCTGAGCAAAAAAAAAACCCAAAAAAAAAAACATTATGGTGAGCAACATTTTAATGCCATTTTTGACTCATCACCACTAGGGGGAGCACCTACATCAGCCACTTGGTTATGTCCCCAGAAGCAGGCGTAATGCAGCGGTGTGTTGCCGTGCTCGTTGACTGCATTGGTGTCCGCTTTGCACTGGATCAGCTAAAAGAAGAAGAAACGACAGATTATATCTGAAGGCAGGCGACTCAGATCATGTTTGGGCACTATACAAACATGAGCCTGTAGGGTGCCAAGGAAAAAAAAAGAAGAAGAAGACAGGGAAGGGTTTTTCTCTTTTTTTGCCTGTGGACACATACCAACAGTACTGAAACAGATCTAATATTAAACTTTTGGGATGCTTAGCAGCTTTTCTAAAAGGAGAGGCCTTCAATGATGCCACTTGTATCATAAACCAACAAAGATATTTCCTAAGTGGGGGATTTTAATCCCTCTCTATGGTGCCGGAACTTGGCAGATGCAGGAAATGAATGAAGTTATACAACATCATCCATAAAACGCTCTAGAAAACAGCAAAGTAGTTTTTCTATGCATCTTAGAAGGTTGCGTTAAAACAACTCAAATAAATTTGCTAGTTTTTCCTGTACTAAAAATTGAACTGTTAGCCAGTCATATAGTGATCGGTTGGGGGCGTGAATGCAAGACCTGCACGCTCATGTTATAAATATCTGGTTCCTAAAGCTGGAGGATGTAACTTTTATAAAAATGTCATTTTTTTCTGATTTGTTCAAACTGTAACTATTTAGTGATAGCTTAAGACAGATGATCTAAAAAAAAGACATGTTCCTCTGTTGTTCTACTGCCATCTGCAGAAACACACTGCTCCTGCAGAAACAACCAACCAGAGGCAGGAGGAGGGTCTTACAGCTGTCAATCAAACTTGTGTACGTGCTTCAGCTGTGCTAATGGCAGAGCAACAACTTAACGTTACAGGAAAACCATTAAACTAGTTGGTGGCTAACTAGCTTTAGCATTCATAGCAAACTAAGGTTTGTAGCCTAGCAGAGAACGAGGGGGTAGGGTAAACAGCGCGTACATAGGCATAATTTTTCACAAATTATTTGTCTCATATTATATTGTCAGGCCATATAATATGAGACATAATAAAAGTTTAATAAATGTTATTAAACTAAATGTGAAGATTTTTCACTAAAGTGCATTATAATTTTGATTATTTTACCAACTGTGTGCCGGCTGTGCTACCTTAGCTTACCAGTGTCCTCTAGAGTCAGATGAAAACTACAGCCTTATACTAAAACATGCTTGTTCTAGCTGCACAGTGTGGCAATAAGTTCTTCTCAACACTGTTGTTGTTTCAGCTGTTAATGGATGCGGCACAAGAATAGACAAGTGCCACTGAATTTATGACTGTTCAGATTAAATCATTTAGAATTTCACAATATCCTGGATTGAAGCAGCAAGACTTGCTCAGACAGTGCTTCATTTCAGGTTTGTTTTTGAGAAACTCTTGTTAGTCATAATGCTTGTTCAAGCATCTAGTTCTTACATCAAATTCAGCCAGACTTCAGGGTATGACTAACTGTGTTCACTAAGCCTTTTAAATCTCTGTGTAAAAGAGAATATGACCATTTTCAGAAATGTTTGACCAGATATGTAATCAAAAAGGAATCTCTTTGTGTTTACATGGACCCCTACCTTCCCCACGATGTCCCGATGTCCGTGACTGGCGGCCAGGTGCAGTGGTGTGTCGTCTCCACGGTTCATGACGTTGATGCGCGCTCCTCTCATGATGAGCATGTCCACCACGTTTGAGCGTCCTTCTCTGCATGCCCAGTGGAGGGGACTGAAACCATGGTCGTCTCTGCAACGAACAAACGGCTGAAGTAACTCCACAGAGGTGATAGCTGTTAGTCGTGAACTCTACAAATCTGGTCCTAGTGGAAGCGTGGGGAAAAACGGAGCCATTATTGAGCCGAGTGTAAATGGGTCAATGCAAGAGTCAAGAAAGGTGCCCAATCTTGAATGTACAAATATTTCAGATGTGTGAGGCTGGTAATGACCTAAAAACACACAGCTTTATTTGCACCAAAAATAGGAAGAAAAATAATACTTAAGAATGCCAATGCAGAGGACATTTTTTTATATTTTGCGTGAAAAATGCGTATCCTTTTCTGTTCACAACTATGAAATAAAATGTGTAGCTGACACTCAAAACTTGAAGAGTTTTGAAAACTTTACAAGGTATAGTAGCAGGGTTTCTACAGGTTTCACCAACTCAGATTTAAAGAGCTTTTAAGACCATTATGAATTAAATCTAAGACCTGTATCATGACAGAAATGTAGTAACATTCTTACTTTTGCTGAAGATGTTAAGAGTTCATTTTCATTTTTTCCCTTTTTGTCATCATATTTCCGTCTTTGGTTTTCTATTCTCATTCGGTTCCTGCTCTACTCCTTTTCAAAACCTTCTCAGTTGTATACATAACATTAAATTATTCAATAGGCTTTTACCCCCACATTTAAAATCCACAAAACCCCTAAGCAAAATGAACGTAGCACTGTGCGGGTTGGCAAGTGAGCCAATAGCGAAGATGAACAGGTGATAAATCTGCACTCATCTTTGATAGATGCAAAAAAGCTAGCTAGCTAGCAAGGGTATATGAGCAGAACATATCATAGGATATACAAGACTAAGTTGCTCTGCTACAACAAAATTTAAAAGAGCCGTGATTAACGTATTTATAGCCAACTTACATATTTTTTTCATAAATTTAATACTTAAAGGATATGCAGACATCATGACTAAGCTCTAGAACTTGGTTTATCGGTAAAGCCTTTTGTTGATAGAAATAATACAACTTAGAACCTCCCCGACTTATGTTATTTTTTTTCTCACTTTATCCCTAGAAAAGTATCCCAGCCGATATAAGGCAGAAGAAAACATGGATAAGAAATGTGGAACTCGTCATTCCTGCTTGTCACAGACAGTCTACAAAGCATCAAGGATAGTGGCCTTGATATGATACAGTCGCCCCAGTGACAAACAGATAAAGACAGAGATTAAGAGACAGGGTGACTGAATGTCAACAAGAAAAAGCTAACTTTAAATGTTTATAAAGTTATATGTTATCTTAAATGAGACATTTTAAGGCCTGATGAGACTTCCTGCATCAGTGATGCTAAAAGCAACTCCAGCTGCCAAGTGGAAGTTTGTAATTCCTCACTTCCTCTGGTCTCTCTGTCACGTCCTCCTTTCTTATGAAGTGTCCTCCCTACGCTCATTTATCCTCTCTCCCATGTCCACTCACTTTTTTTTTCTTCTTTTTTTTTTTACAGAAAACCAAAAGAGCATAGATTAAGACTTTGACTCTCGGCATACTTTCCTGCTGCAGCTTGGGAACCAAAAACACAGCACAATGCTCCTGTTCATAAACGTATGCACATATATTAAAGCCTCAAGTAGGCAGTCAGCATAATAAAAGGATGTGAGAGCTGAAGGAATGTGAATCTTTCGCCCCCACCCCAAGCATCAGTTCGAGTTGAATTCAAACATCCTGCAGAGCAGAGCCTCAAGAGACCCACAGAGACCCTCAGTCCCCCAACAGATCGCTATCTGTGTGACCCGCTGCAATTACACCAGGTCCACTCAGAGGGCAACTTCCTCTCAGACCAAAAGGCCAAGTCCCGAAGACTCATTAGATTTTGCTTGTGAAAAATACTCCCCACAGACTGAGGTCCAAGGTTTTATTAGGTTTCTGCCCCAAGACCCGCTCTGCCAGGGGTCAGGAGGTAGAGTGGTGAAGTTAATGGTTGTGTTTTTCTAAAGCGGTTTGTACAAAACACGCTACACAATGTAATGGCGTCAGGGCCAGGACTTTAATGCGTTTGTTGCAATCAATTAATCACACCGATTTTATTGCTTTAAAGATGTCTGTGCTGAGCTCACATGTCTGTCTACTCAATAATTCAGCAGTATGAAGGGGTTTTTGAATTGAAAATGTTACTTATTCTGTTGGTATATTGTTTGATTAAAATGTGATTAATTGATACTAGTTACAAATTCTACACGACTTGATGGTAGCAATTTAAACTTGAGGTGGTTTTGTGGCTCACTGGTGCCACAAAACCACGGAGCACCAGTGCTTCAGCTGACTGAAAGAACACTGCTACACTTTTTCGTTTGCTTAAAGAAAAGAGATAAAATGGCTCTGGAAATATTTCCATTCAATAAAAAAAAAAAAAAAAAAAAAAAAAAAAAAAGAAGTCAGTCATCTCAAACAAACTAAATGAGGGCCATTCAACAATAATATTAGGGCAATGGCGTTTTAAATCTTTCAAGCTGTGATCATTGATTTAGTTAATTGGCTTCAGGCTGCTATAAGGCAACATTTCAAATACAAGTATCTACCCATACTAACCCTGGCAGTAATTCAGCTATTTGGTAATTGTGAAGGAGTTTTTCTTTAAAGGCAAAATGTTTTATTTGAATTAAATAATGTTCCTTTATGCATCATATAAATGTAATGTTTTTTGTATAACAGTTAAAAGGGTTTTTGTGCAGTCGCAGAGGGTGTATAAACTAATGAAATAAGATGTGTCTACTGAAGTAAGTTTTCCCAGGGTTGCTGAACTTCCCCAGACCGGTTGTCTAGGAACTTGCTGTTTTTCCCGTAGCCTCCCCTGCACGAAGATAGAATGTTTAGTTTTTGCGTCCCGTAGATATGATAGTGAATGAGCATACAAGGTTGAACTGTTCCGTGTGTTTTCCTTTGTTTCTTTTGTTTGGTCTTAGAAGATTGAGTCTCCGCCTCTGTTAGGTGAATAAAGTAACTATGCAATTTTGAATTTGGTTGGAGCAGAATGATTCTCTCTTAATGCACTGTGTTTTTGCTCTCTGTCTGCAGATGTATTAAAGATTGTTTTTGCTCCCTGACTTTTGTCTAGAGATCTCAGTCTCTGAATTGTGCACTTCACATAATGTAAGTGGATTTCTACTTGGGGTAAAATGAGAAACTATTATTATTGTTTAGGTTCTAAGATTTTAATCCTGATTGTTCCTGAACTTCTTGTTTCAAAGAAACGCGATGACCAGACTGACTTTCACAAAGCTTCTAAAATCTCACCCAGCCAGAGCAAATATAGACGACAGCTTAGAAAGTTGTGACTTTTATGGTCCCGTCTAAGTCCAGCTCAGCCCTCGGGTTTCCCTTATAGAACAGATTTACCCATAAAGCTGACTTTATCTGCTAAATCCAGAGGCAGTGGAGGGCCAGGGTCTCCCGCGCCTCGGCCCCCACCCCGTCCTGACCGCAGCCATTTATTTCAGGCATTTCCACCTGCTAGCACAGCTCAGCCTGGCAGACTGAAGAGCCAGAGGAAAAGCCCCTGTCTGCACCCTATCCGTCTCTGCACCGTCACTGCTGCCAGATTGCATGACAGGCCTCAGCTAAGGACAAGCAAAACGTTTCAATATGTCAAAAGCCACAATCACTAACAAGTATTTTGATATGATCTGCTTTTCTAATCTTTTTCTTGTAAATTGTTTGGCTATGACTTAATCATATTTGTATGTTTTATAACATATGAGCAAACAAAAAAAAAAAAAAAACATATTGAACATATTGCTCAAGACCTGCCTGAAGCATTTAGTCGGATTAGTTGCAATTATTCAAATAATTGTTAACTCAGTCAGAAATTGGTAAACTTTTAACTGGCGTACAAAGACTCAAAAGAAAGGCCATCTGCTAAAAAAAACACTAATTAATGAATGCACATTATAGATACACACACGCACTTTGCATTTAAGACAAAAAAACGCCTTTTTCTGTAAATATGTTTTACCAAAAGTGGCGTTAGCTTAACCTGCTTCGAATTCACTAAAATAATTCATTTTAGGCAATAAAGTGTTTACTGTCTGAAAATAATATTGTTTATTTGCATCAACAATGTAACTAATATTGCATAAAAAGGTGAAAATGGTTAGATGAAAAATCTGCAGAATGCAGCATTTTTTTAATCTGATTAATTGACAGAATAATCCACCAAAATAATCAGCAGTTGCAGCTCCTTACAATGTTTTGATCCTGCTTAGAATATGTTTAATGACTTTGGCAAATAAAAAGCTTTTTTTCTTTTCTTAAGATGTGAATGTACAACTTAAGTGGATAGGGTGAATCTAGTAGAAGCATTCTATTATTATATTATCCTATAAAATATTCCTTATAGAAAAACACTCTACAGTTTCAATTTGCTGCTCTTCTGTGTGACAGATTAAACCCAGATACTGCTGGATCGTCCAAAATTTTTTTTTTTTTTTTTCCCCCCCATGTCTTCCCTTTTCTGTCCTGCTCTTCTGCTCTATTTCTGTCATCCAAAGAAAGAGGAACACAAACACCTACAATCTTCTTACATCTCAATGTTTTCCTCTTCTGACTAAACCCAGACAGATTTACTCTGTCAATACAGCTGTGCATGTGGCTTGCTACTGCTACCAAAATGTACAGAGGTTTACAAGATGCTGCTACTCTCCACCAAAGTATTCCAAGGGATTTTAATGTGATTTCAAAGACAGATAGTGTCCAGTTTTCTGGGAAACCATCTCTGACTTGTGGGAGAGAAAAACCGGAACTTTCAAAAATCTTCAGGATTTGTCTTCATACAAAAATAGAGAAATAGTCATTTTCTCCCAGGCCTGCCCACCACAACAATTCCCTCCACCCCCCACTGCGAGGAGGGGGAAGTAAGCGGCTTCCTCGAGGCCCGTATTTTACTCCTTGTAAGGAGATTCAGCATTCCACGACGACTCTTTGTCTGGGATCTGCATCAGATTAAAACACAACGTCATCTAGGAAGAAGCACGGTGTTACAGCTGCAGTCCGAATGGAACTGCTTACAGTCAGTTTTTACTAAAAACAGAAACAGGGATGTCAAAATAAAGTTAAACTTCTGAAAAAGCATAAGAAGAAATTTGTTTCCTCAAATGGAGGAGGCACAGCGGTCGGAAAAGGGAACTCGACACGTAATTAGCTAATGGGCCGGTTACAAATAGGAAGGCATGTTGACGCAGGCTCAGTTCACTCAGACTGCTTTAAAAGAGACAGAAAGGTAAATAATGAGTAAGAAGAAAGAGAGAAAATATATATTCTCTGCAAAAATTCATCAGGTCTGGTCACGACTGTACAAATTCAACCCAGAACTCTTCAAGTGACATAGTTTTATCTCTTCACCTGGAACAAATTCTGAAAAAAAAAAAGAATAAATAAATAAAGATTTGAAAAAGTCCTTATGATATTTTACCGTCCAATTATTAAGTGCTTCATCCGACAAGTTTATTGATTTTAAGTCGAACACAAAGTAGTCAGTCTTTCACATGTTGATGTTAGAAGTATTTTTTAGATGTGTTTCATTTGTTACAAATTATGAAGCCTTCACTAGAAACAGAAACGCTGTTATTCCATTTCAGGTTATAGAATGTCTTTTTTTTTTATTTAGAAAAGATAATAAATTTGTTTATTTAATGGATTTTTAAGATTTTATATATATATATATATGAAAAGGCTTAGATGGTTAAATAAAGACTCTGTAGAATATGCCAATTTTTATATGATTAACCAATTAATCATCAGAATAATTGATGATTTGAATAATAGTTGGTGGCAGCTCTAATATGGATTAAGCCAGAAAGACACATAAGGAGCAAAAGAGTTTACAGTGGGCACATTTAAATGATTAATACTTGATACAGGAAAGAAAATATTCATATTACGCAGTAATATGAGTAATATTACTCATATATATTACCGAAAAAAAACTTCAGAGAGTTTTTTTTCCCTAAAGATATAAATGATCATTATGACCAACAATTGTTTCCTGTATTCTGCTGAACCCATCGATGTGAATTCAGCTCAACTCTCTCTATATAAATACTTCCTGTAAAACAGCTTGCTTCCTGTCTAAAACCAAGCTTGTGAGCTATTCTGGTGCGTTTGGGCATAAACACGGGGCAGTAAAGGAATGAGTTGAGTTTAAGGCCAGAGTCTCCGTTGGGACTGGGAAGGCGGGCTGTGAGCCAGCATCACAGATCCACTACAAGAATGTGGAAAACTCTGCATACTTCTTTCAGATTCCGATCTAGATTGCATACACCAGTTGTGACATGACTCATCCCAAAAAAAAAAAACTACAAAAAAAAGATATTTAGATGACACCATTAGCATCTAATTTAATGTTAGAAAAAGTCTGCATATGGGCATGCTGTGGTGGCGTAGGGGTTTAGCACCACCCCTAAACGTGGTTTAGTCTCCCCCCTGAACGTGGGGGAGACTAAGGCCTCCCCCACGTTTGGAGGCCTTAGTCCTTAACCCGGCCGTCGCGGGTTCCATTCCCTGATCTGGTGACATTTGCCGCATGTCTTCCCCTCTCTCCTGTCAGCCTACTTTCAAATAAGGGCCACTAGAGCCCATAAAAACCTTGGAAAAAGAAACATAAAAGAAAAAAAAAATCTGCATATTTAATAAATCGTAGAAAAAGTCAAGAATCTTAAGTGAGGATAATATATTTCATTTTATGGTAACTTACCCCTGATTGAGGTCGTTCTCTGTGTTGTCCAGCCACAAGCGAACTGCTACTGCGTTGCCTTCCCGGCACTGTGTGAAGATATCATCCATTCTGCTTGGTGGACTCTTCTTCTTCTTCTGCTGCTTCCTTCCAGGTAGAAAACCTGAGTTTGTAAAGCTGGACGACCTGAGGAGTTCAGGCGAGTGCCGCCACGCGTTAGTCCCTCATCTGGGCCTCTTTCAGAAATGGTGGGCAGCACTTAGGAAACTCTAGAAAAAGAGAGACAAGAAGGGTAAAAATGATTTGGTGAATTCTGTGTGTAGCGTTTCATTTTGATGCACATAACTTCAAAATTGTAATAGAAAGAAAACATGAATGCAGGGTAATATTAACCAGCTTTTTGATACAGAGCAATGTTAAACCATCCATTCATGTTACAATACAGGAGTGCAACGACTCGTCGACATAGCTAACAGCAAAAAATGTCAACAGAAAATTTTATTTGTGACATAAATGCATTATTCATATGTGAATGAGCTAATATCTAAAATACACCAATAAAAATCGGTATGCATGATCTTTGTTTGGGTCGTAGTTTCGGTTCTCACATTTATTTTAGAAATGTTTGTGAAAATGTGGTGGCATCAGGGTGAAAATGACTGTACAGGTCGCGGATCTGAGAAGACGGGGTAGAATTGTGAAAATTTAAAGATCCTCAAATGAAGCAGAGATAAGTTAAAGTAACTGACTAAAAAAAATCTTGACAGATTAGTCAAATAATCAGCCAATCCTTAGCTTGCAAAGTATAAAACATTAGGAACACAATGATTTTCCAAGTGCATTGCATTTTTTCTCTGTGCAGCTATTTGGATCAGGTGCTCTCTCACCGTCTATATTTACCCACAATGCCATTTCAGATAAAAGCATCCGAGATGCAAAAGCTCACAGGAGGGGTTGACAAACAGAAAACAGCAAAGTGAAAAAAGGGTGAGTCTGTTCAAACTGGAATAATCATCTCGATATTTACCAAGATTACTGCAATCTCACCACCCTATTTTCCTAGTGCAATACAGGGACGATTATGGCAGACGGTTCCAAAGAAGCTGCAGCACTTTTATTTGCTTCTCTAGAAGCAAACTAAAATTGAAATCAGCTATTTTCCAGTTTTGAAAACCACCAGAAAATGCCTGACAGGTGCTAAATTCTATTTAGTATAGGACTAAGAAAAGAAAAAAACTTTGCTGTTGCTTTTAGTAGAATAACACGACAGTTGTTTCTCTTAAGGTGGACACCCATGCATGAATAAAAACACACAAGAACAAGTCAATATAAATCCATTTAACTTTATAGATGCACATCTCTATGGCAGCACATATTGGACATTAAGGTTTAACCGTGTATGCTGATTTCTCGTGTTGTTTTCAGCGAAAGTTGTAAAAATTAATGCTTTTCAGAACATTAAGGGTACTATAAGAAAACCAAGGTGAAGGAACTTTTTCTGTCTTAACTATTAAATTATTCTTGTGTTTATAGTAAAAAGAAAATATGTAGGAGTAGAAACACAAATAGAAAGTTTGGGTAATCAAGTAGGAAGTGGCCACTAATAGGGATGAAAGTGTTCACACATTTTAATCACGGAATAATAATGTAGCAGGTAACATGCTACGCTTAGCTGCTGTGTCAATACAAACCCTCCTACTCTATATCGTTTAAAAGGCATTTTAAGACTATCACTTGGCGTTGCATTTGTGTATGAATTAGTGAGTAAATCTGTCAAGCAATATGCTGTCACCGTTTTCAACTTAAAGTAGCTGCACGAGCCGCTCTGCTATCAAGCTAACACCCAGGGGGAAAAGCTAAAGGCTAGTCTGTTAATCTCTGTAAAACACGACGGAACTATTCTATTGCTCCATATTGAACAGTAACAGTGCCACGGCTATATAACATAGCCATATGTTATATAGCCTTGGCACTGATTATATAATCGGGAAGCTTGAGAAAATGAGACGAAAGCAGGTTTTTGCTAGCAAGCTAACCAACTATTCTGACGCCATTGGCTGTTTCTCTCTAACGTGCCGCTGAATTGACTGATGTCTCAAAAGTCACTTTTTTTAATTGCTGAAGTACTTTTAAACTGATATTATAGGACAGACCTACCTGACAATTGCAGCTTATTGGGTTGTAATGCAGTCAGAAAAGAAGTTATTAGTAATACAGCCTGTGGTTATCTCTGGGTAAAATGAGATAGGTCCACACCCTCTGCGACCTTTAAAACGTTTACTGAACTGACTGAGGGTGTAGTGCCCTCTACAGGCGAAAGAGAGAACAACAAGTTAAAAATCACCGCCTCAGGTCGTGTTTATTTTCTTCTCTTTTTCTCTTTGTTGTATCGTTTGTTCTTCAAACTGTATGACGCAAAGTCATAAAGTTTGAATATAATAATAATAATAATAATAATAATAATAATAATAATAATAATAATAATAATAAACTGACAAAAGTTGATGAATGTCCCAAACAACAAAGTTGAGCAAATTCGACACGATACTAATTTCTTTGTCAATATAGAGCTTTGGAACCAACGTCACTGCGTATGAGGTTTACGTCTCGCGCAGTCGCTCGGCGCCATCTTTAAAGACCACAGACAAGTTGGATATTGGATATTTAATTAACCGCCTACCCTTTTAAGTACAATCCTAAATGAACATAGTTATTAAACTGTTTTTTATTATTATTATTTCTTAAGGACTGGTTTTGTAATTTTTCTATTTTTTATTCTCTAGTTTTTAATTCTAAAGTTTTGAATTTTCAAATACCTTTTAGTAGTTTAATTATTCCTTATATTTCCCAGAAAGTACATAATGAATATCCTATTCATATTTCCACTCTCGCTATTTACCTGGTCTCTGCATTTTTTCCATCTCATAATTCCCATATTTTTCATAATTTTTACCTTTTCGCCATCATCTGTTGGACTTTAACTTCTCCACTCCACTCCGTGGCTCAAGATAGTTGTATGACCTCAAGTGAATTAAAACTAAATTCAAATTACTTTTTAACCAAACTTAGAACCCCGAAACTGAATATTTTAACAATGAACTTTATTCAACACAAACTCCGTTCATTTTTCCTCCTCCCAACATAAACAAACCTGTCAGGTTACACACTCAAGGGACCAGAACAAAACACACTAATCACACACAGGGGACAGCACGGCGCAACACGTCACACCGAGAAGCCACACCCACACACAAAGCCACCAATCAGGGGAGCCAACCCTCACTTTGGACTGAGAACGCGAGAACGCCGATTGAGGTATACTTGGCCACAACAGACCTTCACGCTTCCGGGTTTTAAAGCGGATGTGGGGTTGGACAACGTCCGGTGGCTATAACGTTAGCATTAAACGGCTAGGAAAATGGTTCAGTCTCGGCGCAGTTGTTTTTGTTCAGTCCCTGGTTGTTCATGTGGAGCAAGAAAACAGCCATATCTGTTCTATCACGCGTTCCCCACGAATCCGGACCAACGGAGGAAGTGGATCCACGCGATCCGAAGAGATGAAGGTCCCGACTTTTGCATAAAGACAGGGAGCACTTTCGTATGTAGCCGCCACTTCACCCCGGAGGATTTTGTTAGGGGATCCACCACCAGCCGCCTTAGAAGTGGGGCTGTTCCTTCCCTGTTTGCCTGGAATAACTTCACTGCCCCTGCAATGAGAGAGTCTGCTTTCGAGAGGGCTAAGAAACGGCAATTTGTCCTCTCTCAGAAAGCTAGCCAGGCTGAAGATGCTACTGCGGACCATGACTATGTGGCACATCCACCTGCAGGTAAACATCAAATTAAGATAGCACATTGAATCGATTTGCCATGCTATTTTATTTTGTGGTTTTACAGGTGCACTTGATGAAGCTCTGGATTATATCAAGGAGTTGGAGGCCAGACTTCAAAAACTGGATTTGTCTGCCACCGTTTTTAGCCGTTACTGTGCCTCTGATGAACAGATCTGGTTCTACACCAAGTGTCCATCTGAATGTGTGTTCCGGATCTTCTGGGAGTCCATTGCACCCTCTGCATCACGCCTTGTGTACTGGACCAGAGCACAGAAACTTGGAGAGTAGTGATGTGCCGAGGCTTCGAGGCGTGTGTCGAGTAATGGAGGGGGCGTTTCCGTAAAGCGCGTATCGAAGCTTGCTTCATTTAGGGGAGGAGCCGAAAACGATGGCGTCCGAAGCCTCGCTGCCGGGCTGTACCACGTGACTGCTTCGGGAAGTGGCTCAGATTTTGGTGCGGGGTTTGATAGCTTTATAAACCCCACAGGCTCCATTCAAAAATGTGGGTTGTTGTAGGCGAGTTGCGGTCAGTTGAGAGAGTGGATAGAGTTTTGATAGTTTGGATAGCAGAGTTTGGATAGTGGTTATTTAGTTTGAGACAGTTAGTTTGGTGTTTGGAGAGTTTAGGAGAGAGATCGATAGATAGGAGATTTAGGAGCGTGAGGACAAACTTGCACTTATTTATTTATGCACCCCGGCATCATCTGTGCCATGTGAGCGTGTCTTTTCAAAGGCTGGAGAAGTAGTGTCAAAAAAGAGAAATCGTTTGAAACCAAAAACTGTGGAGAAATTGTTGTTTCTTAATAAAAATGCATGAAATCATCCAAGTTACACAAGCATTAGCCTATTCACTACCTCCTCCCTAGTTCCACAAGCACTTTCACTGTCCTCTGCCTGATTAAGCCCATGCCATTTTTCTAGAGTCACAGTAAAACATTACACAACATGCTATATCACATGACACTACTATTTTGGGAAAAATTACATACAGAGAATACATTCAAACAATATTTTATTATACACATATGTGCATACATAATTTATGTAGACAAATGATTTCGTCCTCCACCTTTTGTGAAGTCATTCCCAAGAGCCATAATAGACAAAAATTCAATGCATCACACGTGTTAAGATACAGCTGGCTGTGATTATACACCTGGCCAGTAGGTGGTTTCGTGTGCACATGAAGCTTCAAGAAATGAACCCTTTCTCGAACCAGTTGGTTCAAGTGGTTCAATGCATCATGAGGCTTCATCTCACCATCACTATTGGAGAGGAAGCATGTGCTGAAGCCAGCCCCGCCCGCTGCATGCCTCTCCAACAAAGAAATAACAAAGGTCAGTGGAATTCTTCCTCTGCTTGAGCTGGGAGATGAAGTCATGGCAGATAAAGGCTTCCTCATTCAAGACCTTCTTCATGAAGTTGGAGCCAAACTCGTCATTCCACCATTTAGGCATCCTGGCCAATTCAGCACGAAAGAGACAAAGGAGGCCCAGACCATTGCTCGGCTGCGGATCATTGTAGAGCGAGCAATCGCTAGAGTAAAGTGCTACCACATCTGGGATTCTCCGGTGCTTCTCACTTTAATAGGAACTGTCAATCAAATCTGGCACAACTGTTGTGTTTTGGCAAATTATCAAGGCCCATTTTGTGTTGCAGACTAAATTATTTCTGTATGTTAATTGTAATGCTATTTAAAAAGTTATGTAAATGTCTAGACTTTAAAAAAAAATTCAATTAAAACACACTTGAGCAGCATACTGTACTATTTTTTTGTATTGTCTTGTTTAAGTAGAATTGCAAGAAAAACAAATAAAGTACAATTTACAATATCTAGTAAAAACAAAAAAAAACTTAACTATTTAATATTTTATAATTGTACAACATACATTGATTTAAATTATGATGCAAATTAATATATATCAAATCTATACAATAGTTGCAAATACTTAAGACAATCTTAGGGAGCATTTTTAAAACATGTTAAATGAAACTGCAAATTTCTTAAATTTGCAGTCAAGAGAACAATTTTTTGTAAATTATGCAACTGCCTTTTCAAGAAATTTGCACATCCGTATATGTTTCATGAGTAACAACTATTTACAGTGATTCACAGCTTGAGATTGGATATTTGAAATGCAAAGTAACAAAAGGGTAAGTTACACATTTTATAATTCTTATTGCATTGACATGAACAAATGAATGAAGGTGTTGAGGTAAAAATAAGTCTAGTTTAGATTTCATTTGATCAATGAAAAGATTCATCACGCCACACCTGCTCAACAGCTATTGTCATGTCCGCATCATTAGAAATCCCGTTTCTAATGGGATTTTTAATTGATGCAAAGGTTTAGAGCCACCTAGTGGTGTGATGACAGACTACATGCGATGGGTCCTTCAGGCACTCTCGCGGAGTGCTGGTGGAGGTAGGTGCGAGAGAGGCAGCTCTTAATTAATTTTTTTTACTTGGGGTCATATTTTTCTAGGTCAACAATTAACAAAATACTATAATAACATTTAACATCTACAAATATAATTTATAAAGTTTTATTGTGGTTGGGCTGGAAAAACATGACCCGATGAGTGGGAGCTGCGCCAGTTGGTGTTCCTGGCTGACCACTCAGTCATGACGCTAACTGTGTCTTTTATTTTTCAGCCTAGGGGCCACTCGCAGGCAGTCACGTTGTGAAGAGTTGTCATTCTTTGTTGTGCTAGGTGGGTATTAACTATACATTTGTGAATGTATGTGTATATATAAATATATATAGAAATGTTTTGTGACTGTTATAACTGTTAACTGCAATGGCAGTTATCTGTTATTTTACTGTTTGTCTTGTTGAACGTTATTTTTGGAAAGAGAATGTTTTGTTTTGATTTTTGAGAAATTGTTAACTGTATATATATATATATATAATTAAATAAAAAATTCTGCAGAGTGCTGGTGAAGCCGAGGGGCCACTCGCAGTGAGTCACGTTGTGAAGAGTTGTCATTCTTTGTCGTGCTAGGTGACAAGCTAGGTGACAAGCACAAATTGTCACATAAAGAATTTTAAACAACGAAAAAATTAAAACGTTAATTTTCTTTTCACAGCTTCCGCTCCGCCCCCCCCCCCCCAACTCACTGCGTTAAACCGAAACCGACCGTGAACTCAGACGAAACTAAAAACCGCACCTTTGCTAGTGCAAACGTTAGCCGCCTACTTCTTTGAAGATTTATTTATCACCAGAATCACCTTCTAATTGGACACAGAACTTGATCTTGAGGCATGATCACCTTGGGGGGGGCACTGCTGGTTAGAGCAGTACACCACTGATGATTCTGCTCAGCTTAGATACGGGATAGCTCTGCCGCGCTGCTAATAGCGCTATTAAACCAGGCCAAATAAGAGTGTAGCATAAAAGAGTGTTTTCTTGATAAATTGCCCAATAATTAGAAGCAGCACACTCTGTCTAAATCTCGTTAGCTTATGGTACCAAACTCTTTTTTTACTCTTTACCTTTAAAACGTAAAAAAAAATAAATAAATCAACCACAGTCACACCCGGAAATTAGCCATCAGTCTCTAGAAGCTTTGCCATCACCAACAGCTGTGTTTTTAATATTGTTCCAAAAGCACAAAAATGTATAACAAAAAACAATAACTGAATGGATAGATCTTGCTTTCAAATTTATCTCAACTCAACACAAAAAACCCAAACAAATCAGGACCCAGCAGAGGAGGAAATGCTATTAAAAACACACCAAAAAATAACTACCGTGGATTCTAAACGGAGCCACCAGAAGAGAACAAAAGGAAATTAGACAAAACAAAGGACTTTAGCCACAGCCAGAAGAATAATAGAAGAGAACCGCTCCAAACCAACAACGGCACCCTCCAGACCATTACAACCGCAACAGGCTCAGCAACACATTAAAGAAAGGGTAAGAAACAGGGATCAAACACAAGGGACCTCCACGTCCCACACACACACCTGACACAGAAAAGAACAGGGACAGATAACTCAAATCAAGGGGAGCCTGAGCCCCGCTTGCACCCACCACACATACATAAGACCATACAACAGGCACCGTTGTGAGTTCTGGTTTGAGTTCACCAAACCAGAACTCAAAAACATCCTTAGGACCTCACTCAAACCAATAACAGCTCCTAAAGCCCTCTTTGTTACCTCTGTAATTTGGGCTTCCTACTCACCACCCTTCTATTCTTCTCACCAGGAAGGACAGAAAGGACTTCTGTCCAGGAAGGACAGACATCCTGGGCTTTTGGTCTCCAGAAGCCTAGGACACCTTATTTCAATACACAGACATTCACATACCACTCCTCAACTTCTCAGACAGACTGGACTTCACACACAAACAGAACCTCACCATGATTAACCAAACCATCACATCATTTGCCAGAGACTCCATCACCAACAGAAGAATCCCCATAGAGCCGGAGAAAACCAACCTCACCCAGGGGGAGGAAAACGCACTGAAGGAACTCCAAAACCTCCACTCGACCATCATCAAACCATCAGACAAAGGCTCCACCATAGTAATCATGGGCAAAATGGACTACGCCTGGGAGACCATGAGACAACTACAGGATGACTACAGTAAACCCTCTTTTTTTGCGGTGGTTACGTTCCAAACAGAATCTGTGATAGGCGAAATCCGCGAAGTAGAAACCTTTAATTTTTCTACAATTATTATTACAATGAAAAACTCCATAAGACATTGAAACCAAAGAATAAAACCTTTTTACAGGCCCAAGCATTTGTTTAAAAAATAACAGTACTGTACTTTTCTCTTTTTTTTTACAACTAACTAATCATCAATACGAACTGAAGGCTTCAAATTGCGGAGATCAGCATCACCCCACCGCGACCCGAGTCTTTGGATTAGAACAGGAGAAAATGAAAAATGATTATAGAAAAAATACAAAGTACAGCAGGACAAATAGTGACTCACGTGTATTTCTGACTGAGCCGCTGCATCCTGACTTAACTCTGTTGCGTTTTTTTCTTCTAAAGCCAGTGGTGCAGGTGTGTGTGTTTTGTTGAGAGAAGAACATAGTTATAGGTAGGTGTTGTTGCTCTTTAACTTTCTCTGCGATAGTTCTGCCTTTTGGGCCCAACAGCAAGTGCCTTTTTGTCGGTGCAGAACGTTTCGTCGACATTATGGGTTTTAGGAAAACTTCAAATTGCAAGAGAATTTGCAAGCTTATATTCGGCAAGCTGTTTTACGTACGTGTACATATTAAACCACAACGTTATTGATACACAGAGAAAAAGCGGAGAGACTGTTTAGTCAATCAGGACGCAGAATACAAGGCACTGTGGGGAAAGAACAAAAACTGGACAAAAACTCTGCGAAGCAGCGAGACTGTGAAAGGTGAACCGCGTTATAGCGAGGGTTCACTGTATTCCAAACCACTTGAAGAACCAATCTACCCAGAAACACAAACCAGGATAAACCACTTGCTTAAACAACTACAGGAGAGGAAATTGACTTTATTTTCACCAATTTGCCCAGACCCAGATATTTCTACTTACTTCTCAAGATCCACAAAGAACTCTCGGAATGGGCCAAACCTATCCAAATCCCAAAGGGCAGACCTGCAGCAGCAAGTCCTACTTGACCATTAGGACCCTCTCCAACAAGCACCCAAGCTACATCAAGGACACCGGGGATTTCTTACATAAGTTAGGGACACAAGCCGTTCACAGATCGTCCAGGTATCTGAACCATAGCCGATAAGAACTAGACCACTTTGTGCACACATTAAACAACATTCACCTTCCAATGAGGTCAAACCCACAATAGATCCCCACCAGGTGGTCTTCCTGGACACCATCACCTACAAGGAAGAAGATTTCCTCAGAACAGGCAAACTGGACAGCAAACTCTACTTCAAACCAAATGACTCACACCAGCTCCTTCACAAGGACAGTTTCCACCCCAAACACACCTTCCAGGGCATCCTCAAATCCCAATTTATCAGATTAAAAACAATCTGCTCCAACACACCAACAGGGAGGAGTCTACCAACACACTTTTTCAGGCCCTCAAAAGTAGAAAGTACCCTAGATCCGTCACGTTTTTGTTTGTTTTTTTTCTTTCGAAAAAACTTTATTGGCACTTGGGACATTTTAAAAATATGGCATTTATACAATTATACAGAAATTTTTCTTAAAAAAAAAAAATACAATTCATCAATTTAAGTTAAACTAAAAGCAGATAAAAACAAGGATATAAATAAACAGTCTCTGTACATTAAAAAGTTGGACAGGACCGGGGTGACTCCCTAAAAAAACTCGGGGCCATCCCGTCCCTCCACACAGCGCTGGTGCTCAGCGGGGATCCTCGCCCTTCTGCTCCTTCCCGCCTGCCTCACCCGGAGAGCCAGGCCGCCGCTGCCGGGACATCCTTCCGTGAGGCTCCGGCTCCTTCGTCCACGGAGGCGCAGGCGATTCTTCTTGGTGGCTGTGTCCTCGGCGCGCCACCAGCAGCTCTCGATGTTTTTCTTCTTGCTGCCGCCATCCGGATCACAGCCACGGGGGTCATCTGCCTGCGCCTGCTCACCAGCAGGTTTCTGGAGGTCCAGATGGCGTCTTTGATGGCGGCGAGGGTGAGCCACATCTCCGCGAAGTCATTTGTCGCTATCGTCCGGTGGCTCACCCCGTACAGCACTAGCTGTGTTTCAAGGACCCCCCCTGCCGGTAAGTGTGGGAATTTCAAGGAGCCGGCCGTTGCCCACAGGTCCACAGCAGCGCTGCACTCCCACAGCAGGTGCCTCACCGACTCCGGCGCGCCACAACCGGGTCGGGGGCAGATGGACGTCGCCGACATGCCGCGGGAGTGCATGACGGCTCTGACCGGGAGGATCCCATGAGCCACCATCCATGACAGGTCCTTGAGTCTGTTTGGAAGGACGGGATGACCCACGTTGCGCCAAACCGTGGTCTCCGTATAGGAGGCCGCGCACTGGAGTCACTGGTTTCCGGTCCTGCACAACAGAGATAATAAAACGATGATTAGTTAAAATCCTGTCCTCCTCTCCTTCCAGTTTAAAATGTTCTAAAAATGTCCGTATAAAAGCATAAGCCGGGGGCAGGTTAAAAGTAACAGGGGTTCTAAGATCGATTTTTATGAGTTTTAATTTTCGTAAGTATGAACCGGACCAGAATCTGTTCATGTTGTTTGTCTTTTGGTTTGTGGAAATATTCAACGCTTGTTTAAGGTGGGTGTTAGTGTAATGACTGCCTAAAAAGAATTATAAATCTGGGACTCCTTTTCCTCCTTTGTCTTTTGGTTTTTTCATTATTTCTCTTTTTAATCTTTCCCATTTGGAGCCCCAGATAAAATTAAAAATTGCTCGTTGCAGCTCTAAAAACACTCTCCTAGAAGGGATAAAAACAGAACTGGTTAGTAAAAACACTGGTAAAATCACTGCTTTACGATACCCCCAGGGGCTGGTCCCAGCGCCCAGTGGGGAGGTTGGTTCGCCAGTTCCAAACGTGTCCAACCTCAAACACGCTGGAGGGACAGCTTCGCGGACGCAGTGACGACCCCATCCTTAGCCGCACTGGCACCCATTTTGATAAGCCAGAAGGGTGATCCTGGCCGGGAAAAACTGTGGAAACCATCATCATGTTTGTGACCAAGAGACTACCAGAGTTGGCTGGTCAAGCACCACCCTTCCTTGGGCTGGTTGATTTAGCCGGCGAACCGTTACCAGCGGGACCACGAGGAGGTATCAACCATGTAACTACTGCTCCTCGACCTGGGGGGCAACACGCCCACTGCTACCCCCATTTTGTGGCCGAGGACCCCCAAAAGGCACACTCTGAGGTTAGTAACGCTGTTAAGATTTCTAATCCCCCAGATTCCTAGTCGTTGTTTTAATCCGTTTGTTGCGCCTCCGCATTCATCCTTACCACTTCCCATTTAACAGTAGAGTGGGGTGCACCGTTCCTGGAGATACTGCAATACCAGGTCGATGCGTGGAGTGGACGGAGCAAGCCCCTATTCCATCTCCCTGTTCCAAAAATCAATTTAATATATGGTCCCCGGGTAGGGGACGTATCAGATATTAAACTGATAAGAACAGATACTACACTTGATCTTAGCCAAAAGGCCGAGAAGCGATAACCTAATTAACTGGGGAGGAAACCATATAAATATCATCCATCCCATTCTGATTAACGGTTTAGAAACTTTGACATTTTATCACTCACAAAACAAGTAGTGTAAATAGAAGTAGTTGTTTGTAAATCACTAATGTTGTTTTGCAGTGGAAAATAAAGATGAATGAGCCAAATCAAACTCAAAGTTTGCATGAAAAACAATCCGATTTGCTTTGTTTCTGGTCACATGACGTGCTTATAGCCAATAAGAAGCCTGAAGGTTGGAAGCAATAACGATAAGCACTCTCCTTACACAAACGTTTAAACTTTTTTATTTCTCTTATTTCTTTGTTAAAATCCAGATCCTGTTGGTTTAAAATATAATATCTTTGTAACCTTTTCTGCAGCCCCATCGTGCGTCTCTGTTCTTTCGTATTTTTCTTTTTCCCTGCTTGTCGGAAGAAAGTCTGGGTCCTACCTTTCACCATCTCCCACCACTGTGCTCGTGTGTCGTACAGGTCTTGGAGTGTCTGCCACTCGCGGTACCGCTCCCGGTACTGGCCGACCAGAACCTGGTCCTCCAGCAGGGAGCGGTTGAGCTTCCACAGACCTCTCCCGGTCGTCGCACCTGAACGGAGTGAAAGCGTGCAGGACAGGAGGAGGGGATCGGAAAAGAAAGCCGGTGACAATCTAGCATCGGTTAGGGCGCAATCCCTTATAAAAAAAAAAAAAATCTATTCGAGAGGCTTTAGAGCTGTCATCACTGACAGCCCTCCTCTCCGGGATGCATGGTTTTAAAACAGTCCACTAATTTAAAATCCCTAACTTTTTTCTGTAATAAAAGCGATGTCTTGTCTACCTTAAAATCCTGCCTGTCTCTTTTCCTATCTTTTCTAGTTAAAATACAATTAAAATCCCCCCCCCTCCATTATAAAAGGTTTTCTTCCTAACATGTGGGGCTGCAGTTCCTCTAAAAAGTCATACCTGTTATGTTTGTCACTAAAACCATAAATATTTAAGAGGTTAAAATCCTGTCCGTTAAAAGTCAGATTTGCTAAAAGTGCTCGTCCCTCTCTCACCACAGTGCTGCCCTTCACCAAGATGTGCGGATTGTTTATTAAAATGGCCACGCCGTCATTTTTATTTTCGTTTGAGCCGCTCCATATAGACGGTCGTGGCCACAGGTCCTGCCACCGGGTGTAGGTCTTTAAAAACGGGAGCGCACATTCTTGTAATAAAAACACATCTGACTGTACGGTGCTTAAAAAGGATAAAACACTCTCAGCTCTAACTCGCGACTTCACACTTCTAACATTGATGGTTGAGAAGGTGAGTGTCATCAGTATGGTGGTTAAAAACAGGCAAGACATTTTAAATGGTTAAAACAATAAAACGTGCCGAGAGAATAGCGAGCAGTGATCTTAAAACGCCGGGCTCAGAGGATCCGGCGGGAAGCGGGGAGGGGAAGGAAGGTCCTGTGACCGGAGCTCTTCCTCCGCCCCGTATGGGTGAATGGGGCAAGCCGGAGTTCCGGTCCTCCTTGGGACTCTCGGTTTCGGCCGTTGTTCTAAAGCCGATACCTTTGCAAAAACGAGACCTGGCTGGAAGAGTCCGAGAGGGAGCCGAAGTACTCCTCCACTCTCCCTCTCTTCTCCGCCGTGGTGGTGCAGTCGGAGGGGGACTCCGGTGCCGGTCTCTTAAACAGCTGGGCGTCGGGGAGTGGGGCATCCTCGCTGCTGTCCTCTGTTTCCTCCGGGTCCAGGCTAGCTCCGCCTTCAGTCTGTATTCCCCCCCCCCTCACTGGATGTTTAGGTCTGGGGGGTCGCTTCCTTCCCCTCCCCGCTTCCCGCCGGATCCTCCTCTCCTCCACCAATCAGAGGGGTTGGCGGGAGATTTGAATTTTCCGCCCAGCTGCTTCGACTTGCTCAATTACATTTTCCATTATCATTTCCTTTCCTTTTTTTAGTTTATTTGCAAACGATTTTGGACAGTCTCTGAACAAATGATCCTGCTCGCCACACAAATTACATTTCCGGCCATTAGTACATTCTTCAAATGTATGTCCCACTTCTCTACATTTACCGCAAAAGATTTTATCGCAACCTTCGGCCAGATGACCGTGTTCGCCGCATTTTCGACATAGTTTCGGTTGGCCCTGGTAGTGAATGTAGCCTCTGTTCTCCCCCAGGACTATCATGGATAGGAGATGTTTCAGGCCCTGGAAGCCTTGGGGGTCTTCCCACTGCTTAATGGGGACCCGCCAAGCGCAATTCCAGATGCCGTCGGCATCCCGCACCTTCATAGCCTGGCCTTTCACAGTGCAGTATCTACCCAGCCATATACAGATGTCTTCAGCACTGACAGTCTCATTGAACATCCTGACAATCACCGTTTTCAGGGAGTTGTCAGTTAGTTTCTCGACGTCAAATGCTGAAAACTGGGTCTTCACATTCTCAAACCGGGTCCAAAATTATTTTAACAATGCCGCCGAACAAAAGCTAACGTCGTATCCTCGGTTGAAAGGCAGGGTGAGGATACAGTTCAGGTCATCTGGCCGAAATTTCAGAGTTTGCTGTATCAGATTTCTGGAGAAGTCTAATCTGGATAAACCTGTTTCCTTACCGTGGTCGTTAAATAAAAAGCGGACGCTGTGGTGCCTCCGCATGCCGGCATGGCTAGCCGCCATGGTGGAGGCACCACCCGTTGGAGAACGCTAAAACCTTTACTAAAACCGATAAATAAATAAATAAAAAAAACAGTGACACACGAATAAATACAAGCTAAAAGGGAAGAAACTACCCTTCACCAGTACAGTGAAGAACAGCTCAACCTGGGACAAAGTTAATATACCTCTGAATCAGTGGTAACAGCCAAGTCACAAAGACTACCGCTATCACCACCCAATGGAGGCGATCGCTGTCTTAGCCAAACTGTGGCGGTACTGGAGTCACTGGTTCCCGGCCTTGCACAACAGAAAGGTTAGTTAAAATCTTGCTCTCCTCTCCTTCCAGTTTAAAATGTTAAATTAAAATTTCTATATAAAAGCGTGTACTGGTGGGAGGTTAAAAGCTACGGTGGTTCTAAAATCAGTTTTTGTTTTCTTAAATATGAACCAAGCCAGAATCTGCTCATTGTGTTTGATTTTTGATTTGTGGAAATGTTCAAAGCTTACTTGAGGTGAATACTGGTGTAGTGGCTGCCTAAAATATGTACAGGTCTGGAACTCCTTTTTCCTCCTTTGTCCTTTGGTTTCTTCCTTATTTCTCTTCTTAGTCTTTCCCATTTAGAGATCCAGATGAAATGAAAAACGGCCCGTTGCTGCTCTAAAATCACTCTCCTTTGAGAAATAAAAACAGAACAGGTTAGTAAATACTGTTTTGATTATTAAAATATCTGTTAAGATTCTCATCCCCCATATTCCTAGTCACTGTTTTAATCCGTTTGTTGCGCCTCCGCTTTCATCCTTACCACTTCCCATTTAACAGTAGAGTGGGGTGCACCGTTCCTGGAGATACTGCAATACCAGGTCGATGCGTGGAGTGGACGGAGCAAGCCCCTATTCCATCTCCCTGTTCCAAAAATCAATTTAATATATGGTCCCCGGGTAGGGGACGTATCAGATATTAAACTGATAAGAACAGATACTACACTTGATCTTAGCCAAAAGGCCGAGAAGCGATAACCTAATTAACTGGGGAGGAAACCATATAAATATCATCCATCCCATTCTGATTAACGGTTTAGAAACTTTGACATTTTATCACTCACAAAACAAGTAGTGTAAATAGAAGTAGTTGTTTGTAAATCACTAATGTTGTTTTGCAGTGGAAAATAAAGATGAATGAGCCAAATCAAACTCAAAGTTTGCATGAAAAACAATCCGATTTGCTTTGTTTCTGGTCACATGACGTGCTTATAGCCAATAAGAAGCCTGAAGGTTGAAAGCAATAAAGATAAGCACTCTCCTTACACAAACGTTTAAACTTTAGCAAATATGTTATACCCAATGGCTGCCATTCAAGCCATTTGGTTTACATTTGAATACAACGAATACAGCTGTGAGGTAGAAATTAATTAAGCCTTTCACGGGTTTTGGCTCTATACAATGAGCTTACAGCGCCTCTGGTGGAGAGTTAGAGCCTCTTCAGCACAAACTAATACTAATTGTCAACATTAAGATACCTAGACGAAAAGGTCTTAATTAAGAAAAACAAATTGTGAGGGGGAAGGAAGTAGTTCAGTTAAGCTAGTTTTACTTTGACAGTCTTATCATGTAGATATGACATGCGTGTTTTCATTCACATGCAAAATAAAAGAAAGGCAAACTATGGACCAACGCTGACAGTAGAGCACATGTTTAAATTAGCTAATCAACCACCGCTAATAGCAGCGGTAGCTAATCTACCACAGAGATCGCTTATTAATAATCGCAAAATTAACCTAAAATCTGGAAACATAAAACTGTAACTGACTGAATGCTCTCGTGTTTGTGTGGAAAATGTTTGAGTGTTGAATCCTGATACATTTAGTGGTGTTTTTGTCGGTCGTTCATCTTTTTGACCTTCAGCGTTGTGTGCGCGCGCTTTTCGGATGTAAACATGGAAACTTAAGCCAGTCCCCAAACTGACTGATTGCGGTCTATTTTTTGTAAACTTTTGCTTATCAATACTAAAAAGTGGTTTTCCTCAACATGAAGCATGGTAGCATAATAGAGAAAGACTCTTTTGTCAATATATTTCATATTTCATGTTTGTGTTTATTTATGTTTCATAATCTCACATACATAGCTGTATTTTATTATAATATAAATATAATAACATAAAGATAAAAACCAGTTACTAGTATATTAGAATTATACCTTAATATTAGTCAGAAATCACCAGTGAGGCGAGCGACGTGAGACGAGAGGAAAAACTTCATATCCCATACATCACTACGTCATCAGCCCGCGTCCGTCGTTCTGTTTTGCTTCCTCGACGCACATGAAGCGAACCGACGTGGTACAAGAAACTTCACTGCAGCTTCGTGAAAGAAAATATTCTTCGTTCTCACGCATGTTTATTTTTTATTAGTCTGAACCCATTTTTTTTTTGTTTGTTTGTTTGTTTTTTTCCCTGACAGGAATCGAGAAAATTTAAAAAAAAAAAATGTTTCATGAGGATGAGGACTGGAGTGACGAACAAGAGGGACAAGTCCTGAGCAAAGCTGTCTTTAAAAAGTCCCAAAAGGCGAACAACAGTGTACATCTAAAGGTAAATACTTTATAGTTTTAATAGTGTTTTTGTTTTTCTTATTTTCTATTTGTAATTAATCTTTAAAAAAAGAAAGAAAAAAGATAGACTTGTAATTATTCTCACTGTCTCTGTTAGTCCAATGTTGGGAAAAAGAGCCTGCTGCGGACCCTGGAGACTCTGGGGTCAACACCAGACTGGAGGAGCGGTGACCAGAAGCAGGACAGCAGCAGTGAGACAGAGGTCCCTTCATCACCCAGTAAAAAGAAGAAGAGAAAGAAAAGGAGGAAACACGGAGAGCAATCAGAGGAGAGGCAGGGAGGAGGAGACGAGGGTCACAGTGTCAAAGAGAAACCTCAACTGAAGAAGAAGAAGCGGGAAAACAAACCTGGTTAGTAACTCTTAGGATGCAGTCGGACAGCGTCCACATTTATTGGGATGAGTGAGAAATTCATCTTTTATTGCGGTAGCATAATTTCACACAGATAAAATTACAAAAAGTTAACTTGGGTACAATCTTTAAAATAATCTCAAGGTCAAAAACTGAGATTATTTTAAATGCTGTCATTGGGGAGCAAAAGTTCTGTCCCTCATTTAAACTTTACGTCAAAGCGTATGAATTGTCCAAAATCACAAATAACTGCTGAACTTTAGATAATTTAATAACAACAACAACAACTGATCTCTTAGTAATGTTCTAGCATTTCTTTAGCCAATAAATGTCTGACAATTGACACTGATGTGCAGTTTTTTAAATCAAAAGATTCATTTTGTTAGTTGTTTGCGAGTTTTCTGCTGTAATAAAAGAGCGGTTTGCATTAAGGCTCTTTACCAGGGTGTGCCAAAATAGTGGGCAGCTCTGAACATCTTTGTAAAGCTGTTAGAGAAAAACAGTCACACAACATATGAATAATCCTTTCTACCCAAACTTATACTTGGGCATCTATAAAATATGTACATTTCCACATTCTGTACCATTCTTGAGTGAAGAAGTGATTACATTTTTTTTGTTTCATTTGTGTTTTTTTCTGAAGCAGCCTCAAAAGCACAGAGGATGCCTTCAGGGGAGACAGAAGCTGAAAAAGTTCCAGAACCTTCTCAAGAGACTGTAGACCAACAGCAAGGCCCAGAGAGGCTGAGCAGGCAACAGTGGAGAAACAAGGTGAAGAACAAGAAGAGATCCAAGAACAAGTTCCGCCAGAACAAACCCAAGGACAATGCAGACGGAGCTCGAACCGCCGATAAACGGGAACCAGCAGAAGACGTCAAGAAAGATCCACACAACGGCAACGGGGAAAACCTCAGCCAGACGGCGAACCAGAAACAAAAGAAGGAGAAGGTGAAACGGAAGAACACGGAGAGAGAGGCAGATGGATGCAGCGAGGCGAGAGGGGGAAACCAGCCGGAGGCGGAGAAGTTAAAAAGTGGATCTGAAGGCTCAGCTGAGGGATTAGAACACGGAGCAGGTGAAGTCCAGGAGGCGAGCACCGACCGACGGAAACCTGAGCTGAGCAAGGAGCGGAGTCTGAAAAGACAGAGGCTGCAGAATATCCTCCTCCGCCAGGAAAGGGTCGGCGCCGATGGTCCAGCGGAGAGGACGGAGACAGAGGCGGCGGTCCTGGAGGCGGCAGTCCCGGAGCAGAGCCGCTCCGACTCCCTCAGATCCCGCATGGAGCAGCGCCTGGAGGCGGCGCGCTTCCGCTACATCAACGAGCGTCTGTACAGCACGGCGAGCGGCGAGGCCAGGCGCATGTTCCAGCAGGACCCAGAGGCATTCTGGGTGTACCACAGAGGATACACGGCACAGGTCCAGAGGTGGCCCGCCAACCCGCTGGACGCCATCATCGCTTACATCCACAAGAGGTCAGAGCACAATTCATTTACCATCCATCCATCCGTCTATTGCTTTGATTTTATCATATCAGTTTGTCCATGAACTCCACAGGAAAAATATTACTTCAGAACCAAATTGCAACTTAACATCCTAACGTAAAGAGTCATTGTTTTTAAGTAAAAGGAAAAATCTAATTTCTTTCCCCCCTATTTAAATGGATCATAATACAGATCGGAGCATTTACTTGTGTATATATAAAGTATTCTTTTAAGAACATTTGCTGTAAATAAATAACTGCTCTGCTCTGTGAAATTGAGGCTTTATTTTTTTTCCCCACTGTGAGGACACAGCCTTCATCAACAGCTTGCGAGCAGAGGGCAAAGCTGTTTCAGAAAGATGATTCTTGTTCAAAGAAAGCAGATTTCATTTGTTTATTTTCTCTTGGTTATAATTTGCTGCAGGTCACCTTCCCTGGTGGTGGCGGACTTCGGATGCGGTGACTGTAAGATCGCGCGCAGCGTGAAGAACAAAGTGCACAGCTTCGACCTGGCTGCCGCCTGCGACCTCGTCACCGTCTGTGACATGGCCAAAGTGAGTCGGCCGCCAGCGCGCTCGCTTTCCGTGTTTTCCGCGTGAGTAAACATGCGGCTTTGCCCGTGCAGGTGCCCCTCGGCGACGACTCCGTGGACATCGCCGTGTTCTGTCTGTCCCTCATGGGGACCAACCTGGTGGAATTCCTGGCAGAAGCCAACCGCGTCTTGAAAATGAGGTAAACGAGAGAAAGTTGATTGTACACATGTCAGCTTTAGCCTTGCAGTCATATTTAAACCACTTGGACTTCTCCACGTTTTGTCGCCTTACAACTATGTAACGTGGATTATGTAGTACATCGTTTCTAATTGAAGAGTTTTTACACTTTTATTTAAAAAAAAAAAAAAAGAAGAAATGTGACTTTTATTTGCATCTTGTTCTTTTGAGTCGATGCTACATAGAACAGCATTGTTAAGCTGCAAATTGCAGAATGTCTCTGCCAGCTTTGCATATCTAAACATTTGTTCAGTGTTCATTGTATTTACCTCACACTCAGTCAAATTCATTGAAACAGTCGTCAGGGAATCCAGTAATCGATTAATCGTTACCTGCAGTGTACAAACTCAAACATAAAAGACAGTTTGCTGAAAGAACAGCACAGTCAAAACAGTAAAGAGGCCAAAACTATCCAAAAATATAAATATACATTTTGCATTCAAGGTATAAAAAGAAAAACCTTCACTTGTCTGTAAATAGAGCTCTGGAAAAACTGAGGAGTCCACTGCACTGAACTCACTGAAAACCTCCTGATTATTCGACCAAATATTGATTTCTCAACTCTTCCTGAGTTAAAACATTAGTGTTGTTGTTTCTGAATGAATATGAAACTTATTTTCTTTGCACTGTGATTGATTTTACTCAAACACATACCTATAAAAAGTCAAATCAGAGAAACCCGACAGTTTTAAGTGGTCTCTTTAGTTGTTGTTTTTTTTTCCAGAGCTGTGTGTTCTGCCCAGACATGCTCCGATGGCCGCGTTCCAGCTTCAAATTCTGCAAAAAGGAAAAAAGAAAATCTCCTATTTAGTACCTTTTGCTATCCAGTTAGTCATCCAAAAACCATCAACAGATCAGCCCAACAGTATATAGATGTTAGGTCAAGTTAGAAGGACTCAGCCTTCCACAGGTTGATGTTAGAAGGATGTTTCTAAAGGAATGCTGTCCTATTGCATTTTAGGTAGTAAAACATTTAATTTCTAACTTAAAAAGGAGTTGAATGATAATTCATATCTGTTGTATCCCCTAATGTATTTCTAGTATTCTATAATAATTAAAAAAAACTTGTGTTTTTTTTTTTTAACCATTAATCATTAGAATAATATTGTGAAAAAGCCTATCACAAAAAAAAAAATGTGAAGGCGACACATGGATGTTTGCAGTCGTACCTTTCACCTGCACACTATTAATAAGGTTAACAGTTTCGCATGAATCTATTTTGGGTTGTTTACATTTAAAAATATATATATATTTTTTAATGTGCAATCGTTCCAGGGGCGTCCTGAAAGTTGCAGAAGTAGCGAGCCGATTTGACAACGTGCAGAACTTCATCTCTGCACTCACAGGCCTGGGTTTTAAGATGACATCCAAGGTGAGGACTCGAACGTCTCAAATGTGATATTTTCCTGTGATTTAGAAAAAAAAATAAAATAAAATCAATGAGCTCAGACTTATGTGCCAACACTTTATCATTTACTCAGGGCACACAGCGTGAGCTGGTGGCTGTCTGCAGCATTTTTTAAATTTTTTTTATTTTATCGTTTCTAGTTTGTGGCGCAGTGGGCAGGAAACCACGAGCTGAAAAGAACATTATGTGAACTGGTTTATCATTGGCAACAAACAGATGGTTAAACTCAGTGTGCTTAGATAACCTGCAAGTCATTCAGATCAAGATTTCGAGCATGTCAGCATCTCGAGTTGAGGTGAAGCTGTGCAAATAATTGTCTTGTCTTTTTTCTTTGTTTTTTTTTTTCTTTTAGGATACAGAAAACAGTCACTTCTTCTCCTTCGAGTTTGTGAAGACGGGAATTGTTCCCCAAAACGTGAAGAAATTCGGACTGCAGTTAAAGCCTTGTCTGTACAAGAAAAGATGAGGACAGTGGAGAAGTTGATGTGTAAAATGTTGGATGTAAATCAGCAGGTCATTTGACTGACTGAACCTCTTGGTTTCCTGTACTCGGCAGTGGGCGGACAGTTGGCTGCAGTTTTGATTACAGAAACAGAAATGACCCCAGACTCTTCATATTTAGTTTCCTTTTACTAATTTAATTTGATCAGGTCTTCGTAATGACCTGAAGAAACCCGAAAACGCAGACTGGCATAAACTGAAGAAAACCCGAACCTCCTTCATGTTTACCTAAAATGCTGCAGCTTGTTTTCAACCAAAATTGCAGAACAAAATTCATGTTACAAAAAGATTTGTAAACACAGAATAAATATCTGCCATTATTGTTTCCTGGTTCCACCTGTTTAAATTAAGTAATTTGAAGCCATTTCATTAAATCCTTATTAGATATTTGCTGAAATGATCGCTCAGATGGGTCTAGTTTTAAGTTTTGTAAGACAATTCATGTAAATTCTGTTTTTTGGGTTTTTTTTTTGTTTGTTTGAAAGGTTTATAATAAATAACTTCTGAAAGAATTTATTTGTTTTATTTGTATTTTAAATTGTCTTAATTTTTTCTTTCAAGTCATTTAAGAAAACTGAAGATTTATGTTATTTGGATGGATTCACCTGCAGAGACATTTTCTACTATACGACAGGAAAACGATGCTCCTGCCTTGTATGAGGACTTGAAGCGGCAGTATTATGCATTTTATACCACAACCAAGTAACCATGTTATCTAGTTTTTTATGTATCAGACAAACTTAAAAGAAATTGGACCTCTCTTTTTGTGAAGCTCCCACTGTTTCCGACACTCCGACTTCAGGAAGTCGTCATCACACCAGTACTTCTGTGATTCTTCTAATTTAGCAACCTAAAAGTCCCCCAAGGGATAATGTGAACAAGTGTGCATGAATATGGATTAAAAATAAAAAGAAACTACAGGAAGAAATTGTATTGAAATGTTTTATTTTTTTATTGTCATTTAGAAAAAAATACAAAATTCATAAAATTGAATGCAAAGTTCAAGTAAGGCTTAGAAAAAGTGCTAACTCGTTGCTTTTCAAACCATTAATGCTACAGATCTCAGTGCATATTCAGTTTTATATCAAATGCTACATTTCCACAAAAAACACACACAGTGCTGCAGTTGGGACGAAAAATGCACAGTTTAAGCAAAATGAGATGTAAAAATCCTCCGACTTCTCCTCACACTGTACTCTTGGCGTCAAAGACTATGGCGAAGCTGGTCAGCTGAGCGTACTCCTTACCGCCGTCCATCCCTGCCAGCGGCTTCCTGACCTCGGGTGAACCGGGCTCATGCATGAGACTCGTCAAGGCTGAGATGGACTCCCGTTCCTTCGTTGCGAAGGTGAAAAAAAAAAAAAAAGAATTTGTAAGCTAGAAGTTTTAGAAAAGGTTAAAAACAAATGATAAAATGTTTAAATCTACCTTGTATGGTGCCTTCTTTCTTTTACTGCAAAAAACAGAAAAAGGCAACTTAGAAAAAGTTTGCTTTCATCTAGTGGTGCCACTAGATGGCGGTGTGGTATCAGAATTGTTTCAGACGGCTAACTTGATGGCAGTGCATGCAGCATGAATTTTAGCAGATGGAAAATTGGCCTAACTCTTTGTCACCGATCTCTGAGGAGCAGCTTCCTTCATCTTTAATCATAGCCTGGAGGAGGACCTGCGCTGTCATGCTCTCCTGAGTCGGTGTGGAAGGTCAGGAGGCCTGAGGTAAACTCAAAATAACTTTTTCTCTTGGGGAGTCATGTTTTCTTCTTGTTCACCGGGTGACTGACCTTCCAAAGTTAGCCTGCCGGCATCATCCCACGGATAATGAGACAGCTCCGATCCAAATGTTGGAGCAGAAGTCACAAGCTTATTGAAACAAGGTGCAAATCTCTTATGTGGCTTTATTTTCTAAATACGAGTCTCACAAATCTAATTGTTAGACAGTGTAGGAATCTCAGCAGGTAGAAGCCACAAACAGCTTTTATGACTCTGACTTGACAACTTTGGATATACCTCTAAAGTTGTTAAAGTCGTGACCCAACATTTCCCAGCAGTGGCATTAAAAAAAATCATGTCAAGGCTGATGTACAAACAGCTTGAATGACATTACCTTCTGGTAATGGACCAGAAGTAAAATGACTTGAAGCTTCTTAAAACCCAGGGCAGGAAACAAGAAAATAAATCTGTTTTTGCACTGCGCCGAACAATTTCTACCTGTCTAGAGCAAGCGGGGACTGTGGTGGCAGAGGCACCTGTCTGCTTCAGCCACAGCCTTCCTGTTTGTGAATAACGACACTGGAGTGGTTGGCTGGTGAGTTGGGTTAACGATCCACACATCCTGTTTGTCTCACATTGTACTGAACATACTGCGTTGGCAGCGCTGCCCTCATTTGCGCATCACCTGCCGAGCCGACGCCTGCGGGACTCACCAGCAAACGCAGAGGATGACGGTGAAGACGATAAGGATCGCAGAGACTGAAGAGATGCAGATCAGGACTACCAGAACTGCAACGCAGAACCACGGCTATCAGACATCTCAACAAGGCAGCCAGATAGCATCAGGGGTTCTTGACTAAATGTGTTAGGTAGCATCAGCACTTACCGAACTGTTCGCTCTCTCTCAGGACTTCCACTTGAAAACTGACATATGCTGTGTGATGGTAAAAAGAAGCAAAGCAGGTGTACAGGCCTTTATTCTGCCCCGAAGGGCCAGACTGAAGAATCACTGCAGCCCCGTCCAGTTGAACAATTGAGCCATCACTCCTAAAACACAAACAAAGCTAAAACTTAGGCTCAAACATTTGCTAAGCACCTCTTCTTGAATCATTTTCAATGGCTAACAAAAGAGCTAGCAGAGAAGCTGCTATCTTTGTCACTTAGGGGGAACAAAAAACACCTGAGAAACTCTGCTTTTTTACCTGCTCTTTGGGTTTTTTTACTCTGACATCAAGCCTACAACAAGAGAGGGTAAACAATCGTGTACCATTCTGTTGAAATGCTATGTAGCTAGTTAGCAAAATAATCCATGGCAACATAGCTTATCTGGGCACCAGATTGTGTGCATGCTCTAGTGGTAAATTCATAATTAGGTGAAGGTAGAGAGGTAGCTCCACATGTCTTGCAACAACATTGAGGAAAAAGTCGAACACACAAAGGTATGATTAACCATCGGTCATCACCATGGTGAAGGCTACCAAGAGGTCAATTTGACCTTGTCTATGTCTATTGTCAATTATCAGTTGATAGCTACAATATGAGTCTTTTTTTAAATCATTTGATTTTATCTTGAGAATTGCACCCACGTTTTTTTTGTACAATGGTTAATTGTTGCAATGACAGTAAAGCTTCTATTCTCATTTAGATAGCAGTGTTTACTGAGGTGGTACTTCTGAGTATGTTTAAAATCCTCCACAGCAAATGGATAAACCACCTTCGACAATCAAGGCTGTAATCCGGCATGTTTCCTTCAACTCCAAGCAGCACTTTCTGGTTGGGTCGATTCTCATCGACGGACACTCTGTACACAACAGGCTGATCGGCGTGGCGGCTCTTCAGGGTGCTCGTGTTGTTCAGGACTTTTACAGAGGAGATATCTGCAGAAACATGAGATGAACATCAAGCATCTTAAGAAAAACCCGTGCATTGCTGTTCTTATGACCCTCAGTCACACTCACAGTATTTCGGGATGCGAATAGTCGTATATTGTGTGATCCCGTTGTCGGATTGGTACACACAGGTCAGGTTGTGGCCCTCGTGAAGGACCAGAGGAAACTGATAAGTCAGCTTTATGTGTCCTCTCTGTCTTGTGTGCCGGATTGTTTCACGTGTGGCTTTTTTAGGAAGGGCCCATGCAAGGTTTGAGCCAACGCAATCCCCCTTGCAGTCGCACACTGCCAGCCAGTGAAGGGAGTCTTGCTGTCTCACCACAGACGCACTGAGCCGAGGGGGTTCTGAAAAAGAAAAGAGCGGTGGCAGGAAGGAGGTGAGCAGTAATTTGGGGGCTTTATTTGTCAAGGGAAAAAAAAATCATCTGAGTAAAAAGTTGACATACTTTGCAGCGGAATGCGTATTGTTCTTTCTTCTGGACTCTCCAAACTTGCATGTTTCACGGTGCAAGTAAAATTCTGACCGGCATAAAGAGAGGTCAGGAAAAACACAGAACTCCAGGTCGATACCAAACCCTCGGCCTGAAACTCAGTTTCCGTTGAATGACTGATGTTGTCGTTTTTGTCTCCGGTGTGCCAGGCTACAGCTGCGGCAGAGGCAACACTGACAACAGAGCAGTTCATCTTAGAGTATTTCTGACCGCTTTCCCACTCAGAGCTGAGGCTGACGGTGACGTTTGGTCGAGCTGCGTGGGAAAAAAAAAAAAGAAGTTAAAAACAGGAAATGAGGTGTTTCCTCTGAGTAATTGATAGAATCTATGGTGTGTCTACGTCGCCAAATATATTGGCTGATTTGTAGAACATACCGCAAAGTGGGAGTGTTACACTTCTGTTCTGTGCTTCCTTAAATGCAGGGTGATTTATCACACACAACGCTGTGAGCTCCTGAGGCAAGCATGCAGGGAGGAGCAAAACAGAGCGGCTCCCATTATAAAAAGTGGAATTGGACCAAAAGTCTTTAGAATCAGCCTCTGGTAGAATCCAAGAAACACTGGCTGCAGGAACGCCGTCGGCCGCGGCGCACTCAATCATCCTGAATCCACCTCCGCTACGTGAATCGACCCTGATTGTGGGAGAAACTGAAAGAAAGAATGTGGCGAGAAAGGTTCCACATCAAAATTTCTTGAAGCAAGCATTATACCATGAAGGTATAATGAAGACAACAATTTGAAGTCAAATCAATCTTCTTTTTACCCACCCAGCGGTGGAGGTTGAGCTTTAACTGTGAGGTTAAACTGCAGCGTTGCTTTAAGGTGGAGGTAGGAGCAGTTGCATTCATACAAACCAGCATGCTGATGCTTCACCAGACCCTGAATTGTGAGGTTTCTACCAACCAGCTCCACGTCTTCAGGCAAGGGCCCATCATCTCTACAGGGCAGATACACAAAGACAAAAACAATGGAACCAAGGCGTTAATAACCTAGAAAGTACCCCTGGGTCAGGACATCTTTGTTTGATCACATCAGGTTCAGTGGCAGAGCCGTTGTTGCTACTCTCTGTCTCTCTCCGGGTTGGTCCACATTGTGTCTTCAGAGCTCCCTCAATTGTTCTTGGCCAGATCTGGTGACTTCAGAGGCTGTTGGTGTACAGCAAGCCCATTCATGGTTACATTGTCCTGTGAAAGTAGCCACCCGAAGTTGGCCACAAAAGGATGTCTATGTTCAGCGGCAACACAAATACAAACAATGCTTAGTTGGTTGCAAGTCGCCCAAGATACGATGAATAAAATCCAAATCAGGGTGGGTGCTTGTTTTCTTGTTTATGCCAGATTGTGACCGTACTATCTGTCTGTTGTAGCGGACATTAAGATTCACTGGACCAGGAAATGCTTTTTCTGTCCATTGTCCAATATGGGTAAGCAGATGAACTGCGGTCTCCGAAACATTCCTAATAAATTTTGGTCCACATTGACATGAGAGCATCACACAGGATACTTTTTCACCACATCCCAAAGAAATCCGATTGAATAATAGATTGCATTGGAATTAATTGAATTGATTTGAAGGAATATGCAGTTGTTGCACTGTTGCCTTGTCCTGGGTTCAAATCCAGGCTGGAGTCTTTCTGCGTGGAGTTTGCATGTTCTCACATGAGTTCTCTCTGGGTACTCCAATTTCCCACAGTCCCAATAATCGATTGTTGGGTAAATCGGCCCCTCCAAATGGCCCTTTAGTATGCATGTGTGCATGATTTTTGTCCTGTGTGTTTCTGTGCTGCCCTGTGATGGACTGATAATCTGTCCATTAAGTACGCCGCCTTTCACCCAATCTCTGCTGGAGATAGGCATGCACTGTTCAGTGTGCTCAGCCCAATATTGTTTGCATTTTCTTTGCTGTATTTGTTCATTTTTGCGTTCAGTCGATTGTGAATCTTTAAATTATGCCTTATAGTTGTTGTAAATTCTTCTTTTTGTTTTTTTCTTTTCTTATCTTTTAGGATCTCGTGAGAAATCGAGTAAACAGTCAAATGAGTTAAAAAACAAACACCAGAATCTGGTTCCTACTGTCTGTTACTTGTGGTTTGATGCCACCAAATGTTTCACCACATCCTCTCCAGGATGTCTAGGTTGTTTCAGATCAGATGTGTGTATATGGAAAATATTAGTCAGTTATGCAACTTTTACCCAATATTTAATCAACGCATCGAAATTAAAAGCTGTTTCAGATATAATAAACTACAGGGGGAAAAAAAACAAACCTTTCTAGAGTTTAATATTGTAACAAAGTCAGACAAATTTAGATATTTTTAAAAGGTACTCTATGATGCATCAATAGCAATTCGGGGTTTGTAAATAAAGGCAAATGCTAAAAAAAAACACTACAAACTCTCACACACTGACCTCTGTTTGCCTGCGTCTAATTAACAAGCTGTTAGATCATTATATTGCCACAGTTTAACCTGAAGCTTACGTTGTACCATGAGATTTATGAAGTGCCTCCGTATCACCGAATACCTCTTACTTTCTACAGATAACGCCGCAGCGTGGCACATTCCCTGTGACCTCCAGGCTGATAACAACGTCACCGTCTCCCTCGTGAAGCTCTAGAAATTCAGCCGCTTTCCGGTCTTCACCGCTGCTGCTTCTCAAATCTGAGCGAAGCTGAACTCCGGACAAGTCTGCAGATAAAACAAAAGCCTTTCTCATTTCTGCTTCAGAAACAAAGCGTTCCTGATCCTGAGGCTCAGTACTTACACAAAGTGGGCAGGGTGACGCCTCTCGCCTCAGGGTGTGAGAACTTTGGGTGTTTAAACACACAGGTGACGTTGCGGCCCTCGTGCTCCGCCACCGGGAGCCGGACGGAGAGACTTCTCCCCTCTGACTTCTCGCCGTTCTCTCTTCGCACCTCTGCGTTCCCGTCCAGAGCCAGGGAAATGTCAGCGTCGGGTCTCCCTCCGGAAGAAACGCAAGAGACCACCCAGAAATCGTTTCCTCCTTCTTGTACCATCTCTGCTTTAATCGTCACGTTTGGCCTCGCTGAGAAGCAAGAAGACAAAGAATTTTTTTTTTTTTTTTTAAAAGGGAAGAATGAGTTATTCTTTCTCCAACTGTTAATGTTTTCTCCAGCAAATTAAAAAGTCAGAAAGTCTCTGAGGCGGTTTTTGTTGAATAGGAAGTTGAGCAGCGAGTTAAGCAAACATGGGCCCTAAATGGAGTGGTGCCGAGGGGATCCTGTTTTGTGTTTTAGAGTACAGACTTATGGGCTTATCACCTGTCCCATCTGCTGTCTTAAAGCTGCAGCTGAGCGCAGATGTCTGAAGCAGCTGCTGTCCAACCAAAGCCAAGCAGAACCACAGGTTTTAATACCAGGAAATCAACAGGGCTGCAGTCTGTCATCAAATGTATTAAAAGTCGCTTCACGCAACACGCCGGCGTCCCTAATGAGCAACAAAGGTGAGAAAACACTTCATAATAGCTCAGGTGTTTGGGAGTTAAATCACTTCAGATCGAAAAACGATCCATCCATTAGCACCTCCACCGAGCTCCGTGTGATTTAACCACAGCAGCCAGAAAATGACCTCAGCACAAGTGTAAATTTATGGTAGACGAATGAGCTGCGTGGCCGGACCGTACAGTCGCTGATGCAATTTGGACGTTCTGCGTGGCTTAAAGCGTGGACTGAAAAGCCTCTATGCAAAACCCAATGTGCCGAGGAAAACAAACACTGTATATCACCCTGAACACACCATCACATGGGGACATGGGTGGGGCTGAACAAGGAGAAATCTTGAAAGAATTCCTGCTAGAGGGGCAGTAGAACTTGATTTTCAGGCACATATTACCTTCAGTCATATAAAAAATTATATATATATATATATATATATATATGTGTCAAACATGAGTTAAAAGAAATTTTACTTAGTAAATTATTGCCTCTGTTAAATTGGGTCTCTGTCTCTTTAAGGAACTCCTGCTCTGTCACTCCGTCTTTAGGAAGTAATTCTCTGTTAGCCCTTTAAAACGTTTGTACCAGTGTTGCACTGAGAAGTAGCTTCCATAATGAGCTCAGTTAATGCGCAGTTCTACCAGGTGTTTGCTAATTGTTCTTGACTAGTCTGAAGGAGCTGAGTGGAGGGAATTGCAGGAGAGTGCTGCTTGTGAGACGGATGCCAGGAAACTCCAAGGAGGAGCTTCGTCATTGAAGGCGGAGCTTGGTCCCACCAGGCGTTTTCACAGCTGAATGCTTGCATGGGAGATTAATGATGACGACACTGAAGATACAGCCAGAATTACAATGAAACGGTTGAGACTAGGAGTCTGCAACCTTTACAATCCAAAGAGCCATTTTTGCTCAAGTAAAACGTGTTGAGGTGCGTGAATGTTATATGAGTATTAAAAAAGACAAATTGTTGTTTTGTTAATAGGAGCTTTTTGTCATTTGTAAAGAACAACCATTTTATGTCTATTTTGTGGTTTTAGAGTAAAGAAAAGACATTTTACCATTGGATTTCTTTTACAGCATTGTGGGTAAAAACACTTAATTTTTTTATTTAATGATGAAAGTTATAGTTCTAAAAAATATTACTGGTACTTTTAGTGATGTTCCATTGCACTGCAGTTGGTTAAGCTGCAGGTTTCAGCTGCAATAGAAAAAAATGGGCAGGGCAGCTGTTTATCGTTTCAATGCGATTTAAAATTACAGTGGTACAGATGCACATGACTTCCTTTTGTGTGCGTGTGTGTGTGCGCGTGTGTGTGCATGCGCACGTGTGTGTGCGAAGCACAACTGTTTGTGAGATTACCACCAGCTTTGAGGACTCAAATATTTGACATTTTTGAGGGTTAGCATTACAGCTGTGCACAACAGAGCATGCCTTTAATCAGGCGTAGCTTCCATGTTTTCTTCCTCTGATCTCTTTGTAATGGCTGCAAGAAGGTCTCACTTCCTATTTCGGCGAGAGCTGCTTTGGTGAAAATCACTGGTCGCCTAATGCCACATATCGCACCTTTCAAGCAGGCCCTCAGAATAAACATAAACACAAACATAATGATGGGCGTAAATAGGGCCAAGACGCCCTGAAGTAGCGTTATTTTTTTGCACCTTCACTATTTCATTTATGACTTAATGTTTTTAAATGTAGATCTAATAAGAAATAGTTATATCCCCCTCAACAGACAAACATCAAAGTACCACTGCTGTTTTTCAGAACTATTTTTCTCACATCATTAAAAATAATTTTCACACACACACACACAAAAAAAAAAACATCTTTAATGTTAGATTTGTTCTAAACCCCTCCATAAGGAAACTACACCAGGAAAGATGATCGCTAAAGAAGCTGATTGTTCCACTCATAGAAAGTTGAGTGGAAGGAAAACGTGAGTTAGAAAAAGGTGCAACTGGGATGGCAGTAACCTTGAGAGGATTGTGGAGTAAAATCCTGACCCTTTCTTTACCCATTACCTCAGACCCCCACAGACCATCACTGTAAACATATTTACTGGATCTAATAGATCAAACTGATTGCAGCTATGGTAATAAATAAGCACAAACATATTTCCACATAGCTCAACAATTGTTCTTGAACACATCTGATTTGCAGGCACCCCACCCACGTTCTGCTTTAAATCGATCACCAAAGCTCCGCACTGCACTCTATCACTGTTTTTAAAACAGTTTTTCTGCTTTTTATCCTGCTCCCCCTTTGCTCAAATTCGGTGAAATACTGCAATCCCACACGAACGCGCCGCAGTGCGCTGCGTGATTTATGGTCTTGTCAGTGTGCGCGCGGAGCAGAGTGAAAGGGAACAGCAGGAGAAAGTTAAAGTGTTGTAAGCTGCTGAGTCATGATGCTTGATTTGCAAACTCGTGATGCAGCTGAAGCTGCGCAGACGCCAAGTGTCGCTGACGAGGCGCGCGCGGCTTTACCGTATGTTTCCACCCTCTCGGTACTGAGTTCCGGGCTCGGGAGGGTCTCGTGTTGGACCACGCAGGTCACGCTCCGCTCGTCCTGGAGGCGGGTGGGGAAGCGGAGGACGCTGCTCAGCGTGGAGGTGCCGTTCAGGTGAGCCGCTTCGCTCTGGCTCACGGTGAAGGGGAAGCCCGAGGGAGGACGGCCACCGACCAGCCAGCTGACGCGGGGCGTCGGCCTGCCGCCAACCGCGGAGCACGACACCGACTGGTAGTGAGTGTCATTTATGGTCTCCGAGCTCACCGCGGTCTGTACCTCAGGTTTAGCTGCGGGTATTTAGAGCAGGGTTAGCTTTAAAGCTACACTACCTAACTTTTACATATTAGTTCAAACTGATGTGCTGTCATAACAGTGTGATATGAAACAGATAATCTGAAAGAGAGAAAAGAAAATGAAGCTTCTCCACCTGCTGCCAGTCCTCCCCTCTTTTCTCTGTCACTTAGTTTCAAATGACCTTTTCAAATAAAAGTCCATACAATCGGAAAATGGTTAAAAAAACAAAACAAAGCAAAAAGAAGCAAAAAACAAAACAAAACAAAAAAAACTAAATGCGCAGTCCTGCTCAAAAACATCCAATCAGCTAGGAGGGAGGTCTTAGCGCTGTCAGTCATTCTAATGTATGTGCTGCTAAATGTGCTAATGGCAGAGAAGCATCTTATCAGCTCCATAGGACTGTAAAAAAATGATAAAGAAACAAAAGAATGCACCACTCCTGGTCAAAAGCAACCAATAAAAGCCAGAAGGGAAGTCTTAGCGCTGTCAATCGAGCTTGTGTACATGCTGCTAAATGTTCTAATGGCAGAGAAAAAAACCCCTATGCGCTGGGTTCCTACGGAGCTTGTGGCGACAATCACTGCCTCTCCACCAGTCGAGCAAATGGCGGAATTTGTGCACGTGAAATTCTGAGCCCGTACACACAGACGTGCACACGCGGACCAGCGACACAACAGAGCAAAGTTGGCAACGCTAAGACCCGCCTCCAGGCTCTGATTGGCTGTTTCTGACAGAGCAGCGTTTGTTCACGTAACAGCAGAACCACAGAAGGCAGAGAAGCTTGATTTTTTTTTCTTTTTTTTCACAGACTATCCGTCTTATATTCTACTGTCAGGACATAATAATAATAATAATTTTAACAAACATGTAAAAACATATTTTATAAAAGTTACATACTGCAGCTTTAGAAGATGCTTCTTAAAGTTTGTCTCATTAGGGATTTTCTTCCACTTACCAAGCACAGTTACAAAGATGTTGGAGAATGAGTTCTCCTCCTCTTCCTCAAAATCACAAATGTACTCCCCTTCTGCTTCCACGCTGGAGACCCTCATCCTGACTGTGAGGTTGGTGAGAGAGGCCGGTTCCGAGAAGTCATCTCGGGTAAACGGCTTCTCATTTGATCGAGAAAATCCGGCCAGTCGCTTGAATTTACTCAGAGAGTTGAGCTTGCGCTTCCACTCGGCCTTCTGGATCTGACCTGTGCCTATATATTCACATCTCAGGTAGACGTCCTTCCCCAGGACTCCAGTGACATTGTGAGCAATCACAGTAGCCGGTTCTTCACCTGAACCTGAGACACAACGCAACAACATGATCAGTCAAAAGGAGAGGTCAGAAGTTCATGTGAACACACCTAGAAAAGCAGAACTGTTGTTCTGATGAACGGATGTTCACTTTGCCCCATGTAAGACCTTTCAGATTCCCAGCAGTGAAACTGACAGATGAGTCACAGAATGAGTTGCTCGTATTAAAAAGGTCTTTCGTTGTTTTATCGTGATTAAAATGTTCCAAATTGCATGTCAATAGAAACGACAATACAAGGGCAGCAGGGAGCGATGTTGGTATGAACAAAGAAATATTTTCGTCAGCTTAATGTTGGTAACTGCCGACTACTATGGAAATTCAAATTCCCAATAAAAATATTCAGATGTTTTTTAAAGTTTGGCCAAAAAGTGACATCTGGTGGCAAAATTGTAAACTGCAACAAGCTACACTTCAAGCTAGACTGGACGTTCTGTGATCCTGCAGTGGAATAGTCGGCATGTCACGTGGTCTAAAGTCCACGTACTCGGATGTGTTTCACTATACTGAGGTTCTTTGCACGGACCCAATGCACACCTACATGCAAAGGTACATTTTTACAGCCACGTGTACCTATTCTCTGTCACCCGGTAAACTGAACAGTGTTCACATCAAACTGTTTTGTAGGTGACACAGAGCTGATAAGGTCGAAAGTTGGCACAACCAGTTGCAAGGATGCACATCAGCTAGACTGTCAGAAACGGAGTTAGGTACCAACCAGCTCATCAAAGTTGGATTGTGGCAAAATGTAGGAGTTTGTCACAAGAAATGTAGGCAACTGGTAAGCTCTGCATTCAGTCCTCACAGAATACAATACATCCTGAAGCGGTGGTGATTGCTGTTGAAACTACCACCATCCATCAGCCAGTGCAACAGGTGGTTACCATGGAGACTGAAAAGCAGCGAACAAACCTTATGACTGATTTAAGAGTCAAACTGATCTCTTAGGATGCTCCTCCACCAAAAAGGCTGTTCAGCTCCATGAAGGAAAAGTCAACTTCACCTATATTCTCTGGATAAAATAAATATAATTCAATTTCATTGTTTCTTTTTGATACGTGGATATATCATGACCAATAATCCTTCATCGATAGGTCTAAAAAGGTCTGCATGCTATTTGGTGTGAACTTTAAAAATCCTCTGTGTAACTGGAAAATTAAATAAAGAAATGAATGTTTTTCTGCTTACAAACACCAAAACCTGACTGTCACTGGAAAAAACCCCCCCAACATGTTTCTTTCTTCTCCTGCAGACCAGTGATGAGTGTCATGTCAATACCCCAACAGAAATGCATCCAGCGTGTGAAGATGATCAAGTTTCTATAAATATCTGCTCTAAGTTGGCTGGCAGTTCTTTCTCCAGCTAGCTGAGAAAGAACTGTGCCTGTCAACACTCAGAGAGGCTACAGACAAGAAATTGACTTTGTTGCGCTCCGCGTTTGATGAATGCCGCCTGGTCTTTGCGGTGTGTATGTAACCGAGGAGTCCATTAAGTTAATGAAAACAATTCAGAAGTTATGATGGATCTGTATCCAGACAACATGTTTTTTTCCTGCACAAATCAGCCACAATTTAGGGGATGTTTCAAAGGAAAGGACCCCTTAAAAGACACTTAGTGTTTCCTGAGTAGCTAAATCAGTTCACATCTCCACTTCCTCTGCCGACTTCATTAAAGGTGCACTTAAGGACATCATTTATTTGACCCAAGAGCTTTTTCTCTGGGTTTATATTCACGATGAGGACAATGGTGACAGCTTGGTGCTGCACAGTGTCACGGCAAACCCAAAGAACGCATCCAGATCTTTTGCAACTGAAATGCAGCCGGGCTCACTGTATATCGCAGCAAATGGAAACAATGTGGAGGGCTTCCAAAGCCTTTGAGACGGGGAAAAATAAATAAATATGCTCCATCACTTCAGTAACGCCTTCTGGGTCCATTTGCCCTTGCAGGTTATTACCAAAATAAATGTCAGCCAAGAATGGAAAAGCTGCGCCTTGAGGACACAAACAAGGTAATAACTGAGAAAAAGAGAGAGAGAAAAAAAAAATGCATTCATTTAGTGCATCATATTTCTTAAAGCCCGGGGGGGTTCTTTCTTTTTCTCACAAATTCAACAGCGACAATTCACAGCAAGTCTTTGTCCTGCAGGCTGGGGATGTGGTAAACAAGTTAAGTCTTTCAGCATAGGCATACAGAGCTCTTCCTCACAATTAAAACTTTCATCTCAGAAACTTTGTGACTTTGCAGAAACAAACAAAAAAAAAAAGCACATGCCTATGGTCTCGGGTCGTAGAGGGTTTTCCCCTTACACCGAGAAAAATGCACCTTAACACCCCTCGTATATTAGCTTTAATAGGCTGTAAAGAAATTACTGAGGTTTTTAGGTGAAACAGCTGATCAATAACAATAAACTTCCCCACCCCCTTGCTGGCAGAGTGACAATGCAGGCATGCCATCAGGAAAATATGGCAGAAATAGTTCCAAGCGCAGTTAATCATTTGATTTTTATAGGCTGCACGCATTTATAATTTAACTGATCATTTTGGAAAAGCCAAAGCAGCCCCAGAATATAAATCCCACAGGTTAAATAAGACCTGAAGGTCCAGTAAAATAAGCCCATAAACAGCCGACAGCCACAGATGGGCTGTTACTCTGCAGACTTACCCTGAATTTCCAAGGAATGTGCAACATTTTGGACGAGCGCCAGAATCAACAGCAATGAGCATCCCATGATGGTGTCATTTAACAACCCAGAGTTAGATGCACCAACTGTGTAGGAGGCACAGGGGTATTTAAAGTGTGTGTTTCTGTGGTTCATGGTTATAGGTGCACACCCTTTACAGCTGATACCGAAGTGTGTGCGTGGTTCATCTACCCAACCACATGCTGTGTGTGTGCACAGATATACACACACAAACAGCTGTGTGTAGAGCCACTTCTCCTTTTTTTTTTTGTCGGTTTCCTTTCTTAAATGCTTCAGCAATGCTTTGCATGTCTCATGATTTTTTTACGTCTCAGATGCCCGGTATGTGTTGGTTTTATTTTTTTATTGCACGATGCGTCTGCTGGGAAGGGAAGGGGGTAAAGCCATGTATCATTCATACCATCCCGTCCCTGTGGGGTAACCTCAGAGACGGCCAGTCTGACTGCTGCTTATGCCCGAGCACTGGGGGGGGGATCACTCACTCTGGGTCATTGTTTTATGACATAATGTTTCCTTAATTCACTTCTCTTTCAGACAGATTATTTGCTCGAGCTGTCGCCGTTTTATGGAGAGCATGCAATATGGATGAGCGAGGCAGCTGCGCGTTGTGTAGTGCAAAGTTTTAGCCCGTGTGCCATCCTCTCAGCTTTAGTGTTGAGTCATTCAAACCGCTACGGTGAATGTGATGACCCAATATGTATATAAAAAAAGTGCTGCCATCACATTTTTTATTGTGCGGTTTGTAACGGTCTTTTGAATGATCTCTTCCGAAACCAGCAGGCACAGCGAGAGAACTTGCAGCATGTGAAACTGGGTTTTACAAAAAAGGAAATACTACGACTTACACTCTCGCAGCGCACACACGTTCTCAACGAGATGAGTTTCCATGACTTCAGAGAGCATCGTTTATTAGTGTAGTGCATTTCGGCAGCAAAGCAGTTCAAAGTGCATCATAAAAACACAATACAGTAACCACTTATGAGACGAGCAACAAATATTACATTTTGCCAAATGCCATCATCAAGCAAATACACAAATATATTGATCAATGTTTCAGTTACTAAGAATCAAAGCCCATTTCAAACAAGAGTGCTTTTTAAGCCTTGACTTGAAGAAACTGCTGAAACTGTTTCAGCAGTTTTGCAGTTTTCTGAGAGTTTGTTCCAGATTTGTGGTGCATAGAAGCTGAATGCTGCTTCTTCATGTTTGGTTCTGGGGATGCAGAGCAGAACCAGAACCAGACGACCTGAGAGGTCTGGAAGGTTGATGTAATGAGAACAGGTTGTTAATGTAGTTTGGTGCCAAGTTATTTAGTGATTTATGAACTACCAGTATTTTAAAGTCTATTTTCTGAGCTACAGGGAGCCAGTGGAAGGACTTTAGAACTGGTGAGATGTTCTCTGTCTTCCTGGCATGTAGGAAGATAGAGCATGTACGAGACACGACAGCAGTTGTGGTGAAAGGCTCTGGTTAAATGAACCCAAAGCCAAAGTTTTATTCACTGACCATTCTCCTGGTTGGAAACGTGGTGGCTGCATCATGCTGTGGGGATAGGGTTTTCTTTAAACAGGGAGACAGAAGCTGTTCAATGCTGATAGCGAGATAGATGGAGCTAAATTCAGTCTTAGAAGAACAGACAGAACTAAACCCAAAAGTATCAGACTGATCAAAGCATGCTCATATGTCGAAATGGACCAGTCAAAGTCCAGACTCCATCCATTGTGACCGAGTATCAAGTTATTTAGCAAAAAACAAGTAATTAGATTTCAGTCTCCAGATGTGCCAGACCTCAAGGGAGTTGCAAACACAACTGCGGTGAAACATAGACCTGCTAAATATTGACTCAGGAAAGATGAAGACAAACGCAAACAACATTTTTACATCTTTATTGGTAATAAACACGACAAAAAAAAGAATCATCCTTGTTCAGTTTGTAATTATGTGGCACATAAATACTTTGAAGTCCGTGGTTAGGATTTGACACAACTGGGAAAAGTTGAAGGAGTATAAATACATTTTGAAGGCATTCTGAATTTAACGGGCATTAAGCGATTTTGCACGCAACATTAACTTGCTTATTACTTTGTGTTCCTTTTGCTCCAATTTATTCACTGACTGGTCGGTTTTGAACCTCCGGACGGTAAAACCCAGAGCAAAAAAAAAAAAAAAAAAAATCACATGCATCGCTGAACTCTGAGGGCAAGTTCTGGACACGTACGCCTGTCTCTCTGCATCCCGCAGACCCGGACACGCACTTAATACTTCCTGCTAATCAAATTACCTGATGTGGCTGGTCCCAGTGGGTGGGTGGAGGCTGGAAATTTTGGAGCGTCTGGAAATTTTCAATCTTCTCCGGGTGTATCGCTTGCAGACTTTGAGTTGATTCGTTTTACATGACAATGAAATGTTAACATTTCCCTGACAAGGTATTTACAGTTTTCACAGATGTGTAACAGGCTCTGCTTTTGAAATGCTTTCTCGCTCTCTCTTATCATTTTTCTCTGTAGATGCACATCTGGAAATATCTGGAAGAAAGAAAAAAAAAAAACAACAGGTTGGTGATCAGCCAGTAATAACTCGTGTACTCGTTCCTGTAAGGGCCCTGCTCTTTAACCTCGTTAGCATTTGTAACCTTATCTCTGAGCGGAAGAGTAAAATCTCTGATCGTCGGCACCGTCTCTGCCAGCTGTTGCTCATTTAGAGCAGAGCTATCGCTTAAAAAGTCCAATTCTCCTACACACACACGCACACACACTCCAAACGCTGAAGAGATACCACTCTGACTCTCAGCCTGATTGATTTGACATCCTCAATCCGAGTCACATACCAGGGCTGCCCTGTGACTCTGCTGGCATCCATGCACTAAACAAAAGGAGCAGAAATCCAAAAATAAGCGCAAACTGGGTGCCTTCTTCTGCCGAGAGCGTGAACAAAATACAGCCAAAGCTTTTCCAGCAGATTCATTCTGGTTTCCAGCTGCAGGTGAGTAAAAATAGCCAACTTTCAATGGATTCTGTGCCAATTTTGATGTGAGATGAGTTACAAGTTGCTGGGAACACACCGTGATCACGACAGACTCAAATGTTTGAGATAGTTTCAGGCAATGTGAGACAATGAAAAACCCCGTTCTCTTTCTGCTAACACATTTTATTTGGGCATGTTGTAATTTATGCAACATTGCAATAGTGGTGGAACTCAAATAAAATGTATAATATAGTTAAGTGCAGAGTCTGTATTTAAGTAATTGTAACTAATTGCATTTAATTGAAGACCATCAACAAAATAAGCAATATTTCTTATCTAAAATCCATTTGGTAGCTAAATTATTGAATAAATAAATATTTAAACTCAACAACAGACATTTTACTGTTTTTAATCTGTGATTTAGGTTGTTCAGCTGTCAGATTGGTGCAAAGTGCTTTGTGTTTCCAGAACTACTGATCACTCAGAACTTCTCTAAAAATATGACCAGTGGAGGCCAACATTAGCTGTGGGGACGTCTGTGCTGCTGCAACATGTGTAGCATTGAGATGCTAGTTTAGGTTTGAACAGCTTCACAGGTTGCCTAACTGCTTTTTGCACAATATTAGCCTTTTTCACTGTTCCATCGGAAACAGAAATTAAATCCCCATTGGGCCAAGAGAAGCGGCTTTATCATCCATCGCTGTTTGTGAATGTTGGTTGTGCATCAGATAAAAAGGGCCTACTGGAAACGCAAATCGGAGGATTCAGAAAAATTGATTAAAATCCAATTAATCAGTACTAATACATTGAAGTCCAGGCCCTACATCTTACATGATTAGAACATGTTTTGAAAAGTTGAATTGAATTTCACTCAAGAATCAAGAAGACAAGCAAAACCTGTCTGACAGCATAAAGGAGACTAAAAGACTGAAAGAATTGACATTAGGAAATGATTTAAGTAAATTCAAGAAAGGTGAGAATTTAAGTCATCAGTATTAATAAACCTTGAAAGAGACAAAACTCTATGTTCAGGCTTTGGGACTTCAGTGAACCACAAATGAAAGAAACCTAGAATATAGTGAATCTTCCCAGGCGTGGCCAACCTAAAATTACTGCAACAGAGTCCCAATGACTCAACCAGGCAACCCAGAATAGCAGCTAAAGCTATTCTGCAGGTCTAATTTGCCTTAGTTACGGTTGATATTGCTGATTCATTCAATAAAAATAGATTGGGCAAAAATTACATCCAATCAAGAGCTTCGAGTTAAAAAAAAAAAAAAAAAAAAAAGATCTGCTGAGCACAAAGGCCCAGCTACCAGTTCTTACATTTCAATTGCTTAAACAAGAGCTCCTAACCCAAGATGTTCAGAATTCTCCAAGTTGTGCCTCTCGCAGCCCATTGTCCGTTTTTAAACAGTATCTTTGTCCCTGAGTGACACTTGTGCAAAGAACACAACACGTCTTCAGATCCAAAAACTAAACAGCTGCAGTAAGAGCATCAAACTCATGATTTAGACTCCTGCAGCACTGCTCCCATCTGCTCGTCGGTAACCTCTTGTTTGTGACGGACGCTTTTGACAGTTTGCCAGATCACTCGGCTGATCGCGCTTTCTGTGGAGGCAGGTACAACCCTGTGCAGAGACCACAGAACCAGCTAGCATACAAAAAAAAAAAAAAAAAAAAAGAGAAAACAATCGACACCTTTCCGTGCACGGTGCATCCTCCTGCATCAGTTCAGACATTAGTCCCATCATGAACAAAGAGCACTCAGGACTCAGTCAACGTCGTCGTCTCGTTTTTAGGGCCACATAATGGTCAGCGGTGCATTTACCATCTCCTATAAAATGATATAGATGCCTGGATGTTCATATAAATATTTATGACTTGTAGCCTAACCTTTTAAAGCCATGTTGCTACTGGAGACTAAAGTATTCAGAGAAATGTGCTGTGATTCTTTATGAATCACTGTGCTCTATGAGGAAGTTTTTATCTGTCTGCAGCGTAAAGTGACTCATTCTGAAATGCTGGTATACTTTCTTACAACTGACAGGAAGTACCCGCAGCTTATTATGCAAACTGGCACTGATGCAGACATGATATAGAAACTTTGGCACAATGAAACGGTTTGCAAGGACAGAAACATTGTAACTTCTTCCACCAGTTTCCTCCTTTTTTTATTTTAATGCCCCCAAGGGATTCCTCGGGCGGAGGAGGTTATAAAATGGACTGATCACTGAGTGCCTAATGGTTATTAAGGTGGTGGAAATGGCTCAAACAGTGATCCGGAAGTTCCGAGGAAGAGGAGTCTAATGTTCGGTTCATGGGCCATTTATGTGTTTCAACAGTTGAGGCCAGACCGCTGAGTGCTTAATGGTTATTTAGTTGATGGAAATTACTTAAACACACTCAAGTGGAGCGAAGACGCATTTCTGGTCTCACTCCATCAAATACGGTAAGCATTTGATGGAGTGAGAGGGAGAAAGAGCGCTCACGGTAAAAGATGATTCTTCTTGTTCAGATGCATTTCAGGAAGCGTATCTCTGCGTTTTGACGCAAAAATCAGGAGAGTAAAAAAAATAAAACAAAACCCAAGTCGTGGCAGATACAATCATCCTTCGGTGGCTCGTTTCTTTTTTTGTGCGAGACTTTATTTCCAGGGACGAAAGAGGGAGGAGACTGGCATAACATCAAGTGAGATCGGTGGTGAAATAGGCACCAGATGGTTCTGGTTCATCTGCTGTGGTTTGTTTGGTAACCCGCTGGTCATGCCTGGGCCTGCAGACCGGTCCTGGCACCAGTCGTCCTCCGGAGCAGCCAGCAAGCTGAAAGCCTGTGCTGAGGAAACCTCCACAATGCCAGGCAGAGGACAGACTGACTTACTGATGTGCTCAGGAAGAATCAATGGCTTTTATGGTTGAGGGAAATCAATACGCGGGGCCTTGCAAAAAGCACCTCTTAGTTTTATAACAAGACAAAGCAATATACTGAAGTGAAACTTCTGAACCCATTTCAAACCTTTGATTTGCCAAAGGTTTGAGTTCCAGCTGTAATTTCATCAACTCTCATGTGTTCGAGGTGTTAATTTTCCATCAACCCAAGCTTTTTGCATGCTGTTTCAGTCTTAATCTTACTAGAACGTCTTCTTCCACATGTTTGCTACTTGCTCTACGTGGCGAACCGCAAACAGGGTGACTCATGGTTTTCTTATCACTACTTTTCGGTACAGAGTAGATTTGTTGAGTCCTGATGACAGATATTCCCAAGTGAGCTAAAGAACTGAACAGCACCTTTATAGTTACTGCGGGTTTCTTGGTTTCTTCGCTTCTTTTGATGAAAATAAACCCAACAAATGCTCTATTTGGTCAGTTTAGGTAGATGGAAAAAAAAAAAAACCTTTTCCACACAGGTCACATTTACCCACAGCTTTGTGTTAAAGGAAACACATTTATCAGCCAATTTATGTGAAATTGACTTTTTTGAGGTTAATACAGGGTGGGCCATAAGTTTCCATAAATGGGAGAATGTGAAATCTACATTTATTTCATATTTCAAATACCCAAAAAGATGCGTTTGACAAAAAGAGCAAAGAATTTAAATTATACTGATGGCTGGATGGGGAAGCGGTCGCATGGTTGCACAAAACTTGAACAGAAAACATGGAATGAGCATCACACACGCGACACTGTGGCACAACTTATTTGCAAGTGTCAGAAAACTGGAAACGTTGTACGTCAACCATGAAGTGGTCCAAAACGTGCAGAGATTACACAGAGTCCCACAAAAATAAAAACCGTTGTCCAATATAAAAATGTTTATTTTTTCTATGTATGGAAACTTATGGCCCACTGTGTTTATCAAAAACATATGTGGAGTGTAACTTAGATTCATTCATGAATGAGAAACCATTAGGAGATGCCTAAACACCTGCTTTCACAAAGCTCCGCCCATTCCCACAAAGCTCCACCTATTTCCAAAAAGCTCCGCCCGTTCCCATAAAGCTCCACTTTGGAGCTGCAGTCTACAGCCGAGCTTTCAGCTCACCAAGCAGTCCTCCCCTTAAACTCAGCTCCACCAGACTAGCAGCAGCAGCAATTAGCAAACATCTGTTGGAACTGATCTGTTGGTGAGCTCATCAGGTGAGCTATTACGCAGTCCAATGCTGCTAAGAATGCTTTGTTGTGACGATGAAGTGTTGGAAACAGTAGGAGCTTCTTAAAGAGACAGATGACCAATTTCCAGGCGTCAAAATGGAAAGTCAAGATGTCTTTCAATTCATATTTGACACATGCTGCATTTCTATAACAACTGAAGATAACATGGTTACTTGATTGTGCTATAAACACATTGAATATCATCAGGTTATGTGAAAAGTTCAAAAGAATCCTTCAGAAAGTCCCCACAAATGGAAGAAATGATATTTTTAGCGTTTGTGTTCACAATGAAACTTGTTAAAGGAGCTGCGTTTGAATTGTGCACCCTAACCCTGTTCTGAGAAACCCAAACCACGAGGCTGTCGTTGCTGCAGAACCAGAGGGACACACCTCATTAACCACATCCGAACATGACCGTGTGACAGGGTTGTGCAGGCTGGGCTGCCCTGGCTCTTTTTATTGTTAAAAATAATCTTGTAGTTTTTCACAAAATGCAAAAAATGTTCATGTCATTCATTCAGTGACTAAATTGAGAAGAAATGGGCTTTGGTGCAACAATAAACAAGTTTATCAGATATGGAAGTAGGTGGAAATTAGGGTGGAAAAAACATCTAGAGTACCAAGTTGCTGCAGTAACAAAAATACCACCGAACCGCAACAATCTGCCTGGAAATGTTTGTTCTACCTCATCTCTTTTGTTACTCATAGTTTCTGCCTGATTGTCTCTTTTTTGGCAGGTCTGACGTGGTCGGTGTGTCACAAAATATTCAACTGTTATATTAAAATTATATTAAAACAATACCACACTGTGTTTTTGTTGAAGAGTTTTCCACATTCCCACGTTTTTTTTGGGGTTTTTTAGCAACAAGAGAGCTGGAGGGGTGGGGGATTTCTCCCTCTTTTTCGTCTAATGAATCCTGCACAAATTAGTGGCTCAGCAGCACAGAAACAGCAGACAGACACAATTAGCGAGAGCACTGCAGGATTTAGCAGCTAAGGAGTCAGAAGGCTCCCCCAGGAGTCGAACGGGGCCAGAACGGAGCAGCTGGAGAGGAGAATATTGGAAACGTGTCCGCAGACGGATGCAAATGTTGCTCCGGTGGATGTGTAAGTAAGCAACTGCTCACAGCTTTGAAAGGTGATGATTAGCTGTGGAGGGAACGTTTGAATTACCGAGGGCCAGGCGCGTCCCCAGAGCAACGCGCTTCAAACCGGAGCTCCAATCTCCCAATGTTTTGACCTGACGTTTTGAGGTGTTTGGAGCACAAAAACAGCTTAAAATCACCCCTACCCCTCCCAAAAAAAAAAGAAACAAACAACAAAAAACAAAAGCAGAAAAGAAGAAGGTGTTGTATTTACTGCAGTTTAAAGTCCCATCTTTAAGGGTGGAGCTGTGAAGCCACGTTGTGGAGCTTCAGTTATTCTAAATTTAGAGCTCCACAATCTTCCTACAGGGCTGTGCTGAGGTTTGGCTGTTTTTATCTTCTCTTCAGAACCAGATGTGTGAAAACGAAAGAAAACAAAAACAGTAGTAAATATGGTCTGGTTTTTATCTTTAAGTGCCTTTGTCTCATGATGACCTGCTCCACCCAGCTCATACGGCCTCCACCACGGCCGTAGTAAACCACTGAAACCATCCCACCTCACGGCGTTTCGGTCTTGTCCTTGTGGCGAACAGCTTCAGTAAAAATCAAAGAACACTGAAGAAAAAAACGGCAGCTGCTTCTGCTTTTTGTTTATTCTTTAGGTTCACTGACATTACAAGAGGCAGAATCATGAATTGATCAGTCAGTGGCGCCACCAAGAGGCGGCCATGTGCGGCCCAACCCTATAATTTTGTCCAAATTGAATTGAATTCAAAAGGGAAATTAAATGTTGACATAACTCATATCTGCATTTTAACTGAGTTGTTGTGAATAGTAATGATGTGGGCAGGAAGGAGCTCCACTAGCAGTCCGTTTTGCAAAAAATGTGTTGAGGCCTCTGACCGAAGACTCTTGCTGCTCAGCATCAGTGCCGTTCTACAGCACAATCAAGTAACTATGTTGCCTTCAGTTATTATAAAAATGCTGCATGCAATAAATTTGGCTTTGTAATTTAACGCATTGAATTTGGGCCTCTGTCTCTTTACAAACTCCTGCTCTTCCTGAAACTCTGCCAAAGTCATCACAACATCCATCCATCCATTAACCCTTTAACAGACGGTTAATAGAGGAGCTCAGCTGAGAAATGCAACATTGAGCTACTTGTCAGTGTCGCTCTGAGATGTAGCTCCTATGACGAGCTCAGCAGATGCTCAGTTCCATCAGGTGTTTGCTAATTGCTGCTGGCTAGTCTGAAGGAGCTGAGTGTAGAAATCGTGGGATAGGGCTGCTCTGTGAGGAGGAAGCTGGGAAACTGCAGCGCTGATCTTGGTCCACCTAGCTGAATGGTTGCCACAGGAGACTAAAGCATTTTTTAAACATGCATGAAATAATGAAAGAAAAACTCCAGGTATGTCTTTGATGAGGAAAAAAACATTATAACATGATGTAAAGCTCAAAAAAGTCAACTTTGCTTAATACTGACCCTTAAAAGTCACTTTTAATTATATTTCTGTTTGTGGGTTTGTTAAGTTTTATGTTTGGGAAGAAAGCTGACTCAGCCACTGTAACCAAAGCTGATGCTTTATAAATAAAGTCGACTGGCATCATGAGTTGTTGGCAAGGACTGCTAATCCATTTCATTTGCTTTTGCTGCCACTCTTTAAAATATTGTCCGATTAGAAAACCAGGCAGAGATGTTGGAGTCTGGGATATGATTGGTGGTCATCCACAAACTTTGACTTTCAGCCTCTCTGGGATTTGGGGTTGCTGTTTAGTTATCATTAGAGTTTTTAAGATGTTATAATCTTATTCCTTCATCAAAAAAAAACAAAAAAAAACACCTGGAATGTTGCCTTGATTCTCTCATGAATATCTGAGGAAGCTTTGAATCTCCCATGGCAACCATTCGGGGGAGTGCGCTCAAACGCTTGCTCTCACAAAGCTCCGCCTACTTCCACAAATCTCCACAAAACACATGCTGGAGGTGCTGAGCTCATAATACGAACCAGTTCTCAGCCCAATGTTCCTAAGAACGGTTGTAAACGACGTAATGAGAAGCATGTTTTGTTGAAGGAGTCGGAAAGTGCAGGAGCTTCTTAAAGAGACAGAGGCCCAAATTCAAGCCAACAAATTTAAAAGTCAAATTTCTTTTAAGTTATGTTTGGCATTTGCACCAATGTTTTTTAATGGACGGAAACTCCTTTAGGACAAGATTCCTTCATCAACAACAATAAAAAGAAAAAAAAAAAAAAACTTTACTGCAAATTCTGGAGATCTGTTCCCCACGAACCGTTTAACAGATCACAAACTCCGTCTCTTTGGAAGCAAAAATATTGAGTAATAAGCGATGGCTTACGACTTAAGAGCCAGGCATCAGTTTCAATTACGTCCCTCGTCTCCTGCTGATTTATTCATCTCTGTATTTATTTGCTTCAGATGTGTCCATGACAAGCCCTTGCTTTCTACCGTGGAAGATGACAAACTGCCTGTTGCGGGTGGAGGACGCCTCCTCCTGCAGGGAGGCCGCAAACCAGTTAAAGATGTCACGTTTGTTGACACCGAGCTCTTAATTAAAGCCGCGTGGGGATAACCAGAGTTCACCTCCACTCCAGCACACGCTGCACTTAAAACCCAGCTGACACCACAGAAAATTCACATGCAACCTTAGACTGGAGGAGAGAGGAGAGGGGTGGAGGGAGGGGACACCGGCACCAACCGGCCTGTCAGGGGACAGCGGAGGAGGAAGGACAGGAGACGAATCGATGGACCCGAATCACGCCTTGAATGTTGCCGTTCAGCTCAGCTGACGTTTACACTGCCTGGCTTTGAGACGACGGCGTTGAGATGAAGTGATGAAGCCGCTCTGACAGCAGCACCTGTTTTTCTACTCCCGTACCAGAACCGGTCCCACATTCCTCCTGCGAGTTTCATGTTGCAGACGCAGAAGGCAAACAGTTGTACCAGGTGGGAAAGTCTGTGCAACGAACCCGATTCAAGAGCTTCTGTATTATAAAAGAAATAATAATATAAAAAAAAAAGTCATGGCTGCCACATATAGGGAGATCTGATGACTGGTGGGAACAAAAAGAGATTTAGAAACTTTCTTTATTCTTTAAGAAGTAACTCAAGCTCACTTAGATTAGACAGAAAATATAAACAGTAAACCAATTAATCGCATAATAGATGAAAATTATCGACCTCATTTTAATTTATCGTTTCTTCCGGCCTCTCCAGCCTAAACCTTACCCTTACCCTTATCCTAACCCTACCCATTACATACCTAACCCTAACCAAAACTCAATTCACACCTTAGTCCTAAACCTGACCCCTGACCCCTGACCCAAAAACAGCGTTTCCCCTGGTGGGGACCAGGCTTCAGTCCCCACAAGGAGCAGTGGGTCCCCACAACGTAGCATGTGTCAGAAAAATGGTCCCCACAAGGTATTAGAAACAAACGCACACACACACCCCCACACACACACACACACTTTAAAGAGACCAACCAACAGAAGTCATTATTTTGGACTGTAGGAGGAAGTCAGGGTACCTGGAGAAACCCCGTGGATGCACAGGGAGAACAAACAAACTCCATGCAGAAAAAGTCCAAGCGGGATTTGAACCCACAACTTTCTGTTCCACCCTCCGTCACACATTACCAAGACAGAGATGATGTGCAATTGTGCTGTGAGGAGAATCCTTCTGGAGCGGTCCATCTGTCTGAATGCAGCAAGCAGCGTGGAAGTTTGTCTTATGAACTAAGGAGGACAAACGAGCCACAGGAATCACCACAGCGGCCGTTGTGAACGCAGTGACCGTTCAGCCGGCGCATCCCTGCAGCACGCCGTCCTGCGACTCCTGCAGCCCCGACTGAACGCTAAATGACTTTTCCCACACCAGGAAATGATGATGGACAGAAAGTGTCGGCGCAGCCTCATCAGCACACATTGTTCCAGACCAGAACAAGGAAGGAAGAGGCTTAATTGTCCCTCGGTGACCAGCACTCTCTCTCTGAATCTGGCACCGACACACACACACACACACTACACAGGCTGACCTTCATCATACCTTCACTGACTCAGCATTTGCTCCTTGATGCTGAGTGATTATTCTGCTGTGAGCGGCTGCCAGTGGGTGTGAACGTCATTTTTTTATTCTAATTTTTTTTTTTTTTTTTTTAAACCAACGTTGTTGTCTTGCTGCTCGAGCTCCTAAATCTGAAGCTCTTGGCCCAAACCATCTGATGTTAATGATCTAACTTATGATGAGAAATCAGTCGCCATATATATGTTTACTGCAGTGGCAAAGCCTCGATTTAGAATCTGGTCTTGGCTCAGTTCTGCTCCAGAGTCGGAGGCTGCCAGGAAGTTTATGATCATGAAATTAGTAAGTGAATGAATAAGTTAGATTGAAGCAGATGAGCTGCTGGGAGAGGGTGGGGCAGGAAGGGATGGGGGGGGGGGGGGGGTTTGATTGATATGAGTGTGATTTAATTCATTAAATGTTCAGTGTATCTGTCACATAATCCTTTGCTTTCATTTATTATTATGACATCTGATTGTTATGAACCCCAAGGATGTTATTTGGAGCTCAGAGAATCTGTGATCCAGGAAGTAAGTTTAATATCAGATGGTCAAGTTTCAGGCAGCGCTGCATGAAACTGATCTGAGATAAGGAAACAAAGGTCAACTGTAGGTTTTATATTTTCTGTATTAAATGTCAGCAACAATATGTCACCGCTGCGCAGCTTCAAATATGGCTTCAAGTTTGTCATTTATATTTGCAGTCATATTTAAACAGAGGAGCTTTTATTTAAAAAAAAAAACAAAAAAACAACAACTTTAATATTTTTCCAGTTTCTCATGTTTTTGACTAACACTTCTTTCCAGAATTGCTTCAGGCTATTGAGGTGTGAGATTTGTTTTCACAAAGCTTGCAACACCATTTCCATTTTTAGTTGCTGTGGTTCTCTTTCAATCTGCACTGCTTTTGAAAAACCTGTTCCCCCTCCCTGCCTGTGGCGGCGCTGTAGCGGGAACCAGTAAAGGAAGCGACACAAAAACCTCTCAAGAAGACTTGAGTGCAACTTCCTTCTTCACAAAATGTTATTAAAAATAGAGCGGTAGATTTTAGCAGTTGTTGGATTTCTCTTTAGTAAACGCTCGTTTCTCCAGCTAGCAATAGACCAGCATGTTTGTTTTGGTTGTATTTACCCAGAATGCCTTGCACTATCCTTTGCTTCTTGCTTTTGTAGCATTCTCTGGTCCACTTGGTGTTTAAACATGCATCTGAACCTCGCCAGAGTTCACTCCAATGTTTACTGGTTTTAAACACCGTGGGGTGGGTTGGACCTCCATGACCTTATGACAAGGCGAAGCGACAAAATTCCCAATACCTGCTTTGACAGCAGCATCATGTAGCAAATCAGATAAGGTGGAGTCAGCTCACTTTTGTAGGAATACTTTGGATCCTAAATCAAATGATGTGTAAGCGTCAGCAGATCCAACAGGTTGGAATTCAAACACAGATCTTTGAGCAACTAATCTAGGAAGTAACCAGATTTCTTACCAATGCATTGAGCCAAAATTGAAAGACATGAACTTTCTAGAGCTTGGGTCATGGAAACCTGGGACAATTTCCACTGTGATAAAAGTTTTATTAATTGGCTAGTTTTTCTGTTTTAAGCATTTTTGAAGTTGAGATGAATTTCTCTGACTCGTTTCTTTTAAACTGATCGGTTATAGATTTGTTGCTGTTTGGGATCAGTTTTCAGTTTTGGCCTGGCTTTAGCCGTCAGACTGCATTCTCACATTGAACTTCAAAGTACTTTGTCAAACAGTTATTGAGGTTGACTCAATGACTTCAATCTGCCTGGGGCTGCAGAGGCTGAGATTGAACTCTTGGGGTTTTTTTGTATTCATGCAGTTTTTGGCAGCTCTTGTCGGCATTACGCAGTCTGATTTTGGAGTGAATTTTCCAGGGCGTCTCTTGGGAAGATTAGCTTCTGTCCTAAATATGAGTGTTTCTCACTCAGAATGATCAGCTTGACTCAAAAACTCCTCCCAGATTGATTATCTTAACATGTTTGCTCCAGACCAGCAAACAACCTGACTCCTGTAGACTTCTTGAAGATCTGTTAACCAATCACTTGATTGGGAGTGTAGCTCATGTGACTCATGTGTTGTATGTACTGGTGCAAATGGACAAAAGGAACCAGCAGAAGAGAACCCTGTTCCCTCTCCACTGAATCTGTTGGTTCAGTGTGGGTTTATTTTGTGCTTATTTTCTTCCTGATTCATTTTTACGTCTGTCCTTTAGTAAAATGTTGCTGATAAGATCCAGCAGTTTCACTGACCTGGAAGAGCTGCTGCATCATTTGCTCCATCTGCATTTATCATCAGCAGATTGTTGGTTTTATTTGTTGTCACTTTTCCTTGGTCTTATTTTCATTTTAATATGTGAGTTTCCAGTTGTAGATTTCTTGTATGTTCCTAACTTTGTGCAGTTTTGTTTTTGTTTTTTTTATCTTTCAAGCCATTTTCAGCTCATTTCTCCTTCATGCCTGTCTGACTCCTTTGAGCTAATTCAGGGAGACAAAGTTGCACAGCAACCTCTTAAATATGTGAATAAAATACTTAAAGCCTCCTAAATATTTCCTAAATAATTGGCTGCAGTCTGAGTCACTGTGCCTTTGGTTTAGGAGAGCAAATTAAAATTTTAATTTTCTTTGGAAAACTTCTAATATTTCTGCTTGGACACATTTTGTAACACTTATTCTATAAATGCACATCAAATGTTGGATTAAGAAACCCTTTTTTTTTGTTATTTTTTATCTGCGTGATCCAATCTTCCACCCCGGTCCGGTTTTAAGTGCCTCTCAATCTGGATTAAGACGTTTGTATAAAATTGAAATTTATTGAACATGTTTCTCGTGGCTGTGTTGTGCCCTGAGATTACTCTTACCGTAGATTGGATCGGCGGATCGACAAAACTTCAACAAGCAAACGTCATTAGCGACACACAGATAAAGAGCGAGCCTCAAGCCGCGCTCCGGTCCAGAGCCTCGTTGACTCCGATCAGTTGTGTTTGGCCCGCTGTGGGAACGAGCAGAGGGGAACTCTGTTTGAGTAGGAAGAGGGCCCGACGCATTCTGCCAAATCAAACGGAATAAGTGGCCTCAAAATCACTCGGTTCCCAGGCTACTTTATCACTCAGTACCTGAAAAAAACAGAGACAGGAACAGAGTCAACCGCAGAACCACTATCGATTCACCGCCTGCCTGAGCTTCCTGCTTATCTGCAAATAGCGACACGTTAACAAATCCAAGAAAAAAGAGATTCAGGTTTCTTTTTCGGTCACACACACACATACACACAAAATGCGAGTTCATAAAACGACTAAACTAATTGGGGGGAATCGCAGAAGCCGCTTGTTTGTTTTGAAACCGTAACCAGAGGCAGCTGTGAGATAGAGCCTTCCTGCACGAAGCCGCAGCTGCTTCGCCAACCAAAACACTGCCGACCGCACCGCCGTGACCTCTGACCTTACTGGTGTCCTGCTTTATGGGAGACGCTCTTCCTTCCTCGCAACGTCTCCGGGTGTAAAATGACCGACTCTTTTCTTTTTTTTTTTTTTTTTTTTTTTTTTTTTCTGCTTTCCGGGATCGCTTCGGTGTCAATTATAGAGGAAAAAATAGTGGAGGAAAAAGCATTTAAGATTTACATTCCACTCACTAATGCTGCAGGGGGGGTTGGAACATTTTTGTGAGTAAACTTCTTGGTCTGACTGGAGCCAGAGTCAAAGAGGCCAGACGGTTTTATTGCACTGTGGGATTACGAGCTGGCTGAAATGAAAGTGTATCTTCACAGCTACCGGGCTGCTGATCCTCAGGGCCGCTGACAGGCCTCTGGAGGCAGCGGCCTGGGGAGATCAGTCTGCCATTTTTAAATTTTTTTTTTTTCTAATTAGGAAGGAAAGAAGCTCCGGGTGGGCAGAGCGACGAAGAGTTCAAGTCAGTAGAAACTTCTTTTAATCCTGGTAAAATCATGGACCGCACCGAGAGCAAGAGCAGATAATTGAATAATAATCCAAACCTGACTGATTTTTAGGCAAAGTGATGAAGTGGCTCATAAGTTTAAAGGCAAAACAGCTTTATGAAATCAGTTATTGTAGAATTTAGTAATAAATGAACATGATCAATACTCATGTTTTCTCTTTTTATATCGAGTCCATATTTAGGATTAGAGAAGCAACGATGTGAAGATCTGGACCGATATCGATATCCGATATTTATATTGCCGTTATGACCAATAAAATATTTAAAGGTGTTATATATATTTTGCTGCCCTTTGTACAACTTGGGAAAAAAAACTTTACCAAACAGATGACTTCACCACTGCTTCAGTTAAACTTCCCACAATCCTTTGCTGCATTGCTATCAGCATGGTGAGATTTGGTTCTTCTTTCAAAAGGGCAGTGAATCCTTTCTGTGTTCGTTCTGCAATTGTGCATTAATTATTAAAGTCATTCGGGTTGTGGGTTAGACCAGACATGAGTCGGAAACATTTCGGCTTTTGACAGACAGATTACAAGCACAACACGCCTTACTGTCTTACATTTTTAATGTAAGAATTACATTTTTAATGACAGTTTTCGACTCGTCAACGAAAACTCGCAGGCGTCTTGTCGCGTTTTATTCACCAAAGAGCTGCGGTTTTGTCGTAACTATCTCGCTATCGTTCTTCAACAAAATGAGCGCCAACAAAATAATATTTTATTGTCCTTTTTTACGTAAACAACACCGGATCCATCGGGTCTGGGTTGTAACCGTTCTACAGAACATTCCTGTAAAAGACTTTGAATTTAAATACTCTTGACAAAAAAAAACACAAATATTTTTTTTACTGTGAGAAACAATACTTCAGAAGAACATCAGAATTTCTGCTTCTTTCCGAGATCAAACGTTTCTTTTTAATCAGCCAAGAAAGCTGAGAAGGGAACATGGCAGAGGACAAGGAGGACAGTAGGGGCCTTAAAACGGAGCCTTGATGCTCCGTAAAAATGGAAACAGTGGAAGAAGAGATCCTTCATTTATTACAACTGAAACCACTTGGCTATAAATATAAACCGTTGTGTCATCTGCATTCAGGCTGACGCATCTAAAATTCTTAAATAAAAACTGAACTTTAACTACAAATCTGCGACTAATTAAAGTGGAAAGCTTTTGATGAACGCATCAGCTCCTCGCCGAAGCCTGAGGTCTCGGCTTTTAATCTCGTAATAATCACTTCTCAGAAATTATTACTGAAGACTGATAATTACTGTTTACCTGAACAGCAAGCAGCAACACGTGACTGCTCAGCAGGAGCTTCGGCCTGGATCATTAGTGCCAGTAAGCCACGGACCTGGAAGCTTAATCTGACAGGATGGAGAAAACGATAAGAGAATCCTGCACCCTGATACCAAACCAAGAACATGGAGAGACATAATCATTTTCATTTAAGCGATCACGGAGTGATGTGGAGTTTAACCAACATTCATTTTCTTGCCTCACGCTGGCGGATATGAAAATGTTCTTCTCGGTTTCCTTTGAAGCCCTCTGTGGGGGGAAGGGGGTGACAGCCTCCGACTCCTGACCATCGCAGCGTGAGCGCCAAGCTGGGCCGGGCCGAGAAGGCCAGTGTTGGGTCTCAGTAATTAAGACTTCATGCTGTTCAACTTCAGAAGCTCCTAAATGGGCCTCCCCTCCCCACCCGGCCTTCCTGTTCGCAGTAATTTATTTGATTTGAACCGAGTTGTGCTCCACTTCATTCTCCACTCTGGCACCACAAGCGGGTTATGAGGTGGAACAATGGAGTTCCTCTCCTCCTTTTGTCTGTTTATGGCTTCGTCCTCCGAGCCTCTGTGGCCGATGGCGGTTGTGTTTAATTAAGTCAAAAGCGCCTCAATTTTAAACATGGAGGCAGATGATTAGAAAGTCAAGCAGTCGGAAAGAGAAGACTTAAATAAAAGAAACGAAGAAGTAGGGCGCTGTGATTTTTTTTTTTTTTTAATGGGTATCACTATGTTACACTTAGCAATAAACTAACTTTAATTTAAATTGGATGATGGTGTGAGAAGCTTACAAATTCCTAGAGAGCTTCTGATATGCAACTTATAGATTTGTGGGTAACCCTAACCTCTATGGACGCTTCCTTCAACTTCATGTTTATGCACTGCGTAAAAATTTCTTTCAAATTGCATTTATGGATTATGGTGAGGGCAGCAATAATTACCGAAAAACAGTTTCATAGCTCGTCAATAAAGAAGATATTGATGCCGCATTAACCATCAATATCTTTTTTATTATATTTTCAGCAAATCATTTTGCTGAAAATGTGCTGGGAAAAAGAAAAAACTGTGAGACTTTGAAAATCTTCTAGAAAAAAAAAATGTCTGACTTTCAAACATCAGAAATGTTGAACCTCTGTAAATTTTCTCTGTTTCAAACTTTTACATTTTTTGACTTTTGCTCTAGAAAATTTCCAAGATTAGTTTTTTGATCGTACATAACCCACCCTCGATAAAAACAGATCAAACTTTTCCGTTTGTTTTTATCGAGCTACACTGATCTCCTAATGGTGCAGGCTTCTGCCTGCTTTTTATACACAAACCAGAGCCATAAATCTGACACATAATAGCCTCGTTGATACTGTAACAAAGAGCCGCATGTCCTGATTGTGAGCCCGGCTTGATGATCCATCATCCGGCCCAACAGCTGACTGTGACAAGCTCATCTGTCCCGGTCAGGAGAAGTCTCTCTGTCGGGTGGAAGGCTCAGGAAACATGGAATGAAACATAAAAACACCTCACATGAATCCCAGTTAAACAGATGATTAAACATTATAATGGCCAAACATGCTGACTGCTTCTCAAAAAGCTGAGCTGGCTCGGGTTTAATGCAAACTATAACGGCCACTCCTCTGCTCCAGGGACTTGGAACTAACTAGGACAGGCCTCTCTGGTGGAGGTCTGCTAGCTGTGGAGCTCTGACACCGAGGCCAGCAGACAGGAGTCACATGTCGGCCTCCTCGGGGCCCCTCCCTGTACCATGTAGAAACGCACCAGCGGGGCCGTCCGCGGCTGTCAGACTGCGTCCACGCGACCCCGTCCAGCTGCTCACCAGGAGCACGCTCTGGGACCGGCCCACCGTCTGGTCGGTCGGATCAGAAGCTGCTGATCGGGCCCTGCAGGAGCCGCAGACTGACAGGAGACGGGCAGGTGAAGGAAACAGAGCGTCAAAACTAAGAATAAACAACAGAGGAAGCAAAGAATAAATAACAAGCACGAAGACAGGCAGGTGGGAACTTACACCGGAAAGGGACGTGCAAGCAGGAAGTCTTTTTTTTTTTTACCACAATCAGAAGTTAAAGGGAGGCGGGTCGTCTGAGTTACTGTGGGACAGGTCATGCTGCACAAAAGATAATGTTTTCTTTAAAGCTGCAGCACGCACATTTTGCAAAAATATATTTGTTAAAACATTCATTATGTTCTGACAGTATAATATGGCACAGATAATCTGTGAAGAGATTGAGATCCTCCACTAAGTGCTAGAATTGCTATCTGTAGAGAAACAACCAATCAGAACCAGAAGGAGGGTCTTAGTGCTGTCAATCAAGCTCATGTATGCACTGTTCTGTGTGTTAGTAGCAGAGAAACCACTAATTGTTACATTTAAACTATCTGCCTTCATCGGTGGCCATGCTAAATAGCTTTAGCATTTATGTTGTGAGATAGCTGTAGCATAACAGCTAGTTAGCATGAGTTAGCATGCTACTTGTCACCAGAGAACAAAGTCTTCACCTCCAGGAGGCAACAGAGTCGAATTGTGAATATAAGAAGTTACTGTAGAAAGTTGAGCCTCCCTAAAGCCAATGAAAGACTTTTGTAGTGTGTTGTAGAAAAAGAACGTGGAGATTTTAAATTGTGTTTATTCCTTTTAATCTGAAAACTATGTCAATATTTTCCTCTTTCATGTACAGTTACCATGGCGTCTGTTAAGAGTATTCCTTTTCTCAGAGGAGTGTATTCGAAGCAATATGTAAGAGGTTTATAATTCACAGTAATCTGGAAAATATTGTAGCTTTATAGTTAATCTGGGACAATGTGCAAAAAACATTAATAAAAGAAGCTTTGCAGCAGATTTAGATGAAGCCAGTTTCCATCTGTAGTGCCTGAGCAGCAGAGTTAATAATACAGTCTAAAAACAATATTTGAACCGTTACTCACTCCTCTATATGAGTCACTCTTAAATGAAGTAAATCTCTCCAACCTAACCTTTAATCTAAGCTGATTGGATGAGAGGTGAAATGAATTCAAGAAACAAGAGAAGTCCACCGGATGGTCAATTAATGATTGACAAAAACTACAAATGTTTGACTCTCTCTGCAAAAAAAAAAAAAAAAAAACTTTTCTAAATGAGGGATTTATAGATTTCAGCAGCAGGAGCTCCATGAAAGTCCAAACTAAAACTAAAATAAATTTCTCTGTTCACATTTTCCCTCAGCAACTACAAGCCGTAAGTCTAATTGATTTGTCTGTAGCTGCATTTTATTACAAATGTTTGCAAAAACTTTGTTGATTTTCTTAAAAATCCAAGGGAGAAGCTGCAAATCTCACGCCAGGCCGTATCCATGGCAGCAGGTCTCCAAGGTGAACAGCTTCTGACATGTTGGATGAAGGGAAGTTGGCGAACCAATCAGAGCCAGAAGGAGGGTCTGATTGGTTATTATTTTTTATGGAAAAAAATAAAAAATTCGCAATTGCCATTTCCATTTAACAAGAAACGCAATTAAAATCATAAATGATTAAGTTATTAAAAAAACATGCCACGATCTTCCAACTACTTCCTGTATTCTTCTTCTTTGTGGTATGTGCCAGGAGTAACATCAGGTTGCAGAGATAAACCAATTTTTATATGGCCCCCCCAAAAAAACTTTTTTTATCGATAAAGAAAAGTTTGTTTGTTTTGAAAATTTATATTCCAAATGTCTCGTGGTCAGTAGAAACGCAGGTGCGGTCAGTGAAATTTATAAGTTGGTGCCATTTTTTATTACCAGCATCATCCGTTATGTTTTAGTTTTGTTTGAATAATGTTCACCAACCCCAGAACCTTCAACTTCCTTTGCTACAAATCTTTCAACAGTTTCCACAACAGAATCACGCCAGTCAATTTACGGCTCTATTCACGAGCTCATTTTCCTACGAGTCCCTCGCAGATAAATTTCCCAGGGAACGCAGCATTGTTTCTCCTTTTTTTTTTCTTTTTTTTTTGAGGGGATTAAAATTCACTGAAGATTATATCTGCTCCAGCTCTGCAGAACAATGCAGAAGGATGTGGGGGTCCGAGTCGTCACCGCTCTGTAAGGTCACCGCCCACCCATCCCGATTAGAGCAGGTCGCGCGCCGCCAGACCAATTAGCAGCTGATCCACCAGGAGGGGAGAGGGGGGGGGGGGTCTACCTGGTTCCACTTTTCACTTTAATAAAGACGAATGCTACGGCACTGGGTGTTACTGATGGTCGACATGAATATTTTCCTTTGGTTTTTTTAAAAAAAAAAAAAAAGAAAGAAAAAAAAAACATCCTTTTTAAATTTTATACTATATGGGGGGGAAAAAAGCAACTTGCTGCTCTCAGGACTTTTGTCTGTGGAAAATTTTTTGAGTCAGCAGAGAGAAATGCACCCTACATCTTTTTTTTTTTTTTTTCTTTTCCGTGGCTGCAGAGTGGGCCGGGAAGCAGCCCACAGGATCCGCTGAGTGAATGGCCTCCGGTTGAATCTGGAGCAACAGTGTGGCTCATCCATGAAAACCTTCATTGTCTTTGCTGTGGGGTCTCACAGGAGACCCTCTCCCTGCACACAAAGGGGTGTTGTTTTGGGGGAGTTTTTTGGGGCGCTGCAATCTCTTGTCCGTTTCTGCTGCAGACGCGTCAGATGTGTGGCGTGAAGGTGATGCAGCACCGCTGCTAAATCTGGCTTCTCCACGAGGCTCTTAAGAGGGTTTTTTTTGTTGTTTCTTTGCCCTCTTAGCTTTAGCAGAAAGTAAACAAACAGCTTCCATTGTGTCTGCCAGGCTGGTTACACACACTGACTCCACTGTTTAACATTACAATGCAAACCTCTTTGTGCAACCACACACTTGAAGAAAAACTTCAATAGAGACCTGAAGTTTTCTTCTTTTTCCTCCGTCTTTTGTTGCCGGACAAAAGGCTGCCGAGGTAATCACTGGGTGCTTGAACAAAAACCTGGTGCTCAAGTTAGTCAGAGTGTTTTATGGGTGCCTGTAAGACTCACCAAGTGTGGGGTTCATTTTAAAGCTATTGTTCAGAGGTGAGCTTCGATTAAAAAACAAAACTGTGCAGCTGTAATAAAAACCAAGCAGAAGTCGTATGTTTTGTAGGGCAAACATCTGGGTCAGCGACATCAGCCATTGTAACACATTTTAACTACTTTGTTTTCCAGATATAAACAAAACATAATACTGAACATCAAGAAGTAAACCTGTCCTAAAAAAGAACTGAATGTTTGATGTTATTCCTATATTTTTTCTTGCATGGAGGCTCTTAAAACATAAACTCCAGCCACATTGTCTCTGTTCTTTGTGCATCTTCTTATTACATACTGTCTTTCCAATCAAGTTTCCATCATTACAGTAAGAGACAGTGACTTTGTACTCTTACAACGTCTGTTTGTGGCTCACCCTGCTGTCCGTCACTGTGTTCTGGACTCCTGTTGACTCAGCAGTCTTTCCCATGACAACATTAGCCACTAAATAACTTTTTATTAGTCGAATTTTCAGAGAAAATTAATTCTGGGTTTTCTTAGCCGTAAGCCGTGGGTGTCCAGGTCCGGTCCTGTGTGTCTCTGCTGCTGGTTCAAATGGTCCAACGATCTGCTGATGAACCAGGAACGAACTGAGACGTACAAGACGCCGACTGACTTTGTACACCCGTGCTGTCAGCCATGATCATCGACATGAGCAGAAATAAATTCTTGAAATAAATCACTGCGTGTAATGAGGCTGAATAATGAGTTTCAGGGTGTTTTCTCACCTCTCTCCTCTTCCACACGGCACAGCGTCAGACGATCCAAACCCTTTGAAGAATCTGTTCCCGCATGACTTAAAACCACTGATGGGAACGACATAAAAACCTCAGAAGAAAACGCTGAGGGCAACGTCCTTCTTCTCAAAGTGTAAACAAATGCAGTGGCATCAAATTTGAATGCTTGTAGGATCTCTCTTTTTTTTTTTTTTTTTTGTTGGCACACTACAGTCCATTTCTAGCATGTTTATTTTAATATATTTACCCTGAATTCCCTGCGGTCTCAGGTCCGCTTGGTGTTCACATACGCATTTGAACCGCACCAGAGTTCATTTCAGCCGAACCGAGATTCAGGTGGAACGGAGTTAGATGTTTTTTGGTCTTTATCGGAGTTTGATGATGCAGTCCCACCTCCCAAAACAAACCCTTCTTTCTCGGCAGCCATGGTAGAGTTTGATTAAACATGTGCATGCAGGGTGTTTTCACACCTGATAGTCCGGTAGTTCCCGATTCGATTCGAGACCAAAATAGCAAGATTTGCTACGTTTTCCGCTGGTGCGGTTCGCATTCACACAGCACTGCGTCAAACAAACCAAACCCTTCAAAAAACCTATTTACCCTGTCGCCTGTGGGGGGCGCTGCACCAAGAACCACTGAAGAACATGACATGAAACACTCTGAAGAGGCAGAGCGCAACATCCTTCTTCACAAATGATTGCAGAATTTCTCTTTTTTTCATTGGTAAAACACCCTGATCCATTTCTAGCTAGTTTTGATTGTACTTACCCAGAATCCCTGCTCTACTGTCCACTTCCCTGCTTTTAGAGCCGTCTTCCATTTGCTTGGCATTCACATGCTCATTCAAACCGCACCAGAGTTCACTTCAACTGATCCGAGACGCTTCTGAATTCAATCACTAAAATCAGTCTGCGGCCTTTTGCTGTTGTTTTATTTCATTGGGTCATGCGCTGCAACAGATCCACTGAAGCCTCTACATAAATGAGACGCTCGTCCACATAAACAGACATCAAACCTGTGACTGGGACTCCCTTCCCACAGGCCGCTGCCGTCCCTCAGCCTCCAACGCGTCGCGTGGAGACAAAGACCAGCGGAGGCCGCGGGGGCCATGTGACAACAGGTTTGTTTTAGCTGCTCCGCGCTCTCCCGCCCTCTGCGACATTTCATTACTTCCGAACACATGAGCTCAAACAACTTGTCGCCGCAGCTCAGTCAGCAACCGCCTTTGATGTGAACTCCCCTCTGATGCTCCGGGTCCTGTTTGGTGGCTTTGGATTTTGGAGAGGTGGATATTTCTCCCTCTTCCTCTCTCTCAATATGTGGTTTAAAGTAACATATGTGAAGGACACTGCTGAGTGAAAGACTAGGAAAAAAGAAGCCATGGAGATCTGACGCCGACGTTGCCGTCTCAAGATGGGTCTTTAAAGGCCGCTGAAAGGACCTGCTGCTGTTTTACGAGGCAACAAAACCAAACACATTTGCTGACTGATTCATTACCTCTGAAAAAAAAGAACAAATGTCCCCCCAGCCCCCTCACTCCCACTCCTTTACAGCCATCTGCCCAAAACGTACAAAAAAAAAGGAACAAGAAGCCGTAACCCAAGCCCACCAGCACGGCCTTATTTACCCACCCTGCCTGCACAAACACGCAGATGCTAACCGTGATGGATTAGGCCGGGGTTATCCCAGTTGTGGTGATAACAGAGCGAGTGTACTGGGGGCAGAGCCGCACGCTGAAGCCAGAAAAGAAGGCAGATTTCTTCCCCTAGCATGCCACAAGCGATTATGTATCTGGTTTCTTCTCCTGGACCGGAGGGGACGATTGTCACCTTTCCCAAGTGACCCTTTCTGACACTGTGGGCACCGCGCCTCCAAAGCCAGGTTAACTCCGGGGATTAGGGCTGTGCACTTAGAGCAGGAGGGCCTGGATTAAGGATGCCGTTGTGAATTCCTTTGTGAGTGTTCTCAGGGCGCAATCTCAGTGTGAGAAGTTCACAGTTTTGTTTCGAAAACCACAGATCTCCGAGGAGTGACAGGTGACGAGAGGGCAGGAGGGGGTGAGGGGTGGATGTGGGTGGCCACCGTGAGTCAGTGAGCCGATGATGAACAGGGTGCTGATGTGGACGGGATGGAGAGCGGCGTTCGACGGGTCACTTACCCCCAACGCGGGGTGTGAACCGTGGAAGAGGCTGGAGGTGACAGAGACCGATGCTCTCCGGATTCGGTGACTTCTACTTCAAACAGAGAGAAAGGCGCCGACTTTCTGTTTTTAATCACCATCCTGTCACCTTTTGTTCTGATCCGCCAGCGGTGAGCAGTCCAGGGACAGTCCTGGTGTTCTGTTTGTTGGGAGGCAGCATCAAAACAAGTTGATTTACTCTTTTTAACAGCTGACAAAATCACACCTCAAATCAATACCAGATGCTTTCTGGTTGATTGAGATTAACTCCAACATTTCCCCTGATGAATGAAGCTCGACCTGCAGCCAGGATCAGGTGTTTCCTACAAGATCCGCAAGCCACACAGCTGAATAAAAGCAATGCTGCTCAATCACTTAAGTTTATTTGTGTAGCACATTTCAGCAACAAGGCCATTCAAAGTGCTTTATATTGTGACAACATAAAAACACCATGAACAAGTTTTGGATCTCTAATCCGGCTTTTCTTGTGTATTTTGAGACTAAAAATAATTCAAACACATGAATCACAGCAACATGCAAATAATGGTTTATTTTATGAAAGGAAAGCAGGAGGTAGTAACTAATGGACAAGAAACAGAAAAACTAATGTGGGAGAAAGGATTATGGACGTTTAAAGTGATTATCAGATTATTGTGTGAATGACTGAATAAGCTGCAGGATTGAGGCCTGTTTATGTAAAAGCAAGCAAATGGACTCAACTATCTTTGCCCGACCAGCAACATAAACAAGAAGCATCATCAGACATAAGACTGAACTCGGTGAACGGTACTGGGTGATATGAAACGTTTGACTTTATGCACATTAGCTCTTTGGCTCACTCGGCCATAAAACAGAGATTTAACTTTGCTAATCATTAGTCTGTCACACCCAACTGAAATCAATAGTCACCAGACCGGATCAATATTTCAGCAAAGCTTTAATTCATTAAAACTCAGCATGTTTCTTTCTGTAGTGACCTGAAAAAAGCCTTCAGCGCTACGGGAGACCGTGGGCTGCTATTGTGATTTAAGTTCCATTCTGAAAAGGTTGTTTTTTATTTTTATTTCATTTATTGATTAAAACATTTTGAAAATACTTTAAAATGTCCAAATAAAGAGACCAAAGCACATCAGAATAAAGTCATAAGGGCATCAGAGCCCTCAAGCTTCAGAGGGAAGCAGGTCTGTAGGTTTCTTGCTCATCAGTGGGACGACAGCTCTAACTGCTCAGCATATGAAGTGAAAACAGAAGAGAACCGAAAACGGAGCCATGCGGATCCCAACGAGAAGGAGGAGCATTAAAAGAGGTGAAATTGTTAATCGTGATGGTTTGTTGGGATGCTGACAGCCACAGCAATATAAATTTACTCCTTTGTTTGATTCCAGCATCTCACCCATCAGACTAGCTAAACATGATGTGGAGTGTACCGGCTTCCTAAAACGACTAAAAATTAATCTTAATCTAAAAAAAAAACTGTCTATTAGTTCTGTGAATGTGGGCATTCACAGAGGTATTAGTCTTGTTTTTTTTAACATGTTGGCATCGGTCCGGCACGTAAAACGGACCCGATGTTAACAATATATATGAAGGCTCAGAAAATAGACTTTAAAACACTGTTAGTTTATAAATCACTGAACAGTTTAACACAAAAATACATTTAAGATCTGCTGTTGCTGTCCAGACCTCTCAGGTCTTCTGGTTCTGCTCTGCATCCCCAGAACCAGAACCAGATATTAAGCCTAAATCAAGGCTGGATACCCACCTGCTTGATTAATAACTGGAAGGTTGATCAATGTGTTTGACGATGATAAATCTTTATGATGGAGTTTGACAGAACATGTTTATTGCCCTTTTCAGAATTGGTCACAAAGTGCTTTGAAAGGCCTTGTTGATGAAATGTGCCGCACTAATAAACGTGACTTGACGCCGTGTTAACTGCGATCTCTATGAAAGCAGGGGTTTTGACCTGGAACACACAGGTGTGTGTTGTCAAGATGTGAAGTAGAAAAGATGCCAAGAGGGAGTTCAGTGATGCAGCCCATCGACCCGGGACGGGCTACAAGGCATTTCCAAACCCATGATGACTGAAGGTCACCATTTTACTGTGAAGGAGAGATAATTATGCTGGGGGAACAAAAAAAAAAAACGTAGGACAGCTGCCAATCTTCCCAGGAGTCGACATCCCAGCAGACACACTCCAAGGTCAAACTGCAATGATGAGAAAAACTGGAAAACACAAACACTCCAGCTCAGATGACTCAGGCCTCAAATAAGTTGTACCATGTAAATACTCATTACACATTTAGAAAAGTACCTAACATGCGTAGAGTAATAGGTGAATGAGTGGTTAAAAAAAGGTCCTCAAAAAAGGACTGGGAAGCACATCTACACACGAGCAATTAAAATTTATTGTTTTTTTGATCGACTGCATAACAAAGGAAGAAGATTCACCTCATAAACCTCAAAGTCAAACACTTACCTGAAGGGCTGTGGCACCTAAATCTAAACTCTACACTCTGAAGCTCTGAGCCACTCCTTATACACTGAAAAAAAATAAAATTATAAAAGAGACTCAAAACACGTTCTCTGAAAGCAGGACTCCAAGAGACGTCGAAGTGAAACCATGACGTTTTTTTTTTATTGCAAACGAAATAACAGAAGACAAAATCTACCACCCGCTCATCTCTGATTCCTGTGAGACCTCAATCATTCGCCGAACACCGTACAAAACAACTGACCACCAACTCTCGCCAACCCATATAAAATGCAGTGAAAACCGGGACTCTGCCTTATTGTGAGACAGCAGCCCGCAGAAAGCTCAAAAGATAACTAAGTCTGTGAAAATTACCGACCTCATACAAAAAAATAAGATTTTTCTTCAATAATAATAATAATAATAACAAAAAAAGCCAGCATATTTACAGGAAAATAATATTTTCTATGAACCTGGCTCGCCAAAATTCCCAGTGAAACATTGCTTTATTACAATTTTCCCAGTAACCAACTTGTTACATGTGTCCTTTTTAAACTCTGTAAGGCATGATAATAAACCTTTTGTCAACTCTGCTGCCTTGGCAACAGCAAATCTTAAATATGAAAGTTGGTATGCGTATTAAAAAAGGCACATCTGCCATCTTTTGAATAATAATAATAATAATCTTTACATTAATGCTTTCAGTATCTGTCAGCTTTTAAAGTTTCTGTGCATTGCTCAGCCCATTTAAGGCACCAGCTATTCAGTAGGGGAGTCCAGAACAAACCCAGAACGACAGAGAACAACTAATCCCACGCTAATACTAGACGTAATATGTACATGTAATATAAACATT